>OX493268.1:63977429-65376148 GCA_950370525.1 Bellardia bayeri
TTACTGAAATATGGCTGAAAATTAATTTAAACATTTGCTTAATTAATGAACTGATTGTTCGTACAATTGTTTTAATAAGTTGTCTGACATATTAAAGCATTTGCTTAAAAGTCTTGTCGCCTCCAAGTATTTAATTAACATTTGTTCATAATATTCAAACATAGTTTTTGTTTAAATATTTGTGAAATTTTGTTAATTTTATGTACTTATGTATGTACATATGTACGAGTATATTTCCTTAAATCACTAACATTTAATTCCTAATGACTTTATCGAATTAAAAACCATGTCTATATATATTTTTCTTTTCTCTACTCAATGTTTATCTAATATTTTTAGGCCTCTAGTTCAACAGAGAAGTTAGAGAATGTCAAAAACAATGGAAAACTATTTGCTGTTCTTTGTCGTTTTGTTTCATTAATTTTTTTTTCCTTATTTCTGTCGTAGATTTATTTTGTTTACTTAAGAAATATACTAAATACCTTTTATTTATGAACATAAATATTGTGGTGTTTTTTTTTCTTCTTTAGATAATGAGAAATTGTTTTGTTTTTGTGAAATGTTTAAAAATTATATGAAATTAAGTAATTCATTAGTGTATGTGTATGACAAGTAGGGATGCCAAATGGGACTGGTTTTGCAAATGCCGGGATACGGCATTTTAAAAATGTAAATCCCGGGATTTCGGGATTATTGTTTCATATTAAAACAAACGGGTTTATTAATAATAAAAACTATTTATTTCAAAGCAGTAAATTATAATAAATATAAATATGTTTGTAACACCCAGATCACTTTCTGAGTCGATTTAACGATTTCCGTCCGTCCGTCTGGCTGGCTGTCCATGTAAAGCTTGTGCGCAGAGGATAAAATGTACTACGTGATATTTTTTCGGCTCAAGGACGGATGGGATTGAAACTGGTGGAAATCGGTCTATTATTTCACCTGGTCCCCATACAAATGTCCTCCCGAAATTGGGGTGTACTGATCATAAATGTTTGAATTATGTTTGCAAATATCCAAACAAATTTCATAAATGAAGCCAAATCACATCTACAAATTTTGTGGAAATCGGTCCATAATTAGTCGTAGCTCCCACTTCTGAAAATCACTTTAAAGAGCATAACTCAGTCAAAAATGTCGATATCCAAATAACATTTAACACAAATATATTTTATATGTATACAAATAATAGGGTACAATTTTCTTGTGGTCCGTCCATAATTAGTCGTAGCTCCCATATCCACTTTAACGATCATAAATTTCTTAAAAATGTTGGTATTAAAATTTTTCATAAATAAGTTTCTTTTATACAGAAATAATGACACCCAATTTTATAATGGTCGGTCTATAATTAGTCGAAACTCCCATATAAGACCCATATAATAATAATTTAAAGAATATCATTGTAAAATAATCAGCCTTATTATGACACTGCATATTTTTAGACCATTGTCAAATGGAAATGCATTTTCTGCCCTGCCCAGGGCGCCTTCAGCAATGTTCATTGTCCAAAAACTACATCTATTTAACTCACCATTATTGAGAAATACATAGATATCGGGAAACTATATACGATATATCGTATATATATTATAAAAGCCTTTGTAAGTTTGTTTGTTCCGCAATCACGCCAAAACGGCTGAACCGATTTTAATGAAATTTATAACGTTGATAGATCTATTCTCGGAAGCGTCAATAGGCTATATTATTTTTCAATACTTGGACCTGGAAGGGATAAAAAGGGGGGGGGGGGGAATCGGTAAGACCAAATGGCTGCACCGATTTTATTGAAATTTAAAACTTTGATAGAATCCATTCTTAAAAATGTCAACAGGCTATGTATTTTTTCAAAACTTAGATTAGGTCGGGATAAAAAGGGGAAACCCGGTAAAGCCAAACGGCTAAACTAATTTCATTGAAATATAGAACGCAGATAGATCTATTTGCAAGACTTGGAGTAGGCAGTAATAAATTGAATAAAAACCGGTAAATTTTAATATAACGTTGATACCGGGAAGGGACGAAAAGTGGAAAATTTTTAAAATTTGTCTCTGAAATAATGATTGTCTTTGTTATGAAGAAACAGCATTTTTATTTTACATTTCTTTTTTTTTTTTACGACATACTTGTGTAAAATTAAAGTTTTTGTTGATGACTTTCTAAATAATTCTGAAATGTTTCTGACCTTTTAAATCACGGATTTAATAAGGAATCAGTGAGTATATCTCTTTAATTATACCCTTCACCTTCATGAGAAGGGTATATATAAGTTTGTCATTCCGTTTGTAATTTCCGCAATATAATTTTCCGACCCTTTAAAGTATCTATATTCTGGATTCTTATAGATAGCGGAGTCTATTAAGCCATGCCTGTCTGTCTGTCTGTCGAAATCAATTTTCTGAAGTCTCCAGATATCTTCGGGATCCAAATCTTCAATAATTCTGTCAGACATGCTTTCGAGAAGTTTGCTATTTAAAATCAGCAAAATTCGTCCATAAATAACGGAGATATGAGCAAAAATCCGAGACAACCTCTGAAAATTTCATCAAAAAAACTAAGTGTATTAATATTGTTACGAACAAACTTATCAACAGATGGCGTTGATCACACAAAGTGTATTAATATAGTTACAAACAAATTCATGAACAGATGGCGTGTTTATGACATAATTATGCATAATATAATTATGCATCCACAACAAAGGTGAAAGTTTATATAAGATTCGGCATAGCCGAATATAGCACTCTTGTTGTCTCTTATTAAAACTGCTAAAGCATGTGCACATCAAAAAAGCAGATCAAAACAATTATACTACCCAAAATAATTTACAGAAATACTAGTTTTCGGAATTTATTAATCCCGAAAACACCGGCATATATTTCAAAAAAATATGTATTGGCATCCCTAGTGACAAGTATTTGTGAACGTTATTGCGCTGGGTAGTTGCGATTGTGTTTTTGTTTAGTTAGCAAATAAAAAAATAAATGGCTTTAGAAGACAATAAAAAAACCCAAGCAGAGGTTCTTAAATGGTTTTACTGTAATTATTTATTTATTGTTATATTTTTTGAAAGAGAGATCAAAAATAATTTCGGAAAAACAGATTTAGGTTTAAAACACATATAAGATGCTTATTAAAATTATCTCTGGGACACATATACATACTTATACTAAACCCGTCTTAGTTTCACCATTCAGAGAAAAGTTATTATGTTATACGATTCGTAGGGAAAATCTTTTCGAAATGCAATGTAGAAAGCAGAGATCTTTAAACATTTAAAATGATATGCCATCTGTTATGAGTCTTGCATTTTTAAGTTATACATTCAATAGTTTTTCTTGTAATTGCTAAAAATTGTGGGTTTTGTCGTGTGAATATATAATTTGATGGCAGACAAACTTGTGTGAACAAAAACATAACATCGACAAGAGTTGTCCACACGAGACAAATTCATGTGTGGACAAGAAATTATTCGCCGAGAATTTTGGCGAAATTGTTGGCTTGTCAAGACGGGTGGTACAAAATAGCAAATAGATTGAAACAGAGACAAGTATAGCATAGTATGTCAATAAAATCCATGTCTAAAGTTATCTTTATGTCTACCACTGTAAATGAAAATTCAGGTTTTGTATGGCTAGATTATGCGAAACATTAAAATGCTAGAAACCTAATCTTAATCGAGCTGAAATTATAACTTGACAGCAATTTATATAAAAAAGACAAATTTTGTTTTTAATAGCAGTAACATTATTATATCATTTTGAATATTCTTAAAACTATAAAGTACCTGACACTAGAAGTACACAGAGGTCACATTACATGCTTTAAACTTGTACACATTTCCATTTCCTTTCTTTTTAATTCTTGTTGTCTTGTGTGACACACTATTCTAAATTCCCAGCCAATTGAAATTTTGTTAAGAGTAAAAAAAAAACATAAACAAATAAACAAAATTAACAAGCATTAAATACAGGAAATAGCCTCCAAAAACTAAGAAACCTGTCACAAGTTGATTCATTTTTTTCTCAATAATTTTATGTGTGAGTGTCGCTGTGAGGTTGTGGCAAACAAGCAGCCAACTTGTTGCAACAAGTTCCACATAATTTTCATATAATCACTATATAAATATTAATAATATTAAAGTAAAGCTGTTGTAACTAGCTATGAGGGTTTTACAGTGACTTCTGGTTTTTTTTTTTTAGTTTTTTTTTTTTGGAAACACAAAAAAGTACTTGCTTTTTTATATATATTTTTTTGGAATCAAATACGCCTAAATAGTTTTTTTTTTGCTTACAATATAAATGAAGACTTCAATTTTTTCCTTCTACTCAAGTTAAGCAGAAGACTGCCAATGAACTGACATGCATCAGTTTGCAAAAAAAAATAAAAAATAAATAAATTATTAAAACTAAATTGTATTCGTACACACCTTTTGGGAACCGAAAAAATATCGCATAAATTTTGTAATAAATCGTTATGAGCAACAACTTTAGTGCAAAAGAAAAAAAAAACGTAAAATTGCATGTGAATTAAAAGCAAATATGTTTAATGTAGCTGATTTAAATTAAGAGCCATGCGAATAATTGTAAATAGAAAATATACAGTACTCGTATACGGTTTACAAATTCGGCTTGAATGCTTTTTAAACAAATATTAGTTAGTTTCCTTAAAGTTTAGGAATATGTTTAAATTAAGAAAAATGTAGTTTAAAAATACACAGGCTTTTTATGTTTGGGGAAAATATAAATAACCCTTGTTCTTGATATGTCATATACTGTGTGGACCACTCTTGTCAATGTTACTTCAAGCCTTGATAAGCCATCGTTTTGTGTACACACACAAATTTGTTCATGTTGTTGTGTGTGTTAATGTTAAAATACAAGACTTGTTCATACCAGATAAATTCATGTGTGGACAAGACTGTTTTCTTTGTCAGCACCGGGTATTAAGCTATGTACAAACAATGTCGTCAGATCTGGCAATGTGCTAGCAATACACTGACATTGACAAATTGTTAGCAAAAGATAAATTGTCAATTTAGATACATAATTGGCACACGGTTGTCAGATTGTTGTATGGCAAAAATTGTCATATTCGTTGTCAGGCAATACATATTTTCATTTAACAAAAAAGAGCAATTGAAACAATTTGTACGAGAAAGTAGCGGGGATGAAGACAAAAAAAAAACGTCTCAAAGTTTGTGTGAAAGAACTGTATGAAATCTGCGACCTCTTGACATAAAATATCTAAAATATCCCGTAAACTTCGCCGCGCCTCAACTTGCTGGAAATGTTTAATAATACTTTTATGTGACCACACGGATTCTGCCTTTTTGCGGTAGAACTTTTTTTTCAGATTTGATTTTTTGTCGCCTTCAGAGTAAAATCACATAAATTTATATGTCAACAGAAATTATTAGTTCACACGGTTGTCAGATTGTTGTATCACAAAAATTGTCATATTCGTTGTCAGGCAATGCATATTGTCATGGAACAAAAAAGAGTACTTGAAACAATTTGTACTAGAAAGTTGCGGGGAATAGAGGCAAAATCAAAAAAAAGGCGGAAAAGTTTGTGTGAAAGAACTGTATGAAATCTGCGAGCTCTTGACATAAAATATCTAAAATATGCCATAAACTAATAATAATAATAAGTTTTGATAATACTTTCGGTAGAACTTTTATTCAGTTGGCGACTGAATAGGAAAATTCAATTCAATTGGCTCATAGCTGCACTCTATGACGCAGAATTCATTAGTTGAAATGTCGCTGTCCATTCTTTCACTTTTTTAAATATCAGTGATACAAACTTTTATTTGTTTATTTATGTACATATGTATGTTGACATCTGACAATACAAAAATGTTTGATAGTTATCGTACAACAATCTTACAATGGCATAAAATGTATTCACTTGATTGTTAGATGTCTGACAATATTTTTGTCTTACAATGTACTGAAAATGCTTTTTCTGACAACGTTGGAAAACAAAAATTGTAAGTTCACATGATTATTAGACATTTTCTAAACATTTTCCTGACAATATTGTAAGATCTAACAACCGTCTGTTCATATACAAATAATGTTCATGTTCAGATCATTTGTCAGCACAACTATGTCTAACATCAAATGTCAATTTCATACAAAAATGCAGCCATTTAAACAAATACCAAAAAAACTGTACATAAATATAAACATCTACACGTTTACCCCACACAAAAGCGCATTAACAAATTTATGTCTGTAATTCTGGTCATGTTTTGCTGTTGTTCGGTATTCGGTAGGTTGGTTGTATTTTTGTCTGTTACACTTTTTTTACAACTAAATGAATTTATTTTTTTTCTGTCATTTTGCAGTTACAACAACATAATTTAATTTTGTTTGTGATTTGTTTTGGTGTGAATATGCAAACATTCATCAACATGTTGCCATTAGTAAATATGTATGTATGTATGGCAACTTGTGTTTTTTTGCTGCACTTAGTTAGACTTTGGTTTTATTTGCTAGGTAGGTCGTTGAAAAACTCAACAACATTGTTATTTGATATTTAATTTAACAATATTTTTTTTGTTGTTCAAATTTCCGCAGCCCACATTGTAAAAAGAGTTACGAGCACAAGCATTAATATATTATAAGTATGTATGAATATAAGAAGATTCATTATTTATTTTCTTGTTTTACTTTGAGTTTTTGTGCTTCACTCACTCGACTGTCACGTGAGAATTATGCGAATTCATTTGACAATAAACTATAAAAAAAACTCCACTGGTTAAAAAAAACACTTGTTGGTATCCACATTTGCTGGAAAATATTTTTTTTTTTGTTAAGATCGTCACAAACAATTAGTTCTAAGGAAATGTTATAATATTTTTTTCTTTAGTTTCTTATGAACTTATCATGAATTTCTAACAACTGCTGTTGTTGTTGTTATGGGTATAATTGTGTTTGGGAAGTTTTAAACTTTTATTAATATTTAACAAAAAACAAACAAAAAACGTTCTTGAACTTGGTTGGTTTTGTAGACCTTACAGTAGCTGTTTAAAATAAAACGTTTAGAAATCAAGTTAATTTCCGCTTGTCTTTTCCAAGTCTTCTCTTCCGTTTCAATGTTAAATTAAAATCTGTTACTCTACTCTTTCTTTGTTTTCCTCAAAACTATTAAGTGTCATAAAGTTGTCATTGAGCTGTTTAGTATACTATATAGGTTTAAACTAAATTTTTTAAAATAGTTTCTTGAAATAAACTTTTTATATAAATAATACAGCAAAACTAATTAAAGTTCTCTTCAGGAGTCAAACCTTAAAGTTAAATCTTTTTTGAGTAATTTTCATGCCTTAAGCCTAGTACTCTGTTCAAATTTGGGAAAAATGTTGAGCAACATTAATTATTTCATACGGAAAATTTGACGTATAGCCAATGTTGCCCATCACGCGAATTTACATAATTTGACGTTTTTTTAATTGAAAGTACGCCACATTGTTTTACTTATGTAAACAAAACACATATGTTTTGCTTTTTTGTGAATTTAAATCGAAAATAAATAAAAGTTAAAATATTAAAAAATCTGTGTTGAATCGAAATCTTTAAATAAAAATGAATAAACAAATATTACTAGCCGCTTGCGCAGCAGAACAACAAGTAATAGATATTGTTGTTGCGACAGAAGAGCTTTTGGATGCAAATTCCACCTGAAACAATTGCTACTTTAATTATTTCGCTGTGAAAAATTAATGTTGCCAGATACATTTCACATGTTTTTCACAAAATGAACAGAGTACTACTTCTGCAACATTTTTTCATGAAAATTTCATGTTTATTTTTTTAACATGTATTTTGACAGCATTCCACTTGAAATTGTGAACAGAGTACTATGCTTTAGTTAAGTCTTCTGTAATGAAAACATTTATTTAGTCCCCGATTACCATTATTTTAATATTGTATTTTTTTAAATACGATCATGATTTACAACTGTTGTCAGCACTGTTGTTTTTGGAGTTGTCTGTGTTCTGTAACATCGATTATCGTTTACAACATGTGTTTTTATGTGTTGTCAGCACTGTCAAAAGTTTACAACTGCTTATTTGGTGTTGTTATGAACGTTACAAGTTGAAAACCGAAAATAGAAAAAAAATTGTAAGTATGCATATAAAATTTTATTGCAAAACATACATACATAACTGTAAAAAATACTTAATTATAAATATTTCTTAGCAAAATTACAAATAAAAAACAAATGGAAAAGATGGTTGAGCTGATGAAAATCCATCCAGATATTGGTCGAGGTAAGTTGCCATTTGGATGTAAGCAAATGCAAGTTAATAGCATATGGGAAACGTTTACGGCGCAATTAAATAGCTTGGGACCGCCTATTAAAAGCACTAAAGAATGGCAAGGAGTTAGTATCAGATGTTTTGTACTATATAATTTATAATATATTACTTAAAAATAATTTGTATTTTATCATAGGTATGGACTCACTATAAGGCAAATCTTAAAAGAAAATTGGCTGTAAACAAAAGAAACTTTCAAGCAACTGATGGTGGTCCGACCACAGAAATAAGCTTGAGTTCACTAGAACAGAGCACTGTGGAGCTTGTCTCAATGCAAACCCAAGTTAATCCAAATGGTTCTACAATGGGTTTGGCAAATCAAGAAGATTCAGATGGAGCGGAATTAACATTTATACCTGAGGAGCCTTCACAGACTGTTGCATCCACTGAACCACCATTACAAAAAAATCGCAGAAGGAACAAGTTGAAGGACGAACGTGTACAAATATTAAAAACGCAAGCCAAAAATCAGGAGAAGATATTAGAGACGTTGAAAAGGTTGGAAAGTAATTCATACAAAAATTACCAAATAAATAAAAACATTTATGAATTAAAAAAAAAAAAGAAGGCAGAACTGCAAATGAAATTGATAGCAATCAAACTTCAATTAACAAATAAAAGAATTCAGGAGTTGTGATAACCATATACATATGTACTTACATATGTATATTAAATAACTTTAGTTTTAAGGATCTGTGAATTTTTTGCTGATATTATAAGTTTTTAAGGTTTTCTTTTTTATAGTCAAGTGAATTAAAGCAATAAATATGTTAAAAAAATTGTTTATTCATTTAAAATTGCAAGCATTAAATTATTTCTAATTCGTTGTGCAGACTCTTCAATGTTTGTTTCTGTAGGTTCACCAACTTCTACTTCTGTGTCTAATGGAAAAGGCAATTCATCATTAAATTCTGTTTTAAAGAGTTTGCTTAAATTGTGCAATGCGCAACAAACATTTGTAATTTGAGTCGCTTTTTCGGGAGTGTAGTGCAAACCTCTGGCAGAGAGTAAACAACGAAATCTGCTTTTAAGAACTCCAATTGTTCTTTCAATTACGTTTCTTGCTTTTGCATGGACAGTATTAAAACGGTTTTCTTGTGTTCCTTCAGCAGCACTTCCAAATGGAGTTATTAAAAATGGTTCCAACGGATACCCAGCATCACCCAAAAATTTGTGAATTTAAAAAGAAAGAAAGATGAAAAGAAAATTTCCTACCATTTTGTTTTTATTTTTTTCTTCAGTCATCCGGGCATTTATTCATTTTTTGCATATTTTTCTTTCAATTGTTTTTACTATTAATCGTTGATCGCTTTTTAAAAAGTTTTATATAGAATTTATGAAAATGTAAAATTAATTCAAGAAACATTTTCAATAAAAAAAAAAATCTAAATTTGGTGCGTTTTTTTAATGGCTCGTTTTTTTTCTCCATTTTGATGCGTTTTGAAATTTCAAAGTTGACAACGCTGAATAGCGTGTCTTAACTCTGTTGAATATATGACCATAGCTGACAGATTTGACGTTTTATCGACATTTTGTTTGTTTAAGTATAATAATTCAAAATAATATTGAGTCAGGATAGTAGAAATAACTTATTTATCTGCAAACATAAAAAGCAATTTTAAATAATGCTGGATTCCATGAAAATTCTAGAGGAAACAATTTCTAAATTTCAACGGGGAAATTCTACAAAAACTTCTTCTATTTTAACAAAACGTCGAAAGAATATTCAGCCAAATTAATTTAAATAACAAAAATACGGAATTACTTCTTGATAAATTTTAGTTAGGCTCGAGTTCATTAAATTTAATTTTCATTAAATTATTTTTACTGTTAGGAATTACAACTTGAAAAATTTATTATTAAAAAATGTTTGATAATTTTTCTTGACTGGGGATCGAACTCGAGCCTAACTAAAATTTATCAAGAAGTAAAAATTAACAGTTCGATTATGAAATTAATAATTATTCTATAAAAATACGGAATTCTATGAAAATAAGTACCTGTATATGATGGATAAATTGGATTCTTTACTCAAACTAAATTGTTTTGACATTGTAATTTAACCTGAATTAATAAAATATGCTAAATTCAGATATTTATTTATAAAATACTGTAAGTCTTGTTTCACGCACTTCAGTTTTAGCTGACAAGTTTTTGTTCAATTCTCTTTTGAACTTGAACATTTCATTAAATGCAAATCAATATGCATGAAAAAAAAAATAAAAGGAAATTAGAAAATTGACTAGTACCTCTTTCCCCTTTTCATCCAAAAATATTTGCTTTGACGAGTCAGA
The DNA here is from genome assembly GCA_950370525.1 of Bellardia bayeri. NCBI lineage: Eukaryota > Metazoa > Arthropoda > Insecta > Diptera > Calliphoridae > Bellardia > Bellardia bayeri. Next base: position 63,988,055 of record OX493268.1, read on the forward strand.
ATTGAAAAGTGTGAAAGCGGACTAAGATATTATAAAAATATTACACAAGTTGCGTTTAATATTATATTTTTTGTGATTTCTTATGTAAAAAATTTAAATTTACAAAATTTAAATGTACAAGAGACTATATAAACTTGAAGTTTAATGCTTTCGTTTAAATAAAAATTTCAAGATACTATTAGAAAAAGTGACTTTTTATTTTTCCGATTTTTTTTTTGACGATTTTTAAAATTCAAAATGGCGATTTTTTCTTTTTTTCGGGATTTTGACGATTTTTTCCGAAATTCATATGGCAGCTGTGTGCACCAGTGTTGCCAATACATACCAGCAAAAATAGTCACAATGTAATAAAAAAAAAAACGCCAGAAACCGCTAAACGTTAAAAATAAATAAGCTGAAATTCGTCTAAATACTACCATGTATAAATGTTAAATCTTACATGTATGATTTAAATGCTTTAATTATATGCGGTTTTTATACCCTACACCACCATAGTGGGGAGGGTATATTGGATTTGTGCTGATGTTTGCAACGCCCAGAAATATTGGTTCAACACTCTCCTTAAATTATACCGATCGACTCATAATCACTTCCTGAGTCGACTTAACGATGTCCGTCCGTCTGGCTGGCTGTCCATGTAAAGCTTGTGAGCAGAGTACAGGTCGAAATTTTGAAGGTATTTCAATAAAATTTGGTACGTGATATTTTTTATAAATGTTTGAATTGTGCAAGTATGCAAACAGATTTTACCACAAATGAGTGGTAAATGAAGCCAAGTCTACAAATTTTGTGCAGATTGGTCCATAATTTATCATAGCTCCCATATAAGGCCCATTCCCGAAAAATAATAATAAACAAAAATAATGTGATTGACTTAAAATATCTATAAAGTAGAAATAAAAAAGTAGCTAAAAAAATAGTTCAGCTGTTTTTTTACAAACTTTTCAGTAATTGACAAAATAAAAACACCATATCTGGCCGAAAAACCGCTGAAATGGCAACGTGGTGTGCACATAACATGTCTTACTCCATCTCTTTCTCTTTCCAAGTCTTGACTTGTTTTGCTTTTAATTTTATAGAAGTTCACTTCAGGCATAAACATTTTTTTAGTATTTCTTTGGAGAAATAATTAAAGAGAATTATTTATCTAGGAAAAGCATTATTTGAGCGTTTTTAAATGTGTTGTAATAAAAATTAAGTTGCTGTAGAATTTTGAGCAAATAGTGGCACACACACTGCAGCGTAATAGGTTCATTGAGTGTCCTATTTGACTGTCACGCCATGCTAAAGTCACAAAGAGTTCAATAATTATTAAATTGGGTAATTTGGATGTTAAAATCACTTTGGGAATTATACCCTTCATTCCGTTTGTAATTTTTCTTTTACTTTTTATAAGTAAAAACAATTTTTCCACTTTTCTAAAAAGCTTTTTTTCAGGAAATATTTTCAATGTGACATTTTTTGTCATAAGCTCCCAAACAATAGCTGTGACTTTTTAAACTAAAAAAAAAACTTCAGTAAAAACGTATTCTAACATTTTTTGTTGTTGTACATTTGGGTAAAACGATAAATTTATTTGTTTTAGAGTATAAAATAAAATCAGTTAAATTGATAAGATACACAATTTTACTGCTCTTATAATCTTTTTTTTTTTTCGTTTCATTTTGTTTTTGTTTAATAAGATTCCTTTTTTGTTTTTGTTTTATTTTTAACCGTGTATCTTATGAGTATTTATTGTTCTGGCTTTTTAAAAACTTTATTAAGGAATTTTTTCTATTTGTTTGAAAAACAAAAAAGAAATATGAGAGAAAAGTAAAGCAAAATACAACACAACTGTTTAAACAATAAAATGACAAGGTCGTCCATAGTTGTTGTCGTTTGAAACAGAACAGAAGAAAAAGTTAAATGAACTAAATTAAAAGAATGAAACATTTATTTGAAAATAAATACTCGTACCTACATACATACATATGTACAAGTATCGTAGTAAACTTAAAGAGCAGGGGTTTCCAAATATGTTGCGTTAATTTGCTTTAAAGTTTTTTTTTTTTTTAAATAAAATTTGGCTATCCCGATAATTGATGATTATTATGATAATTTGCAAGTCTACTACTGAGGCCTTGATTATAAATGCAATTTTATGTTTACAATATATTAGCATGACATGACAATATTTATGTGATATATTTATGTTTACACATAGCAAGGCAGGTGGGTGTAGCTTATATTATAAAGGGTGGTTAAATTGTAAGGGCCGATGTTGAATGTGAACCACACCTAAACGCCAAGCTTTTTTCCGAATTTTATTTGACATTTCTCTATTTCAGACTTACTCAATTTGAACCATGGAGAGATACACAATCCAACAACGTGTTAAAGTTATCCAGACTTATTATAAAATGGGCGTTCAAATCAAAATGCATATCGTGCACTTCGTGATTTTTTGGTCAATTTGATCGTCCAAATGTGCGTACAATCGCAAAAATCGTGGAAAAGTTCGAGCAAACCGGGTCTGTAGAAGATGTGAGAACACCAGTGCATGCTCGTACTGCAGAAAATATTGCTGCTGTTCACGAAAGTGTGGCTCAACTCGTCGTCGTGCCAAACAATTGCACCTCTCACGCTCGTCGTTAATGAACATTATGCATAAAGACTTGCATTTACACGCTTACAAGGTACAATTGGCTCAAGAACTAAAGCCTCTTGACCATTCCAAACGTCGAGTATGGGCAGAATGGTGGTAAGAAATGGCAACAGTGGATGATCAATTTTCGAAGAAAATCATCTTCAGTGATAAGGCACATTTTCACCTCAGTGGATTCGTCAATAAACAGAATTGCCGCATTTGAGCGAATGAGAATCCAAGAGTGATTGTCGAAAAACCAATGCACCCACAAAGAGTGACTGTTTGGTGCGGTTTATGGGCTGGCGGCATCATCGGGCCGTATTTTTTCCAAAATGAGGCCGGTCAGGCAGTTATTGTGAATGGTGTTCGCTATCGTGAGATTAAAACGAACTTTTTATGGCCCGAGTTGGAAGATATGGATATGGACGATATGTGGTTTCAGCAGGACGGTGCCACTTGCCACACAGCTAACGAAACAATGGCTCTTTTGCGCAACAAATTCAATGGCCGTGTTATCTCACGTAATGGCGATGTCAATTGGCCGCCAAGATCATGTGATTTGACACCGTTGGAGTTTTTTCTTTGGGGTTATTTGAAAGAAAAGGTGTACGTCGATAACCCAGCAACAATTCAAGAGCTAAAGGATGAGATAATTCGGCACATTAACGGCATAGAACCTCCATTATGCCTCAGGGTCATCGAATATTTGGACCATCGCATGTAGGTGTGCCGCCGTGGTCGCGGCACCCATTTGACCGATATTTTATTCCATACATAATTGAGTAATACCAATATATCATAATAAAATAATTTACAATAATTTCCTACATAGTTTGTGTTTTATTCAAAATCAACATCGGCCCTTGAAATTTAACCACCCTTTAGGAGTAGAAGATTTATGGTGGCATGATTAGGATATAATGAATGTGTTGTGAATATACGAGGGTTAACAATAAAAGCGTTGGCAAATATTTAAACATTTTTAACAACATTTTTTGTTCCTTAAAAATCTATGCACTGTGTTGCATTACATTAATTACACTTGTTTTTTTTAAACGCCTAAATGGTTAATTAATTTTTTTATCTAAAATTTGGAAGATTAATTTTATTCAATTAATTTTAAACGAAAAATGGTGCATTAATATTGTATTACTGTTTCATAACTATAATTACATTTTATGATAAACAAAGAAGAGTTCTAGAAAAACAAAAGTATAACTATTATCATGGTGAAATTAAATACCAGGTGACAGCATTGCTACAACAATCACAACAAAGCAAGAACAACGGCATTTTTGTTTGTGTAATACTTTCGTTACTGTCAAAAACATCTGGCATAAAATTTCTTTTATTTTCTCAAAGAACTTTTCTTTAAGTTACGCATAATATTTATTTAAATATACAAGTAATACGTAATTTTGCAAAGTAAAACATGCAAAATTCTTTATTTTCAAAATTAATGTATGTATGTATAGGTATTGTATAACAACAACGCAGTTTTCTGCAGCAAAAAAAAAATCACTTTAAAGAGGAATCTTAATATTTATCTTACAAAAAAAACTAACATTTTTAGCAAAACAACTTAAAAAGCAAACACACTATTTAATATAATATAGTTTTTTTTTAACAGTTTTAAGCTATTTTACGCAGATAAAACGGCGACAAAAACTCAATTTTTCAAAAACAAAATAATTTTGTAACGTTTTCATATAAATTTTGACTATTTGTAAACAACTTTTTGACATTTTCAATTTCACCATGAATAGAGAAAAAAATAATCAGCTGGCGCTATGCTGTCACCTGGTATAATTTCACCATGACTATTATTAATTCTTATTATGTAATTTTCAACAATAATTATTATAAAAATCTTAGTGATTTTGAAAAATGGTTAAATTATGGCTTAAGTTTTGGAGTAATTGCCCAAAAAAAACCAAACCGGTCACATGTTGTACACGCAGAGAAAAAACATGGTTAGACATGGTTACAACAACTACTCTGTGTTTTTGGTAACAATATACATACATATTGTTGTGGTACACAAATAATTGTTATCTTAATATGATTTTAACAATATTTTTGTTACTATAAACATTTTTATGTTTAACGTAATTATAAAATTGATATGGTTCACTGAATCATGTCAATAACAGCAATGTATGTATGTTTTTGCTGTCATTTCCCCTTTTTTTCTTGGTGGATTATGTTTTTTTTTGTAACTACGAAACACCGGAGATGGGATGATGACTACATACTTTGATACACCGCGCCATGTGTCTGTTTTTTTTTATTAATTAGAGAAGGAATTGAACTAATATTTATCTTTTTAAGAGAACAGTTTTTTTTATTCAGGCTAATAGTTCGAACTTTTCAAGAATATTTTTAATCATATTATGTTTAAAATGCAAACAAAATATGTTTAATTTTAATAATATTTTCTTTTTAGCACTTGGAGAATGCTTTTGCATTAGCTCAGTAGTTTGTCTGCGTGATAAACGGATTATTTATTTGGATTTTAATGTTTAAATAATTAAAAAAAAAAACAAATCATATTTAAAATATACTAAATATTACTACAAAATACAAAAATTTCAATGAAGTGTAAAAGACTTAAATGAAGTGTACATAATCTTAAATGTCACAAATTAAAAATCTATTAAACATAACTAAAAATAAATGTAATTTTTTTATATATTTTATATATATGAGAAATTTCCGTAACAGTTTTTTTTCAATTTTGTTAGAAACCCTTATTTTTAGATCATACTATGATTACTTTAGATCATATTATGGTTACTTTAAACCAATATATGGTTACCTTGGATCATAATATGATCTTGCATGAAAATTTTATGATTTTGTTGGATTATATATGGTCAAATTATGATTAATAAGAGAATATTATGATGAAATATTACGATGATAATTGATCATAATATGATATTTTATGACACTTATATTCATCATAGTATGTTTTGACTACAATCATAAATCTTATCATAATATGTTGCTCTTAGATTATGTTTACCACAACCATATTTTTTCTCTGCGTGTAGTAACAAATTTTGCTAACAATCCGGATTAGGGTGGTAAAAATAAAAGTGGCGGCCCGAAAAAAAAACTTTCTGAAGTGAACAATCACAGAATTATCAACTGTGCCAGTAACACAATAAAGAGTGCTGCAAAAAAATAAAATTGCGAATTTTGCCCATCCCTATACCTAGAATTGTTCTATGGATTGTAGAAACACGATCTGAAAAATATTATAATGATAGGAAATATAACGAAATGTAATAAGTTTTTTAATTGACTTTTATGAAACTTGAGAAAAATATATTTTAAGATCCAAAACTTACAATAACAGCGCAAAATCTAAATTAACCCTTAAACGTGCTTAGGGACAAAATGTTTCCAAAATTTAAAAACCATGAAAAATACTGTGAATTGTGGGATAATTTTGGGGCCAATTGCTTTTAAGAGTAAATTTAGATTTTTGTAAACTTTAAACTTTACGATATATTTTGTTTAAGTTTCATAAAATTCCACTCAAAAATGTATAAAAATTCGCTATATTTCTATTAGAAATACAAAATATGTATATCAAAATTTGACCTTAGACCTTTACGATTAAACGATTAATTTTGTCCATTTTGAGTAAAACTTTCGGAAAGTATTTAAGAGTATCTGGACTATATTATTTTGGAAAGGTTTATTTAAAATTCATAATATTTGTGAAATTAAGCTTTTTCAACAAGATATGGCAAAAGAATTATTTTTCCCGAAATCTGCCAAATTAAAATCGCGGGTTTAAAAAAGTTATGAAAGGTATTTACATAATTTTTCTATAGATTTGTTCCCTCATATATCCTTAACAAATCCCAAAGAGGTGATTTCAAAGTTCAAATTTTTGTAAAAAAAAAAAATTTTAAATAGTTTGAAACGGCCGTTACGTTATGCTACGAACATAAAAACTCATATACAAATAAATACGTAAGTATGTACATATTTTAAGTGAATATTTCTTAAAATTTGTTAACATTTTCCTTACATTTCTTATTCAATTGATATGAAACACGTTAATAGCCTGGAGAATAATTAATAACTTTAAAATTTTCCAAACGATTTTTATCTTTTATACCTTATTAGAACGCTTATTTCGTACACATTTCGATTCTTTTACACTAAAATGCAAAAATTATTTTTTAATGCCAACATTTTTGAAAAACTGAAAAAAATCATATTTTCTTCTTGTCAATGCGCCGCCAGTTAACGTTATCCTAACATTCTAATATTTTTCAGATTGTATATTTACAATCCATAGAAGAATTGTAGATGTGGGGAAGGCCTGTAGCTTGAAATTTCTTTCGTGCATAGAATCTTGAAGAGTCAGATTATTAATGAATGTGAGGTAAATGTGTCCAAATCAACTATAAGTAGACGGCTAAAGAATATCCACTCGACAAAACCTGTTGACTGTTACAAGACTATTACTCCGGCACAAAACTGCTAAATATGAATTCGCTAAAACAAGGTTACAAACTAAGTGAAAACAGCTAAGCCGAAGTTTTTTTTTTTAATAAATAAACGAGTTGAAATATATTTTATTTATTACACCATTTTCGACAAATATTTGCCAAGTGTGACCGTACCTTAAGACGTCAAACAAATGTCTGATTGTCTTTGAAAAATATTAATGTACTTGAATGGCCCGCAACAGAATATTTGGGTAATATTAAGCCATCGAATTTATGCTTAAAAGAAGTTGTTGTAGATGCTTGGATATCTATATCTGAAGATATAAGAATAAATCTGTTGAAATTTGCTCAAAAAAAATAAGGTCTAACACATTATTAAAGTCAAAATTTTTTGTAAATATGATTATGTATTTCAATTTCAATGTATTTATAGTTATGAAACGCTAATTCATTACTTTAATGATTTTTTTTGTTAAATAATATTTGTTTTTTTTTTGTTCGTTTGACATACATGCAGTTTGAACTGTTTTAGTTTTTCTTTAACTTACAAAATTGAGAAAAGTTTTATGTATTTACGAGTTATAGTTATGGCATAGACAATTTTAACTAACGTGAACAATTCTATATTATTAACTCCTATAGCAAAGCAATTGGGGAGATCATGCACCACCATGCACAATGGGTTAGAATTCCAGAATGTTCTATTAAATCCAAGAAAATTGACTGATAGATACAATATTACCTATAATATGATGCAAATAGTTCCCAATTAAGTTTTTTTTTAATTAAGTTTAATTTTGAATCATACTTGGGACCTATTTATAAATAAATTTTTATATTTTTTTGTGTAATATAAATATAAATTTTATTGTGTTTTTTATAATGATTAGATTCTTTTAAAAAAATTGTAATGAATTTATTCAAATAAATATTTAAAAACATTAAAATTTATTGTTGTTACGGAATACTAACACCTGGGGCACATTTGTCACACTTCGTGTTTATAACATAATTACAGAATAATTCAAAACTTTGCTATATTTTAATGAATGCACAATGGGTTAAAATTCCAGTATGTCCTACTAAATCCAAAAAATTTTACAAATTTTAAAATAATGAAAATATGTAGTTCCCAATTAAATATTTTATTTAAATAAGTTTACTTTTGCATAATACTTGTGTGACCTGGCTATATATTTGTAAATGACTTTTTTATATTTTGTTTATGTCATAAAAATAAAAATTTTATTGTCACATTCATAATGTTTATATTCTTCCAACAAAATTATAACGAGTTTGTTTTAATAAATGTTTAAAAACAAAAAAAAAAGAAATATACTTGTTTCTGAATACTAACACCTGAGACACATTCGCCACACTTCAAGTTTATGTCATAATTACAAAATTATTTAAAGCTTTGCTAAATTTTAATGAATTATTAAGTTTTTGTAGTTAAAGTTAGAAAATTTTAATGATTTATTTTTAATTTGTATTATGGACAGGCAATAAGGGGTCCAGTTATTTTGTGACAATTATTAGTTAACACTTATTATTTAAAGCTTACTTTTTATATTAAATCACTGAGAAGAAATGTGAGAAACCCCACTAGTTAAAGAAAAAATAAATCGGCAAAAGGATTTTATTCCACAGACATTCGCCCGTTCAAGGTGATTTTATATATATCTTAGCTAAACAGCTGATTAATTTGATGTAATTTCCATATATAAAAACATTCTCTAAGAACTGGCGCTGTCAAATTGTGCCATGGGTCCAACAGTTTTGCCATTATTTCTTTCGCTAAGACATTTATTGCGTGGGCCTTAGATTGAATTATGGACGGATTATGGCGAGTGTTGTGGAAATATACAGGGTTGACATGAACAAACAGACACAGAACAGTAGAGCGGACAGCTTTAAATCTACTCAAATAGTGGTTCTGATTCGATTTGTATACAGAAAGGGTAAATACAAATATAAAAGAAATTTTTAAAGTTGAGAAAGGTTTTTATAACCAAAATAAATGGTAATTTCTAATATGTAGTTGGATTTTTGGACAAGTTATTTTCATTTTCATTTTGTTATACATTTTGCAAGTATAATGAAAAATCATAAAAAATATATTTGCATATTATTACAAAGCTAATTATTAATATTTAATTATTGAAATAAATGATTCTTTTTGAGGGTTACTTTTAAAAACCTTTCAAAATTGTGACAATCATAAAAATAATTTCATATGTATATTACTATAATTTATTATTTAAATTTTTTTGGGCAATTATAAAGTTGCAAATAAAAGTTAATTGTTATAAAAATAAAATTTTAGATAATAATCAACATTCTTGATGTTTCAAGTTTCAAAACTTCTGGGAAATAAAAATTCAAACGTTTGCCATTTCGTTTTACAAAACTTAACACAGAATATAAAATTTAGTGGTTACATCTATTTCGTCAAATATTTGCCAAGTGTGACCGTATCTTGAGTTAATTCTGCTTTATTTTAATAGCAATAAACAACCAATTTTACTACTATGTCATTAAAATATGTCATTAAATATAATTTGAATCACCATTGTTCTAAAAAAAAAAAAAAACTTTGGGAATAAAATTTAAAAATGTCCCAAATTATATAAACAGCAACTATGTAGGGTATATACAAACTTTTAATACCAATTCATTTTTTATTACCAAATTATATACATACATACTTCTATTTTTAATTTGCGTATTTACTATTTTTATTTATTTAATAAAATACTGAGTAATTTTTGTCTGAATTTGTTCACATTTGCTTGCAACGAAAAGTGTTAGTTTTCCAGTTCTGGCAGTCTTCCTCGGAAACATCATTGCTTTTTTCATTTGATGTTTTAGATTCAACAGAATTTAATAATATTTTTATCCTTTTTCTTAAAATCATAGAAACCGTACTCGCTAAAATGCCATATTTTTCTGCCACGTCTTTTTTCTTTTATTAATTTAAACTTTTCTACAACTGGTAAATTACGTTTCGACGCCATTCTACTTTATTACAATATTGTTTGTTTGTTCTTTATAATGAGCTTAAAAGAACTTTGTACGTAAACATTTGAATTTATTTAGGAACTTTACAGAAATATAAAAACAATAGTATTGCCATATCTATGTACATTTTCCCTTTTTTACAATTTTTGAATATGTCAAAATGGCACTATCCATAGATACCATGTAGTGCATAAAAAACAATCACCCCTATCGTGAATAAAAATTCCACATGAAATTTGTTCCCTTTTCACAATTTTCCTATTAAAATTTAATGTTAAAAAAATAAAAGGGAACAAATTTTACGTGGAATTTTTATTCACGATAGGGGTGAATAAGAACTGCATCTTTAGATTTTCGATGTCGTTAAAAAAGGTTCCGTGTCAAATGCAATTAAGTTTGGGATCAGAGTAAGTTCTAAAAAAATAAAAATATTTTCTTTATGAATTCCTCAAATGATAAATAAATTATAAGTTTCTCCATTAAATATTGAATAATATTCTGTATAAATTCAATTAATCGTGATAAAATATTGCGACTTACCTACGCTAATAATATCGTAGCACATTACATATATGCAATATGCGAATTTGGTGCAACATTTGGTTTTCAGACCATTGTTACAATAAAAATGACTTCAAAGCCTTAAACAAATCATTATCGGGCTTTACTAATGCTCAGAAATGCTTTCTAACACATTGGGTGAAAGATGAATCAAGAATTCCAAAAACACAACGCATCAACATTTGTGCGGAACGCGCCATCAAAGTCGTACAAGATATTTTCCCCCAATGCAAATCAACACGAACTCTTAGGCCCCTATTAAGAGCTGCATTCGACAATCGATATTCGCTGGCTATCGAAAATCGACTATGGAATATAAAATTTTTATTATGAGTTGGCATCGCTATCGAAAATTTCGTTGTTCAACGAATTTTTTATCGAACACAAATTTGCTGTCGACGCTGTATAAAACTGTGAAAAATTTATTTAAAATGTAAAAATTTGTTTGTTTTTTGGTTTTGGTCAACCAAATACTACTTGTAAATTACTTTTGTTAATATCCTGCAGGTCGTAAGTAGAAAACAGCAATTGGAGAAGCTCGTTTCTCTCATGGAAGAAGATCCACTGTTGGCAAAATGTATTTGCTCTAAAGTTCAGGCAGCCAAAAAATGGGAGGACATTACACAGAAGCTTAATTCTATTTATCAGACGAATCATTAAACCATAATTCCGTGGTGGTCATTTCAAATTTAATTTATTTTTCTTTAAGAATTTGTAAACAAATATGGCGCCAGCTGATAGAAATGTACTATTGTGAATTACCAAAAAAGAGTGATTTTCACAATAGCGTTTTTTAATCGAATGTGCATCATAATACCAAATGAAAATTCGTTCGATAAGCATTTTCGACCACAGTCGAAAATCGAATTTTGCTCATAATAGGCACCTTAATCTTAAGTTAATTTCACTTAACAAAGATAGTTTTTAGATTGTGATTTTGATTATAATCATATAATTACATTAAGAAATGTAAATAGTTAATTAATTATAAAATAAAAAAAAAATCTTAGAGGGCTTTTAGAAATCGATTTCGACGCGGAACGTTTTTGTTCCGAAATGACTTGAGGAAACAATTTTCGGTTTCAGCTACAGCGTGGTGATAGGGCCTTATTTTGGTTGTACCCCTAATGTACATACATATGTATAAATTTCAGTGTTGACAATTAAATGTACATAATTTTGCATAAAATGTTGCGATTTTTATAGCAAATTAATTCGGTAATTTTTGCCAGCAAAAAAGAAAATCTTTTCGATAAAATTCAAATTATAGAAACGTTGTACTACTGTTTTTCTTCAAGTTATGAAGGAATTCATGTTATGGAAGTTCAAGTTAAAGAAGCAAAACTTGATAGAATTTCTCAACAAGATGCTGTTGCCACGAGATTTGCTTCAACTTATAGAAAATTCAAGTAATAGAAATTCAAATTATAGAAGTTTGACTGTATTTTATTTATTTCATTAATTCTCAAATAAGACAAATAATATTGTTAATGCAAGAACGACTTTAAATTCAAATTAGCCAGCTTAAAAGTGTGTGTATACTATTTTTTAAATTAGTTTATATGAATCACAGCTAGATCTATGTACATTTAAACTAAATTACAAACATACACTCCGGTTCACTTATTTAAAGGCACTAAAAATTCCATATTCAGCAGCCTGTATCTTATGCAATTTTTTACCAATTGCAGAATTTTAAAATAGAAATGAAAGCTGACATCTTGTGATATAAAAAAAATCATGGAATCAAATATGGTTGGTTTACATACATTCTCTTTATCTGTCAATGAAAACCCGTATATTTGAAGTTATTAAAAACAAAGGCGGTTGTACCCATTGCTAATTTCCTAAATAAAGTAAAATAAATTTAAAAAAAGAACAGGAAAAACTGCTCTTCATTAAAATTAGTTAAAGTAAGTGCCTTTATTCAAGTGAACCAAAAAAAAAAATAGCAAAGTTTTTGACTTTTTTTATAAATTGCTCAAAAAAAGTTCTTTAGTTAATAAACCACTACTGTCATGATTTTTTTATATCTTATTTCTATTTTAAAATTCTGCAATTGCAGAAGATACAGGCTGCTGAATATGGAATTTTTAGTGCCTTTAAATAAGTGAACCGGAGTGTAAAATAAAAGTATTTCGCCAACAACGCAAATGAGTTATTATTAGTGGTCGGGGAATGTGTGTACATATTTATTGTATTGGGTTGGAGTAGTCATTTTTCATTAGATTTTATTTTGCAAACTAAAACCTGCTTAGAACTTTACACTTTTCAATATAAACATAAATCTAAAAACATATTTGTTGTTTTTTTTTGTCTTGATAAAGATTTTGCATAAATTGAAAATATTTTCAAATAGATTTAAAATTTTTCAAACAGAAACCTGTTACATTTTCTTGTTGTAGAGTTTTTTTTTTAATTTGCTTTAATGACAAATATTTTTATCAACATTAATTACTTCCATATGTGCGTTCACTGTGAAGGGTCAATGTTATGTAAATAACGTAATTTATTTTGTAAAAAGAAATATTTCAAAAAAAAAAAAAAAACTTTAATGAAACCAATGTGTGTAAATAAAAGAGACACTAACAAACAGCCAACTCAAACTACGCAACTAGGCAGGCTCACTTGCTGCCCAACTTGCTGGTCTGCCTGCGCTGGAGTTTATGGGTACTTTGGCGTTTGTTTCCAACTGTTGCCATTAAACAAGGTGTTGAAGAATGTGGTGCCAGCGAGTGTGTGTCTGTCTGTACGAAATAATTTCCAAAGTTTATAAAAATATAAATAAATACAAAAATAAAAAATAAAATAGCAAAACTTGACAGTTTGTTAACATTACGCACTCTAATAAATTGATTTGGAAATGTGTTTTATTTGTTGTTAAATACAAAACCAGACTTTGAAAGAAAAAAATATAAAACAAAAAATTGAAACTCAAAATACCACAAATCAAAAACCAAAAAAAAAAAAAACAAACAACAAAATTGAAAAATAAACCACAATATAGTTTTGTTATGCTTTGTTGTTGTAAGTTGGCTGAAATTGCAAACAACTCTGCATTAATTACCACCTTTCTGCATTCCATAGATTTAAAAAAGCGATAATATAAGATACAAAAACAACAGCAACAACAACAACAACAACGACTAACCACAACTACAAGAGCCAAGTAATCAAAAAGCACGCCCAATATGCCCACATTAAATATAAAGACAGACAGACAGACAGACAAACTAAACCACCAATATCTAAACCAGTAATTAAAAGAATGAGATCATTAGTAATAACAAACAAAAATTAAAAGTAACTTAACTAAAGTTACGAGCACACTTGGCAAATATTTGCCGAAAAAGACGTAACCACTCAATAGAATAGAATATTTTTCAACTCGTTTATTTATTAAAAATTTTAAACATTATATTATTTGGTCTTATTTTATTCGATGATGTTTGATCTTGCAAAACTCTTGTCAAACAAATTTGTTCTAAAACAAGTTGTTACGCTTTTTTATTTGCCATGTCTGACCATACCTTAAGATTTTTACTAACATTGCTATAACATTTCTTTTTATTGACTAATTTATAGCTAAATACTTAGAAACGGTTTTAAACGACACCGAAATACTCGTATAGGTAAAATAACTGGTAACTAATTGACATGATTTGACTACTTTCTAGCGGCTACCGCACATTCTCTTTGTAAACTAAGCTGTAGTCAGTTGAGATTTTGACTTTCGCCTAGGATAGTGCAGATCCAAAATGATACTTAAAATCTATAGATCGGTACCGTCAGCCAATACTGCTGGGTATATTGAACAAGTTGCAATCTATATTGCAGTTTACATAGCAAATGTACGTTATACAGCTTATTTTATGCAGTAAATTTTTACTGTACCTATAGCTCAATGCAGCGTTTTTCTTTTTTTTCTATTTCTATCAATATTTTCTATTGAATTGTGAGTCCGATTTTGTAACGTCAAGTGTTAATTTAAAATAGTTGAAATGCGTCCGTCGCGTACTCGTACAACGACAGAACAACGAGAATGGGTTTTAAAGCATTTAAAAAATGGCCACTCACTACGACAAATAGAAAAAATGGTTAACATTTAAGCTGCCACAGTCCAAAAAACCATTGAGCACTTTATCCATTAAAACCGAGTCCACCAGAAAGACAGCAGGGCCAGAAATAAAATCTTCAATCAGCATGATGAGCGACACATTTTAAGAAAAATAAGATTATCAGCTTTACAACTGGCCTGCGAAGTTGAAGCTGAACTGGGAAAACAATGTTGCGCTGAAACTGCTCGTCAACATGATTTTAATGGTAGAGTTGCAAGCAAGAAACCGTTTATAAACCCGAAAAATAGACTGTGCAGGCTAAATTTTGCCAAAGAACATGTTTGACAAGGAATCCGCAATTGGGAATTCGGTCATCTTCGCTGATGAATCTAAGTTTAATATATTATGTTCAGATGGCATATCGTATGTTTGGGGGAAACAAAATACAGAACTCAACAAAAAAAACCTAAAGGCAACATTGAAACATGATGGTAACAGTGTCAAGGTTTGGGCCTGTATGGTAGCTGCTGGTACATTTGTTGAAACAACCATGGTCATATTTAAATACCTTAGATTCTGAAGGTAAACTTGTTAGAAAACTTGGCTAATCTGGGTATAAGATCAGATTTTCGATCCGAAACACAAATCGGTTATTGTGCAAACCCTGCTAATATATAACAGCTCACATTTGATGATGATGACCGCCACCACAGTCGCCAGTTATTAATGTTATCGAAGGTTTTTGTTCAATTTTATTTTGTAACTCGTTTCGAAAAGAAAATCGTTCGAATTTCTATAATTTTTAATTTATACGAAATACACAATAACCCCCCAGCAAAAGGAAACACACATTTTCTAACAAAAACAATTTAAAAAAAGCGTTACTGACGGAAGTGTTCGATTAAGTCGCAGAGTATTACCCAAAAACTGGTCGTATCGAAGACAAATCACCTTTAAACTGTTGCAGATAATAAAGGCTATCACACAAAATATTAAATCGTGTAATTGCCAGTTTTAATTGAAGTTTTTGAAACTCATACGTGCCTGCATAAAATAAGCTGGGACTTGAAAAAACGAGCATTGTTTGTGTAATGTAGATTTTTCCAATAAATGTTTTTTATTTGTTAGTCTAAAGTCTAAGTTCCTGTTAGTTTTCTTTTTATGGAGCTTTGAAAACACAACAAATCCACTGCATAAAATAAGCTGTAATCCACTGTACATATGTACTCGTATATGTATATGTGTGTATTGTAAATTTTAACTCGGTTACAACTGTGCATTTATAAACATTTATGTGTTGCACTCTTATTAAACAAACATTTTGTTAATACTGCTGAATGATACAAGTCACCAAATGACGACAAATGCAAAAAAAAATACCAAACAAAAATCCATAAATCGTCAGTCACTTAAAGTTACATGATTCGATCAATACTTTAAATACAATTTTTTTCTTTGTAGCGAACAGCTTTTGGACTTTGGTAACGTAAATTGTTTGTAGAGAGCTTTGAAAAGCATAAATTTTTGATATAAAAAAAACACACACTGTCTTGACTGACTAACTGTTTGACTAAAAGTCGAGTGTACTGACTGACTGGCCTGCTATACATCCATTAATTTAGTTCAATACCATTGGAACCAATATAAAATACAAACAAAAAATAATGTAATAATAAGAAAAAAAAACTAAATATTGATCGGTAACAAATTAAAAACATAATGAAGAAAACATGTTAAGAAATTGTACTGAAACCGTAACTCATAAACATGAACCACAAAAACAAAATAAAAAAAAAAATTATTTAACCAAGCAACCGAACATAATGTGGTAAATGACGCATACTTTTGCTTTAATAAAATTATTAATAAAAATAAACTAAAATTGTCTATAACTGCTTAAAATTTGTTTTTTTTTTGACATTTTTTTCTTTTAAATACTTTTTGTCATTGCTAACGAGTATCAGCAATTTGCTTAAAAAATTGCCTTAAAGCAGTGATTTATTGAATTGTTATTACATATGTATATAAAACAGTATAGTCGGTCAGGCCCGACCATATAATACCCTACACCCAGTATATGTATAAAACAGTTTTTCAGAAATGAGCGTTATATGGGAGATATAACCTATTGTGGACCGATCATCCAAAAATTTAGTGCCATGACTTCCGTGAATATAAATATTATATAAAAACAAATATAAAGATTTAAGGAACTTAAATTGAATTACGGAGAGGGTCTTATATGGGAGTTTCGACTTATTATGGACCGACCATTATAAAATTAGGTGTCATTATTTCTGTATATAAGAAACTTATTTGTGCTAAATTTTATTTGGATTCCAACATTTCTGAGAGAGTTATGTTCTTTAAAGTGATTTTCGGAAGTGGTCCTTATATGGGAGCTATGACTAACTATAGACCGATCATCATAAAATTAGACCATATTATTTGTATACATATGAAATATATTTGCATTAAATATTATTAGGATACCAACATTTTTGAGAGAGTTATGCTCTTTAAAGTGATTTTCGGAAGTGGGCCTTATATGGGAGCTACGACTAATTATGGGCAGATCATAATAAAATTGTACCATATTATTTGTATACATATGAATTATGTATATGAATATTATTTGGAGACCAACATTTTTGAGAGAATTATGCTACGACTAATTATGGACCGATCATAATAAAATTGTACCATATTATTTGTATACATATGAATTATGTTTGGGTTCAATATTATTTGGAGACCAACAGTTTTGAGAGAGTTATATTCTTTAAAGTGATTTTCCGAAGTGGGCCTTATATGGGAGCTACGAGTTATTATGGACCGATCTGCACAAAATTTGTAGATGTGATTTGACTTCATTTACCACTCATTTGTGATGAAATTTGTTTGGATACTTGCATAGTTAAAACATTTATGATCGGTAAACCCCAATTTCGGGAGCACATTTGTATGGGGTCCAGGTGAAATAATGGACCGATTTCCACAAGTTTCAATCCCATCCATCCTTGGACCGAAAAAATATCACGTACCAAATTTTATTGAAATATCTTCAAAATTGCGACAGCCAGCCAGCCAGACGGACGGACCGACGGACATCGTTAAATCGACTCAGAAATGGATTGTGAGTGATTCTGAGTCGATCGGTATACTTTAAGGTGGGTGTTGGACCAATATTTTTGGGCGTTACAAATATCAGCACAAATCCAATATACCCTCCCCACTATGGTGGTGTAGGGTATAATTATAAATAATTGTTTGAAAATAGTTCAAAATTATGAAGTATGATATGAATTTATTATCATTTGTTAACAATTATTTGGCCATGACTCAACTTATAGTTTAACTTCCTTATTTGTTAGAAACTGAAACTATATTTTAAGCCAATTTGGAGAGGTATACGACTAAGTATGTATACATAAGATTTCAGAGATTTTTAACGACATGAGGTGTCGTTGTAACAGCTGTAGTCATGAGAATTTTGCTATTGAAAACCAGTCAAATATACCGCAAACTGTTTACAATATACAATGATTAGAAGAAATGTATGTATGTTCAATTCACAAGTGTTGTTGTATGTTGTACATTGTATGTTACAACTCTCTGATTGTGAATACAATTTTGAGCAAAGTCGTTGTCAAACCTGTAAAATGACAAAAGACAAATATACAAAACCTAAAATTTAAACTTCCATAGGATTTTCCACAATATTTATTATGAAAATATTTTGTTTATTAATTTTATTTTCTTGTCTTGTTTTAAATTTGTCAATCAGGTTATGATTTGAGTGTTAAGAAATTTTTATGTTGCCAATATTTATTATATTCTTGGTAGTTTTAAATGGCATAAACATTTTTTTACGTACTTGAGCTTTAGCAACATGTTGCTAGCTTGAGTTTTTGCTTACATATTTGTATACATATACATTTTTGCTTACATATTTTTTTATATAAACAATTTGTTGTTTGTTCTCTGCATCAAGCAAATTTCGATTTTTAACATTGATCTTAAAGTACTAGAGCTTTTGCAACATGTTGCTACCTTGAGATTTTGTATATAAGCAATTTGTTGCGTGTTTGTATTTATTTTTAACAAATTTGTCTTGATAATCACAATTTTATGATTGCAGTCACAGTTTTAAATGAAATAAACATTTATTTTACGATTTTTAACATTGTAAAGTGCTAGAGCTTTTGCAACATGTTGCTAGCTTGAATTTTTGCTTACATATTACATTCTGTATATAAACAATTTGTTGCGTATACCCATTGCATATTTCAACACAATTTTTTATGTTCTCTTTATTTTAGCAATTATAGGATTTCATTTTATAGTTTTATATTTTTTTTTTGCTTCAAAAATATTGAATTTTGTGCCATCAAAACGTTATAGCGAGAAGACGATTTTCATGTCCGAAGTTCTGGTTAAACGCTACAAAAGCAAATCATTTTTACACCGAATCATAACTTTCAATGAAAAACCCGTAGGAGATTGTATATGTAGCCCGCTAAGGTAATGCCCTGTATTTTGTAGGAAGAAAAAGTTACTTCTATTATATAGCTCTATAAACTAGACCATGACAAAAAACCTGTACCACATGTAACTGATTAGTTTGAAATATGCATTGGCCGAAAAACGCCCAGAGTATGCGGCCAGACATGAAAGCGTAATATTCCCTCATAAACGCGTTTAGCCATATGTTTCAATACCAGTTAAAAACTATTTAGCAAAAAGTGGTTGGGAAGTTTCGACCACCCTCTTTACAGACCAGCCCCGCAGACTATTATTTGTTTCGATCTATGCAGAACGATCTCTTAGAAATACACTTCAAAACAGGGTATTCGAAATTGGATTGATTCGTTCTTGCCTTCAAAAGGCATCTTTTTTTCCATAGTTCCATAGATTGATAGAAAGTTGGAAAAAGATTATAGCTAACAATGGCCAATACTTTGAATAAATTAATATTATACACAAATGTTTCAAATAAAAGCTAAAAATATGAAAATTTTCAAAGTTATACACCTTTCCATAAAATTTAGGAAATTAACTTATGACCGACCGTTATTGTTTTTAATACATTTTCTAACACTCTAAATTTTAAATATTGTGAATACATAAAACAAATATAAAACAACAAATATTAATATATTAACGTTTTATTTAAATAAAAAATTATTTTCTTTCATTAAACTTAGCAACATGTTGCTGGTAATAATTTTGAGATAGTTTTTTTTAAGAATTTCAGCATAATAATAGTCAAGTAATAATTCCCAAGTTTTTCAATAGCGAGAATAATATAAATTTGTTATTCATTTAATAGTTTAACAAATATATTGTCTTAGAAACATTTTGCTAGCACTTTTATTATCTAAAGATTTTATTCAGTTCGTCAAGTCGTCTTAAAACTTTACAATGGGTTTCGAAACCTAATCTGTTTTAGCAACATGTTACTGTTAATAATTTTGTGTTAGTTTTCAAAGTATTTAAAGATAATATAGTTTGTTTAATAGTTTAAACAATATAGTGTCTTAGCAACATGTTGCTAGAAATATTATTATCTACTTAAATTTTTTATTTAGTTAAAAATAGTTTTTAAGTTGCGAAGCTGTCTTAGCAACATTTTAGTAGAATGATAATAAATTTCTGTTAGTTTTTAAAATAAATTCTGACATAATTAAAATATTTTGTGTCTTAGCAACTGTTGCTTGTTGTAATTAAGTTTATTTTAAGAGCTTTAAACGGTGTTCTATGATTAAGCTGTATTAGCAACATATCGCTAGTTGTACTTAAGTGTATTTTAAGTGCTGTTAATGGTATTCGATGATTAATCTGCCTTAGCAACATGTTGCTAACAATAGTTTTGTTTTTATTGAATTTTAAATTGTATGTGTTTTTTACTGCTCAAATCATTCTTCTTAGCTATATATTGCTGAAAATTTATATTTTAGAGTTTTTATTTCAGACATTTTTAACAAAATTTATAATGTTTCAACAAAATTTATTGGCAACATATTGAATTTGAATTTGTAGCATTAAATCGCATGTATTATTATTTAGTGAACTTTTTAGAAAAGATTATTTACTTTGGAACATTTTGTTGCAAGAAATCATTATTTCCAGCTTTTTAACATTGATCATGCTTTTTGCAACATATTGCTAGCTTTGATTTTTTACCATAAATTCTGTATCTTTAATATTCGTAATGTAATCTTGTTTAAAGAATTTTTTAAATTCCCATACATTTTTTGGCAGTTTTATTAAAGTACTCGTAGCTTTTATAATTTTGAATTTTAAATAAGATTTTAATTATGCATTTTATTTATATGCATAAAAAGTGTTAATAATATTCAGTTCACAAAACTCCCCACGTAAAATCTATATGGAGACAACATAAGTACATACAGATATGCAATATACATAGAAATATATAAAGTAAAATGCTATTTACCAGTAAGTGTAGATAGATACAACTTGGCCAGCATGAATATGTCATTGTACTCTAACCCAAACCTTAAAGACAACCTCATCTAGGCAAAAAAAAAAATAGAAATAAAAGAAAAATAGAAGTTTCCAAACATAAAAATAGACTGGCACAATCTGTTCTCTAGGCAGCAAAAATATACCCATACAAAGACACTCCAAAAAAGTGGCAAGAAATATTTTCAAGAAGAAAACTAGAAATGGGTGTCTTAAGTTTTCTCAAAAAGTAGAAAAAAGTTCTTTTTGTACATTTAATTTTTTTTTATAGAGTGTATGCAATTTTAAAGTTTGGTTTTCCATTTGGTCTTGTACACGTATGTGGCAGAATTTTGTTTAAGTATGAGTTGCAGCTTGGCACTGTTGGACTGACTGACTGGTCTATTAATGCAACAAACAGCCACAATAATGCTCTATACTTCCATGAGTTCGAGCTCCACTAATACCAGAAACTTCACTTCACTTCGCCGAAACCAACACAACAACCATCATCGTCAGCAACAACAACCAACCAACCACTACCATGATGAAACAGAAATGTTTTAAAAAGCAGCTTGAGGCAAACTTGTTTACCCAGGGATTGTCAAGTTGAAGTTGTTTTCAGATACGAGTGTCTGTCTGTCTGTTTGTCTATTGGTAGAAACAATCCGGTTTTTTAAGTTTATAAACATGTATCTAGTCATTGTTGTTGCGCTTTTTTTGTGTGCTCTTTGTCTGTCTGTGTCTTTCTTTTATTCGCTATAAAGAAAAAGAACCCAATGTAAGTTTGTTGTTGTTATTGCTGTTTTCTTTCCTTAAAAGATAGATTCGCATGACTTTTTATTGTTGCTGCTGCTGTTGTGTTGTTGCTGTTGTTGTGGTAAGATACATTTTTTTTGTTTTTAAATAATTTTTTTACTTTAACATCATCTCATTGTTAGAGTTGAAAATAGATACTTAAAGCAGCAACACAAACAACTCTACAAAGTTGTACAATTTAAGTCTTGAGAAATTGGAGGAGTAGAAAATAGCAATAACAGCAACAACAATATTTAGCTATGTACAGAGCAGATGTTAATGGAGTAAAAGATGAGGACTACAATGATGATCATGACTTGGCAGCAGCAAGAGCTGTTTGCCTGTTTGGCTGTTTATCGCATAGGAAGGAGTTAAAGGAGAAATAGCAGAAGAAATGTTGCATATAACTATTTTATATATGTATATGTACATTCATACATACTTCAATGTTGCATGCCTCTGCGAGTATGTAAATGTAAACAGAGTTGTAATCATTGAACCCTAATGAGCTAAAGAATTTTTACTAAAAAGCCATTACGTATGTTAATTTTTGCAGCATTTTTTCTATTTTTATTATATTGTATTTATATATACATATGTATGTTTTTTTTCTTCTTTTAAACCAGAAGAATTTAAAAGAAGTTTTTTTTGCATTTCATGTCTACTCATTGAAGAAAAGAAAAAGCAAATAATGTGAGATTTTAATATTCTGTTTTAGGAACTATTTTATCTGCCAAGACAAGTCAATAAATCTTTTAAGGAAAGCAATAAAACAGAGGAAGACACACAATTTTGCATTAAATTTAACTTTTTTTTCTAAATGCAGCAGCTCAAGTCAGTAGTCTACTTAAAGTTTTAGCAACATGTTGCTGGTAATAATTATAAATAAATTAAATTTGTTGTATATTTACTTTTTTAGCAACATGCTGCTAGCCATAATTATTATTTGTTTTTTTTTTTATCGTGTTTGAGAATTAAGCTGCCTTAGCAACATGTTGCCATCAATAGTTTTGTGTTTATTGAGTTTTCTCATGAATTAATAAATTAACTTTTCTTTTTATAAAAGATTTAATACTTGTTGCCGACATTATTTTTCTATTAGTTTTTAAAGTATTTTTAAATAATATAAATCATGTGCCAGCAATATGTAAGTCTACTTAAAGGTTTTATTTAATTTCCAAGAATTCCAATTGTTTTAAAAACATTTTTGTTGCCTTAGCAACATGTTGTCATCAATAGTTTTGTTTTTATTGAAACATAGACAGCCTTAGCAACATGGTGCTGGTAATATGTAGCTAGAAATAATAAAGTTTACTTAGTCCGCTTTCACACTCTTCAATTCTGACTTTTCAATGCAAGTATTTTTGGGTGAGAAAGGAAAAGAGTATAAAAGGAATGCAAAAGTGATGCTACTAGTAAATTTTCTTATTTTCTTTTCTTTTTTTTCATACATGTTGATTTGCATGAAAAAGTACGAAAATTGAATTTGTATTGATGACGTGTGTGAATGAACTGGCAAGTTCAAAAGAGAATTGAACTAAAACTAGTCAGCTAAAACTGAAGAGAACTTAATGTTTCAAAAATACAAATTTAGAATTTGTTTAATATTTTTATTGTCTTTATAGAGTTTTTAGTTTGAGCTTTTAAACTTTTAAGTCTTTTTTGTTGAACATCAGACGAATTTAATCAAAGTTCATTATGCTTTGTTGATGAATTAAGAAACAACTTAGCAACATGTTGCCAATAATAATTAAGCACATTTTATTTAATGCTTTAATGTTAAAAAATATGATTATCAAGTTTTCAAATGTATTCGAAAATTAGACAGTCTTAGCAACATGTTGCTAATTATAGGAATTGGGTATCTGTTCATTGTTTAAAGCATTTAATTTATTTCTAATTGAGTTCTTATCTGTCTATAGTTTCATTTAACTTCTTTATAATGTTTTTTAGCAAAATATTTAATAAAAATGAAATAATCTTTGTTAGCAACATGGTAAACATGTTTTTTTTTTTTTGATTTAATGACATAATAAAATCTTTCTGAAGACATCTGCCTTCTAAAGCCATTATGATTTCACTTTCACAAAGACCTCAATGGCAAAACATGCATGTTGCTGCTTTAGTGGAAATAGCAAAATCAAAGTAATATAAAAATCAACAAATTATTTAGTCAATCATCTCTAAAAGTAAAATGCACAAAATTTGCATTGCTGCTGCAGTTAGTTTATTTATACATAAAATTGTATAAACTTTTTTGGATAAAATGTCCTACTTGAAATATATAAATTTTAAACATGTTGCCAGGGAAAAAAATATATATTGTGGATGATTTGTTCTTGAAAATTAATTCTTTCATAGATGTTAACAATCAGGTATGTGATGAAAATCGTTCCATTTGGAAATAAATCGCTTTTCCAAATCGTTAACTATGTGACTGATTTCGATCGATTTCATTTTCCACTTTTGTTTCATTTCCAATTGTTTTTAATAAATACAACATTGCTAAAACTTATAATGCAACTCTGAGCTGTGTTTTTGTGAATTAAATTTGAATTAAATTTGAATTGTGAATTAAATTTGATATTATTTATAATTAAAATAAACAAATTGCCCGATGATGTTGCAGTTTATTTACTTCTTAATGAAAATAATCCAACGATGAAGCCGAATATGTTCGTAGGAAACGCTTAACAGATTTTTAGCAGAAGAAAATTTTCAACGATCTGTTGGAAATGATGTAAATATTGGCATGCAGCGCACTACTGTTTCAAAATGTTTTTCGAAAGTGTTGTGCCTGTTGGAAAAAAAATGTTCTTCGGGATGGATAAAGCTTAACACTACCGAAGCAGATTCAAGGGCATATAAACAATTTTTTTGTGAAAAGTATGGCATTCCAGGAAACATTGGTTGTATTGACGGCACTAGTGCCACCAACTAAGGGGCCAAGAGATCTTCGTGAGAATTATTCTTATGCTTTCCCCTACATATAAATAAAAATTAATTATCATTTTTTTAATTTTAAATAAATTTAACTTACATCTACTAAATATTCGTCAAAGTTAAAAACGTCGATTTGAAAAGCAATTTAAACTGACTTTATCGAAATGCGTCACATGTCAAAATCGAAGTTATTTTAAGAAACAAACTGAAATATGTATGAAATCGTTACAGTAAGTTGACAGGTTGTCACACATCACATCTTTTAACGATTTCAAATCACTTTAATGACGAAAACGATTTTCTTTTGTATATGTATATGTTCATGTATTTGTATATAAAGTTAAAAATGCGTATTTGCAACATGTTGAGCAACATTAATTATTTCATTATTTCAAATAAATAAAATATTTAAAAATCTGTGTTGAATAGAAATCGTTAAATAAAAATGAATAAAAAAATATTACTGGCCGCTTAACAATAGAGCATTTGGATGAAAATTCCACGTGAAACAATTGCTACTTTAATTATTTCGCTGTGAAAAAATAATGTTGCCAGATACATTTCATATGTATCTGAATAGAGTACTACTTCTGCAAAATTTTTTCATGAAAATTTCATGTGATTTTTTTTAACATGTATTTTGACAGCATTCCACTTGAAATTTTGAAAGAGTACTAGGCTTAACTATATAGTATGTATAACTTTTTCTTTGTTAACATGTTGCCTTGACATTTGCCTAAGTTATATATATATATATGTATGTAAAATACTTGATGTTTTTTTTTTAATTATTTTCAATTTCAGCTTAGCAACATGTTGCAGACAATTCTAAATATGTTTAAAAGTTAAAGAAATATTTAATAATGTTGAATGTTTCATATTTCTCAACAAGAAATCACTTAATCTAATAAGTCTTTAAGTCCACCCACACATGTCTATTGTAGCTTTATAATAGTCTAGCTATTATATGAAATTATTAGAGAAATGTTAACGATGTTATTAACCTTAAAAATTTGAATTAAATTGATTTGATTTGATTTTTTTTCCATTTCATTATTAATTAGTTTACTTAAAATCGATTCAAATTGTTGTTATTTCCTGATTTGCTTTTTGTTTGTTAATTAAAACAAATTGCAGCAACTCTTTGTCCAAACAACAATTAAAGTGTGGCTAGTTTATGTTGTTTGCTACTCAGATTACACTGCTGTATTTGTACGGAAAACATTTATCTAAAACAGTTTATCCCAAATGTCCATCAGTTATTATGAGCTGTTGTTATATAATTGAAAACGTTTTATTTATTTTTTTTTTTTTCTTTTTTGGACCGATAGAGATATCAAACTGCAACAATAGCAGAAAATAGCAACAAATGCCATGAATTTATTTAAATTACCAGATGAACCAGAAAAGCCACAAACACCTTATAAGCAACTAATTAGCAAATGAATTGTAGAAAAAATAGTTCAGTTCAGTTCAATGACAATGTGATGATAAATAAATGATTTCAATTGCCGCAAGACATGGCAAGAGAAATGTTTAACAAAATAAATACAAATTAATTTAAAGAAATGAAAACTTTACACGAAATAATTCAAGTTAAAATTAAATTAAATCCAAATAAATCTATCCCTTTATTCAACTGGCTATTTTTGTAAATGTTGCCAAATTTATTATGTCTGTCGAAGATTTTAAATTTAATTTAAAAAAACTGCCTTTATTTGATCACATTTTACAAAAACCAAATAATTATTTACGGCATTATTTTTGTTTGTTTATCTATTGGCATGTCTATACCCCCGATCCATCTGCCCGTGTGGTCATGTCTGCACATGCTGCTGTTTGTTGCTCATGCACACATATGTTGGATTTGTTGCTGTTTTGCAAATGTTTATAAATAAACTAACTGCAGCAACAATGCAAATTTTGTGCATTTTTATTTTTAGAGATGATTGACGAAATAATTTGTTGATTTTTATATTACTTTGATTTTAGTCTTTCAACTAAAGCAGCAACATGCATGTCTTGCCATTGAGGTCTTTGTGAAAGTGAAATCATAATGGCTTTAGAATGCAGATGGCCTTAAAAAGATGTTATTTGTATACAAAATCTTTAATGTTATTTTAAATTAATTTGGTAATATTTTACACACCTAATTCAAGTTTTTTTTTTGTATATTTCCATTATACATTTAAAAAAATTAACAAGCAACATGTTGCTGAGAAATTAATTCACACTTAATTCAAGTTTTTTTGCATATTGCTATTATATATATATATAAAGAAATCAGCCGGAAACATGTTGCTAAACAAAGCTTATATAATTTTTAAATAATTTATTCATATTTTACATACTTTATTTAAGTTTTTTAGTATATTATCATTATACATTTAAAGAACTGAGCCATCAACATGTTGCTAAAAAATTAATTTAATGATATTATAAATTTTTTAATAAATTTATAATTTATTTGTATTTAACTGGTAAAATATCTTTAAAATAGTATTTGGATGTCTGCATAAATAAAATATTGTTAAGCAACATATGAATGGTTTTTATCTATACAAAGCTTTTATAATACAATTATAATTTAAAATTTCTAAAGCTATTTTGTAGCAATAATTTTTTAACAAATATAGCCAGCAACATGTAGCTAACAATATACTTTAGTTAACATTAATAGGATCCCAAATTTATAAATAATCAAGCTCGAGGTCATAAGTTTTAAATGTTTTTTATAATTTATTTATTTAAATATTTACGTCGATAGTGTAAAAGCCTTTAAAGATTAAAAGTTTAGCCAAATAAAATTTTTAAATGATATATTTTTTTTTTTAAGCAAAAGAATTAAGAATTAAATTAGGAATATTTGAAACTCCTTATGCCGATTGAAATGTTCAAAATGACTTATGTTTAAAATAAAACTATTTTTTATGCTTAAATATATTTACATATGTCAAAATGCTGAAAAAATATGTTGGCAATATGTTGCTAGCAACTTAAGGCTTGCCTATCAATAATACTTGAATTGTTATGGCTGTAAATTTTTTTTGCAATATAGATAATACGCAAACATATTTTCTATTCTCATACAAATACATATTACATTAACATATTGACAACATGTTGCTAAAAATATTTGGTAAGCAAATATTTCATTTTGTTAAACCAAATGTCAATAATTAACCATACGAAATGTATGACAAAATGAAAATTATGAAATAAAAGTTTATACAAAATATTTTTGACTTTGAATTTTCATGTTTAATATATGTATATTACTTGTTGTGCTGCTGCACAAGCGACCAGTAATATTTGTTTATTCATTTTTATTTAAAGATTTCGATTCAACACAGATTTTTTAATATTTTAACTTTTATTTATTTTCGATTTAAATTCACAAAAAAGCAAAACATATGTGTTTTGTTTACAAAAGTACATTTGCTACACGTCAAATTTTCCGTATGAAATAATTAATGTTGCTCAACATTTTTCCCAAATTTGAACAGAGTACTAGGCTTTAAGTGTAAACTCATTATTAACAACATGTTGACCGAAAATTATGACAACATGCTGCTAGCAATATTGTTCATAAAATCATATAAAAACGTTTTTAATTTTATTAATTTAATTTAATAAACTTTTTATTTGCAACATGTTGCTAGCAATATTGTTCATAAAATCATTTAAAAACGTTTTTCATTTTATTAATTTAATAAAAAATTTATTCACAACATGTTGCTGGCAACATTTCGTTTAATTTTTCCCATTTAAAAAATAAGCAGTAAATCTAAAGGGTTTTATTATTTGGTAAACCCAAAGCTGAAGAATTTATGTTACTAAATTTACATTTTACTTGAGTTTGTAAATGTTTAATACATTTTTTCAAGTTCATACCAAGTGAGGCATGACCCTAAGTGATGAGTGTTAATGTGGGTCTTATAATTAACATTAATTAAGACATTGTTACCGTTAGGCAAATATTTTTAACTTTAAAACATGGAAAATAAAACTTACTTGTTGTAAATGAACACAAGAGAGTTATCCAATTTGTAAATAGCTTTCAAAGCACACTGTTATATAACAACTAAATTGTTTAGAAAATAAAGCACTTTAAAACCAGCTTCAAATTGAAATAATTAAAGGTTTTAATCCTGGCAATATTTTTTAAGTACTTAAATTTTTTTAATAAACAATTTTAAATTTCTTAATTCCAACAATTGATGGGCATTTTTTTTGTTTTGTTAAAATGACATGCCATTAATATTATCTTGAAATACGTATGTATGTATATTTACACTTTTATTTATTTTTGCGTTTTACATCATCATTGTAATAATTATGATCATGGCTGTTATTTTTTTTTTTTTTTTGAATTTTTCCTTTATTTTTCAACAAAAACTCACTCTAATAATAAATGATTATTCATTAAAGAAAATTGTTTAATTTAATGTTGTAGCTGCTGCAGTTTTGTTTTAAGTTTTTTCTTTTTTTTTTTTTAATTTGTAAAATTTCTTTCACAATTCTTGAATATTGCTTGTTGCTACTTTTTCTGCATTAAAATTTTTATTAAGTTAAACAACACACGCGATTTTTGTTTTGTTTTTCTTTTTTTTTTTATATAAATTCAATTTAAAACCGAATTTCCGCGCTTGATACGATATTAAAGATAAAGAAACACCCGAATTTGTTGTTTTTTTTTTTGTTATTAAAGAATTGCAATTGCACATGTGTTTTTCTTTTTGTTTTTGCACATACCGTAAAATAATAATAAAAATACCCAACAGCCAAGTCAAGCTACAGACATAAAGTAATAATAATGGAAAAATTGAATAATAATGAAAAAATGCAGATGATTTTAAGACTGACTGACGAAGACTATGACGACTGGCTGAATTTCAAACACATACACACGCGCGCACTTAGTTTTTTTTTTTATATTTTTGTGAAAAAATCAACGTTTGTTTTTGTTGTTGTTTTTATTATTATTATTATTTTTTTTTTGCTTTCTTTCCGCTAAGAACGCGCCTTTCTTACGCTTTTCAAACCAAACTGCATAAGATCATTATTAAGACTAAACGTACAAATATCAGACATTGAGGAAAAAACCTTTTTCTTTCTTGACGTGTTCGTATCAGTCAGTCAGTCGCTCTCTTGTTTGAGTCTCTAAAGTGGTTGGTTGGCTCATTTATACTCTTTACTCTTAAATTTGTTTTAAGGTAAGTTGGTAAGAAAACTTATTTATGCTTGCTCACCTTTTAGACAAATTTAAACCATGTGTTTTTGTGTTTCTATCTTTTTGACTCATAATTATTGTACGAGTAGATACAATAAAAAAAGTCTTTTGCAAATCTTTTTTAACCATTTACACACACACTCACTTACATAGCTACTTGAACCTATACACTGAAAAACTCTACAGGTGGTAAACAAAGTGGCCAGATGACTTGAAAAAAAAATTAAACGGTTTTTTAAATACATATTCTCCTTCTTTAAAATAATTTATGTATATGAAAATCTAGCATTCTATCTTTAACAAAATTCCACAAAAAAATAATCAAGTGTTAAAGCTGAAGTTTATAAAATTAAGCGATCGTTAAATTAGCGAATTGTTCTTGAATGAATTCAATTCAGGCTGCATTTCAACCTTGTAAGGCTTCAAAACAGCATCCGCCATGTGGTCTTTGTAGATAGTCCCAATTATCGAAAATGTCAAAGATTTGACAAATTCAGATCTTCACCAGCCTATATATAATTGCGTTACTTTCTTTGGAAATGGGATAGTTGAAGAAGTAAATGTCTCTGCACTGGCGCATTATGATTGTGTTTAGTGCAGCATTGCAGCGCCTCTGGTGCCGAGTAGGCGCATTATTTTTAAAGCTTGATTCTATAGCTCTTAATTTTAATTAATTTAGTCCTGTTTCACACTCATCAGTTCTGACTCGTCAAGTATTTTTCAATGAGAAGGAAAGAGAAAATTATTTTTTATCTTTTTCCTTCTCTTTGAAAAATATTTGACTTGACGTTCAGAACTGATGAGTGTGAAACAGGACTTACTTCGGTGGCGTTTCAATGTTATACCATGTAGGTATAACTGTTATATATGTAGGTCATTTTTAGGACACATTTTTTGTCATTTTTTTGTTAATAGGTAGTGTAATAAAAATTGTTCCTTAAAGTTTTTGGGTTTTATTTATGGGAAAGTTAAGTGGGATAATTTAGATATTCTAGTTTTTAATGAAAAAAAAAAAACTATAATATTTTCACACATAAAAACTCTTTATTATTCCCTTTTCTACATCTACACAACTGTACTCCTACAAAGCTGGATCCTGCAGTATTTGCGAAAAAATGTATATACATATGTTTGTATGTACAAAAATCTACAAAATCCTACAAGATCATCTTTGTTGTATTTGTTTCTTTTCGTTAAAGGAGTTGCTCAAACTGTGCGTAGTTGTGTTCATATGTTGTTGTTATGGATTTACCATTTTGCAGTTGTTGTTGCATGCACACATATTACAATTTTATTTCATAATTATGCTGTTGTATTCATAACTTATTGTTGTTGCATTTCTCTATCTTGAAATTAATCCTTTTGTTGGCTTTTTTACTCAAGCCTTTGTTTCATTTCTATATTGCACATTAGATTTTTCGCTGCACATTTTTTTGTCTGCTAATTATTTGTTTTTTTGGTTACCTGTTACAAATATTAGAATTCGTATTAAGAAATTTTTTATGAACACAAGTGGATATCATTTGTACTATCACGTGCAAATTATTCATTTCATTCAGAATACAAACAAGTTTAAACAACGTATGTATGTATGCAAATCAATATGAATGCATGTTATTATTAAAAACTTCTTCTGAGTTGTTGTTGCCTTTCTTTTAAAACACTACCTATACATACATATGCTCATAATGTGTGTAAAAGTAAAATTTTCTCATTGAAAAATTTCGTTTTCACCAACTTACTGTTTTTTTTTTTTTTGTTACATTTTTTCTTAATTTTCGATAATTTTGAAAATAATTGTCCTCATAAATGTTGATGAATTTTCATTCTTTCTATACCATTCTTGTTCCACAACTTTTTAATTTCTTAGTTACATCTTTATTTTAAAATTTTCTGAATTCCTATTACAAATAGCACAATGCATTTGAAGACTCAATAAATAAGTAAATAGTTAAATAAATTATTAATCAGAACATTATTAAAAGTAATATGTATACTGAATTTACAAAAAAAAAAGCATTAGCTTGAAAAAGCACCTTATATTTTCATGTACTTCGTGTGTTCTAGTAGTAAATATATTGCATATGAAAAATTTTCATTTTGTGATCTGGTTGCTACTAGAAATATTTTGTATAGCAAAATATTTTTAGAATTACTACTAGAAATATTTCTACCATGAAGCTATTGAATATACATATTTCGTTGGTTAATAGTTTGTATATTTTTAGTATTTTTACATATAAATATGGAAGTGGTACATATTTATTGCCCAGTTAATAGTCAGTTGGAAAAAATGTTTTACTAAATATTAAGCCCTGAAGAAAATATGAAATTTTGGGTATGTACTCGTATGAAGACTTACATAAGTCACAGTTGGGACTGTGTCGAGAAATTATTGAATTGCAAGGATTTTCGGGCAGACAAAAATAATAATCATTCACAGCAGGGCAAAATAATCATTCACATATAAACGTGTGTATTTTATTTTTGACAAAATGGTACTCGGCAGCCTGCTGTGGCGAATGTGTTTAATGCTTTAGACTTTACACTGTTGTCAAAACTGGAAATGTGCTGGTAATGTACTGACAATGAAACATTGTTGGCAAAAGGTAAATTTTCAGTTCAGACAATTGTAAGAAAACATTACAATTTCATTGGCAGATAATTGTCACACAATAAATTTATCTGTCAACAGAAATTGTCAGTTCAAACAGTTGTCAGATTGTTGTTTGGTAAAAATTGGCAGATTCGTTGTCAAACATTGCCAAAACTGTGTGTGTGTGTAGACAACTATATTAAATTTAAAATTTTTCAATATTTCCAGCAGGAAAAATTGCAAGTGCTTCCATTTGTAGGTCTTATTGAAGAACTGTTTAAAACATTCGATACTCATTCCATTCTCTTAGAAGGTGTTCTAGAACTCAAAATTGCATTTCAAAAGAATGTCAACAAATCATGATTTGAAAATCAAACATTAATGGTTTTGCAATTATTCCTGTATATCGTCAGCAAAAAAACAAACTTTATTTTGCTCTCTTTGTTATACGAGTAATAAAAATGAATAGAGCGTCGATAAATTTACGCCCTTATTCACAAAAAATTAAAGTAGACTTCAAATGTACTATAAGAAAATTTTGTATGAAAATTTTGTCTAAAAGCACACCTCAAACCTACTTTATTTTTTATGAATACGGCAGTTAGTCTTTTATGAAAGTTTGTGGTTAATTACTGTAACCCCCTTCCTTTATTTAATGCTCTCTCTTTTACTTTCATCAATGAAATTATTAATGTAGCAGGACTTTAATTATGCCTTGTATGAGGCATTAGTTAGTAGACCTTCCAATTACCCTTCTCAAGTAGGCCTTCTATCAGGCATCTAACTAGTAGGCAAGGTCTGGAAAAAAATGAGAAACTCGGTTCGTTGCCTACTAACAACATGCGTACAAAATATTGATTCAGCGTTTTTATTTAATTGATCTGGCAACAAGACTAACACGTCTAGTCACACTTTTATATATTTTTTTGTTTGCTTTGGCTTAATTTCCAATTTACTTACCTCTAATTATGCTCTTTTTCATATGTTTATAACTCTTAAAAATACCTGTGAGAGTTCATATTAATTCAATATTCTCTAGTTTTTATGTGTTTTCTTTCTTTTCTTTAGTTAAACGGAGTGCATGTGGTTGTTTATGACTGTTATCTGGCTTAGAATATGTACGAGTAACAGGTAAGCAATAGTTTGTAGTGTTACCAAGTTAGGAAAATCTCAAGGATTATCTAGGGATTACAGGTTTCTGGCAAAAATAAATAAATTAAAAAGTAGTTGTGCCCTTACATCTAGACATGTGCCTTGAATCAAATTGTCTTTCTCTACGTATGACGTCACAGGTTATTTTTTCCGTAACATGTAAAATATAACTTTTTCTAACAATTTTTAAAGAAAAATTAACTTTTCGTAAATTTTTTGATTCAAAATAAAATATTTAATTATTTACTATTCAATTCATATTAAAATGTATTAAAAAAGTAAAATATATTTTAGTATTTTATATTTTTGTATTATCAATTTATTATTTTTGTTTGTTTCCGTTGGTGTTTTTTTGTCTCATTCGCTAGGATTTGATCAATCGAAAATAGTGCTTTAGCTTGAACATCAGCATTAATAGTACTTGACGCATTTATATGCTTTTTTAAATACTCGTTGCAAATCAAGAGATTTTCACCATTCAAAGAATTGAATACAGCTTTCAGATTTTTAATTTGACAGGGAAATTCTTCAGTAGGCATACCTCACATAAAGTATCTTAAAAGCAAAACGTTTCAGTTACCTATTTTTAATTTCATATCTCCTTTTATATTATCTGTCTTATAGTAGAAGGCCGACGGCGGTCGCATGCCGCTTACATTGGCCTTCCACTATTAAAGTTTTAAATACAAACTCTATGAGACATTATTAATTTTTTTCATCAAGTTGGTAAAATTGTGCCCATTGCTTTTTTAAATATATTTTCTTTTGAAAATTGTAAAAATTTAAATGTATGTTATTTTTTTAATATTTCTACAATTAAAAACAGCACACTTCACTTTAAAACTTTTATTTGCATTAGAATTTATATAGAAGTAAAGCAAACATAATAATATTTTTGACTTGTGACGTCACAAGAATAAATTTTGCTCTCAATTTTACTCTCACAGTTTTTGTAAAATATTATTTGATTCATGGGCATGTGCTAGACCAATAATTGTTTATGTTTTATATTTTTATACTTTAAAGAAAAAAAATTAATCTACAGCAGACTAGTACATACATACATAAGTATGTGCATATTGTTTAAAGTCTTCCCCGCCCTGCGATTAAAAATAGCCTACTCCTGGCAACACTTTAGTGTGCCTAGAAAATATAAAATCAAATCAAAAAGATAACAAACACAAATAATTTTGTTTTGTTGTATTTTAGTTTTTTTGATATGCAATCAATTAACTAACATTTTGTTTTTGTTTTATACTATGTATTTCTTTCGTAATTATTGCAAAAAAAAAAAGCAAACAAAACAAAAACTAAAAAACATATTGATTTCGTATGCACAACAACAAGCACAGCACAGCACAGTTACAGGCAGGCAGGCAACGTTAATTAAATTCCAATATTGAAAACAAAACAATCACACTCGTAACAGCAACAATAACAACAAAATCATGCAAACAATAACAAAATTGATCTTCAAGAGATCAGCAACAATCAACACCACCATTTTCTTTCTAAACTTCGTCATCGCACCCTGACGATTGCCAATACATATTTGAATATTCATATAAATTAAGGTGGCCCTTATTTTCGACTTTTAGGATATTCAGTTCTTCTAAGGCCTGATATCGTTCTCCATAATTTCAAAAATATGAAACCATACACAAATACAGTGAATCACAGTGAAAATAGTCCACCTCGAAGTATATTAATATCTGCTTAATTATTTTATTAAAACAAGGAAATCAAAACAATAAATTAATTTATATAAAGTTCATTTGACACATTTGGCAAATATTTGCCAAAAAAAAGACGTAACCACTAAATAACATATAATTGAACTCGTTTATTTATTAACAAAAAAAAATTTCTTATTTAGGCTAAAGCACAACAAATATTTAGGTTTAATTTATTTGATCTTGCAAAACTCTTGTAAAAGTAAACATTGTCAAAGAAATTTGTGCCAAAACAATCATTGAAATATTAAAATTAAACAAGAAAAGCGAACCCATACGAAATTTCATCTCAGAGTGAAAATGTTCCAGCTTATTTTTTGTTAAAAAAATCTGTGCTTTTTTCATTCCTGGTATTTTGTAAGAAATCCTTTTTGGTCGATTGCAGATTTTAAACGGTTAGTTGTTGATTCCAATAATTTTTTTTTGAATCTGTAGAAATTTGACATTAGAAATTCGATACTTTCGTACTTCAATCGCTAGCTTAAGTTACAAATTTTCAATTACACACATATGTTTAAATGTGGAGATCGTAGTGAAGTTTGTCTGAGGCGCGTAACTCTGCAATAGATTTTTAGACTTTTTAGAACAAATTTAGACCTTGGAAGCTTCAAAACCCCCAAAAAAAAAATCAAAATCAGCGCCACCCTAATATGTATGAACATAATGAGAGTACTTTGTTAGTTTTCTATTGCTTTTTATACCCTACACAACCATAGTGCGGAGGGTATATTGGATTTGTGCTGATGTTTGTAACGCCCAGAAATATTGGTCCAACACCCACCTTAAAGTATACCGATCGACTCAGTATAACTTTCAAAGTCGATTTAACGATATCCGTCCGTCCGTCTGGCTGGCTGTCCATGTAAAGTTTGTGCGCAGAGTACAGGTCGCAATTTTGAAGATATTTCGATAAAATTTGGTACGCGATATTTTTTCGGTCTTAATCGCAATATTGAAGCGTTTTTAAGAAAGTATTTTTGAACCAGGGTATGTAAAATTTGATTTCGAGAATTTTATTTTAAATTTTTTTTTTTTTTTTTAATTTATGTAAATTGTTTTTAATTAGTAACTAATTCAGTTTTGCATATTTTTCACCTAAATTTCTTACGCGTATTTTATTTATTAAATTTGATAAGAAAAATTCGTAATTTAATTACACTCGAATTAAATTCGTTTATGAATAAAATCAATTAAAGCATTCGTAGCGCGATCTGAATTCTGTATAAGATCAGATATTATGGTCGAAATTTGTAACAAAAAGGTTGCTTTATGAATGCAAACTGGAAGTTGTTATTAATACAAAGATGGTACGATTTAGAGTTTTGCTTTATTGGAATTAAAATTAATTTATAATTTCCCCAAATTATATTCCTCCAAATAGACTAATAAGCAAGGTATAGGCATTGGCCAGTTTATAATTAAGAATATTATATCTTTGAAACTGTATGTGACTATTCTCTAACAAGATTTATAAGACAGATGACAGAGGTTAAAAAAAATGTTGCTTAAAAATTTGTACACAGAAAAAAATAAAAATGAGTTTCAATTAAAATATTTGTGTAATCAATTAAAAATTTAATTGAAATCGGACCTGTAAACAAAATGATAGTATCAATTAAAAAAAAATGTGAGATTTAATTGAAAATATCAGAAAAAGTAATTGAATCAATTAAAATTTTAATTGAAAATTATTTTAAAATCAATTAAAGGTTTAATTGAAAAAAAACATGATTTTTTTTCTGTGTATTCAAAAGTCCAAAATATTATAAAATTCAATAACTCACAGAAATTCTTCAGTCAATAGCAATTATGGTAGTCATACCATATGTTAATATAGTGAGAATACTCCGACATTTTTGTAATTATGTACTTTTTCCACAAATAAAATAAAATGTTAATAAACGAATGTCTCAGCAAAATTTCAGCTTTTTATGCCAGAACCAAGGTAGATAAAATTTATTCTTATGAATTAAATTTTATTTTTTTTTTCTTCATAAAATTATATATCAATTCTTTTTTCGTTTTTTTTTTTCTTTCGCTTTACGTGGAAAAATAAATTGTGCGAATAATTCGTTTAAATTCAATTCGTAAACAAATTAAAATATGCATACTTTTATTTAAATTTTATTCGCGAATTTTATTTATTTAATTCAAAAAGTATGAATTAAATCAATTAGAGCATTTGCGGTACTCTGGTGTAAATTTTGCCAAAATGGAATTTAAAAGTGTTAAAGGTAGAAATCTGTTTGATTTCATTTTCCTAAATAATAACAATTTTAATAATTTTCATATAAAGCTTGTGTTCTACTTGGTTTCGAAAAACAAAGTTCTCATTGTAAACCGCTTTATTTAAATTTTGCTTGTACTGGTGCTTAATTTGATATTTAATTTTAATTTACAGTTGTTCCAAAGCACTTTTATACATATTTAATTCTTTACAATAGCTTACTGCTAAATGTGGATGAATCCAGGCAAGTACGTTGCCATTCATTTTCTGTTTCTTCTTTCGAAGACTCAATTTGATAGAGGTTGTAGTTGTTGAGGCTAAATAAACTATTCTTTTCGTATTTTTATTAATGTTATAATTATTGCTTTGTTGTTAATATTATTGTTGTGATCATTGTTGGCTTTGTCATTTAATTTTGTTTTGCTTAATTTTTTGGGGGTTTTTTATTGTTACTTTTATTTTCTTATTTTAATTTTAGTTTTATTTGGGTTTTTGTGTTTTGTTTTTATTCCTTTGCATTTTTGTTAGTAATCGTCAGTCATTATTATCGTGGTCATAATTGTGTAAATTAAAGCAGAATTATAGTTTTAGTTGGCTTGCCCAAAGAAGTTAGGCATGATGTTTAAAATGTAAAAAAATTTAACTGAAATTTGAAAATTTTTTGAAAGGAAAACAGGTATTTCCACTAATAAAAACACTCTACCAACAGAAATTCGTAAAGAACAAGTTCTTCTCTCTCAAATTACTCTTAATTATTGAATTATGTTTTATGCATAGTTCTCTTAGTTTCTCTCAACTGCATTCTTCAGCGTTGTCAACTTGGTTCGTTTCGCACCATTTTCGGTGTTTTTGTAGTTTTTTTTTGTGCGCTTTTTAATTTTTCCGAAAATGTGATGAAATCATTTTTTTTAATAATTTTTAATTGCGGGTTTTTTAATAATTTATTATCATGATTTCTATACGATGGAACAGGACCCCTTTAAATGTATTTTTAATACGAATGTGTGCTAAATTAATACATACTATTAAATTCGTCACATTAAGGTTATTGCTAAAGGTGAATAGAGTGAAAATCTTTGTTTGAAAAGAAAATAAATATTATAAACATGGAAATAAAACTTCTTTTATAGCCGGATTTGAACTGTAGACGAACAACCAGGGTTAGAGTCCCAGTGGAGTCCTAACAAATTTTATTGAAAAAATTCAAATAGAAGTGCTTAAAATAGAAAACAAAAATAATTAAGAAAAAGTAACAAATATGTACTGAAATTAGTACTTCAGTTCTGAATAGCATATTGTGAGTTAAATTTTGTATGGTGTTTATTTTATATTTATTATTTCGTTTATGTAAAAAAATTCTTTTACTATTATTACTGTTACTATTAATCGTTGCTCTCTTTATAAAAAGTTTTTTTTATAGAATTTATGAAATTAAAAAAATGTATAATTAATTCAATAAACTTTTTCAATAAAAAATAAATTCTAAACTTGATGCGTTTTTTTCTCCATTTTCGTGCGTTTTGAAATTTCAAAGTTGACAACTCTGACAATCTTATGCATTTTACGTTGGTTTGTGGTCAAAATGCACTTTTCAATATTCACCGGCGCGGCGCCAACCTGTTGCTAGCGAATTTTGTTCTCACGTTCTCTTTCGTCAACAAAGAGAATTTTCTCTTTAAATGTTTTCTGTTTTGCCATTAATTTTCCTTGAGTCCTTGATGTTCAGCAATTGTCAAGTAAGAGAACAAAATTTAGCATTTTTTTTTTGGTAAATTTTAACTATTTTAACTTAATTGTTTAATTTAAATGATTTTAGTTTAAATAAAGTATTCAATTATATTAGTTTTGAACTAGTACCTCATTTAGGAACAAACATACATATGTATGTAACTATGTAACTATAAGCAGTTGGTGTTGCATTATAATTGATCTGTTTTTTTATGGAGTTCAAAGGTGGTCATCACATTTATGTCCGACCAACAACAACAACACACTTTGTACCACATTATGTTACATTCTCCGGTCACACATACTACATAAATTTATTTATTATTGTTTTTTTATCTACAACTTTCGTTTCGGTGTTGCTAGCTAGTCATATTACCTGTTTTTCCCTTTTAAGTTTTTCTCGAAAAATATTAGTCCATTGTGTGTTTGTCCCACTAAACAGATTGCGATTTCTTTAGAAAATTATTTATGTATTTATACACTGAAAAAAATAAAAATGAGTTTCAAGTAAAATATTTGTGGAATCAATTAAAAATTTAATTGAAATCGGACCTGTAAATAAAATGATAGTATCAATTAAAAAAAATTTGATATTTAATTGAAAATATCAGAAAAAGTAATTGAATCAATTAAAATTTTAATTTAAAATTCTTTTAAAATCAATTAAAGGTTTATTTGAAAAAATAAACATGATTTTTTTTTTCTGTGTAAAGTATTTTTATTATTGGCGTATTAAGTATTTAGGCTGCTGTTTGTGTAAAGAGAGTTAAGGTAGTTTCTTTAATATTTATCAACAACCTTTATGATTATTTCTAAATATAAAACCATTAAAACAACGTCGTCAATATGAAGGTCACTTAACAAAAATATTAAAATAATAAGATTTCTTTAAAGAAGGCCGGAAAATAATACAGTCCTTAGATGACAATAAGAAAATAAAACCAAAAACTATGTAGTAAAGATCGTTTAATCTTTACTTAGTGTATGGTCATACATAGCAAATATTTACTAAAAAAAAAGCGTAACAATTTTTTTGATGTTGTTTACTCTTACAAGAGCTTTGTAAGATAAAACAGCATCAAATAAAATTAAACTAAATATTTGTTGTGTCTTGTCTTAAATAAACAAAGCTTTTTTTACAGCAATACCTCACTTAGCGTCGGGGTTACGTTCTAAAAAAACACGACGCAAAATGAACTATGATTATCTATCCATAGATAGGTTCTAGGGGTACAAAAATACTAAGTCGTCGGTTCAATGTTTGCTTTTTATTCAATGTAAAATAAATTTCCTTGTAGAAATTGTCTGTGTTACTACCAATTTTGCTTTTGTCAGAAATACCATTTTACTTAATGGTATTCTCTGCGCAACTTGATTTTTAATCCAAATAGAAAGCAAGGATACCATTTCGATTATCAAAGCACTTCTTGAACGGATCCTCGTTCTAGAGTTAGAGTGCTATATTCGGCTGTGCCGAATCTTTAATACCCTCTACCTACACGTAATGAGAAATACAAAAACTACACTGGTTTTAAGACTAAAATATCCTTATTCTTTGTTTTCTATTCAGTCTTCGTGCAAATGTTATTAGTATTTTATACATTGTTTGAAAGACAATGTTACAAGCTGTTGGTCGTAAATCACTAATGTAATTTTATTTTAAATGCTTTAAAATTTTATCTATTTTTGTCCATTTATAATTGATGTAGTTACCGATTCTTACTGTAATTTAGAGAGTTTGTGTGATTTTCATAATAATCTTGAGTGTAATTTAAAAATTTATAAAATTAAATTAACATTTTTCCATATTCACAACAAGTATACAACCGAGTACATATAAACAAGTAAGAGTGCTATATTCGACTATGCCGAATCTTATATACCCTTCACCTTTGTTGTGGATGCATAATTATATTATATACATACATATATATTTTATTGTTACGTTTTTACCTTTTAAAAACGGTGGTTTATTTCCTTTAAATAAACCGAATTCTTTTTAATTGCCTTTATATATTTAAATGTACACAAACACAATTAAAAATGAAAACACTGTCGTTTTACACACTTATGTGATTTCTATGTATTTTAGGCTTATTTTGGTTGAATTTCATCTCAATGGCGTTATTTACAAGAGTTGGTTATTTAGTATGTTTAGTATGCTCGGAAGTGGACTTAATTTGGGAGCTATTGCCAATTATTGCCTAACAGCTACAAAAACCACTAGCATAACTGCCATATAACTGATATTAGTATGATTTCTGAATTAAAATTTCTGATCTATATAAAAGTTGGTTCGATATCGATATTTATTAAACATTTTTGTCGTTTTTTGGAAATGGTTCTTATATGGCAGCTATGACAAATTATGGGTCGATCTTATTAAATTTTGAAACAGTGATTTTCATTCATATGAGAATATTTCACGTCGAATTTCAACATAATAACAGTATATTTAAGATATATATTAGTATTAACGTATATTTCGTAGGTGTACCTTTTATGGGGGATATAGTCAAATATGGACCGATATTCTCAAAAAAATCCGTGTAAAATTTTGGATCGGTACCTTTATATGAGATTTATGATTATTAAAGTGATTTTCTGAAGAGGGCTTTATATGGGGGAAATGGTTAAAAATGGACCGAAATTCACAAAATTTTGTGGGATGATTTTTGTATATATGTACATGATCGTACATGATTTGTATATATGTACAATAATGTTTCCTATTTATCACAAATTTCGTCCATTGTATCTGATCCTATTCAAAACTACAGCGAGTACTCCAATTGATTTTTTTCATAAGCGAAATTAATTTGAGCGTAATTAATTTACGAATTTAAAAATAAAATTCGCGAGAGAAATTTTAATATAGGAATGTAAAATTTACATCAATAACGATTTGAATTTAAACAAATTATTTGCAAATTTGTTTATTTTTCTACATAATGCTAAAGAACAAAACAAAGAATTAATGGAACATTTTAGAAAGAAAGAAATAAAATTTTATTCATAAGCATAAATTTTACCTGCCCTGGTTGAGACATGCTTGCGTATGAACCTTAGAATATTGTGGTTAAGACTTTATTATTTCAATATTACTAATAAATGTTAAAAAAAAGGCCATAATCCTTTCAAATAGAGGAAATGAAAAACCTCTCAATGGTTCCACAATCTCCATACTAGGGTTGGCAATCCCGCTCTACATTTTCAATCCCGGGATTTCGGGATTGCATTTATCTAGTCCCGGGATCCCGGGATTTAAAAAAACTTGTTGTCGAAAGATATTAACATATTATTTCAATAAAATTAATAACATGACTCATTCAAAAATTGGTTTATAAGAAACAATTTATTAAATTATAAAAAAAAATTATTTATTATGACACATTTTTAAATAAATTATAAAAAGTTCATTGTTTTTATAGATATTGTCATACGTTATTTTTAAAATACGATTTGAGGAAGCAAAGCGCATCTAAAGTTTCATCGCCCAAACGACTTCTTATTTTAGTTGCGAATAATCCGGCTGCAGAAAAAGCACGTTCAGACTCTACACTGGTTGGCTTAACAGTCATTAAAAATTAGTATTTTCTTTACAAAAAGTCCCCACATGTTCCGCCATTTTCAAACAAGAGCATTTCTTTCTGAATTTTTACAGATAACGTCTCACATCGAATTGGTATCCTCGGTAAATGTGCTTTTTTTATAGCTTCATTGAGCTCGTCTGAAATATTTAAAGGTTCTTCAAGAGAACAAGAAAGAGATTCAGATGAAAGCTCAGAAGAATCTGGAACAATTTCGAGAGGTGCCTTTTTTGAATCAGAAGGTGTAACTTCGGACTCATGAGCTATTAGAATTGATGTAGCTGGACTTGAAGCGTCTAGTCTTTCCAGTAACTCAACTATTAATTTGCGGCACTTTATGGAGGAAGGAACCGTTACGAACTCTGTTTCGGATTCGGACTGAACTTTTGTTCTACCATTGTGCAGATACTGAAGTACCCCACTGATGTCTGTTCGTCTTTGTTGCATACGAAGAATGAGGGCTGAATGTAGTTTTTGACTTATAACGTTGTTAGCATCTTTAAGTTTTTTTTAGCATAAAGGTTATGGCAACATCAGCTGTGAACAGATTAGCATCCCGACGGGACGGGACTAGAGCATTAATAATTGCGGATACCATTTTAATCTCATCTTTGGATAAAGCAAAATATTCACCTTCAGCTGGACTTATGTCTATTAATGCCTTTTGTATACAATTTCTTAATAAATAGACGCGTTCGAACATTAACAAAAGGCTGTTCCACCTAGTTTTACAGTATTTTATTAGAGTTAGTTTCTTTCCAAGTTCAGCCGTAACATACTTTTGCAAGACATAGTTTTTTGCTGACGATCGTTTAAACATTACTATTGATTTTCGCACCTTCTTGATCACTGAACCGCAATTGAACTCAGTAATATCACATTGGTATCCTCCATGTCTACGACCATAATAGAGATCAACCAATTGTTCATTGCCAGAAAAATCCTCATCCTCGTTACTCTCTGAAAAATTTTTCACCTTCGTGGGATTGCTCATCTGTTTCTCTTTCTAAATCCTTATTTTGATATAGCACGTCAATTACCGCCAGTTGGACACCATGGG
Source organism: Bellardia bayeri (assembly GCA_950370525.1). Classification (NCBI taxonomy): domain Eukaryota; kingdom Metazoa; phylum Arthropoda; class Insecta; order Diptera; family Calliphoridae; genus Bellardia; species Bellardia bayeri. Next base: position 64,032,324 of record OX493268.1, read on the forward strand.
CAAAGCATAACTGTTGATTTACAGGTAATAAGTTGCCAATTTTTTCATGACCCTTGCACCGTCTGTCATAATACCGACTATATCTTTTCGCTAGTTAAGTCCACATACTGCAAGCTTTTGTTCTAGTAGCCCAATAGTTTTGTCTGCAGGCATTGATGCTTGTACTCGAACTAAGCCTAAACTCCAGAACTGGCAGTTTTGTGCATGTAAATTAATATTCATGTACTGACGATTACGTAGCGATGTTCATTCATCAAAAGATAAGGAATACCTTTCTCCAACACCGAATTCAGGATTTTTTTTGTGAGCTATTTCAGTGATTATAGAACGTTTTATTTTGTTGCTGTAATCTACAACCAATTTGCGGACTGTGTTGACAGTCGTAGGTAAACTTTGAAATCCCGTTGCTGTAAGACCAGCACGTAAGTCACTAGAGTGGCATATAACGTTAAATGAAATCTCATCAAGTGCTGTTAGTCGTGCAAGTGTAGCAGGAAGTGATTTTTCTTCTTGCCCCAGCATAGGAAAATACTTGATTAACGGTTTAGATTTTTTTTGTTGGCGGTTCATCTGCTTCTGGTGTTTTTGCCGAAGTATTGGCTGTTGTGAGGTTAATTTTATGAATCGAGAATAGGTGCGTATAGAGACCTTTTGTTGAGCCACCTCCAATTTTTAAAATCTTTTTGAAGTCGCCATTCTTACACATCGCTGTCTGGCCTTTTTCTTCTCGTAAGAAATATTTCCAAACAGTAGAATTACTTTTTTTCCCATAGTCCACGTAAGAAGCCATTATATTTATTTAAAACAATTTCAGTATTATTTAATTTAAATTTACACTTTGAAATAAGCAAAAGTATAGCATTAATACTACTGACATTAATCTACAACAACAAACTATGAAAAATATCCATTTCTTGGTGAATCCCCTTCTTGTTTTTTTTTTTATTGAAACTAAACGAAAGCAACTGTGTAAAATTAAAGTGTTTACAACTTAAAAAAATCGCAGTATGACGATTTGTTTCTAATTTCAGAGCGGTTAATGTATTCAAACAACAGATTCTAATTTCTGGAAATTCGAATTACTAAGAGTTCTAATGTACGTTTTTTTTTATTGTAGCTCGGGATTAAGTGCTCAATCCCGGGATTTTGGGATTGTTAAAAACTGCGGGATCCCGGGATTTCGGGATCCCAGGATTCCCAACACTACTCCATACTTTATCTTAGTTTTAAATAATTCAAAAATCACAAATTCTTAGGCATTTCCAACAATAATTTCTCGTTTCAAAATTTTTATTTAATTTTTAGCATATTTGTCAAATTTTTTTCAGCTTCTCTTTGACAACTTTACGATCTCTTCCTACAACTGATATTTCTTTGGCCTAAAACTAACTAACATTTACGAAATGTTACTCAATTTTATAAGGATATGGACTTTTATATTTATTAAAAATTACTGCAAAAGTTTCCAAATTGTTTTGTTCATCACTGTTTATAAACATCATACTGGCATATTGAAATATGTTTGCATAATATTTATTTTAAACAAATTTTGCAATATTTTCCTTTACTTCAGCCAACAACAAAAAAATTTTTGGCCAATTTACATTCTCTTTAAACAAATGACCGTTAAAAATCTCATTCCATACGCTAAATTTAATACGATTTTTTTTTCTTAATTTTTTAGAGTTTCTTAAACAAAAAGCTCTCATGTCAATAGTTTTTAAATAATAAACAAATACCTACATTTATTTTATTTGCAAGTAAAACAAAAAATTCTTTAATGATTAACGGTTCACTGGAGTCAAACAAAAAGAACTTGGAAGACATACGCGGTTCTTTTTGTTTTTTTGGAAATTATATTTCTTTTATTCTGCTTGAAATGTTTTAAATATTTTTGTTCTGTTTTTGAAACTGTTAATTATAGATCGTAATTAAAAATTTGCATATTTATAGAGGAGTGTAACTGCTAGTCTTTGATTTGAAATTTTGTTAAAGCGATTTTTAACAAACATACATAATTGTTTTCAAACAACTGAAATTCTGAAATTTTTAATTTGATGTTTAAAAACCTCATCTATTTTGTTTTTTAAACAGACCAAAAAGAACTAAACTATTTGCTTAAGTTTTATAGGATTTTAATTAGACTTGTTTGAAATATGGTTGATTTTAATAGGGCCTTTTCTTTTTAAATGATTTCGGAATGACTATTAAATTGATGCTAAAGAACTAATTGATCATTTGTATTCTTTATCAATTTTTATATAAAGCTTTTATGCAAACATTTATTTTGATTATTGTGCATAAAAAAAATAATTCAATTTATAAAGACCATGATGCAACACTAACCGCTTTTAAAATAAAACTATTTAAATTAGAAATTTTATGTACATACATTTTTTTACTTTAAAATGTATATATAGATATGTCTGTACATATGTATTTAAATACCATTTAAATTGTTAAACCATGATAGGTACATTCCCTCAAAAAAACTGTACTGTTATAGAACTTATACCTAGTTTTAGAATGTGTTCATATAGCCAGTACTCGTTATATTTTGGAGTTTTAAACCATGATTTTTGCTTGAAATTGTCACCTCTAGCACTGGTTCTAATGAATCGTTGCAGAGCCAGTTCAAGGCAGCTTTTCGGAGCAGACACACATTCTTATAAACAGTACTAGAACTACTGCTATAATCAGTGATTTATGTATGAATTTGTCATGGAACTTGGAATTAATATCAAGAAGATGAGGAATTTTTATTTTTTAATTGATTAATTTTTAGAATTACCCTTAGAACACATATACAGCTATGGACAGAGAAATAGCACACTTTAATGTTTTAGTTTAATGCAATTACTTGGTACTTGTAACAAAAATGGCCGAGAACATTAGGCCCAATTTACACGAAGCAATTCTTATTGAAAAGATTGATACAAATTTTACCTTGAAATTTCTTCGGTGTTCACACAGAACAATTCGTATTGCTTAAATCACTCGTATTTTGATTTGAGAGTATTCACACATATGTAATACGAATACGAGAGTAACACGAATTGGTATTACAATCAAGTGTGTACTCGTCTTATCTTCTCCTCAACCTGATGTTTAGCTTATAAAATTGCTTCGTGTAAAGTGAGACTTACAGCCGTTTTGGTCCAAGTTTGAGTAAAAATTTACAAAAAAAAAAAAAAACTTTTTTTAATTTTTCTTAAAATTTAAGTTCGTAACTTTGTGTTCGCAACTTTAAAGAAAATGTTAAACAAGGTGCAGTTTGAAAAGCATAACAGATAATATTGAATACGATACATACAGAGAAAATTTACCTTCCAATTGACAGCAACTACGATTTGATCTTCAGAAAATTTGAGAAAATATTATCAAAAATCTTCTGGGATACAAATACTTTATATATTTTTTAGTATTTTAAAATAGTTTATCAAAATTTATACAAAAGCTTACAGCAATCTCTTGAAGGCAGGAAACACATTTTAGTTTTGTTTCCTAAAAAAAAAACCTCATCTCAAGACAAACATTTTAAATAACACAACAACTTTTATGAAAAACCCACAATTCTTTAAAGCTTTTTTTAAAATATTTTTAATAAAATGTCCGCAACCTCGGGAAGTCAGGTTTCCTAGTTAAAAACTTCATTCCAACCTAGTTTATATTTATCCATTTTTTCACTTAATCATGAACAGATGAAATTATATGATGATTCATAAAATTATAAGTGTTCGCCCGCTCGTTCCATTGCGCTGCTCGTAGACGCTTGAGGACTGCAAAGTAAATAATTTGTGTCTGTATTTTTTTTTGCGCTACAGCATGAAAGGAACGGAACGTGTTGCACATTTTTAATTTCCATGTTCACTTTTATTATTTATTTTATTATACAATAATTTTGTATTCTGTTTTGTATGATACAAAAATATACAAATACAACTCGTAAACGATGAATACTACGAGTGCGACGTATGTATGTTCAAATCGCAAGTGACAGCTTTAGGAATAGAAAAAAAGAGAGAAAAAACTGCATTTTATTGTAGTTTTTATTTCATTATTCATTTTGCAATTGTAGAAAAAAAAATCAAACATTTTCCAAAAATAAAACTTGTTAATGTTTTCTTTATTAGTTTTTTTTTCAAATATTTGTGGTAGTTTATTTGATTTCTGAGTACTTGTACATTTATGCACTACTGCTCCATTTTTGTTTTTTTTTTTATTGAGAAATTTTATTATTATTTTTTAAAAATTTTGTTTAGTAAACGTGGGCGTTCTTTATTTTCTGTCTGTCTATTCCGTTTGGGTTGGTTTGCTTTTGCTTGTTTGTTTGTTTGTTTGTGTATATGGAGCGGGAAAAATGTTACATTTCAAAATCAGAAATTCAGAAATTATGAATTTTACATCTGTATAACAATTCTTATTATCCTCAACAATACTACACCCCAGCAAAAACTTTACTTACAAATTAAGTTAAAAAGTAATAGGAAATTGTCGACCAAACATACATACTTACAAATCTACTAGAAAAATTACTTCGAAATGTTCGAAATGTCCCAAAAGTAATCCGTTATAATTTTGCCACTTTTAATCAAAAAATTCATAACTTATTTTTATACTTAAAAGTTTTATAAAATATGTAGGTAGTTGTAGATTAATTAAAACAATATGTTATGAAATATATGTATAAAAGAACTTAATATATATGAAAGAAACTTTTTGCAAAATTATATTAATTTAGATTAATAAACATATAATTAGTCCTGTTTTACAAATTTCAGTTTTGTTCCATTCTGTTTAGAAAATTTAGAAAATTGAAAATTCACCCAATAATACCTGCCTTGAAGAGTCAGAATTGAAACGTGTGAAAGCGGACTAACTCCTCTAAATCTATTTATTTGAAGTAAATTTTTTGGTGTGATCAAAACATAACCGTTATTTTAAATTTTTTCAAAAAGTATTTATTTATTCATCAATAACTATCTTGTCTCCTTTAAAGTAATCCCCCTCAGATATAATACACTTATGCCAGCATTTTTGCCAATCGAAACACTTCTGAAACGCGCTTTTTTGTATCGCCAACAGCTTCTGTTTCGATTGTTCTTTTATCTCCTCAATCGTAGTAAAACGCTTTCCTTTCATCGGTGTCTTCAGTTTTGGGAAAAAGAAAAAGTCAGCGGGGGCCAAGTCCGGTGAATACGTTGGTTGAGGCATGATAACGGTTTTGTGTTTGGCCAAAAACTCACTCACAAGCATCGATGTGTGAGCTGGTGCGTTATCATGGTGCAAAATCCATGATTGGTTTTTCCACAATTTTGTGCGTTTCGCGCAAACGGTGCATAACTTCAAGGTAGTATTCCGGTAGTATGACCGTACGACCTTGTGGCGCGAATTCATGATGCGCGAGTGATCAAAACCTTCATAATTGACCGAACTTGAAGTGCTTTTTTCGGTCTTGGCTCTTCTGGACGTTTCCATTGGGATGATTGGGCTTTGGTTTCAATGTCATAGCCATACACCCATGATTCGTCACCAGTTATGACCTGTTTAAGGAAATCTGGATCGTCATTGACGATGTTCAACAGCTCCTGAGCGATGTCCATGCGACGTTGCTTTTGCTCAAAATTTAGCAATTTTGGAACAATCTTCGCTGCCTCACGTTTCATGCCTAAAACATCCGTAAAAATTGCTGGGCATGAGCCGAACGATATGCCAACATCATCAGCAACCTCTCTGATAGTGATTCGACGATTATCCAAAATCATTTTCTTCACTGCTTCAATGTTTTCATCGGTTGTTGACGTGCTCGAGCGACCAGGACGAGTATCGTCATTGACATCTTCTCGGCCTTCCTTAAACCGCTTATACCACAATTGAACTTGTGTTCTGCTCATAGTAGACTCGCCAAACGCCAAAGTCAACATTTCAAATGTCCTTGCGCATTTGATCCATTTTTTCGAATAGTAAAAATCGAAGAGCACAAAAAAGCACGACTAACCTGACAATCCAAAATGGCTGATATTACCAACATATATAACAGACATGTGTACCAACATAACAGAAAAAAAATGCGAAAATCGAACATATGTACGTAACTCGCGAAATTTAGAAATAACGGTTATTTTTAGATCACACCTCGTATATACAAAAAGTCGCGAATAAACCTACGAAATAATGAATTCTGGCAGTCATTAAAATGAAGAATGTAAGTAAAGTTTTTGCTGGGCCGGCAGGCACATTGTGTGTTTTATTTACAAACATTTATACAATTGTATTTGTAGTTACAAATGACAATGGCTTAAAATTTGATAATATTTTAACATTTTATAATAATAAACACCGAAAATAATGTACAGTGGTATGAAAGCCAAACAATGGGTCGAATTATTCATTCCGTTCCGCGATTGCGGAAAGAAATTTTTTGTGCGGAAGAATAATTTGAAATTATTCATTCTGTTGCTGCGGTATTTTTCCTTTTTGCGGTATCATCTCTACACAGACTCATGATTATCTGTTGGAAATCATGTTAAATACAGGATTTTCTATTGGAAATCATGTTAGACTCAAGGAAATCTAAAAAAATCATTTGTTTTTTTTTTAATTTTAGATTTTCTTTAGAAAATCCTGATATTTTTATTTAAAGATCCAAAATTTTAATATTTAGATAAGAAAAAAAAATTAAACTACCCCACTGTCCCTACAGTCATGCGAGTATTTTGCTATTTGTCTAATTGGATTTGGGCACATACGAATAAGTGTGTCTGTGGTTTGCACGCCAAGACCGACAACGATGACGACTTTCAAATAGCAAGTAGTCGTGCCTGACAGTCCGTCCAGCAGCTGTCTATACGCTTTAAAAACTATTTTGGCTAAAAACTAACCGGTTTCCTTATTTCTTTGTTGAGATTTTGTTACGGAGTCCAACAAATAAACTACGACACCGGCTGACAAACTGTCAGACGGATGGATGGACAGAGGTAGAGACATACAAATAAATAAATAAACAAAATCATGTTTATCCATTACACTCACTTGTAGTTTTTAATGGCAAATATATTATATGTATGTTTTTTTTTTTTAATTTAATTTCTAGTTCTTTGAAACACATTTTAACGTCTTTACAGTTCTACACGCAGCTATTTTAGCCATTTCATTTGTTACGTCTGTTGTTTATTAACCGGTAATAAAAAAAAACACAAACTCTTTTTTGATATATTTTTATTTCGGTTTTGTTCAAGTCATCCCATTCATTTTTTAACATCATTTTGTTTTTTGAGCATAATTTTTTATTCTATACTGTTTTAAAAGTGCTTAAATAGATTCTTGCGATCTACTAAAAGAAACCATTGGTTGGAGTTTTTCTAAATAAAAGTGAAATCTCTGAAAACTGGACGAAAATGGTGGGTATCAGTATCAGCTCAACTACCATTAGCACTCAACTAACGTTACCGCTAAAATATCGTTACCTCTAAAATACAGTTGCCGTGGTTCTAACGCTTGATTCATATGATTCATATGAGGACTTTTGACTATAAAGGAGTATGTTAAAATGTTATTTAAATTCCTGTAATTAGCTCCATAATATATTTTCTTGTCACAAGTGCATACAGTGGCTCACAGGTTATTCTATGCAGTACATTTTTTGTACTCCATAATAAGAAAACTAACAGAAACTTAAAAAAGAAACTGGTGTCATTTAAAAGAAAAAATGTTTTAGTCTAACAAGCAAAAAACATTTATTGCAAAAATGTACAATTTAATATATTAAAAGTAAAAAACAGCTCGTTTTTTCACGTCACATCTTATTTAATGCGGTCACCTATGCACTGTTGCCACATAGTTTTTGAGTTAAATCGTCAAAATAAGATATAAAAATCGGCAATATGTTTTTGAAATCGTCCAAAAATTAGACAAATTTTTCGATTATTATTTTAAAAAAAATATAATTCAATAAGCCATGTCACAGAACTTAATTCCCTTCAGAAGTCCAATTAATTCCGTATTTTGCTTGTATAGAAAAAGTAAAACGAACAATTTTTTGGAATGAAACCTAGAAATTCTTAAAATTACAATTGCACATTGCAAATTAAAAGTGGTTTTATTCCGAAAAAAAAATTTTCATTTTGCTTTTTCTATAGAAGCAAAATACGGAATTAATTCAACTTTTAAAGGCAATTAAATTCTGTGACATGGCTGAATATATAAGTAATATACAACTAATGTTGTATGTTGTACATTGTATGATACAACTATCTGATGTTTAAATGCCAAAAGTAAAGTATTAATAAATATAAAATGAATAAGAAAAGCTTGAAAACTAAACAATTTCAGCATGGCTTGAATAATCTTTCATCTTCATCACCTGTTTTATAAAGAAATTTAAAATTCAGAAACACTTTCGAATAAGTATGCTTTACTTGTTGTTAAACCGCCGAAATGATCATCTAGGATTTTAATACAAGAAACTTTATGACACAACTTCCAACTCAGCTGCAATTGAAAGTAGTCCGTTAACGCATCAGACGATGGAGTATAAGTTAATTTTGGTATAATATACAGATATGAACTTTTTGGCACAACTTAAACTTTCATACAACATAAATTTCGTATACAATTATTGTAAATTCAGATGACTTACAACTCCTACGACACTACAACACCAGTTGTAACTAATAGTATAAATAGGTGTTAAATAATTAATATTATATAATAGTTTTGTACAAACGTTAAACATTAATATTTACATATAAAATTTACATATATGTATGTATGTATTTACACTTTGATGTAATAAAAATAATTTATTCATTATTACATATCGGTATTTAATTGTAATATATCAGGTTTTATTATGCTATTAAACCAATTTGATTTACTTAATTTTAAATAGTACAAATTTTCTTCGATTGTTTGTTTGTCTAATCGATTTCATAAATTTTTAATAAAAAATTATCTTTTCGGGAATAAAAAGTTTGCATCGATAGTTTTAGTTAAACAAATTTAATTACGATAAAACATTGCTGTTTTTTCTCACATGTTGACAAAGATAATAGTTTTCTTCTTTTTAATTATTAATCAAGTGACATTGACATCATTATATAAAATCAGTGGTGCAGACATATACGAGTACTTTTAAGAAAAATTGTCACTTTGAGGGAAAAAAATCGTCAAGACACACTTTGTCATTTTTTTTTAATCAAAAAATCGGCAAAATGCCGATAAATTGGAAAATTTACCAATACTACACGTATGGGTTTCGAAAAATTTTAAATGAAAACTGGCAATTACACGATTTAATAATGGGAAAGAAGCGACCAGTTTATGGGTAACACTCGGAGAAATATTCAATCACTTCCTTAGTTGATCTTTTTTAAAATCGTTTTTGTTAGAAATTTTGTCGCAAATTACACGAAGCAAGTCTTTCTTTTCTTAGGTGAGAGTAAGATAAGACGAGTACACTCGAGATTGTACTAGCAATCAGCGTTGCCACGACCAAAAAAAATTTGTAACCAGTATGTAAAAAAAGTAACCAAAAGCAAAAAAAAGTAACCAAAATTTTTATATATTTAAAATTTTATTTTATTTATACTTCAGCTAAAAAAAATATATGTAAAATATAAATTAACCATTGCATTTCAGTTTGTAGATGGTTTTTGACGTTTAAAGAACCTTACTCGTTCAACAATACAATGATTGTGTTTGTTATGTTTGGAGACAGGCATGTATTTTTTTGTAAAGCTATGTATACACGATCGTTAGATATTACAACGTTGTCAGATCTAGCAATGTGCTAGCAATGTACTGACATTGAAAAATTGTTAGCAAAAGGTAAATTATCATTATTGTCACACAATGAATTTATCTGTCAACCGAAATTGTCAGTTCACACGGTTGTCAGATTGTTGTGCACTCTGCACTCTATTAAACAGGATTCATCAAAAGATATATCGCTATCCATTTTTTATTTTCTTTAATTTAATTCTTTAATTTTCTTCCACTTTTTTCAAAAATTTTATTAATGCAAACTTGTTTGTTTATTTATGTGCTATATATACAGAGTTTCATTTAGAAATAATTTTTATGACAATGCTGCCATTGGCAGATGCATAAACTTTGCAGATATGACAATGAAAAGTGTTTGACAATTGTCTTAAAACAATGACAATGACAAAATTGTGTGTTTACACGATTGTTAGATGTCTGACAATATTTTTGTTTTCCAATGTACTGAAAATGATTTTTCTAACAACGTTGGAAGACAAAAATTTTAAGTTCACATGGTTGTTACAGTGTTGTTATTATAACGTTATAAAAACTTTTAAATTGTGGTAGTTTAGTTTATCACCAATATTAGTGGTGTTAAGTCAAAGTGAGAAACAATGTAAAAAATGGTTACTATTGTGTTAAAAAAAAGTAATCAGAACGGAAAAAAGTACACAAGTACACATTGGAAAAAAAGTAACCAATTTTGGTTAAAAGTAACCAAAACGGCAACGCTGCTAGCAATTCGTGTTACTCTCTTATTCGTATTGCATATGTGTATACAAATGTGTGTATACTCTCAAATAAAAATACGAGCGATTTAAGCAATAAGAATTGTGCTGTGTGAACACCGAAGAAATTGCAAGGAAAAAATTGTAACAATCTTTTCAATAAAAATTGCTTCGTGGAAATTGTGACTTATGTTGATTCCTAAAGTTGATCATAAAAGGTTTGGCGATAGTGGTGGCGGTGTCATCAAATGTGGGTAGTTATTTTTATATTAGCCACGTTTGCACAACACCCGATTTGTGCTATTGATCGTTATACTGGTAAAATTGAAAATCTGATCTTATACCCAGGTTCTCTGCGCTTTCCAACAAGTTGCCCTTCAGAATTTGAAGGTCCTTAACTTGTCCATGGTTGTTTCAACAAACCAGCAGCTGACATAAAGGACCAACTCATGGCACTGCCACCACCATGTTTCAATGTTGCCTTTAGCTGTGCTTTGTTGAGTTCTGTATTTGGTTTCCGCCAAACATACGACATGCCATTTGAACCGAATCTGTTTAACTTCGCCATAATGTAGATTACTTGCAAACATGTACTTTGGCGAAATTTAGCCTGTCCGTTTTTCAGGTTTATAAATGGGTTTTTGCCTGCAACTCGGCCATTAAAATCATATTGGCGCAAGACACGACGAACAGTTTCAACGCAACATTGTTTGCCCAGGTCAGCTTCAACTTCGGAGGCCAATTGTGAATCTGATAGTCTTATTTTCTTAAAATGTGTCGCTCATCATGCTGATTGAAAATTTTATTTCGGGTCTTTCTGCTTTGTTATCGACCCGATTTTTATGGATGAGGCGCTCAATGATTTTTTGGACTGTGGAAGCTTTAATGTTAACCATTTCTTCTATTTTTCACTGTGAGTGGCCATATTGGAAATGGTTTAAAACCAATTCTAGTTGTTCTAAAAACATTTTTTTCTTTTAAATGACACCAGTTTCTTTTGTAAATTCCTGTTAGTTTTCTTTTTATAGAGCTTTGAAAACAAAACAAAATGCACTGCATAAAATAACCTGTAATCCAATGTATCTCATTTTATATCAGTTAAATTCAAACTATTTTGATAACTACCGTTACCTCAAAGCTATCGTTATCGAAATGACTGTAATTATAGTTACCGCTAAAATACTGACAGATCACGTGACATGACCTAACTAGAGTTATGGCATGACATATCACAAATAATTCATTTTCAATTTGATGTGAAGTCTGATCTCTCTAATACACCAATAAAGATGCTTGTCATACATTTTAGGACCATGACCAGAGCGCATAATTACAAGGACCTATTATTTCTACCCTCAAATTTCAAGCGCAGAAATTAACTCGAAATTAGCTTGAAGGCTGGGAAGATCGATGCTTCAAGCCATATGTTGCTCGAATTCATTGGTTACAATGAAAACAACAAACATTATCTGGGAAAACCATAATTTTGCTTGAGTAACAAATTACTCTTCTATGTCAGGCATTTATTAGCCGATTTTAAAACTTTTCAAATATTCATTTATAGTCCATAAGAGCGTGAATTGCCTTAAACCTAACTTGAATATTGATCGATTAATGTGATCTCTCATCTGTCATCAATATTATGGGAAACACAAAATACTGGATCACTTGGTTACGAAGTAAGCGTGTGAGTATTTAACAATATAAAAACCATTAGAAGAATATTTGAAACCAAAAAATATTTTATTAAACTGGACATAAGAGTAGCGTGTGAACATTAAATTGTTATTACGGGTACATTAATGTTGTTGTTATGTTGGTATCTTTTTTTTTTTTAAATTCGTAACCATCAAAAAAATCTAAAACGCTTCTGAAAGCTACCGTGTGTCTGTGTTAAATTCATTGGAAGACGAAGGAATATACATAGTTATATGGATGGTTGGTTCGGTTGGTTTGTTTTTCTTGTCTAGAAACAAACAAACAAACAAAAACGCTCATCATTACAAATCAAAATCGTACCAAAAATGTTTTAACTACAAAACAAACTCTTCTTGTCGTTTTGGTGTTTAATTTTTTATTTATTTATTTTTTTTGTTGTTTTATTTAATTTTGGTCATTTCTCTAACAAGTTTGTGTTGATCACACACATTTTTAAAATCGTCATTTGAAATTTTTTTAACTTTTTTAGTTTTTAAATTTTGTGAATGTTTGCTGGTTGTGGAACCTTGCACATTGGCTCAAAATTGGTAGATTTGGGAAATAAGTCTATTGCCCGAAGCTGCTGGGGTTTTGCAGGCAACAACTGCAGATTGCTTTCCAAATCATTGTCTTGATACTAAATTCGTTAAATTTTGTTTAACAAATTTGTACCGGTTTACATTATGAAATTTTTGTCGTTTCGATTCTTGCTTTGTCGGCGAGAGCGGTGAGTCGTACATGCATATTTTAATACGACTCAAAGAATCGCAGCGACAAAAATTTCATAATGTAAACCGGGACTTTGTTAAATTTCGTTTTGCTGCAACATACAATTGTGGTGCGTTAGCTGTTTGAGGTTTTAACATTCAAAATCCCACATCTTGACAAGCCATCGTTTTGTGGATACAAAAAATTCATTCAATTCATGTTCTTCTGTGTGGGGAAAAGGTTTCGGTGTTCATAGTTTTCTTCATGATTTTTTTAAAATGTCTGTCTTTTTGTATGAAAAGTCCATGTGTGGCGAAAACGTTTCAATGTTAATGTTCATAGTTTTCTTTGTAATTGTTTAAAATGATTGTCTTTTTGCAAACTAATATTCCGGCAACGTTGTACCAAATAGACATAACACATCATCGACAAGAGCAGTCCACATGAGTCATGTCTTGTCCGCACAAGAATTTGTCTTGTGTGGACAAGTCTTGTCGACTGTGCCACAGTGTAATTACTGGCTGGATAAACTATACTGATTCCACGAAATGTGTTTCATTCAGTTTATTTCTCATTTCTGGAAACTCTTACAAGGGGATGTTTGTGTATTTCGATTCGAAAGTAAACATTTTCGAAATACAATGTAAAAATTAAACAAATTCGAACGATTTTCTTTTCAAAACGAATTACAAAATAACCCCCTCCCTGTTTGTGTTTCTACCACAATTTTTGGTGCAGTTTTGTAATGTTTTTTTTTTTTTTTGTTGTGGTCTTTTTAATTTATGATAGGTTGGCGTAATTTGTTGTCATCGTTTGTGATTTATAGTTTAAATAAACAAGTTAGTACGGGTTGGGATATGTGCATATGTAGTTTGGATGCTTTAGTTTTGGCCACCATCTAAGTTTTAATTTAAAGAGCAAGTTTTTTTTTCTTTTGAACAGATTTCAGTTTAAAACAGTTGAGTGATTTTTATCTAAAACATGTAAGCGAAAGTGGTGTAATCTAAATTTAAAAAAAATTATTATAATTTGTTATAATTAAAAACCAACAAATACCATTTAAAGAGTAGAAGTATAAAATGGTTGGTATGGGATGGGATTTAAGATAAAATAAAAACACAGATTTGTTAAATTTTCGTTAAATTAAAGATTCAGTTTAAATTTGAGACGTGTTACTATTTTATTTACATACATATATATACATATGTATATACTCGTACGTACTACTTACTACTCGCACTCAAACAGATTGACATAATATTACACCTTTTAAATGCTTGTAATTAAATCGACATTCACACATGGAGTTGTCGTCAGCAGTTGTCTGGCTATTTTTAGAATAAGTACTTTCAAGTTATCGTTTACTTAAATTATGCATACATTATTATAGTCAGGGTATTCACGTATGTATGTATGTTTACAGTGCTAGGCATTGTTAACTAAATACTGTACAAATATTTGAAATATTAAAATGAGATAATGTTAATCCCTTCCACTGCGGCTCTAAAGTTTTGTTTAAGTTTATGCTAAATATTTGTTATAAAATATTAATTTGCGCTTGGGGTGATAAGGGTATGCTAATCTATTTAAAATTGTATTTCGAAAAATATGTACATAAAAATTTAAAATCGTTTTGAAAACTCAATAAAATTTGTCATATTTCTAATGAAGAACTTTCCATGAACATCTCTTACTGTGTAAGCTTGCTCGTTCATTCTTTTATAATTGTCAAATTTTTGAATAATGTTTGTGAAATATACAATTTTTAAATAAAACTACATATGCAAAATTATAACAAATGTATATTTTGAGAGAAAGGTACTTTTAAGAAAATGAACGTACATTTGTAAAATTATAAAATACTTCAAACACTTTTAATTTTTCTTGTTTTACTAAGAAAAAAATTAATGATTTGATACTTTGTGAAAAGGGACATTCAATAAAAAGTACTTTTGATCAGGGACAGAAAATAACTGTTATTTTAAAAAATTTACAAAAAAAAAATTATCGTAGAAAATTTTGGTTCTTATCATTCTGATACATAGGTGATGTGCATGCAAATTTTTGTATGACTTTTAAATTTGTGCCTTTTTTGATAAAAGTCAAAAAATAACTTTTAAGTTTGACTTTTATTTTTTAAGGCAAAAATTATAAAAAGCTTTTATTTCTGCCTTAAAAAATAAAAGTTAAAAATAACTTTTTTTCTTGACTTTTTCGATAAAAGTCGTAACAGTTACGGTCCCTGCTTTTGATAAAGAAAAAAACGGTACATAATTGGAGATATAAACAAAATGTATTTTACCCAGTTGAAACTGTCATAAATTTCATTCGCTATGAATTCACTCTGGTTGATAAAATAACAGGAACTGTTGAACATTAAATAATAATTGAAAATTTTACCTAATCGTAGAACCCAATTTTAATTTGTTTCACTGAACCTTTGTTTCATAGGAAAATTGGGCCTGTAGTAATTTTTGTTATCTAGGCAACTATTTAAGGAATAGTGTCTGAATTTTAGACGAGATATTTTAAATATAGGTATTATAATATTAAATAATAATGATGGTGGGCATGGCACCTCCCATACAATAAAATATTTTGTCACTTTTTACAAACTTTTAATAATGTTTGTGAAATATACAATTTTAAAATAAAAGTACATTTGCAAAATTATAAATAATTTTTTTAAACACATTTTGTTTTAGCAAAAAAAGACTTTGTGAAAAGGGACATTCAATAAAAAGTACTTTTGGTAAAGAAAAAAAAGTATACATAATTGGAAATATAAACAAAATCTGTATTTAAATGGTTCTTAAGAACCATTCACCTTAATCTGATGAGAATTATAAAAACTACTCTGGTATAAAGACTAAATTATCTACATATATGTATTTATATTCAGTGTTTCTTAGCGTTTAGCTTTGATTATATGGATTGAGGCAACGTCAAGTTAATTTATATTACTAGATTTTAGCATTTTATACATTCTTAGAAATAAGAGTTTCGGAAGAGCTCCTCATAATGAAGCTATGACCAATTATAAACAGATCATCCCAACACGAATATATATATGGGATTAATCAGGGTTGAACTGATTTTTGGATATACGACTTACTTGTCCACAATTTGATCGATCGACACAAGTTTAACTTCTTGCTTAAAATGTACATATATATGACCAATAAAGTTCTTTGAATTGAAGGGGGGTTGAATAAATAAATTGGAGTTGTATTGTAAAATTCCGCTTTATTTATTAAAAAAAAAACAAAGTTCATGTTGAAAATCCCTTTTATTACGATGTAATGTGTTTTGGTTTTTCAGAAAAGTTGCCTTCAAAAATACGGGTTTTAGAGAAATATTTCGCACATAAAATCTGGCCACATTTAAGATTTTTAGTTTAACTTTAACACTTCCAATTTTCTGGAATTCATTTTCTAAACATTGTCCCAATTTAGACGAAACAATTTTGAATGAAAAGATTGATACAAATTTTTTCTTGAAATTTTTTCGGCGTTCACACAGCACAATTCTTATGTAATACGAAATAAATGAGTAACACGAAGTGTGTACTCTTATCTTCCCCTCACTCCGATAACTAAAAGAATTTCTTCGTGTAAATCGGGACAATGCTACCGTTGAAAATCTAACATGGTAGGGTTCAATAACACTGGTCTACAAATTTGGGAAACTAATCTGGATGCACTGAATTCGAATCTGGCAAAAAAAATTTGGTTATCACGTCTTGTTCATTTTTTATTGCATGTTGGCAAGAATGTAAAACAATCAATACTGACACTTCAATTTCACAGTTATAAATTTGACAGAAGCCCATATTCATTCTAAATCTATTTTTGCTTTGTGTGTGGTGAATATTTGGTTGAAAAAAAGGATATGTAATATCAGAATCATTAAAATTGTTTTGGTGTTGCTGTCAGAAACCGTGGACACCGACAATGTTTTGCAATAGTTGCAGAACTGTTTTATACAAGTGGTCAAACGGCAAGAATATCTATTTAGATTTTTCAGTTCCAGTACTTTGGAGTTGACTCTCTCCAAACCAACAAACCGATCGAAAAAATATTACATACGCGAATGTCCCATCGGTTTCCAAACCAGTTCAACGTCCACCAAATGATCCCTTACCATACCAGTCATTCCTAGTTGTAGCAGCAGTGAGTCCGAAATATTTTTTACCAGCAGTGGCAGTTTGTATAAAGCTGATAATGAACATCATTTAGTGACTCCAGCTGACCTAAATGATCTAGTTCGGGATTTACATTTAACGAAGCATGCAGCAGTGGAAACATCTTGAAGTAACATTATATAGAGAGAGAAGCTTGGAATTGGCTGCATGTTTTGAAAAGAAAAACTCCATTGTATACTGTACGGATGTTATTAAAAAAAATAACCCAGCCATATTACAAAACTGAATGGAGATTATTTATTGATGGCTCTAAGTACAGTTTAAAGGCTCTTCTTTTGCATAATGGGAAATGAGAAGCCATCCATACCAATTGCTCATGCCATTAATACAAAGGAAATTTTGACATTACTTAAATAAACCGATAATAAATGGAAGATCTGTGGTGACTTGCTATTTCCTTTGTCTATGGGATAGTCGCGCTACATGTCATCATTACGTCAGAACGGAGTGGCCAAAAAAATTTCAAATAAACCTTTAATTGATCCAAATGACGTCCTTCTTCCGCCGCTGCACATAAAATAGGGCCTTTTTAAGAACTTTGTCAAAGCTCTGTTAGAGGTTTTTCCAAAAATTTCATATGCTAAAATCAAAGAAGGTATATTTGTTGGCCCTCAGATCAAAAAGCTACTGAATGATGACAAATTCTTACAATGTTTATCGAAAAAAAAAAATATGCAGCCTGGAAATCTTTCAAGAGCATCGTGAAGAGTTTTCTTGGAAACAATAAAAGTGAAAACTATAGACAAATTGTTGCTGACTTATTTGAAAAATTATCACGAATTAGGCTCAAGAATGTCACTCAAAATTCATTTTCTTCATTCGCATTTGAATTTTTTTCCACAGAACCTTGATAAGTAATTATTAAGGATTTTGGGACAACAGCATGCTAGGAGACTATTGCTGGACTTTAATACGTGAAACCGAACCAACAAAATGCAAATGACGTTCAAATAATGCCATTCACTTTTGAAAATTCATTGATTTTTGAGTAAACTAATGACTTTTTATGTGAAAACGAATACCTTGTTTAATACTCTGTTTCTTAACTTGTTGTTAATATGGAAAAATGTTCTTTTAATTGTATAAATTAATTTAACTCAAGAGTATTATGAAAGTCAGGCAAACTCTGTAAATTTCGGTAAGAATTGGTGATGTAATTATCAATTATAAATGGTCAAAGTTAGATAAAATTTCAAAGCATTTAAAATAAGATCACATTAGTGAATTACGACCGATAGGTAATATTGTCTTTCAAATAATATATAAATTACTAATAAAATTTGCACGAAGACTGAATAGAAAACACTGAATTAGGATATACTAGTCCTATAACCAGTGTAGTTTCTGTATTTCTTATTACGTTTAGGTGGAGGGCATTAAAGATTCAGCACAGCCGAATATAGGACTCTAACTTGTTTTTGTTTAGTATTGTTTGGCATTTCATAATAGAAAGTCTTACGCCTGAACAACGTTAAAAAATCGTTTAACTTTATTACGAAAATTGTCGTTCTGTGAGGAATGTGTTTCGTGCACGTCGCTCAACTTATGGTCAACATAATCGGCCTACTAAGCTACTATTCGCAACACCATCACCCATTTTGGAATCATCGGTCCATATTTCTTTAAAAATGATGCCGGTGCGAACGTAACCGTCAATGGCGACCGTTATCGTGCCATGATAACCGACTATTTGATTCCTGATATTGAAGCTCGTGATCTCGGTGACATTTGGTTTCAGCAAGACGGCGCCACTTCCCACACATCGCATTAATCAATAGATTTATTGAAAGTACACTTCGGTGAGAACATAATTTCACGTTTTGGGCCGGTCGATTGGCCACCAAAATCGTGTGATATCACACCGTTAGACTTTTTCCTATGGGGATATGTAACGTTTTAAGTTTATGCGGACAAACCCGCTTCGATTCAGGCCTTGGAGAAAAACATCACGCATGTCATTCGCCACTTACCAGTCGAAATGCTCGAACTAGTCATCGAAAATTGGACTCAACGGATAGACCATCTGCGACGTAGCAACGGCCAACATTTGATAGTCAACATCTTCGAAAAATAAATGCCAAAGAATGTTCTTTCAAATGATAATAAACATTCCCCATTAAAATTGAATTTTCTATGTTTTTTTCTTTAAAAAAGTAATGAGCCTCGAAATGGATCACGCTTTATATATAGTTTTAATTTATTTGATGCTGTTTGATCTTGCAAAACAAATTTTTGCTAAAACAAGTGGTTACGTTTTTTTGAGTAAATATTTACCAAATGTGACCGTAGCTTTATATGTATACCTACATATGACAAACTCTGTAAAAACACGCCCGGTATAATGTTTATCCGTTTCAAGCTACTTGGTGATTTTTGTATAAAAAAAAGGTTTAAATTTGAGTTGAAAAATTCTTAAAAAAGCATAAAAAAATCCACTTCTGTCATATTTTTTTTTAGTGCAACAACCTTTTTGTTTATGTCACAACGAAAATAAAACAACAAAATATTTGTGGAATTTTTCCAAAAAAAAAATGTGTACTTGCCATATGCTACTAAATAAATAAATAGTGACCGTAGCAAGTAATAAAAACTTTTAAAACTAAACGTTCATTTACTTCTGTATGTGCGAATAAATCCATATACACATACATACATACATACATATGTACATATATAAAAATACACTTACCGTTAACTTTTTACAATAAAATGAATATAAACATATTGACAAAATTAAAAGAAAACAAAAAAATACATATGCAAAAATTAAATGTGAACTGGCACAATATCAATTTTCACATCCTTATGAAAAAAGGCAACTGGAAGAAATACAATATTCTAGGCCACACATCATGAGGCCATTGGACATCCTTGTTATTTAGCAAAAATTTAAATAAACCAGGTTGCTATAAAAACAAAGGAAGCTTTAAAGCAAAAACTGTAAAAAAACGAAGAAGCTCAAGTTCAAAAAGTCAATTTATGTTTGTGTCCACCATCACCAACAACTACCACTTACTTATTTACATACATACACATGTATGTACGAGTACTTCTTTATACTGCATATGGGCTCTACTTGAAGTGCACTGAACAGAACACCATGCCATCCATGATGATGATGGTGATGGCAGTTGAAGTTGATCATAACATTAGGTCAATATTAACACCACTCCAGAGAGCACATTCTACAAGAGCATGTGGAGCATATACATACATATGTACATATATGAGTATGTATTTAGTACGGGTTCTATTTATTTATTATTAATTATTTTATACAAGCGTACAATCAATTCATACATACATACATACATATTTATACTAAATACCTACTCGTACGAATTGTATTTAAGTGTTTTATTGCGAAGAAAACAGAGTTTTCAAGGTATTTATTCATATGTTTTCAGAACTACTTCTTAAACTAAAGACAATGTCTTTATTTTCAGATTACCAGATCATGAATACTAAATATGTACTTTAATATGCTGTGTTTGAAAAAATAATAAACACGATATTTCTCATTAATGTTAATATTTCCATAATATACAAGTAGGAAAGCATAGTCGGTCAAACCTGACTATATAATACCCTACACAAGAACATTTTTTCAGAAATGTGCACTATATGGAAGCTATGACCTATTACGGACCGATCATTATAAAATGGAGCTGAATTATTTTTGTGTATAGGAAACATATTTGTGTTGAATATTATTTGGATACCAACATTTTTAGTGAATTATGGTCTTTAGAGTGATTTTCGGAAGTGGGCCTAATATGGGAGCTATGGTCAATTATTGACCGATATAATTATATGTATGTGATTAGGCATCATGTATAACTTATTTATGTCGACACAGATAAACCTCAATTTTGGGATGACATTTGTATGGGGTCTAAATGGAATAACCAAAATCAATACCGACCGTCCTTGGGCTGAAAATATATCATGTATTAAATTTTATCGACATATCTTAAAAATTGCGACCTGTAAATTGACTCCGGAAATGATTCTGATTCGATCGGTATACTTTATTTGTGGCCGTTACAAAAAACATCAGCCCAAATCCAATACACCTTTCACACTATGGTGGTGTAGGGTAGGGTAAAAAACTGTATACATACATGTCAAATTAAAGCACTTCAGTCTGGTAAAGGAAAAAGCATAACTAATAACACATTACATTACCACTTCTTTAGCAAACAATTTGATTTTATTTATAAGATCCTGAAAATATAATATGAACAATATAATTTCTTTAGAACCTCCTCCATGCATTTTTAACACTCCTTTACACCTACGATTTATAGATCCCAAAAGTTTTAAACATATTTTGGGAGACAAGGACTTTTATTCCTTCTTCATTTGCTTCCACATATCGTTTTTGTCTTTAGGTTTTTTAGGACTCCATAAAGGTGTTCAATAGGGTTTTGTGACGGCCACTTTATAACATGGACTTTGTTTGTGTGCTTGGGATCATTGTCCTGAATTCCTATAGGAGCCACATTTCTTCTCTAACATAGGGTATCATTTGATTTTGCAATATTTCTTTGTAACCCACAGCAAAAATATTGATTTGGCAATATTTCTATGTAATCTCCTATCCAATATATTGTGGACCGACACAAGTTGGAGAAAACAACCCACCTCCCCCTTCTTAGCGTTTTTTTTTTTTGTATAACTGTGCTTAAATTCTTTATTTTGTGGCATTCGAACGACGATTTTGCCGTCAGAACAAAACTAATATATTTTCGTTTTATCTGACCAAAGCCTCTTTCCATAATTTTTTCAGTGTAGATGTTTCTTAACAAAACACAATCTATTTTCAACAATATATCTTTTAATACAGCTTCCTGTAACCTATTTCTAATTGTACAGATACACATACATTAATCTATTTTGAGCTTTCCAGATGACCGAAAATGGTTTTATTTTGGTGATCAAACTGTGTCTTTGTTTGTCGCTTCCTGCCTCTTGTCTTTGATTTTAATTTTTTGTGAATTGCTTGATTTTTTTTTAAACAATTCCTCAGTATTTCAATTTCACTTACTTATGCTTTTTCCTTGTTTTCGAAGCTTTTAAATAATTTGTTTGCAAAAAAGTGCACGTCGTGATATCACACGATCTTGGTGGCCAATTGATCGGCCCAAAATGTGAAATTATGTGCTCACCGAAGTGTTCTCTCAATAAATCCATTGATTGATGCGACCTGTGGGAAGTGGAGCCGTCTTGCTGAAACCAAATGTCGCCGAGATCACGAGCTTCAATTTCAGGCATCAAATAATCGGTTATCATGGCATGGCCGCCATTGATGGTTACGTTCGCACCGGCATCATTTTTAAAGAAATATGGACCGATGATTCCAAGTCTTCACAACGTGGTGCACGTGGTCTATTCGGTCGAATATTATCCAATAATGAATGCTGGGTCTCAAAATGGCTGATGATGTTGCGAATTGTATGCTCAGTAGGCCGATTATGTTGACCTCAAAGAACGTAAATTTTCGTAATAAAGTTGAACGATTTGTAAACATTGTTAAGGCGTAAGTCTTTCCATTATAAAATGATAAACAATACTAAACAAAAACAAGTAAGAAAATATAGTCGGTCAAGCCCGACCAGTATATGTATAAATAATTTTTCAGAAATTGGCGTTATATGGGAGATATAACCTATTGTGAACCGATCATCCAAACATTTAGTGTCATAATGTCTGTGAATATAAATATTATACATATGTGTTAAACTGTAACTCGATATAAATACTTTTAAAAGATTTATGGAGCTTAAATTGAATTACGGATTCGAATAATTATGGACCGACCATTATAAAATTTCTTTACATATGAAATTTATTTGTGTTAAATTTCATTCGGATAACAACATTTTTAAGAGGTTTATAATCAGTTAAGTGACTTTGGAAAGTAAGCCTTATATGGGAGCTACGACTAATTATGGGCCGATCATTATAAACTTGTACCGTGTTATTTGTATACATATGAATTATATTTTCGTTAAATATTATTTGGATACCAACATTTTTGAGAGAGTTATGGTCTTTAAAGTGATTTTCGGAAGTGGGCCTTTTATGGTAGCTACGAGTAATTATGGACCGATCTGCACAACATTTGTAGATGTGATTTGGCTTCATTTACCACTCATTTGTGATGACATTTGTTTGGATACTTGCATAATTCAAAAATATATGATCGGTAAATGCCAATTTCGAGAGGACATTTGTATGGGGGCTAGGTTAAATAATGGACCGATTTCCACCAGTTTCAATCTCATCCAGCCTTGGGTCGAAAAAATATCACGTACTAAATTTTATCGAAATATCTTCTAAATTGCGACCTGTACTCTGCGCACAAGCTTTACATGGACAGCCAGCCAGCCAGACGGACGGACGGACATCGTTAAATCGACTCAGAAAGTGATTCTTAAAGTGATTCGATCGATATACTTTTTGGGTGTTGGACCAATATTTCTGGGCGTTACACTATGGTGGTGTAGGGTATAATAGCATGACAAGGCTCACACATAAACTGTTAAAAAAAGGCGATTGAAAAAAGTATCTCTACTTGAAAAAATTTTTCCTTGTACTTTTTCTATAGAAGCAAAATACGGAATTATGTAATTCCACTTTCGAACGGAATTAAATTCTGTGACATGGCTGATAATATATAATTTAGAAATAGGCATTCATAACAGATGACATATCTTATGAATCAGAAAGACCTTAAAAAATGATTTTGCAACGCTACAAAAGAAAATAATTTTTGCACCTAATCAAAACCTAATGAAAAATGGATTCATTAGGATAAACCGAAGCGAACGAGTTTGAATGTGAAGCCCGTCCTATCATCCAAATTGAAATCAAAGTCAAATATCCATTGCTCTAAGGTAATGTGCTGTATTTGGTAGTACAAAAAAGGGTAATATCTATTATTAAACGATTTGTAATTATGTAGTCATAATTCTTTCTAAATATAAATATTTCTAGAAGTTGTGTAATGTAATTCAAATATTCCCGAGTAAGCCCCTAAATCCTGATTAACATAAATATGTATATTAAAAACAAATAATTTTTCTCTCGTTCTTACTGTCATTTGATGAATCATCATAACCTGTAGTTCTCTTTAATTTGATACCTTAATCCCAAATGAAATCATTCGTTAATAATCTGTTTATTAAATATTTATTTCTTGTTCAATATTCATTTGATATTGTTGCTGTTGTTCTTGTTTTTATTTTTATAGTTGCAGTTGTTATAAATATTATCGAACCGGAATCTTGTAAAACAATTTCAAAAATTTTCATTTCAAGTCATTGTCAGTATGACTGTGTGCATGGTATTAGGCACAAGTATGTATGTACATATATTTATGTATGTATATATGTATGTAAGTATGTATACTTGTGTTATGACCACCTAATTTAATACGACTACATGGTTGTATTATGTGGGTTGTATGTCACCTATGGCGTCCAGACTTTGTTGCTGTTTGTATTTTGGTAAGAATGTAATTGAGTGTGTCCACATTTTTAATCTTAAACAAAAACATGTTTTTGATAATTTTTTTTTTTATTTTCATGTATTGTGAATTTACATCATTTTTATTAGTAAATAAAACTAATAAATTCAACACAATATACCTATAAATGTAACAAAAAGTTAAAGTAGCCACTGCTGACTGACTGACTGACTGTATCCAGTCAATTGGCCAACTCTAGTTCCATTGGCACACACCTCTTCTAGGTGTTGTTAAGCGTAAAAAAAAAATTAAACATTCATACGCATGCCATTTGATTGCTGCATTTTATTTTATGCCCTACATTACTTCAGACAGTATAGTGTGTTTTTGCTAATGTCTGTAGCAAGCACATCATTTTTGTTTAAAATAGGGCTCAGACTGAAAAACAGCTTTGGAAAAAATAATAAGAACCACTATTGCATTATTTTTAAAAACTAAAAAAACGAACAACTTTGTTAATTCTTACTGTGAAACTACTGATGATATTATAGAGAATATACGCGTATGCTGATCAGATTTTTGTGAATTGCCTAAATTTTGTGGAAAATGTTTATTTGCTCGTAAAAGTTAATAAGAACTATAATTTAAATTTTGTATTTAAGACATCTTTAAATATTATTTATACAGGAAAATAATACAATCAATAGTTAAGCCAATTTTTTGTGATACATTTTGAAACACTAGGCGTGAGGGTTTTGAGGCGTTGCCCCCAGAAAACATCTTGGGTGCCCTACAGTCAGCAAATTTAATGTAATGCTTTCTTTTTTTCTCTTGATTTTGATTTAGCGTCAGTTTTGTATTAGTCTTCATTTAGTTTTCTCAATATAACAGAGGCAAGGGAGTTTTAAATTATTATGTGTCGAAGTACCAGTAGGTTTGTGTGTGATAAAATGATAATAGCGGGCAAGGACCCACCCTAAGCAGACTGTTAGCTAGCAGTTTAATAACTCCCAATCGTCTTAGCTACTTATTTTAAAAATAGATTTTTATTCTTCAAGCTTGTGCACACATTTAACATCCAAAATAAATTACACTTGAGGATACGCTTAAACAAAGCAAGAAACGATTTTGCACTGGTACATTACAATTTTTGGCCAGGTCTTTTAATCATAGGTATAGCAAAGCTTTGTACTTTATTTGCAAAATAAATTGTTTTAATTCTTTGAAAACAAGGAACAAGTATGATTGAAATTGAAAAACTAACTGATTGTTCCAAAACCAAGGTGTTTTTAAGCAATTCACAGAAAGGTAAAACCAGAGACAAGAGGCAGGAAGCGAAAAATAACGAAAACATTTTTGGTCATCCAAAGAGCTCAAAATTGATTTATTTACATCTGTTACTATATTCAGAAAGCCTATTTCTAATTGTACGCCGGTAGTTCAAGAAAGGTAAACAATATTAAAAATACATATATGGTTTTTGTTAAGAAACCTCTACACCGGGAAAATTTGAGAAATGTTCTTTGGTCAGATGAAACGAAGATAAATTTATTTGATTCTGGTGACAAATCCTTCATTCGAAGGCCACAAAATAAAGAATTTCACCGCAAAGAGAGCATGAGTTATTTTTCTTAAACTGGTGTCGGTCCAATTTGTTGGACAGATAGAAAAATATGCATTGTGGATTACGTAGAAATATTGTAAAACCAAATGCTATCTTATACCATAAAATATATGCCCTTTCTATGGGAATTCAAGCAGGACACCTAAACGAATGAATCATAATTTCATTTGAATTAAATTCATAATTTCATTCGTTTCGCAATCAATGAAACGAATTTCATTCATTTCTAATAAAAAACATTTTTATTTCATTAATAAATTCACTCTTCAATTTTGGATTAAAAAAATTTTAAGTTTCTTGATTTCTGGTTTCACCAGTTCATCGCTAAATGTGCAATTACTTTTTGATAACTCTTTGAGCTTAAATATCGGCAGAGATTCATGTCACTGCAACAAAAGGCTTCATCTGCTACTTTAACCGGCTTTAAAATGACAACTATTGGTTTGAGTAAAACAAATTCTTCATCAGTCATCTGTTGAGCTTTAAAATCAATTAAAGCGTTTTTTATCGCAATTTCCAATTCCAAAAACCAAATCCAAATTAATTTTTGCTCTTTTACTTTTATTTCTTCAGCATACTTTTGTAAAATTTTAATTTTTGTTGATGACTTTGCAAATAATTTTGAAATATTTCTGACCTTTTTCAATTAGTGATTTAATGTGGAGTCTGTCATTTGAAACCTAGAAATTCTTAAAATTACAATTGCACATTAACAAATTAAAAGTGGTTTCATTCCGAAAAAAATTTTTGTTTTGCTTTTTCTATAGAAGCAAAAAACAAAATTAATTCCACTTCCGAACGGAATTAGATTCTGCGACATGGCTGTATACCTCTAAATAAATCCCGAAAAATTTCGGGATTGCCATTCCTACTTTCCACTATTATATACTCGTATGTTGTCAACAAGATTTTCCAAAAATGTTTACAAAATGCCAAGAAAAATGTTTACTTATAATGTAGTGCAATTAATTTATTACAACCACCACTTGGGAAATGCGCGAGTAAATTATTGAAAATGTTTTCAGTTTTCAGACAAATCATAATATTGGAGTTAGAGAAAATTAGAGGTCCAAAACGAAAAATAAATAAACGCATGGAGCGCATAATTACTAGAAAAATCATTCAAAACCCCCCAAATTTGAATGAGAACAATTGCAAGCGAGCTTCTGGAAGAATGTGGCACTAGAGTTTTTGTTATGAAACAGTTCGCCAGGTGGTGTTGAGCAATAAATACTCATCAAGAGTAGCTCGAAAAAAGTCTTTGCTATCTATTTTAAATACACAAAACGGATTTCCTTTGCTACTCTGCACGTTACACAACCAACTGCATATTGAGATATTTTCTGCTACGAAACAAAGATTATGCTATACTACAATAATAGTTTGGGAGTGCATATCGAGCAAAGGCGTTAGAGAGCTAACGTTTATAAATTCAACAGTGGAGCACACGAATATTAAGACATTTTAAAGAAATATTTAAAAAGTAGTGCTGAACCATTCGAGTTTATAAGGGATAATAAAACCAAGTTTAAATTTTACCAGGACAACGATCCCAAAAATATACAGGCATATCACAGAATTCGATCGGAATGGTTTCAATTCCGTATTCACAAATCGATCGTTTTCACTTTGCGTTCTCTAGATTCCGATCGATTTTGTTTATTCCCAAAAAATTTTTAAATCCCAAAACAAAAACATATAATTTTTGTAATAAAAAGTATAACAAAAGCAAACAGAAAGAGCGCTAACAAAAAAAATTTTAAATAAAAGTGAACAAAATTTTTCCAAAATGCCCAGAATTTAAATTGTTGCTGTTTTAAATGAACAAAAATATCAAAACGCAGTTGAAAAGCTACGAAGTAGAAATTTAAGGGATGCATCTGAAAACGACAAAAGTTTTCTTGTTGCTGACACCAACTTTGAAATTTTTAACATTTTATTTAAATAACAATGAGATAATTAAAACAACAATGAAATAATAAAATTAATTATTTAATTGTTATTATAAATTAGCAGTTTGAGTTTTTTTTTTTCAGTATAAAATAATAAAAAATAACAATTCCACTTTAGAAATCGAAAGTGGTTTTATTCCGAAAAAAAAATCGTTTTTCGTTTTCTAAAGACTTAATTTACGGAATCAAAATCACTTTCGATCGGAATTGAGTTCTGTGACATTGCTGATAAATCGCATATTGTTCGTATGTGGCTTCTTTAAAAAAATTATGGGTCTATTTGAAGAGGAGAGTTGCTAAACGGCAACCAACAAGCACGACAACACTTAATACTGCTATATTAGAAGAGTGGAAAAATATACCAATGAATGATTTGATTTGAAATGATTTGGAAAAGCCTGTTAGTTCCATGCAGTAGCGCCTACAATGTGTGGTAGATGCCAATAGTGGTCATACTAAGAATTAAAAAATAAAATATTGTATGTTTTTATCACATTAAATAATATGAATTTACATTTTTAATTTTGTGTTAAATGTTATTTGACAGTAGCAAAACTGAGTTATATATACTTTTGCTTTACTTTCGATTTATTTTGAACTGAACTTGGTTAATTTTTATATTTAAGATCGAAAATATGTAAATAATTAAAATATAAATAAAAAAAAAAATAAGTCGTAAATATCAAAAAAGGTAGTTTTATTGGCTATAAAGTTGAAAACATGGTGTAATTATACAAGGTGAGTGCAAATCGGCAACAAATACAACATAACACAGAAACAATAGCATTTTGTTTGTGTAAAATAATGTACTGCTGTCAAAAACACTTGAAAAAAATTACTTTTGACATAAGTAAATTGTAAACAAAGTCAGTCAGCTGTGCTACTGCACTCACCGTGCATAGTTACACCATGGTTGAAAATTTCTAATATTCTATATATTATTGAAATATTAACAATAATTAATTGAGAAGTATCGTTTTTATTATTTTTTCCAAAGCTGTAATGTAGCTAGTTCCATTCACTAAAAAATTAAGAAAAAATTAAATCCCAAAAAAAAAAAAATATATACCAAATTAGCTGAAAAATGTAAGGTGGACAAAAAGATTTTGGAAAGAAATATTCCGTTAAAAAAAAATCATAGAAAGCGTATAGTATTACATAGCCATTCATACCGGACTCTAGCAATTTATCTTGTGTTTTGTTGTTGTTGCCATTTAAAATTTTAAATAAATTGATCAGTTGTGGCCTACAATGTGATCATTGTCAATAGACCAGGTTGTCATTTGTTTGCTTTTTTGTAACGTAACTGTCTGTATGTCTGTCTATTGTATGTTGGAAGCAGTTTAGTATTTAATGTAACAAGAAATTTTTACATATATACATAGATAAAACATTCCTAAAATTTATACATACATATGTATGTATGTAAGTTTGGCTATGTAGTTGCAAATCATATTTATTAGTATTGTTTTTTTGTTATGTAATTAATCATAACGAAATGATTGTCACATACAAATTGTAAAAAAAGTTCGAATTTTTGTAATTTTTTTTTGAATTTTGCTTATATGTATTTTGTATAACTACTTCTGGTATTTTCAGATGACGGTATTGAGTAATATAGTCATTCATTTAAACCTTTTCTTAATTTTAAGTAACACACTTAAAACAGACATTTACTTATTTAAAATAATTTCATTAAAAAGTTGACCGCAGCTACGCTGCATGTAGGTGGTCCAAACGGAAAGTCAAATTTTCGATTACTTTTTCCAGTAACTCGCAAATTACGATTATTTTTAGCATTGCTACTATTTTCTCGCGAATAACAACTTTTGTCTTCACATGATCTCAAAGAAAAAAACAGAGGTGTTATATCAGAAGTTGAGGCTCACCAAAATTATTTTCCTAAAAAGGCATTGCTTAATTCACCCATTTAATACACTTGGAGACATTGTTTAAGGTTCAATTAGGCCGCGTTTTCACTATGTCATTTTTGTTGTCAAATTGTTCAAATTGTTGGCAATTGTATGAAAACGGGTTCATCTATGTTTTCAATCATGATTGACAACAATTTGGACAATTTGACAACAAAATGACATAGTGAAAACCAAGCATTAGTCGTGACTTTGCCATATTGCCATACCATAACCTTAGCCATAATCGTAACTTTTTTTCTGGCAACAATTAGTGCTGCCATAACCGTAAACAGCTGTTTATGTTTTAAATTTAAATTTCTCAAAAGTGCAGAATTAAATAAAAGCAAAACTATGAGCATATCACTCACACTTGTGTAAGTTTTGAAATAAAAACACAATTTGTAAAATTAATTTAAGGAATTTCTAGGTATTTAGCATATCGAACTCCTTTCAAAACATTCGCTAGTGTTGGAGACATGTGATGCTATTTGGAAGTCTGCGTGGGATTTGTCATAGAGATAGGGACAGATCCGCACCAACTCAATAAGTTTTCCGTCAGCCATTTTATTTCCTTCAAAATTTTAAATTATATTAAAGAAGTTATTAAACAATTAAAAAAACTTACCAAACAATACCAATGTGAAAACTTAAATGAAAACAAAAAGAAGCATGGAGGAAAACCAAAATTCAATTGGTATGTATGGTTATGGTTATGACTATCGCATTGTGTTAAGTCAGCAATAATCGTTTACAGTGCTGCCGATAAAGTTGGTTTGAACAGCTGTTTATTATGGCTATGGTTAAGTCACGACTAATTGAACCTTTAGTCCTTAGCCTTTCCTTGATGAATTGTGAAACAATACTGAATAAAAATAAGATGATAAACCTTAAAGTACTCTATTAAAATCATGTAACAATCATTTGCGATGCAAATTCTTGAAAATTTTTTGATAAAATATATATGTAATAGTTTCTTCTTTTTTCAAGCAATAAGGTCAATTGCATTTTATATACAAATATTTTATTTTATTTATATATATTAATTTCCGATATTTCGCTATCACAATGGATAGCTTCTTCAGGGATAATATAAGTTTTGAATTATAATAAAATAATAATTGAAGTATTTACAAAAATGAAAAAATTTTTTAACAGAAAATGAAAAGTTTATAATTATGATATACAGTTATGATATATATATGTATATAAAACTTGTTTGGAATAGTAAATGAAAAATTATATATGTAATATTTTTAGTTTCTAAACTTATTTTTATAAATTAAATGTCTGTAATTTTGAGCTACATTGTCTGTATCTGTTTTAAAATTAATTCTCTTTTCTATCGGTACATTAATAATCTGTAACATTTCTAACATAAATCGTCTTTTATAATTTGTTTCTGTATTTAATATGGTGGTATTTTCAAAATCTGGATAATGATCTAAATTGTAACAATGTGATGTTAATGCAGTTTTTTGAGAAGAAGTGTGTTTGTGTTTTTGGTCAGATTTATGTCCAGCTAATCTAGTTTTCAATTTGTTCTTAGTTGTACCTACATATATTTTATTACATTTTTCATTATTTTTACCCTTACACGGTATTTTATAAACAATATTGGATTTATCTAATTTTACTGTTTTATCTTTTATTTTACTATATAGTCTATTTAATGTGTTATAAGTCTTATGGGCTATTTTATAATTATTCCTGTCATAAAATTTTGAATTTTCTAATCGTTCAGAAATTAATGGAATATAAGTTAGAGATTTATACATTTTAGGTTCAGAATTTATATTTGTATTATTATTTATTGGTCTTTTATATTGTCTTATTAATTTATTAATTAGTTCATTTGGAAAACTATTATCTTTTAAAATTTGTTTGATTTTTATTTTATTATTTTTATGAAATATTTTGTCACTAATATTTAGAACTTTATCTATTAAGTTTTTAGCCGTATTTATAATAACTCTCTTTGGATGTTTAGAATAATAATTAATAATTCTTCCTGATGAAATCGGTTTTTGATACCAATCTATTAGTAATTTATCTCCATTTCTAATTACTATTGTATCTAAATATGGAAGTTTATTATTAGATTCTTTTTCAATTGTAAATTTAATATTTTGGTGAAAAGAATTAAATATGTTTAATATATTTATTATTTCATAATCTGAAATAATACAAAATAAATCATCCACATATTTTGTTATAATTTTTGGTTTAATAGACAATTTGTTAATACAAGTATTAAGTAGTTCTTCCATAATTATATCTGCTATAATTGGAGAAGCTGGAGAACCCATAGGTAGACCTTTATGCTGAGAATATATTTTGTTGTTATATTGAAAGTATCTGTTATCCTGTATGTGGATGATTTATTTTGTATTATTTCAGATTATGAAATAATAAATATATTAAACATATTTAATTCTTTTCACCAAAATATTAAATTTACAATTGAAAAAGAATCTAATAATAAACTTCCATATTTAGATACAATAGTAATTAGAAATGGAGATAAATTACTAATAGATTGGTATCAAAAACCGATTTCATCAGGAAGAATTATTAATTATTATTCTAAACATCCAAAGAGAGTTATTATAAATACGGCTAAAAACTTAATAGATAAAGTTCTAAATATTAGTGACAAAATATTTCATAAAAATAATAAAATAAAAATCAAACAAATTTTAAAAGATAATAGTTTTCCAAATGAACTAATTAATAAATTAATAAGACAATATAAAAGACCAATAAATAATAATACAAATATAAATTCTGAACCTAAAATGTATAAATCTCTAACTTATATTCCATTAATTTCTGAACGATTAGAAAATTCAAAATTTTATGACAGGAATAATTATAAAATAGCCCATAAGACTTATAACACATTAAATAGACTATATAGTAAAATAAAAGATAAAACAGTAAAATTAGATAAATCCAATATTGTTTATAAAATACCGTGTAAGGGTAAAAATAATGAAAAATGTAATAAAATA
Organism: Bellardia bayeri; assembly: GCA_950370525.1. Lineage (NCBI taxonomy): Eukaryota > Metazoa > Arthropoda > Insecta > Diptera > Calliphoridae > Bellardia > Bellardia bayeri. The sequence goes on from OX493268.1 coordinate 64,065,401, forward strand.
TATGTAGGTACAACTAAGAACAAATTGAAAACTAGATTAGCTGGACATAAATCTGACCAAAAACACAAACACACTTCTTCTCAAAAAACTGCATTAACATCACATTGTTACAATTTAGATCATTATCCAGATTTTGAAAATACCACCATATTAAATACAGAAACAAATTATAAAAGACGATTTATGTTAGAAATGTTACAGATTATTAATGTACCGATAGAAAAGAGAATTAATTTTAAAACAGATACAGACAATGTAGCTCAAAATTACAGACATTTAATTTATAAAAATAAGTTTAGAAACTAAAAATATTACATATATAATTTTTCATTTACTATTCCAAACAAGTTTTATATACATATATATATCATAACTGTATATCATAATTATAAACTTTTCATTTTCTGTTAAAAAAATTTTTTCATTTTTGTAAATATTTCAATTATTATTTTATTATAATTCAAAACTTATATTATCCCTGAAGAAGCTATCCATTGTGATAGCGAAATATCGGAAATTAATATATATAAATAAAATAAAATATTTGTATATAAAATGCAATTGACCTTATTGCTTGAAAAAAGAAGAAACTATTAAATATTAGAAAAGGTCAAATAAACGAACTAAATATTAAAATATATATGTATATACATAAAAACAACCTTTTTTACAACGAAAATTAAATAACCAAATTTTAAACAAACTTATTTAACAAATACTTACATACAAACCATATGAATATTACAAAATCAACACATTATCAAATTGACATAATGGTAATGTTATAATTTTTCTTTGGTTGTAATTTAAATTATGCATTTACTTTGCTTTTTCAAAATTAACAGCAATCTTTAATATTTATAATGTTTTTTAAACCACCCTGTTGGCATTGCTTTATTGTGAATCAACATTTTTTTATTATTGCTTTGCTGCCATTACTGTTTGTTTACTAACAATACATTATCAGTAATAAACAAGCACAAGCTTAACTGCTATATTTCTACTACATTTGTAATTTAATTTTTTTATTATATTCTTATTAAATTGCTTGACACTTGTAATTTTGTTTTGGCATTTAGACACTATTGTAAATATTTCATTTCCTCATATTATTCTTGGCTGGCAATACTAGCAAAATGTTACCATATTGTTATATGCAAATACATATTATATGTATATCGATTTTTTATATAAATTTGAAATTCTTTCGTCAAACTCATAATATATAATAAAAACAAATTTTGTAGATATAACATGTACGGCGCACATGTAATTCATGGGTAAATAGTTCATATTAATCATTAGTTATTTTATATAATGTTGATATATAAAATGGCTATAATTTGTCGTATATATTGTTTTAAAAGAAAATAAAGTGTTAAAGATATAGCCAAAAGTATTATCAACTTTGAAGATCCGGCTATTAGAAAATAGGCGTGGCTAGAAGATATTTTTAAGATTTCTAACATATAATTATTGTTTTAATTGATTTTACTCTTGTTCAAATTTAAAGAAAATGATAAATTCAGAACAGAAATATAGTTTTTTGTTTCTTTTAAATTTATAATAGAATAAAAAAATTGAAAAATGTATTTTTATATAAAATTTGAAAAATTAATTTTTTTTACGAAAATGCAACTCTGAAATTGAATATATAATTTAAAGTAACGAGTACTAAAAAAAACAATCAGTATTGAATACTCAATAGTCTAAATACTAAATACTTACAACACTAGTCGTATGGTGGATTATTGGACAATAGATTTCATACGCCGGAATAATTTTCGTATTTTCTTGTAATTGTTGTAAAATAGTAATTTAAAAAGGAATTTAAAAGCATTTATTATATAAAGTAATTACTTAAAGAAAATATCTTTCAAAAGACATAGTGTTTTAAAGTGTTTATTTTATGTTGTTTTAGAAATGGCTCAAAGTAAATTTAACGATTTGGCTGGTAAACTGGGCAAAGGTGGTCCACCCGGTTTGACCACTGGCTTGAAAGTTTTGGCTGGTTTGGGCGCTCTCGCCTATGGTGTAAACCAATCTTTATATACCGGTAAGTTTTCAATAAATTTTAAAGTTTTTAGCAAGATTTTGATGAAAAAACATAGAAAATTGGGAAACCTAACCTCAATTTACAAAATATTTGACATTTTCATCATTGTCGGCAAATTTCATAATAAAAACGTGATGTTGCATGCCATTGTTTAAAATTTATTTAAAACAATTGAAATAATATTAAGGTTTTTGTGATATTTTGATAAATTTATGGCATACAATTTCTTTGATTTTCTTAAATGTATAATTTCCAATAAGGTTGCATAACCTTAATCGTGCATGCCGCACTTTATTCTATATTTTTGTTGTTAGTTCAATGAGAGTAAGAGTAATCGTACCAATTGTAATTTGTTTTTGGTTCATCTTGATAAAAAAAAAAATTTCAGTTGATGGTGGTCATCGTGCTATTATATTTAGCAGACTCGGTGGTATTCAAAGCGATATTTACTCTGAAGGTTTACATTTCCGCATTCCATGGATCCAATATCCCATCATCTATGACATTCGTTCTCGTCCCCGTAAAATTTCTTCACCCACTGGCTCTAAGGATTTACAAATGGTCAATATTTCACTGCGTGTCTTGTCTCGTCCTGACTCTATGCGCTTGCCTTCTGTTCACCGTAACTTGGGTTTGGATTATGATGAGAAAGTATTGCCCTCCATTTGCAATGAAGTTCTTAAGAGTGTGGTAGCTAAATTCAATGCTTCTCAATTGATTACCCAACGTGCTCAAGTAAGTTATAGGCCGTAGTGGGTGGTAGTGTTTTAATGAAATTTTGATAAATTGTGTTTTTTTTACATTATAAAGGTTTCCCTTTTGATTCGCAAAGAATTGGTTGAACGTGCCCGTGATTTTAATATTATTTTGGATGATGTTTCTTTAACTGAATTGAGTTTCGGTAAGGAATATACTGCTGCTGTTGAAGCTAAACAGGTTGCTCAACAAGAAGCTCAACGTGCCGTGTTCTTTGTTGAACGTGCTAAACAAGAGAAACAACAGAAGATTGTTCAATCTGAGGGTGAAGCTGAGGCAGCTAAAATGATATCCTTTTTAAAGAAAAACAATACAAGAACGAATTTCTTTTGCAGAAATTCTATCTTGAAGAAATGTTTTGTTAAAGACATAATTTTTATATAGAAATTGTTCTGGCACTTTTTTTCCAATTGCTGGGAAAATCTATTCATGTAAATTGATCAACAATCACGGAAGTTTTGTACATGGTTTACATCATTGTGGGCTATGTTACAAGATAGTACACATTTTTTTGTTTAGTATTGCTAATTGGATAATTTAACTATTTCTTTTATAACAGAAAAAATTTATTCATTTATTTTGCAATTTTAAAATATTTCTTGGAACTTTTTCGTTCATAATATTTTGTTGTGAATATTTTTTTAAAGTTCCTATTATCATTTCTAGATTAAATTATTATTATTATCAATAGAGATTCACATCTTTACAAAATTTAAAAAAATCTTATTTGAAAATTAAGATGTAAAATTTTTAGAAATCTAAAATTTAACGGAATTAAGTTTCAGTTATATTTCTATTTGACAAAATTAAAAATAAAAATTCTCATATTCCATGATGGTTTTTCCATAACTGATATGTTTACTTAGGTCTTGCAGTGAAACAGAATCCAGCTTACTTGAAATTGCGTAAATTGCGCGCTGCTCAAAGCATAGCTAGAACCGTAAGTTTGCTCTAACTAAATTTTAATTTCCACTCAACTAATTTTCTATCTCAACTTCTTTCTCTCCACACAAACAGATTGCCAACTCACAGAACAAGGTCTACCTCTCGTCCGATAGCTTGATGTTGAACATTCAAGATTCCGACTTTGATGACATGACTGAAAAAGTCTACAAAAGTAAATAAACTTTTTTAACATCTCTAAGATAACCTACCAAAATAAACAATAATAACAACACCATGTGTTACAAAATTAACAAAAAGAAAATGTCGTGGAAAAACAACCACTCAGTAAATATCAATTGCAATTGAAAATTGGCTTTTTTATCAGCATTTTATTGTATGCGCAAATATTTTTTAAGCGAAATACATATTTTAAGTAAACATTTAACGAATTGAAAATATTTTCTTATTTTCTCTTTGTTATTTCTCTGATCTTTTTTTCTCTTCTCGAAATTGTCCCAATATTTAGCTGCCGATGTGGATAATTTTAAAATACAATATTAAACAGAATTTTCAGAAATTTCGAATGCTTTTAAGAGGTCATTTAATTTTCTTTAGTTCTTAACCTTTTCTTTGTTAATTTTATTACTTTACTTTAATGTTCATTTATCCTTACTTAAGTAGCTCTCCATTATGGATGTAACATTTTTTTTTAGATTTTAAGCATAAAATTGAAAAAAATCACATTTATAGTTATAACACTTAAAGATGTTTTTAAATGGATGCACTAGTTTATAAATAATTGAATTGTTTTTATTTTATATTCATATATAAATATGTGTTCCACTGTTGCAATTCATCTTTAATGGTTGTTTGGTAAAATTGAACAAAAAAATTCTTAGGATCAAACAAAATATTATTTTTGTTGTTTAAACTAAATAAAATACTTCTGTTTAAAGAATTTCGTTTTAATTTTTTTGTTTCTCATAAAAAAAAAATTTATTTCTGCAACATTTTACAGTTGGCGAGAGTTGGTTTGGTGGTTCCTCAAAAACTCTAGCACCCAGCAAGAAAACCTTGGAAAAATCAATAGGGGATCTTGCTCATCACACCGCCAATCGTTTGGTTTAATTGTCAAGTGCCTTTAATATTTCATGAAATGAAATGTTGCATTTCTTTTAAACGCCAAAAAAATCAAGACGTAAGTTTTTTCAAATGAAACCTACACACAAATTTACATTTTTGTAAACAGCAATATATCATCGATCCATCCCACAAGTGCAAATAATATACATAAAAAGTAAGTGTTGAATTTAACTTGTCTATTCTTTATTTTTCACTTATATATCAATCAAATTTAGTTAATGTTTGCTCTCAATAAAAATGATTTGCTAATGGAATAATTGTTAGCACCTAGAAGAAACTTCATCTGAAAGTAATCGTTGATTAGCTGGACCGAAGAACGAAAATAAAACTTTTAATTATCTTAACCAACTTAGCAATCGCCCCTGTTCTGTAAATCGATTCACATATTTCATTGTTTCATTATCGAGTAGACCAATAGGTTTAAATGTGTAAAATCATGCGATTTGCAAAATATCAAGTTTTCTATTTGTTTTTGAAATCGGATCGAGAAAAAACCTTGTTTTAATGTTTAAAATCATGAGATTTGTAAAAATCAATTTGACTGACATTATTTTTAAAAAGTAAATGTTCCTAAAAAAAGTAACGCAATTATATATAGGCATTAATTGCCTGAGTGTTAGGTCAGCAGGTGGTCGTGCAGTACATCCCACTTATGTAGGTCCAAAAAGGTTTAGCATATTTTCCCTCGTATTGTATGTTTTATTAGTGTAGATCGAATATATGCTAAACCTTTTTGCAAATGCAATGATGCAATACAATTTGCACAAGATTGTGAATTGCGCTAATGTATTTAAAATAATAACAATTGCTGAACTGATTTTACTCTTAACACGTTACAATAAAACAGATATTGTGTTATTTTGTCACAATAAGTTGCAAAATTTAAGTAGTATCTCATGTCTTATAGTACAACACAAATTAGAAAAAAACACTACAATATAATCGTCTAGTTACAAAAAGCATTTAAAATCAAATGACAATGATGCTTAAAAATAATTTTAAACTACTCATAGACATTTGAATTGTTTTTGAACTTGAGACATGAAAATGGAGGTGGTTTGCACAATAACAACAAAAACATTTTTAAAATAAAATGTATAAAGCATACACATAAACATAATAAAAAAATTTTAACATTTAAATTGAAACCATTTTAAAACGTAGTATTTGGTTTTTTGACAGTTTGAAATCAAAGTTACTCAATATAAATACAAAAAAAATTAATTATTTGGACGTTTTTATATTATTTAATAACTTATGATTTTACAGGAAAATCAATGAATAAAGTAAGTACTAATTAATAACTGTTTTGTAAGTGATGTTTGCCCGTTATACAATACGATACAAAACACAAAACAATACAAGTCTTACATTCAATAAAATAACAGTTAAACAGAATGCAGTATTATTTTGTATTACTTGTGTACAAAATGATAATATTTAACTTATATATACATCAATACCTAAAAATAGCATATCTTAAGGCGTTAGTTTAATTACACAACATGGCACAAAAGAAAATTAAACATTAGCGCCTAAAAGTGTGTGATGTTATTTTTATTAAAAATATTTATTTTTGTAAAATTGCTGCATGCTGTTATATCTGAACGCCTGGTATTACGAAAACAAATTAAATTGATTCGTGTGGTTTTGTGAAACTTGTATGAAGGTGACCAGACTAGATTTGTTTTTAAGCGGTAATTTCTAGAATTACAGAAAGAACTATCAAAGAAATAAATATTTTAAATTTGTGTTAGAATGAATGATGAATGAACAATATGTTTTATGAATAATTAATGGTATATGAAATTTTTAAATCGCTGGCTGGTCCTATTGTGTTACTTCTCTTTAAAAAAAATAAAAGGCACACTGAATTAACTTTCAAACACATTTGTTTTGGTTGATTTATTCAAATATTTTAATAAATTATTGATTATAGTTTATACTTAATCTATGAAATGCAAATTTATCTTGCATGTATAATTATTTAAGATGTGTAATTTAAAAATACTGTAAAAAGTTCATAAGAGCATAAATTTATACTATAATTAAGTGGGTAGATTCGGTTAAATTTTAAAGGTGTTTCTTTTTTTTTAATTAATTAATTTATTTGTATGTTATTTTAAGGAGCTCGAATTGGTCGTTGAAATATATTTTTATAAACGTTATTTGCCATTAAAGTATAACACATTGTATATAAGGTCTTTTTTAAATTTAGCATGTCTGCAACTATTATTTCAATTCCATAAAAATAGTGTGTATGAATGTCTCTAAGAGTATTTATGTGATCTTATAATTAAGAATGTCTGAAAATGTAATTCCCTAATTGAATACCAGTAATTTTTTCTGCAGAAAATTAAAAAAGTATAAAAAGTTCTAAGAAAACTGAATCAACTGTTCCATGAAATAGCGTTTCTCTAAAGGGAAAGGCAATTTTTTCTCAAGAGCTTGTAAGTGATTTATCTATAATATAAATATCAGGCAGTGGTTGGCTTGCTGTCATCACTTGAAGAGGGTCTGGAACTGGATTCGGGTGCTGCATTACGATCACGATAACGCCTGAGCGTGGAGTTTGATGATGATGGAGCCGAGGTGCTTAATGTATAATTAGAAGGCAAGACTACATTTAGCAAATCACCAGCCATCATACTGCGGCCACTTACAGCTCTACCCGGTAAAACGGGATTATTCGAAGAAGTCGTTGATGATACAGATGAAGAAGAGGTCGAACTGGCTGTGGTTGAAGCCACTCCATTAGTTGCTGAAACACTTGTGGCAGTGGGTGAAGAATTTTTTGATGTCGTAGCATTGGCAGCATTAACATATGATTCAGCAATGGCTGTTAGTGGAGGTCATAAATTCGTAGTCTGTACCAAACCGCGCTCCAAGTTGAAGCAGTCCAATACAGCCGCACCCACTGAGCTACGTCTGGCTACCATGGAATTAACTATAGTCCACTTATTTAGACGTATGTCATAACGTTCCACCGAGTTAAGGGAAGAAGAACCATCATTGCCTCCCAAAGCATAGAGCGCTCCTTCTACTTCTACTACTTCATGAGTGGAACGGCGCGAGTGCATGGCCGCTATAGGCTCCCAACTATTGCGTCTTGTATTGAAACGTTCTCCACTGGACATACACATGGTGCCGTCATTTCCACCAATACAATAGAGATATCCTTCACAGGAGGCCACTCCACAGCTGCTACGTCTAGCTGTCATACTGGGCACCGGATTCCATCTGCCTACTCTGGGATCAAAACGTTCCACACTCGATTGATAATTGGTTGAGTCAAAACCACCCAACGAATAAATGCAATTTTCCAACACGGCCAAGCGACAATAACGCCTGCGGGTGCTCATAGCTGGGCATGAACTCCATACCGAAGTCAAAGGATCGTAACGTTCTGTGCTGCTTAAACAAGAAGCACCATCATAGCCTCCACACACATAAAGCAAGCCATCAAAGGCACAAATTCCCAAGCAGGAACGCTTTGTACCCATGGGTGTTATATAAGACCATTTATTATTCAAGGGATTGTAACTCTCGGCTGTGGCCAAGTCATTCACACCATCATAACCGCCCACCACATATAGAGACTTGTGTAAGGCAGTGACACCCGATCTGGAGCGTCTCCACAACATGGGCGCTATACTAGACCAGATATTTGATCTGGTATTATACACCTCACACTCATTGTGTATGGCAAAGAGACTGCCCCCACCCACTGCAAATACATAGGGTTTCATGCCGTCCGGTCTCCTCTCCATAGTACGTTGGCTACTCATCAAACTTCTTTGTTCCGGTAGCAAATGATATTTCATAGCTTCGAGTAGCAATTCTTTGCATTGAGAATCATCTCTTATCAATGTTTCCGTCTCCACGATGGTCATTAAAAAGTCACGACTTACTAGCGGCAATCGTACATGACTCATTAGCTCAGCAATATGTATTTGCCTCTCAGCCAAATCATGTTTAATCCAATTCAAAACAGCATGGAACACCTTCTCCTCAGAGCAAATGTTTAAAAGACTATTTGATATTAAATCTCTGACCTGCAAAAGAAAAGTAAATGTATGAATATGAAAATCAGCAGAGTCTAAAATCCAGACCAGTATTATTATCCCAGCAAAACTTACGCTACAAGAAGTAGAGTAAACAGGGGGAGATGGATGGTTTAAGCATAATATTCATTCACTGTCAACCACAAGCTTCCAATTTTTTTTTTTTTTGCTGGGATATAGATGACATCTAACACTTTTATCTTACCTCTTCAAATGGGAGTAATAAAAACTCTTCGGTACCAACAACTTGTTGGAAATTTTGTAAAGCATACTTATGGGATCTAGTATGTAATTCTTTGCAAGAATGGGCATCTATCAACAAAAAAAAGATGAAAATAATTAACAAAAGAATTTCAAAACATTTCCTTCAATCCAAACTTACCAGCAAAACTCCTTATGCCCAAACAATTTGAAGGATGCAATTGACGCAGTAAAAATTTACAACAGGCTTCTCGCACTGAATGCATTTGCAAAAGACTTGATGCCGGCAATAATACTTGAACATTTTGTTCTGTTATAGTTATTTCACCAGTGTATATGTAGTCAATTAGATCTCTAACGGCTATTACATCAATATCATGTAGACGAACAATACCCTGGGTACGTTCTAGCATGTCATCTATACGATTACAAAAGGAAAATGAGAGAAAATAAGAAAGTCATATCTTAAATACATGTCGTTGGCCTCATGTTGACTGTTTTGCTAAAGATACAACAAATATAACAAATTGCAAGTAAAAGGAGAATAATGATGATACTTACCATTGAACATGGCATAGAAATAGGGTGATACCGAAGCTAAAACTACCTTGTGGGCATGTAGGGTTTCTCCGCCTACCTCCAAAGTTACATCACACAACTACAAATAAATGGTGGAGAAGTGGAATAATAGACAAAAATGTACATAAGTGAAATATAATCTTGATTAATTTTATACACTTTACTACAGGCTATATTACTTAATTATGTCCTCTACATAAGGGATGATAGGTTCGACTTTAATTTGTGTATTTAATTTAATATTTACTATACATACATACGTTATTATTTTTTTAGTTAAGGTAATTTTCGTTTCACGTATTTGTCATCTGGGATTTTAGTAGATTTTCTCAGGCAAGCTACATACCCGTATGTAAGTATATTGCAAGAAACCATTAGACTAATGGCGTTTTCTTTTCTAGCAAAAAATGTTACACTTATTTCCTTTTTTATATGGGAAATGGGTAAAAAGTGTAACATATATGTAACATTTTTGCCAGAAAAGAAAACGCCATAAGTTGATTTTTCAAATGAATACGAACGAGTAAGTTTTTAGTCCAAATCTAATGATTTGCTGGTTTGCTGACAAACCTTATTCGATGTACAAAATCGTACGATTTGCAGAGCAAGAATTTATCGACTATTCGCGTTTTCAAATTGTGCGCTTTTGAAAACACTCGATTAACAGAACAGTGTGATTACTTTCGTTTAATTGGAAATTCGAAATTTAGTAGGTATATATGTACAACGAAAACTTTTTAGTAATGTTTACTAGACAGGAAAATTTACAGCTTTTCTTAAAAAAATTTCCTTTTTGTTTTAAAATAAAATTTCTTTCTGGTTTATCTAGTTTAAATATGTATAACGTTCTTTAAAAGGCCAATTATTTGTAAAAAATATATATGTAGATTATTTATTAAATTATTTCTTCCAATATTTCGATATCCTTTGGGTATAAAAATAACCTTAGAACAACTGAACACATTTTACAAAAAAAATTAATTTACAATGAAGGAGGAGGTAAATGGAAAACTCCCATACTTAGATACCCTGGTCATAAGAAACGGAAATAGAATTAAAATAGACTGGCACGAAAAATCGACGGCTTCAGGGAGAATTATAAATTTCCATTCTTGTCAACCAAAGAAGATAATAATGAATACGGACAACAATCTGATTAAAAGGGTTTTTTCCATTAGCGATGAGTCATTCCATTCTCACAATAAAGGAAATATTAAATGTATTCTCAAAAGAAACTCTTTCCCTGATAATATAATAAATACTTTAATTGAAAACTATGAAAAAACCCCACCTAGGGAACATAAAGAGGATAAGAAAATATATAAATCAATGACTTGATGAAAGTATAAAGAATTCTGAAATTTATAATAAGGACAAATTTATGATTGCACACACATTGGCGAATACACTAAAACAACTTTTCTCAAACACCAAATGTAAACTTGACAAATTGGACAATAATAACGTAATATATAAGATTAGTTGCACAGGAAATGACCAAGACATATGCGATCAAGTTTATGTCGGTACTACAAAAAATAAGCTTAGGACACGTATAGCTGGACATAAATCAGATTTTAAAAACATTAATAAGACATCAACACAAAAAACTGCACTCACATCCCATTGTGCAGAGAGACAACATAAACCAAACCTGGAAAATGTGGAGATATTACAAAGAGAGGAGAAAAAAAAATAAGGATATCGAAATATTGGAAGAAATAATTTAATAAATAATATATATATTTTTTACAAATAATTGGCCTCGATCTCGAAAAAACTTTTTTTTATTTTATTTAAATTAATTTCATTTTACTTTACGTAAGTAATACAGTTTAGTGAAATTATGTAGTTACATATAAAGAAAATAGATTCGTTAAGTCATTAAGATTGAAGGGATTCATTCTTGACTTTGCAATACTTTTGATTTTGGAACAAATTCTAAACGTATATGATTCAGCAGTGGTTAGTGGGTTCTCTATAGCAAAAATGGTGCTAAAGAGTTGTCGAACATTTGTTATGGACTATATCAGAACGAGTTCGGATAATTAATTTCAAAACTCTTACCATCTATGATTAATATTTTGGACCATGGTTTGCGCTTTCGGCAGTAAACGAAACCTTGAGACTATTCATTTCAAAACTATTTACGGAATTGTATCTACATATAAGGTTTATGTTGCGCCGCGGAAATTAGGTATCTAAAGGACTGTTTGAGATGTAAATACTGTGGCTCACAGCTTATTTTATGCAGTACATTTTGTTTTGTTTTCAAAGCTCCATAAAAAGAAATTGTTGTTATTAAAAAGAAAAAAATTTATAGTCCATCAAACAAAAACATTTATTGCCAAAGTTTTTCACGTCACAGCTTATTTTATGCCGAGACGAATGGGTTTCAAAAACTTGAAATTTAAACTGACAATTACAGGAATTCATATTTGATATGATAGCCTTTATTATTTTCAACAGATTTAAAACGATTTAGCATAGATAAGACAGGGTTTTTTGGTAATACTCGGCGAAATATTCCAACACTCCGTCAGTAGCGATTTTTAATCGTTTTCCTTATGCTGATTTCTAAAATTGACCATCAATTTTCGATAACATTAAGGATTGGTGACTGTGGTGGCGGTATCATCATATGTGGGCAGTTATATGTTAGCCATGTTTCACAATACCCGAAATTCAAATTTCGGGTTGCAAATTGAAATTCTTAATTTCAAAAGGAATTTTATTAATTTCAATGCAAAATCGTGTAGTACTAAAATTCTTCGTAGTAAAATTAAAAATACAAATACAATACAATACAAAAATACATTTTCCAATAATGAATTTTTGTTTTAATTTTGTTTTCTTTTCTTAAATAAATATAATCACCCCTATCGTGAATAAAAATTCCACATGAAATTTGTTCCCTTTTATTTTTTTAACATTGAATTTTAATAGGAAAATGTGAAAAGGGAACAAATTTCATGTGGAATTTTTATTCACGATAGGGGTGAATATTATTCTCGAATTCATTAAATTCAATGTAATAAGTTTTGTATCTTTTATATTGAAAGTACAGAAAACAAAAAGTAAAAAATTTTCAATAAGAGTGAAAAGCGGATTTTTTTTATCCTAATTTAAACTTTTATTAAAAAAATTTTTGTTGTTACGGCTTTTTGGTTTTAGAAAAAACGATTCAAAAAGGCCTTAAGTACAATTACTAAAAAACTACTATTATTTTATAATTTTTTTTTTATAAATCCAAATCCGCAATAGTTTTTTAAGGTTAAAGGTACACTTGGCAAATATTTGCCGAAAAAGACGTAACCACTAAATAAAATATATGTGAACGCGTTTATTTATTAAAAAAAAAACTTTGTTTATTTAGGACAAGACACATCAAATAATTAGTCTTATTTTATTTGATGCTGTCTGATCTTTCAAAACTCTTGTAAGAGTAAACAACGTCAAACAAATTTGTGCTAAAACAAGTGGTTACGCTTTTTTGAGTAAATATTTGCCAAGTGTGACCGTACCTTAATTCTGCAATTTGGCCAATAAGAATGAAATAGCACTAAATTTATAAAGTTTTTTGCTTCTCCTGTAAAAAGTAAAATGTGTAGTTACGGCCTTTTGGATTTTCGATGACGATATGTATATTTATTAATATAAACAATTTTCTTAAATTTTTTTAGTTAAAGTGCAAGTACTTGTAAAGTAAAGGTACAAAATATTATTGTCGTTTGTATAAAGTATTTGGTACTTTATGCATTATACTCGTATATAGTAAATTCGTGTATGTATGAATGAAGTAAATAATACGCTTAAGACTTTAAACTGTAATTGACTTTTTGTTTGCCTTAAAACAAATGCACACCATTTCCAATTATAATCAGGCCTGTTCCTGTATTAACTCTTATCACATTTCCATATTATATCACATATTAAACTTGCAAAATTCCAATAATGTTTTTGAAGGCAACTCAAACGTTTGCTCTACAGCTTACGCAAAATTATTTTAAGCGCTTAACCTCTCGTTTTCAGAAGATTATTGATGTCTTTTGCATCAATAATTGTTTACTATTTAAGGATTTGGGCACACAAGAACAAAATGTCAGCAAAATTACAGACATAAATTTGTTAACGGTCTTCTGTGTGGGGAAAACATGTCATGTGGCGATAATAAATTGTTCACAGAGCGTAAAAATTGATGACTTGTCAAGACGAAAAGTAAGATCATTTAATAACTCGAAAACGCCTTGCACATTTTCTCCAATAGAGCTAAAATACTTCCGTAACCAAGTATGCATTATACTTCTCCTTCTCATAATCTGTCTACCTTTAGACTTATTCTAATGGGATTATGTTTTATTCTTGCCACTTCTATTCCTGTGTCGCTATACATACTCGTATTTTACTTCCACCACTCACTCTAGACATACCACATACATACATTTGTACGTTTAATAGGTGCTGAATTCAATTCAGTTTTTTTTATTTTTATAAACATACGAAACTAAACTTTCTCATCACTCGTACATACGAGGTCTGATCAAAAAATAACCGTTATTTTCAAAATTTCGTGAGTTACGTATGTTTGATTTTGGCATTTTTTTTTCTGTTATGTTGGTACACATGTCTGATATATATCGTTGGTCTCATGTAGAAAGGCCCTAACTCGCTATTTTTTCGAAATTTGTTTTTTTTTTGCGATTCCAATGCATTTAACGCAAATACACCTCCTCACAAAAATTTATTGCAATAGTTTCAAAAATAACACTTTTATAAGCAGTTATAAGCAGTTTCTATTATGTTTTTACCTTCTCCTGTAAAGTTTCAAATATGCGAGTTAGGGCCTTTCTACATGAGACCATCGATATGTTGGTAATATCAGCCATTTTGGATTGTCAGTTTGTTTTTGACAGATAAAAAGGTTAGTCGTGTTTTGGGGTGTGCTCTTCGATTTTTTACTATTCGAAAAAATGGATGAAAACAACTGTATCAAGTTTTGTGTGAAAAATTAAATTAAATGCGCAAGGACATTTGAAATGTTGACTATGGCGTTTGGCGAGTCTACTATGAGCAGAACACAAGTTCAATTGTGGTATAACCGGTTTAAGGATGGCCGAGTAGATGTAAATGACGATGTTCGTCCTGGTCGCTCGAGCACGTCAACAACCGATGAAAACATTGAAGCAGTGAAGAAAATGATTTTGGATAATCGTCGAATCACTATCAGAGAGGTTGCTGATGATGCTGGCATATCGTTCGGCTTATGCGCAGCAATTTTTACGGATGTTTTAGGCATGAAACGTGAAGCAGCGAAGATTGTTCCAAAATTGCTAAATTTTGAGCAAAAGCAACGTCGCATGGACATCGCTCAGGAGCTGTTGAACATCGTCAATGACGATCCAGATTTCCTCAAAAAGGTCACAGCTGGTGACGAATCATGGGGGCGTGGCTATGACATTAAAACCAAAGCCCAATCATTCCAATGGAAACGTCCAGAAGAGCCAAGACCGAAAAAAGCACTTTAAGTTCGGTCAATTATGAAGGTTTTGCTCACTAATGCATCATTAATTCTTGCCACAAGGTCGTACGGTCATACTACCGGAATACTACCTTGAAGTTATGCGCCGTTTGCGCGAAACGCACAGAATTGTGGAAAAACCAATCATGGATTTTGCACCATGATAACGCATCAGCTCACACATCGATGTTTGTGCGTGAGTTTTTGGCCAACAACAAAACCGTTATCATGCCTCAACCATCGTATTCACTGGACTTGGCCCCCGCTGACTATTTCCTCTTCCCAAAACTGAAGACACCGATAAAAGGAAAGCGTTTTGCTACGATTGAGGAGATAAAAGAAAAATCGAAACAGAAGCTGTTGGCGATACAAAAAAGCGCGTTTCAGAAGGGGTTCGAGGATTGGAAAAAACGCTGGCATAAGTGTATTATATCTGAGGGGGATTACTTTGAAGGAGACAAGATAGTTATTGATAAATAAATAAATACTTTTTGAAAAAAAAAAATTGAAAATAACGATTATCATAAGATCAGACCTCGTACATGTTAATTTCAATATTCTACATGCAGACATGACTGGGGGTTCCAATGCAGCAAACAAGTGCCATGTGATGATGTTGATGATGATACAAGTCAATAAACCCTACAATTTAATATTGTTTGTTTGTGACGTGATATCACTACGAAGCGGTTCTTGTTTTAAAATGTTTGTTAGTAGAAAAAAAAAGTAGCAAGTGTATTATTTTCTCTCTTATGCGTCACTATGTCTGGCACGTCTCAAACTTAATGTTCGAGTGTTATTTTTTTTTATAAACCGTTTTGTTACAGATTACAAATATACATACATACATATGTATGTATGTATGTATGTATATTTGCTCCTCTTTTTGTGTGCTTCAGCATTTTTATGGATTCATTTGAAATGCCAAAACGAAATACATACAAATTAACTCACAGCTTGAGCCTTTAAAAGTGTATTAAATTTTAAGGAACAGAAGAAAAAAAAAAAAAACTAAAAAATATAAGAATTGTTATTGTTACCTGCGAATTTGTACGCATTTGATTTATGGCTGCAAATGATGCCACACAATGTCCAGGATTTTGGTGGTGGGCCTGTGGCAGTATTTCTTCATTTGGTCCCGGTGGGCTAAGATCGCTGGGCGTTTGTGTGGAATTGTTGCTGGTGGTAGTGACATCTTCACTGTTGCCAGTGTTGTCGGTGGAACTGTAATTTAAATATAAAGTTGAATTGTTATTAAACAATTTTGAGGACTTTTTTTATTTAAAGCCTATCGAATGGATGACGGCCTGACGTGATTAACGAAATAGACCTGCCAATATTTATGGTGGACATCTGACTGATATAATTTTTCGTTGAAAAAAACTTTAATCTTTCTAACCCAGCTGGCCATGTCTTAAAGATAATGTTGAAGACGCATACAAAACACATCTATAAGCGACAGCCCATACAAATCGTTGACGACTTTTTCCAACAAACGGCACTTAAATCGTACACGACAATATGAGCAACATTATCATGCATATTGTCGTTGACGATCATATAGGGGACAATGTGGTTAAAGTTGTCATCAACTACTATATAAAATACATTTTGCAAATGTTATACCTGATGACAGTTTGAATGACAATATCTTCCATATTCTCGTTGATGATAGAATAGTAGACAATCAGGCATGTGATGGAAATCGAAAACGAAACCGAATGAGTTTTAGAAGTCAATTTTTTTTGTAATATTTCTGTATTGAAAAACTTTTATCACATAAAATATAAAGATATTGGGCTACTAAAGAGAATCTTAAAACAAAAATTTTAAAACTTAGATTATAAATGCATTAAAATGTATTTACAAAACTGATTCGTTTTCGATTTCGATTTCTATCACATGCCTGAATATCAACAATCCTTTCGTCGACGATGCTTTAAGCGACAATATTACCACTTTATTAATTTTTTTGATAAAAATATTTTTTTGTATTTTAGTTTAGTTTTTTAAATTTATTCATAAAAAAAACTATATATAAAGCGTGCGTGATCCATTTTGAGGTTCCCTACTTTAAAAAAAAACAGAAAATTCAAATTTAATGGGGAATGTTTATTATCATTTGAAAGAACATTCTTTGGTATTTAGTTTTTGAAGATTATGTCTATCAAATGTTGGCCGTTGCTACGTCGCAGATGGTCTATCCTTTGGATCCAACTTTCGATGACTCGTTCGAGCATTTCGACTGGTAACTGGCGAATGATACGCGTGATGTTTTCCTTCAAGGCCTGAATCGAAGCGGGTTTGTCAGCATTAACTTTAGACTTTACATATCCCCACAGAAAAAAGTCTAACGTCGTGATATCACACGATCTTGGTGGCCAATCGACAGGCCCAAAATGTGAAATTATGTTCTCACCGAAGAGTTCTCTCAATAAATTCATTGATTGATGCTATGTATGGGAAGTGGCGCCGTCTTGCTGAAACCAAATGTCGCCGAGATCATGAGCTTCAATTTCAGGCATCAAATAGTCGGTTATCATGACACGATAACGGTCGCCATTGACGGTTACGTTAGCATCGGCATCATTTTTAAATAAATATGTTGACCATAAGTTGAGCGAAGTGCACGAAGCAATTTTTATTGAAAAGATTGATACAATTATTTCCTTGAAATTTCTTCGGTTTTCACACAGCACAATATAATTGCTTAAATCACTCGTATTTTTATTTGACAGTTCACACACATTTCGCACCCCAAAATACAAAAGGGGCACAACTCAAAATACTAAAATTTTCAGGAGAGACAAAAAGAGCTCATCGTGCATAAGCAACACACTTAATATAAAAATAGACATAACCGTAGTTTTCCAGTTAAAGATGATAGTGATGTAAAAGAAATTTTTGCAGTAGTTAGAAATGTGCAGTCTGAATTAATTTATGGAAAAAAGTCAGTTTTGGAAAATTTTGAGTTGTGCCTCTTTTGTATTTAGGGTGCGATTTGTTTGAGTTTTGAGAGTATATACACATTTGTATACATACATATGTAACACAAATAAGAGAGTAACACGAATTGCTGTTACAATCAAGTGTGTACTCCTCTTATCTTCCCCTCACCCCGATGTCTAAAAAGTAATCAGCTTAGCTTAAAGAATTGCTTCGTGTAAATTGGGACAATACATTAAATATATTATTGATTTTCATACAAATTCTTTATTTTGAAAAACAAAGTTCTTATTGAAAATCCAGATGCAACCTCCAACCCCCAATTTATTACACTGCTTCAACTTCCGCTTCCGCTTCCTCATTATTATTATTATTATTATGTTCATAGATTTTTCCATCATTTTTCATTCTAACATTTGAGCTTTAAAAGAAAATACAAACTTTATAACTGTTTCATGTTTGTGTGTGTGTACGAGTATGTATCTATAATAATTAACCTCATTTCTTAATACATACTATATTTGTCTTTTTACTGCGAATAACCCAAATTGCAGAAATACATGCACAAATTTCAATCTCCAATGAATTCGATCAGCTTAAAATGCTGTTACACTTCATCCCCAACATTTAAAACCCGAATCGGAATAAAGTTGTAATAAAATCACAACAATAAACTTAAAAACATTAACAGAAATTCTGAGAATATTTTTCTATTTTAACAACTGAACAAATAAATATTTGGGTGGAATGAAGTTTGTAAGGAAAGGTTTTAGTTTACAATTTCAATTAATGATGACATCACGACGCCAAAGTGTCGGACAAAAATATTCAGTCTACTACCCCTTTAATGGTTAATGGCGCAAACAGTGCTTAATGAACAACAACTACAATGTGTTGGTTTTTTTAAAATGTATAAAAGAAAAATAAGTGAAGAGTAGATAGTAAATGAAAGTGCGTGCGTGTGTATTATGATTGTTAACAACAATGTAAACCACAATACAACATGATAGTAACAACAATAACAACAACATAAAAAAAACCAAGAGACACAACCAACCCTTGTTTGTGGATTATAAAAACAGGATATGAAAAAAACTTTGGGGGGATTTCGTACGCAATACTATAAAAAAAAACCTTGTCAATTAAAATGATAAAAATAAGTGGAGATTTCAATTTTTTGGTTGTTATTTTGACAAAATTAAAATACTTTTTTTTATGCTTATGTGTATTAGGGTGACACCTGTTCCATCTTAAACATTTATTAATGTTGCTGCAACATGTTGTTGAGAAAAACATACATATATTGCTAAATTCATTGTAAATACTACAAAGTGAAATTAAAACAAATTTCATAAGCAAATTACCAGCAATTTAAAAAAAAATTATAAAAGTTACAGCAACATGTTGCTTATACAAAATATTCTTATATATGCACATTAGGGTGGCCCCAAAATAACATTAATAAAAATTTAAATAGATAGAATTCAAAAAAAAAACGGGAAACACCATTTGGGTTAAAGTGCATGATGTTTATAATCAAGAAATTCCAACTATTTATTGAAGTAAATTTTTTGAAAAATAAAAAAAAATAAAATTTTGTCTGAAATTTTGAAAATTTTTGAATTTAAAAAAAAATTTTTTTTAATTTTTGAAAACAAATTGAATGCACCTCTCAAATACCTTTCATATGATATCAAATTTACATATAGTTCCTTTGGAAGAAATGGGAAAAAATTCAAAAAACCTCTAAAAAGGACATTTTTATCCTTTGATCCAGCTCACCAAATATTGACCCCAGGACAAAAAACATCGATATTTTATTTGTTCTCCATACACACGGGGCCACCCTAATGTACATATATATTAAATTGTTTGAAACCAAGTTTAGACGAAATCTTTTAAATACTGAAAATGAAAATGGACACTGAAAATGTTGCTGTAACATGTTCTTATAAAATAAAATTTACATATAAAAAATTGCATGCAGATATTAATTAGTTGTTTGATTATCTGCACATGTAAATATTAAAAACTTAAAAATGTTTTAAATAGCTTGAAAATAAATAAACCAACTTTAAAAGAAATTTCGAAATGTTGCCCTAATATGTTGCATTGAAATTTTTTTAAATATTTTTGCAAATTATTAAAATGAAATTGAAACTAAATTATATTAAAAATTTCACAAAAGTGTTTGCGCAACATGTTGCTAAGAAAAAATATTTTCTAAACTCATTTAAAACACTTACGCCCGCCCTTATTCAGAAACGATTATTAAATTTAACAAACGTTTATTAAGCAAATTTTTATATGCAAATCTGTCGTAATAAACGTTTGTTAAATTTAATAATCGTTTCTGAATAAGGGGGTTAAACTTAAAGCCTAGTACTCTGTTCAAATTTGGGAAAAATGTTGTGCAACATTAACTATTTCACAAGGAAAATTTGACGTGTAGCAAATGTACTTTTGTAAACAAAACACATGTTTTGCTTTTTTGTGAATTTAAATCGAAAATAAATAAACGTTAAAATATTAAAAAATCTGTGTTGAATCAAAATCGTTAAATAAAAATGAATAAACAAATATTACTGGCCGCTTGTGCAGCAGCACAACAAGTAATAGATATTGTTGTTGCGACAGAAGAGCTTTTGGATGAAAATTCCACGTGAAACAATTGCTACTTTAATTATTTCGCTGTGAAACAATAATGTTGCCAGATACATTTCATATGTTTTTCACAAAATGAACAGAGTACTACTACTGCAACATTTTTTCATGAAAATTTCATGTGGATTTTTTTAACATGTATTTTGACAGCATTCCACTTGAAATTTTTAACAGAGTACTAGGCTCAAAACTTTACAAACACATTTAACAGAAATAGAAACAAATTTAACAAAAGTTCTTAAAACATGTGAACACCAAAATGTTGCAACAACATGTTATTAAGCAAAAATCATAGTTAAAACTTTTAAAACATTTAAAATAGAATTTAAAAGAAATATGTATAAAGAAATTTAAGAATTGAAACATCATAAATTGTTACAAAATAAATTAAAAAAAAAATTAAGCAAACATTAATACATAAATTTGTAAAGAATATAAAATTCATATTATTTGTTTGACAAAGAAAGACAATTGGAATGTTTCTCGTTTATTTTGCCCCCCCCCCCCCCATTAACCAGATCCAGCCTAATGTAAATAAGAATATTTACTTTATTTTGTACAAATTTTCTATACAATTCTAACTATTTCGCTTATGCAATTAAACATTTTTTCGATACTTACAGATTTGATTTAACCGGCAAAAACATGATGATGATGGTTCCTCTTTTAGTTTTTGATCTTTTTTTACAATGTTTCTAAGTGGGTTAGTTACAAATACAAAAATCCTTGTTAGTAACACATTTAAATGCTGGTGGTTGATTTCTTCTCTCTACTAATCAGTCTTTTAGGGCAATAAACGAAACCAAAGGCTGCAATGACATAAAAAAAATACAAACAATTTATAAAATCAAATTTCAAATTACATACTTTGTATTACGTTGATGATGACCTTTAAGTCGTCATAGACAACAATGAATGTATGAGCAAAATTTAAAGCATAAAAAAATTAAATTAATATTCATTGAGGGAGGGTAGTTGATTTGTTTTAATGGTTTGCAAAACAGCAAAACAAAAAAATTACACAAATTAAAACAAATATTTTATCTTAATCGTGTACTTCTGAAAGGCAATTATTATGTTAAATTATTTTCACGCCCTTCCCTCTTGTTTAGTTGACACCTACCCCGGCCGCAACAATAACCTTGTGTCGTTTACGTTTTGAAACTCAAACTCAACACGCCACAATTCAAGTATGTAAAATCTTACACGCAATATTAAGTTTGAAGCATTTATTTTTGTTTTTATTATTGTTGCCTTTTAATAGAAAATCAAGAATTTTCAAGTTTTCTTCAAGTGTATTTGTAAAATTCACGGTATCAAACTGCGTGTTGCTAACCAGCCAACCAACCAACTGAATCAATCAAGTGTTTTTTTTTAAGTTTAGTTTAAATTTATTTTTTATTTTTTCCGCTTGATAAATGATGACAACATAATACTTATTTTAATAAAAATCGTATTTGTGCGTTCCGTTAAATTTGCAAATATTTTTTTCTATCTGTAATCAAATCAACCCTGAAATTAGTTAAAACGGATACGGTTGTTTAAAGGACATGACTCGACACGCATTTTTGCAAATAAGGGACATGTTACTAACTGTTTCAAAGATAAACTAAGATGTTTTTCGTTACTAGTGGAATTGAAATTCACACTACAAAATGTTAAGAAAACAAAAGAAGAGATAATTTTCAATTCTTATAATTCTCAATTTATTAAAATATTTCTACAATAGTTTATCGGGGAGATTATTGTGTATTTCGATTCGAAAGCAAACGCTTTCGAAAGACAATGTAAATAGTATACAAACTCGAATGATTTTCTTTTCGAATCGAAATACACAATCACCTATTTCCTGTACAGCTATGAACAGAGAAATAGCGCACCAATGTTCTATGAAGTGCCAAAAGTGGAATTCTATGCTATTCTTTTGCTCCACTGTGCTTTTCTAAAAACTCGTTAGAAATGCCCTGTTAACTTTTGCACGTTCTTCATTTTACCGTATTTTGTTAAAAATTAATGATTTTTTGGTTAGACAATGAAATATCTTACAGTTATTTCGATTTTAAACAGAAATAGTTGAAGCTAATTTTGGTAGTAAATTCTTGTGTAATTTAACAAAAATACTGGGTGACATTAATTATTCATTCCTGAGGCATGTCGCAATACTATCTGGGTAGAGATGATACCGCAAAAAGGAAAAATATCGCAGCAACGGAATGAATAATTTCAAATAATGCTTCCTCACAAAAAATTTCTTTCCGCAATCGCAGAACGGAATGAATAATTCGACCCATTATTTATCATTAACTTTGCCAATGAAAATGGAAAGAGAAGACAACATTTAGTGAAAGTAAGGTAATAGTTAAAAAAAGTAGACTAGATCCTTTCAAGTCAACGAGAACAATAATGACTGAACTAAATAAGGAAATTGGGTTAAATGTTTCCAGTAGACTTGTACCAAGACGTCCTTAAATGGAAATCAGCTTTATGGTCGTGTTAGTAGAAAAAACCCCCACTTCTGCCAAAAACGAATATTAAGGCACAATTGTCTTTTGTAAAACTACTACGGAGCAAGGCTATCAAATTCTGGAAAAGATTGCTTTTCACCAATGAAACCAAAATTAATCTAATTGGTACCGAAGGAAACACGTTTGTACATCGGCAAAAATGAAACCCAAAATTCTCGTTACACTAGTAACAGTTAAGTGAGCTATTTCTCTGTCCATAACTGTATATTTTTATATATTATATTGTTGACGAAAATCCAAAAGTACGTAACATCACTTTTTCCACTTTTACAGGAGAAGCAAAATATGTTATGAAGCAAAAAATACTTCAGGTACTCGTATAAAAACAATTGATATAATATGGAATTAAAACAGAACAACTAAAATAATTCAAACGTAAAAACTATGTATATTAAAACTATTCGAAATATTTTTTAAGTCCCAATTTACATGAAGCAATGGTCCTCCCTGGCCAACGAGCATGTCTTCGGGCTGCTCTTCGCCCGGCTACTCGCCTAGCAGAGGTTTAGATTTGTTCAATACGCACCGCAGCGGCTTACAACTATAAAGGTGGACGAGTACATGAATAGACCAAGAAGCACGTGAGTTAAGAATTATATTATAGAATTGTTTAAGAACATATATGTAGATCTGTCTTAAATAAAGAAATACAAAATTAGTGATTGAAAAATAGACAGCAGAAAATAGTGCATAAGTTTCGTATTTCTTTACACACTAAATAATTGAAAATGTTGCATTGATTAAGCGGATGCCCGTTACAGCATATCTTTTCTGAAGATATAACTTGTATTTATAACCTGTTGTTCTATCTTTTAGTTTGATGATACGTTCATTTGACTTGAAAAAATAATGCACATGTTGATACGTTATTTTGAATTATGGATATACAAGCGTTATTTTTAGTCTTAAAAATCTAAAAATTGGTAGATACAGACACGTAAGATAACCTAACGAATAATAATCAATCGAAAACTCAATTTTGATTTTTTTGATGATACATACTTTTGGTATGAAGAAACGATCGTAAAATCCTTTTCACTAAAACTGCACTTGGCACGTTTATTCATTCAGCTAACTATTCATTTTTATTATTTTCTTTCAAGTCGCTATTTTCTAGTTATTGAATAATTAATACTTAATATTTGTACATAATTATTGTGTTACTTGTATTAACATGCTTAAGCATTTAGGTAAAAGTCAATGTTTCTAAATATCCGTTTTCCTAAGTGACATTGTTGGGCTTCCTTCCTGTTTATAATCCACCCACGCTGAGCTGGCCACCAAATAGTTAACCTTAATTTACCATATAAATTACAAAGGAAAAAAAACCTTAAATATTTTCAAGGCATTTTTGCCTAATGTTAGTTTATATTTTGTTACAACATTTAACGTAAAACTCTGCACACGCTATATAATTTTTCAAAACAAAATTCTAAATTAAAACTACATATGTATGTATATGTATTTGTGTTTATTTTACAGATTAAATTTCAACATGTCAAACAGGCAACAGCGCTAGTGTTTTATGTTGGTAAACTAAAAGGATATGGAATAAATTGGCGGCCTTACCCAAAAGCACTTAATGTTATTAACTATAAGAATTTATAAAAACACAAATGTTTAATACTGTTTATTATTAATTCCATCAATTAAAATAAAAACAGTGCCAATTGTCTTTGTAGTATCACTTATAAAACTACAAATATAAAGAAAATTCTCAAAAAGTATGAGTGATGAGAATGTTTTGTCTGCCAATATCTTTAAACTGTCATAAATCAGAAAATATGACAAAATTTCATTTGTAGTTTTCACTTCGTAATAGAATGGCAATTTAGCATTTATATGTGACAACAAATTTCTATTCATTGCTACAAAAACATTGACAGTTTTGTACTTTTTTTTATTGGACGCCCTCATTTCCATAAAAATAGTGGGCGTGGTCGATGTATTTCTATTACTTATAACTGCTGACTTCTTTTTCTATGCGACCACTAAATTTCATTAGTCTGCTTTAATTTAAACAGGAAAAGTAAACAAAAGTGTAAAAAAAACAATTTTAGGGCGAAATCCAAAAAAAAAAAAAATTATTAAAATAGCAAAATGTACCAAATTTTCTGGAAATAACAGGAGAACATAATTGAACAGCAGGTGGAAATAAAGAAATTAAATACATTTAATTGCTTTATATTTTGATTTGTAAAGCACGTAACTTTTAACATTGAATCAGATGTGATTAACCATTTCATCTTCTATAAGAGTGTTAACTTTCAAGGTCCTTTGACTTCCAAAGCTAAAACTATGATAGAAATTATCAAAAAGTTTTTTTTTTTGACATAAAATGATAAGAATATTTTGGCGACAAACATTTTTTAAACATTGATAACTCCAAAACTACGGCAAAAACTAGTATGCAGTTTTCGCTAAATGATAGAGAAGGAAGTCAGAATTAATATGTATTTAGCCTTCCGATTTATACGACAAAATAATTGTTAAATTATATATTTTAAGCCCATTCATTCATGGTCAATAGTGGGCGTGTAATTGTGCAGTATTTATCAACAACAGCTCTTTTTATTATTTCCTTTAAAATTGATGTCTTATGATTTTTCAGACTCCTCAAAGTAAGTGATTGGGAGGCTGTAAATTTTCTTTTCTTTGGGAGATAAAATATTCATTATAATATTGTAACTAGGTATCGATGACAAACGGGATTGGTTTCGGGATTTTATATTGGCTAATATTTGCCGAAAAAGACGTAACCACTAAATAAAATATATTTGAATTCGTTTATTTTAAAAAACTATGTTTATTGTAGGACAGGTCACAGCAAATATTTCGTTTTATTTTATTTGATGCTGTTTGATCTTGCAAAACTCTTGTTAGAGTAAACAATGTCAAACAAATTTGTGCTAAAACAAGAGGTTACGCTTTTTTGAGTTAATATTTGCCAAGTGTGACAAAATAACTCTGATTTTGTCGTCAGTCTTATTGCTGTCGAAACTGTTTTATTTATTTGAATTTTTTTCCATTATAAACTTGAATATAAAAATGCAAAAAGAAAACAAGTACAAACACTGGCCAATTCATTAATTTATTGGAGGAGATGATAAAATGATGATTTTTAAGAGCAGTGGTAAGGAAATTCAACGATACTAAATAACCTTGCTCCACCGAAACTAGCAGGTGATGGCAAAAGGTAAGATGAATAGTGCTAAAAGGATTGTGGGATGACAACAGTTTGGCGGGATTTAAAATCTAAAGTAAAAAATGGCAGAGAGCACGTCTACTGGAGGCGGGATTTATAAAAAAGTAATATTTAGAATCAAATCTGCTTTAATTTTAGCAGCAACTAAACCCTGAAGTAGCTGAGCTGTTCAGGGAGCTATTGCATGTTCGAATTTAGAAATAGAAGCTCCTGAAAGTAATGCTTTGGTTCTTAAAAGTGAAATATTTTAATAAAAACTGTAAACAAAACAAATCAACTGCGACGCTATATGGAATAAGGGTGATTATTAATGGGGCTAAATCTATACTAAGTACATAAATACATATGTATTTAATTCAAAAACATTTATAGCCCAAATTAATAAAACAGTCAAACCGAACCACCACCCCTCACCACAAACAAAAAAAAAAAAATAAATAAATAAAATCAATAAATATAAAATATGTATGTGTTATTAAGTGGACTGGGTAAGGGGTATAAATAAATATAGAAAATTGATTTATATCTGGGCATTAGCTGACAAGAATTATTTTAACAAAATATTAAACATAAATTAAATGAATTTTCTTTTAAAGCCAGCAAGAAACGCTATGAATGTGTTCATATATACACATACATACATACATATCTATTTATTTATACAATATTCCCAGCATACCATTCTAGGAGCGCTCCGAAAAAGGAGTCAGAAAAGAGTCCATCTAAAGAGCATTTTCGGAGCGCTCCGAAGAAGGAGTCAGAAAATAGTTCAACTAACTAAAAAGCATTTTCGGAGCGAAAGAAAAATTTGCTTAAAAAATTTTTTTTTTTCCATTTTTATACTATATTTTATTTAAATGAATTCCAATTTATTTTTTTACTGTAAATACAATTTATTTAATATTTTTTCCATTTCTAATTTAGTTTATTTGTAAATGAATTCCCTTTATGTTTAAGTAAAAACAATTTAAAAAAAATAATAAATGTGAACTTTTAATTTTTTATATTTAAAATTGCAATGACTCTTTTCTGACATGATATAAGAGCTCTTTTTGAGTCCAAAAAACCCTCATAAAAGACTCTTTTCTGACATTATCTAAGAGCTCTTTCAGAGCCCAAAGGACCCTCATAAAAGACTCTTTTCTGACATTATCTAAGATTTCTTTTTGACGGACCATATTCGAATGTAATGATCCTCTTTTCTGAAGGTTTTCGGAGCACTAATGATTGTTTTTTGGGCTCATAAAGAGCATGAACGCTCCGGAAAAGTTGTCAGAAAAGA
This sequence comes from Bellardia bayeri, assembly GCA_950370525.1. Classification (NCBI taxonomy): domain Eukaryota; kingdom Metazoa; phylum Arthropoda; class Insecta; order Diptera; family Calliphoridae; genus Bellardia; species Bellardia bayeri. The sequence continues at coordinate 64,093,225 of OX493268.1, forward strand.
CTCTTTTCGGACTCATATGGCTTGCTGGGTATGAACACAAAATGTGCTAATTTTAACCCAGTTTTATGTGTATGAATGAGCATGACACAAAACACAAACAACAATAGTTCTATTTAATTTAATTCCATTTACAAGTACAGTAACAACTACAATCATTTGTACTCGTACTTAGTTTAAACTCTGTTGTTGGCATTTGTTAACCCAAAAGTCACGTTTTTAATCTGATGAATACTTATTTATTTATTTAAATGCAAACATACTTACTGGATACAAGACTTACTACTAATGTTTTCCAGCATTTATTTACATACATACATACATACATATGTACGAGTATGCATGTATGTAGCTGTAATATGTTTGTACATTTAAATATTCGTTTGGTTATATGTATGTAGTATTTTATACTCGTATGGAATTAACTACGGTAGTCATTGTTAAAGAACATTAAATGGAGTAGAAACTAGAACTAAAATATTTAATACAATTTAACAAAAGGTGTTGTGTTTTGCGTCTGTTTGTCTGTCTGTATTTGTTGCTTTATTCTTTCATTTAATTTCTTTAATTTATACTATTTTCCCATTTTTTACACTCCATTCGTTATGGCCCGGTCTATTTGCATGCATTATTTTACCGTTGAGAACTAAATACATATGTACGTACATACTTAGATACATTTTCCAGTATGTAGTTCAATTTACATACATTTACAGATGTGGCAAAAATATTAGAAAACTTCCTGAAACTACAAATCAAGCATTGTTCGCATAAAATTTTGCCACACTACTGGCAATAATTTAAATTTTCAGTGATTTGTTACAATCAGTTGGAATATATAGAGTGTTTTTTTAGATCTATAGAACTTTAAGTTGCCAACACTTTTTTAACTGGCGGCCATTTTGTCAGCTGTCAAGTGATTTATATTTAATTTGGTTTGGCATTTTAACATGAATAGACTGACGCCTGAGCAACGCTTTCAAACTGTACAAATTTCTTTTAAAAATCATGATTTTTTTAAATTAAAATAAAATTTTCTTTATTCGTAAGATAATCTTCTGGAATTATTCAATATGACTTCTGGCATATGACTGGCTCGCACGTAGTCTAAGCCGGAGGTTCAATTTTCGATGACTTTTTTCAACATTTGTAGTTCTATATCGACAATAACTCGGCGAATGTTGTCCTCCAAGTGAACAGATTAGCCACTTTAAACATAAATAACTTGGCAAAATGGCCGCCAGTTTAAAAAGTTGTATACATCTAAAAAACCCCCCTATATTTGTATGATTGCTGATCAATAGAATAGTCGAAATACACAGTAAATCTTGCACAAATTCCTAGAAAATCAAATATTGACGGGTTTAGTGATTGCAAAACAGTTAAAGCTTTCAAAAAGTGTTGTAAATGATGTTATAAATTTATGCACGCTAACCTTAAGCACAGATCATAAACAAAAAGGAAATACTAAAGGGTGATTTTTTTAGCAACTTTCTTTTTGACAAGACTGTTTTGCAGCTCAGCTGCTTTCATGTAACATGTTATTGTTAAACATGTTTAGTTTGGTCTATAATTTAACCATGCAACGACTTAAGGTAAAATTAGCCGAACGTCCACTTCCCGTACTGTATTGTAACGAAACAGCTGATCCCATTTTGTTATTTGAAATCAATGCAAATATTTACCGAATATTAATATCACGTTAACGGAACGTTTCAACCTGTATAAAGTAGATTTTTATAACGTGACATTTCTACAGCAGTGATGGGCTGTTTTTATGTTAAATTGTATTGGGATAAATTCGCCCTATTTTTTGATACTTTTTTGCACGAAAATGAACTTTGCAATGACCATCACTGTTTTGAACAGCTGACTGTTTATTTATTGTATGTATACCAATAGTGCAAATAAAGTGCAATTTCTTTGTCTGACGTACGGAACGTTTTTAAATGTTCTATAAGCACCCAAACGTGCTTACAACACGGGGAAGTGGACGTTCGGCTAATTCTACCTTTACAAAACGAACAGCGCTTGCAGATTATTGAATTTTATTATCAAAATTAATGCTCGGTTAAGAAAGTGCATCGTGTACTATTTTATCGGAAAATTGTGTGCTCTTCTAGTATAACATCCGATATTTATATAGGACAATCGCCTAAGTTCTATATTTTACTACGAAGGGAAATTGAAATCAAATTTCACAGAGTTCTAGAAAACAAGTGAAACTTTTATTCTACGATAAACCGAACTGTATATGATATTTTTTTCAATTCGTTTTTAGAAAATAAATCCATCAAATGAAAAACACGGATTTTTATCATTAAAGATCAAAACTATTTAGTAAGATATTTTGTAATAATAATTAGTAGATTTTAAATTTGTTTATTATCACCTTTGAAAATTTGTTTTTAGTGTCATGTAGGAAATGAGAAATAAGTTTTAATTGTTCTTAACGATTCTACTATTTTAAACACAACTGTGTAACAATCTGCATTTATGCACATTTAGGTACAACTAACTTTCGCTTTAATTCTACCTAGTAACTTTGTAAATTACAACAACAAACAAGTAAGAAAGTATGGTCAAGCCCGACAATATAATACCCTACACTCAGTATATGTATAAAACGGTTTTTAGAAATGGGCGCTATAAGGGAGCTACGACTAATTATGGACCGATCATCATAAAATTCTACCAAGATTTTTGAGAGAGTTATGGTCGTTTTGTGATTTTTGGGAGTGGGATTTATATGGGAGCTATGATAAATTATGGACCGATCTGCACAAAATTTGTAGATGTGATTTTGCTTCATTTACCACTCATATGTATGTGGTGAAATTTGTGCGGATTCTTGTATAATTCAAACATTTATTATCATTAAACTTAAACCCCTATTTCGGGAGGACATTTGTATGAGGCCAGATGAAATAATAGACCGATTTCCACCAGTTTCAATCTCATCCGTCCTTGGACGTAAAAAAATATCACGCACCAAATTTTATCGAAATAAATCGACTCAGGAAGTGATTCTGAGTCGATCGGTATACTTTAAGGTGGGTGTTGGATCAATATTTCTGGGCGTTACAAACATCAGCACAAATCCAATATACCCTCCCCACTATGGTGGTGTAGGGTATAAAAAGCAACAAAACAAAACTTGACAACATTGTGCGGAATAAACAAAAAGCACTTGGACTTTTATTATACATACTTTACTTATGTATGTATCTACATTAGGGTTCCTACAAGACACAAATCTCCCGGGACATTTTTGTCGAGTAACTTCGGAAATTTCTCAATAAATTTTCTTTTTAAACTTACAGTATATAGAATGTATATATATACATATATTATATTCTATATATTTACTATTATTTGACGTCAATTGAATTCATATCTAAAACTGCAAGTATGTGGGGAAAACTATCGATGTTCATGTTCATAGTTTTCATTGTAATTTTTTTTAAAATGACGGTATTTATGTACGAGCAAATGTTCTGACAACGTTATTCAAAAAAGAACAAAACAATGACAAGAGTGGTCCATACAAGACAAGTTAATGTACCGACACGAAATTGGCCGCCGAGTAAACAAATTGAGGTCTTGCTACGCCCAGTCTTGTTCGAGACGAAATGTTTAGACTTGCTCAGGAAAAGTGGTCGAATGAAATCACTTGCTCTACTGCGAGGTCAATCTGGCCCGTATTTGATGTGGAAATGACGAATTCACTGTTCAGTTTTCGTCGCAACATAATAAGGCTTGTTGTCTCTTCACTTACAGATCACTGTACTTTTGGAGGACACGTCAGAAGACTAGGTCTACAGTATAATGATCACTGTAGGAGCTGTCATAACGAGGAGGAAAAGGAAACCACCACCCATTTCCTCTGCCAATGTTCGGCCCTATCAACAAAAAGGGAAAAGGGTACCCAAATAGGCACCCTATGTAGCTAGCTATATAGGGCTATCAAGGATGAATCCAAAATGCGTCTATACCAATGCCGAGTAATCGACAGGTTGTCTACCAACGGGGTAACACAATGAGATCAAGATGATGGACCCAAGCTGTTTTTCTAAGAACAGCTGCCCATGGAACCTATGTCTTGTGTGGACAACTTTTGTTCATGTTTTGTTCTTTTTCGAACAACATAGTCAGAACATTTGTTTGCACAATATACAGACGAGTACTCACGATACATACTAAATAATATTGTTCATTCTTACCCAGCAAAAAATTTTAGTAGTGTTTGGAAATGTGAAACAATCTTTATTATATACTCCCGTATTGCCTAGCTATTAATTAGTTCACTTGGCAAACAATTTCTTGTCTGCACATTAATATGTCGCGTGTGGACAACTATTGTTGATGTTAGAATATTTGTTCACACAACTATGTTTGCCATCGAATGAAATTTTCACACAAAAAGTCTGCAATATTAAAAAATTACAAAGAAAACTATGAACATAATTCATCGACACGCTTTCCCCTCACAGAAGAACATGAACAAATTTGTGTCTGTAGTTCTGTCGGCGTTATGTTTATGTGAGAACAAAACAAAGGCTTGTCAAAACTTAAATTTGCATGTAACGTTTTTTTTTTTTTCATTTTTAGCAATCATTGAACCCGACAATGTAAAATCTTCCAGGAAATTGTGCACTAATTTCGTTTTTTATTTTGACTTCCCGGGAGTGTAAAATAATCCGGGAAATGAGAAACCCTAAATTACATAAATATTCATAAACATTATATTGCAGCATAAATTTGCTTACAGTAGTTTCATTTTATTTTTGTTTATTTACATTTTTATTGTTGTCGTTTTAAAGTGTCGTTGTTGTCGTTGTTGTCGTTGTTTTTATTATTACTATTATAACAATTGTTTATTTTTGTTATTTAAGCCCAGTATTATATGAAAAAGGGCATTGTGTGGCTTTTATTGTTGTTAATATTTGGTCATATGCCAAAATATTTTAAAATGCTCAGAGGCAATTTTATGTTTTTCCTTTAGCAATGGGTGGACATTTTGATATTTATTCTACTTAATGTGACATAATGCTGAAGATTATTATTGTTATTTAGAATATTTAATAGAAAAACAAATTAATTTAATTTAAGAATTAAATGGGTTACACATATTTTTATGACATTTTTTTTCAAAAAAAAAAATAAATTTTTTACTATTTTTGATAAATACAAAATAATTTGGGGAAAATTTCATTCTACACTTTCCTTGCCTCCAAGCTGTATTGTGACAGGTGGTCGAACGTAGCTAGAACATCTTAGAATTTTAGAAAGACTCAGAATATTTAAACACTTCAGTGGCTCTGCGATCAAAATTTTTTAATTGTTACAAACTGAGTGATAAAATCAAAAAATTTAATTCAAATCTTGTGTAAATTTTCTGAAACTCCCTTCAGGCCCATACTGAAAGTCTTTTTCAAAAATGTCTTAAGCTAGAAACACAACTGGAACGAACGGGAATTAATCGGTGAGAATTCGCTGTATAAATTCGTTGTATGAAGCACAATAACGATGAAAATATAATGTTTTTGTTTCGTAAAAAAAACATAAGTATGTAAAAACAATTTTTAAACTTAAAGCATTAAACACATTCGAGACTACAATATGTCAAAAATAAAATACACACGTTTATATGAGAGTGACTATGTTGACGACAGCAGGCAACACGACTGCAGGTTGTTGTCCATGCTGATTTTTTCGTCGCTTTCAAATTAAACTAATTTCTATTTTTGTTGGCGACAAAACATAAACAGTGTTGACCATATAACAAAATATGTGAAGCAAATTAGTGCTTAGAAATATTTATTATTATACTATGTTATTATATTATATTTCCATTATATTATAAGCGTGACTGACAAAAAGAAAATTTAACAGTTTTCTTTAGTCTTTAAGGCTTTATTTAATGGGATTTTTTTAATTTTCAAGAAACCTGTTCCATGAAAAAACGCTACTTTAAAAAAAAATACAATAAATGAAAAATAAACGAATTACGTCAACAGCTGTTTATATTTTCATTGTTTTATTTGATTAAGGTTTGTAAGTGTTTAAGATTTGTTATTCTTAATGTTTTTAATTACTTTTTTGTTGTATTTTAGTAATAGCTTCTATAAAATCAACAAAATTCTCTTCAACCATTATGTTATTTAAAAAGTTCGAAGAACAAATTTATTTTTTATTAAAACATCAGATTTCGGGATCAGTAGCTGTCGTTTTCAAAATAATTAAGTAGCAGGCTACAGGGCGGCATTTATAGCATTCAGCATTTGCACTCGTGTTGCCTGCTGTCTCGAATGTGATTAATGCTTAACTACACATTTTCTTTAACTGTTTTTTTTAAATGTGTTTTATTTATTATATTCGCTACTGAAATTCGTTGTTCGTCCCAATTATATTTCTAGCCTTATCTTCTAGAAAATTCACGTCTGAAAGCGCCAAAACTAAAAAAAAAATATTTTTGTTTATGTTCTTCGTTGTGGGAAATATGTGTCAATGATTATCACTCCCTTCGGTAATAAAAGATCCACATGAAATTTGTTCCCTTTTATTTTTTTAACATTGAATTTTAATAGGAAAAATGTGAAAAGGGAACAAATTTCACGTGGAATTTTTATTCACGATAGGTGTAATGTAATTTAAATTAATTTTTTTTAATGTAAATTTAATTAATTTAATTTAAATTTACCTAACATTAACGTTAAAATTCATAGTATTTATACAAAAAATTCTTTCAGTATAGTTTCTTAATTTTTTTTTAAAAAATAACGTTCTTCTCATGTCAAAATTAAATTTAGTGCCAGACATAGTTGTGCGAGTTAATGTTCTGACAATGTTGTTCAAAAACAAAAACATAACATCGACTAGAGTTGTCCACACAAGACAAATTCATATGCGGAGTAGAAATTAATGGCTTGTCAAGACGGTGGGTTATGGAGATTTAAAGATCTGACATGAATATATTTGCAGTTTTTGTCACATACTACTTTCAACTGTATTCAGAATTATATTCATTAATGCAAGTTAGACTCTACTTTTGACAATTTTTGCATTTAGACACACAAAACTTTAATTTATATGTGGCACGTTTTTATGGTTGTTATTACTGTTTTTTTTTTATTATTTTCCATTTAATTACTTTTTGTGTATTTTTTTCTAAACAAAAATCAACTCAAAAAAAAAAACTAACATAAACGTAAACTGTAGTAAAACTTTTATTGTCAGGCAAAGAAAAAAAATTTCACTTTACACAAAATCCAACAATTTGTCCACTACTACTCGTACTAATCAAATTCAATTGTAAAAATTTTATGCAAAAATCATAAAAAATTGATTACAAAAGAGTCTTGTACTCATGTGTGTAGTATTTTTATTTGGTTTTTATTAGTATTTTGGTCTTGTGTTGTCGGAGCATGATGATGTTGACTTTAGGAAATAATGAATGGTTAAAAATACAGACGAGTACTCACGACACATACTAAATAATAACGGGCAGACGTTGGCTATTGTTTATTCTTACCCAGCAAAAGTTTTAAACAGAGTTTGAAAGTGTTTAACAAACATTATTAAAGGGTAATTCAAGTAGAGATACTTTTTTCAATAGCCTTTTTTGAACAGATCACCTGTAAGTCGTGTCATGTTGTCATGTTATTTTTGTTTAGTATTGTTTGGCATTTCATGGAAATGGAAAGACTTACGCCTGACCAATCGTTTAACTTTATTACGAAAATTCAGGTTCTGTGAGGAATTGGCCTACACACCGTTAGACTTTTTTCTGTGGGGATATGTAAAGTCTAAAGTTTATGCGGACAAACCCGCTTCGATTCAGACCTTGGAGGAAAACAATAGAAAATTGGACTAAACGGATAGACCATCTGCGACGTAGCAACTGCCAACATTTGATAGACATAATCTTCAAAAAATAAATGTCAAAGAATATTCTTTCAAATGATAATAAACATTCGCCATTAAATTTGAATTTTCTGTATTTTTTTTTCTTTAAAAAATGTAGGGAACCTCGAAATGGATCACGCTTTATATACTCCCGTATTGCTTAGCTATTAATTTGTTTATTTGGCGAACTATTTTTGTGGACAACTATTGTTAATGTTGATGGAATATTTGTTTGCCCAACTATATCTGACATGAATTGTAATTTTTACACAAAAAGAACGTCATATTAAAAAACTGCAAATAAAGTTATGAACATGAATTTCGACACGTTTTCCCCACAAAGAACATAAACAAATTTATGCCCATAATTCTGTCGTCGTTATATTTTTGCTAGTATAATTTCACGGATTTTCTCTGGTAATTTCTTTTTACTATGAATTATTTTATGTGTGCAAAATTCTCTTTAAAAACTTGACCCAAGTTCAATTTCCTAAACGAAGAAATGTTGCTGGGTAATTTTTAACATATTAACCGTAGTAGATTCATTCATGCATTTATTTACTGGCTGCTGGCTCATAGTACTCGTACTTATTATTAGATTTTATACGTAATTCGCAAATGTTGCCGCTTTAATTTTTATTAGTATGACAAGCCAGTATCATAGAGATCTTAAACGTTTTGTAATGTGATAATTGCTGTACGTATCATTCGTTATTATTAGTTTGTCTATTTTTATGTTGAACATGTATTTTTGCTTATGATGATGGTGTTGATGATGATGGTTGGTTGTCATTAAAGTAGAATTTCAAGGTTTTTATCTGTTCATAATTGTTAAATTAAATCAAAAATGTTCAACTGAATTAAAGCAAACAATATAAAAAAAAACAACTAAACAAAAACATATTTGTAGAAAAATCATCAAAAAGATTGCATCATAATGTTTGCGGTTTGTTTTTGTTTTCAGTTTCATTTTAAAAGCTGATGATATTTGACAGAAAACACTATGTTATATTATTGCTACCTCAGAAATTGTGCATAATTATGTATGCAACTGCAAAAGTACACAAATGATTACAATTATAGGTTGTGAATTTTCTATTGAAAGTTTTTGCTAAATTAAGAATTAATTTCTATAAAAAATTTCAGCTTAATTGAGAACTAGTTTGTATAGAAAATGTCAGCTAAATTTAAAACTAGTTTGTATAGGAAATGTACCCAAAGTTGAGAAAAAATTCTATACAAAATGTCCTGTAAATTGAGAACCAGTTTCTGTAGAAAATTTCCCAATAATTGAGAAACAGTTTCTTTAGAAAATTCTATAGAAAATGTACCCCAAGTTGAGAACAAATTTCTATACAAAATGTCCTGTAAATTGAGAACCTGTTTCTGTAGAAAATTTCCTAATAATTGAGAAACAGTTTCTAAAGCAAATGTTCTCATAGTTGAGTTACAAGTTTCTTTAGAAAATGTACCCAAAGTTGAGAACACATTTCTATACAAAATGTCCTGTAAATTGAGAACCAGTTTCTGTAGAAAATTTCCTACTAATTAAGAACCAGTTTCTTAAAAAAATGTTCTCATAGTTGAGTTACAAGTTTCTTTAGAAAATGTCCTCTAAATTGAAAACTAATTTCTATAGAAAATGTACCCAAAGTTGAGAACAAATTTCTATACAAAATGTCCTGTAAATTGAGAACCTGTTTCTGTAGAAAATTTCCTAATAATTGAGAAACAGTTTCTACAGAAAATGATCCCATAGTTGAGTACCAAGTTGAGTACTATAAAAAATATCCTCTAAACTTATAACAATTTAGTAAAAATTGCTATAAACAATTTCTGATAAAGTTTTTCTCCGTTTTTAAATACTGTAACATGAAAAATAGCCTAAAAATCTTTGTCTAAAAAAATACTCAAAATAAGACAAAAAAAAGCAGCATTCTCCTCATTTTTTAAAACCCACTTGCCCACAAGGACGAATGTAATGTTCATTTTACTACTAAATCCTTGTAAGCACCTCTTACAGTAAGGACAAAATGTATGAAACAAATGATTTTGTTGCATCCACCATCAAACAAACCACACACAACAACAAAGTACTCATATTTTATGAACTGTATTTAAATTTAGGCTGCGAGTAAATCTTAAATAAAATTAAAAGCACTTGACAAAATTTTTTTTCTGAAATAAGAATAACCGCAATTTAAACGAGTAAGTGAGTAAACAAAACTATCCATCTACTACGCCTACATTCAAGATTAAAAGGCCCCGAAAAACAATGACATTTTGTTTGTAAATTCATATATATGTATTTACTTCAAAGTAAAAAAAAAAAGAATCTATTGTGTAATTGAAAACTACTTGATAGAACCCAAAATATAAAATTTGGCCATACATACATAAATAAGTGTATTAAGAACTGAAAACATGAATTTGTATTGTTAATTTTATGTGGTTAAATCAAACAGAAATTAATGTATAAAAACTTATAAATTTAACACCTTCCACTGCCAGTATGATTGACAACAGTGCCAATTACACAAAATAAATGAATATGTATTCAACTTATAAAAATAAAGAAATAGGGAAGTAAACATGGGTGTACACCAGAACACATAAATTAGTAACATTTTCTACAGAAAATTTCTCTTTAAATAACCAACATTTTCTATAGAAAATTGCTCCTTAAATGAGCAACATTTTCTATAGAAAATTTCTCCATAAATGAGAAACAGTTTCTATTTTTTTTACTTTAATGGATTTTTTATACACACCACCAAAAAGATGGGGGGTATATTAGGTTTGTCATTCCATTTATTCCTTATAAGATTCTAAGACGGTCTAGCCATGTCAGTCCGTCTGGTGAAGGCACGATAGAACTTCAAAAAAAAAAAAAAGACATACAACAATGAAATTTCCATCGAAATGTTTTAATATTTAAAATGGGAAAAATCGGTCAAATATAATACAGATAATATCACGAAATTTTGCATACTTTATTTTTATTATAGAAGGACAAGTTGAAAATGGTAGGCATCGGTCTAAATCTAAATAACAAATTTTATGCAAAGTGATATCTCAAAACGGTATTTTGTTTGCATCGGTCCATATTTAAACGTATGTAGTTCCATACAAAGACCACTTCCGAAAATCATTTAAATGAGCATAAATATTTTATAAAAATCACCATCAAGTTGAAATTTAACAAAAATAATTCAAATATACATTTAAATTGTCGTAACAAATATCATGATGATGAGTCCATAATTGACCGTCTACTTCCGGAAATCATTTAAATGCGCATAAATCTCTTATAAATATCACTAAGAAGTCGAAATTCTACATAAGTAATCCGTATAGACATATAAATCGTTGTAGTAAATCGGTCCATATTGGACCGTAGCCCCCATATAAAACTCACTTCCGAAAATCACTTAAATGCCTATAAATCTCTTGTAAAAATCAGTATTACCTTGAAATTCAATACAAATAATTCGCATATACATATAAATTGTCGTACAGAATTTCATGATGTTTGGCCATTTCGAACCGAAATTTTACACAGATCAGGCAGTCAATAAGGATTTTGACGTTTCTTAAAGTCAAAATCAGTTTCGTAGGGCTTGTTGCTCCCTAATTTATTGGCTGTTAAAGTAAATCGTTTTATATTACACGCTGCAAAAATATAATATATAATATTATAATATTATATTATAAAATAATATTTTATGAAGTTCGCCCCATAATAGGTGATTTGATTAAGATTCGACACAGTCGAATATAAACTCTTACTTGTTTTATTTTTAATTACTTTTACTCATTTATGGAGAAATTTTCTAGAGAAAATTTATTAATTTAACAAAAAAAATATAAAAAATTCAGAGGTGTCAGTAATTTTTGTTATGCGGACATAAATGCAAAAGCAGTACGTACCTAACAGAAATTTCTAGTTGGATAAATAATATACATACATACATACATATGTATGTATTAAATTTACTCTCAATGATTTAAACCCGACAAAGTACACTAAACCTGAAACCATTTGTTTGCAGTAGATAAACTTATTTATGTATGTATGTAGGTATAAATAACATATGGCAATGTTAATATTTGAGAATACAATACAAATAATTAGCTGCAAAACCATTTGTTATCTATCGACCGCTTTTATTAACTCGTACTGTCGAAAGCCTACTACACTAAATAAACAGGTAACATGAAGTGTGAAATCGTTATAACACCAACCTCCTTCCCCTGGCTCCCTTTTAACAAAACATGTCCACCATTTTCTGTTTAAAGTTAAGCAAAAATTCCGTTATGTTTTTATTACTATTTAATGCAATTACGTATGTATGTACATATGTATGTATGTATGTATGTATGCATGTACATATGTATGTTTTATTTATGTAACTTGTGTGGTCATGTGTGTATGTAGAACTAATAATGGGTCGTCAACCTGACTGATGTAGTTGTTGTTATTGTTGTTGTTGCTGCCATTACTGTGAGTTAATGTCAACTTGTGTGAAAACAACGTCATCATTATCATTATCATCAACTCACTTGTACTATATTCGTTAAGTTCCTTTTATACATAGTACAACAACAACAACACAAGTAAACAAAACAAATGAAAATGAAAAAGAGCAACCTAACGGTGGTTAACTGCAGTTAGACATGAAATTTAATAATAGAACAACAACAAACAAAACAAAAACTAATTGTAGTGGTGCTCTATTTACGAATATAATAAAGAGCGAGAATACAAAAAATCGTTTGAGAGTTTAAGTACAGGAAAAACACCACCCTTTAACATCTATACACACACACACACACCCACAAGGGATGATTATGAAGTTTTCCTTGATTTTCTACTTGCACTTCCGGAATTTTCTTGTTCCTTTATATTTCTCTTAGTTTTAAGCAAATTTTTTTACATGAACTTTTCTTAAATTGTGGGAAATATTTTTCTCCAATAATTTATTAAAAACTTGTTTTAACACTTGTATTGACATTCTAAACACATTTTTATTTAACCGGCTTAATTAATTATTATTGTAATTTATGTATACAAACATTTCTTAGAAAAAAAAAGAAACAGCAAAGAACCAACCCAATTTTATATACATAGGTATTTCTATTAAACTTTTAATTACTTTTGATTTGTTGGTATACCGGTATTTCCAAATATTATTTTCAGTTTATTATTTTTTATTTCACTCTCTTGCTAACAACATGTAGTCACCACCGTCGCCAAGAAGCAACTGATTCTATAGCTGCATGAATTTTAAACATATAGCAAAGAACAAACAACACTTTAATAATTATTCTTTTGATGTTGCTCTCAGAAACTCCAATATGTAGCAGCAAAGTCGGCGCAAAAGTTCTTCATGTATCTACTCTCCAAATGCTATCATCAAAGCTAATTTTAAAAACCCTGGCCATTTTGAATATGGTTCAAACTAAAAAAAAACCTCTCTCTAATGGGAAATTACACGAAAGTATGAGGAAAAATCCACATTCGCTGCTAACGCTTATAGGTATATTATGGCCAGTTTATTGTATAAAACGTACTCAATAAAATATTTTTTATTTTAACATTAACAGATGTTTTTCAGCCGCTTTGTTATTTAAGTTCGCGTAAAGCACGTGAGTTTGAATAACAAAAGCAAAAAGCTTTTACTAACCAAATACCCTTAAAACTACAGTTTCGTACATGTGTCAAATGGAACAATATGACAATGAAATATTGGTCTTAAGAAAGCTTTAAATGAATTTAAATAAACGTTATTTTGAATGTAAGGTACTAGTTACAAATTTTAAACTGTGTGAATACTTTTAAAAGGTAACGAAAAATTAAATACATACCTACTCGTACTACTTATTGTGACTTATTAAACATTAAAAAAAAATAAGTAAGAAAATATAAATAAGTAAGCCCGACCATATAATAACCTACACCCAGTATATGTGTAAAAACATATTTTCAAAAATGGCCTCTATATAGAAGCTATAACCTATTATGAACCTATCATATAAATATTCTTTGTGTTAAATTTTATCACACTTATAAAAGATTTACACATGTTAAAGTCATTTTCGATGGGGATCTGATATGGGAGCTTTGAAGAATTATGGACTAAGCGTTATAAAATTAGTTGTCATAATTTCTGTATATATGAAACTTTTTTGTGTTCAATTTTATTTGAATACTTATACTATCAGGTATGTGATGGAAATCGCAAACGAAAACGAGTGAGTTTTTGAAGTCCATTTTAAAGTATTTCTAATCAAATTTTTAAAATTTTTGTTTTAAGATTCTTTTTAATAGCAAATTATCTTTATATTTTGTGGAATAAAACTGTTTCAATACAGAAATATTACGAAAAAATTAACTTCTAAAACTCGTTTTCGTTTTCGATTTCCATCACATACCTGTATGTTTCCACGACGATTTGAATCACCTGCTTCGCTTTCTGAATCATGTTTATGAATCATGCTGTTTACACGACTAATAAACTTGATTCGATTTGACAGTTGTTTTTAATAAACAAACAGAATAAAAAAAAAAACAGAATTTACAATTTATGGAAAATAATTTTTTTTTAATGGACAAAAAAAGTGAGTGGAAATTAGTTAGCTTATTTGAAAAAAAAAACATATATACATTCGTACGTATTTACTTTATTTACTTCCAGCAACAAGAAAATAATTTGCTTTGTTTACAATAATATTAAATTTTGACAGCTAGTGCAGATAAACTTGTGATAAAAATTAGAGAAGAGTAGAATTTTTCATGCTTCGCAAATTTTGTATGGTGAAGCAAGGTGTTTCGCTCATGATTGGGGTGTGAAGCATGAATAGAGAGCGAAGCATGTACCGTGGAAACATAGTATTACATTATTAAAAGATTGAAAATGTTAAAGTGATTTTGTGAAGTGGGTCTTATATGTGAGCTATGACTAATAAGGGACCGAACATTACAATATTGGGGTGGCTTATGTTAATTATGATTTAGATACGATTTTCTGCAACGGGCCTTATATGGGAGCTATGGTCAGTTATGGACCGATCTGCACAAAATTGGTTGCTGAGATTAAGCTTCATGTCAACTTATTCTTGGAGAAATTTATTAGGGTACCTGCAAAAATGAAACATTTATATCTGATAAGCCCCTATCTCGGGAGAACATTTGTATGCAGGCTAAGTGAAATAATGGACCGATTTCAACCAGTTTCAATTGTAAGCATCCTCGCGTCAAAAAATATCGTGAACCAAATTTTATTGAAATTTCTTTAAAATTGCAACCTATGCTCTGCGCACAAGGTTTACATGAACAGCCACCCAGTCAGAAGGACGGACAGAAAATGATTCTGAGTCGATCGGTATACTTTAAGGTGGGTGTTGGACTAATATTAATGGGCGTTAAAAGCATCAGCACAAATCCAGGGTATATTGGACCACTATGGTGGTGTAGGGTATAAAAATTTTATTTTTTGGTGAATTATTATTAATTTATCTTTAGGTCATATTTATAAGAACAAATTATAAATTTATTATTATTTACACTAAATTAGATTAAAGATATTAAAAATTGTTTTTATAAATACATACATATAAGTAATTATTAGGGTATCCATTCGAATAATCGAACAATTTCTTACGAATAACGAATAATTCGATTAATTTTATGAATAAAAAACGAATAAATATGTTTATGTTAATTTATTGTTTCTGTTAATTTTTTTTTATAATTTGATAATTAAATTGTTAATTTTGACACTATCCCGTTTTATTATTTACAAAATTAGACATGTTTAATAAACAATTATTTAGTCGTATATAAATAAAATTATTATTATCTATTATGAAGAAATTTTTGATGATAACATTTTGAATTGCAGGAGTCTAAACAAACATTCGTCAAGTGAAAAGCTACAATACGAAATTATACTAAATCACCCCTATCGTGAATAAAAATTTCACATGAAATTTGTTCCCTTTTCACATTTTCCTATTAAAATTCAATGTTAAAAAAATAAAAGGAAACAAATTTCATGTGGAATTTTTATTCACGATAGGGGTGAATATTTTTATTATAAACAAAATTTAAATAAAATTTTTCAATTATTATAAATGAGTGACTCTGATAGCTCCTTATACAAATATATGAATGTTGTTGCAATAAATTATAATTATTAAAATAAATCTGATATTTAGTAAAAAAAAATACTGATCGAGTATGAAATCTGTTTCGAAACAGATATTTTAGAGTCCACATTTTAGAGAAATATTATATTAACTACGATATATATATTTATTTGTCTCTCATTGATAACTTCTAGGAAAGTGCTAATGAAAGTGGTTGCACACAAGATACTTATATATTGTACAATATTGGATGAATAAAATGTCAAATACAGTAAAAGGTTTTAAAAACACCGGTAAATTTATAAAACATATGAGTATGTTCAATTCACTAGTGATGTTGTAGTGTCTTAGAAGTTGTACGTCGATTGAATTTATAATAATTGCACAAATGTTGTTGATAATTTATATATAAATATTTCGTACAACTCTTACCACATTTTTTGTTTTTCGAATATTGTATCAATCTCAATCCAAAAATGACTCATTTTAGTTGAAAAAACAAAAAAAATAACCCAACGGTAACACTCAAATCATAAACTGATTTACAAATTCAAAACAAAAAATAGAATTCATGGTGTAATTATACAAGGTGAGTGCAAATCGGCAAAAAAATACCACACAATACAGAAACAACATGCATTTTGTTTGTGTAAAATAATGTACTGCTGTCAAAAACACTTGAAAAAGTATTACTTTTGACATAAATAAATTGTAAACAGAGTCAGTCAGCTGTGCTACTGCAGTCACCTTGTATAGTTACACCATGATATAATTTATAAACAATAAATAAAAATAATGGAAATTGCTGTATTTAATTTATACAAAACTATCATTAATATTTACTTATTTGACTCGATTGTTAAAATATCTACAAAATGCAGAAATTATTAAGTTTTTATACCCTACACCACCATAGTGGAGAGGGTATATTGGATTTTTGCTGATATTTGTAACGCCCAGAAATATTGGTCCAACACCCACCTTAAAGAATACCGACCGACTTAGAATCACTTCCTGAGCCGATTTAACAATGTCCGTCCGTCCGTCTGGCTGGCTAGCTGTCCATGTAAAGCTTGTGCGCAGAGTACAGGTCGCAATTTTGAAGATATTTCGATAAAATTTGGTACGTGATATTTTTGGATTGAAACTGGTGGAAATCGGTCCATTATTTTACCTTGCCCCCATACAAATGTACTCCCGAAATTGGGGTTTACCGATCATAAATGCAAGTATCCAAACAAATTTCACCACAAATGAGTAATATATGAAGCCAAATCACATCTACAAATTTTATCAAGATCGGTCCATAATTAGTCGTAGCCCCCATATAAGGCCCACTTCCGAAAACCACTTTAAAAAGCATAACTCACTCAAAAATGCTAGTATCCAAATAATATTTAACGCAAATATATTTCATATATATACAAATAATACGGTACAATTTAATTGTGATCGGTCCATAATTAGTCGTAGCTCCCATATAAGGCCACTTCCGAAAATCTCTTTAACGGTCATAAATTTCTTAAAAATGTTGGCATGTAATAAAATAAAATTCGACATAAGTATATAAGTTTCTTATATACAGAAATAATGACACCAAATTTTATAATGGTCGGTCCATAATTAGTCGAAACTCCCATATAAGACCCTCTCCGTAATTCACTTTAACCTCCATAAATCTTTTAAAAGTATTTATATCGAGATAAAGTTTAACACACATAATATTTATATTCACAGAAATCATGATACTAAATGTTGGTCCAAAATAGGTGATATCTCCTATATAACGTCCATTTCTGAAAAACTGTAGGGTATTATATGGTCGGGCTTGACCGACTATACTTTTTTACTTGTTTTTACTTGTATTATGAATTTATTTATTGAGCTTGTATGTACATATATTTGTTTTGATATTTTACCTTTGACATTTTGAAGGCTTGACAACATTAACAAACGACTTTGCTCAAAATTGTATTCACAATCAGATGGTTGTATCATACAGTGTACAACATACAACATCACTTGTGAATTGAACAATAATGTATAAGAAAAGATACTAAATAATATGAATGGAATCATAATGGATCGCTTTGTTTTCAATATACACTGGTTTTTTTGGTGTCATCATTACAGCCTAACCTAAGGTGGTAGTGAATGAGGTGTTGACTATTTGTTACGAAACTGATATTTAAGATGTCATTAATGATGATATCATTGAAATAGACAAAAAAGAAAAAAAAACACATTTATTTAAATTTATATGTATACATACATATATATATGTAAGTGATATTACACTTACATAGAATCTGGACGATACTATTTTCTGCTTATTTAGAATTTTTTTTAGTTATTCGAATAGTTCGATTAATTTTAAATTTATGTACGAATTATTCGATTATATTAAAATATCTTATTCGAATTATTCGTTTTATTCGAACAAAAGAAAAATCAAATAATTAGATTATCTTAAAGCACGATGGCCACGTATCAAACTGATTTGACAAATAATATGTATGTATTGGTAATATTAGTTTGAAGTAGCGGCGGCAGTGAAATTTAAATTGTTTTGATTTTCGTCAAACTCACATCAACATATACGTGTGAGATTTTTTTCACTAACACAATCAAAAAAACTGAGTTTGTCAAATCAGTTTGATACGTGGTCATCGTGCTTAATAATTGCAGTGACTTAATTTTCAATTTGGGTCACCACAAAATGATTTGGAGCCTATTTTATTATATTTACTAAATATTTAATAAAATATCGATTGTTTGGAGGGAAAAGTAATTGATCACGGATTATTATTTATTTTCCGTTTATACACAGAAAGAAAAATGGAGTACTAAAATCTAGTATTCTATTCTCAATTTTAGCCAGAATACGTACTTGAAAATTTAAGTACGTTTATACTACCATTTACTTAAATTAAGTAAAAATCGGGATTAATTTGAAAAACTAACCCTTATATTACTTAATTCAAGTATAAATTGCTCAAATTGACTAAAATAAAAGTTGATTTGAGTACAAAACAGGAATAAATAAAAAATAACAAGTGTTTTGCTTGAATTAAGTAAACAAAGGGTTAAACCAATCCCTGAGAGAAAATGAGTGAATTAAAACTTACTCTCTCATGTGCTCTCAATATGAAGTTGTATCATATAATGCTTGAAACAAGCACGTTTGCGCTCAATTTAACCTAATTTATAGGTTAATTCAAGTACGAAAACGAACTTAAATTAAGTTTATAATACCTTAAACAAGTACGCTTTAGGATTAATTCAACTTCAGACATACTTAAATCAAGTATGGATCCGTCATTAAATCAAGAAAAAAATTGCTTAAATCAAGTACGTGCTGAGATCATTTCGACCCCAAATAGACTTAAATCAAGTATGGATTCGAGCTTAAATCAAGAAAAAAAATTCTTAAATCAAGTACGTGCTGAGATCATTTTGACAACAAATATGATTAAATCGCGCTAAAATCAACTTTTTCGTACTTGGAAGATTCATACTTGATGCAAGTATTTTGTACTCGGTTCAAGTAAAACCGTACTTACCGTACTATTGACCCCTATCTGGCTTGATTCAAGTACGGATTACTTGATTCTTTTTTTGAGTGTACCCATATTATTTAGAACTCCATATTAAAAACGATTTTTATTGAGAAATAGAGTGGCATAGATCATCTTTTGTTTAAATATTTATCACTATTTAAGGCTCCAGAGTATATTAAAAATCGGCGCAATTGCTGATTATCCTTTATTTTGTATTTATACGACTATTAAAGAATCTACAGTCTATTTTACAATTTCATATATAAAATCGATTTTTTGTGTGATAATATAAGTTATCATCTTTATTTAAATACCTATAATTTCATGTAAACTTTTGTTGAGAAAAAGAGTGATCACAGATTATTCTCGTTTTTTTTTTCTTTTAATTTAAAAAAATTATTTTTTAGTGGAAAATATCGATGCACACAGATCATTCTTTGTTTTAATTTAGACCACTGTTAAAGGAACTACAGTCTATATTAAAATTTCAGATTAAAACACAATGTTGGGCTTGGAAATATAAGTTATAACAGATTATCTTCATTCTTTTCAATTTAAACTATTATTAACGAATCAAGAGCTCATTATTGAGATTTTTTTGTGAGAAATAATTGAAATTTAAAATTTAGATCACTTTTAAAAGATGTGGAACCTATTTTTTAATTTTATAGAATTATGATCCAAACAACCGAGTCAAACAGTGAATCTTGTGGTTTCTATGTATCCCAAATTCGTAAATTTGGACGATGCTTGTACAAATTGATAGAAGTATAAAAAAGAAAAACGAAAAGACCAACAACATGAGCTATCGGAACAAAAAAAAAAAAAACAACATATTTTGCTACAAATATTTTTTGCTTGTTAGACTATAAATTATTTTTTTTTTAAAGGACAGCAATTTATTTTTTAAGTTCCTGTTTGATAGTTTTCTTTTTATGGAGTGCAGTTCCGGGATCCCGGAATTAGCATTTTTAAAATCCCGAATCCCGAGATTTAAAAACCCAGTCCCGTTTGGCATCCCTAGTATATAATCGCAGTCACCACTTGTGGTGGTGGAGCGTATAAAAACTATTAAATAAATTTATTAGGCTTTTCATCTTAATGAATGATAATTGAAAATTAAACCCAATATTTAAACTTTTAATTGTACAATAATGTTTTGAATATTTTGAATAATTGTTCCATTAACTTCTTAACTTGGAAAATTGACTTAAAAGAAATTTCAAACAAATAATTGGAATTTCTTTAACTATGTATGTAGTATATTCATATTTAAGTTATTTAAGTTATGTTAAAAAATTCACGTAATTTATAACTTTGTATTTTAAGTTATAAGTAATTTATAAAAACAAATTATTTATGCATACAATTAATTACAAAAGGAAAAGGTCAAAAATTAGTACGTTTTTAGACATAACTAAATTATGCAGTACTTTAGCTTTAAGAAAATACTTGTAATAATTTGTAACAGCTTGAAATGAAAATGTTCTATACATAAAATAAGCTTTTTGTTGCTAAATCTTAAAGTGTATAAGGCTCAATTCTATAATTTGTATTTTATTTGTAACAACTTTATAGGTATTAATAAAAATGTACGTTTTTATATACGAGTACATACTTAGATATTTATATTAGCATATACTTGCTGCCATAAAATATCAAACGTAATATTCAATTTAGTTAAAATCAACTCTCATTACTTTATGCTCCACTCTTGCATTCTTAAAATATTTCATGAACTTTTCATACTTTGCCTAGGAACTTGTAGAAAATGTTATAAGTTAGATCAAGACACATAAGTACACATAATTCTTGGCCATGTAACAGAATAAAAACGCACAAAGTTAATTAGATTTGCAGCCTTTTGTTAAGTTTCATGTTGTTTAGGCTATTTCATTTCTTTCTTTTTCGCACCAACCTTCTTTTTGTAGCTTTACTAACTTTACCAGTTTTTATTGTCTGTACTTTAGCTTTTAGGAAAAGTGTTACTCTTATTTTCTCAAACAACTTTAGAGCAACACAAATCCATTCGTACATATGGGTGTGTGTGTGTGTGTGTTTGAGTATTGTTGCAAAGGTAATTGCTGTTGCTGCCACCCAGCTTCAAATAGGTACTTTTATATTCATGCTTAGTGAGTGTGGAGTACGTGTTGCCTTCTGTTGTGTTGGTTTGTGTTGTGTGTGAGGCAACAAAGCGTTGTAACAAAGAGCCGAGTGCATTAAACCAAAATTTATGTTGTACACATTTTATACAAAGTTATGGTTCTTTTTGCATCTTGCCTTTACGGTCACAGATGGCAAATATTAAGTCAAGAAAACGTAACCACCTGTTTAGCACAAATTTGTTTGACGTTGTTTACTCTTATAAGAGTTTTGCAAGATCAAACAGCATCAATTAAATTAAAACTAAATATTTGTTGTGCTTTGGCCTAAATAAGAAAAGTTTCTTTTTTTAATAAATAAACGAGTTCAAATATATGTTATTTAGTGGTTACGTCTTTTTCGGCAAATATTTGCCAAATGTGACCGAACGTGACATTCAGTGTCAAATGAACTTTATATAAAATAATTGATTGTTTTGATTTCCTTGTTTTAATAAAATTATAAAGCAGATATTAATTTACTTCGAGGTGGACTATTTTCACTGTGATTCACTGTATTTGTATGTGGTTCCTCATACATATACATACATATTTTTGAAATTGTGGAGCACGATATCAGGCCTTAGAAGAACTGAATATCCTAAAAGTCGAAAATAAGAGCCGCCTTAATTTATATGAATATTCAAATATTGGCAATCGTCAGGTTACGATGACGAAGTTTAGAAAGAAAATGGTGTTGTTGTTTGTTGGGGATCTTTTGAAGATCAATTTTGTTATAAGAAAACTAAATATTTGTTGTGTCTTGCCCTAAATAATTAATAAACGTGTTTAAATATATTTTATTTAGTGGTTACGTCTTTTTCGGCAAATATTTGCCAAGTGTGACTGTACCTTTACATATTTTGTTTTCTTAGTTCTATTGTCCTGCTGTACATAATTATAGTTTATTTGTATAAAATACGAGTATAATGAAATATTTTAAGATTTTTCTCGAGAATTGAATTTAATGCTTACGTATGATGAATATTAATATATATACGAATTTAATATTAAGTATTCGCATTGAGGAAACAAGTTGATTTTGTCATACCATGATGATGTTCGTATCATTGCAATAAATACATATTTACATATATTTATACATACATACTCGTATGTTAAGAGTGTTACAAAATTTAGGCAAGATTTCAATAAAAATAAAAACAGCACAGTAAATGTTATAATAATTATTATAAAAAGAAAGATATCATGCAGAACCCTCTTGAAAATTCGACATTGTCGGTTTCACTAATTGTAAATTATGTTATACACATGGGTTCTACATTTGTAAAATGAAGTGGAAGTGAAATTAATTGAATTAAGTTTGTGTTCTAAATTTTGTGAAAATGATAAAAGTAAAATATCATTTTTAGTTTGGTTCATCGTAGTTTCACTTGTTTTTTAGAATGCCGTGAAAATGTATATGTGGAATGAAAAACGAACGATCACTTCGTAGTGGAATATAGAACCTAGGCGATAAAACGATACAATTAACTGTCGTCACCAAAAACAAAAATACTTTTAAAAGAAACCAAAAACTTGCAAAGAAAATTTTACGTTCAATAATGATTTAAACGAAGCGACAATAAGAACAATTAAACAAAATGAGAGTTTCATTCGATAATCAGTAATTTCTGGGTCAGTACTTAGTTCAAAAACAACTTCTTTCTTATAGTCGAAATTCTACTTTGGAAAAAACTGAAAAACATATGGTGTTATGGATTGAAGATTTACAGGAAACAAATTCCTATTGATCGGAAAATTATTAAAGAGAAAGCACTTGGAATATACAACCGACTTCAGGAGTTTGAACCATCAGTATCTCATCAGGGAACTAATAAAATTGCTTTCAATGCAATCCATGAGATGGCTCACAGGTTTTCTGAAAAGACACGCTTTTCACAAAGCAGACGAAAATGCTGCAAATAACTATTCGGATGAACTAGCAAAAATAATTCAAGAGATATACTCCAAATCATATATTTAATGCCGACAAAACGGCATTGTTTTGAAAGCAAATGGCAAAAAGAACATTCATAGCAAAATCTCAAAAGACAGCTGGTGGCTTTAAAACAGCCAAAGATCGGGTGACCCTCTTGCTTTATAGTAGCGCATCTGGCGATAAAATGTTGAAGCCACTCTTAAACAACAAATCCCTTACACCAAGAGCTTTAAAAGGTAAGGACATTAAACAACTTTCAGTTCATTTTATGGCGAATAAAAAGGCATGGATGACGGCTAATCTGTTTAAAGATTGGTTTAATAATTGTTTTCTTCCTGAAGTCCAGAATTATATGGCACAAAAAGGTTTTAAATTCAAAATACTTTTGCTTGTTGATAACTCACCTAGCCACCCAGTGCTGGTACATAGGAATATTCAATTGCTGTTTTTGCCGCCTAATACCAGTTCTCTGATGCAGCCACTCGATCAGGGTATTACACTACATCAAGCAAACGTTCAAATATATTTAAGATTCAGCGGTAGAAAATGAATGGAAAAATTTTAATATTTTGGATTGCAATACACATGTTTCTTTTGCCATCCAACAGTTGCGGCAATAAACCTTAAGTGCTTGTTGGAAAAACATTTTACCAGCTTTCGTTCAAAGTGGAACTTCAGTGGTGCAAAGATCAGAAATTTGTTCTGTGATTATAAGTCTTTGAAATAATATATGTAGGTGGCGATGTCCAAACGGCTGACATCGATGAACTAATGCCAGAAGGTCCTATTGATGATGACGACTTAATTGAAATTATGACAATCAATAAGCATTAAGATGTCGATATCGACGAAGACGAAGGTGAAGGTCAGTTTTGAAAGGCTAATTTAATTGGTGAGGGCTTGAAATTCGCTACAAGTTTGGAACAAAATTTTCTTGCTCTTATGGCCGAATTCTCGGTCATTAGTTAACCATTGGTAAACTAAAATACTAACTATTGTTTAACTATTACTTTTTATGCTTATGTCAAACCAAGCATTGCGAATAAAGAATCATTAGTTAAGCCTAATGATTCTGCAAATTCGAAATTAGGTTCGAATTTTGGTTAAATGCCCGGAGCGTTTGTGTTAAGCTACAATTCCATAAAAAAAAAACGTAAAATACGCCAATTAAATATACAAAGAAGACAATTAAGGCATGATTCCAATCCAAAATTGCTTACATCTTTATTTTTGCTTCTGTTTAATTTTGCCGCGTTCAAAATTTGTTTATGGTTTATTTTGCAAAAACATGTTATACAATTCTAGAGTTGCCAGATAAATTATTGTATTTTATTGCTAAATAATGGTACCTTCAGATATATATTTGGTCTTTATTTTTATCGCAAATATTTTAAAATTAATTTTTTATAACATACAAATACTGAGTTTGTACTAGACAAACTTTGACAGCTACATATTCACAAAGAGTGGTAACTCTACTTTTTCGAAAATAAGAAAAAATGGTGATCGCCATGTTAAAAATAAATTGTGTTTTTGCAAAATACTTGTGATTTACGCAATTATTTTATTTTAAATAAGTTTTTTTTTTAATTAAAATTTAATTTAGTTATAAAGTGTTTGTCATAAAAATTTAATGTATAATGTTTACTATTATTGCAAGAGTGTTGTTTATTCAAATGCCTTTTATATTCTCTATAAAAAAAGGGTTTTGTTCATTAAACTTTTTTTGTCACTCTTAAAGCAAAAATATGTAGAAGTTTTAGGATGCTTTTAAAATATATTTTTTTAAAATTCAAATATATTAAAATGTATGTAATTTTAATATCATAAATAAAAAAGACTTCATATTT
Organism: Bellardia bayeri; assembly: GCA_950370525.1. Lineage (NCBI taxonomy): Eukaryota > Metazoa > Arthropoda > Insecta > Diptera > Calliphoridae > Bellardia > Bellardia bayeri. The sequence goes on from OX493268.1 coordinate 64,118,774, forward strand.
TATATTGCACTTGTTTTTTTTTTTTTTTTGTTATTTTTGTAGTCATTTATTTATTATGTGAATTCGGTTTACAGAACACCAAAAAATGTGAATTCGTTTTAAAACGAGAAATTTACTCGGATTCGGTTTTCAGAACAGGGCCGAATATATGTATATTTTTAAGAAAAGTTTAAAAAAAATGATCAAGTTTAAGCCTTAAAAATCTATTATTTTTCCAACTTTCAAATTTAAAGTTGTTTAATATTGCTTTAAAATAATCTGTGTCTGATGGCAAATTTTAGTGTTTAACTAAAAAAATTAATTTAAAGAAAATCGATCAAAAATTCTTCGCTATATTTAAAAAAAAAACGGAGCAGGATTTAGAAAAATTTTGACATTTACATAATCAAATGCGTAAAAATCGAAAACCATAAGAGATGAATAACAAACACAAGCATGTTTCTTAAAAATCTAGCCTAGGACTTTCACAAAAGATAAAAAATTGCACGCGTTTAAATAAAGTACATGTCAAAGGTGCCCTATTTTGAGCTCCCACAGCACCGCCCCTGGAGTGTTTGTGTTTTCGAAAACTCAAACTCGAATACTTCTTCGCTACGTCCAAGCAAAATATTATTTTGATCAGTCCGATCGCTTAGATATGACAGATTTAATTAAAATTTTGATTTTACTTTACTACGTACCGCAAAATATTAATTTATTTTAAAATCTGTGCTGAATGACCAGCCCCCAGCAGCAATTAAATAATCATTTTTAAGTTTCTTCCATGGCCTAAACAATTTTATTAACTATTTTTTCAAAATGAAAAAATATATACATACGAGTATGTATGTACATATGTAACTTAAATAACAAAATTACAGGCATAAGCAACATCATCTGTTGTTAGATGGCCAGAACAAAGAAAATAAATATTTTTAAATCACACCTGAACCTGGGTTGTCATGGCACGAGGATGATTTAACCAAAAACCTTTCATCTATGAAGAGAAGGAAATCAAAACATAATTGGTCCATAAGTGACGTTGACAATTTAGTTGAATGAAAAAAAGCAAAAACAAAACGTTAGAAAAATTTATGAAAACTTGTCATTGATATCTTTAAACATTGAAAAGTTCTATGATGTATTGCCGTTGTATCAGGTTACTTGGCAAACAAACGCAACAACACCTTGCAACAACTCAATTCAATGGGCAAATAATTAACGGAAATACATGAGAAAACACCCTGCGACCCTTGTAATTACAAAGAAAATATAACTACAAAAAGAACTTAACTAAATAACAAAAATAATGTTAGAAATAAATGAAAATAAAACTCATTACACAATCCTTTTAGTTAGCAAAGAAATTGAGTATTTTCAGACGTTTTATTTCTTTCTTTGAAATGAAATAAAATAAATAAATAAATATGTTTGTCGCCCCCAAACCAAGAATACGCGCCATTTCTTTTAAAGGTCCCTTCATCTTTGATTTCCCTGCGCATGACTGCTGAACATGCAGCCAAATTCAAATTGTTGCTGGATGTTGTTGCATTCACAAATTTCATTCATTGTTTGAAAATAAGTGTGTGTGTGTGTGTGTCCATGTTTGAAATGGTGCCTTGATTATGACCAAAATATCCAACAGGTATTTCAACTTCACAGAATGTTGTAAAATCATCAGTTTACCCTACCATGACTACTGCTGCTGCAACACTGTTCAACTCTATTCATTCAATTTTCATTGTATTGTAGATAATTTGTAGTAGTGTGTGTTTGTGTGAGTGCCTGCGTGTGTGTTAACTTTTCGGTTATAAAAACCGTTGTTGTTTATCAAATTCGTGCAGTTAAATTCGGGCTTTTCATCCTTTACAACGTCTCTTCAGTTCGATCGGAGTGCTTCAAAAGGATTTGTAAAGGATTTACTATTTGAAATAATTTTGTTTTTAACAAAATGTGATGGTGTATTTAACAGTTAAATGATTATTTAAAGTGTTTTAAAATTATAAAATATATTTTCATAGTTTTGGAGTGGTTTGGATTCTTAATGGATCATTTCATAAAATGAATCACATAAAAAGTTTACGCAATTTTGGAACGATTTATCTATGGATATTTGTGTTGAAAGGTAAATGTTTAAAATGTACGTATGTACATAAATAATGTGTATTGTCATTAAAAATGTTCAGTTTGTTAAGATTGTTTAAATTCCACAAAGTGTAAACATTTAAGCGCTTAATTTTATTTTATTGCTTTAAGTTGCATTAGCAATTATAAAACCTATAATTGCAATAATATTTCCATTTTGGCTGATTTTTTTTTTATTCTATTCAAAATTTTCAGGAGATGGTTTGTAAAAAAAATAAAAAATTCCTGGTAAAACTTGGAAATTTTAAGTTTTTAATATATTACCTCCTTTTCACTTCTCATTTTTCTTAATAAGAGACATTTTTTGAAGAACTGACACCAAAGCCTCCTTTTCACTTCTCATTTTCATTTAAAGTATGAGAAAATTTTAGCAAAACTCAATGAACTAAATTTTGACTGCCTCCTTTTCACTTCTCATTTTTCTTAATAAGCGAAGTTTTTTGAAATACAAATCATTAGTAAATACCGAACGCATCAGGGGCGGTGTGCTAGTTGAAAATAAAATTACGAATTTCTACTTAAAATCTGTAATTTTTTAAAATAAATTGGGGGAAAGTAAAATGTGTTTTTTTTTTAGATGTATAGAACTTAAGGTTGGCAAGACTATTTTGTCAGCTGCCAAGTGATTTATGTTTCGTTTGGCTTGGCATTTCAACATGAATAGACTGACGCCTTAACAACGCTTTTAAATTGTGTAAAATTATTTTGAAAATCATGGTTCTGTTCGAAATGTGTATTTCGCGAATTTTGGTTCAATGGATATAGGAATGGACACCGTTACATCCAGAAAACCTAACTGTTTGGTGTGCTTTATAGGCTGGCGGAATAATTAGTCCGTACTTCTTTAAAAGCGAAGCTGGCCAGGACGTTACAGTAAATGGTGACCGCTATAGAGCCATGATTACTGACTTTTTCTTTCATCAATTAAACAATGCAGTTGTGGTTTCAACAAGATGGCGCAACATGTCAAACAGCTCGTGCCACAATTGATATATTAAAGGAAACGTTTGGATAACCGCATTGTTTCACGTTTCGTACCCGTAAATTTAAATCGTGCGATTTAACGCCGCTTGACTATTTTCTGTGGGGATATGTGAAGTCGCTAGTCTACCCCGATTAGCTCTTAACGATTGAGCACTTGGAGGACAAAATTCATCGTGTTGTTGCCGATATACGGCCACAAATGTTGGAAAAAGTCATCGAAAATTGGACGTGCGAGCCAGTCATATGCCAGAAGTCATATTGAAATTACAATTCCAGAAGATTATCTTTCGAATAAAGTAAATTTAAAGTCAATTTAAAAAAACTTGTACATCTAAAAAAACACCTTTACAAACCAAATTGAGAATATCCATTTGAAATTTTCTAAATTTTAGTTAAAATTTTCCAAATTTCAAATGAAATTGAGCAATTTCAATTTTAGTTGAGAATTTTAATGCGAAATTAAGAATTATCCAAATAAAATTAATGCTTAATGCTTTAAATAATATTGAGTAAATCTTATTGAAATTCTCAAATTTCGATAGTGAATAAATTTTTGCAAACAGCACGCATCAGCTGCACATTTGGCTTACGAAAGTAGGTAACGAAATGACAGTAAACTCGATATACAATTTAAATGTTTCGCTAATTTATTCAGAATTTTATTAATTTCATTTGGAATTTTATAAATCTCATTTCGAAATTCGCAATTTGAATTGAAAACTTCTCAATATAATATTAAAATTCTCAATTTAATTTGGCAGTCCCGCAATTTCAAATTAAAATCTCGATTTCAATTTGAGCCTTTTCCACTTAAAATTTAAAATCTTAAATTCATTTAGAATTTTCTGTATTCCATTTGAGATTTTAAAATTCATTAGAAATTCTTCAATAATAATACTTCAGAATTTTTTAAGATGTTTAAATATATTGAAACCTGTATTCTATTTTCGACCAAATTTTAGACTTTCAAAATAAGTTTCTTTTTTTGTTTTACTCATAAAAAATAAAGTAGGTTTAAAGTGTGCTTTTATACAAATTTTTCTTAATGTTTTATGAATAAGACCGTAAATGTTTAGTTTTAAAAAGTATTATTTATTTCATTTAAAGAACAATCTTCAAAATAATTTTTTTTGTTGCAAAAAATATTGTCCTATGAATCTTTATAAAAAATACATATAACAACTGTACTGTAATTATTTAAAATTGTTTTGCAAGTAAAAAAAAAAAGAAACTAAAAATTATGCTAATACTTCTTCCGAAACAGCAAGTTTTCGCTGAGTATTTACAGTCAACATTTATATTAATTTTTAACATGCCTAAATGTATGCAACAGTATTAATAATACTCGCACCTCTATTATATTTACATTAAACCGCACGTATGCTTGGCGGTGTGTGCATGTGAGTGCATATGTATAATGATTTGATGAGAGCGAAACTATACCCAGCAGGAAGAATTGCAAGTGCTTCCATTTACAGGCCTTATATGATCATACTAAAAGATTCGATACTCATTCCACTATCTCTTCTCTCAGAAGGTGTTCTAGAAGGCGTTTCATACACACAAAACACGAATGGTTTGGCGATTATTCTTGTATATCACATTTTACATTATTTTGCTCACTTTGTTATACGAGTAATAAAAATGAATAAAAAGAGCGTCTATAAATTTACAGTCTAATTCATAAAAACTTATCAAGGGGTTATAACAGGCTTATAAAACAAATTTTGTATGGATATTTGCTTTATAAGCCTGTTATAAACCTTTGAGAAGTTTTATGAATATAGTGGTTAGTCTTTAGTTAGAAATTTTGTGGTGTAAAGTACGCGTGAAGCAGTACTTTATACACGCTGGTTGGAATTTTCCTCTTCGATGGATGTTTCAACACGATAACGACCCGAAACTCATATAGAGGTTGGTCAAAGAGTTTCTAAAGGAGAATGAGGTTCAAGTTCTTGATTGGCCGGCACAATCACTCAACTTGAAACCCATTGAAAACCTTTTTGGAATATTGAAAAGTAGTATTTCGGGAAGGCGATTCCAAAACCCTAATGAACTTTTTAAACGTTTAGAATGTGAGTGGAAACGTATTCTTGAAAAGGTAATTAATAAATTAAAAGAACCCATGTCGCAGAGATGTGCCTAAGTAATAAAAAATGAGGCATCCTATACTAAAAACTAAATAGTTGCTTTTGTTTTGCACACATTTATATTAATAATTGAATAGTTTTATGGATACAAATAGTTTAATTTATATTTTTCTTAATGTTATTAATTGTTTTTGTTTTTAATAAAATATATGTACACCGAAAATATCTATTTATTTGTAAATATAGAGTTTGTTGCTATTATTTTGCATGACACTGTATATGAGATTTTTTAAATTAATTTAATCCCCTTCTTTTATTTAAAACCCTTTCTTTTACTTTCCTCAATGGTATTATTAATTTAGCAAAACTTTAATTACTCCTTCTATGTCTCAAGTAGGCCTTCTATCAGGCATCTAACCAGTAGCGAGTAGACAAGGCCTTGAGTAACAATGACACGCCATGTATGCAAGGCGGCTGGAACTCCTTGTGACAAACAATAAGGCCTTCTAGAAGGCCTCTTTACAGAATCTTTTTCCTGCTGGGTAGTTTCAAAATTGCAAAAAATTAACATGTTTTTAAACATTTTATCTTAATTGACAGTCGATTTAAGACAATTAGGGTTAATTTTTTTTATTTATTTGTATGAGTACATGTGTCGAACATGTAACAAATTACAATAATATAAAAAACAAAACTGAAAAGATGACAATGAATTACATATGTATGTACATATAACAATAGATGAAAGGTGTTCTTTTTTGATGATAATGACTTTTAGCATCAAGAAGGAAGGACATTAATTTAAATGAACGAACTGACATACTCGTACGTGAGCATATTAAAATAATTTTACATATCAAAAACATAGTTAATCGTTTTATTGCTGTGATGGCGCCAATAATTATATATTGAATTTTTTAGTGTTACAAGTGTGTGGCAGTGGAGAGTATCGCACAGATACGGATACTGCAGGTGCACCAGTTTTTTTAATGAAACCGTATACATATCAAATATTTGATGACTACACGGATGAGCTGTTAAATGAACGTAATGCTGTTGCAACACCAATGTGGCAGACGTTAGATAAATATCTATACTACAAACGTTTGCCAATAATAACAACAACTAAAGGCGAAACTATACTAAGCGACGGAAATTCTATGGCATCAGGAGAAATTACTTTTGAAAATTTAAATGATTTTGGTAGTTATAAAGCAAAAAATGCAATTTGGCCAAAACTACAGCCGAAAGGACAACAACACCAACAACAACAACAACAGAATCATTTAAAAGCCAATGGCAATAATGACAATGATATAAAACAACGACGTCATAGTTTGCAACAATTTGTAGTTGTTCGTAGAGCTGTTGCAGGAGATGGAGACAAACAAAGATCCTCTATGACAAATATCCGTTACAAACAAAATAGAATTGTACCAATACCAATTATTATGGAAAAACATTTTAATACAAGAGTAACAAAAAAGTCAAAGACTTATTACAATGACGCCAATGCAATACTAAACGATAAAGGGGACATTGAAGGTGACGATGTAAAAGAAAATTTATTTCCGCTAAAGGATGACAACACCTTAAATGTAAATGATGATGATAGAAATACTTCGAATGAAGCTGATGATAGTAGTGATGCTGCTACTACGGCTGCGGAAGATAATACTGGTATTGCTAACAGCAACGGAAATGAAAATTTAAATTATGCTGACAATAACGTACTAAATACTAATTACATGATGGCTGAAAGTACTGACACTGACCATAATAGGGATCCAAATGACAAATCACTACAACAGCAGCAGCAGCAGCAACGACATAATCGTTTCGATGTAAGGCATGTGACAAGGAAAAGTATCAATAAGCCGTATGACAAACGTGCTAAACCATCTGTGGGACATACACCATTTTTACCAGCAGTTAGTGGAGGTAATTGTTCAAATTAAACAGAACTAAATTATTTTTTTCTAATTTCCTTAATAATAGAGATATGTAACGATTTTATTAGATATGGTAATTTACATTTCATAATTTGTTTTACGCTTGAATTACAAGCATAATTATTTATTTGATGTTGAAAAATAGGAATACCGGTGTAAATAAACTCTTCAAATCAAAGAGCAACGCAAATGGGGCAGATGGCACTAAATAATGGTCAAAACAATGATTGTAAGAATCATACCAGGGCGGTACGGAAACTTCTTAGCCTAGAACAGAAAGCGCGGTATAAACAGAAAAAAGTTAAGTGTTTTGGAATCTGCGCTATGATGTGCTATGAACACATGTTAAATTTCTTTTCGATCTGACAACTCCTTCATATAGAAACAGGTGTTCAAAAAAGACGCATCCGCGATTTTTTTACAATGGAAAAATTAGAAATTCTTGGTGTCATTAAATAGTTAAATAAAAAATTTTTTTGGGGACAATAAATTCATAATGATATAATGAATGTGTTGGGTGAAAGTGCTCCTTCATATGCAACAGTAAAAAATTGGGTTGCTGAATTTAAACGTGGTCGTACAAGCATTGAGGATGAACCACGTACTGGACTTCCAAAAACAGCAACAACAACAGGAATTGTAGCCAAAGTGCGTGACATGGTTTTAAATCGAGATCGAGTCCATATCATTTTGCATGAAGAACTACAGATGAAAAAGCTTTCTGCAAAATGGGTGTCGCATTTGTTAACAGTCGTCCAAAACGCATAAGAATGAAAATTTCTCAAGCTTGTTTGGATCGTTTTAAGAAAAATAGAATGTATTTTATAACTGTTGATGAGACATGAATCCACTCCAGAGACAAAACTACAATTCAAGCAATGGACTGATGCTGTAGGAGGTGCCCCAAAGAAGGCAAAACAATTCAATCGCCTGGTAGGGTTATGGCAACGGTTTTTTGTGGCTTCAAAGGTATTTTATTGATTGACTATCTGCAAAAGGGTAAAACAATAAATTCAGACTACTATTGCAACATTTTGGATCAATTAAATGTAAAAATTATAGAAAAACGTCCTGGCTTACAAAACAAAAAAAATCATTTTTCATCAAGACAACGCACCAGCGCACAAAGAGTGTTTTAACAATAACAACAAACTAAAGTACGAGTTGCTTGACCACCCCCACCTTATTCTCCTGAATTATATGTCAGTGGTTTTTATCTATTTCCAAATCTAAAAAGAATTAATAGCTGGCAAGCGTTTTGCCTCAAATGAAGATGCAATTACAAAACTATTTTAATCAAGGGGTAGAATTGCTAGATAAGCGTTGGACTCAGTGTATTGAAGTTTCAGGATATTATATTGAAAAATAAAAATGTTTTTGAAAAACTAACTATTCTCGCCCACGTAGAGGAACACTTTTATTCTTTCAGCAGGAGTACGAGTATATTATGTAGAATATTAGTTCATGCGGTTCTCAAACCTTTCAGATTTCGTAACAATTACAAATTTTAACTTTTTATACAACAGACTAAAACTGAAGTAATTTTACTGTTACCCTTATTTACTTTGCCATTGGTTCCGGAAAAAACAACGTAAATCCAATTTTAAATAGCTCATAATTTTAAAACTAAAAACAAAATAAAATCCACCCAAAGCAGATCAAGTTTTATAATAATCAAAAGTAAATATTCCAAACTTCAGATTTATAAGTTAGCAAGAACTTAAGACTATTAGTCGAAACATAAAACAGTGCATACTTTGATGCATATACAGTGGGAAGCAAAACTGTCCGGTTGTCTATGCCAATTGTATTAATTTTCATCAGACTGGTCTCGGTTGAATTTCGTTTCGTCGCTCCAAATAAACCATTTCCAGTCATCTGTCCAATTTTTATGGGTTTTACAGAAATAAGGTCGTTTTTTCACATTTCTAACGGAAGATGCTGGCTTTATCTCTTTGACACTGGCTACTAAACCAATTCTATTTAATGCACGTCTAGCCGTCCAGGAACTGACATCCTTACCAATACTTTTTGCAGCATTTTTTGGTGTCTAGATGCCCGTGAACATTGAACAAACTTTCAATCTGCCGTTCATCACCATCAGACAGCAGTCTTGGACGACCCAATTTTTTATTATTAAAAGCTTTACTTAAATTTAATTTTTCAGCAATTTTACGACATGAATAATTACTTTGCAACAAATTTATCACATTGTTTTCAATAACAGTTGGTGTTTTTCTCAATTTTAAAGATCTTTTAATTTTTTATTTTAAAATCAAGTTAATCACTTCACAGGTCAAACAATAATGCACAAATAGAGCAACAAAAGCTTGATAACGAGGTCGGAACAAACAAAAAAAAAACAACGGGTCAAATATCGTGATAATCAGGCATGTGATGGAAATCGATATCGAAAACGAATCAAGAATTTTCGAATGATGTCTCCAGCAAATCTTGCGTTAGCAATATTGAAGAAAAATACACTTAAATGACCCCATTTGAACATCACCTGGTCATTTACCACTTTCCCTTAATAGTTTTCAAAATCATAACAAAATAGTATGAAATTTCTATAAAATGAAAAGTCTTCAAAGTGAAATGCGCAAAAACCTGAATTTTGTTGGTTAGTTGGGACAAGTTGTTTAAAACGGTTCTTTAACCCTTATGTGACTGGCAAGGTACACGGATACCTTTTAGGATTTGAAATTAATTTCTTCTTTTTTTTGTAGAAATTAGCAACCATCGTACTTGAAACTTCTTAAGAGCTGCTAACTTTTGATATTTATTGTATTTAAACGTTGGTAACATTTAAAATTTTATTGCAAAATGGATCGTATGTATGTACATATGTTTTTTGTCAATCACATAAGGGTTAATCAGAGATTTTTGTTGAAACATGTCACCCTTGAACTTGAGAAAATTTACTGAGTGTACATACAAATTCTTACGAACAGTTCTGGAGCTAGTTATTTCATTAGTGATTTTTTGATATTGAAGGTTTCACAAATGAAAAGAAGCAGATACATATGTATTATTTCTTTGCTTCATTTATTAAATTAGCCTAAAGAGACATATATTTATCGAAAATATGTATGCTTACGAGTTCCTGGAATACATGTAAAATTAAATGCTAAATAGTTAGATAGATTGCCAGGAAATGTATCCAATTCCTTAATGATTGCCGTTTTTCAGGATAAAACAATTCTACTGAACTCATTTCTATTCAAAACTTCTTGTTCAATATCAATGGGGCTTAAAATGTTAAAACAATTACTAAAAAAAAACCTAATTTCTATGAATTTTTTTTTTCATATTTCTTCTCTCTTCTAGGTGCCATGACAAATCTGGGTAAATTTTTTCGCGATCTCTCCAAAAATGTCCATGTCAGCGAACATTACCAATGGGATGCCGATGAACAAAAACTACTCGAGGGTGATCCGAATTTCGGCAATATACAACATCATCTTACGAAACCAAATGCAGCAACAGATCAACAAACCGCAGAATGGATTAAGGCCATACGTTTCTATAGACCCTCACAAAAGATACGATCATTGGTGGCGATGAATCCACACGGTCAATGGGATCATAGCTCACAGTTTATAGATCCCAATTACATGTGGGTGGGTTTAGGTAAATAACAGATTACAACAGAAGATGACAACAAAGTATTAAAATATAAATGTTAACTTATTAATAATTAATTAAATTTGTTTTTTTTTTTTGTAAATTAACAACGAATGCAATCGATGTCGTTTTTATATAAATATATGTATAAGTATGTACATAATACATATATGTATGTAAATCTATACATACATACTTACATTTAGATCACTATTTATTAACACAAAAAAGAAGGACCTTTAAAAACCTCAATCATATAGTTTTGTGCTGTTTTGTGTGGTTGAATTTTGAATGTAAATTAAATATTAAATACCTTATTATGTAGTATTAATAACTCATGGCATAATAAATTATTCAAATTAGAGAAAATAATAAACAAAAAAAAAAACTGTGTATTTATTTACCTTGTGATTTCTGTATTTATGTATTTACAGGCAGTTCCAATCAATGAGCCACAATTTAATTGTGCAAGTATTAATTGCCAAACTATTTTCAAACGAAACTGGTGATGACTTGAGTAACAGAAATACTTGATCTTGCAGTTTGAATTCATTGTAGTCCGTGGCGTATTCTATAAAAAGAAAGAAAACAATTGCTTAATACAATTTCGCAAAAAAAAAAAACAGTATATGATGAATTCATTACATTTAGCATAAAAAGAAAAATTGATCTGGTGTATAATTTTGTTTGCCAAAACTTACAACTTGATTCGGAATATGTAAATTGTTGTTAAATTAAAAAACAAATATTTTTGGCGGAGTCGATTAATCGATGTTTGTATGTCGGTTATATACAATAGGTTTCCAAAGTCTTCAAATAAACAACAGACGGGCATGTTTAGTATCAATTTATTAGATATTTTCAAGAGAATATTTTTTTTTTTTTTGTATTGAAAATCAACAAAATCGTTAAAAACTGACCAAGATATAAGCAAAAACCTAAGACTAAAATAACCTCAAAATTAACTTTAAGAAGCTCTCTGCAAACGTATGAAACTTAAAACAAACAAATTTCGAAATTAAATGTGTTGAAAGAATTATTCAAATCAGTCCTTGGCCGAGATATAAGCGAAAAACCAGTTATGTATCGGTTCTTGTGCACATTTTTATATCGAATTTTAGTTTGTATCTCTTAAAAAGTTTATAGTTGTGGTTGGCTATTTTACAATTGACATGTCTATAAATTTACAAATAAATCGGTCATGAACCAATTTGTGGGAAAATATTGTACATACATAAAGGACTCTGATTTGTTATGCTTATTTCATATTGTTAAATTAAATTGTACAACTCTACAAATCGTTCGTCTTTCATTACATGTAGTGTAATTCTTACATTTTGTGACATATTCGTACAGTATGTCACACAACTAAATTGCCTACTAGTTTGCAAGAGAAATTTGTTTTTCATTCAAGCATAATATTGTAGCAAACAGTTAAAAATATTTTTTCTTTTTTTTTCAGTTGATAGATAGTAGAAATTGTGGAAATTGGGAAAATCCCAAAAAAAAATTTAACACAGCCCTTTTTTGTTTAGTTGTTGTTGTTGCGTTTTATTAATTTCCATTGCAAATGGCAGGTCATAAAAACATTATGCATTTAAAAATATCAGTTAATATTCTTTTAATTTTGGGCTCTTCCTTAATTGTTTTTAAAATGTTTAAATATTTTTTGTTAAAAGGATGCATACCATGTATTTTTCAATTGTTATTAGTAATAATTTTGTCCTTATTGTGCCCAGTTATTAATATATTTGCGCAAAAAAGGCCGAAAACAATAACAAATAAATTAAAAACATTTGTGATTTGTTTTGTAGATATTGTCTATAGTCGCGAAAGCATTTAAAATTTACCACAGAATGTTTGTCCAAAATCGTTGAAAGCGGGGGAGAAAAGACTAATACCCATTGAAAACCGCTTAATCCTATATTTAAACCGACCAGATTTTAACGACTAACTACGAATAACGCTATATACCGATATAAACAACGAACATAACCCACAGGGTGTTAAAAATATATGAAATTTTGTGTGTCGGCAATATGTTATATTCTATGACGAAAACAAATGCAACATTTTTAGTTCAGATGGTCGACGTAGGTTCTAATGGAAGCCAAATAAAATATAAGAATACAATTTCCTCGGTTAACTATCAGGCATGTTCTGAAATCACGGTGATTTTAAATCACGAACGATTTTGAAATCACGGGAGGAATATTTTGGTGTTCTGAAAATCACGACATTTTTAATTTTTAATAGTGATTTTGATATATTGATATAATGATATTATTCACCACCATGGATATTGGCTCATGCCGAAAGCAAATCGTAACTCCAGAGCAGAAAAATGGAACTACAAAGAAATATTGTTATTTTTAACATTATAAAGACACAAAATAGAATGTTTTAGATGTTAAAATTTAAGTTTTGTGCAGTACCAAACACTTGCCAACGCCCGGAAGTCAGTCTTATAGAAATGGTAGAAGTATAATATATTTTAATCTCACACATGTTTAATTCTTTTCCTTTTGGCATATTTAACGCAGATATTCACATCCGATGGCAATAAAGAAAAAATTATTACTAATAACAATTTGAATATGCAAAACACGTATCTTTTTAACAAAATAAATAAAAGAATTCCATAAAAAATTAAAAAGAATAATAAAAACTGAAAAAATTAAAAGGAATTTAAAAAATGCCAAATACTTTTGTGTCCTTTAAAATATGATGAAAATTATTAAAATGCAACAATAACTACCTATAAATAAAAAATACTACATAAAATCTATTATAAATTGCAAAAATAAAATAATTTTTTGATTTGTAAAAAATTGATTTTTACAATTTTATGTATGACTGAAAAACAAATTTCTCCTAAAAATGAGTAGGCAAAATAGTTTTGCGATACACTGTATACATACAGCTGCGGTAAAAAAAAGTAGTACTGAAGGCAGGATTCGACTGTACATATGAATTTTTCTTCGTTTAGTTCCCTAGTAATTCCCGTGACACATAATTGAAATTTATTTAATTTTCAGGTGAAGTATCAAAATTTGGACGGCAAAAGAAATAACACTATTCATTCTAGATTTTTAAAAATTAAACTATCAGCCATGTCACAGAGCTTAATTCCGTTCGGAAGTGGAATTAATTCCGTATTTTGCATCTGTAGAAAAGTAAAACGAAAAATTTTTTCGGAATGAAAGTACATACTTTTAATTGTAAGTTATTTAATTATTAATTTAATTTAAAGTGGTTTTATTCCGAAAAAATGTTTCGTTATACTTTTTCTAGAGAAGTCAAATGCGGAAATGATTCCACTTCCTAACGGAATTAAACTCTGTGACATGGCTGTATGTTTCAAATAAATAAAATAAAAAAACAAATAACTTATTAATATTTTGTTGTATGGCCTTTGTTGGCATGCGGTTAATTAAGTTTAAACATCTTTCTTTAGGTATTTTCGGTTTTATTTGAGAAACATTTTTCTTTATGTCAGCCCAATGATTTACTATTGGGTTCGAGTTAGGTGATTGTGCTGGCCATTCCATTACCTCAACATTGTTGTAATGAACCACTGACGTGCTTTTCTGCTTGTATGTTTTGGTTCATAAAGCCATTTCATCCATGGCATAGGAAAGCATAACATTATTTAGTATATCAACGTAAACATGTTGATCCATTGTTGATTTTATGCAATTATGCATTATGAAAAGCATCCCCATACCATAATGCTAGAACCTCCATGCTTTACCAACTCATATGTGAATTGTATTCTGCATTTGGGGGGCGTCTACCATATGAACGAGAACATTTTCCACCAAATAAAATGATTTTACTCTTGTCCGCTCATAGAATATTTCGTCATTTACAGGTATCAAATAAATGATCGAAGTGCTATTATTGTTGCCAGCACTGTACGTCAATGATAAAATTCTTATAAAAATTCAACTTCAAAAAAGAATAAAATTGTTGTGGAAATAAATCTGTAATTGAAATGCTTGTATAGCGAACTTTAAAACTTTTTATTATTAGTTTTGAAAAAGAAAGAAACACACCTTATTAAATACACCTCGTATAACTCCATAGAATCTTTATTTAGAATTCCAACAAATATTCTTTGACTTTTTTCAACAAAATTCATTCATTGTCATATTAATTAATAATTAAACTAATATACATATAATAAAATTCATTCCACTTTTGATTGGGCTAAATTTTGTTTCAATTTTATTCAAATCTAATCCGATTTTAATAACATTTTTTTTCAATTCCGTTTATTTTTGTTTTCCATGCATCGTATTATTATGTTAAGAAAACTTTAATCGGATGCATCTAAATAAAAACACGGGTTTTTATAAGGGAAATCAATTTTAGTTCTACCATTTTAGGTTGGAATCTTTTTCAAAAAAAACCAACTACTTCATTAAAATTTTTTCATAATCAAAGGCAGCCAGTCACCATACTAACAAACTATAATTTCGACCATGGTGCAACTATACAAGGTGAGTGCAAATCGACAACAAATATAACATAAAACAGAAACAACAGGCATTTTGTTTGTGTAAAATAATGTACTACTGTCAAAAACACTTGAAAAAGTATTACTTTTGTCATAAGTAAATTGTAAACAAAGTCATTCAGCTGGGCTACTGCACTCACCTTGTATAGTTGCACCATGATTTCGACACTACTAGAATTTAGTATATCAATAGCATTATTCAGTAAAAATGAAACATAACATTTCTCAAGCAATGTTTTTGTTTGAAAAATATTTTATTTTTTTAAATATTTCTGAAATTTAAAACATAATTATGTGTGTCTATTTAAATTCAAGTCAAACTTTAATATAATTTTCAAGGGCTTGAATTTTTAGGTCGCTAGTTATTATTAGGATTAGTCTATCCAAAAATCAAACCCACTATTAAAATAAAATTACTGCTTTACATACATGTTTAAGATATTTTTTATTTAATATATATATATTGTATATGTGTAGTTTAATAAAGATGTGGGGCATATGTATACTAGATATATACTAGATGTATATACCTTGAGAATCATGTATAGTTAAATAAAATATCATGTTTTTATCAATACGATCACATTAAATAAAACGTATAGGTATATCGGTTAAATACAGATTTTAACAAATTAAGATCGTTTTTGCCATATTCGAATTTAATTTGATGTAGTAGGCATTTTAGTGTAGTTAGTATACGAATTGCTGGAGGAGGTGGGCAAGAGAAGTTGCTGTTGATCGCGATTAGCACAAATCTGTTTGTACAAAGAGTAAATAGCATTCCAAATAGTGCACTGAAAGGCTGTAGACAAATAAAAAAAAACAATAGTATAAATATGTATGTATAGTAATAATTCCATGGATACAGTATATGTATACATTTGTGATAAGCAAAAGTTGCTACAAAAAAAATCAAACCCAGGGGATTTACTTTTGTTTTCATAATAATTTCACAATACGTATCAACACATCACAAAAATATGGAATACTTATGCATGACTCACCCAAACTTAGACCGGAGGCTACTATAGCAAATATCATTGAATCTATAGGCGCGCTGATAACTATAGACACATATATCATGTAAATGAAATTCAAGACATTAAAGAATATAAAGATGTAGGCATTTATAAGCCAGGGAGTCAATAACAAGTGCCTTTCCTAAGAAGATAAAGAGATTAATACATAATACATACATGCATATATGGCTAATACAAATTACACCATTTTCTTTTCACCTGCAATTTAGGTTTAATCTTTTAATGTTTTAACACTGAACTTAACTGGAAATTCCAGAATTTTTGGCAAAAATCTATCTGATTTTATAAGAATATTCGGGGGCTAATTTTCCCATTTGTAATAGATATGAATTTCGTGTAAAAACTCTCCCCTTATATCGTATAAGAAATCACAAAAATAAAAAAGCTCTCAGGTTTGAGCAAGCCCCTGGAATTTTAACAGATTCAGTATTATATAAAATTTTAAAATAAAACTTAAATTCGAAATTTATTCTCCATAACAATTTTTAATCAAAAAAAAATATATCAAAAGCAGTAGGAAAAATTGTTTCAATTGAAAATAAAGTTTTCTAATACCCGATTGCAGTAATAACTCGTGCATTAGTGGCCCGATTCGGATTATTATTTCAACACACAGACAATTTAGATAATTTTTGACGGATTTCTTTATTTTTAGTTAAACAATTTATCTAAGACATTACATAATAAATTGTTTATAAAATTTTGGAATTATTTGTGATTTTTTGCTGATCGCCCAGTTTTTTTTAACTTTTTAAACTCGCATAACGTTTAGGTTTTTAAAATTAATTCTTATATACGAGTATGTATGTGGATGTTCTGCAAATAAAATCCACCTTACGAGTGTATTCGCATTCTACTTTTTTAATATTTTAAAGCCTTGCGATTTGAAGAGCATTAATTTGTAAATTACAAGTTTATAAGTTTTTCAAAATCACTCGTTTTTGAAGTCACTCGATTTGCATAACCAACATTTTCATGACTACACCTATTGTAATAATACCATATGAGGCCAATAAGACATATAAAATAAACTGTGAACCTTCCTTATAATTAATTTCTTCCAGAACATTGGCTACGGTGTAAATTCAAAAGATAACATATCACTTACTTTTACAGTGCCCACAATCATCATAGCCGAGGCAAAAACATTCGCCAAACTTACAGTCAGATATATACTTAATGCAATGATAACAGCTGTGCTCCATAAAAATAAAAAAGAACCACATGAAAAATAAACAGAATTTTTCCATTATAATTCCACTTAATCTTTGATAGGTATCTATGACAAAAAAAACTTACCTGTACGTATGCCCACATTCTTACTAGGATCATTTATTTGCTCCTCTATCATTTGAACAAATTCATCGAGACGTGTAAATGCCACAATTAGCAGGATGGAGGAAAAAACGGCTCCAATTAAAGTGAACCATCCCACAACCATACCAACCGTGGACAAACGTATGCCACAGAGATGATTCATATTTTAGTTATTATACTTCAAATTATGTGGATAATTACTTTATTATCAATAAAATTATTTTCTTGTTTCGTCAATTACACACGCAATTATAAATAAAAAATGGTGAAAAGTAACTGTTGCGTAGTTTTCCTTAATCCAACACTTTTGTTATCGTTTTAAAATGTCAACTGAAACAAAGCAAAAACAATTTGGTGCACTAAAAACAAAAACAATAAAAAATGAGACAAACAAAAACCAGCGTTGTCAACTTTGAAATTTCAAAACGCACCAAAATGGAGAAAAAAGCGCACCATTTACAAAAAAAACGCACCAAGCTTAGAATTTCGTTTTTGGTTCAAATATTTATTGCATTAATTTGAAATTTTTTAATATCATAAATTCTATAAAAAACTTTTTATCAACGATTATTAGTAAAAGTAATAATAGTAAAAGCATTTTTTTAATAAATGAGCTAATAAAGATAAAATAAGCATTTAACCACTCAAAATTTAACTCACAATATGATATTCGGAACTAAAGTACTAATTGGCAAAAAAGCTAATTTTAGTACATATTTGGAACTTTTTTTTATATATTTTTGTTTTCTAGTTAACGTACTTCTATTTGATTTTTTCCGATAATATTCCACTGGTACTCTCACCCTGGTTGTTTATATACAGTTCAGTAGACCAAACCATCAGGCTATACAAGAATTTTTATTTACATGTTTAAAATGTTAATTTGATTTTCAAACAAAGATTTTTGAAGAATTAGATTTCATTTATCATACATTCGTATTTAAAATACATTTTTTCATCGTATAGATTTCATGAGTTATGAATTATTAAAAAACTGCAATTAAAAATTAGTAAAAATAAAAATTTCATCACAGTTTCGAAAAAATTAAAAAACGCACCGAAATACACAAAAAAAAAATTTGCAGTCTTGAATGAAATGGTACTCAAACAGGTTGTATTTTATTGTAGAAAGATTTTTTCTCACGCTGAAACTAAAAGTTTTGTTGAATTTGCTTTGGTGCCACCAAAAATTAAAAAACGCGCACCAACTAAAGAATTTTTCGCACTAAAAATTTAAAAAAGCACCAAAAGTTGACAACGCTGACAAAAACCTTATATCTACAAAGAGTTGCCAGAGGTTAAAATAATGCTTCTACACAAAAGATGTGTAAAATATTTAAAGACTAAAAATTGTTGCAGTGTCTGTTCCAGAGAATTATAAAATCTCCCAGCATTATGTTTATTATGTTTAGACACAAAATATTCCTACCTATTGTTTTTTGTAATTTTAAATTGTTACTGCCATTACTTTTTTAGCT
This sequence comes from Bellardia bayeri, assembly GCA_950370525.1. Classification (NCBI taxonomy): domain Eukaryota; kingdom Metazoa; phylum Arthropoda; class Insecta; order Diptera; family Calliphoridae; genus Bellardia; species Bellardia bayeri. The sequence continues at coordinate 64,137,908 of OX493268.1, forward strand.
CAATCATCCACAAATTACTAAAAAAATCTGGTAACATACATGGTGAAAATAATTTCACAATGGTAACATACGAGAATCATCTGTTTGAGAAATAGAGAGAAAAAAATATAAGGTGATTCCTTTAGATGTTTTTCACATATCACGCTTGACTGTTGTCATATTGCAATCTTTTGTTATTCCGTAGTGTTTGACAATTCATTATAGAAGGACTTACACAGCAACAATGCCTACAAATTACACAGCTGTAATAAAAAATCAATATCATTTCAAATTTTAATACGCGACCAAATTAGACCACATCCATTCTACATTGACTTGGAATTCAACATTACAGTACCGCTAGCAATGCTGGAAGAGTGATAACATTTAATCTTCCAAATGGACAATCAACGACGTAGTTATTTTTTAAACATTATATTGAATCTTTCGTCTAATAATAAAGATTCCGACATCCAGTTCCATTTTAAGTGTTTGAAAAAAGGTCTAAATTAATATTTCTATCTAAGAGAAAATTAATTTTAGGCTCTTTTACATTCGCTTAAATGTTAAGAAATGAGTATAAATATTTGGTTCAAAAGTATTGAATCGCTATGTGTCTCTAACTTTTAATTTTGTGAAATGAAACGTCAGATGCGAACATTTAACTTTAGTTTATCTGTTCACTTATAAAATGTATTGTATTTGCTTACCACTAATTCACAAACAAATATCTATACTAGGTGAGTGCAAATCGGCAACAAATATAACACAATACAGAAACAACTGTTATTTTGTTTGTGTAAAATAATATGTACTGCTGTCTAAAACACTTGAAATAGTATTACTTTTGACATAAGTAAATTGTAAACAAAGTCAGCCAGCTGTGTTACTTACCTTGTATATTTACACCATGATCAAAACAATACTCACCAAGTGGTGGATATTACATAATTACTTAGCCCGCGAAATTACTAAAAATTTGGGAATCTGTCATCAAACAGTGCTACAAGTCAAAAATAAAAAAACATAGGCCACAAACTCTAAAAAAAATCACGACCTTGTCTGCTGTCAAATTAATCCTGAACTTCACATTCGCATAATTCATGAATTTCAATTTATTTTCATTTTTGTTTTATTTATTTAACATTTTAAATAAAAACCATTATTATTTTTAAAAATTTGAGAGTATTATCCGGTTTTTTAGTCATAGTTATACAATATGTATTCATGTGTGCTCGCTTGAAATTAAAAATTGTATGTATTAATTTTTTTCTATAGAAATGTTTGTAAACAATAGTCAGTAGTTTTTCACATTACAAACAAAAATACCATGTTGTTTCTCTTGCTTTTGTATTGTTGTAATCTTGATACCTATCACCTTGTAAAGTCATTTCACCATGCTCACATTTTTCAATGTTTGTTTTTGCTCTTTTGTTTACATTCGTATTATATTCTTCTGTTTTGTTTATTTTCTTACAATGTTGCCGTGTTCTGTTTTAATTCTAAAATGTAATGGTATTTGTCCTAATGACAAACCAAATAGGTGCTAAATGGCTGCTTTAGTTTTCAAATATGTTTGTTTAAAATAAAATAAAAAACTAATATTTAAGTAACAAACAAATTAGGTATATTATTGCTGTATTTATAATATCATAAATATATATCATATTATAAATTAAAATTTAATAAATGTTTGTTTTTAACTATCACGTTTATTTAATTTTACCATAATTACAAATTGCTATAATAAATAGGTATATAGGTATAAATATATTTTTAAAATGTTTGCTTAATAATTTAAATCAGTAAAAATACCGTTTTGCCTAAAATACCGCTATCGCTATAACAAAATTACAACACATTTACATATGTTGCGAACCAAACAAAGAACATTTTGTCATAAAGCTTAATTTTTGCTAAAAGCGCGCGTTTTCTTTCCAGACAGCTGGAAATGTTTGCCAAAAAGAAGTGACACAACAAAAAACCTCCCAAAATCTATTGTAAAGAAAACATACTCATCAGACAGCGATTAATATTGAAGGGACAGACAGCGTTCAAATACATACATATGTACCTATGTACCGACATATCTTATCAAAATTCCCACAACCCCTAATATCAGTCAATAACAATAAAAAATACCTATAGATTATACCATAAATTCAAATTAAAGTAATTAATATTTACACATTTATAAAAAAGCCAAACATTTGGGATATTTATTAACCATTTATTTTTAATTATTAGATTTAACTTTGTTAAACAATTTGTATTTTATAAGTAATTATACACATTATGATCATGCTTATTTAATTAATGTGTATGTACCATTACAGTCTTTAAATACATAAAATATTGGTTTGTTTATGGAAATTCCTTTAAATATTTGATTATATCTGCGGCAATTATGTCAAAACTATTTCAATAATCATATAATTTCTAATAACGTCATTTATAAATTAAGTAAAGTTTTCCAAATTTCTTAAAATTGTTAACGCTATCAAGTTTTTTTAATGTAAAAAAGTACGCTAAATGGAACAAATAGGTATAAGTGTTAAATTCACCTATGCCAAATCTTATACAGTGGCGAGCAAAAGTGTATGAATGTTGATAGACTCATTAATTATTGCTTAATAAATTTTTTATAGTAAAATACAACAGTATAATTTTGCTTTTGTTTTATTGTTTATTTATTACATTTTATCATAAAACAACTAAATAAGAAAATATATAATATTTTATCCATTTATTAAATGCAAACATAAAATTACTTCATTTGAACACTTTTGCACGTTCCTTGAAATATAAACGTAATAAGATTTTTTTATTGCTCTAGCTGCTAATTTTGGTGTTTTTGTGTCCTTATTTCTCATCAGTCTTTCAATATGTCGTGCATCCGTGTCAGTGAGTAATATGGGTCGTCCATTTATTGTAGATTTGAAAGTCAAATATAGTCTTTTGCGAGCAGTTTGGACCGTACTATGCGCCAAATTTAAAGATTTTGCTATCTGTCTATACTAGGAGTGGCCTTTTTCAGTTATAAAAGGTCTTCAAAAGTAATGCCAACTTTAGCGTGCAAATGTGTTCGATTAGCATTAAGTAGAGTTTACATAAAAAAAAACTAGTATTCAACACTTTTTCCCAACCTTTTTTTATTTTTAAACAAAGTTTAGGTAAATGGTAATAAAACCTAAAAGAAATCATTACATTTGGTTTTACGACTAAAATTTTGTTGAGCAAACATTGATTAATCGAGCAACAGTCATACACTTTTGCTCGCCACTGTATATCCATCGCCAATACCCGGGCGAATTTATACAAATACATACATATGTACATATGTATACATATAAAATCGCCCCTAATCAATATTATGCGGGTCAGTATTGTTGGCCATTTTGTATAAAAATATTGATTTAGTTCATCCGATTTTACAAATTTTATATTTTCTAATATTAGACAACATCAAAGGTCAATTTCACCTTGATTATTTTATTCAAATATAATTGGGAATAAAATATGTATGACGGTAAGTCCGAACAAAGTTTATCATATATTTCGATCTAAAATTTTTAGATGCATATGTTAGCTATTAGCAATAAATATTAGTGGGTCTCCTCTTTTAGTCCATAAAATGTTTTAATTATTTTCATACCATTCATTTTGTTTTGGTTAAACCTATTTTGGTTAATTTTAATACCAAATTTTATGATTAACACAAAATATTTGGGGAAAAATTCATTCACCTTGATCCTTGCTTCATGGTCATATTGTGGCTTCATCAGACAGACATACGGCCATATTAGATAGCATACTAGATTGTCTTAGAATACATATACATAGGCACTTTTTGGGTCTGTGTGTTTCGGAATGACGAGATCCGTTCATATCTTTGGTGGTGGGTAGAAATATACTAATAAGATTATATACATATGTAGGTATAGTTTATGACTTCCTAAAAATATAAAAATTTATATATTAGGCGATAATGCCACAGATTTCTAAGTATTTGGCAACATTTAACAATTTATTTGGTCACGTGTAAAAGCATATAACTCTTGATTTCGATGAATTTGAAAATAAAAGATCTTTACCTCAGCAAACATCTAGTCAAATCAAATAAATAATGTATATATGTATAAATAATGTTATAATGTCATGTTATTTTTTAACAAATATATACATATTGGCCTTGAATATCGAAGTTAGTAAAGAAAGTATTCAAATTTGATTTGAGAACTGAATTTCGTTGTTCTTTTTTAATTTTTTACACACTTAACTAAAACCGGTTAAAATATTCAAAATTTTCCTAAATACCCTTTATTATAAAGAAACTTTAGAGTGGCAGCTACAATATATCACAAAAATTAAAAAATATTGTGCATGGTGTAAGTATACAACGTGAGTGCAGTAGCACAGCTGACTAACTTTGTTTACAATTTACTTATGTCAAAAGTAATACTTTTTCAAGTGTTTTTGACAGCAGTACATATTATTTTACACAAACAAAATGCCTGTTGTTTCTGTTTTATGTTGTATTTGTTGCCGATTTGCACTCACCTTGAATAATTACACCATGATATGATCTAAGATACTACATTTAAAATATCCTCAAGAGCCCAGCATACCATTCTAGGAGCGCTCCGAAAAAGGAGTCAGAAAAGAGTCCAACAAAAAAGCATTTTCGGAGCGAAAGAAAAATTTGCTTAAAAAATTAATTTTTTTCCCCATTTTTATATATTTTATTTAAATGAATTCCATTTAATTTTTGTACTGTAAATACAATTTATTTAATTTTTTTCCATTTCTAATTTAGTTTATTTTTGTTTAAGAAAAAACAATTAAAAAAAAAATAATAAATGTGAACTTTTAATTTTTTGTATTTAAAATTGCAATGACTCTTTTCTGACATGATGTAAGAGCTCTTTCAGAGCCCAAAAAAAACTCTCATCAAAGACTCTTTTCTGACATTACCTAAGAGCTCTTTCTGACGAACCATTTTCGAATGTAATGACCCTCTTTTCTGAAAGTTTTCGGAGCAATTATGATTGTTTTTTGGTCTCATAAAGCGCATGAACGCTCCTGAAAAGGTGTCAGAAAAGACGTAAGGCGTAGGCGTATAAAAAATTTGGCGTTTTACTATGAAGGTGTCGTTTTATGCCAACGCCTTAAACAATAAGGATGAATATTTCACTATTTCAGATAAAGAGGCCAGAAAAAGCAAACACATTTTCTTCCGAAAAAGAAAACGGCTTTAGATTAAAAATTTGTACAATATTTTAATTCGAAAGCAGTTTAATTTATGAAATGTTTACTTACCAGTGTTAGTGTCTAACAGCATCTAAATTCATACATTTCGATCAGTTATTTTTTAAAAATATTCCATTTATAGCTCTTAATTACCTCCCAGCTGGCGTTGGCATAAAACGACACCTTCATAGTAAAACGCCAAATTTTTTATACGCCAACGCCTTACACAATAAGGGTAATTGATATAATGTGTTAACAAAATTTATCTGCCATAGTTAATCATTTTAATACCAAAAATAAGATTTTATAAAAACGAAGGCAGAGAAAAGGCAACATTTTTTGCAAAAATTAAAACGGCAAAGTTGTTTGAAGGTTAAAAAGAAATAATTTGTAAGTTATTTAAAAAAAAAAACTTATACAAACTATTGATGATATACAAACAAAATTTAAATTGCAAAATTTTTTAAAATTTGAAATTTGGTACTTTTTTTGAAGAGTAAAGCTAGATTTACACGAATGAAATTTTCTTCAAAATGCTTCAAACTCGTGTAAAAGGCAAACATTCTTCAAAATTTGTTTATTTAATAGTTATTAAATAAATGAATTTTTAAGAAATTTTGCTGTTTACACGAGTTTGAAGCATTTTGAAGAGCAATCGTGTAAATATAGCTTAAGTTTAATATTATATAGGTATGTACTATATATAAATATAATATATGTATGTATATATATGTATATATTATATAAACTAAGATAAGTAGGAGAAAAATGAAAGCCCGACAGCTTTTAATATATTTTTATTTATTTATTGAATTTTTTCATTTCATTTTACAGGAACACATAAATATAAGACTTAGTCTTGTTGTACAGGAAATGAAAAAATTCAATAAATAAATAAATAAAAATATATTAAAAGCTTAATAAATAAATAAATAAATATTATTTTTTTTAACTTAAGTAATAAATGCATTCGATTTTTTTTAAATAATAACTTTTGGATACCATTGTCAAATTAAGCCCTTAAGCTACAATTACAATAAAGCGTAATCAATTTGTTCATTTGGCGAACAATTTCTGTACCCACATGAATGTCTAACATGTGGACAACTATTATCGATGTTATGTTAAATTATTTGGAAAATTTTCATTTTTAAAAATAGCTAAGTAAACTCTGGACCTACGTTTTCCCCACACAGTGGATATGAACCAATTTTTTTTTTGCGTAATTCTGTTAACGCTTTGTTTTTGTGCTCACAAACCAGGGTCTAGACGAGCGAGTAACTCCACGCAATTGTAATTTAGGCCTAAGGGCTTGCCATTAGTAAAAGCTATCCGATTCTTACAAATTAAAAATACAAAATAATACCATAATTTAATAGTAATTTTAATTAATTATACAGTTCGCCATAAGATGGCGGTTTATCTTGATCTGTATTTAAACCTGTGTTGGTTCTTGTGTTAGAATCTGTAGTATTAGCATCCGTGTTTAAACCAGTGTTTAATCCTGTATTTAAGCCAGTGTTACATCCTGTGTTTAAATCTGCGTTTAAACCTGTGAGCTCTTGGTCATAGCCGTTATCACGAATATCTTTATACAAATTATAGATGGTTCGAAATATCAAATATTGTATGCCTAAAATGGAATGAAAAATAAATTAGGTTTTTACTTAACACCTCACAGTATATGTGTAAAAACAGTTTTCCAGAAATGGAACCTACATATATTGGGAGCTATGACTAATTATGGACTAATCATCCAAAAATTTAGTCGCACGACTTCTGTGCATATACATAAATATATGTTGTGTTAAATTTTTAGCTTGATAAAAGATTTTTACATGTGAAAGAGATTTTCGAAGGGTGTCTTATATGGGAACTTTGAATAATTATTGGCTGGTCGTTATAAAACTCGATGTCATGATTTCTGTATACATATATGAAACTTATTTGTGTTGAATTTTATTTGCATACCAACACTTTGAAGAGAGTTATGCGTTTAAAAGTGATTTTCAGCTTTATATGACAGTTATGGTCAATTATGGACCGATCTAAACAAAATTTGTAGATGTGATTTGACTTCATATACAATTTATTTATGAAAGTGTATTATTATCTTGTCTCCGCAAGATGATGCTGAAAATAAAAGATGACAATGCTGAACAAATAGTGGTAACAAAAACATAAACCAGTGAGTATATCGTATTCCCCGATCTTGACATGTCATTAATTAGTTTACACAATGAACAATTTTCTGTCCACTTTTGAGTTTGTCGTATAAGAACAACTTCTGTCGATATTATGGTTCTTGTTCGAAAAACATTTTGTGAGACTATTTGTTCGCACAACTATGGGCCTCTTCGGAAATGCATCACTGTACTGCATTTGATGCGCATATGAATTGTTTACAATTACGAATATTAAAAATTGAGAAATTAATAATAAATTTATTTCTTGACTTAGATGAAACCAAAAATGTTTCAAAACTGTGCAATCAGCAATATAAAAGGCGCTTGAAATATAAAAAAAAGGCAGGTATTATTAATACTTTGTGTTCCAAAAGCAGATAAATCCCGAAAGTAATTAAATGTTAATATTATAAAGCAATATCCTCCATGTCCAAACGGACTCTCACCAATAGTTTGGAGAATTTCGCATCATTTTCTATTCTATCTAAAAGTATACAAAATCAATTAAAATAAATTTATTAAAAAAATTTATACAATGCATCAGCCATTTTTGTGACGCTTGTTTGCTGTTTTTTTTTTGCGCATCATCTGCTTCAGTGATGCATTTTAGAACACAATGCATTTGCAGTGATGCAACCTTTTGCTTTTCCGAACGTACTGCGCATCAAATGCAGTGCAGTGATGCATTTTCGAACAGGCCCTATGTCTGCCATCAAATGTAATTTGCACACAAAAATACCGCCATTACCGTTACCGAAATAACGGAATTTAGTAGTGTTGCTTTGGAAATTGCAGCGAACAATTTCTTGGCCGTACTTGAATTTGTCTAGTGTAGACAAGTCTTGTTGATGTTATGTTGTCATTCGAACAACATTGTCAAACATTTGTTCGCACAACTACTGCAAAGACAAACTATGAACATTTTTTTTCTGCACACAAAATTACATGAACAAATTTGTGTTCATGTACTCACTAAACGATGGCTCGCCAAAGGTATAAATTTATTTATTTACTTAATTTGTCTATGGAAATGAATTCCTTACAGACAGTTTACAAAATATTATTTAACATATGGGAATAAAATACATGTAGCAAATAATTATGAGTTTAAGAAAACAATTATTAATTTTTTTATGACATTAACATTTAACGAAAAATCAATAAATCTGTACAACTGGTTAAACTGATTACACATTCTTCTTAGGGGTTCAGCGTCAGCATAATTGGCTCTATAAAATTTCACACATAGAGGTGCAAAATTACGAGATAAATGTTGCGGAATGTTGAAAGAGATTTCATTAATTAGGAAATCAGAGCATATAGCACCATTAATAACATTCAGGATAAATGATATATTCAGCATAGTTCTACGACTTTTTAATGTAGGAAGCTTAACAAGAGCAAGTCCAGCAGTATTGTTTTGGCACAGATTCAATTGTATTGCTGAACCGTATTCCAGTATCGGTCGAACAAGTGAAGTATATAAAGTTTTTGCAATATATGGATCATTAAATTCTTTTGCCCATCGTTTAATAAAGCCTAGTGTACATCTTGCTTTATTTATTATCGTAGAAATATGTGGAACGAAGCTCAGTTTAGGGTCGAATAAAATGCCTAGGTCTAGAAAATTTTGAACCATTACCATTTGGTAGTTTCCCAGAAAAAAATTTGTTGAAATTGGATTGTGCCTTGCAAAGCGCATTACTTTACATTTCTTTAAGTTAAGTTCCATCAAGTTAAGCTTGCACCATTCATAAAAAGAATCCAAGTCGGTTTGGAGACGTATGTGATCAAAAGGTCGTTTGCATATTATATTAGAGAATTTAATTACTTTAGGCAAGTCATTAATAAAAAGAGAAAATAACAGCGGCTCAAGGTGACTCCCTTGTGGTACTTCAGAACAAACGTTAATTTTATATGAAGACGTGTTATTAAAACGAACGGTTTGTGTTCTATTCGACAGATAAGATTGTATCCACTGTACGCTAAGATTTGTAAACCCCCATTTTTGCAGTTTCTGTACGAAAAGTTAATGATTTATTTTGTCAAATGCTTTACTGAAATCCGTATATATAACATCAGTTTGCATCCTTTGAATAAAGCCGCGATTGATGACTGTTGTTAGATGCAGAAGATTTGTAGTAGTAGTAGAGCAAGATTTTCAAAAACCATGTTGAAATGAAGATATTAAATTTGATACTTGATAGTTTAAATGATCGGTTATTAATTTATTAAAAAGTTTCGGTATAGTACTTAGTTTTCGATATAGTCGATAATTTTCGACATCAGATTTGCTGCCCGATTTAAATAATGGAACAATATATGATTCCTTCCAGATTGCTGGAGAGTATCCATTAATAATAGAAGTGTTAAACAGAAGTGTTAATGAAGGAGCTAAGACTTTGGCGCAATTGATTAATATATTACTGGGGATATTGTCAGGACCGGAAAAATATGAGAACTTAAGCTTTTTAATGTCATTTAGGACTGTAGAAACATCAAGAGACGGTAAGGATATGGATTGATTTTCATCTAATATATATGTGTACTTGACTGTATCATTGTAATTTCTATTTGAGGAGGTGGTTGAAAAAAAGTCCGCAAACATATTACATATAACTTTAACATTGTCGGATTCATTTGATACGACATTACAGCAGGGCAACCGCTTGTCTTTTTCTTTGTGTTAACGAATTTGTAGAATGACTTTGGATCACGTTTCAAGTTATTTTTTATTTTTATTAAATACTGTAACACATATTTAATTGTGTATATTTAGCCCGGCTAACGGGAATCTTTGCAACAGCCTACTGTTTGTTATTCCACGGTGGTCCAGAAAATGAAGTAAATGTTTGTTTTGGAATAAATAAGTCCATAAAATAATGAAGTTTATTATAGAAAATTTCAAAATTTTGTATTTCCTTGTTGTTGTATACACGGGAAGTATTAAAATGTTAGTCCAGTTTGTATTACCAATAAGTTCATTTAACATGTTGTAGTTAGTTCGTTTGAAACAAAAAACCTTTTCACTAATGACTGACTTTGACGGAATAGTAGGATGATACCGGTCTTCAGGTGTTGTTAGTGCAGGAAAACGTTTAATAGAACAGTCATCTTTATCATTTACAAATATTAAGTCCAGAATTTTTTAAAAATCATTCATTATGCCGTTAATTTGAAAAAGACCTATGTCATATAATATATATGAAAACTGTCACAAGTTTTCGGGACAATATGTTTAAACGTAATACCTTCCGTCAGATAAAAATTTCCAAGAAATAGAGGGTAAGTTAGTCGCCAATGACTATGACACTATCATTTATATCTGCGATTTTAGTAACTAATTTAATAGATTCGCTATGTTGATAATATAAAGATGGAGGGGATGAGGGTGGGATGTATGAACACGTTAATATTATCCATTTGTATTTCAATTTAATGATAACTGAAATAAATTCGATATCAAGCGAAGAGTTGTGCTCAAAAACTTCAGAATGAAGAATACTCGAAACCGCAATTAGACCACCACCACCACCATGAGTATCTCCCTCACGACGAAAAATATTATATTTGTTACAGAGAATTTCAGTATTAAGAATAGTGTCATTAAGCCATGATGTGTCATGATTAACGGTAAAACTTTCTAAATACAAATCAGATAATTTTGTTCTTATGCCACGAACATTCTGGTAGATTAAAGATAATGAGTCAGCACAGCAATTGTTCAGTTTTATGGTGATATAAGGTTCGCTTGTAGAGTTTTATAACATCTTTTACAGTACGTTTTAGATTTTTAACGAATTTGTACACGATTTTCTGTATTGATATTTACTGTATTGTATTGTTTTTTTTTTTCGTATAAAAATATTTAGAATTACTGAGTTTTTAAAAGTCATAACTAGAATTTGATGTGGTAGTAAAAAATGATTAAGGACAGAAATGTAACCCTTACAAAGCCATGAACACCGGTATACAAAATGTTATGATCGGACTAAAAATAGCGACACAGTTAACAAAATACTATCGACGGCACTTTCCCAGCACGTAAAAGAGTGTAATCATGTGGCAGACTTTGATAATGTTAAAACTGGAGAGTTTACGCATACAACAAAAAATACAAACAACAATGAATACGAAAGAAGACAAAGACAACACGAAACTTCAATACTCCTCTGCAATTAATAATTAAATCAGTTCTGTGATATTAGCTTTAAGTTAAACTTGACTTAAGTTTTGTGGTCGTGTATTGTATATTATATTTTTATTAATTATTTGATTATTTATACCAAAATTCTGTTCGTGATGTCCCGTTTTTTAGTATTTAAGTAACTAATTAATAATAAAAATTAATATGCAATGCTAAACAACATCAAAGCTGTAAGTAAAACTTAGTCTATTAGTTAAAGCTGTGTAGCTGTGTCACTGGATTATTTAGAACGAGACCCCTGAATAAGTTAGAATAATACTAACGAAACGTTAGGTAAATATGTAAAATAAAAATCGAACAAGTTTTTTATTTACAAACATTTGACCAAATTAGCCTGCAGGAAACTCCTTGAAAATTATAAAATGGCGGTATTTGTAGGCGTGGCAAACAAATAAAAAAATTATTTCTAGAATTGCTTTTATCTTTAATCTTGGGGGGTGACTGACACAACTTTTTTTTTTTTTTTTGTAAGGAAGGCGAACCACTCTATTGTACTGTATGGTATGTACTGTGTTTTCTTTATATGAAGCTTTGAAAACAACTAGTGATACCAACTAAGAAAAGTTTTACTGTGATATTATAGCATAAAAAAAATACTTTTTAATAGGTATATTGAATTAAAATAAATGGAAATCGATGGGATTGTCCCTAAACAACTACTATAACTTTCCCACAAATTGCGTGTTGTTCCAGGATTTAAAAAAGAACATTCAAATATGTATGTATGTGTGAATGTACTAATAACCTTTTTCAAACACCCACATGTTTCCTTCATTTACTTTTGCCAGAAACATGATGACATTTAATACAAACTCACCCAATGTAAAAAGGCCGACTATTAAAGACACAAACACATCACTGAATGTATGCTCACCACCAAAGCTGACAGAAAGACTAATTAGTAAGCGGAATATATGGCAAACAATACCAGCTATAGCACAGAAAACCCAAGGTCTCATCAATTTATAGCGTCTCTGAAATAATAAACATATATATTATTATTTATAATTTTATTAATTAAAAAAAAAAACTACCTTTACAATGCCTGCTATTAACAGGGCCGATGTTATAATGGCAAACAAACAGATTGCCAAAAGTACGTACAGCAGTTTAACAGACTTAGATACTATTTTATCATATTCTCGTTTATCTAAAATAAATAAATATCAACAGTTGGTTGGAATAAAAACTCTCAATATATTTATGTATGTATGTATTCACTATTCACCTTCATCCGACAAGCCACTAAATTTATGCAACACTATGAATACATAAATAAGAGTCAAACTAAAACCGAAAATAATTATGCCGCCAATAACGACACCCAACGTAGAACGACTCACACATTTCATTTTGTGTTCAAATGAAATAATTAAAAACAATTAAAATACTTTTAATTTATTGTATTGCTTAAAAATATTTGAGAAGTTCTAGCAGCTTGAGTTCTTACGTAAACAAGTCTCCGTTGAAAACTAAACAATCAGCTTTCTTTTCACCAAAACTAGCAGTAGTGACTCCTGAAATATACAAAAAAAAAAAAAAAATATTTGTATACTACAGCTGCGCACTGAATCAGAGAACAGAACTCAAGTTTGGAATTCAACCACATAAGGCTGTAGCTTGTAAAATAAGCGTTGTCAACTTTGAAATTTCAAAACGCACCAAAATGGAGAAAAAAAAAACGCACCAAGTTTAGATTTTCCCTTTTATTTAAAATGTTTATTGAATTAATTTCACATAAAAAGTAATTAAACTACACAAATTTGTTTGTATTTCTTTTACTAGATATATAATTAATTTTTGCTTTTTTTAACTTTTTAAAAAGGCATCAATGTTTAATAGTAAAAGTAATAATAGTAAAAATCTTTTTTTTTTAATTAACAAATTAGTAAAGATAAAATAAGAATTTAACCACTCAAAATTTAACTCTCAATATGCTATTCGGAACTAATTGGCAAAAAAGGGCTAATTTCAGTACATATTTGGTACTTTTTTTTAAATATTTTTGTTTTCTATTTTAAGTATGTACTTCTAGTATTTCAATAAAATTTGTTAGGACTTCACTGGGACTCTAACTCTGGTTGTTCGTCTACAGTTCAGTCAGACCAAGAATTTTTATTTTCGTATTTAAAATAAATTTAATGACGTCGTTTTTCCATCGTATAGATTTCATGATAATGAATTTTAAAAAAAACTGCAATTAAAAATTAGTAAAAATAAAGATTTCATCACATTTTCGGAATAATTAAAAAACGCACCGAAATTTAACGAAAAAAAAAACGCACCGCGCACCAACTAAGGAATTTTTCGCACCAAAAATTTAAAAAAGCACCAAAAGTGGTGCGAATTGCACCAAGTTGACGACGCTGCGTAAAATACTTTGGCTTCAACTGAAACAAATAGCTACGCAAATTTAATTCATTCAGCGTTTAAGCAGCATATGTTTATCGTTCATTTCCATGCTTCACATAGTGCAAACATAAAAGCGCTAAAGTTGGCTGTACACATTGGACTTGTCTGTATATAAACACAAGCATTTAACTGTGTATTTGACAGTGGCGTTTGAAGTGAAAATATTGTAAGTCTATGGGGGCCTCAATCTTTGTATTAGGCTGTTTTGTATATTTATCCCTTTGCTATTAAGTTGGAGGTCCACAACTCGCGTTTTGGCGTCAACGCGTTTTAAGCTTTCTAAAGCTGGAGGTCCACACCAAGCGTCTACGCGTTTCATGCGTTCTAAGCAACTGTCAAAAAAGTAGAATCAATGTAGTTGTATAAGTAAAGTTACACACTCAAAAGCGTGGGACGCGCTGACGCCTGAAACGCGAAAATTTCGTTTACTTTCGACTTTTGAAAGCGGTGCACGCGTCACAGCTGACTTTGACAAATGCAAAGCAAATTTATTTTAAAGATGATGTCACCAGAAAAAAAGACAGTTGAAATAACATTTTTTATATGAGTTTGACAAACAAACCGATAAAAAACTTCATATAAAAAAAAAACAGCTGGGTATACGGCATCACCTCCGAAAGTACTTACATATACTTTTAGCAATTTGGAATAAGTTTGCATCGCAAGTCAATCCAAATGTGCAAAAATTAGATCCAAAATTTAAAATTTTTATAAGATTTTAGTTTCTTCTTTTAGATTTTTTTAAATAGTCATAAATGAATATGGATTTGTGGTTCAAATATATTCCAACGCTTTTTTGTTGCATAAAAAGTTTCGTTAAATTAATATGAGGTTAGATGATTCCAAAATATTAATATATTAATATTATTATCCTTTGATCCAATTCTTCAAATACTGACAATGTTTCTTAAAGTTAATTAAATTTCAATATTTTTTTGGTGCCACCCTAATATACATACATACAAACATTGGAGAGCCTCACTAAAAAATACTTTGCTCTGAACAAATGTTTAAAACACATAAAAAATGCAACATAATTCTATTAAATTAAAAAATTAAATTAAAAAAGAAATTTAATTAAAAAATATTTTATGTTTACAATAAGTTTAGTAAACAAAAAAAAAATGAGGTATTGCTTATTTCTGGTTGCCTAGGTAATGAGTTTATCACGCACAACTACTGCTAAAGAAGTAGTCGTATTTTTGATAAACACAATGTGTTTATTTTTTAATAGAAATTTTCAAGTTGAGTAGGGAAACATAATTATTTTCTGTAAACCACCCACCAAGTCCAACTTCATAACAGCATAAGCATTAAGGTACGGTCACACTTGGCGAATATTTGACGAAAAAGGCGTAAACACGAAATAAAATATATTTGAACTTGTTTATTTATTTAAAAGAAACTTTGTTTATTTAGGACAAGACACAACAAATATTTAGTTTTATTTTATTTCATGCTGTTTGATCTTGCAAAACTCTTGTAAGAGTAAACAACGTCAAACAAATTGTGCTAAAATAAGTAAATATTTGCCAAGTGTGACCGTACCTTTAGTCTCATTGTTATACAGCAAACTAATGACGTCATACAAAATCAAACAAAGAAAATTTTAATAAATAAGTAAAATTATTTTATTCGGCTGTGTTTTGAATCTTAACTACTTACCAGCTATGTACAGTGGCTTACAGCTTATTTTATGCAGTGCATTTTATTTGTTTTCAAAACTCCATAAAAAGAAAAATAACAAAAACTTAAAAAAGAAATTGGTTTGAGAGCCATATATACACAGACTTTATGGGGCCGCACTACTGTGGGAAACAACAAAAGTAGCATGTAGTTTTTGAATAAATAAAGTGACACAACATTTGCTGTTAAAGACTGACGCATGCCCTTTTTTAATTCGCAGACCATTACAAAACAATATTTATACCCTACACCACCATAGATTGGATTTGTGCTAATGTTTGTAACGCCCAACACCCAGCTTAAAGTAAATCGATCGACTTAAAATTATTTTCAGAGTCGATTGAACAATGTCCGTCCGTGCGTCCGTCTGGCTGGCTGTCAATGCAAAGCTTGTGCGCAAAGTACAGGTCGCTATTTTTAAGTTATTTCTATAAAATTTAGCACATGATATTTTTCTGCCCAGGGGCGGTTGGAATTGAAATTGCTTGAAATCGTTGCATTATTTCATTACAAATATGCTCCTGAAATAGAGTTTCATACATTTTTGATTTAAGCGCGTATCCAAACAAATCACGCCACAAATAAGCTGTATATGAAGCCTAATCAGATCGGTCCATAATAGACCATAACTGTCATATAAAGCCCACTGCTAATAATCACTTTAGAGAGCATAACTCTCTTCAAAGTGTTGGTATGCAAATAAAATTCAACACAAATAAGTTTCATATATACAGAAATCATGACATCGAATTTTATAACGACCGGTCCATAATTATTGAAAGTTCCCATATAAGACACCCTTTGAAAATCTCTTTAACATGTAAAAATATTTTATCAAGCTAAAAATTTAACACAACATATATTTATGTATATGCACAGAAGTCGTGCACAAAATTTTTGGATGATCGGTGCATAATAAATCATAGCTTCTATATAGACCCCGTTTCTGAAAAACTGTTTTTACATATAGTGGGTGTAGGGTATTATATGGTAGGGCTTGACCAATTATATATTTTTTTAGTTGCTATACTTTGCTTTGGTCAATTGAACAATATTTGGCTATTGTCAATGGAAAGTTGAAGTAGAGTAGTACTGTAGCTCTTGACAGGTGCCACGCCCACATCAAGAAATACAAGTTACAAACAAAAACAGATCAGACCCCAGCGCCGAACGGCTGAGCCTAGCCGCAGTTTTTGATATAAATTTTCTGAGTTTCAGTTTTTAATTAACCGCCACCGAAAATCTTTAGGGTAAGCCGCCGCCACCCTCAAATTTGGTCGGTGAAGGTATTTGACACAGATTCATTTGGCATTAAAATTAAATAACTTTTTTGGTTTTGTTTCAACCAGACGAATATTTATTTAAGAAAACTTTCTAATCGATTTACACATAAATGTAAATAAAAATAAAATTACAAAGATAAAATTTGTTATATTTCTTAGATAAATGCTTTATTATCATTTAATGTACATACATACATATGTATATCCTGAATAAATTTTGACATATGTTTGCATAAATATATATATATTCTATAATTTCAGAAGATATATTAAAACATCAATATTAATTAATTATTAATTTATAAAACAGAATGGAATCTAACTAAATATAAAAGTTTTCCAAAACAAAGTGAGTTTTTTTTTTGCATAAAATATTTCAATTTTTCTAAAATTGGCACTTGTAATTATTGTCCGTTTTATAAAGGGATAAATAAAGGGAGAGTTAAACTGTCTTTAATTAAACATAGAGTTAAACTAAAAGCTAGTTTTTATTTTTAAAGCGGAATTCAAAATCTACTAATAATATAAACGAATTTGAATTTACTCAAAATAATACGTTTTAAATGACTCATTATTATTAATAATTGAGAATTAAAATGTGAGTTTAAACCGGTATGAGAGTTTAAATCACAAACCATAGCTTGAAGTAAAATTTTAAAGTAAAAATCTACATAAATAAACATAAACTTAAAACTATAAAAACTTAAATTAAATTTAATACTAACTTGACATTTTCATTTGGAAAATGTTCCCTTATGGCCGAATTCACAGTCATTAGTTAGCTAATGACAAAGGCTTAACTAATGATTCTTTATTCGCAATGCTTAGTTTACCATAAGAATAACAAGTAATAGTTAAACAATAGTTAAGTATTAAGTATTTTAGTTTACCAATGGTTAACTAATGCCTGAGAATTCGGCCATTAAAGATTTAAGCAACAGTTAAAGCAGTGTTTAAGTTTAAGCACAAGTTAAGTGAGTGGAAAAGTTATACAAATTTCATGTTTAAGGTTAACTGCTGTTTAGGACATTTAAATTAATAATATACGAGTATGAATAAAGCTATATATTGACGGTTGTCAGAGCATACAATATTGTCAGATCTAGCAATGTACTGGCATTGAAAAATTGTTAACAAAGGTAAATTTTCAATGCTTTTTCTTACAACGTTGGTAGACAAAAATTTTAAGTTCACACGGTTGTTAGACATTTCTTGAACATTTTTCGGACAACGTTGTAAGATCTGACAACCTTAATACTTAATAATACATACATACATATATAAATAACTCTAAACTTTTCAAGTTTAAATAGTTTAATTTAATAAATTATTTTAACATTTAAAATTTGATTAAATCATTTAAATTTTTTTTTGTTAAGTTAACAAAAACTTAATTGTACATTTCTACACCCTTTTCCGTATCTCCGTAACTGGGTGGATTTTGTGGAACTTGATTTAAGCCTCTTTGTTCCTGGACATTACCGGCGTCACGTATATCCGTATACAGGGTGTAAATTGGATAAAATATTAACATTTGTAGACCTTAAAGAAAACAATCATAAATAATATTAATTAAGTTGCTTTGCAATATAAATCTTTTTATAGCCAAACCCATCAAAAGAATTTATTTAAAATACAATTTTAAAAATTAAGTTAAAATTTATAAATGAAATAACTGAATATTCAATTAAAGAATTCATAAGTCATTCATAGCAAAATTAATTCTTTATAGAATTGATATTCAAAACAAGTAAGAAAGTATAGTCGGTCAAGCCCAACTATATAATACCCTACATATGTATAAAAAAAGTTTTTCAGAAATGGGCGCTATATGGTCATCCAAAAATTTAGTGCCATGACTTCTGTGAATATAAATATTTTATGAATATAAAACGATAGAAATACTTTTAAGAAATTTATGGAGGAATTCCGGAGAGGGTCTTATATGGGACATTTGACTAATTATGGACCGACTATTATAAAATTAGGTGCTCTTATTTCTGTATACATATATGGAACTTATTCGTGTTGAATTTTATTTGGATACCAACATTTTTAAGAGATTTAAAGTCGTTAAAGTGATTTTCGAAAGTGGAACTTAAATGGAAGCTACGACTAATTATGGACCGATCATCAAAAAATTGTATGAAATATATATAAAACATATTTGTATTCAATATTATTTGAGAGAGTTTATTTAAGAGAGTTGGGCTTTTTAAAGTGATTTTTGGAAGTGGGCCTTTTATGGGAGCTACGACTAATTATGGACCGATCATTAAAAAAATGTACCATGTTATTTTCATATATCTGAAACATATTTTTGTTTAATATTATTTGGATACAAACATTTTTAGGAGAGTTATGCTCTCGAAAGTGATTTTCCTTATATGACGTTATATGGGAGCTATGATCAATTATGAACCAATCTGCACAAAATTTGTACTGATTTGTGGTGAAATCTGTGATTGTTAAGCCCCTATTTCGGGAGGACATTTGTATGGTGGCCAGGTGAAATAATGGACCCATTTCCACCAGTTTCAATCCCATCTGTCCTTGTGCCGAAAAAATATCATGTACCAAATTTTATCGAAATATCTTTAAAACTGGGAACTGTAACTCTGCGCACAAGCTTTGCTTTGACAGCCAGCCAGCCAGACGGACGGACGGACATTGTTAAATCGGCTCAGGAAGTGATTCTAAGTCGATCGGTATGCTTTAAGGTGGGTGTTGGACCAATATTTATGGGCGTTACAAACATCAGCACTAATCCAATATATCCTCCCTACTATGGTGGTGTAGGGTATAACAAGGGGTTATGGATACCATACTATGAAAAACACTTTTTAATGGATTTTGAAAAACGGGCAAAACAGAGTTAATTGAGTTGCTTTATGATTTTATATTGATTTTTTTGTTTTTATTACTTTCAATATAATATTTTTATTGCCATTTACTTTTTATTAATGGTAAAAATTTGACAAAACTTCTATCGTTATTTATCATTTCATGACCCTTTAAGTAAAATCATATTAAACATGCACTCCGGTATTGCACGCCACTGTATGTACTAAATCACAATAAATATAATTTTTATAAAAATGTTTGTTTTTCAACAATAAATCCAGCAGTTTCTGCCGTCATTCCAAAGTAAATATAATCAATATTCCCACACCCTTTAAAAGAAAAATAACAACTTACCCAGGGTCAAAAGACCAACTAACAGATCTGCCAGTATATTTGCAAAAGAAGAGCCCGTTGTTAAACCAGCAAAGGTACCAACAACCAAACGCAATATATAGAAAGAAATACCAACTATGGCACTACAAATCCAGGGTTTCATTAATGTATGACGGTTCTGATTGAAAAATGTATTTAATAAAAGTTATAATGAATTAATAAAACAAAGTCCGTCCCAAAAAAAAAAACGTACCTTAGTTATGCCCACTACTAATAACACCGAGGTAACGAGTGAAAATATAACATAAATCAACAGCAGATAGAGCAGTGTAACGGATATTGTTAGATCATCATCATTTTCCAGTTTTTCTTTTAAAGAAAATAAAAATGTATAACAACAGGTTGTTAATGAGTCATTTGTCATAATTTATGTACATACACACAGAGAAAGAATACATACATACATATATTTACCACAAAAATTTCAACATTTTTTTTCTTTTTAACAATATGTTAATGGTCATTGTTATTATTTATATGATTGCGGTTACCATAATATGTTTAAGTTACGATTCAGTTGATTACTGCAATCATATATACGATTGTAGTAACTATGTCTATATTTGTGGCAATCATGTTTATGATGAATCTATTTATCATAATTTGTTGCTCTTTTATTATGATAAAAAAAAAAAACAACATAATATGGTAGAATCTGTCATCACCAAACTGATTACCATAAACACTACATAATTGCTATAATCATATATATGATTGCTATAATCATAAGAATCGTAACTTAACCATATTATGGTTGCCGAAATCATATAAATAATTACATTGACCATAATATTTAAAACAAAATGCTGAAAAATATTGAAATAGTTGCGGTAAACATGCACAACTATCTATATTTTTTTTCTCTGCGTGTACATAGATAAAATAAAATACTTACCCTCTGCCGACAGCTCACTAAGGGCGCCTAAAATTCTTAGTATATAAATTATGAAGATGATACAACCGAAAACATTTAAACCGGCAATAGTAACTCCCAACGTGGAACGACTACAGCACTTCATTTTTTTTTTTTTTTTTTTTTTAGGAACTATTTGTTTAATTTTCTTTGTGTAACTTCTTTTTTTGTTTGCTTAAGTTCTTTTATACAAGAGAACTTGAACTAGTACGTTTCAACTGATGACTAAATATTGTGAAATTAGTTAAAAAATATACATAGATACAGTTCGACAGACAGCATTAACGAACATGCGTATTACTTCTGCGTAGTAAATTGGAGACAGGATTCTCACAGTTCAGCCCAATATTTGTGTTTGCGTATTTGCACAATTGTATGACTGACGACTTTTTTTTTTATTCGGTAAGCTTAAATTATTGAGTTTAAGGCATATATGAAACATAAAACATTCATTACATGCAATTGGGAGGCCTAAATGTTGTAATATTTTTGCAGGAACAACAGCGTTTGAATAATTTTAAACACATAAAATTTGTGCTCATTTATTCGGAAGTAGAATTAATTCCGTATTTTGCTTCTAATAGAAAAAGTAAAACGAAAATATTTTTCGGAATGAAACTACTTTTAATTTGACATGTGGAATTGTTATTTTAAGCATTTCTAGGTTTTATTCCGAAAAAATTATTCGTTTTACTTTTTCTATAGAAGCAAAATACGAAATTAATTTCACGTCCGAACGGAATTAAATTCTGTGACACGGCTGTAAAATGCATTGCCTCTTTTTGATCAACATTTTGATCAACCTGCCCTGCATAATTATTCCAAATCCGTAACAGTTTTTTCAACTTAATCTCCTGAGATTTCTATTAAGAATTTGATCTATAAATTTGAGTCGAGCTTTCGGATATGACTTCAAAAAAAAAAATTAATGAAATCTTTATTTGATTCGATAGAATGATCAATGTTTATAGATGATGACCGCGGCTACACCTCAAATTGTTCATGCGCTGCGTCCAACATATCGGCTGGTATCTCTAAAATAAATTATTCGATGTTAGCTTCCAGTGCATCAACCGCTGCGTCTTTGTCCCTATAGATATGAGCCTTAACATAGTCTACCACAAAAAATAGTCTAAAGGCCTTAAATCGCACGATCTAGGCGTCAAATGTAAAATAAATTGTTCAACGAACTCGCCTCTCAAATAGTCCATTGTTTCGTATACGTATTATTTTTCATTTAAAAATGAAATGAACTTCGTCACTAAACACAAAAAGTGCACGATGCATTTCCTTAACCGGCATGAATTTTGATAATAAAATTCAATAATCTGCAAGCGCTGTTCGTCTGTAAGTCGTTGCCTTTTAAAATTATAGACCAAATAGAACATGTAACATGTTACACGAAAACAGCTGAGCTGTTAGAAACACTCTTGCCCTAATGAAACATGCCAATAAAATCACCCTATATATTGAACCAACTTCAATGATTGTTCGATCGGGTTAAAGAAGATTCGAATTTAAAAATTCATTAACGATCTCATAACAGTATAGTGTAAACAACACAGATTATTGTTGCTTGGTCCGCTTTCACACTCTTCAATTCTGACTCTTCAAGACAAGCATTTTTTTGTTCGTTTCTTTTTGGCTTGTCTCACACTCTTCAGTTTTAGCTAACCAGTTTTTCTTCAATTCTCTTTTGAACTTGGCTTTTCGTTTACACACGTCAATTCAATTTTCGTATTTATTAATGAAAATCAACATGCATGTAAGAAAAAAACAAAATGAAATATGAAAATATACAAGTACCATCTTTTATTCTCTTCTCCCTTCTCATCCAAAAATACTTGCCTTGGTTTTCATGCATGTTGATTTTGAAAAAGTACGAAATTTGAATTGACATGTGTGAATGAAATGGCAAGTTTAAAAGAGAATTGAACATAAACTGGTCAGCTAAAACTGAGCTGTGTAAAACAGGACTTAGAAAATGTCGAATAATATTGTGTCAAACTTTCGTGCGAGAGATGGTTTGTGCAATTCAGAAGTGGTAATTCTGACACGGATGACAAAAATCGTCCAGGCCAGTCAAAAAAGTTTAAACAGCAATAATGACAGTGACCATAATATTTTAAAGAAATGTTTAAAATGTGCTTCTATTGAATAAATAAATATATAAATAAATAAATAAGTAATTAAATAAATAAATAATTAAATAAGTAATTAAATAATTAAACAAATAAATAAATACAAATATTGAAATAGTTGTGGTGAACATGCACGTCTATATTTATTCTCTGCGTGTCCAAAAAAGTTTGAAGAGCGAGAATTGTAAGGTCCTATCTATTATGCGCTGCTGAAACTGATTCGTTTGAAGAGAGCATTGATCGAAAAACACCCAAAAGATACGGCCAGACATGAAAGCGTAATATTCCATCATGATATAGCTCGGCAACATGTTGCAAACCCTGTTAAGAACTATTTAAAAATAAATTGGAGGAAAGAAGTGCCTCATCCGTCTTACGTGATAGACCTTGCCCCGTCTGACTATTATTTGATTAGATCGTTGTAGAACGCTGTACCACTTTAGAACAGATTATTCTAAGTATTGGCCTGATTCGTTCTTAAGTACTATCTTTGGCGCGTAATCCATATGTTGCCATAAAGATGAGTAGATATCATAGCTAATAATGACCAATACTTTTATATTGTACAAATGTTTCAACATAAGAGATAAAAATTAAAAAAAATCACCCATTTTAAAGTTGTACACCCATCTTAAGCTGATTTATTTGATACCAATCAACAGACTCTTAAATCGTCTATTAAGAGGCGATAAACGTTTATGCAGGAAGAGGTGAGATATGCCTAAAATTTCGTAAATTTGTTTTTTTGATTATAGTTTGGTGGAGAATTAATTTCTCAAATTGCCAGGTTATCCCACGTCGATTTAAGTAAGTCCCAAGTCGAAAATAATTTATAGGTTATAAAACCAAAACGAACGCATGTGACAAATGCACAACTTCGAAAAACCGTAACGCGTTAAGCCTCAGTTAGCCGACTGTAACGGAATGTAACTGCAACAGTAAGAAACAGCTGATGGATATTGTTATGCGTAAAGTAATGCAAATGGTTATGGAGATGTAAAGGTAAAACAACACCGTAATGTATGAATCTGTAAGAAATAGAATTTCCTTATATTTTTACGTCATTACATAACATTCCGTTACAGTCGGCTAACTGAGGCTTTACAGCTAGACGACACCAATGCAAGAGTGAGCCGCCAATCTCTCAAAGGCAGCGAAAAAACGACAGCCTGATTGCCCTTTAGCGATAATGTAAATGACGCTCAAGTTTTTCCTACACCCAGAGCTGAATTACTACTGCCCATAAGATTTTGCTAGATACTAAATTATTTTACAAGTTGTGTCAATGTATTTACAGAAATTCGGCTGGCCGCTTTAAAAACGTCTGTACTGCAGTAATTTTTACATATTGAACTTTCGAGTAGGAGGGTATAAACCCTGTACAAATTACTGTTTAACAGCATCAAGGATAAATTAAAAAAAAAAAATATGTATGAATGAAAAACAAATTTCTCCTATAAACAAGTAAGAAAGTATAGTCGGTCAAACCCGACCATATAATACCTTGCACCCAGTATATGTGTAAAAACAGATTTTCAGAAACTGGCTCTGTATAAGAGCTATGATCTATTATGGACCGATCATTCAAAAATGTAGTTCTGTGCATATAAATATTCTTTGTGTTAAATTTTATCAAGATATAAACACTTTTAAAAGATTTATATATGTTAAAGTGATTGTCAAAGTGGTTCTTATATAGGAGCTACGACTAATTATGGACCGATCATCACAAATTGGGCCCAAATGATTTTTGTGTATATGAAAATATCATGTACCAAATTTAATTGAAATATGTATCTTCAAAATTGCGACCTGTACTCTGCGCACAAGGTTTACATGGACAGCCAGACAGCCAGCCAACCAGGCGGACATCGTTAAATCGATTTAGAAATTGATTCTGTAGGGGTATACATAGTGAGTAGGCAAATTGTTTTGCAATACACTGTATATTTGCCCACTTACATATGTTGAGACTACACCACCATAGTGGGGAGGGTATATTGGATTTGTGTTGATGTTTGTAACGCCCAGAAATATTGGTCCAACATCCACCTGAAAGTATACCGATCGACTCAGAATCATTTTCTGAGTCGATTTAACGATGTCCGTCCGTGTGGCTGGCTGGCTGTCCATGTAAACCTTGTGCACAGAGTACAGGTCGAAATTTTGATTAAATTTGGTACGTGATATTTTTTTGGCCCAAGGACGGATGGAATTGAAACTGGTGGAAATCGGTGCATTATTTCACCTGGCTCCCATACAAATGTCCTCCCGAAGTTGGGGTTTACTGATTATAAATGTTTATGCAAGTATGTAGCCAATTTACATCTACAAATTTTGTGCAGATCGGTCCATAATTAGAAGTAGCTCCCATATAAGGCCCACTTCCAAAAATCACTTTAACGATCATAACTTTCTTAAAAATGTTGGTAATCAAATAAAATTCTAAACAAATAAGTTTCTTATATACAGAAATAATGAGACGTAATTTTATAATGGTCGGTCCATGATTGGTTGAAACTCCCATATAAGACCCTCTCCGTAATCCACTTTAACCTCCATAAATCTTTTAAAAGTATTTATATCGAAATAAAGTTTAACATACACAATATTTATATTCACAGAAATCATGACACTAAATTTTTGGATGATCGGTCCATAATAGGTTATATCTCCTATATAACGCCCATTTCTGACTGTTTTATACATATACTGGGTGTAGGGTATTATATGGTCGGGCTTGACCGACTACACTTTCTTACTTGTTTTTTGTCGACTATTTCTTGTTTGTTTGGCATTGATGTATAAGAAATTGAGACACATGTCTACACCAGAATAACTGGCGTCATCTTAAGGTACGGTCACACTTGGCAAATATTTACTGAAAAAAGCGTAACCACTTATTTTAGCACAATAAAACTAAATATTTGTTGTACTATGGTCTAAATAAGAAAAGTTTTTTTTTTAAATAAATAAACGAGTTCAAATATATTTTATTTAGTGGTTACGTCTTTTTCGGCAAAAATTTGCCAAGTTTGACCGTAATTTTAGTAAACTGTAAAAGCAAAATAATGGTAACTATTCCTTAGTCAATAATAGATTTCAATTTTTTGTCAATTTTAGTCGAATTTTCAACAGTTGTTTTCAGGATGATGGATTTTAGACCATGCAAGTAAAATATAATGGTCACTCTAATATATATTGTATATATGTATATATATCTATGTACATATGTAAATGCCCCTGAAGGAAACCTGGGGACAAGTGTCTCCAAGTCACCACTTTTTTCTACTATTTTTGGTAACGGTTTGGCGACATTGTTAATAGCATTGCCACAATGGTTGTTATTATACAATTATTTCAATTGCGAGCCCTGATAGACTAGGCGATAGTGTGCCGGAGTAGAGGGTTGGGAGTTCGATACCCGCCAAAGACTCTGGATGTTTTCGAATTTATTTTCAATTAAATATTTTTTATTATTTTAATTTTTTTTTTAATAAAACTCCAAAAATTAGCAAAAAAATGCATTTTTATTTTCTATTTCAGAAAAGTACCAAAAGTGTAGACAATGTGGTCCCAAAAGAACTACCTTGTCAATAGTACCTACATGTCAGTAGTGGATTTTCAATGACACGCACATGTTAAATGTCTGTTGTAATTAGCATTGTCTGGGGTATACTAAGTCACTAGTACTGGTGACTGTCTCAATAATAAATCAGTACAGTTTCACTATTGACATTTCCTGCAGGGGCACAACAAAAAAGGCGACTTAAAGTCTCTAAATAAAATTAAAATATCTGCTTACAAATGACGGGATTTTACACAAACTACATGTTACTAAATTTTCAGTAATTTTATTGTTAGAAGACGTCTGCATTTATCATTGTATGATTTTTCTTTTTGAATTTCTTTTTAAATTATTACAGGCACGTGTGGTATTCGGTTTCATAAAGTTTTCATACCCTTGAAACCTTGAGTGCTAAGGACCAATAGAAACAGACTTAAATAATAATGTCTGTTTGTTGAAAATCACTTTCAAACGACCCAAATTAATAAAAATAAGAAAATTTCTTAAAAAAAAAATCACTAAAATCGGTGCCTTATAGTTACTAATTTTAAATTCTAGATAAAAATTCAGTTAATAGTTTTTATATCGAAAACTTTTATTTATTTCAATAAGATTGTCACATAAGGTTCAAACTTAATTCGAATAGGCTGACTTCAATAATAATTACTTAATTCGTTTTTTTTTTTCGTTTGGAGTTGACCTTTATGCTCATAGATGTTTATTGCCGTATTTCCTTATATAGTTTATAGATGAAATAAAATATCAAGACTTGTAAAGCTGAAATGAAATGTTAATAAAAATGGCAATTATGAGGATGTTCCAAAATATATTAAAAATTAAAAAAAAAAATAATAACTGAACTACACAATTTCCAGTTATATTTCAGAAGTTTATAATTGAAGTTTAGAAATTTTTAATAAAATTTCAGAATTTTTATGTTTTTTTAGTTACAACATAAAGAATATGGTTACACCAACTACACTGTGTTTTTGGTAACAATGTATTGTTGTGGTACACAAATAATTGTTATTTTAATTTGATTTTAACTATAATTTAGTTACTATCAACATTTTTGTGTTTATCGCAATTATAAAATTTAATATGATTCACTTAAACATTATTATTTAAAAAAAAATGTTTACTATAACTATTGAATGATAACTATTCAAACATGTTATATCATTTACAATGATTTAAACTTACAAATAACCATTAAATGATAACCCCCTTATTCAAAAACGATTATTAATTTAACAAACGTTTATTAAGACAGATTTGCATATATAAAAATTTGCTTAATAAACGTTTGTTAAATTTAATAATCGTTTTTGAATAAGGGGGTAAGTTTCTACATATATTTGTACTCATATTATGTTTAAAATGCAAACAAAATATGTTTAATTTTAATAATATTTTGTTTTTACCATTTGTAGAAAGCTTTTGCATCAGTTCAGTAGTTTGTCTGTTCGATATCAGTTTATTTATTCAGATTTAAATGTTTCAATAATTGAAAAGAAAAAACAATTCGTATTTGAAATATTATTACAAAATAGAAAAATGTCAATGATCACAAAATAAAATTCTTTTAAAAATAAATAACTAAAAATAAATGTAAATCTATATGTATATATATAAAATACAATGTTTGTCCTCTATAGACTCTAAAACTATCCAACCGATTTGGCCCAAACCGGTTGCATTTGAAAGGTTATAGTCTAAATTAGGTTTTCGGGCGTGGCCCCTCCCACATAAATTGAATAACATCATATATCTTGACTATTGTGATAGCAAGAGTTTTGAAAGATTGCAGTATCCCATGTTACTGATTTGAATAATCAGGAAAAAAAATGGGCGGGATCGGACCAGTGGGACTGGCAGCTCACATACAAAGTAAATATTTAATATATATATATAAAAATTAATGTTTGTATGTATGTCCTTTATAGACTCCTAAATTATGCATCTGATCATGTGATGATCTTCGGCAAAGTTGTTGTGTATGAGTCCGGGAAGGTTTCTCAGTTGGTACGAGCACGCCTACTCTAACGCCCACTTTTTTTAAATTGATTAATTTCTTCTGCATGGGTTTTTACAGATTTACTTCAAACAATTTGTATACACATCTTACTGAAGGCGAGGTAAAAATAAAAATTTTATGTGCCAAAGCTTCTTATTTCTTTCGACCACTCCTACTTTTTTTAAATGTGTAATTGATTCTACTCGGATTTGAACATATTCTAGGTGAGGCAAAAATTAAGATTCATACTCCACGCCCCTTTTCACGCCCCATCTATTGCAGGACAACGCCTGCCTGGAAGGCCAGACCGCTGGACCAATCTTACTAAAAATGTAACGGAATATAACGGCATGACTAAAAATACTTCTTTCGACCGCCTACTTTTTTCAAAATGAGAAAAATCAATGAAATATTTAAAAATGAATTGAAAAAAAAGCGTAGCAACGCGCGCAGGTTACAGCTAGTTTTTTTATATACGTTGAAAGTGCATAAATATTTATTTGTATTTACACAAATATTATAATATGATTATTTTAGATTATAATATGATTATTATATATCATAATATGATTACTTTAGATCATAGTATGATTACTTTAAACTATAATATGGTTACATTAGGTCATAATATGAACATGTATGACAATTTTATGATTATATTGGGTTATAGTATGATGTTATAATAACAAATTATGATTAATAAGAAAATATGATGATGAAATATTACGATGATAGCACTGTTCAAGTTTTAAATACGAAATTTCTGGTACTAATGTGAAAACCATATGATTGTATTTAGATGAGATGAAAGTCCAATTTGGCTCATTGGAAAAAATTTATGCCGTTTTGTTTGAACTTCGGTCAATTTTTCAATTTTTGACAATTTTCAGTCCATTTAAGTCGCTTATGTTATCTTTAGACGGCTCGCAATTACTATTTTCATCATTAAAATGTACATTTCAACTGAGAAAATCAATATTTTTAACCTATTTCCATGATTTTTGCCCATTTTTCCATCGATTTTCCCCATTTTTTGCTGTTTTTATGCGCTTTTTTATAGTTCATTTTTATAGCTCAGTCGACTTAGAATTTTATAAGGACCAATAAAATATATATGTAACTTATTTGGTTTCAGAACACCATTTCTCAATGTTATACACAGAATGACAAACTTATGTATACATATGTATATATATGAAACAATTTAAATTTGAAATTTCCAGATTTGTTTGGAATTTTCTGAATTCAAAAAATAAAATTCTCAATTTTATTTGGAATTTGTTCAATTATAAATTAATTATGATTATAAATATTTTGAATTTTCACAATTTCTATTTGGAATTATCCATGGTGTAACTATACAAGATGACCGCAGTAGCACAGCTGACTGACCTTATTTACAATTTACTTATGTCAAAAGTAATACTTTTTCAAGTATTTTTGACAGCAGTACATAGTATTTTACACAAACAAAATGCCTGTTGTTTCTGTATTTGTTGCCGATTTGCACTCACCTAGTATAATTACACCATGGAATTATCAATTCTATTTGCAATTCTCTCAATTTCATATTAAATTTTGTCATTTCTAATAAAAAAAAAATAGTGTGATTCAATTTTAAAGCTATTCCTTTATATACAAATGTTCTGCCTAAAATTTGTGATCTTGCAAAAAATAAGCAAGATTGTGGCTGCAGGCAAACTGGGCCAGCCTAATATAAACATTTATATTATTAGTTAAAAAAGTAAGAGCTTGTGGTGACTCTCCCATAAATTGCATGTTTGTGTAGGAATTAATACCAATCCTCAAAAAAAAAAAAAAAAACATTGAAAATACCCCTAAAATATGTAATTCCAGCAATGACCTTCTCTTATTTATATAATAAACTAAATATACTTACATACAAACTTATGTATGTACATAACTAACATAATAATGATAATGGAATAAACTTACCCAAAGTTAAACAGCCAAATATAAATGAGGCAAAGACATTGGCGGCTGCCTGGCCATGCACAAGACCGACAATGAAACAAATAACCACCAGGAATGCTTCACAAACAATACTAGCTGCTGAACTATAAATCCAAGGCTTCATTAAAGAATGACGTCTCTGAAATGTCACAAAATACAGCAGTATATATAAAATTTATTTGAATTCAATATTGAAGAAAACTACATAGCGTTAGTTTAGTGGGCAAATGTGATAAGTCGCTTTTCTCAAATTAATAGAAACATTCAAAAAGCTTTTGTCTTATATATTTAAGAAAACTGTTATTACAGTTAAAATTAAATAATTTTTAAGGAGTTTTAAGCAAACAATAACTAATATGTATTTAAATTTTCATTACACATGGACTTAGCATGTTTGCTCACTAAACCAATGATATGTACATACACCTTCATTTACCTTTATAATGCCCGCTATTAGTAGGCCCGATACAATGATGCCAAATACACAAATTACCAAAACTACAATGGAGCTGGTCAATATATCTTCAGTATTCTTTTCTTTTTCTGCAGGTAATAAAATAAATCAACACTTAAACATTTATTTTTTTTTTACAGGAAATGAAATTTTCTCAAAATATTTACGCTCTTCCGTTAATTCACTTAGCTCACACAAAACTTTTATTATATAAAAAATAGTTAAGGTATAACCGAGGATATTTATACCGCCTATAATGATACCGAAAGTGGAACGACTCATGCACTTCATTTTGCTGCTTTTATTTTTAATATACGTAAAATAATTTAGTTGTTTAAAATTTTAATTTCTGAAATTCTTTTCAGTTTTTCGATGTGCTACCAACAGGTTCAAGTTAATAACTAAATAGCGTAAAGGAATTTTCACAAAAAACAGGAGTGACCGTTAGAAATTAAAAGTAAAAAAAAAATATTGCATCTGCTTAGTAAATAGAGGATATTAGACTAGTATAAAATTGTACGAGTATTAAGAAAAGGTGAAAGTTTTGATAATGAATCGTTAATATATGTTGCTCATTACACAGTAAATTGTTATAGGAAACCGTTACCGTTAGGCTACCGTTATTTTTAAAATACCCTTTTAGTGCGCGATTACCGTTACCATTATTTATTTCTTTCCAAATTAACAGTAAAAATACCGTTATAGCTAAAACACCTTTCTAAACGTAACATTTTAACCATTTCCAATCACTAGACAAACGCTTTACCAGACTAAATCGTTAAAACGTATCCGTTTTATAGCAATACCATTCAGCTTTTTCAGTACAATTTGGATATTTACGAGTAATTGCACGACAGGTTGGAAAACTATTATCTACACGTATTCTTTTTGCGGTACTTACACTGGTGTTGTTTTTTATTTGCATGATCATAGTCATAGCATATTCTTAAGGTATGGTCCCACATGGCAAATATTTACTCAAAAAATCGTAACCACTTGTTTTAGCACAAATAAAATAAAACTAAATATTTGTTGTGTCTTGTCCTAAATAAACGAAGTTTTTTTTAATAAATAAACGAGTTCAAAAATATTTTATTTAGTGGTTACGTCTTTTTTGGCAAGTATTTGCCAAGTGTGATCGTACCTTTAGTATAATATATTCTTAAGGTTTACATACACCATTTTATAACATTATTTACAGTACTGTACTTTTTGGAAGCTTTTACTTTTTTGAACCTGAATTTCAAAAAATTTATCAACTCTTTCTTTTTTCAGTTTACATACAGTGGCTCACAGCTTATTCTGTGCAGTGATTTTTTTTTGTTTATTTTTAAAGCTCCAAAAAAGAAAACTACAAGGAACTTTAATAAGTAAGAAAGTATAGTCGGTCAAGCCCGACCATATAATACCCTACACCCAGCATATTTATAAAAACAGTTTTTCAAAAACGAGCGCTATATGGGAGATATTACCTATTATGGACCGATCATCCAACAATTTAGTGTCACGATTTCTGTGAATATAAATATTATATGTGTTAAACTTTATCTCGATATAAATACTTTTAAAAGATTTATGGAGGTTAAATTAAATTACGGAGAGAGTCTTATATGGGAGTTTCGACTAATTATAGGCCGACCATTATAAAATTAGGTGTCATCATTTCTGTATATATGAAACTTATTTATGTTGAATTTTATTTGGATACCAACATTTTAAAGAAATTTATACTCGTTAAAGTGATTTTCGACAGTGGGCCCTATATGGGAGCTATGACTTATTATGAACCGATCATCATAATATTCGACCATATTATATGTACTATATATGTATGAAACATATTTATGTTCAATATTATTTGGACACCAACAGTTTTAAAAGAGTTATGCTCTTTAAGGTGATTATATGGAGGCTACGACTAATTATGGACAGATCTTGACAAAATTTGTAGATGTGATTTAGCTTCATTTATTACTCATTGGTGGTGAAATTTATTTGCATACTTGTATAATTCAAAGATTTATGATCGGTAAACCCCAATTTCGGGATGACATTTGTATGGGGGCCAGGTGAAATAATGGACCGATTTGCACCAGATTCAATTCCATCCACCCTTGGGCCAAAAAAATATCACGTACTAAATTTTATCGAAATTTATGCGACCTGTACTCTGCGCACAAACTTTACATGGACAGCCAGCCAGACGGACGGACGGACATCGTTAAATAGATTTAGGAAGTGATTCTGAGTTGGTCCGTATACTTTAGGGTTGGTGTTGGACCAATATTTCTGGGCGTTACAAACATCAGCACAAATCCCACTATGGTGGGTATTATATGGATTTACCGACATACTTTCTTACTTGTTTTTGTTTGTCAAGGTACGGTCACACTTCTCAAATATTTACTCAAAAAAGCGTAACTACTTGTTTTAGTACAAATTTGCTTGACGTTGTTTACTCGTAAAAGGGTTTTGCAAGATCAAACATCATCAAATAAAATATAACTAAATATTTGTTGTGTGTTGTGTCTTCTAAATAAACGAAGTTTTTTTTAATAAATAAACGAATTCAAATATATTTTATTTAGTGGTTACGGCTTTTTCGGCAAATATTGCCAAATGTGACCGTACCTTTACTGTATAATATTTTTTCTTTTTAAATGACAATAATTTATGGTGTTTTCTTTTCTGAAATAAAATGTTACACCTTTATTTTAAAGATGTCGCATATTTAATGGTCAGAATAGAATATAAAATCACAACAGTGTAACACTTTTTTTCATGTACAGCTGTTTTTGTTTTTTTTTTTGTTAAAAAATAAGAAGCAGATAGTTTATTGGTAAAATTGCTTGAAATAAGACAATGAATATCTCTCAAAAAGACCAATGCCACCTTCCCGACTAATACGCAAATTATTCTTAAACTATAAAAATTATATATATAAACTACATTACATACATATATAAGGAGATATTGTCCTATGAAATTTGACATATGACATATCAACTTCAGATTATTCATTAATTACGTTCTCTACAAAGCCTTTCACTCGCGGTTGTGGATTTCTTTCCATAATCATATCAAATATTTCATTATCATCAGATGATGAAGATGAATCCAACAAGTCATCCAAAATTTTTTCAGCACATAAAAAAGTAGTAATATTTTCCATTTTGTATATTTTTTTTTTTTGTTTCTTAACACAAATAAATTCATAAACAAAACAAATGTCAGTTGTTTTATCGTGCGATTCTCCCCCTCTAAAAATACAGAGTGTGAAAGGTGCAACATTTTTTAAATTTATAGTGTGACATTTATACAAAAGAACACACTACACTTTAGCAGTGTTGACATTTTTTCAGAAAAGAACACAAAACAATTAAAAAAGGTGCGAAATGGGAAAAACGTGTAACATTTTTGGCAGAAAGAAAAACGCCATTAGTTTTTAAGTTTCTGTTAGTTTTCTTTTCATAGAGCTTTGAGAGCAAAAAATTAACTGCATAAAATAAGCCATGAGCCACGGTAGCTCAGCCACAAAATTAACTTCTGTGAGGAAGTGGAATAAATTCCGTATTTTGCTTCTATAGAAAAAGTAAAACGAACATTTTTTTCGGAATGAAACCTAGAAATATTTAAAATTACAATTCCAAATAGCAAATTACAAGTGGTTGCATTCCGAAAAATTTACCTTGTACTTTTTCTAAAGAAGCAAAATACGGAATTAATTTCATTTCCGAACGGATTTACATACTGTATTATGGCTGATAGTCTGAGTTTTTTTCTGATTTTTTTTTTTTTTTTGCTAAAATAACGTTAGTTCAGTTTTTTAAACATAACTAGTAAAAAAAAAGTTTTAAGAGTGGTTTCAGTTAATATCTAGCGTTTTAGCTGTTTTTTTTTTGCAGCACCCTACTTAAAGAGAAGACACACACATAATTCGTAATATAATTTGTTATATTATTAAACTTTCACTATATTACACCCACACACGAAACTTTTTGGTTATTTAGCAATAAAATGGATATTAAACAAAAACACCTTTAACGTTAGCATAAATTTTAGTCTAATAGCTGTGACCCAAGATGAAGGTTTAGAAGAATGTTTTTCTTCTACCAGCTCTCTCTCTCTCTCTCTCACTCTTTTGAATGGGCTAGTTAAGCTATTCAAATATCGAGGAAGACTTAACCAGGAAGAAACTCTCATTCATGAATTAAAATTATTGTGGCACTTTACTCATTTGAACACGATATTGTTAACGCAACCAGTTGTAAATAAGTTATTACTTTGATATTATTTTAACTGCTTCCAAGTAATGACTTTAGCAAGTTATCGTTAGAACTTACAGAAGTTGTCAATAGTAAAAAAAGAACGTGTACATGAAAATGTCTTATAAACATTGATCGACACTCATTTGCAAGCAAAAAGAAATTTGTATGGGGGCTAGGAGAAATCTTAAATCGATTTTTTCCATTTTCACCAGTATTATTATAAATATTTCATGGGTATCTGCAATACTTTGACTAAACAGACGAATAAGATGAACAGACCAGAGAATTTAAAAACACCATGTCAAGGAAAGAATAAAGCACGGTGTAAGGAACGTCATGATATGGGGTTGTTTTACATGGTGGCACCTCGTAACACAGCAATAAATCAAAGAAATAAAGAGGAAAGTAGACTATCTGCGTATTTTGCAAAATAATCTTTACAATTTTGCAGATAAGAACGTCTGTCATATGGACGTTCAGTTTGATGGTGAGTCAAAGCACACTCAAAAAAACCGTGAAAGAATGACTCAACGAGAAAAATTTCCTTTTAATGCAGGTGCCAGCAAAAAAAATCCGACCTGAATCCGATTGAGAACTTGAAGACACACTTGTGACAATATCGATTAACTCCAACTCATTTGGACGAGCTTTGGTAGCGGGTTCGGTGCGAATGAGAGGGTATTACAAATAAATTAATTGAAAAATGTCACTGCAAATGTATTATGGAAAATACCTCGAATGATTTTAAAAGATTTTAATAACGTAACTTAATGAAGACTGGAAAACTGCATTGTCTTTAGCCAGTTTATATTTCAGAATATTATGCCATCGGAAACGTACGAGTGATGTGATGTGATTCAAACGCTCTAAATGTAAATGTAAACTCAATACTTAACAGAAATTCTCAATAAAATTCTCACAATGGAGTCAATACTCGTATAAATTAGAAAGGTCTTAGAAAATACTAAGACAGTAAGAATAAAGTTTTGTGATAGTGTATACGATTACTGTGAAGCCTTACTAAGAAGCAGTAAGTAAGCGAATACCATTAAAAATGATATATTCGGCTATGCCGAATCTTTAATGCCCTCCACATAAACGTAATAAGAAATACAGAAACTACTCTGTTTATAGGACTAGAATATCGTTATTCTGTGTTTTCTATTCAGTCTTAGTATAAATTTAATTATTATGTATTTGATATATTGTTTGAAAGACAATTTTACGACCAACATAATTTATGTTAAATATATTGAAATTTTATCCAATTTCGACCATTTATAATTGATGTAGTTACCGATTCTTACTGTAATTTACAGAGTTTGTTTAATTTTCATAATAATCTTGATTGTAATTTAACAATTTATAAAATTAAAAGAACATTTTTCCATATTCACCACAAGTTAAGAAACAGAGTATAAAAATAGGATAAGATGTAAGATGAGGCTTTTTTCTTAGAATTTGAATTCAATAATATTATTTACAAAAGATTTATGGATAGCATAGTGGATCCAGTATCCACTAATGTGGTTTCTGCGTATTTGAGGCTTATTTTGGTTGAATTTAATCTCAATAACGGTATTTATAAGAGTTATATGGTTGTCTAGTATGCTCGGAAGTTATCGGGAGCTATTGCCAATTATTGACTGACAGCTACAAAATCCAGTAGCATAACTGCCGTATAACTGATATTAGTATGATTTCTGGACTAAAATTATTGATCTGGTTATATAAAAGTTGGTTCGATATCGATATTTATTAGACATTTTTGTGGGTTTATTTCTTTTTTGGAAATGGTTCTTATATGGCAGCTATGACAAATTATGGGCCGATCTTTTTGGAACAGTGATTTTTATGCATATGAGGATATTTCACGTGAAATTTCAACATAATAACAGTATATTTAAGATATATATTAGTATTAACATGGATTTCGGGAGTGGACCTTATATGGG
This sequence comes from Bellardia bayeri, assembly GCA_950370525.1. Classification (NCBI taxonomy): domain Eukaryota; kingdom Metazoa; phylum Arthropoda; class Insecta; order Diptera; family Calliphoridae; genus Bellardia; species Bellardia bayeri. The sequence continues at coordinate 64,175,438 of OX493268.1, forward strand.
GTATATAGTCAAATATGGACCGATATTCTCAAAATCCAGCAGTTTGATTTAGGCATGTATGTAAATGATCCGTGTAAAATTTTGGATCGGTACCGTTATTTATAACAGACTTATAAGCACAGAGTACACAGAGGCGACAATTTTGGCGTTTCAAAATCGCTACAATCAGCTGATAAGGCAAAAAGAGAAAGAAAATATTTTCTGGTTGTATTTGGTAATGTGAAAAAGCAAAGCACTATATAAAACACGAAATTTGTGGACAAAGCAAAATAAACAAAACAATTTTGTGTCAAAGCAAAATCAGTGGCAAAATAAACCAAACAATTCGTGTGATTTTAATTGAAATTTTAAATTTTGTTATACTTTGTGATTTCAATAAAAGTTAATAATAGACAATAATAATGAATAATTGGAAAATATAATTATACTGTGATATAAATGTAATAAATTAAAATAATAATTAAATATAAAAAAGAAATTAAACTAAATTAAAATTTTCATAAAAATACATGCAACTTATGGCGTTTTCTTTTCTGGCAAAAATGTTACATATATGTTACACTTTTTACCCATTTCCCATATAAAAAAGGAAAAAAGTGTAACATTTTTGCCAGAAAAGAAAACGCCATTACCTTTTCCACCAAAATTTAATTTTATTTGAGTCAGAAATAAAGAAAAATAGTAACATAAAGAAAACAAAAAGGCAGGTTTCAAAGAAAGAGACAAGAAATAAACTACACTATCTTTGCTCTTCTGTCACCACTGTGTACTCTGTGCTTATAAGTATTAAAGTGATTTTCGGAAGAGGGCTTCATATGGGGCATACGGTTAAAAATAGACCGATATTCACAAAATTTTGTGGAATGATTTTTGTATATATGTAAATGATCTGGGAGCTATGACCAATTATGGGCCGTCCACCATAAAATTTAGCCCAACAATTTATTTACCTATAAGGATAATTTTTGTATCAAATTTTAACTTTTTAATATTATTTCTACCAGTTTTATAGGTATTTAAGTGAATTTTGGAAGTGGGCTTTATATAGGGTCTATGGTCAAACATGGACCGAACTAAAAAAAAAATCGTTTTGCGATTTCTTTTTGCATGAAACTTATTTTTGCTGAATTTTGTATTGATATTCCAATTTTATAGTCATTTATGTATAATTGAGCAATATTTCGAGTGTTTTACACAAACAGACGGACGGGCATGGCTCAATCGACTGATGATTTCCTGATGACCAAGAATGTATATACTTTATTGGGTCTCAGATGAGTATTTCTCATGGTTACACACTGAATGATAAACTTATATATGCCCTAGAAATTGGGTTACACTCAAAACTCAAAATTCGGGGTAGCACTCTATTGTTAGCAACACACAACTGGGACAAATAATGATTTTGTTTTCGTATAACAGCTGACAGATAACGTGACCATATTTAAAAAAAAAATATGTAATATATAAAAAAAAACAAAAACACAGGTAAACAATTTTTATTGTTACTATTTTGTACATTTATTTTAAATTATATAAAGTTTTTTTTTTTTTTTTTTTTTTTTTTTTTTTTTTTAAACTATTGCTATTATTTATTGAATCTTCAGATATTGAAATGACAATAAGTTTTCGAATCTTAATACTAAAAGAAAATAATAAGTCCAGCCAGTGCTAGACAAAATATTATGATACTACAAAAAAATTTACATCCACTGATCCAGTCATCTGTTTTGCGTTTGAGTTAAAGCAAGGGTATCCCTCCTTCTCAACCGAACATGGCCACTAAAGTTAAGGATGTCTCGTGCAAGTGGGTTTGGATGGTGTTCAAGTTTGCTGACATATTTTGAGGCGTATTTTGTAAATTCGTCTTTCACCAAAGGAATGCTTAGATCTTTGTGAATTCGAGAATTTTTAACGTACCATGGAGCTGCAGTAATTATACGTAGAATTTTATTTTGACCTCTTTGAATTTTTTCAATGTTGGATGCTGAGGCAGTACCCCATAATTGAATTCCATAACACCATATTGGCTTTAGAATTGCATTGTACAACAAAAGTTTACAATCCAACTTTAATGTAGAATTTCTGCCGATTAGCCAATTAAGTTGCACTGCTTTTAATCTCATCTGTGTAAGTTTTGCGTCAATATGAGACTTCCAGGTTAAACGACGATCGAGGTGGATTCCGAGGTATTTGACTTCATTGTGTTGCGGAATAATTTGGTTATTTATTCTGATGGACGAGCAGGTATCTTTTCGCAATGTGAAAATTATATGAATACATTTCTGTTCGTTAACCCTGATTTTCCAAAGCTCAAGCCAATTCTCTAGTTTATAAATATAATTCTGCAAATTCTGTGATGCTATTTGATGGTCCTTATGAACGCTAATAAAGGCTGTATCGTCAGCAAAAGTTGAAGTATGTATATTGGGGTCTGACGGCATATCGGATGCATAAATCAAATATAAAGTAGGACCCAGTATGCTACCCTGGGGTACTCCTGCTTCAATTGGCTGAGCGGGGCTTAAAAAATCGCCTTCTTTGATTGTAAATTTGCGACCATATAAATAACTTTTCATAAGTTTGTGGGTGTTAGCAGGCAGAGCTAATTTTATTTTGTGCATTAAACCTTCATGCCATACTTTGTCGAACGCTTGGGAAACATCAATGAAAAGCGCGGAACAGTATTTTTTCTCTTCAAACGACCGTCTTATCACATTTACTAATCTGTGTGTTTGTTCGATGGTACTGTGTTTAGCTCTGAACCCGAATTGATGATTTGGAATACATTGAGTGTCGTTCAGAATTGGAATCAACTTAGCCATTAACAATTTTTCAAACAGTTTTGAAATTGTCGGCAGTAGGCTAATTGGCCTATATGACTCTACTTTGGTGAGGTCCTTCCCTGGCTTAGGAATCATGGTAATCATAGATACCTTCCAATCTGCAGGATAGTATTCTAGGCGTAAAATAGCATTGAAGATAAAGAGAATAATTCTTCTAGCTACACGAGGTAACTCCACGAGCATTTTGTTGCTGATTTTATCCATACCTGGAGCTTTTTTAAGGTTCAGAGTACCAATAGCGCTTTGAATATCATTAAAGCTAAGTCTTAGAGGTACAGGAGGTCTAATAACGAGTGGTGGCAAATCAGTTGCATTATTTGAGTTGTTTATAGTAAACACATTTCTCAAATGGTTAACAAATAAAGTCCCTTTCTCGGAATCGTTTCTAGCCCAGTCACCAATCGGATTTCGCAAAGGAGGTTTTCCTCTAACTGGTCTTTTTAAACCTCGTGCCGCCTTCCATAACGAATAGTCAGATTGTGGGGAACTGTCAATTCCCTCCAAGTATGATTTAAGTGAAGCCATTCTTTGGGTTTCTAAGAAATTTCTTAGTATATCTCTGCATTCCCGTAGCCTAGCTTTCAGTTGAGGAGACCTGTGAATTTGCCACTCTCTTCTAACTCTTCTTTTTTCTGTCAGGAGATGTTCGAGTTCAGCGAAATAAGTTCTGTTTGTCCTATTTCTGCATTCAACGTCATATGTGGAAGCGTGATGCACAGCTCTTCGTATGTCCTCAGTAAACTTGCCAATCGACCCATCAATATCCTCGGTAGTTCTCAACACTACATTTTCCGTGCAGTGGGAACTTAAATACTTTTTATACTTTATCCAACTTACTCTGGATTTAGACATGTCCCGAAATGGAGAGCCATACCCTTGAAGGAAACGCATTGAAATAATAGAAGGAGAGTGATCTGAAGACAAGTCTAATGAAGGCTCCACTTGTATCGATTCTACAGGGATATTTTTCACTACTCCGAAGTCAATAATATCGGGAATCTTCCGTCGGTCCGTCGGCCAGTAGGTGGGATGCCCGCTTGAGAGTACATCTAAGCCCATTTTGGCAATGGTGTTGAAGAGTTCACGACCCTTCGGGGTCACTAGACGTGAACCCCAAAATGTGTGTTTGGCGTTAAAGTCACCAGCAACCAAAAATCTAGCTCCAAGGGAATTGAAGAAGCTGTAGTATTGATGTTCTTTTATTGAAAATCGAGGCGGCGAATAAATTGATGATAAAACAAAGTTGTATTGACAGAATTCAATGCAAATGTTTGTTGCTTGGAGGTAATCCTCACATATGTTGTTCATTAAATAATGTTTTATTCTGTTCTTTATAAGAATTGCCGAACCTCCACATGCTCTTCCGCGGGGATCTTTAGTATCATACAACACGTAGCCATTAATTTTGAAGTACCCTGTCGCCGTCAAGTGAGTTTCAGCAATCATCATGACATCAATCTGCTTATCCATCAGGAAGTGTTCCAGTTCGTTTTTATGTTGGCGGAGGCCGTTCGCGTTCCAAAAACAAATTTTTAAACAAATCATTTCTTTAAAATTGCTTGTAAGATAGTGGATTGCATTTTCAGCATTTCCTGCATCATGGATGTCATAGTGGTTGTAAAAGTGTTCATAGTTTGGACAAGTGTCTGCAAAGTAGTCTCTAGAGTGTTAATATTAGGCTCGTAATATTGAGATTTAGGTTCCTGCTCCAAACCTGGCATATTAGATTTAACCACGTTAGCGTAAGAAACTTGTCTAGAACTAGGCGCGTTTTCATGACTAGTGGGCCGTAACAATTGAGGAAAATTGTTACTCGATGCAAAATTAGGCTGTTGTGGATGAACAGGTAATACTGACGTCTTGTTGGTCCTTATGCCTTTCAAATGAGTGTAAACTGGACAACCTCTATAATTTGCGGTATGATTACCTCCGCAGTTACTGCATTTTTTGATTTTTGAGTCGGTTTTCGACTTATCACATTGAGCAGTTGTATGTAGTTCCCCACACGCAACACAAACTGACGGCAATTTACAATATGCTTTAGTGTGACCAAATTCTTGACAATTAAGACACTGGACGGGTCCCTGACGCTTATGCGGTTCTTCCACGGTGATTCTACGATGCAGAAGGTAAATCAGATTGTAGATGGGATGGGACTCGTTTTTCTTTAAGACTATATCTCCGGGTTCCAATTCCACCCTGAACATAGGCTGAGGAATCTTTTCACGGTTTCTAATATTCGTTATGTTCTTAATTTTGAAGCCATTTTCCATTAAACTAGTCTTTATCTCGGCAGGATCAACATCTGGGTCTATACCCTTTAGAACGACTTGGAGTCCTTTTGCGCTTTTCAGCTGGTAGGTATAGAAATCCCTACTCTCCCTCTCCAACTGGTTGGACAATTTTCGAAAGTCATCTTCCTTTTTCACTTGAATTTTGGTTTCGCTGATATTTCCATGTTTAATTGAGGTTACGCTAAACATATTTTCACCTATTACCGAAACAATTCCTTGTACCAATTTACTGGAAGTGGGCTCTCTCAGATAAATTGGTGGGGGCTTAAACGTTTTTTTAGGAAGTTCTGGATCATCCGTCTGGAGGAGAGCAAACCTGTTTTGATCATTTGGATTGTCAATACTCACGGTCTTGGGAGCTTTTGAATTTGATGACGTTTGAGCAGATGTCGGGCTCCTCTGTCGCTTAAGAACTGTGACGTATTTATCCATACCTACTTGTTTTCTAGGTTTGACTGCACTATTTGATGTAGAAGATATTGATGTTTTATCATCTGATGAAATCACTATATTGGGCGAACAGGAACGGCGCCGTTCTACGGCTCTTGTAGTGAGAAGATTCTCCACAGATTTTTTTAAGGATTCTTCCTCAGAGATCCATAAAGATTTTCTAGTCGAGCTAAGCTCTTTCTCAGAATTACATCTGAGAGGAACACTCATACAGTTTTTATGTGATTTTTAATGTTTTTTATTATTTTTTTTTAATGTTTTTTATTTTTTAATGTTTTTTATTTTTTTTTTTTTTTTTTTTACCGTAGGTATTTTTACCTATTACGAATTATTTTTTAACTTTTTGTTTTATTTCGACCTATTACACTTTTTCACCTATTACGATTTTTTCACCGAAAATTCAGCCGCACTAAAAATAACACGTCCGAACAGTTCAACAACACTATGTGTAAAGTAAAAACTAAAACAATAATTATGCTAGGAACACAATTGGGACGAGCGAAGAATTAAAAATTAAACACATTTGTATATATGGAAATACAAACAATATTGGCGTCGGCTGAATTCGTATTACGTGGCGATCTCTGAAACAGTATGAAATACTATATTCATTTCTATTTCTTACGCCGGCGAACGACGAACAAACAATACGGGGTTTTAGTTTTTAATGTTTTAGTAAATAATGTTAATTTTTACTTTGACAGTATGAAATACTATATTTATTTCTATTTGTTACGCCGGCGAACGACGAACAAACAATACGGGGTGATCATGTTTCGTTTTAGTTTTTAATGTTTTAGTAAATAATGTTAATTTTTACTTTGATTTTTGTTTTATTTTTTACTTTATTTATTTCAAAATAAATATACAAAATAGTTAACTTATTTTTATTTTTTATATATATATTTTTTCAATATGGTCACACTATCCATCAGCTGTTATACGAAAACAAAAATATATACCAAATAACAGCTGTCAATTATAGCAGCTGTATTTTCTTCGTCGTTATTGTGCTTTATTTTCAGAAACGAATATTCGCGACTAAAAATTCGTCGTTCGTCCCATTTGTGTTCCTAGCTAGAATATCTTGCTTTCACTTAATTCTACTAAATGTTGTCCATTTCCAAATTGCTTAGTTTTGCACTTCTGGTAACCCTGATGATTAGTTTTGTTCTCACAAACGGGTTTTAAATAAATTTTCGCTCTCAGAGTTAATCAATAGTTGATCAATACAGTGCTTTGTACCAGTGATGGAAAATGGCTTTTTTTATTTTGTACCAACTATATAAATAAAATGTACTTTTTAAACCTACACGGTACCATATTTAATATTTGATAAATAATAATAAAACTTAAGCAGAAACTCACTTTAACGAAAATTCGATATAGTCACTTACGGCAAAACTTTTAACATTACCTTATATAACGAATGTTTAAACAATTTTATACTCGAACGACCTAATTTTTAACATTGACATTTATGTATAACAAGAATGTCTCAAAAATCGTCGAACTCTAATGGAAATGAAGCTTTTGTATTGATTTGGTGATAAAATGGAATACGGTGTAAGACTTCTTCAAAGAATCACAATCTAACTCGATTGGAAAATGCTGCCAAATAAAACGTTTGTTCACGAAGGAAGTTATCAAAGGATAGAGTAACAATTTTATATTAATGCATTTGAAACAAAGTTAAATTAGAGGCTAAGAAATGGAGCTGGTTTCGTAATAAAATGTTTCCTGTAAATTATCTTCATTCGGGATTTGCCTGTATTTGTTTAAATGTATAGTTAGGCTACTTCTGAATCATTAATAATATTATTTTCGTTTATTATCATGATTATCTATAACATTCTTATTAATAAAGTATCGGGATATACATTCGTACATACATACTTCGATTAGATTTCCAAAATTACGAATTATTTTCTATTTTAAGAATATATTAATATATCAGAAGGGTTATCTGATTAACTAAATATTAAGCTTTAGTTTCTGAATTGAGCCTCAAAATCATTTAATGTGAGTTAATATTTCAGAGATTTCCATTGTTCGATAAGTCAACCAACAATTTCTTGTCGTGATAACCATATTATAGATGCATATTTAAAGATCATATCAATATCAGTTCCAAAGTGTTCATGAAATTGAGTAAAATCATCTCTTCCACTTGCACTACTATACAAATGTGCAAAATATATCATTAACGTGATCATGCGTCCCGTTTTCAGCTACTTTGTCCCGTTGTCTCCGACAACAACTCGGGGACGAAAAAATGTCCCGTTTTTAGAAATTCGAAAAAAGAAATCAGTGATTTGTTTAAAAATCTTCAAATTCGTCAAAGATAGTTTTTTTAATATATGTATGTATGTATGTGTGTACAGAAGTACCACAGTGGGAAGATGTTTAAAAAGTTCTAGATATATTGATCGAAAAAGAACATATCGATTGCAATAAAGATACGGAAGTATTCGATGAATATTCACTCGTATCGTATATGTAACATCGCAGAAAATTGATGAATGGAATCAACAAAATATTTCTACGGAAAATCGTTCGGTGAAAGAAAGTATTTCAACATTTTAATTACCAAAACCATGCAAATTTTAAAATTATCGTTGCCTGAAACAAATGCGCCGGTTGAACGTGTATTTTCTTTGATGATTAAGTTGTGGACCGCAGATAAAACTCAATTAAGGACATCAGTGCTTAAGGCTATGTTAATTGTTAAAGTTAATATTAAAAAATCCTGCCAAGAGTTCCACACATATTTGAAATCGTCACCTAAAATTTTGAAACAAATTTGTACCTTTGAAAAATATAACAATGTATAAAAAATTTTTTTGTAGTGTAACGTAAAATATATAATGCCATTCACTACGGACAAATAAAATATTACTTTATTATCTATGCATTTTTATTTTATATAACCGAACCCATCAGTATTATTCAACGTCCCGTTTTCAGATAAAAAATATGGTCACTTTATATATCATATACATATATTAAATTATATATTTATTTTTTCTGGGATACCAAAAGCAACAGTAATTTGAAATTGTACCCAATGACTTGTGGTAGTACCACGGTACCAAGTAAGAGGGCTATATTCGGCTATGCCCAATCTTATATACCTTTCATCTTTGTTGTACATTCATAATTATATTATATACATACATATATATATATATATATATATTATATTAATACACTTTTTTTGATAGTTTTTTTGATGAAATTTTCAGAGGTTGTCTCGGATTTTTGCTCATATCTCCGTTATTTATGGCCGGATTTTGCTGATTTTAAATAGAAAACTTTTAGAAAACATGTCTGATAGAATCATTGAAGTTTTGGATTCCGAAGATATCTGGGGACTTCAGAAAATTGATTTCAACAAACAGACAGAAAGACGGACATGGCTTAATAGACTCCGCTATCTATAAGGATCCAGGAAAAATATATTGTGGAAATTACAAACGGAATGACAAACTTATATATACCCTTTTTATTTTAAATAACAATTGTAAATAAAACAAAGTTCGACAGATGGATACATTATTTTATAGCGAATTAATAATCAGCATACACCTTATTAATACGCCTTGAGTTAATATTAAACAAAAAATCAGTAATGGAAAACGTTTGTGTTAGTTACAAGATTTTCTATAGAGAATTGTGTTAGAAAATCTTGATGAAAATAAAATAATTTCAAAATAATTATGATCGCAAGCACTTTGCCGTCCCTGCTGTAAATGCAAAACAAATTTCTGATTTAGCATTAAACACATTCGAGACAGCAGGCTACCGACGACAATATGTCAAAAATAAAATACACACGTTTATACGAGAGTGACTATTTTGACGACAGCAGGCAACACGACTGCAGGCTGTTGTCCATGCTGATTTTTTCGTCTCTGTCAAATTAAACTAATTTCCATTTTTGTTGGCGAGAAAACAAAAACAGTGTTGACCATATAGCAAAATGTGTAAAGCAAATTAAATAAAATAAAAAGCAAAATACACAATTAAAATGTCGTGATCATTTATGCGTCAAGAGTTGTTAAATGTATTAATAATATTACATTAATAATACTAAATTTTATATTAATAAAAATGAGTGAAGTTTATTAGCATGTCTGGAATCATATATATATGTTTTTCATGTTTCATAAATAAAACGCTACTTTAAACAAAAATAAAAGCCTTAAGTGGCACCACTGAAATATAAATTGATTACTACAACAGCTGTTTATATTTTTATTGTTTTGTTTGATTAAAGTTTGTAAGTGTTTTATTGCTTAAGATTTATTATTTTTAATGTTTTTATTTATTTTAGTAATAGCTTCTATAAAATCAACAAACTTCTCTTCAGCCATTATGTTATTTAAAAAATTCGAAGAACAAATTTATTTTTATTAAAACGCCAGATTTCGGGATCAGCTGCTGACTATGTAGCTGTCGTTTTCAAAATAATTAAGTAGCTGACTAGAGGGCGGCATAAGTAACCAGCGGCATTTGCACTCGTGTAGTCGTGTAGCCTGCTGTTTACAATGTGTTTAATGCTTTAATTATAAAGAACAACAGAATGCCGAGAGAATAAAATTACAATATTGTTTTTATGCTCTTTGCCGTTCTGAGAAAAGTAGGTACATATTTAAGTTTGGCAATCTGTTAGCCATTTCTCACAATAAATTATTCAAGCCAATTAATTGCTTCAAATGACATTAATAAATTGGGTTTACGTCTATTGAATCGCTCGTTAAATCGCTCGTATTTTTATTTGATAGTATGCACACATTTGTAATACGAATAAGAGAGTAACACGAGTTGCTAGTATGATCAAGTATGTATTCGTCTTATCTTACCCTAACCCCGATGTTTAAAAGGTAATCAGCTTAGCTTAAAGAATTGCTTCGTGTAAATTGGGACAAGTTATCTGACATCTCTACAATTTATTTATGCCACAAAAATCAGGCGAAAAACCACTATGTACATATATAGCATTTTTTTTATAATAAAAAAGGGAATTTTTTATTTAGTCCAGCTATGGTAAAGGGTAAAAAATATTCGCCACGGCCAAATATATTTTACTAAATGCGCTGTTTTCTTATTTTATGCCTTTATTTACACACATTACCTATCAGTTGAAATGTTATTGTTTATAAAGAAAGTTTAACTGATCAGTGCTTTGTGCGGATTGAAATATATTTTATAGCTACATTTGCATTTTAGCTCAATGGTTATTTCATCAGAATTTTCATTTGGAAAAACCAGAAATTACTTTTTGCATTCTTGAATTTACCGAAATGAAGACACTTTTTGGAGTACGCAGCAACGTCGCGGTCATTGCAGTGGCTTCCGTATATTTATTAATCTCACTTAATACCAGCATAAATGGAATACACAATCTCAAAGAATTTTTTTCGGAGGAACATACACCACATGGTTGGCTACTTGTAAACACCGAAACAAGTAAGTACTCATGTGTGTAAATTTGCTAAACATTGAATGAAATTTACTTTTACATATGTATGTATGTATGAATGTACATATCAGAGAACGCTTTGAATGCAGAATTTTATGTTTTCGAATGCAATCACAAAATGCTCACAAAATCAATTCATATCGTTTAAGAAAATCAATACATGACACCATTCATAACAAGTAAAAAAGTATAGTCGGTCAAGCCCGACCATATAATACCCTACACCTAGTATATGTATAAAACAGTTTTTCAGAAATGGGCGTTATATGGGAGCTACGACTAGTTATGGACCGATCATAATAAAATTGTACTGTATTATTTGTATATATATAAAATATATTTGTGTTCAATATTATTTCGATACCTACATTTTTGAGTGAGTTATGCTCTTTAAAGTGATTTTCGGAAGTGAGCCTTATATGGCAGCTACGACTAATTATAGACCGATCTTCACAAAATTTTTAGATGTGATTTAGCTCCGTTTACTACTCATTTGTGGTGAAATTTGTTTGGATACTTGCATAATTCAAATATTTATGATCAGTAAACCCCAATTTCGGGAGGACATTTGTATGGGGGCCAGGTGAAATAATGGACCGATTTCCACTAGTTTCAATCCCATCCGTCCTTGGGTCGAAAAAATATCACGTACCAAATTTTATTGAAATATCTTCAAAATTGCGACCTGTACAAGCACACACACAAGCACAAGCTTTACATGGACAGCCAGCCAGACGGACGGACGGACATCGTTAAATCGACTCAGAAAGTGATTCTGAGCGGATGGGTAAGGTAAGTGTTGGACCAATATGGTGGAGTAGGGTATGAAAATGAAGTATGACGAATACCATGCATTGCATTGCATGTCTTCTATTAATGTCACCTAATACTCACAAAAGCAACGAATGCACAACGAATGATACGAATGTTTGTAATGCTTATTGAATGAAAAGTTCAAATTCAAATTTTACTTTTTGAGTATTTTTATTTTTTACTTTTTCCAAAATTATTAGAGGTACTAAAAAACATATCAGTAGGCCAAAACTATACACAAATTCATTAATTACTCCAATAGGTCAACGAATATTGAACGAATGGTGCGAATGTTTTTAGATTTTTAATGTGTCATCATTTCATTTGGTTGCTTGATAGGCACTATAAGCAAGTTATAGTACAATATTTGGCTGTGCCGAATCTTAAATACCCTCCACCTAAACGTAATAAGAAATACAGAAACTACACTGGTTATAGGACTAGAATATTCTTATTCTGTGTTTTCTATTCAGTCTTATTGCAAATTTTATTAGTATTTGATATATTGTTTGAAAGACAATCTTACGACCAACATAATTTAATTTAAATATTTTAAAATTTTATCTAATTGCGACCATTTATAATTTATCTAATTACCAATTATTACCATATTTTATAGAGTTTGTGTGATATTCATAATAATCTTGAGTATAATTTAACAATTTATAAAATTAAAAGAACATTTTTCCATATTCAGAACAAGTTAAGAAACAGAGTATAAAAAATGGTGCGATATAAAGTGAGGCTTTTTTGGTTGGATTTCATCTCAATAACGTTATTGACAAGAGTTGTATGGTTGTTTAGTATGCTAGGAAGTGGACTTAATTCGGGAGCTATTGCCAATTATTGACTGACAGCTACAAAATCCAGTAGCATAATTGCTGTATAACCGATACTAATATGATTTCTGGATTAAAATTTCTGATCCATATAAAAGTTGGTTCGCTATCGATATTTATTATGGGCAGATCTTCTTAAATTTTGGAACACTGAATATGAGGATATCTCACGTCCAATTTCAAGATACATATTAGTATTAAAGAGAATTTCGGAAATGGACCTTATATAGGGGATATAGTCAAATATGGACCGATATTCTCAAAATCCAGCAGTTTGATTTTGTCATGTATGTAAATGATCCGTGTAAGATTTTGGATCGGTACCGTTATTTTTAAGAGGTTTATGATTATATGAGTGATTATCAAAAGAGGGCTTTATAAGGGGGATACGGTCAAAAATGGACCGAAATTCACAAAATTCTGCAGAATATTTTTTGTGTATATATAAGTGATCTGTACAAAGTTTTGAGTCGGTATCGATATTTTTACGATATATAAAAAGATAAATGGCTTTTTCGGATGTGGTCCTTATATGGGAGCTATGACTAATTATGGGCTGACCACCATAAAATTTAGTACAAGAATTTATTTACCTATAAGGATTATTCATGTCCAATTTTAACCTTTTAGCATTATTTCTAACAGTTTTATACGTATTTAAGTTAATTTTGGAAGTAGACTTTATATGGGGTCTATGGTCAAACATGGACCGAACTAAAAAAAAATTATTTTGCGATTTCTGTTTGCATGAAACTTATTTTTGCTGAATTTTGTATCAATATTCCAATTTTATAGGCATTTATATATCATTGAGTCATATTTGGGGGAAGATATTTGTATTGGGCCTATGAGAAATCATGGACCGATTATCCCATTTTCCTCACACTTTTTTCTTTTATAATAAAAAGAACGTACACAAAATTTCATGGTATTAACTGTAATATATTTAAAAAAAATTGCAAAAAAAAAATCGATAAAAATATTAAATTTTCTGACATTTTGGTCCTTAACTCTGATTTTACTTTACCGATTTTGCTGATTGTCATAACCAAACTTTTTCTTTTCTTTTGAATATAAATTAGGTTGGCGGAGAATTAATCCCCCAAATTGCTAGGTTATTCCACGATCGATTTAAGTAAGTCCCAAGCGACCTATACCTTCATATAGGAAGCTGGAACGCTTAAATCTTGTATTAAAAAAAAATTAGCATGTGACTAATGCACAACTTCGAAAAACCGTAATGCGGTACAGTTAGACGACGCCAAGCATTAACCAATGCAAAAGTGAGACGCAAATCTCTCGAAGGCAGCGAAAAAATGTCGGCCTGATTGCCCTTAAGCGATAATGACAATGACGCGCGAGTTCTTTCTCCACCCAGAGCTGAATTACGACTGGTCAATACTAAACTGCCTACGAAAATACAAAACAGTTCTGGAAATTCTGTAAAGTTATGTATGTTGTGTATTTTGGACGTGAGACGGACATGGCTCAATCGACTTAGAATTTCATTAGGATCAAGAATAAATATATGATCTCAATCTCAAAAAAATAGTTGATGTTGTCGAAAGCAATAAATGGTGTGAATATGCAATGAAAACGAATGCTTTCATTTTGTTCTCTAGTACATACATACATACATACATACATACATACATAAATGTATGTACATGTAAACAATAGCTAAAAGTGCAAGAGAAAATTTCAGTAAAAACGCGCAAAAACCAAAATATAGGTACATACTCGTATACATAATATATATACAAAGTATGTACCTACATCAATTTTCAAAACAAATGATGATATAATTTGAAAAAAATTAGACATAAGTAAATAAGATTGAAATCAGCGTTGCCAGCTTAGCATTTTGCGATCAAAATTAATTTTGCAATTTTAGTGGACCACAGTTAAGACTTTGTTTTTATCATATTTTTATCGTTTTAACTTAAAGTTTGTAAAGTTTTTGATTCAAGTTTCTATTTCTATTAATAGACAATTGTCACTGAAGTTAGTCTTGATTTACACGAAAAAAATAATTGATGCAATTATTTCCTTGAATTTTTTTTTTTTAATTTTAAACAGCAAAAATTGTTTATTAAAACACTCGTATTTTTATTTGAGTGCGAGTAGAAACACATTTGTATACACATATGTATGTATGCATGTGTTACTCTCTCATTCGTATGTAACAAGTACATACAAGAATTGCTAGTGCAATCGAGTGTGTGCTCGTCTTATCTTTCCCTCACTCCGATGTCTAAAAAGTGAGCAATATTGCTGCAATATTTTCGTCAATGTTGTTCATAACTGTAATCGAAATGTTAATAAATTTTAAAATAATTTAATATTTTCTTTAAAAAATTTATAATTTACGTTTTAGTGTTTACAGATTAACCCCCTTATTCAAACACGATTATTAAATTTAACAAACGTTTATTAAGCAAATTTTTATATGCAAATCTGTCTTAATAAACGTTTGTTAAATTTAATAATCGTTTCTGAATAAGGGGGTAACTGTATTAACTAATAAATAAAACAAGTTTTACGCTAGTGTACAGAAGGGTCACAGTTTATTTTATGCACTGCTAAGCTCCTTAAAAAGAAAACTAACAGGAACTTAGAAAATAAATTGTCATTTAAAAGAAAAAAACGAAAAATAATTTATTGCGGAAATATACATTGTTTTTTAGATTATAGAACTTTCAGTTGGCAACACTTTTCAACTAACGGCCATTTTGTCAGCAGTGATTTATGTTTAAAGTCGCTAGTCAACGCCGCTAAGCTCGAAACGATTGATCACACTGGGAGGACAAAATTCGCCGCGTATACGACCACAAATGTTGGAAAAAGACTACGTGCGTGACAGTCATATGCCAGAAGTCATATTGAAATTATAATGCCAGAAGATTATCTTCCGAATAAATTTAATTTTATGTCAATTAAAAAAAAAATCATCTTTGTTTTATTCCATTTCAAAGGTCTACACAGCTGAAAAAACACAGAATTATGATTTTCAAAATAAATTTGCACAATTTGAAAGCGTTGTTCAGTTCATGTTGAATTGTCAAACCAAACCAAATATAAACACACATGACAGCTGACAAAATGGCAGCCAGTTAAAACGTGTTGCCAACTTAAAGTATTACAAAAACACCCTAAATGAAAACTAAAAAAAAAAAAATACTCGTTTACCACGTCACAGCTTATTTTATACAGGCAATTATGGGTTTCGAAAACTTGATATTTAAACTGGCAATTACACGATTTAATATTTGGTGTGATAGTATTTATTATCTACAACAGATTTAAGCGATTTGTCATAGATGCGGCCAGTTTTTGGGTAATACTCGACAAAATATTCGACCACTCCGTCAGAACCGCTTTTTTTTAATCATTTTTGTTAGAAATTTTGTGTTTCCTTATGCTGATTTCCAAAATTGACAATAAATGTTCGATAACATTAAGGTTTGGCGACTGTGGTGGCGGTGTCATGGGCAGTTAGATATTAGCCACGTTTGCACAATACCCGTTTAGTGCTTTAAATTGCTGTCCTGGTAAAATCGCAAATCTAGTCTTTTACTCACGTTCTCTGTGCTTTCCAACAAGTTGTCCTTCAGATTCTGAGGGTACTTAAACTTGTCCATGATTATTTCAATAAATGTTAAATTCCCAGTAGAAGCAGCTGACATACCGGACACTGCCACCACCATGCTCCACTGTTGCCTTTAGGGTTGCTTTGTTGAATTCTGTATTTGGTTTTCGCCCAACATACGACATGTCATCTGAACCGAATATGTTAAACTTAGATTCATCGGCCAAGATGACCGAATTGCAAAATGCAGATTTCTTGCAAACATGTTTTTCATTTCTGCGAAAATTAGCCTGCCTGTTGGGCCATTAAAATCACGTTGGCGCAAGACACGACGAACAGTTTCAATGCATCGTTGTTGGCCAGGTCAGCTTCAACGTCGAAGGAGGCCAGTAGTGAAGCTGATAGCCTTAGATTTGCCTTTATTTTTTCTAAAATGTGTCGCTCATCATGCTTATTGAAAATTTTATTTGGTGCCTTTCTAACTATGTTATGTACCCGATTTTAATGGATCCAATGATTTTTTGGACTGTGGAAGCTTTAATGTTAACCATTTCTGCTATTTCTCGCTATGAATGTCCCTTTTGGAAATGCTTTGAAACCAATTCTCGTTGTTCTATCCGTACTCATAATCCATTAGAAAATATTGATATAAATTTACTTTTACATTTTTTGCAATAAATAATTTTTGTTTGTTAGACCATGACATTTTTTAAATGACACCAATTTTTGCTTTAAGTTTCTGTTGGTTTTCTTTTTATAAAACTTTGAAAAAAAAAATGCACTACATAAAATAAGCTGTGAGCCACTTTAAATGAATTAATTAATAATTGAAAAAAGTTTTATTTTATAATTTTTCAAAAAAAAAAAAAAAATGTTTTGTTTTGTTTAAGATTTTAAATTTTTATTAAAAAATGGACTTTGAATGTTTGATCACTAAGCTAACTGCCATGTGTGAAGAATTATAAAAAAAATTTTTAATTTAATATGTTTATAATCATAAATAGTAAATAGAAATAATATAGAATTTATCATCCCTGTGGTCTGTTCTAAGCAGACGCTGAGAATTTTAAGTTTTATGTCAGTTTTACTGATTACAATTGAATTTGATTCTATTTAGTATTTTATTTATTAAGGCCTTACTTGGAACTTGAGTAGCTATTTCATGGATTTTCCAAAGCAGCAAAAAAAATGCATTCATGAAAATGAACATGAATCACTACAGTCAATTGAATGAAACTGGACACACAATTCAGTCAGACAGTTTTATAAGAGTTTTTAACTAATTTAACTATAATTACTAAAATAAACATTAGCGCAATTCACAATATTGTGCAAATGGTATTGTATCATTGCATTTGCAAAAAAGGTTTAGCATATTTTTGCTCTACACTAACAAAATACATAGCAAGAGTGAAAATATGCTAAACCAATTTTGCAAATGCAATGATGCAATACCATTTGCACAAGTCCCAGTAGTCTACTCCATGGAGTACTCAAGAGGGTTAGTTTTAAACAACAACAACTCAATATGCAATCGTGTTAACACGAAACCATGTCGTTTAACTACAAACTCTTGTTTAACTATGACATGGTCTATGACTGCATAACATTGGACCATGTTGTAAGTAGTCCATTTCATCTTAAATGGATCACGTAGACCAATATTATTTGCAGGGTTGTATCGCTGGCATTTTAATTTGGGAGTATACACACATATGTAATACAAATAAGATAGTAACACGAATTGCTAATACGATCAAATGTGTACTCGTCCTATCATCCCCTCAACCCGATGTCTAAAAGGTAATCAGCTTAGCTTAAAGAATTACTGAATTGGAACGCACAATAGCTTGGACGCATATAACTATCGATCCTTTTAAGAAACTTACTCAATCACTTTTTGGCAAAATTGTATAGAATTTACTTTTAATATAGTCCCACAAAAAATATTCGATTGCTGTTGAGTCACATGTTTGGGGCGGCCACTTAACAGCTTGATTTCGTGAAATTATGAGATCGGGAAATTTGACTTGCAACAAATTTCTTGTGTGTTAAATTAAATCACA
Source organism: Bellardia bayeri (assembly GCA_950370525.1). Classification (NCBI taxonomy): domain Eukaryota; kingdom Metazoa; phylum Arthropoda; class Insecta; order Diptera; family Calliphoridae; genus Bellardia; species Bellardia bayeri. The sequence continues at coordinate 64,193,820 of OX493268.1, forward strand.
TATCATCAATACTTATCATCAGTATAACCAGAATTTCCAGATTTAATTTTTTTTTTTGATTTAATTTTAAATTTTTACTTTTCTAATATTATATTTACTTTTTTTTCCATTCCCATTTTTTAGAATCCTTTCATATATTTACTTTGTTCCTCAGCCTGGGTTGTTTGCTATCATCGATATTATTAATTTTGGGCATTGTTGAAGTAAGTTTCGCTTTTAAAACTTTATTTAACACACGAATTTATTTAAAAGTTTTTCATTCTAAAACTTTACTCCTTGAATATCTTTGCAGAAACGTCATGCCATATTGCGGCCCTGGTTAATTGTTAATTTCGCTTTAACGGCCATTTTGACAAGTGGTTTCTTCTATTTGTTATATTTATTTGTTCAAGTTTGCCACAGCAGTTGGAAGAATGTCTGCGGTTTACTAGTAGCTATTTTTATTAATGCAATAGTCGTGGGTAAGTAAAGTTTAATTTAAATAAATACAGGAAAGATAGAAATACATACTACACAGTGTTGCATTAAAAATCCAACATTATTGGGTCCAATGATTGAAAAAAATGCTAAAGCTTCCAAAAAGTACTGTAAATGATTTGCGCTCACAAGAACAAAAATTCGCAAACTTTGCAGACACAAATGTGTTCGTGTTCTTCTGTATGGGAAAACGTGTCAATATTAATATCATAGTTTTCCTTGTAAATTTTTAATCACCCCTATCGTGAATAAAAATTCTACATGAAATTTGTTCCCTTTTATTTTTTTCAACATTGAATTTTAATAGGAAAAATGTGAAATGAGAACAAATTTCATGTGGAATTTTTATTCACGGTAGGGATGAATATGACTGTCTTTGTGTGTGAAAATTACATACGATGGCAGACATACAGTGGCTCACAGTTTATTTTATGCAGCACATTTTTTTGGTTTTAAAAGCTCAATAAAAAAAGAAAACTAACCGGAATTTAATAAAGAAATTGTTTTTATTTAAAAGTGTACCTTTTAATATATTAAAACGAAAAAAACAAAAACAAACTTTCGTTTTTCCACGTCACAGCTTATTTGATGCAGCCACATATTGAAATTTACACTGACAATTACACGATTTAATATTTGGTGTGATAGCCTTTATTATCTACAACAGATTTGAGGCGATTTGTCATATATGCGACTCGGCAAAATATTCCACCACTCCGCCGTTTTTGTTGTGTTCCCTAAAATTGACCAAATTTTTTGATAACATTAAGGTCTGACGACTGTGCCATCAAATGTTGGCAGTTATATTTAAACCATGTTTGCACTAAACCCGATTTGTGCTTTGGATCCTTATACTGGTAAAATCGAAAATCTATTCTTTTATCCAGGCACAACAAGTTGTCTTTCAGAATCTAAAGATACTTAAACATGTCCATGGTTGTTTCAACAAGTATTAAATTCCCAGTACCAAACCATGACACTGTCACCACAATGCTTTACTATTGTCTTTAGGTTTTCTTTGTTTCTTAGATTCATCGGCGAAGATGACCGAATAAATCATGTTGGCCCACTGAGACACAACGAACAGTTTTAAAGCAACATTGTTTACCCAGGTCAGCTTTAACTTTGGAGGCCAGTTGTGAAGCTAATACCCTTGGATTTGCCCTTATTTTCCTTAAACTCGGTCGTTCATCATGTTCATTGACAATTTTATTTTGGACCTTTCTGCCCTTGTTATGATAGGATGATATTTTGGACTGTGGAAGCTTTTAATGTTAAGCATTTCTGATATTTTTCGCTGTGAGTGGCCATTTTGTAAAAGGTTTTAAACTAATTATCGTTGTTCAATCGTCGTACGCGGACTCATTCCAATAATTTTATATTGACACTTGACGTTACAAAATAGGACTCACCATTCAACAGAAAATATTGCTAAAAGTAAAAAAAACGCTGCATTAGCAAACGGTACAGTAGAAATTGCCTGCATAAAATAAGCTGTGACGTGAAAAAATGAAAATTTTTAGTTTTTTTTTTTAGTTTTAATATATTAAAATGTACATTTTTGAAATAAATTATTTTTGTTTGTTAAGTTATGGCAAACCTTGACAAAAATTTAGTAAAAAAAAAAACGTAACCACTTTTTTGAGCACAAATTTGTTTGACGTTGTTTACTCTTACAAGAGTTTTGCAAGATCAAACAGCATCAAAAAAAATAAAACTGAATATTTGTTGTGTGTTGTCCTAAATAAACGAAGTTTTTTTTTTATAAATAAACGAGTTCAAATATATTTTATTAAGTGGTTACGTTTTTTTCGACAAATATTTGCCAAGAGTGACCATACCTTTAATATATAAAATTTTTTCTTTTACTATCAAAATTTTATCACTAATAGAATTTTTAATTCTGATTAAAATAAAAAAAAATTGGGGCGATCACGCCTATTTTCGAGTGGGCGGGGCTCCAAAGTTTGTAATATATTTAGCTATGTCTTGAAAACTACATTTTTTTATTAGACGATATATATATCAAATGATAGAACCTTATTTGTACAATACGAAGCCGGTATTCTGTATACCGTAGTGGAAAAATCCTATCCTGCATACAAAATTTTGAAAAAATGTGTTTGTTTTTAATTTTTCAGATATTATAATTCTATGACTAGAACCTATAGACACATATGATACCTTAAATTAAAGCTTAATGCCTTGGCTATTTATATTAATAAACTAAAATAACACTTATATAAACATTTTTTTATTTTTTTTAGATATTAAAACAAAATTCGGGTCATAAAATATTCCTTTTAAGAGAAAAGTTTTTTATTCAGGCTAATAGTTCGAATAATCAAGAATACTATTGTAAAGTACTGGAACAATTGGCAAATTGGAATGCATTTTCTACCCTGCCAAAGGCGTCATCAGCAATCTTCATTGTCCATTATCAATCTGTAAACATCATCTATTTAACTCACCGTTTTTTGAGAAATAGAGTGAGAGAATTATCATATTTCTTTTTCTATTCTTTTCGGAATTAACCCATATTCGGTCCATAGTTTATAATCATAATATATATCGTTGCAAAGGTATTTTTAATACCTTTTATTTAATGTATTACAAATTATCAGATAGCCAGTAGTTCCCGAGATAGAGGCCTATATATTTTCAACTTTACTGGTCCGCCCCCTCGAAAATAGGCGTGACCGCTAAAAATTTTTTTTTCTGGCATCTCCTTTTTTTTTTTTTTTTTTTTTTTTGAGCAGTCACTAAAACCGACTTGTTCCGTTTTCTTTTTATGAAGCTCTGAAAACAAAAATATGCACGGCCTAAAATAAGCTGAGAGCCACTGTGCATATGTGTGCGAACAACAACATAACATCGACGAGACAAATTCATGTGAACACAAAAAATTGTTCGCTATAAAAATTAAAAACAAATCTATGACTAATCCAGACAGCGGCTAAATAAAATAGAATTCTGCGAATGTATTTAAGAACCGTAGCCTTGTGTAATTTATTTCCCAATTTGAAAGCATTTAGTACAATTTTCAAAAACATTTCAATTATCACGCCCAATCAGTATTAATAAGCAAATCAATTTTAATTGCAAACGTTTCAAATAAATTTCTTGTTAACTTTTTAGCTCTTAATTTCAATGACCCTTTGATTTTTTAATGCAAATCTTAGCATTTATTTCATTTAATCTTTCTACATAAACAAAATTAAATAAATATATTTTTAATACTTTTTTTTTATTGGTTTTTAATTTTATATTTCAAGTTTTTCATGATTATTTGTGGAATGGCGTATATTATATGTACAAAACGTTTCAAAGGGAATCTACGCGCCTGTATCGTGTCTAGATAATGAAGATGATAACTTAGTCCATGTAGTGTAATTGAAATATACATATGTAGATATGTATGTATGTATTAAACATGTACTTGGAAAGAAGTTAAGGATGAACTGTGTAAATAAAGTGTGTCAACGAATAATGTGATTTAAATATATGTATGTAATAAAAATGTACTAACTGTGGCAATATGTTAAAACAACTTAAGTGGAAAGTTAACAATTTTAGTTTTGTCTCAGCAATAGTAATATTCTAGATTTTAATGTCTGTATGTAGACAGGCCTTGTCTGTAAAAGGCTTTTTTATAATAAAAATCGACATAAGTCGATTTCTTATTTAAGAAACATTAAAAGGTTTCAAACAACAATTGTTTATTATCGATTTAAGCTGATTTAACATATTGCTAAAAAATAATATTTTTTTAAAGAATTATAAAATGGGATTAATAGTGGTTTAAATTTCTCTCCAAATTGATTTTAATATAGAATTATAATTATCAATTTTTGTAGTTTTTTTTAATAAAAATTTTTAAATAAAACTTTAAATTTAAAAACGAAAATATTAAATTTTTTAAGTTTTTTATATTTTATTTTAAGTGCATTTTTATGCTTTTGATCTTTTTAGATCATATTTTTGGTTGCCCAGAAAATAACCCCTTAAATTGAAAACTTTACAATTTTTTTTTAAATATAATTTAATAAACATTTTAGTTTTATTTGTTTAATGCTAATATCAAACATTTTCCACATACAGGCAAACCCCCATATAACGAACGATATATTGCCAGGTCCATTCGTTATGAGATTTGTTTTTTAATAACTTTTAAGCACTTCCACATTAGGAGACATGACTATTGTCTAAATTATCTCATCTTTTGTAGAGTTTAACTAACCTGGGTCTGGTGAAGCATTAATAAGTTTTTAATTGAAAGAGCTTTTGGTTCTACAACAACTTCTAAATTTGATTTATTTTGTTTCTTTGCTGTTTTACACGTTTCAATTTTCGCTGAGCAGATTTTGTTCAATTTTTTTCGTACACACGTGTATCTTTACCATCAAGTTTCTACTTTTTGGTGCAAATCAGCAGCTTCGCATAGAATAATACGGAGAAAATAAAAGAAGTAAACAAAAGGAAATAAGAAAATTAACTAGTACCGTCAATTCTATTTTCCTTTCTCATCCAAAAATACTTGTCTTGAAGAGTCAGATTTGAAACGTGTGAAAGCGGTCTTAATACAAAAAAACTTGCGATTTTGCATAAATGTGTCTTGCACAAAAATAACAAACTTTACCATTAGATTTATATGTGTTTGCTTAAAAAAACATGAGTTTCATGTGGTAAACACTTTTTGCAAATTATCTAACACAAATCAAATTGTATGTGTTCAAGTCTAATGTTACTACCTGCCTTTTGGTCTAACGTAACGGCGCAATCAAACGCGGTAGAATTCACCACCGCATTGTATGTCCTGCAAGAACATACTTAGGCATGTCTTGCAAGGAACATACAATTTGCAACTAGACGACTGCATCGATCAATCTAAGAGCACCTTGCCGTAAACCACTACCTGAACCTGTCCAGAGTGGATTACTAGCACACATGGCACGAAAGTCACAATTCCAATACATTTCCTGAGCACAGAGCCAAGTGCCAGCACTGCTATAAGTCTGTTGTTTCAGCAACAGCACTTTGGACAATTTGGTTGCCCGAAATTTGTTATTCAAACAAACATCAGTCACTTAACCAACTGCCATTCTTTCAGGACCCCAAAGGACCTCAACCAATCAGCCTGGACTTTTTACTGATACCCGTGGTACTAAATATTGAATATTCAGTTTCAAGTTTTATTGTTTCCAAAATTTAACTCTATCAAGTTTGAAGCTCATGACAACGGCTGCGCCATATGTAGCCCTGCCTGACAATAACGACAAATTTTGAGAATCACCTTGCCAACATGCCAAGGGCAAAGTTAAAACAACCAAATGTTTAACACCAAATGATGCTTTAGTAATTGGCAAACCCGCTAGGCGATGGACAGGAAATCACCTCTTTCGACAAATTGTAAAAAAGCAAAAACCTGCTTTATCAGCAAAAAATGTTAAGGCACGGTTAAAGTTTACCAGAAATTGGAGAGTAGATGACACCGAACAGTCCAGAGAATTCAAAGACACCATATTAAGGAAACAGTGAAGCACGCTGGGAGGAATGTCATGATATGGGTTTGCTTTACATGTTGGCATCTCGGACCATTGCAAAGAATCGAAGGAATAATGAGGAAAGAAAATTATCTTCGATTTTGTATGTGTACTGTATGATGAACACTTCCAAAAGCGTGAAAGAATAGATTTGCGAGCTATTGATGCAGTGGCCAGCTTCAAACCGATTGAGAATTTGTGGTCAAATTGTCAAAATTTTCAAACGAAATAATTAATGTTGCTCAACAAATTTCTCAAATTTGAACAGAGTACCAGGCTTAAGTGAGAATATTTGTGCAAAAAACAACAGACAGATAATCTTAGAATATTGAGGATCTACCACCAATATTTCTAAGTATTACAAACGCCATGACAACGTAAATATATTCTCTACATCTTTTGTATACCCCGCACCATGGGATGGGTATTGTTACGAAATTATAATTCCAATTCAATTTAAATTGTTTGTAACGGCTGGTATCAACATACAGCATGCTTATCAACAAACAACATGTTTCTCAACATGCAACATGCTTAGCAACATTTGCATTAGTAGAATTTATTTACAAACATTGTTGTTACACGCTGTTATTAACAAAGTTGTGGAGTATGGCAACATTAAATTTTAACGGTTTGGTTGAACATTCTAGAAAGGAACTTTCAATTGTCTTCTCTAGATGCCGCCGGAAATTACTAGAATATAGCGCTAGTGTATAAATAGAACAAACAGTGAGTCATCGTTGAGTGAACATTATAGTGTTCTCAAACTGTAATTTAAGTATGTGTTTAAAGTAAATTGTAAAAGAGTGATTATTAAAACTCTTTTGTGTACATTTAAATAAATAAAGACTCGTTAGAATTTTAAACTACTTGACGCTTTTATTTTGCAATTAAACGGAATTCGTTTTATTTAAAGGAATAAAAACTGCGATTTTAGAAGGTAAAAACGTAACAGTGGCTTTGTGCTGATGTTTGTAATGGCCATAAATACCCAGCAGTCGCGGTAAGTTGTGAATGGTTTGTGATTTGACTACTTACCAATAATCACCAGTACTTACCGGCCATACCACTGGCAATGTTAATGAGTGACGAGTTTAACATGGGGATGTCATAGGATGTAGTCACTTGTTACCTATGTCATTACCTCTCAGCAGTAATTTCGTTTGTGGCATAGCCGCAACTAGAATTTATATGGGACAACGGCACATTTTTGCATTCTCTCTCTTAAGAGAGACTATAGTAACAACCAAGAATGATAAAATAAAAATTACGCCAACGCACGTAAAATTTTAAAATATTCTGCGCATTTTGGAACTGTGACGTCACACGTTCTGTGTTTCTATTGGCTAATTTTTTCTCACTTGTTTTTTTACTGTTGTTTTGCTTACATTTGCTCACTGCACACTTCATGTTTATATTTTTTGTTGTTGTTTTATTTTTGTTTGTTTTTCTTTTTTAAACAGCTTTTATTTTAGAACTCTCAGAGAGATTTCAATTGCAAGGTTGCCAACTATCACATAAAATCTTTATTTTATCATTCTTGGTAACAACATGTTGTTGTACGCAACAAACACCTCAAAGCAAAGCAGAAACACAGCAAATTAGTAGTTTTTTGGATTCTCGCAATTATATTCTTTTTTCATATAAAAGTGGAACTTTGGCATTACCAGTGGTATCAAAAGTAAGTACTCATTCTTTTCGAATACTATTTAAGTACTTACTTGAGGTCACTGGTTACTGCCGCCGCTGCAGGGTATTAATACAACACTCACCTTAAATCACTTCTTGAGTCACTTTAACGAAGTTCATCCGTCTGTGGCTGGCTGTCTATGTAATTCGTGTGCGCAAAGTACAAGTCAAAATTTTGAAGGTATTTCGCTAAAATTTGGTACATGATAATTTTTTTGCCCAAGGACGTTTGGGATTGAAATTTGACCATTGTCCTGCCGAAATAGCGGTTTATTGGTAATTAGTGTTTGATTTAATTACGTATCCAAACGAATTTTGGCACAAATAAGTTGTACAAAAAGCCTAATCACATCTACAGACTTTGTGCAGATCGGTGGATAATTGACTGTAGCTGCCTAATAAGGCATCGAAAATCTCTTTAAAGTTCATAACACTCTTAAAAATGTTGGTATTTAAACTGAATTCAGCACAAATAAATTTTATAATACAGAAATCATGACACATAATTTTAAAATGGTTGGTCCATAATTAGTCAAAATTGCCCCCTTCGAAAATCACTTTAACATGTTTAAAATTTAAACTTTAAATCTTTATATCGAGATTAAAAATTTAACACAAAAATATTATGCAAAAAATATGCTCAGCCAGTAGTGGCACTAAATTTTTGGATGATCGGTGCATAATAGATCATAGCACCCATATAGTGAACATTTCTAAAAAACTGTTTTTACACATATACGGGCAGTAGGGTCGAGCCCCTGTTTATGTTTATAAATTTTTTTTTATTATACTCGTATACAATGAATGTTTAGTATGTATGTATAGGTATGTTTGAAGAATATAAAACAGCCCATGGATGAGATCATGAATTTATATTTTATTAAGTTTTTCTTTTCTCTTTATTAAAAAACAGTTCTGGAGGCATTAGATTGTAATTTGTTTTGGATTGAAAATAAAAAAAAATAAAAATTATATGAACATTTTAAAGCATAAATGATACAAATTTGTTACAGATTTATTACAAATTACAACTCTTGACCTAAAATAGCAAACATTAACTTCATATGAGTGGAAAAACAAGAAAGACTTATGACTAATTATTGACCGATCAGCACAAAATTTGTATTAGGTTTCATATACGAGGACAACATATTTGTGACAAAATCTACCTGGATACGTTTATTAATCACACATTTATAATCGATAAAGCCTTACTTCTAGAGGACATTTGGATCAAAAATTTCGACCTGTACTTTGCGTGGACAGACATTAAATCGAGTCAGAAAGTGATTCTGAGTCGATTGGTATTCTTAAAGATGGGTGTTGAACCAATATTTCTGGGCGTTACAAACATCAGCACATATGCCCCTACTGTGGTGATAGGAAACATAACGATTTTAAATATCATGAATTCTATCCTTTATATTAGATGAGGATTAAAAATATTAAATAAATGTTTTCAAATTACAGTAGACTTAATTAGTAGACCTGATACAGTAAAAATAAAATGATGAAAATTTATACGAAAATTACTCAAAAAATATTTAACAACAAAGAGGACCTTAATTACTTTTGTTCTTGAGCTCAAAGTTGTATTATTTATATAAAAAATTTACTTTTTAATCATGAGTACCTCAAATTGTAAAAAATTATCTCAAGAAAGAATTTAGCACTTTTTTTTGGCATTTTAAAACAAGATTTAGCTGCATAACTTTTTAAGATCTGGTCACACTGATACCAAGTTATTCTCTGGAGAGTAGTTCCGTAAACAGAAAGAGAGCATTGAGATCAGGGCTGCCAGATGAATTTCGAAAAAAATCGTCAAAATCCCGATAAAAAAGGGGAAAAAATCTTCATTTCGAATTTTAAAAATCGTCAAAAATTCAGAAAAATAAAAAGACAATATTTCTAATAGTATTTTTAAATTTTTATTTAAACGAAAGAATATTCTCTTGCACAAAATACATAAATTTTAACTTTTTAAATATGAAATCACAAAAAATACAAATTGTGTAATATTTTTCTAATATCTTAGTCCGCCTTCACACTTTTCAATCCTGACTCGTCAAAACAAGTATTTTTGGTTGAGAAGGGAAAAGAGAACAAAAGGGGTACAAACTTGACGGTACTAGACAATTTTCTTATTTCCTTTTGTTTTTTTTTTCATGCATGCTGATTTGTACGAAAATTTAATTGACTTGTGTGAAGGAAATGGCAAGTTCAAAAGAGAATTGAACAAAAACTGATCAACTAAAACTGAAGAGAGTGAAACAAGACTTACAGTATTTTATAAATAAATATCTAAATTTAGCATATTTTATTAATTCAGTTTAAATTACAATATCAAAATAATTTAGTTTATTATTTGGAGTAAAGAATCTAATTCATCCTTCACATACAGGTACTTATTTTCAAAGAATTCCGTATTTTGGTTATTTAAATTTATTTGGCTGAATATTCTTACAACGTTTTGTTAAAATAGTTGAATTTTTTGTAGACTTTTCCCCTTGAAATTTAGAAATTGTTGCCCCTAAAAATTTTAGTTCATGGAATTCAGCATTTAAAATTGCTTTCTATGTTTACAGATAAAGAAGTAATTTCTACTATCGTGACCCAATATTGTTTGGAATTATTATACTTAAACTTAACAATTCAATAATTAAGAAAACACTACTATTACTTACTTTTGTTTTTCAAATATGTCATGTTCTTCTTAATATTTATGATATTTAATGAGAAAAATTGTTGTTGTCTCAAAAAAAAGAGAGAATTTGGTAACAAAAACAAACAAATGATAGAAAATTTTAATAATTCAGAATATCGTCACTTTCAATGAAAAAATCGTCAAATCGTTACTTTGCTATTTTTGAGGCAAAAAATCGTCAAAATGACGATAAATCGTCAAATCTGGCAGCTATGATTGAGATACATACATATACGATACATATATGTATGTATACAAGTAAACGAGTTTGGTTGCACTTTAGAACAGAACTAAACTTTATTGACAAAATTATTTAATTTTTATACAATATCTTATTTATACCCCACACCACCATAGTGGGATTTGTGCTGATGTTTGTAACGCCCAGACATTTTGGTGCAACACCCACTTTAAAGTATACCGATCTACTCAGAATCACTTTCTGAGTAGATTTAACAATGTCCGTCCGTCCGTCTGGCTGGCTAGCTGTCCATGTAAAGCTTGTGCGCAGAGTACAGGTCGCAATTTTGAAGATATTTCGATAAAATTTGGTACGTGATATTTTTGGATTGAAACTGGTGGAAATCGGTCCATTATTTCACCTGGCCCCCATACAAATGTTCTCCCGAAATTGGGGTTTACGATTTACATCACTAGCAGATATAGTTAGGGGAATTTTATTTCTGTGTGTTTTTATTTCTGTGTGTTTTTAAAATAAATCAAATAAATATATTAAAATGAAAGAAGTTAATAAAAATCAAAAAGAAGCGGAAAATAAATTGGAAAACAAGATATTTAAATCGGTGTATACGTGTTAAGTAGGCAAAGTGTCATTTTATTTTTGTTTTAATGAAGGGTAAAACCTACAATTAAATATCAGATTTTATTGATGCTTTATTAAACGTTTAATAGCCTATTAATCGTTTATGAATGTAACTTTAAGGAATATTGCTTAAAAGAGGTTTTTAAACCTACTGTATGTTTTTATACATATGGCTGTTAGGTTACTGCATTTGTGTGCACCGTAAGGTATCCCTGCAAACATTTTTGAGATTTTCTGGCGATGTTTTTTTTGGAGATGATTACGCGATCCTTACGAATCGCTAACTATCGCCTACGCCTTACACCTAAGCGATGAATACGCGAGTGCACACAAGTAACAAGGAAATATCCTCACAACAATCAAAATATTTTTGTATTCTTTATCGTTTAGAGATGAGTCATCAATGTTTTCTCGGTGCATTTTTTTTCTTGTTGTTTTGTTCAGGTAACGGTAAGAAAAATATTTGGTTTCAAGAACAATTAGCAAAATTGTCAGTTTGTTCGAGAACATAGCGTGGAGCACATGTATTTCATTTCAGAGGTATGATTTTTAACAATTTTATTATATAAAATCTTTCAAAACTACTGACACGTGATTCGGCTAATGATCGCCCGCGAATCGCCGTTGAGTTGTGTATAGTCGCGGCGATTGATCGCTGGCGAATCGCGATTGCCGAATCGCGACAGGCACACCGGCGATTGTTTTGGCGAATCGCCTGACCATAGTTTAATGATCGCACGCGATCAATAGCCGCGACTATACACAACTCAACGGCGATCCGCGGACGATCATTAGGCGATTGAAAATGTTTGCAGGGATATGATAAATGAATAAAATAGGGGTATTCACCATATGTGTTAACTTACGTACTTTTTTACAATTTTTTAAAAGAGCAAAAAAAAAAGTTTGTAATACATATAAAACTCTGTGATAATTTTTAATTTGATTTATTAAAAGAAAATATTATTAAATTTAAAAAATTATTGGGTTTTTTTTCACAATTAGCGAATTTTTCACAATTAGCACTTCACTACTTACACAATAGAATTTTAAATCATTATTTCCTGTTAAATTGATGTCATTGCAAGCAAGTACTTATCACAACTGCTTAAAAATAATTTATAACTTTTACATTACTGAAACTGGTTCCTAGTAATGACTTTAGTAAGAGATTGATAATTAGGTTTCACAATTAAAAATTTATTGCGCCTATTCAGCAAATGACTAGACAATAAGCAGTTATATATAGGATAATAAATATGTAGACGATTCTAAAGGTACGATCCACTTGGCAAATATTTGCTGAAATAAAATGTATTTGAACTCGTTTATTTATTAAAAAAAAACTTCGTTTATTTAGGACAGGACACAACAAATATTTAGTTTTAATTTATTTGATGCTGTTTGATCTTCCAAAACTATTGTAACCTTAAGTCATGTACCGGTATTCTTATACTCTTAATAGAAAAGAACCATTCTTAAGCCATATTCCGGAATAATTTTTATATGACGACCAGGAAATATTATGTGCCGATTCTTACTATTTGACACAGTTTCTCATTTTACCATAGGGACAACATGTATAATATTAAACGATATTATCTGTAGTGTATTTAATCGAAAAAGCAAAACAAAATATTTAAAATAATTCTAAAAAAAATTGATTTTTTGAGGTTGTTTTACTCCAGTTGTACTTTAAAGATTTCGCTGATTTTCAATACCAAAATATTTTAAATAATTATAAACATTTTTGTATAAATCTTATCAATTTTTATTGTTTAGTTTTTATAGGTGAGTGTGTATTACCCACACAGACGGACATAAATCGATGTATACAGTGATGGACATGAGTTTAGCACACTTGGTAACTGCTGCCAGATAAAGCAAATATTTTCTATTGTTGGTTATTTTTCAAAACCGTTTCTTTTTCAGATGTGATGCATCCCAGCATACCATTCTGGGAGCGGTCCGTAAAAGGAGCCAGAAAAGAGTCCAACTAAAGAGCATTTTCGGAGCGCTCCGAAAAAGGAGTCAGAAAATTCCACTTAATTATGTGTGTACCAAAGCGTTGTTGTTCTGTTATTTGTGCTTTGAACAAAAAAAAAAAAACATAGCTGTACCACACAAGAATAATAAAAACAAGATTACACAGAGCCCAAAAAACCTCATAAAATACTCTTTTCTGACATTATCTAAGAGCTCTTTCTGAAGGACCATTTTCGAATGTAATTACCCTCTTTTCTGAAGGTTTTCGGAGCAATAATGACTGCTTTTTGGGCTCATAAAGAGCATGAACGCTCTGAAAAAGGTGTCAGAAAAGACTCTTTTCGGACTCATATGGCTTGCTGGGATGTCACCCTAAGAACACGTCACTGCTCTTTTTTTTTATTAATTGGTTGTATTTCGTTGGTTTTCTTTCTTCTAGAATACAACTTTTCTTCAGAATACAACTACCCAAAAAAAACTCTAGACAATAATTCAACGTAGCACTAAATAAAAACAAAAGGCAACTTTATTTAAAAACTCGGTTTGTACCCACAATAATGCTAAATACTCGTATATAAGTCGTGACGTGGCAGTTAAAAATGATTAAGGACAGAAATATTGCCCTTACAGAGCCATGAACTAAAAGGGCGGTAATTGTTGGCCTGATTTACGTAAAGACCCCGTACGTTTTACATTCAGAAATTTCGTTGGCGGCAGCTTAATGGTATGGGGAGTATTTGCCATAAATTGTTGTTTGGAATTAGTGTTTGTTTCTTCAAAAATGAAAAGTGCTGACTACATAAATGTACTACAAAAGAGTTTAGTGCCATTTTGGAATGCTGATAACAGAAATAAATGGATTTTCCAACAGGATGACGCACGTATACACGTGAATCGTGAGACAATATCCAGGTTTTCAGAAAAAAAAATTGATTTTTTACAATGACCTGCCTGTTCTCCGGCTCTAAATCGCATTGAAAATCTAACTAATTAATAAGAGGGAGTTCACACGCTGCGACTTTTCTTCTGCCACTCTAGTTTATATGTAGATGAAATACGTAGTAGAGAGTACGGGGTAGCTAGTGTCGCAGGTTTTGTGAAACGAAGCGACAATTTGACACGTCTTTTCTTCTCTTGTGTTTTTTTTTTTATTTCATTTACCAGCAGTGTTGCCACGATGAAAATTCATTTTATGGGATTACAGAAAATTTTTGGCAACACTGGGTATAAATTACTGTAAATTAGAAAGAAAACAAATTGTTGTTTTATTTCAAATAAATGAATGACTATGTGGTCAAAAAATTTAATAGAATATTTAATAGTGAAATATCAGGAGTATGAATACCTGGCAACACATGTGCAAAAGAGCGAAATAGGATATAAACAATTTAATGTCAAAACGTCGCAAGAATGGTGCAAAAAATGTTTCATCATGTGAACAGACGACGAATTTAGAAGGGACATCAAAATAGAACATCAGCAGCGTCGCTGCGAAAAATCGCAGCGTGCAAACCCACTCTAAGTGAGTATATAAAAATAATACCCAGTATGATTCTATAAATCAGCTCAAAGAAGCCGTTCTGGGCGAGTGGCGGTCGTTTGAGCCAGATGTCATCAATAATCTTGTTATTAGCATGGACAAACCTATTGAGAAACTTTACACAGCTAAAGGAGATTTGCTTAATTGATTCCTGATTTCTATTTTTTGCTCTTTTCTTTGAATCCATTTAGTTTTTTTTTTTTAATTTTGTATAATTGGCTTTATAATTGTTGAACAAGGAGAATTTCTTATATTTGCAAAATAAAATGTAACGTTACTTAAAATAAAAAGGGCAACACTATAATGTTGTGGTGTCTCGGCTACAACACAACATACATTTTTCATACGATAAAACCGTTAAGTGTTGTGAATCGTAATCGCAGTTTACAACATACAACATCAAAATACTGAAGGTACGGTCCAATAAATAGGGGATTTAGAACGCTACGAAACAATAAAAAATTAGAACATGTTTTCTTCGAATTCATATAGTACAATATTTGAAGTGTGCTAACCCCATGCCTACCACTGTATGTATTAATTAACTTTAATATTTCTAAATGTTTTACATGAAATGAAAGACTTATATTTGTATATGTAAAAACTTATGTTTATGTATAGTCTCATTCCGCAATTTTTGTAGTATAAAAAGCTCAACAAGCTTTTATTACCGCACACGGGAGTTACAATAACAAAATACAAAGAATACTTCTATATACTCGTACAAATAAAAAACACAAATCCACAATAGAGAAAATTCTATTAGGTACAAGATTTTTTCAGAAAATACTGGTATACTGTTAAAACAAGACACTTGATATTCTATAAACAAAAGTGTTATACAGAAAATTTTCTCTAGAAAAAAACTGTTATACTGTTATAAACTGTTATAAAAAAAAACAAGTAAGAAAGTGTAGTCGGTCAAGCCCGGTCATATAATACCCTACACTCAGTATATGTATAAAACAGTTTTTCAGAAATGGGCGCTATATGGGAGATATGAACTATTATGGACCGATCATCAAAAATTTTAATGTCATGACTTCCGTTAATATAAATATTATGTATGTTCGAAATAAATAGTTTTAAAAGATTCATAGCGGTTAAAATGAATTACGGAGAGATTCATATATGGGAGTTTTGAATAATTATGGACCGATCATACAGAATATTAGGTGTCATCATTTCTTTATATATATATATAACTTATATTTGTTGAGTTTTATTTGGATACCAATATTTTTATGAAATTTATGGTCGTTAAAATGATTTTCGGAAGTGGGCCTTATATGGGCGCTACGACTACTTATGAACCGATCATCATAAAATTCTACCATATTATTTGTATATATACGAGCTATATTTGTGTTTAATATTATTTGGATACCAACATTTTTAAAAGAGTTTTGCTCTTTAAAGTGATTTTCGAAAGTGGGGCTTATATGGAAGCTTTGATCAATTATGGACCGATGTGCACAAAATTCTTAGATGTGATTTGGCTGCATTTACTACTTATGTGTGAAGAAATTTGTTTGGATATTTGCTTAATTCAAACATTTATGATCGTTAAACTACTATTTCGGCAGGACATTTGTATGGGGGCCAGGTGAAATAATGGACCGATTTCAATTCCCGTCCCGTTCTGGGGCCAAAAAATGATCATATCTTCAAATGACATATCTTCAAAATTGTGACCTGCACTCTGCGCACATGCTTTACATGGACGGCCAGCCAAACGGACGGACATCGTGAAAGTGATTCTGAGTCGATCGGTATAATTTAAGTTGTTGAACCAATAATTATGGGCGTTACAAACATCAGCACAAATAAAATCCAAGACGTTCAATGGAAAAGAAACTGGAACTAAAGAAAATTATGTGAAAATATTATTGAAATTATTGTGTTAGTTCAACCGCAATTTAAAACATGCAACAGTATCATTAAAAAAAAAGTAACATCTTATGCTTAAGCTTATCCAACCCTGTAACCATACGGATGAATATGTTTCTGTATCTATACTCGTATGTTTGTGTAGATGGATTTCTTGGAATCGCTCGTTAGTATTTCACAAATTGAATGATGTCATAATGCAGCGACCGGATGCCAAAAAATAAACGCAAACAGTTTTGTTATTTATTCAATAAACTACGACGCAATAAAGGATTTACTCAAGTTTCTTTAATTTAATACCTAGAATTACACATAGCAAATTACTAATTGTAGAGGTGTTAATTAATTCTTGATTACACTTGAACCCTTTATTAGATAGGTATATTTCGTTTATTTTAAAGCTAATATAACATTTAAAACATATACATACATAAATTTCTTTAGGAGTAAATATGTGGACACACAATTTTTAATATTTTCTGAAAAACATCGAATGATAAAAATTATTAAAAAGTATGTTTGTTTTTTTAAGATTTTTGTGGTAGATTATTGTAATAGTCGTACTGCGGTGGGGCATAAACGGGTGCCGTTTCATAGTGCACTCCATCCATAACGCGTCCAGGATTTTCCACATTATTCTTACGAATATCTCTCCACAAAGTGTAAATGGGCCATAAAATTAGAGCTTCAATGCCTATAAAGAAATAACATTTATTAAATTGTAAATCATTTTTAAAAACGTTTCAAAATATAAACATTTTAAATTTGTTTCTTTAAACTTTTATATATATATTTATAACTTACCAACTCCCAAGACACCAACTATGAAAGATCCCAGTACCATCGAAAAGTCATGGCCCTTTACAATACCTAATATAAGCATTAATACGATTCGTCCACAGTCACATACAAAACCAAGACCACTAAGAACCAGCCAAGGCATCATCAACTTGTGACGTCTCTACAAAAACATTTTTCAAAAACGTTGAAAATTTTTATACATTTCTTTGATTTGTGACAGTGAGAGCCATAACTCAAAACGACAAAATTACGAGAAGAATTTTTATTATTTTAATTAATTATTTTACTTGAAAATTACGAGAGTGATTTTTTTTTATAGAAAATGTGTTATTTTCGACACATGATTTTCTATAGAAAATTATGTTGTTTTCTACAGATGATGATTTTTTATAGAAAATTGTGTGGATTTCTACATATGATGATTTTCTATAGAAAATTATGTTGTTTTCTACACATGATTCTCTATAGAAATTGTGTTGATTTTTACACATAATGATTTTCTATAGAAAATTATGTTGTTTTCTACAGATGATGATTTTTATAGAGAATTATGTTGTTTTTTACACTTGATGATTTTCTATAGAAAATTATGTTGTTTTCTACAGATGATGATTTTTTATAGAAAATTGTGTAGTTTCTACACATGATGATTTTCTATAGAAAATTATGTTGTTTTTTACACATGATGATTTTCTATAGAGAATTATGTTGTTTTTTACAGATGATGATTTTTTATAGAAAATTGTGTAGTTTCTACACATGATGATTTTCTATAGAAAATTATGTTGTTTTCTACACATGATGATTTTCTATAGAAAATTATGTTGTTTTCTACAGATGATGATTTTTTATAGAAAATGCTGTAGATTTCTACACATGATGATTTTCTATAGAGAATTATGTTGTTTTTTACACTTGATGATTTTCTATAGAAAATTATGTTGTTTTCTACAGATGATGATTTTTTATAGAAAATTGTGTAGTTTCTACACATGATGATTTTCTATAGAAAATTATGTTGTTTTTTACACATGATGATTTTCTATAGAGAATTATGTTGTTTTTTACAGATGATGATTTTTTATAGAAAATTGTGTAGTTTCTACACATGATGATTTTCTATAGAAAATTATGTTGTTTTCTACACATGATGATTTTCTATAGAAAATTATGTTGTTTTCTACAGATGATGATTTTTTATAGAAAATGCTGTAGATTTCTACACATGATGATTTTCAATAGAGAATTATGTTGTTTTTTACACTTGATGATTTTCTATAGAAAATTATGTTGTTTTCTACAGATGATGATTTTTTATAGAAAATTGTGTAGTTTCTACACATGATGATTTTCTATAGAAAATTATGTTGTTTTTTACACATGATGATTTTCTATAGAGAATTATGTTGTTTTTTACAGATGATGATTTTTTATAGAAAATTGTGTAGTTTCTACACATGATGATTTTCTATAGAAAATTATGTTGTTTTCTACACATGATGATTCTCTATAGAAATTGTGTTGATTTTTACACATGATGATTTTCTATAGAAAATTATGTTGTTTTCTACACATGATGATTTTTTATAGAAAATTGTGTAGTTTCTACACATGATGATTTTCTATAGAAAATTATGTTGTTTTCTACACATGATGATTTTCTATAGAAAATTATGTTGTTTTCTACATATGGTGATTTTCTATAGAAAATTATGTTGTGTTGTACATATGATGATTTTCTATAGAAAATTGTGTTGTTTTCTACAGATGATGATTTTTTATAGAAAATTGTGTGGATTTCTACATATGGTGATTTTCTATAGAAAATTATGTTGTTAAATTGTATTGATTTTTACACATAATGATTTTTTATAGAAATTGTGTTGATTTCTACACATGAAGATTTTGTGTTGTTTTCGGCAAATAATTTCCTATATAAAATTGTGTTACATACAAGACTTTTTTTTTGCTTTTCCATAGAAAATTGTGTTGTTTCCAACACATAATTTTCTTTAGAATATTGTGTTGTTTTCGGCACATGATTCTCTATAGAAAATTGTTTTGTCTTCGACACATGATTCTCTATAGAAAATTCTGTTGTTTTCGACACATGATTCTCTATAGAAAATTGTGTTGGTTCTTTATAAAAAATTGTGTTGTTTTCAACACATAATTTCCTTTAGATAATTTCGTTACACACAAGATTTTCTATTTGAATTAATGTAGTAAAAACTAAAATATTGAGTTATAACTATGTATTTCATTGGAGTGTGATCAATATAATTTAATTTACCTTTACAATTCCCATTATAAGAACACCACTGATAATGATCATAACTAAACATGCGGCCAACACAGTGCTCAATAACAAAGTGCCAAATTCTATAAGTTTATCAAAGGAAATTGTAATTAGTTTTATTATTTTTCTTGTATTAATTTTGGCTTTAACTAGTGGGAAGTTGGTTAAGATCTTTTGAAAATTAAAACAATTCAAATAAATATCTGACGATATTCATACATGACAAATAAGAAGTTTTAGGCAGCAATCCGACAATTGTTTGAGAATACAGATTCAATGCAGCAATTACTATCAAAACTATACAGGAATAAAACCACTCATCAACACCAAAAAAACATTTTTAAGAACCAAATTTTATTTGCTATTAATGCCGACCACTGTTATAGAATAAAAAAAAACCGCCCTAGCGATTTTTGCTGAAAGTCGGACATGTTTTGTGAAAACGTTTTATTGCCGATATCGTTATTTTGATAAAGTTTGTTTTAGGTGAAAACCTGAAGAAATTAATTTGTGAACAATTAGTCATTTTTATGAAACCTGTTTTTTCGAGAAACCGTTTTTTTTTTGTAAAAAATATGTTTTCTTGTGATAATACGTTTTATTGGCAAAATAGTTATATTTCGTTAAAAGCATTTTTTTTAAAGAATCCGGCTTTTGAAAATGTTTTTAAGAAAATCCGTTTTTGATTGAAAATCATTAAAAAACGGTTTCATAATTTAACGGCAAGAAGATATTTATTGGAGAAATTTAATTTTCGCAGTTTAAAAAACAAACCGTTTTGTGTTTGAAACCCGTTTCATTTGGTAAAAAAATATGCGCTCTTGTGGTGTAATCAGACTTTTTTTATTCAAAATATTTTTTGGCATTTTGTTGAAAAACATTTATTAAATAATATTAACGTTTTTTATGAAATCCCTTTCCAAATGAAAATCGTTGTGATGTTTAAAAAAGAAACGTTTTTTGTTAAAAAAAAACATTTAAAATTTAACATTTTTTTAATAGAAACATTTTTTCGAACAAATTTAATTTTCGTTGTTCAAAAAAAAAACCCTTTTGTGTTTTGAAACCGTTTTATTTGAAAAAAAAATACTCAGACTTTTCAAACAATTTTTTGTCTTTTTATTGAAAAACATTTATTAAATAAAATTAACGTTTTTATTATGAAATCCGTTTTCAAGTGGTGGACATGAAATTAGCACAATTGGTAGCTGAGGCCAATTAAAGCAAATATTTTCTATTCTTCGTTATTTTTTAAAACCTGATGATGTTCATTTGGTGAATGGCCATATACTGTTCAAAAATTTTCCTTATTTAGAGTTATTTATAAAATAACGGTAACGGTATTGTAACGGCATTAATGGTAATGCCAGTTATTTCCGTAACGATAGTGGAGCTTAAATGTTATTGTAGGGTTAATTGTAGCCGAAATTTTTTTAATGAAAAACTGTGCTTCTCGATCGTTTTGTTAACAGTTTCAAGCAAAACTTTTTTGCTTAAAATACGTTTTTAAAAAAGATCTAACGGTTTTTAGTCAATAACGTTTTTTTTTTGAAAAAAAAAAACTAATATAATGAGTCCTTTTATAAAACGGGTTTTAGGTGTAAAACGTTTTTTTGTTGTGACGATTTGGATGTCGTTACGATTTGTATGTCGTGACGATTTGGATGATGATTGTATAAGTTTGGGGACAAAGTAGAATTTTCATAAATAATTCAGAGGGAAATGTTTATTTTTTGGAAAAAAAACAAATATTTATTGCCTGAAACAACGTTAGCGGTGAAAGAACGGTTGCTGATAATAATAAAGTTTTGTGGAGAAAAAAAACGTTTTTATGCAAAACGTTTTTATGCAAAACGTTTTTATTTTAACAATGGCCTTTTTGTTAAAAGAAACATTTTATACTTGAAACGCTAACGAACGAAGTCTTTGTCAAGAACGGTTTTTAAAAACCGTTGTTTTTATATTTATTCAAAAACGTTTTATTATTAATATTATTGAAAATATTAAACAAAACTTAATTGTTTGCGGTACAAATATTATTATTTTATTTGCTTTTCGGGGCATGTTGCAAATTGAATTGCGTTTTCTCAACTAACGGGCGATTAATTAACGGGTTTAACTACAAAAACTGTTTGAAAAATAATATAAAAAATAATATAATTCCCAATTTATTTGAAATTTTACGCAAATATTTTGAATAAATTAAAAGGATATCTTATCAGAATATACATAGTTATGTACCATATGTCTAGATTTAATTTAATGCTTCAAGCTTAAAAAAGAAAACAATAAACACAACAGAATACAACTTATCTGCAAAATTAAATCCAGCATGCCCTTTAAACTTAAGCTTGTCTTATACAAATAACTTTGAAATAGAAATTCGGAAATTTTCTAAAAACCCAGAAAATATCACAAGTTTTTTTTTATAATGTACCTATAAAAACAAAATATTTTATCTTCCCACTAGTTACACATTTTTTATAAATTACGCATATTGTCAGACATTAGTTACCTTCTAAATCCTCTTTATTTTGGAGTTTAGTATCAAAATCAACAATTTCATTGAATTTTGTTTGTAAAGCGTGTAGAGTTCCACAAATTATAATAGCAACGCAAATATATAGCAAAACATTTAGGATGCCAATAACGACTCCAAGTGTGGAACGACTCCAGCATTTCATTTTGTTACAATTATTTTTTATATTTTAGTATAATTTTAAGTATGTATACAGTATATACTTATGTATGTATATATGTATGTTTTTATGACTAAAACAAAATCACAAATTTCAACAGCAGACACTTTATAAACCACCACGACGCCGCTCAACAACTAAACTTTTTGCAAACATATTGAATTTTATAAAGCTTCGCAAAGCACAAAATAACTGAGAAATAATATTTAATTGCAGAGAACAGCTCTTTTGCCTTGTGCTTGTGTACAACTACGAGTGACACAAGCACGGGAGTGGCATTTGAATTTTTTAATTCAGTATCAAAATAAGCAACAAATAATTTATAAGTTTTTTTTTCACTCTGAGAGAACTAAAATTAAAATGTTTAATTATTTTCAGAGAAGCATAACACTATGGTCCAAAAATGTCTGTAGAAAATTGTGTTACACACAATTTCAGAAGAAATTTAAGGAATGCATCTGAAAACGTTTTCACGAAAAAGTTTTCTTGTTGCTGACACCAACTTTGAAATTTTTAAGATTTTATTTAAATATCAATGAGATAATTAAAACAACAATGAAATAATAAAATTAATTATTTAATTGTTATTATAAATTAGTAGTATGAGTTTTTTATTCAGTATAAAATAATAAAAAATAACAATTAATTTTTTATTCCGAAAAAAAAAAAAATTCGTTTATCGTTTTCTAAAGACTCAATTTACGGAATCAAAACCACTTTCGATCGGAATTGAGTTCTGTGACATGACTGCATATTTACATAGAGGTATCCCTCGATTTACGCGGTACGTTGGGACCGAATAAAAACCGCGTAAATAAAGATTAGTTATCAATACAAAATTCTGTTTTGCGACCAGAAATATAATAAACCGCGCAAATTGAAACACTAGCTATATACAAAATTTAAATTTGGGACCGAAAATCCGTATTAAAAAAATACTTATTAGTATAATATAATTTGAATTAAATTTATTTTATTTGTACTTTTCAGTAGATATAACAAAATATTATTTGTAAAAATAATATTTGAAAAAAAAAAATTAAAAATTATGTTCTAAATAATGGTGAAATGCTCGCAATTTGAGGGTTGCCACTATTTTTAAATCGCGTTATACTAAAAACGCATAAAAAAGCACGTTATACAGAAAAACGGTCACTATTATTAAATCGCGTTATATCGAAACCGCGCAAATAAAGTACCGCATAAATCTAGGGATACCTGTATCTGTATTAGAACTTTAATTTCTTGTGTTAAACACAAAAAAATATATATAGAAAATTGTTGTTCACACAAGATTTTTTATATAGAAAATTGTTGTTCACACAAGATTTTTTATATAGAAAATTGTGTTACACAGGAGTTTTTCTATATAGAAAATTGCTTTACACATAAGACTTTCTATTTCGAATATTGTTTTACGCATAAGATTTCCAATAGAAAATTGTTGTTCAGACAAGATTTTTTCTATATAGAAAATTGTGTTACACAGAAGATTTTCTATATAGAAAATTGTTTTACGCATAAGATTTCCAATAGAAAATTGTTGTTCAGACAAGATTTTTTCTATATAGAAAATTGTTTTACACATTAGATTTTCTATAGAAAATTGTTGTAGACAATTGTTGTTGTAGAAAATTGTTGCAAACACAAGATTTTGTAAAGGAAATTGTTGTACACACAAGATTTTCTATATTGAAAATTGTGTTACACAGAAGATTTTCTATATAGAAAATTATTTTACGCATAAGACTTTCTATATAGAAAATTGTTTTACACATAAGGTTTTCTATTTAGAATATTGTTTTACGCATAAGATTTCCAATAGAAAATTGTTGTTCAGACAAGATTTTTTCTATATAGAAAATTGTGTTACACAGAAGATTTTCTATATAGAAAATTGTTTTACGCATAAGATTTCCAATAGAAAATTGTTGTTCAGACAAGATTTTTTCTATATAGAAAATTGTTTTACGCATAAGATTTCCAATAGAAAATTGTTGTTCAGACAAGATTTTTTCTATATATAAAATTGTTTTACACATAAGATTTTCTATAGAAAATGTTTGTTCACACAAGATTATTTATATAGAAAAATGTGTTGCACAGGAGATTTTCTATACTGAAAATTGTGTTACACAGAAAATTTTCTATATAAAAAATTGTATAACACATAAAAATATTAAAAATGTATTATAGTAGTCTATTTGCCATCCCTGCTTAGTATAACCATAGATAAACTGGCACTCAATTATAAAGAGAAGAACATCAGTGTTGCCGTTTTCTTATATTAATTCTTACATATGGGACAAGAACTTTAATATTTATTGATAAACTGTCAACTCTTTGCCAGTTTTAAGTTAACTGGTTTCAATATGCTTAAAACAAATTATTAAAATTTGTCTGAATTTAAGTTTCAGACAGAATTTTAACTCCACTGCGGCAGCTCTGTGTAAAAGCATAATAACCCAGCATACCATTCTAGGAGCGCTCCGAAAAAGGAGTCAGAAAAGAGTCCAACTAAGGAGCATTTTCGGAGCGCTCCGTGTACCATTTATTTATGTATGTACCAAACCGTTGTGCTTTGAACAAAAAAAAAACACAGCTGTACCACACAAGAATGATCAAAACAAGATTACACAGAGCCCAACAAAAACCTCATAAAATAGTCTTTTCTGACATTATCTAAGAGCTCCAAAGAGTCCAAAAAGAGTTTTTTCTGACACCTTTTTCGGAGCGTTAACGCTCTTTATGAGCCCAAAAAACAATCATAATTGCTCCGAAAACCTTCAGAAAAGATGTCATTACATTCGAAAATGGTCCGTCAGAAAGAGCTCTTAGATAATGTCAGAAAAGAGTCTTTTATGAGGGTTTTTTTCGGTTCTGTGTAATTTTGTTTATATCATTCTTGTGTGTGGTACAGCTATGTTTTTTTTTTTTCAAAGCAAAAATAACAGGACAACAACGCTTTGGTACACACATAATTAAGTGGAATTTCTGAGTTATACTGCGTGCCGACTCAGGACAGTAACTAGCAAATTTTTTTTTCGCTCCGAAAATGGTCTTTTGTTGGGCTCTTTTCTGACTCCTTTTTCGGAGCGCTCCTAGAATTGTATGGTGGGTATGTACTCGTATGTATGTACATATATGAACATACAATAAAAATTAGTTCTTAATGGTCGATTAACAAAACTACATACATATGTATGTAAGAGAATTGTAATTTGTGTTAAACTTTTCCCACAATACGAAAATTAACAAAATAATATTTACTATTTACATTTAAGTGCTGCCACAGTTGTACATTTTAGTACTTTTGTCCATAAATTAAAAAAAAGCAACAAGTATGCCGTTTCGGGTTCAAGGTTGGGCCTTAAGGCAGAATTAATCTTTACTTTCTGTTCCGTACCGAATCAGCTGACTTGATTCTGTTAAATAGAAAATGTGTAGAAGTCGTTAGTTGTTTTGTTACTTTCCGTGCCGTTGCGGACGAACCTGTTGAAAACAAAACTTTGCTAAGTAATTGTAAGTGACATCACAAGATGTCAGCTGTACATCTGCACAACAAAGAATGTTTGGTTTATTACAAAAATTTTCAATTTCTTTGCATTTAATTAAGTTTTTGTATAAAAGTTATAAAAATATAAAAAATAAACGATGGATGACGAAAAACTCATTACTTTAGTCGAAAGTAATGACATATTGTACAATAAAAAGAACTTTGATTTGTATTTTTTGATTTATTTTCGCGGTGTGTTGTCTGTTTACCTAAAACAGCTGATACGTTTATACAGAAAGACTAACTACAAACGACACGGAACAGAAAAGCAACAGAAAGTAAAGACTAATGAAGCCTTTAACTCAAACAGTACGTTAAGTATTAAACACATTCGAGACAGCAGGCTACACAACTACACGAGTGCAATTGCCGCTGGGTACTTATGCCGCCCTGTAGCCAGCTAATTAATTATTTTGAAAACGACAGCTACATAGTCAGCAGCTGATGAATCTGACGTTTTAATAAAAAATAAATTTGTTTTTCGAATTTTTTTAAATAACATAATGGCTGAAGAGAATTTTGTTGATTTTATAGAAGCAATTACTAAAATAGTTACAACAAAAAATGACTAAAAATTTCAAATTATTATGGAGGTTGTATCGCATTTTAGTCCATAACTCGGGTTCTACCAAAGCGATTTTGATAATTTTGCAATACCAAAGTTAGCTGCAAAATAAGAAATATTATTCTGAAAATTTCGTTTAGTTAATTCGTGTTTGGACGTGAGAGTATTTTGCACAAACGGACAGACAGACGGGCATGGCTAAATCGACTCAGAATTTCATAAGGAGCAAGAATATATATACTTTGTTGGGTCTCAGATGAATATTAATAAAGTTTTACACGGAATGACTAATGTAATATAGCATCATTCATCACTTGAGGTGGTGGAGCGTATAAAAACTTAAAACCTTAATATCTTAGTAAATACTGCGGTCAAAAATACAAGTGATCACAGATTTTGCTTATTTTCTCGAAAAAACGCAGTATTTACCGAGATATTAAGGTTTAAAGTTTTTTTTTTTTTTTTTAAATTTATAAACGTTTTCTCTCTTCATTCTTATTACACGTACAACAAAGTGAGCAAAATAATATTTGTTGTTGTAGTGACGATTCCTGTTTGCTATTGAAATCATGATTTGTTGACATTCTTTTGAAATGTAATTTTTAATATGTATAAAAAGGCCTTCTATAAGGCCTTCTGAGAGAATGCATATGGGAATAAGTATCGAATCTTTTAGAATGTGTAAAGGCTGGCTGGTTAATATGAACACCAACAAATGCAGGCCAAAAAATTTAAGCAGCCAAAAATGACACCGCCTGTGTAACGACTGCAGCAACACTTTATTATTTGTTTATTATTGTGTTTTTGTTTGTTTTTATTTCAAAAAATTGGAATACGTTCTTTGTTGTTTTGCAAATAAATGATTCAGCAAATAAAGTATGTATAGATACAACAGCTAAAATAAAACTCAATGAATAAAGTGCCGAAAGTCAACTAACTGATCATCAAAATCAAAACGATCTCAACGATTTGTTGACAAAACAAAAAATGTTATATTATATTTATGAACAAACAGAGAATTGTTTAAAATATAAAACAAACAACAAACTCTCGCAAGTGTTCTTTGTAATACAAACTTTGTATAAATGATTAGAAAATACTTTCATTTCCCATCCTTGATGATTAGCGATGCCAAAACCATCAACAGCTTAACACAATTCACAATCTTGTACAAATGCTAATCATTTTTTGCAAATGCAATGCTGCAATACCATTTGCACAAGATTGTGAATTGCGCTATTGATTTGTCTAAATGTTAAACCAACCAACCAACCAGCTATATTCGGCTATTGTTCGCTTTTGCTATTAATTTTACATATTAATAGACTTTGAAATTATCTGTTTTGATTTTCTACTTTTGGCATTTTTAAGGCTTGACAAGGCAAACTTCCAACTTTGCGAAATCTGTGTTCACAACTACAATAGTTGTATCATACAACGTACAACATACAACTACGTTGTGAATTGGACAAATATGTTTGTTTCAAACGGTCCCGCCTCACATTCTTTCATTACCGACAAGGGTTCGTCCCCATATCGCAGGGACACGCACACACTACAATCCCAACAGTAGTGGAGTTTCATTAATATAATTATTTTTAGAAAAAACTAAGAAGAATACTTTATAGTGTTTGGTTCGAACGGTCCCGCCTCACACACTTACCCGACCGAGAAGGGCTCGTCCCCATGTCATAGGGACACATACACACTACAATGTTACGAGGCAATTTGTTCTCATTGTTTGGATAGCTAATTGTATTAATAAAGTGACGACAGTTTTAAAACAACCACAGGTAAATGTTTAGACTGTCAAAATTTGCCTGTTGTTTTGGTAACTTTTACATCTGGGCTTATGAAGCCACTGTATTATATTAATACACTTTGTTTGATAGTTTTTTTTTTTGTGAAATTTTCAGAGGTTGTCTCGGATTTTTGCTCATATCTCCGTTATTTATGGACGGATTTTGCTGATTTTGAATAGCAAACTTCTCGAAAGCATGTCTGACAGAATTATTGAAGATTTGGATCCCGAAGATATCTGGGGACTGCAGAAAATTGATTTCAACATACAGACAGACAGAAGGACATGGCTTAATCGACTCCGCTATCTATAAGGATCCAGAATATATATACTTTGTAGGGTCGGAAAATTATATTGTGGAAATTACAAAGGGAATGACAAACTTATATCTACCCTTCTCATGAAGGTGAAGGATATCAAAATTATTTACATATATGTACATATGTATATCTAATACAAAGGAATACAGACAAATTTGTATTCCATTTAAATTTTTCTAACAAAACTTAATACATACATATGTATGTACATATATGCATGAATTTAATTATTTTTTATTTTTAAACAATTTACATCTTTTTAAGAAAATTAAAAATATTAATAAAAATTTAATATGAGTTTGAATAACTTTTAATTTTAAATATTTTTTTAACCTAATCATTAGTTAGTTACTTTATACTATAATAGTTTATATATAAACTATAGCTACCTTATAGTTCCCTTTACTTTAGCTGAAACTTATGCAGAGTGAGTGAGTACTGACACATTCTGATGACAACGCGTGGAAAAACTGAAAAGCGTTTTACATGGAAATGAGTTAGTTTTGAATTAACTCAAAGTCCGACCGGGATGTCATAGATATCTATAATACATACATATGCATATAATTTATATATGCGGACATCTAGATAGTAAGATATACCTATTACGAAATAAAAAGATTCTTCGAAGTTCTGCAAGCATAGTTGCCAGATAAATAAGGGTTTAAATCTTGAATAAAAAATCGTCAAATCGTCAAAATTCATTTTTCGAAATCGTCAAATAAAATAAAACTTTTTATCAATTCAATATTTTATTTATTTTTTCAAATTAATTTTTTAATACAAGTAGAAAAAAAACAAAAAAAAAATTAAATATGTTTAAGAGATCGATAAAAGTTTAAAAAATAGTTATAAATTACAATATTAAAATAAAAAAGCGTAACAAACACAAAAATTAATGCAAAAGGAACAAAAAAAATATAGTTTTTTAAATCAATTTTTTAACCCTTTCCCTGTCCTGTGTATCACATATGATGCACAGCAAGTTGCTTTCATACGCTTGTGCATCACATGTGATTCACAAGTGGTATATATTTTCAAGGTTTGTATTTTAATGTGCATCTGTGCATCACATATGATTCACACTTTTTTTTTTTTAAAGAAAAACAGAAATTTTTATCAATGTTTCTTAAAAAATTTATATAATTTTTAATATAAAATAAACAAAACAATTTCTTCATAGTAACAATGTAAAACATAAAAAATTCTACTTCTAAATACAAAATATCACCTTTTTACAACATTACGCGTTTTAGAATTTTTCAATTATATTTCAGAATTTTATATTTAAAAAAAATATCAATTGCTTTTCTGTAGTTTCTAGTTGGTTTTCAGAATATTCTTATAGTATTTCATAAAAGTTAAGTTAAAAATATGTTTGGATTATGAAATACAATTAAAAATTTCTCAAATGCATTTGAAATATAATAATATTATTAGAAATTTCTAAAATATAATTGAAAACTTTTAAAATATAATTGGAAATTGTGAAGTTTAAATTTGTAGGTATATTTCCGTATTAAATTTTTTACTGCCGTATTTATAAAAAAATAAAGTTGACTTCAAATGTACTTTAAGAAAATTTTGTATGAAAATTTTATCTAAAAGCACACTTCAAGCCTACTTTATTTTTTTATAAATTTTTTATAAATACGGCAGTTAATATTTATTTAGTTTTAAAAAAATCTTTAGTAAATAAAATCCCTTCCAAAGAAGGCGTTCCTAGCCTATTCCTAATTTTTGTTTTGTTTAAATGACTAAATACTCGTTTGACATTTGCCGAAGAATGAGGTAAAACTAAATTTTTTTGTATAAATTTGGTTAGGATGGGAAACAAGAGATTTGAATATTTCCTTTGAATTTTCGAAATGTGTTTCCAAAATTCCAATAAACTCTTTTCTTTTTCCGAAACTAAATTATAAATTTTATATGAGAAAAAAGTGTTGCAAATCATTTATACTGAAAAATCGTCAAAATAGGGGCAAAGATCGTCAAATCGTCAAAGGGTCATTTTTGACACCAAAAATCGTCAAAATGACGATAAATCGTCAAATATGGCAACAGTGTCTGCAAGTGTGTTTTGTCTCTCCCACTCAACATGCTGATTTCCTATTGGTTGATTGACGATCAAACAAAAGAGCATAAGGATACGTGCATGGTGAAATAACTCTACAAGGTGGTGTTGAAACGCCAGCTGTTTTTTTTTAGTCATGTTCGTTATGTCAAACTTTATATACATATGTATGTATGTATGCTCAAGTTGTGTTAAAAAAAATAGCAAACGTATCAAGTTATACAAAAAGAGTGAAAAAAGCAATTGTCCATAAATTAAATGTTTCATAAATTAACAAATTTATAAATTATTTTTCTTTTCATCTTGAAATTAAAAAAATTGTATGTATGTATTTATTTTTCCTGCAAAAATGTTTGCAGGAAATAACCAGTTGTTTTTGACATTACAAACATGAAAGCTAAAACAAAAATACCATGTTGTTTCTGTTGCTTTTGTATTGTTGTAATATTGCCATCACCTTGTAGAGTTATTTCACCATGGATACGTGTGAGTTCATATTGCTGATATCAGCAGTGTTGCCCTTATTGGCACTTTCAGTGCTATTTTAGCATTTTGTTTCTCCAAAATGCGTTGAAATTTTTAAAAATATTTTTCTCGAAAAAATTTTTACTATTTTAATCCAAAAAATACTTTTGAAGAAATAAAAAATAACTTTTATTAATATTTCAACTAATTTCTTTGGGTGTGTTAAGTAAATGAACACGGGCAATTTTTAATTAATATATAAAATGCAATCTATTAAAACAAGTCAACAATTGGTTTGAACAAAATTAGAAAAAACTATAATTTATATTTGTAACATTTGAAAAAAAATTGTATTGTTACATTGAAACAATTTAGCACTTTTTTTCTTCTGTAGAACATTTTAGCACTTAGTTTTTCAAGTTTTAGTGTATTTTGAAATTCATTTTCTGGCAACACTGGATATCAGCCATTACTGGGCATCTATGATTTATAAAGTTTTGTTATTCCCGTTTTGCCAACAAATCGTTTCAGTTGAATTTCGGCACTTTGTTCATAAAGTTCTACTCTAGTTGTTGTGTTTTAATAACTGGATTATTTGTTTAAAAAACCGCAAAGAAATCATTATTTTTTTAAACATTTTTTTTTTTTTGATTAAAAAAAGAACCAAATAATAATAAACGAACAATGAAGTGTTTCAGTCGTTACACTATCGGTGTCATTATCGGCTCCATTTATATGTTGGCCAGCCTTACACTGTTTACAATTATAAGTGTTTATTTAATTGTAAATAAAAGGGAAGATACTCCTAATGTCCATTATAGCGTATCAAGCTATGGTAAGCTAAGAAAATTTTGACAAATTTTTATTTTATACGAAATTATAATCTATCTAAAAATATACATACTCGCATGTATTTATTTAAAAAAAATATGTGCTTGCAACTATATTATTATTATAATTATAGTTTATTTATTAAATTTTATAATATGGTTGTTTTATTAAAATATAAACTTCTTCAACAGTTCCCATAATAATGACATTGTGTCTGATAGTAGCAGTCTTATCACGCCTACTTATATTTGGTATAGTAAAGGTAAGTTCATTTAAATATTATCTATTAAAATATTAATGGCTGAATGACAAAATTGCCCGGCTTTTTTTGGTTTAGTAAACGGTTCTAGTTTAAACGAAAGGGCCTTTAAAACTAAAAGTTTTATAATTACAGTACAAGATGAGTCTTTCGTGAAAAAGTATGTAGAGTAAAATGACAAGAAGATGTTACCAGCAAAAACTTCACTTCTAAATTAAGTTAAAAAGTAATAGGAAATTTTTGACTAGACTACTTACAAATCTACTGAAAAAAGTACTTATTTTTGTTCGCCATGTCCCAAAAGTAATTTGTTATAATTTTGCCACTTTTATTAATTTAATTAATAACTTATTTTTGTACTTAAAAGTTTTATAAAATATGTAGTTGTAGACTGATTAAAAAACAAAATGTTATGAAATAAATAAACGAACGTAATAAATCACCCCTATCGTGCATAAAAATTCCCTATGAAATTTGTTCCCTTTTCAGATTTTTCCTATTAAAATACAATGTTAAAAAAATAAAAGGGAACAAATTTTATGTGGAATTTTTATTCACGATAGGGGTGAATATGAAGGAAACTTTTTGCAAAATTATATTAATTTAGATTTATAGTCATATAATTAGTGCCATTTCACACGTTTCAGTTTTAGCTGACCAGTTTTTGTTCAATTCTCTTTTGAACTTGCCATTTCATTCACACACGTCAATTTAATTTTCGTACAAACCAACATGCATAAAAGACAAGAACAAACGGATATAAGAAAATTGACTAGCACCATCAAGTTTGTACGCCTTTCGTTCTCTTTTCTCTTCTCAACCAAAAATACTTGCCTTGACGAGTCAGAATGGAAGAGAGAATGGAATTGTGTTGCTCAAAAACTGTAGCGATGTTCCAAAAACGAATAGAATAGATAAAGTATTGATGTTCTGAAACTAGTTTTTTTTAAGACGTGTTTGAATTAGGTTATTATTCCTCCTCGAACGAGACAAGATGGTTCATTTGTAACAATAATGTTATGTATAATTCAGTGATGCCCAAGGTGAGAGTGACAAAATAACACTGGAAGAAAACAATTTGCTATTCATTTTATTTAGTCGTCAACGAGATTGCGACATGTGTGGCGAGTGTGTTGTAATTTTTTTTCTGTTTCTTTGTTTAACAAAAGGGAAATGTAAAATTAATGATTGCACATATTTTAGTATAATCATTAAATATATTTCCTTTTTGATTTCCCTTGTTTGCAGCAAAAATATTTTAGTAATATTCGTTTTCTCTTATCTTGAATCATGAATAAGACACAGAAGTTCTGAAAGTGTATTTTGTCTCTCCCACTCAACATGCTGATTTCCTATTGGTTGATTGACGATCAAACAAAACAGCGTAAGTATGCGTGTGAGCAAAGCTGCCAGATGTGACGATTTATCGTCATTTTGACGATTTTTTTTGTTCCAAAAATAGCGATTTGACTATATTTTCATTGAAAGTGACGATTTTCTGAATTATTAAAATTTTTTATCATTTGTATGTATGTATTATTAATGTTTTTCTTACCACATTATCTCTTTTTTGACACAACAACTATTTTTCTCATTTAATATCATAAATATTAAGAAGAACATGACATACAATGTATTTCAAAAACAAAACTAAGCAATTATTAAGTATAATAATTCCAAATAATATTGTAAACATAAAAATAAATTTTAAATGCTGAATTCCATGAACTAAAATTTTTAGAGGAAACAATTTTTGAATTTTAACGGGAAAATTCTACAAAAACTTCTCCTATTTTAACAAAACGTCGAAAGAATATTCAGCCAAATAAATTTAAATAACAAAAATATGGAATTATTTGAAAATAAGTACCTGTATGGATGAATTGTATTCTATACTCAAAATGTTATTTAAAACTTAATAAACTAAATTGTTTAACCTGAATTAATAAAATATGCTAAATTCAGATATTAATTTAGAAAATACTGTAAGTCTTGTTTCACACCCTTCAGTTTTAGCTGACCCGTTTTTGTTCAACTCTCTTTTGAACTTGCCATTTCATTCACACACGTCAATTTAATTTTCGTACAAACCAACATGCATGAAAGAAAAGAACAAACGGATATAAGAAAATTGACTAGCACCATCAAGTTTGTACCCCTTTCGTTCTCTTTTCTCTTCTCAACCAAAAATACTTGCCTTGACGAGTCAGAATGGAAGAGTGTGAAAGCAGATTAAGATATCATAAAAATATTACACAGCTTGTGTTTAACATTACATTTTTGATTGCTTACTTATAATGCTTGGTTTTCACTATGTCATTTTTGTTGTCAAATTGTCCAAATTGTTGGCAATTGTGAGATTGCAATCATGGTTGCAAACTTAGATGACGCCATATGACAACCCGTTTTCATATAATTGCCAACAATTTGGACAATTTGACAACAAAAATGACATAATGAAAAGGCGGCCTTAGTTTAATTGATTTAAATAATCAACAGATAATAGATTTAGAATTTGTTTTACTTAAACAAATAGTTATCTTTTTAAATCCTTTTAAAGTAACAGATAAAACCTTTTGTCGCCGTGATATGAATCTCTGTTGATGTTACACTTTTATTTACAGTTAATACAAAAAGTGAGTGCTCACCTTCAATTTTTTAAGCTGCCCTTTCTAGTAAATAAATTCCTAAATAATTTTTAATTAATA
The DNA here is from genome assembly GCA_950370525.1 of Bellardia bayeri. Taxonomy (NCBI): domain Eukaryota; kingdom Metazoa; phylum Arthropoda; class Insecta; order Diptera; family Calliphoridae; genus Bellardia; species Bellardia bayeri. Next base: position 64,228,850 of record OX493268.1, read on the forward strand.
ATAAACGAATTTCTTTTTAACAAATGAATCAAAAATTCCGGTATTTCGGGATTTTAAAATTTTTTTTTCATTTTGAAAATCCCGAATTGCGGAATTTACAAAACCACTCCCCGTTTAGCATTCCTACTCTTAATTAGACTATTTGAAATATTTCTAGAGACAACATAATTTGATGCTTCCCTGGATGGCAATGTTTGTTGTTGGTTTCTGCTACAGTTGTTCACTGTTTTTATATGGATTCATGGAATCTAAATTATATAATGGGTTTGTCGTTGTAACTACCCTTGCAATTGGTAAGTAAATACCAGCCGTATACCTTATTTACCTTTACAAATATAATATAATGTTTTGTCATATTGTTTCTTTATCATCTAGTCCTGCAAATAGCAATATTCCCCTTTATTTATTGTCTCTACAGAGCTATACGTAAGGAGAATATTGACAAACAGTGCCTGTCAATTGGAAGTCTACCATTCTCTAATTAGGCGCAACCAAATTGCTATTATACTGCAGTACCGAATAAAGCCCAAATTTGACATAAAATATTACTTATTCATACACTTCTTCAATATTAATAAAAAAAAAAAATATAATATTTCATCTATCGAATAATGAATTATCGAACAATGGGAATCTCTGAAAAATACTTTAGGGATTATAGTCGCCCGAGGTGAATCATTAGCGATTGTGGTACATGTCTTACCTCAAGTGAATTCGGTAGATTCGTTGGTGAAAGGAATATTACACATGTTAAAATTTCAGTGGCGTCACCCCAATCGAATGGCCAGGTCGAAAGGCTAAATAGGGATTTAAGGGGTATGCTCGCGAAAATGTCTGAATCAATGGAATACTCTAATTGGACCGACTAACTATCACAAGTAGAGTTCACTATTAACAATTCACTTCATAGTTCTACCAAACAATCACCGGCAATGTTACTTTTTGGAGTCGAACAACGAGGTGAAACCATTGACGAACTGACAGAACATTTGCAAGACGTGTATGGAGATGACTATAGGGATTTAGAAATATGTAATGAGGAAAGATGCATCGGATGCCATTAAGAAATTTCAGGAAAATAATTTAAAGCATTACCACAATCATCACAGCCCAGGAAAGTCTTTCGGGACTTAGTAGTTTTAAAGAATGTTGTAAGAACTCCAGGTATTAATAAAAAATTACTACCGAAGTACCGCGACCCATATGTTGTTCAGAAGCAATTAGGAACTGATCGTTACGAAATTGCTAACGCGGAAAATTGCCAATTGACACAATTACCTTATAAAGGTATAATAGATTCAAGTTGTTTAAAAAAATGGGTCGAAGTAAAGGACACAAAAGATGCAAGCTTTGCGGATACTGAAGGTAACACAATTGAATACGAAGATTCCGAATTTTTGCAGGGTGAGTTTTTGCAAGATCCACCGCAATCGAGGTCGATTGCTTAGTCAGGTTAAATATTATATTATTTCAGACAGATTGCGTAGAAGTTTAGTAAGCTTTCGCAAAGTCTTTACGTTTAGTACAGTTTACTGCAGAAGTATACGTTTTTTTCTAGACATTCTTCCATGAAGTTGTTGGTTATTTAGCCGTCTTCTAATTGTCGATGTTCTAACTAGGTGTCTTAGAAAAGTCTTTAGCTATTTTAACTGCGCTAAAATTTGGGGTTTTTCTTAACCCCTCTCTGACTATTTTGCGCACTACATTATCAATTAGAGAGTACCGCACTCGGTATGTTCTGCAGTTTGGGTGTTTCCTAAAGCTCTTTCAATATCTTTTTAAACACATGGCCGGCTTTTGTTCACAATTTTAGGAATATTTGCAAGAGATTTTCCGTTGTTTCAATGCAACACTATTAAATCTCTAACCTCCCTCCACTGGTAAGTCTTTGCCACGTGCCATTCGGTTCCTTAAATAATTTCCTAACTCTGCACTTGTATTACAAAAAATTATTATGTACTTATTTTATTTATTATTGCATTAAAAAGTGCTTAATGTACGATCTACCCATAACGGCACTTATCTACATATATTTTATTTCTATTTTAAGGTTCTGTGTACATATATGAAATATTGACTGTATTTTTAGGTGTTTTCCCCGATAGACTAGGCGATAGTGTGCAGGACTATCAGTTAGAGGGGATTCCCTCCAAAGACTCTGAACGTTTTCTGCAGATAAGCCAACAATTTTCGCAGTCTTTGTTTGTTAATTATATTTTAAAAGGTGCATTTTCTCTTTTGTTAGATAAAACTTATAACATATCATTCAGTTTAATAAATGTGAGACCACTCGAAACATTTTTATATAAATAAAATTTAAAAATATAGACTTCTTTTAAAGATATTGTTCCTCACAGAAATTATTGTTGGCTGTAAAGGTACCAAATTTTGACTCTGACTGTACGTTTTGTTTGTAAAGCAAAAAATTCCGTTGCAACTGGCCACAATGACGAAAGTATCAATTTCAAGACGCAGTTAATAAATTTTTATTACCACCAACATAGTGGGAAGGGTATATTGGATTTGTGCTGATGTTTGTAACGCCCAGAAATATTGGTCCAACACCCACCTTAAAGTATACCGATCGACTCAGAATCACTTCATGAGTCGATTTAACGATGTCCGTCCGTCTGGCTGGCTGTCCTTGTAAACCTTATGTGCAGATTTTGAAGATATTTCGATAAAATTTGGTACGTGAAATTTTTTTGGCCCAAGGATGGATGAGATTGAAACTGTTGAAAATCGGGGTTTACCGATCATAAATGTTTGAATCAAGCAAACAAATTTCACCACAAATGAGTGGTAAATGAAGCCAAATCGGATCTATAAATTTTGTGCAGATCTGTTCATAATTTATCATAGCTCCCATATAGGCCCACTCCCGAAAATCACTTTAAAGAGCATAATTCCCTCAAAAATGTTGGTATGTAAATAATATTGAATGCAAATATATTTAATATATATACAAATAATATGGTAGAATTTTATGATGATCGGTCCATAATTAGTCATACGTCCCATATAAGGCCCACTTTCGAAAATAATTTTTACGACCATAAATTTCTTAAAAATGTTGCTATCCAAATAAAATTCAACACAAATACGTTTCATGTAATGGTCGGTCCATAATTAGTCGAAACTGCCTCTCCGTAATTAACATCAACCTCCATAAATCTTTTAAAAGTACATATTTATATCGAAAGAAAGTTTAAAATATACCTATAATATTTATATTCACAGAAATCATGACACTAAATTTTTGGATGATCGGTCCATAATAGGTTATATCTCCCATATAGCCCCCATTTCTAAAAAACTATATACATATACTGGGTGTAGAGTATTATATGGTCGGACTTTACCGTCTATACTTTTTTACTTGTTTTTTTCTCTCTATTTTGGTGCGTTTTGAAATTTCAAAGTTGAAAACACTGGCCAGAATAGATATCAAGCATGGTGCAACTATACAAGGTGAGTGCAGTAGCCCAGCTGACTGACTTTGTTTACAATTTACTTATGTCAAAAGTAATACTTTTTCAAGCCTTTTTGAAAGTAGTACATTATTTTACACAAACAAAATGCCTGTTGTTTCTTTTTTGTGTTGTATTTGTTGTCGATTTGCACTCACCTTGTATGGTTGCACCATGATATCAAGGCTCAATTAATTAATTTTTTATTTTATATGTTACTCTCTCTCTCTCTCTCTCTCTTTCTCTAATGATTCACTCAGTTTGCTTACGCTTTTAATCAGTAGCCTTGCCATACTAACTTTTACAATCAAACATGCTTATAACGAATTATGTGTAATATACATGATGTTTATAACGAACTTGATTTTATACTGGCGACAAATGCAAAAAAACAGCTTTTAGTGAGTATTTTTTTTAATATTTGCATTCTTCAATGAGCACTTGAAATATTTTATTATAATTTATTTATTTATATATGTATAGAAAAAATAGTACAAATGAGTATAAATTTGCAAAAAAAATAAAAAATGAGAGTATTAATATCTTTATTAGTTATAAAGTATTCAAATTAAAGATTTGCCCGCCAACTGATGATCCACTTGAACACTTTCAGACTTATTTTCAGCATTTTCTCGAAGTATTTGCCTAAACAAAGAAATACTGAAACAGAAAATCGCTATCTGACCAACTGCCAGATAAACGAAAAATTAAACAATTACTATAAATCTACATACATATGTACATAAAACAAAACTTTGTTAGCATACCAAATAGCAGCACAGCAATCATTAGCAGTATTAAAAATGTTATACCGGAAGCACCACCCATTCCCGCGCCAATAAACCACCAATACATGAAACCACAACTGACATAGAAAACATATATGCCAAATATCAAAAACGGCAGTAATAGATATTCATATTTCTATATATATTTAAAAGTATGTATTCACAAAGTTAATTACAAGTTGTATATTTATGAAAAGATTTTGAGAATGTTTATTCTTGGAACTTACCTTAACTATGGCCACTATGTATAGGGCGGCTAGTACAACTGTTACCAAACATATTATTATTCTTTCAATAGCTGTTAACAAGATTAGAAACATTAGAATACAAACTAATTTTTAATGTGGAACTTAATAAGACTTTCTAAACTTTTAAAGGAAGGAAACATTTAAATGATTGACACAAATGGATGATGAATACCTTTCTGTGATTTTTAAAAATACTTTAGGATCTAAATAGGAGGATCTTGGTTTAGGCAAATAAGTCCATATAATGGAAATGAATAAAATCTTGGAAATCGGTCATTTATGCCAGGTAATCTAGAATAGCTAGCTCATGTGGCCATGGTCAAATATTCACCCCTATCGTGAATAAAAATTCCACATGAAATTTTTTCCCTTTTCACATTTTCCTATTAAAATTCAATGTTAAAAAAATAAAAGGAAACAAATTTCATGTGGAATTTTTACTCACGATAGGGGTGATTATGTTTCAAAATATATGAACAACTTCGGGCTATAGTGTTAAATTTCACGTTATTGGATCCGCACAGGGGACTAGGATATGTCTAATAAATAGTATTGAACTAAACTTTAATTATTAAATGAATTACGACTATATACAAGATTTGAAATTAATCCACGATTAATACAAGATTCAAGATTTGAAATAAATTCCCGAATGATCCAAGATTCGAAATGAATTCACTTTTGATTCAAGATTTGAAATGAATTCACATTTCATTCACGATTTGAAATGAATCTACGATTGATCCAAGATATGACATGAATCTACGATTGATCCAAGATTTGAAATGAATCCAAGATTGATTCAAGATTTGAAATAAATTCAAGTTTGAATCAAGATTTGAAATGAATTCCCGAATGATCCAAGATTCGAAATGAATCCACTTTTGATTCAAGATTTGAAATGAATTCACATTTCATTCACGATTTGAAATGAATCTACGATTAATCCAAGATTTAAAATGAATCCACGATTGATCCAAGATTTGAAATGAATCCACGATTGATCTAAGGCTAAAATGTATTCCCGACTGAGCCAAAATTTGAAATTAATCTACGATTGATCCAAAATTTCAAATTAATGCATGATTGATTCATGATTCTAAATGAATCCGAGATTGATATAAGATTTCCAATAAATCTACGATTAATCCAAGCTTTGAAATGAATCCACGATTGATCCCAGATTTGAAGTGAATCCACGATTGACCTATGATTTGAAATGAATCCACAATTGATCTAAGATTAAAATGAATCCACGAATGATCCAAGATTTGAAATGAATCCACGATTGATCCCAGATTTGAAGTGAATCCACGATTGACCTATGATTTGAAATGAATCCACAATTGATCTAAGATTAAAATGAATCCACGAATGATCCAAGATTTGAAATGAATCCACGATTGATCCCAGATTTGAAGTGAATCCACGATTGACCTATGATTTGAAATGAATCCACAATTGATCTAAGATTAAAATGAATCCACGAATGATCCAAGATTTGAAATGAATCCACGATTGATCCAAAATTTAACATGAATTCACGATTGATCTAAAATTTGAAATGAATTGATCCATGATTCTATATAAATCCAGGATTAATACAAGATTTGAAATGAATCCACGATTGATCTAATATTAAAATGAATCCACGAATGATCTAAGATTTGAAGTGCATCCTCGATTGATCCAAGATTTTAAACGAATCCACGGTTGTTCCAAGATTTGACATGAATACACGATTGATCCAAGATTTGAAAGGAATCCACGATTGATCTAAGATTAAAATGATCCAGGATTTGAAATGAATCCACGATTGATCCAAGAGTTGACACGAATTCACGATTGATCCAACCAAAATTTTAAATGAATCCACGATTGATAAAAAAATTTGAAATTAATGCATCATTACTCCATGATTTTAAATAAATCCAGTATTGATCCATGATTCTAAATAAATCCAGAATTGATACAAGATTTGAAATAAATCTGTGATTGATACAAGGTTTTCAATGATTTCACGATTGATCTGAGATGTGCTTATTAAAGAAATCCAACATATATTTTCCACTATGATCAGTCATGAATTTTTAGCTACATTTTTAATAAAAAAATATTAACAATATTAGAGATTTACAAACAGGATTTATGTGCTTCTGCTGGCTGTTTCAGGTTACCATAAGTATTATTGCACATCTAGCGATAATAAATGCACTTTATAGAATAATTCATTATTAAATTTCAAATAAATTCAGCTTTGTATCTTCATTGTGACCTCATATGAAAAAGTTTATAAAAAATTACTTGGAACAAATATAAATACATTAATACTCTTAAATAAAAATATTTTACAATTTGTTTTTTTAATTAAAAAAAAAATTAAAAACAAAAAACCTTCTCCTCATTAAAACTTTACCTTCCAAACAAGTTTTGTAACTTACTTTCGTTTTTTAAATCCTCTCTACGTTCTGGATCCTCAATATGTTCAGAAAATTGATTGTATACTATAGTTTGAAAAATTATAACGATGATGCTGCCCGCAATATAAAGAGATCCAATGGTTATACCAAAGTTGTTACGATTGCAGCAGCACTTCATAATTTTATGTTTTTTTTTTTTTTTTTTGCAAAAATATCCAATGAAAACTAATTTCTGTTTTTTTAATTTAAACAAATGCTAACCACTGCTAATGTATTTAGCATAGAACAAAGTTCGTGAAACGTTTGATGCCAACTGTTTATAAATAAAATAAAAAATAAACCAAAATGTTATTGAAACGTTGTGTGGAGAGACTCAAAAGAGGTGATAACATGTGTACAACAACTGCAGAAACATAAAAACAAAACGCATTTTGCGTTTTCATACCCTACACCATGAGTAGTAAGATGCTAAACATATAAATTGTTTATACTGTTTGTCATATCAAACAGAAGTTTCATTTGTAAGCCCATAATGTCCATAATGTCAGTTGAAATCAACTTTCCAAAGCCACCAAGAGACTTACAAACATGAAAACACATTAAAATATAAAGGATGCTTGAAGATAATAATTGAAAATATCATAATTTTTATCATAAAGTATACTTAGGTCAAGGGTATTTAAGAATCGACTCAGCCAAATATAACACTCTAACTTTTTAACTTTTTGAATAAAATTCATTACCAAATATATTAATAAACAGAAATACTTATGAACGTTTAAATAAGTAAAAATTAGAAAGAAAATTTAATATAAATCCACGACAGATTTAAGATTTGAAATGATTGATCCAAGATTTGATTATGAAATGAAACCACTATTGATCTAAGTTTTAAAATGAATCCAAGATAAATATAAGATGAATAGATTTTAAATGAATCCACAATCGATTCAAGATTTGAAATGAATCCACTATTGATCCAAGATTTGAAATCAATGCAACATAGATCCACGATTTGCTTATGAAATTATTCCATGATTGTTCATTATGAAATGCAACTACGATTGATTGGAGATTCGAAATGAATTCAAGATTTGAAATGAAACCACGATTGATCTAAGATTTGAAATGAGTTCAATATATAAAATTAAAAAATTGATCCAGGATTTGAACAGAATCCACGATTGATCCAAGATTTGATTGATTATGCAATTATTCCATGATTGATCTAAGTTTTAAAATGAATCCAAGATAAATATAAAATGTATAGATTTAAAATGAATCCACTATTGATCCAAGGTTTGAAATGAATGCAACATAGATCCACGATTTGCTTAAAAAAATTATTCCACGATTGGTATAAGATTTCATTATGAAATGCAACCACGATTGATTGGAGATTCGAAATGAATTCCAGATTGATCCAAGATTTGAAATGAAGTCACGATTGATTCAAAATTCGAAAGGAATCCACTATTGATCCAAGATAATCCACGATTATCGATTGATTCAAGATTTGAAAGGAATCCACGTTTGATTCAAGATTCGAAGAGAATTCACGATTTATCCTAGATTTGATATATATCCACGATTGATCCAAAATTTAAAATGAATCCAAGATTTGAAAGGAATCCACGATTGATTAAAGATTCGAAAGAAATGCACGATTGATCCAAGATAATCCACGATTATCGATTGATTCAAAATTTGAAAGTAATCCACGTTTGATTTAAATCCAGGTTTAACACAAGATTTGAAATGATTTCACGATTGATCTGAGATTTAAAATGAATCCAAGATAAATATTAAATGAATAGATTTGGAATGAATCCACAATCGATTCAAGATTTGAAATGAATCCAGTAAATAAAATGAGTCACGATTTAAAATGAATCTACGATTCATCCAAGATTTTAAATAAATCCACGATTTGTCTATGATTTCATTATGAAATGAAATCACGATTGATTTAAGATTTGAAATGAATCCAAGATAAATATAAAATGAATACAAGATTTGAAATGAATCGATTGAAGATTTAAAATAATTCAACGATAGATCCAAGATTTGATTATGAAATAAATCCACGATTAAATCAAGATTTGAAATGAATCCACTATTGATCCAAGATTTGAAATGAATTCAAGATTGATCTAAGGTTTCCAAAGATTCCTTGATTAATACAAAATTTGAAATGAATCCATCATAGAACCAAGATTTTTTTATGAAACAAATCCAGCAATGTCCCATGATTTGAGATGAATTCACGATTGATCAAAGATTTAAAATGAATTCAGTGAATGAATTGATGCAAGGTTTAAAATAAATCTACGATTGATACAAAATTTGTAATAAATCCGCGATTGACTAGATTTGAAATGAATTTTGAAATTCTCAATTGATCCAAGATTTGAAATGAATCCACGATTGATTTCAGATCTGAAGTAAATTAACGATTGATCAGAGACTGAATTAAGAAATTAATCCTTTTTATTAATCATCCACGATCAGTTGTCAAATTGTGTGTTTTTTTTAAATTCAAGTCAGACATGAATTTTGTACTACTTTTTATAATAAAGAATATTAACAATGTTAGTTAGTGCTGACTGTTTTAGATGGCCAAAAGTATAAGAACAAATCTAGAGATAAAAGTGAACGTTATAAAATAAATAGATTCAAGTTTGGACCTTTATTGTGATCCCCCTAAATATGAAAAGAAAACAATTTATAACTTTAACAGTAAAACGAAAACACTCTTCTCATTAAGACATTTGCTTCCTCTTTGTTTAAGATATGAGTTTTGTTACTTAGTCCCGGATCAGACAATGCAACTTTTGCTGCTCAACTTTTGAGTTTTTTGGTGAGAGGGGAAAAAACGAGAGAGAGGGGAGCACTCTTCTTTCCCCTATCACCAACAAATTTTTATCATATCTTGCTGAAAGGTATGTAAGATTCGGCTCTACCGTATATAGGATTCTAACTTTTTTGTGGTTTTTTAATTGAGACTCATTCTTTAGCTATGCAATTTTTAGAGAATAACATACATACACCAATACCTCTCTTTGCGTCGGGGTTACGTACAAAAAAAAAAGAAAAACACAAATTACACAAAGTGAGTTAAGATTTACTATAGGAAAACATGTAAAGATCGAAGATAGGTTCTAGGGTTACTAGAATACTAAAGGTACGGTCTCATGTGGCAAATATTTACTGAAAAAAGCGTAACCAACTTTTTTAGAACAAATTTGCTTGACATTGTTTACTCTTACAAGAGTTTTGCAAGATCAAATAGCATTAAATAAATTAAAACTAAATATTTGTTGTGTGCTGTCCTAAATAAGAAAAGGGTTTTTAAATAAATAAGCAATTTCAAACACGTTTTATTTAGTGGTGACGTCAAATATTTGCCAAGTGTGACCGTACCTTAAGTCATCGACTTACAAATACAAAAAATTGATATAATGTTTGGGGAACAGCTTTTTTTTCAACGTAAAATAAATTTCCATGTAGCAATTGTCTGTATTACTACCACTAGCATTATCGTTGGATAATGCTTCTTTTTATGTCATCAAATAAGTTTTTTGCTTTTGTCTGAATTACCATTTTACTTAATGAATAAAATAGAACGCAAGCACTCCATTTTGATCATCAAAACACTCCTTGTATGGGTCATCGTTTTAGCATCTAATGTTGTTGCAGATTTTGCAAAAAAGTAAAAAAAAAAAATAATGACTGGAACCCAAAACTAATTAAGCAGCGACGCATCTTCGAAAAAACGCAAAACGAAACCACGCAAAGCGAGGTATTGGTGTATATAGTGGAGAGCAATATTGTGTTTAAATGAGAGATGCAACCTTTATCTCTTTGATGTGATTTTGATTTTACTACTGCTGTTCCATATGTATAAAAAGAAAATGACTACAAATAAATTACATATGTAGGCTAAAAAGTAAATGCAAAACTTGTAAAACAAACTGCTAACGATAAAATAAAAATTATCGAAAGTTATTCCACGTCTTGAAGAACCATCGCTTTGTGAGCCGAAGAACAAAATGTAGCCAGAGTTACGGACTCAAATCGCTCCATGTTCTTCTGTGTGGACAACAGGTTCGTGTTTATTTGATTTCAGGCAAACATGGTGGTGCGAACAAATGTTCTGACAATGTTGTTTGTATAAGAATACAACACCAACAAGAGCTGTCCACACGAGACAAATTCAGGTGCAAACAGGAATTTGTTTGGCGAGTGACATGGCGGAGTATGTATATTGAAGAAATCTTTAGCTTCATTATAAACTTGTTTGGAAACCACCCTATTGTTGAGACATTCGTTGTACCACGGCATGTATGTATTTGATAATTTTGCAGCAATGCTTATTGTGCATTGGTTTATTTTCAAAAATTGTATTACGTTTCCTGTTAATGTTAAAAAAAAAACAAATTTGTTGTGTTCGAATCAGATTTCTTAGAATTTATAATTAAATGTATTATTAAATACATGTTTAACAAACAAACATACTTATAAAGGTTTAAATAAAGCATTGTATTTTAAATAACGAGTAAACAGTTTTTTAATATACATACATACATACATACTTATTTGCCTTAAATTAATATTTGCAAAATTCCAGAAACATTAGTTATCAGTTAAAGCATAATTTATTAATATTTAAGATGAGTTATAGGAAGAAACTTCGTTTCGAAGGACCAAAAGCTCTTGCAATAGTTTAACAAACGATACGAAAAGAAATGGAATGAAATAAAACAAGAAAAATATTCTTATTAATTTATTAAACTATTTGGACAAAAGAATATCTTACTAATAGGAGAGAATAATGTGGACAAAAAAATATGTAGTTGAAAGGTTAATCTGCCTTGTGCATATTTACCCTGCCTTTACACATGTAAGTGCTGTGTACGTATTATATACGAAAACTTATTCGAAAAACTTAACTAGCTCTGCAAGTGAAAAAAATGTAAGTGTATTAGTAAAAAATGTGAGTGTATTGAGTTTTTCGCACTGTTACTTGCATGTGTAAACCCCGGGTTAGATCTTTGCCGAATCCGTTATCAATTAAAATAGAATGTGCTCATGAAAATGACTAGAGCAATTAGTCAACCAGAGCAACCAAACTTAGCATAAATCACTTGACAGCTGACAAAATGGCCGCCAGTTAAAAAAGTGTTGCCAACGTATATAAACTTAAACGATTATCATCAATAGCGACCCTGAACTAGAGCGAATATAAACTAAAGCGACTACAGTTTCTAGTAACTGTAAACTGTAGACGATAAACTAGAGCCAATGCAATTTAGAGCGACTATAACCTAACGAGAACAAACTAAGTCAACTATAAACTAGAGCAACTGTAACCTAAAGCGACTATAATCTACAGCGAATAAAACTGAATAGACTATTAACTAGTGCGACTATACTTTAGAGTAACGGTAACCTAAGGCGATTATAAACTGAAACTACTGTAAACTAAGCGAACAGATTTCACCATTTCAATTTCAAAGAAGCTTGAAGTGTGATGCACCTTTGAACTTTATTCAGTACTAGTTGAACCCGGTGTGCTTCGCTACCCCCTTTGAGGCAAAGCCATTAATAAACATTGTAAAAAAAAGTAGGTGCAGAAGTGTGCATGGTCGAAAAATATTATCATGTGATAAGTATTCCTGGATCAAAGCTGCACGCTGTGAAAACTTAAGATCAGTTAACAGGTCCAGTCTGCAATAAGCGCAAAGAAAGCGGCGTTTACCTCCCACTTTTCTTTTGGTACGTATTTCTATTCATGCCAATACCATATACATATAGCAAATACTGCCGCTGTTGGTCAAAAAATGCCCAAGATATAACGACTTTAAATATTGGGTTATATGGGCGAGGCCACTAACAACTTTATGTAGTCAAGAATTTATTATTTCGTAAGAATATCCTATTGTGAAAATTTCATTACAATCGAACTAGTAGTTAAGACCCTAAAAAGGGGCGTGGTCCCACCCACTTTTCTTCTTTTACGTATTCCTAATTATGCCAACACCATTTGGTACATATATATTATCGACGTAGTTCAAAAAATGCCCAAAATATGGCGGTTTACATTTTTGGGTTTTATGGGCGGTGCCACACCCGTTTGTCGAATCAAAACTTCATATAGCCTATTATTTCTTCCAGAGTCACAGTTACATGCTGTGAAAATTTCAGGAAGATCGGTCCAAGGGTTTGGCCTCCTATTAAGCACAAACATACAGACAGACAGACATTCATTTTTATATACATACTATATATATTTTTCTATAACGTAAATAAATGTAATCCAATTTACCAAATCTGGTAGCCTGCCCTCATATCAATTTTCTTTGATTTTCTTTTTAAAGAATCTAAACGAAAGTTAAAGAAAAAATATTTAAGTTTTAAACTTTTAGCAATTTTCAGGAAATGCTTAATGCCGCAATAATCGATTGAAATGAAAATTGATGATTTAATCCAAGAACACAACTCAAGTGCATTGGATATTTAAGGTCAATGTGAATTTCTACAAGATGGTGTCGTTAGTACAGATGATTTTTTTGTAGTTTGCTTAGACGCCTGAACTGTCAACTGCAGGAAAAACTACAAAAAATTGTTCACATTTCTCACCAGGGATGGAAAATGACTTTTTGATTTTTGTACCAACTATTCAAATAAAATGTACTTTTTTATATTTTTTTTAATATTTTAATTTTGATAATAATGAAAGAACCACAAACTCACTTTAATGATAATTCGAAAATTTTAATATTACCTTATATGAACGAATGTTTAAACTATTTTGTATTCAATTTTTAACAATTATATCAGGATATTAAGAATGTTTAAAAAAAAATCGTCGAACTCTAATGGAAATCGAGCTTTAGTATTGATTTCTCGATAAACAATATTTCTGTTTTGAATTTAATTGCTGCAAAAATTAAAGCCACAGAAATCTTCAATGAATCACAATCTAACTTCTGATGATATTTTAATTGCGACAATACTGGTCTCCATTGGAAAATGCTACCAGATAAATCGTTTGTTCAGTTATCAAAGCATAGACTAACAATTTTATTTTAATGCATTTGAAACAGAGAAAATTAAATCTCATTGTCTTGGAAAGCCAAATAAACAGCGCTCGTTTCAGCGCTAAATAAGAAAAGTTTTTATTTTAATTAAAAAAAAAATAATGTTATTTAGTGGTTACGTCTTTTTCGCCAAATATTTGCCAAGTGTGACCGTACATTAAGAATATATAAAAAAATAAAGAAGGTTTAATTTCTAAAGAGTTTGAAATCCTGATTAGCTAAATTTTAAGTTTTAGTTTTTGGATTCAGTCTTAAAATCATTTCTGAATTAATATTTAAAAGCCTCCCATAACTCGATAATTCAACCAATGCATAATAATGCATGACACTGTGTCTAAAATGTATAAAAAAAAGTACAATTGTGTCACGTTTTCCAACCCTGTCGCTGACATATGTTCACGAAGACTTGCCAGACTTGTTAATTTATCGCCAAAGTAAGTGATTTTGAAAGACTTTTGTAAAGGAAAAACTTTGATTGGGAAATGGGGTTATTTGATTTGGGTCCTGCAACCTGTCAGAAAGTGTTAACTTAAGGTGGATTCACCCTTCTTTTTCCGAACAAAATATTTGTTTGGACAAAGGATTTTTTCATATGTAGTTTGACGTTTCTCTTTTTTAGAAACAGAAAATATTTTTTACGAACAACTCTCAGCTGGTATTGGTTTAATTTTATATTTTGTCTGGACAAAAATGAACTGAGTAGAAAATAGGTTACATTTTTTCATACAAATAAAAATGCTAAAAGATTTTGTTTACATATGGCAGCTTTGATTTTACAGACAAATCGTGTAAAAGGGTGAATCGTGTTGCAAAAATTGTTTGTTCAGAACAAATATTGTGTATGAATCACTCTTTTCTACCAGAAGATCTACTAGAAATTATGTATTAAATTATTTTGTATAACAACAATTTCTATAGAAAATCTTATTTGTGATGCTAGCAACACAACTGGGACGAACGACGAATTTTTGGTCGCGAATATTCGTCTCTAAAAATACAACACATTTCTGTACATGAAAATACACACAATAACGGCGTCGACTGAACTCGTCTTACGCGGCGAACTCTGAAATAGAGTCTACTTCTAATTCTAAAGCATTAAACACATTCGAGACAGCAGGCTACCGACTACAATATGTCAAAAATAAAATACACACATTCATATGAGAATGACTATGTTGACGACAGCAGGCAACGCGACTGCAGGTTGTTGTCCATGCTGATTTTTTCGTCGCTGTCAAATTAAACTAATTTCTGATTTTATTTCTATTTTTGTTGGCGACAAAACATAAACAGTGTTGACCATATAACAAAATATGTGAAGAAAATTAGTTCTTATAAATATTTATTATTATACTAAGGAATTATATTATATTTCTATTATGTTATACGCGTGACTGACAAAAAAAAATTTAATGGATTTTTTCCATGCTACTTAAACAGAAAAAATACAATAAGTGGCACCACTGAAATTTAATATAATTTAAATTGAATTGCGTCAACAGCTGTTTATATTTTCATTGTTTTGTTGGTTTTATTGTTTAAGATTTATTATTTTTAATATTTTTGTTTACTTTTTTATTTATTTTAGTAATAACTTCTATAAAATCAACAAAATTCTCTTCAACCATTATGTTATTTAAAAAGTTCGAAGAACAAATTTATTTTTTATTAAAACATCAGATTTTGGGATCAGCTGCTAACTATGTAGCTGTCGTTTTCAAAATAATTAAGTAGCTGGCTACAGGGTGGCATAAATACCCAGCGGCATTTGCACTCGTGTTGCCTGCTGCCGCGAATGTGTTTAATGCTTTATCCGGCGAATGTCAAACAAACAATACGGGGTGACCATGTTTCATTTTGGTTTTGAATGTTTTTGTAAATAATGTTCATTTTTACTTTGATAAAATTATATGCATTTTATCGCAGTGCTCAAATTATTTTTTAAAGACATCTGACATCAAACAGCTATAAAAATGTTCACAAAAAACAGTAATATGGGATATAAAGGTGGGATTGTGAATTTATCTGGTAAAGCTTTATATAGACGGTTGTCAGATCTTAGGCTAGCCACCGTCAATGTCAGTACATACATTGTTAGCACATTGCTAGATCTGACAACATTGTATGACATGACAACCGACTATACATAGCTTAAGAATAAATTTAAAAAAGTTTTACATGCATACATACAAACATAGTTGTCAATTAGAACAGCTGTATTTGTTTCGTCATTATTGTGCTTCATATGACGAATTTATACAGCGTATTGTCAACAACTAATTCCTCGTGCTGGGCGAAATTCGTCATTCGTCCCAGTTGTGTTCCTAAAATAACAGAGAAAAGTCTTGAGTAAATGGTAATTTTTTTAAATTAATTTGAACTTTAAATTTATTTTTGATTATATTAATTTGATAACTAACGCAAACGTAATTATCCATGCCTGGCCTGAACTAGAAACACTTATGCTAATTAGAAAACTAATGCTGTCAATGACGTAAACCAATTTAATAGACATTTAACTCATAAAATTTGTTTATATTAGGATTTCTTAATTATTTGATATTTGAGAACTTAATATTAAAGAATTTTATTTGTTTGTTTTTTTATTTATTTTTTTTTCTACATTTTTTTAGAAACAACTCAATCAGCACGTTTTCATTTTGCCGTATAACAAATGTTTACTAAAATAACAACTAAACAAAACTATTTTCAACAGAATGAATTCCATAAAGCAGTAAACTTAGAAGAGCTCAAAATAGTGCTTAAAAAGCACCAACACGAATACATAAAAAAATTCTTTGTTGTTTTTGAGGGCAGAGTTGCTTCTCTTTAAGCATTTCTGTATAAGTAGGGCGGGCACTCATTTCAAATAGTTGATGACGTCATCAATAGCAACAAGTTAGATTGCTATATTTTAGTGTGTATAATTTCAGATATGTACATATGTATGTATATGCACGTATGTACACATACGTACGTATATATGTACGAGTATATTCGTATTACCAAACAAACATATACAGTGTATCACAACACTATTTGGCCTACTCATTTTTAGGAGAAATTTATTTTTCATTCATACATAATATTGTAAAAATCAAGTCAAACAATATTTTTTTTGCAATTTTTAATAAACACCAATAAAGTTTAAAATTTGTATTTAGTTATTATTGCATTTTATTAATTTGCAAGATAATTTGAAGGTTTAATTCCTGTTATTTTTTTCTTTGAATTTATTATTTATTTTGTTTAAAAGATACGTGTTATACATACAGTGAAGGACTTATAATTAGAAACGACTTTTCAGCATATATATTTGTTCATACATTTTAAAAATTTAGTTCATTATTAAGTTTAAAATAAAAAAATACTATTTTAAGGAAAATTAACTTAAATACCAAACAAACGCTATATAAAATTGGTCACATAATTAGAAACTAAGAAAATATATGCAAAGTTTAACAAAACGGACTTATCCTTTAATATTATGTTGGATAACCCTTGTTTTTGACAACATTCGCCAGTCTTTTTGGTAAACTCTCAATTAAACGCTGGCATGTTTGCAGAGATTTGTTTTTCCAACTTTGTTTCACCAACTGAAACAATTCATTATTATTTCGTGGATTTTTGTTCTTTAAGTCTCTTTTAGCAAGTTTTCCATTGGGTTGAGAACAGGACTTTGGGGTGGCCACTCAAGACCATCAACATTTTGAACCAAAAGCCAACACTTCACTAACCGTGAAGTGTGCTTTGGGTCATTAGCATGCTGGAAAATGTATTGGACGGGCAATACGGTTCTATAAAATTTTTCAAAATGTTTTTAAATTGATGCTGATCCATTATTCCCTGAACTCGTGCAATTGGACCCTCACCACGCCAAGATAAGGCACCCCAGACCACTGTGTTTCACTGTTTTAACAGTGTACCTGGGGTCTAATGCTTTATTTGGAGGACGTTCGCTCCAGATTATCAAAATTATTACAAGTTAATCAATTGTTTAACAAATTATACTTACTTTGTGCCTAGTATTTAGAAAAGTTTAAAAGTTGAAGAAAAAAATGCCCGTTTCTAATTACGTGGCCAGCAGAAAAAAAAACCAATTGTGAAAATAATATTTTTATGTTTTCTTAATTTAACTTATTGTTGATTGTTTACTCATTGAATAACGTTAAAAAAATTACAGTGTAGGTCCTTAAAGAAGCTACAGAGCGATCTTATTATATCAAAGCATCTTTTCTAATTATATGACCACCATTATATGTACGTACATATTGTAATGCTTGGTTATCACTATGCCATTTTTGTTGTCGAATTGTCCAAATTTGTTGGCACTTGTATGAAAACGGGTTGTCATATGGCGTCATCTATGTTTGCAATCATGATTGTAATCTAATTAGACGCCATAGACAACCCGTTTTCATACAATTGCCAACAAATTTGGACAATTTGACAACAAAAATGACATAGTGAAAACCAAGCATAATTGTTATTAGTAATAACGTTTTCCTTATTGCAGTCGGCTGCGAATATCTTTGTGTTAAATATGCCGAAAGGAAAATAATTCAAAATTTCTGAGGAAAAAATACGATTTCACGATTTCTTTGGGTCTGAGGTCCGAACATTGAGTATTGAGCATTAATAAAAGCTAAATTTTAACATCTAAAACTGTGTATTTCGTGTCATTATAATGTTAAAAATAATAATATTTCTTTTGTACATCCATTTTTCGGCTCCGGAGTTACGATTTGCTTTCGGAATGAGCCAATTTCCTAGGTGGTCCATAATATCATTAGTATATACAAGACTACCAACTCCATTGGAACCGTCAACAGGACGGCCATCCACGATCATCTGCACCAAAAATGTTGCATTTGCTTTCTTCATAGCATATAACATATTAGTGAGTGACACGCAAAATTTTTATTTTTTGGATCTCAGCGAATGATAGCCTCATCAATCTTTTAATTTCCAAAACAAATGGTTTTTTCTTTCCAGACTACCGTATGTATTTATATATTTATGGCTTTCAACACTTTGTGAATTTTTTCGTTGTTCACATACATACATATGTATATAGTATATGGTGTTCTTCTTAGTTGGTCGTTAATTTCTGGTTATTATAAATCACAGATACGAGTATATACAGATTCGACAAAACTGACGTTTGTAAAAGTGGTAAATCAGCTGTACTTCAATTAGACCCATCGAAAGATAAGGATAGCAATACATATTACTAGAAATTTTTCCATCTCTTACTTACGATGGGGTTAAATGTGTGAAGCAACTTTGACAAATTTTAATAGCTCCACTGGACGTATCGTATCTGGTCTAATCTGTGGTATAAATGTATGATTTTGGACAACCATTTTGTGGCAAATTTTATATGCTTATGCGGCTATAGACCAATTTATCAAATTGTTGACTACTCGACAACATCTACTAAACATATCACTAAAGTTTTTAAATTATTTGTTCTAATTTTAAATAAATAATAAATAAAAAATAACTTTTGAAATTGTGAGAAAAGGAGCAAAGTCCGTTATAATTTCCAAAAAAAAAGAAAAACTTCTGAGTATAAGGCATTTATCTAGACCATACTAGGAATCGCTTCAAATACTTTTTTCCGTCCACTCTCAAAAAATTGTGAGAAAAGTACAAAAGTCCTTTTTCAAATTTCAAAAGTTATTTTTCCGAAAAATCTTTATAACAATTTTTTTTAGTGTAATCTTTTCAATTATTTTAATTTTCTGAGACATTTTTCAAAGATGCTGATTTTTTTTTGTTTTTTTTTTATTAGTAAAGTTAAATATCAGATTTTGAAACTTAAACATTGTCTCTGTTAAACAGTTAACATGATTATGTTAACATAAATGGTTTGTGTCTAGGGAGTTTGATTTCAAATTTATCTTAACGCACATTAAAATAATAATATGTAATTAAAAATTACATTAAAAAATTCGTACAATCGAACAAACACATAGATTGGTACAAGTCATAAGAAAAACCTTTGAGAAAAAGAGATACTATTCGGCACTCTTTATTGACGTCTCTCAAGCTTTCGACAAAGTATGGCATGAAGGCCTGCTATCTAAATTAAAGCAGAACTTACCGGTGAATTTTCAACACCTACTATGGAAATACTTAATTGGCCGTCAGTTTATGATTAAAGAAGGTGATTTTTTAAGCCGTCCTCAACCAATAGGTGCTGGCGTCCCTCAAGGTAGTATCTTAGGACCAATTCTATACTTGCTATACACAGCAGACATGCCAACAAACAACCAAATCCACACGTCAACATTTGCTGATGATACGGCATTTTTGAGTACTCACAAAGATCCAAAAGATGCCTCGATTCAATTACAGCAGCACGTAACGCAATGGGCAAAACAATGGGGAATAAAAATTAATGAACAGAAATGCACCCCCGTAACATTTACTCTACGCAGGGAATCATGTCCCCCTATTCGTATTAATAAACAGATAGTGCCTCAAAACTCACACCTGAAATATCTTGGTATTCACCTGAACCGTCGCCTCACATGGAAACCACATATAGATGCTAAGCTGACTCAAATGAAACTGAAAGGAGCCCAAATTCATTGGCTCATCGGCAGAAACTCCGTCCTTCAGCTCGATTGTAAGCTAATCTACAACTCAATCTTAAAGCCAATATGATGCTATGGTATCCAGTTATGGGGCACTGCCTCCAACTCCAATATTGAGAAAATTCAACGCCGTCAAAACAAAATTCTACGAATGATAACTACCGCTCCTTGGTATATTAAAAACAACAACATTCACAGGGATCTCAACGTTCCTCTTGCCAAATGGGAAATAACTAAACATGTGGCCCATTATTTGGGTAAGCTGGAAACTCATCCAAATCCGCTCGCTCGAAACATCCTACAACATCCCGGTCATAGCCGTTTGAGAAGGAGGGACACCACCGCTCTCAGATGAATAAATACAAGATGCTCATTATATCCTATCGAATTTGAAAACTAGATTTGGTCTAGCATTGGCTGGACTTATCTTAATTAACTTTAGCTTTAGGATTTGAATACCTATTGTTAGTTCATGTAAAATGAAGATACAATAAAATAGTATATGCAAAAAAAAAAAAAAAAATTCCAATAACAATTAAGAAAAATACCAAAAAAACCAACAAATTAACTAAGATTTCCAAATGCAAATTATTTTTATGTCCTGCAATTTGTGATGCAAATTATTAAAACGCAACAACAACAACTAAACAAAAAAGGACATTATGTTACATTTTTTTTTGGGGTTTTATCAATTTCAACAAATTTCTCTTGAAAATGAGTAGGAAATATAGTTGTGTGACACACTGTATTTGTATATAATTATTAGAGTCCGACCGAAACCATTTTTTTTTTGGTCGAAACCGGAACGAAACTAATATTCGGCCCAATCCGAAACAAACGGTAGCTTTTAAAATATAAATAGATTTTCAAACAAAATATTTATTTTAATTTTATAACATGTTTAGATAATTTTAAAGACACTACTCCATAAATCCTGTTTTTTCCATCTTGAATCGACAATTATTTTTAGGAACGGTTTCTACTATTCGTATTCTTAAATATTTTACAATAAAATATAATTTTTTTATGCTATTAATTTTATTAAAAACGTGTATTAACATAAAAATTCCACAATCTATACGTTTCGCTTTCGGTGAAAATATGACCGAAAACCAATTACATACTAGTATTCGGCCAAATTTTTGACCTAATTCGAAATCGTAACATAAATACTACGTCGGACTCTAGTAATGATAATTTATTTTTGTTTGGAAGAACAAAGAAATATTTTTGGAAGATAACTGTATCCAAAAATTCTATTCAATCTACTTTGTATGCAAAATATTATACATACATACATAATACGTGTACATACATATGTATGAAATATGTTATTTTTTTATACATAAGTATGTGTGTACTTTTATTTTACCGATTTTGTTTATAAAATATCAAAAATAATATTAAACAAAGTTGGCCTTGATTTTGGCAAAAATGTTTAGCGTTTAAGGGGGGTGTCATTCAACTTGAATGTTTATAATGTGTAGTAAACAGGGATGGAGAAATTAGTTGTTTGTTACATTTTTGAGAGTGTATGTGTAATGCTTGTTTTAGTCCACTTTCGCACTTTTTAATTCTGACTCAACAAGGCAAGTATTTTTTGGGTGAGAAGTGAAAGGAGAATAAAAGAGGGGTACAAACGTGTCAGTACTAGTCAATTTTCTTATTTCCTTTTGTTAATGTTGATTTGCATTAAAAAGTATGACAATTGAACTGACGCATGTAAATGAAATGGCAAGTTCAAAAGAGAATTGAACAGCTAAAACTGAAGCGTGTGAAACAGGACTTATGATATATAAATCAAACTCATATCATATATGGTTCATATTTGATAGCCTTTCCAAGTTGGACACCTAGGACATTTTTGTGTATAATTAGCAATATATAGGATATAATAAAGCGTCATGTGATTTTAACAATATTGGTGTCATCTGAAAGGATTTCGTAAAAATTACAAAATGGGTTTTACGGTTGTGGTAATTATTCTTTAAAAACTTACACAATTTTCAATGAAAAGTATTTAAGCAAGAGTTTTAATGAGAAATGAAATAAAAATTGATCAACTCCTTCGTCATTACTGATTCTGAATGTTAAAGTTATTATTAATACGATATAATCCAACTCGCCATTATTTTCATGAAGTGCTAAACGAAAAATGGACTTATAATAACACGGAATTCTATGATATTCTTTTGCTCCACTCTGCTTTTCCAACAAATTATTTGGAAACGTCCTGTCAACTTTTACACGTTCTTTATTTTGTAATAAATTAATTAATCTACGTTAAAGACCAAATGTCACAAAAAACAATTTTTTACTTGCTATTTTTTTGATAACAATATCGTGTTCTAATTCGCATCTCAATTATTTAAAATCGAATTTTCTACATTTTGGTTAAAGGTAATTTTTACTTATCATTATTTTTTTTGTTCCTTTGCAATCTATTTTGCTGACCTCAATGTATTAAATTATAATAAAGCTTGTTTAATCATTTTTCTCAACCATTAGTAATAAAAACCTAAAAACATTTTATAATTACTTTCGTCTTTCTAGACCATAGTGCATAGTTCGTTAACACACATATATATATATATATATGTTTTTTGTAATGAGGCTACATATTGTAATTATGAATTATGTCAAAAACTGCAATAGCACTGAATTGTCCAGCCCTGCCAAGTACATTCTTACTTATTTTTTATTTTAGATGAGGGGTGTGTAAAGTAACGAAAGTTTATTTAAATACATATGTATGTAAGTGTGTATGCATTCTATATTTACGTATTACCCGGCTGCCAAATGACAAATTTATAATGAAGAGCGTGATGTATTAATTCATTTGGCATTAAAATTCTTTACTGACATTTTTCTGTCACGACATAAATATTAGTAATGACATATTTTTTAAAAAAATCTTGATTTGTTAAATATAATTTGTTTTTAAAGTAAATTAATAAAAATGTGACAGTTTTAAGTCATGGCAGAGTTTTCTTTAAAATCAAGTTTTTATGTCATGACAGAAAACTGTTTTTTTTTAATTTAAAAACTATTATTGCCATTGTCTAAAGTGAAATTTTTTCTGAAGTCAATAAAATTAGCATTAATAGAAAAATCTATGTCATGTTTTAATAAAAATGTATGACATTTTTATGTCACAACAAATTTTTTTTATCGCATGACATAATTATTTATAAAAATCGAGTTTTTATTTGAAAAAAATTTTTATTAAAGCAAATTAATAAGAATGTTTTGTTATTTGTGTCACAACAGATTTTTCCTTATAAAAATTGTTTTATGTCATTACAGAAAATTTTTATTGTAGATCAAGTAATTATTATTGCCATTGTGTAAAATTAAAATTTTTTCTGAATTTAAATAATTTAGCATTAATAAAAATGTATGACATTTTATGTCACGGCCAAATTTTTTTTCGCATGAAATAAATTTTTATAAAAATCTTGATTGAATGTTCTCATTTGAAAACAAAGTTTTCTTGCAGTAAATTAATAAAAATGTTAAGTTATTTATGACATGACAGATTTTTCTTTTTAAACATTTTTTGTCTTGATAGAAAACTGTTTTTTTTTTGTAGATCAAGAAACTATTATTGTAATTGTCTAAAATTAATTTTTTTTCTGAATTTAAATAATTTAGCATTAATAAAAATTGTTGACATTTTTATGTCACGGCCAAATTTTTTTTCGCATGAAATAAATTTTTATAAAAATCTTGATTGAATGTTCTCATTTGAAAACAAAGTTTTCTTGCAGTAAATTAATAAAAATGTTAAGTTATTTATGACATGACAGATTTTTCTTTTTAAACATTTTTTGTCTTGATAGAAAACTGTTTTTTTTTTTGTAGATCAAGAAACTATTATTGTAATTGTCTAAAATTAAATTTTTTTCTGAATTTGAATTATTTTGCATTAATAAAAATTGTTGACATTTTTTTGTCACGGCGGAATTTTTTTTATGTCCTGATATATTGCATAGGGTAGCATTTGATTTTGAAAATTATTCCATCTATCCAAAAAATTCACAGTGCATCATAGTTTTTTGGGTATACTTGGGGTAGCCTTTTATTTGGTGGCCATCTTCGTTTCATCTGACCCGATGTACATATATGTTATGTATGCAGAATAAAGGTACCTTCCTACTTCTATGAAGACAGTAATCAATATTGCTGAAAATTGCCAGAATATTCAAAGACACCATTTTAGGGAAATATTGAAGCACGGTGTAAAATCAAAAGAATAATGATACAGAAGACTCTGCGTATTTTGCAAACTCATCTTCCAGATTTTGTAGTTAAGAGCATCTATCATGTGAATGAAGTTATTTTTCAGCTGGATGGTGACCCAAAGAATACTTCCAAAATCGTTAAAGAATGGCTTGCGAGCAGCATTTTCTTTTGATGGAGTGGCCAGCAAAAAGTTCTGATCTCAATCCGATTGAGAATTTGTGGTGAAACGTGAAGAGACAGTTGGAACATTACACATTTGGAGGAGCTAGATCACACTAACAAATTATAATAGTATCAATGGATAATTGGTTAAATATAGTAAATTTTAAAAGTATCGCTATATAATATGGCCATAATTTTTATTAAATTATTTAAAAAAAACTTAAATTAATGTAAATGTATAAATATAAATCGTTATAAAATTAATAAGAATTGTTGAAACCTTTTACAGGTCTAAGCTTTATTGTAATATATGGGCGGTGGATATTCTGCTTGTTGGCCACTCGTTATCCGGCCGGGCTGTTCAACATTCTCCTTACGTATATCTCCAAACAAGGTGAAAATGTGCCATAATATTAAAGCTGTTATACCTGCATGATATCGACAATGAAATGTAATGAATATTCATATGTATTACCATCATTATCCTATCTTACCAATTCCCAATAAACCAACAACAAGTGGAATTAAAATTGTGCTTGCTGGATGCCCTTGAAATAGAGAACCTATAAAACGGAATAAGAGTTGTCCGCAATGGTAAACGAAACCTATGACTGATATAATCAGCCAGGGCATCATTAGTTTGTGACGTCTCTGTAAATAGGGGAAAATATCTGCTCAGCCTCGGAATTTACTTAATAGTATTATGGAAACCTACCTTCACGATGCCCCTTATGAACAGACCAGATATACAGGCCATTGCAACACATAATACCAATGCTACACTACATACTTTATTAAACAGACCTAGAAAAACATGTACATACATGGGGAATTATAAAGAAATGTGCATTTCGAAAACTTGTAGGGAGGGAATTAACGCAATTAACAACAATTATGAAAACCTGAAAATACTTAATCTTATAATCGATTTTAAATAGCAGTCAGATAATAACATGGAAAACAAATTTCTATAGAAAACTGAACACGATTTTGATAACGACCAAAAATTTAATTTTCCATCCCTGGTTATGAAATTTTAATTGTATTTTAAAGTTGTTTTTATTTTTAGCCAGTATTTAGCTGATTCTCTATATTATTTATAATTGCGTACTTCCATGCCCTTAAATTTGTTTAGCTTGTCATAAAACCAACTTCAATCTAAACTTACTGATCGCGTCTTTCTGCTCTTGATTCGGATTCTCTGTTGAATTTAAGTTTACCAAGAAGATGATCGCATAAATAATACAAGCCAAGTAGGTTAGTACATTTAGGCTGCCAATGACGACACCAAGCGTGGAACGACTCCAGCACTTCATTATTTTAAAAATTTTTCAAACAGATTTCCAAATTTATAAAATTATTATTATTTGTCTTTAAAATTTAGAACCCGTTGACCGAACTGAACGCTGTCATGCACTTAATGTCACTAAATTGTGAAACTAAAAAAACACGCTGTTGAACGCTAACTAAACGTGTTCATGCAAATTTCATTAAATTTAGCTCTCGTCTCATCATACATGAAATTCAATTTTAAAAAACAGAGAACATTATTCAATTTTACGGGTAAAACAGTTGTAAAATGTAATGCTGCTAAGCCGAACTTAATATACCGTAACCTGCAATAAAACCTGAATAATTAAAAATTTTAAGTTGTTCAATATTGTTCATGTCAAAGTTGCAGGCAGATTCATTTTATATATAAAAATGTAGCTAAAACTGATCCTAAATAGCAAAGAACCGGACAAATAACGAATTCTATAGCTGTTCTTTTACCCTCGCATGTGTTACATATGAATTTGCTAAAGCATTAGAGAGAGTAGTTTTTTACAGATGAACACAAAAAAAGAGCGATCGAGATCGATATTTTCTTATACTTTTAATTATACACAGGAGAATTACCATACAGTACAAGTATAGAGGCTTACCATTATCATTTTCCTCCATTCATTAAAATAATGATTAAAAATGTAATTTTTTTTTTGGGTATTACAATAATACTAAAATAGTACTTTTTCCTATGTACCTTAAAATCAGGCACTGAAATGTGGATCGATTGTACTTGTTTCTGGAACCATTTTATATTCAAAAGTACCAGGTTACTCTCATCACTTATCTGAACTGAAACTTTGTGTATAACAGTTTTTTATTATAGAATACATTCTTAATAATAAAATTTTCAATAGAAAACATTCTGTATAACAGAAATTTCTATAGAAAACTTTGTGTATAACAGTTTTCACCATAGAAAATATTCTGTATAATTGAGTTTTTCATAAAAAACATTCTGTATAACAGTTTTTTTTCTATAGAAAACATTCTAAATAATAGAGTTTGCATAGAAAACATTCTGTATAATAGAGTTTTCTATAGAAAACATTCTAAATAATAGAGTTTGCATAGAAAACATTTTGTACAATTGAGTTTTCCATAATAAAAAAACTTTCTGTATAACAGTTTTTTTTCCATTGAAAACATTCTAAATAATATACATAGTTTGCATTGAAATATATAACTTTATAACTGTTTTATACAATAGAAAACATACTGTATAACAGATCTTTTTCGTTAGAAAACATTCTGTATAACAGTTTTTTCTATAGAAAACATTCTAAATAATAGAGTTTGCATAGAAAACATTCTGTATAATAGAGTTTTCTATAGAAAATATTCTAAATAATAGAGTTTGCATAGAAAACATTTTGTACAATTGAGTTTTCCATAAAAAAAACTTTCTGTATAACAGTTTTTTTTGCCATTGAAAACATTCTAAATAATATACATAGTTCGCATTGAAATAATTCTGTAGAATAGAGTTTTCCATAAAAAACTTTCTTTATAACTGTTTTTTACAATAGAAAACATTCTAAATAATATAATTTGGATTGAAATAATTCTGTACAATAGAGTTTTCAATAAAAAACTTTCTTTATAACTGTTTTTTACAATAGAAAACATTCTAAATAATATAATTTGGATTGAAATAATTCTGTATAATAGAGTTTTTCATAAAAATCTTTCTTTTTAACTGTTTTTTACAATAGAAAACATATTGTATAACATTTTTTTTATTAAAAACATTCTGTATAACAGTTTTTTCTATAGAAAACATAATAGAGTTTGTATAGAAAACATTCTGCATAATTGAGTTTTCAATAAAAAACTTTCTGTATAACAGTTTTTTCCATAGAAAACATTCGAAATAATAGTTTTCATAGAAAACATTCTGTATAATTGATTTTTACTTTCTTTCTTTATAACTGTTTTTTACAATAGAAAACATAATGTATAACTGTTTTTTTATTAAAAACATTCTGTATAACATATAGTTTTTTATATAGAAAACATTCCGTATAATAAAGTTTTCTATAGAAAACATTCTGTGCAACAGTTTTTTTTTTTATTTATAGACATTTTTATGCGTAAGTACAACTAATTTAAAAACAGAATGAGACACTTCAGCTGTTGACAACTAATTGGAAACGCTTTACAATCTATAAAATAAATGTCCAAACATTTTGGCATTAATTTTTTCATTTGGTTTTAGCATATTGAAAAGTTGAGACAGGCACTTAAGAAATTATTTAACCTTAAATACATACATATGTTTGAAATATTTAAATTAATTTTCTTCGAATTGACTGCGACACTTAATTGGAAACGATTACACTTCTGTTAAATTTTTAATCAAAATTTTATTGCAAAACCCTTTTGCTACATTACAGTCTCACCTCGATTGTACATTGACTTTGACATTGCTCCACAACTGTAGACGTCAACTTCACTCCCTCTTACAGATAACCATATTGGTTATATTTTTAAAATTTACTGAACCTTTTTACGTCACCCCACAAATGTTCGATGGGGTTTAAGTCTAGACTAGATGATGGCCTGAACATTGTTGAAATTGTCCGCAAACTATATTTTTGCTAAGCTTTGTCATATACAGCGAACAATAATTACTGTGAAGAATAATATCTTTAAAAGAAGTCTGTATATATTTTTTTAAAATGTATTTATAGGTATTTAAAAATGTTTCGAATAGGCTAACTTTATATATGTTATAAGTTTTATCTCACAAAAGAGAAAATGCTCTGGAAAATGCAGTCAATCTTAAGTACATATACGGAACATTAAAATAGAATAAAATAATAAATTAGTATATTGTACATTAAGCACTTTTTTGATGCAATTATAAATAAAATCAGTCACAATTTTTTAAATACTCGTACAGAGTTAGGAAATTATTTAAGGAACCTAATGGTACTTGTCAAAGATTTACGAGTGGAGATTACAGATTTAATAGTGTTCAATCGAAGCAACGGAAAATCTCTCGCAGATATTGCTAATAGTGTGAACCAAAAAAAAGAAGCAAAGCTTGGGGAAACACCAAAACTGCAAAACATACTGGTCAACTAGGCTCTCTAACTGATAATGAGCTGCACAAAATAGTCAGAGAGGTCAAGAAAACTCCAAGTCTAGCACAGTCATAATAGCTGAAGACACGCAGTGATCCAGTAAGCGCATCGACAATTAGAAGACGGCAGAATAAACATGTGCTAATTTGTGCTCCCCACT
The DNA here is from genome assembly GCA_950370525.1 of Bellardia bayeri. Lineage (NCBI taxonomy): Eukaryota > Metazoa > Arthropoda > Insecta > Diptera > Calliphoridae > Bellardia > Bellardia bayeri. The sequence goes on from OX493268.1 coordinate 64,258,469, forward strand.
GTACGATTTTTTATTTTTATAATTACTTAGATCACACTAACAAACTGTATGAGTATCAATGGATAATTGGTTAAATCTAGTAAATTTGAAAGGCATCGGTATATAATATAGCCATAATTTTTATTAAATTATTTAAAAAAAAAAAAAAAACTTAAATTAATGTAAATGTATAAATGTAAATCGTGAATTGTTGAAACCTTTTACAGGTTTAAGCTTTATTGTAAGTTATCCGGCCGGGCTGTTCAACATTCTTCTTACGTATATCTCCAAACAAGGTGAAAATGGGCCATAATATTAAAGCTGATATACCTGCATGAGATCGACAATGAAATGTAATGAATATTCATATGTATTACCATCATTATCCTATCTTACCAATTCCCAATAAACCGACAACAAGTACAATTAAAATTGTGCCAAATGGATATCCTTGGAATATAGAACCTATAAAACGGAATAAGAGTTGTCCACATTGAAGAATGAAACCAATGCCTGACATAATTAGCCAGGGCATCATTAGTTTGTGACGTCTCTGTAAATAGGGGAAAATATCTGCTCAGTCTCAGAATTTTCTTAATAGTATTATGAAAACCTACCTTCACAATGCCCCTTATGAACAGACCAGATATACAGGCCATTGCAACACATAATACCAATACTAAACTAAATACTTTATTAAACAGACCTAGAAAAACATGTACATACATGGGGAATTATAAAGAAATGTGCATTTCGAAAACTTGTAGGGAGGGAATTAACGCAATTAACAACAATTATGAAAACCTGAAAACACTTAATCTTATAATCGATTTTAAATAGCAGTCAGATAATAACATGGAAAACAAATTTCTATAGAAAACTGAACACGATTTTGATAACGACCAAAAATTTAATTTTCCATCCCTGGTTATGAAATTTTAATTGTATTTTAAAGTTGTTTTTATTTTTAGCCAGTATTTAGCTGATTCTCTATATTATTTATAATTGCGTACTTCCATGCCCTTAAATTTGTTTAGCTTGTCATAAAACCAACTTTAATCTAAACTTACTGATCGCGTCTTTCTGCTCTTGATTCGGATTCTCTGTTGAATTTAAGTTTACCAAGAAGATGATCGCATAAATAATACAAGCCAAGTAGGTTAGTACATTTAGGCTGCCAATGACGACACCAAGCGTGGAACGACTCCAGCACTTCATTATTTTAAAAATTTTTCAAACAGATTTCCAAATTTATAAAATTATTATTATTTGTCTTTAAAATTTGGAACCCGTTAACCGAACTGAACGCTGTCATGCACTTAATGTCACTAAATTGTGAAACTAAAAAAACACGCTGTTGAACGCTAACTAAATGTGTTCATACAAATTTCATTAAATTTAGCTCTCTTGGCATCATATGTACATATCGTCACCTGAAATGCCCATAGACGTAACCCTCAAAAAATCAAAATTAGTTTTTTGATCTGGAATCTGGAACACAAGGCTAAAATAAAATGCCCCTAAAAATTTTAAGCTTCTACGTTCCAAACTAACGATTTTATTCAAGAAATGGAAAAAAGACGTAACATCATATAAACGTTTTCATTAAACACAAAAGACTTAACCCACATTTTTTTTTACAGAAATAAGTTTGTCGTCTATATACATATATAATATTTTAAGACAGGATGTGAAGAAATCGTGATTTTCAATTAAACAGTTTTCATTTTATAATGTTTTTTGCTTCTCCTGTAAAATTATGATAATGAGGGTTACGTCCTTGGGCATTTTAGGTGACGATATATTCATACATACAATACATAAAATTCATTTATTCATTGTTCAACCAGAGAACATTATTAAATTTTACTGGTAAAACAGTTGTAAAATGTAATGCAGCTAAGCCGAACTTAATATACCCCAACCTGGTGTAAAACATGAATCAAAATGAAGAAATTTAATTAAAAATGAGCTGTGCTACAGAAATTTCAGTAAATTACGTAAATTTTGAATCGTAAGAATTTTTTTTTGCATTTACGAATTATTGAATAATTATGTTAAATTCCTTTTAGTCCCTTTAACAACATATGATCCCAAAATGAAAACTATGTTTTAGATTTTGGTTTTTCTAGAGTAAAATTTAAACAATATTTCAAAATTTTTTTCTAATTATAAATAAATAAAAAAAAAGAAGCAGACTAACTAATTCTGGGACTGATTTCTTTACCCTGGACAAGTGTGGCAAATGAATTTATTATACAGTGTAGTTTTTTTTTAAAGATGAATACGACAAAAGAGAGAAAGAGATCATTATTTTTTATAAATTAAATTATACATACGTAGCGGGAATACCGTACAGTACAAATATAAAGGGTTACCATTGCCATTTTCTTGTTAACCCTTCATTAAAAATTAAAGTGAAGCGTTAATAATAGTGATGGAAATTCTAAGTTTTGTGCGGTATAAAAAAATTACTTTTTCCTTACTCAGAGTCAGGCACTGAAATGTGTTTTTCACAGTTTTTGTATAGAAAATTTTCTGTATAAAAGTTTTTTCAACAGAAAACTTTCTGAAATATTCTGTATAATATTTTTTTTATAGAAAATTTTCTGTATAACAGTTTTTTTCTATAGAAAACTTTTTGAATAATAAAGTTTTGCATAGAAAACATTCTATATATAGAGTGTTCTTTAGAAATGTTTGTGTATAACAGTTTTTTCTATATAAAACCTTGGGAAATATACTGTATAATAATTTTTTATAGAAAATATTATGTATAACAGTTTTTTTTCTATATAACTCTATTTTCTACCAAACTTTTTGTGTAACGGTTTTTTTCAACCGAAAACTTTCTGAAATATTTTGTATAATATTTTCATATATAGAAAATATTCTGTTTAACAGTTTTTTCTATTGAAAACTTTCTGAATAGAAAATATTCTGTATAATATTTTCAATAGAAAATATTCCGTATAACAGTTTTTTTATGGCAAACTATCTGTATAACTCTATTTTTTACAGACAATTTGCTGTATTTCACACCAAAGTCTTTGTGTAATAGTTTTTTTTTTATAGAAAAGTCTCTATAAAACGGGTTTTTTATAGAAAACTTTCTGCATAACATTTTTTTCTATACAAAACATACTGCATAAATTTAATTTCTACATATAATTTATTTATTAAAATTTTTGTGTTTTATCAGCAGAAAACTTTCTAAAATATTCTATATAATATTTTTAATAAAAAATAAAAAATATTTTTAATAAAAAATATTCTTTATAACTTTCTGTATAACAGATTTTTTTATAGAAAGCTTTCTGAATAGAAAATATTCTGTATAATATTTTCAATAGAAAATATTCTATATAACAGTTTTTTTATGGAAAACTTTCTGTATAACTCTATTTTCTACAGACAATTTTCTGTATTTTACACCAAACTCTTTGTGTACCATTTTTTTTCTATAGAAAAATCTCGGTATAACGGTTTTTTTATAGAAAACTTTCTGCATAACATTTTTTTCTATACAAAACATACTGTTTAAATTTATTTTCTTCAGACAATTTTCGCACCAACCATTTTGTGTAACTTTTTTTCCTATAGAAAACTTTCTGTATAACAGTTATTTCTAAAGAAAATTTCCTGTATTACAGTCTTTTTTATAAAAAACTTTCTGTATAACATTATTTTCTATATAAAACTTACTGTATAACTGTATATTCTATAGAAAATTTTCTGTATTTCGCACCCACAATTTGCAATTTATTTTAAAACCCACTGAAACACTTACAGCTGTTGACAACTAATTAGAAATGCTTTGCAAGTAATGCCCAAAATATTTTAGTTTTAAACATTTTTTCTTTTATTTGATCGTATTTTTGTAGCATATTAAAAAGTCAACAAAGGTATTAAAGTAACTTAAGAAATTTTTCAAACTTATTTAAAATTTAAAACAATTTTCTTCAAATTTGACTGTATCATCTAATTGGAAACGATTACACTTTTGTTAAAATTTTAATCAATATTATAATGAAAAGCCTTTTTTGCTTCATTACAGCCTCCCATCGATGGCAAGGTTGATGATATAAGAAGTCGACATCGTATGGACCCCATCATTACATCGTATTGAAGTTGGCATCTTAACTTCCTTGAAGAGAGTATGCATATTGGTGATATTTTTAAGACTTACTGACCTTTTTACGTCAGACTGCAAATGTTCGATTGGATGATGGCCATTCCAGAAATATTGATGGAAATGTGTTGGTAAGCTTTGCCATGTGCTTTCAATAATTGTCTTGTTGGAATTGCCATATAATAGGAAAATTCCCCCCAGTCCACGACAGCATTACACCATTTAGTATTTCCACGTATTTCTGCTTTACTCTTAATTTTTCTTTCTGTTTTTTTTTTAAATACCATCAATTCTGTAAATTGGACCAATACCATTCCAGGAGAAGCGTTATCAGAACATAATAGACAATATTATTGAGACATAGCCAGGGTTAAATTCTTGTTTATTGGACCTTCTAACATACCTACTACCATCATGTCCAATGCGTTTAATATATATCTTGTCGCTCTAAAAAGTACACATACTTACACTGATTAGCCATCCAATTTCAATGAGATCTGGCAAATAAGAACTGAACTTTAGTGAGAAGTGGCTTCTTAAGCGCTGATCTGCCATAAAGCCTATCTTCCACAAAACGAGGCTAAATAATTGGCACAGCTAACGTCAAACTTAATTTTTCTTTAATTTCACGTTTGATATTTGCTACGGGTGACGTTAGCTACAGTGTCACATGTCTTTAGACGCTGTAAAGCATTATTGTTGGAATATGTACTTCAGCTGTTCTCCTATTTCTTTATTAGAAATAAATAATGTAAAGAAATAGGATAACAACTTTAGAAGCTCTATGCTGGCCAGGAGTACAGATTTTGCTTACTCTTAAAAAATAATGATATTAGATTTCTTATTCTCAAAAATATATTAACATTAAATTAAAAATAATATTTATCGAAAATCAACGAAATTTGTAACAAAATAACATTTCACTTAATATACATTCACTTGCTTCCAATTAGTTGTCTCGTTTATTTTGATTTCATTTTTGTAATAATTTAACTTTAAACTTAAAATTGAAGAGGGAATAAGTAATGAAATGAAACTTATTTTGTTTAGATTAGATTTTGCAACTTAGAACAGTTCATTTATCTTTGTAAACAGAGGCGCTAGAGCTTTAATATGAAAAATCTATGATCACTTTTTTAATTTATAAAAGTTCATTTATCTCCGTAAATAGAGGCGCTAGAGCTTAAATATCTGTTAACAAATGCATTTAAAAAAATGAATTAAAACTAAGAACTTAGAATTTATTCTAAGTATTTAATAAATTGTTTGAAATATGGAATTTCTTACCATTAGGGAGATATATGAGGATAGTTGTACAGTTGACTTGTATCTGGCAAAAAAAAAACCTGAAAACTTGACAATTAATTAAGAACTTTATGAAAAATCTACATTTTTATATATTAAAGGAAAATGGGAATTGTCAGGGAAGGGAATGTTGTTTTGGCGTAAACAGATACTTTTGTCTATACATTAATTGCTTGAAATAAATTCTATTTTCAGTAATTATTAGAATTTTCTCTGACCATAATTTTAAGCACAAACAAATAAGTAAGTCTTTACATTGAGTATAGGTATGTACATATAAGCAAAAACAGTTTTTCAGAATTGGTTGTTATATGGAAGCTATGCCCTATCATACAAATATTTCATTATACTATAACAGCATACAGAGTCTAAAAATGGTCTTGCTTTCATTATCTGTTTAATGTAAACCAAATATTTTCAAACATCAATATTTTTTGAACAAAAATTATACAAAATTCTGAAGGTTAAAGAAGTTTGGTCTATAGTTTAAACATGAATCGACTTACAAATGAGCAACGCTTGCAGATTATAGAATTTTATTATCAAAAATCATGCTCGGTTAAGAAAATCTTGCATCTTGCAGTTCTTTCGGGATTCACAGGAATCTTGGGAAATTAAGTTTTTCATTGCACAGAAACAAATCAACCGTAAAGCTGAAATTAGCGGAAGGTCCCCGTACTGTAAGCACGTTTGTGTGCTTCTAGTACATTTAAAAACGTGCCGTACGTCAAACAAAAAAATCCACTTTGGTTTGCACTATAAATAAATAAACAATAAATAAACAGTCAGCTGTTCGAAACAGTGATGGCCATTGTAAAGTTTTTTTCGTACATGCCTGCTTGAAAAAAGTACCAAAATGGCTTTAATAGGAGTATATTGTGTGTGTGTGTGCATTTACATACATAATCTAGCACTTTGATAGTTTGATATTAGCGTTTTTGTGCTTTATAATTTAATAATTCAATTAAATAAAAAAAAATACATATACAAATTAATGCAAAACATCCGAACAGCTTTGCTTCCCACTGTATATTGTATGATTTTTTTTTTAATATTATATTATATTAAATCGTGTTGCTCAATTTCCACAAATTTACCCCAATACAATTAAACATACAAACAGCCCATCACTGATGTGCCAATGTCACGTAAGAACGTTAGGAAATTCTATGTTATACAGATTGAGATCATGGTGAAATACCACTCAAATGGATCTTTCAGTAGGATAATGACCCAAAGCATACGGCAAAGTACACAAAGAAGCGGTTCTAGGACAACAAAATCAATGTTTTAGAATGGCCAGCACAGTCCCCTGGTTTGAACCCAATAGAAAATTTGTGGAAAGAAGTTAAAAGGGCAATCAGGGGAAAGTGTCCATCAAATTTCGAGGAGCTTTGGAATCTTATACAGGATGCGTGGAATGCAATACCGCTACATGCTCGTCAAAATTTAGTCAACTCAATGCCTAGAAGATGTGCTGCTGTTCTGGATAACAAATGATCCGCAACAAAGAACTCAGGCTTTATGCAACATTATTCAGTATAAATATCTATTTAGTTTTACTTAAGTTAGTTATAGTTTTAAAATTTCATGACGTGTGCTTATTTTTTTTCACACGTTAAACTATATGAATTCATACAAAATCACAAAAAAAATCAAAATATATTATAGGAAAAGCAAAAATTTTGTTATTAATCTTTTTTCTACCGTTTAAGAAAAAATAAATAAATAAAAAAATAAATAAACAAGAAAGAATTTTCGAACTTTAATTCGGTTGTAAATAAATTGTAAGTTTGGGTGGGCACTGTCCCTATTATTTTTCACATGACTGTATGTAATTATGTACATATACATACCATGTCACAGAATTTAATTCCGTTCGGAAGTCGAATTAATACCCTATTTTGCCTTTAAAGAAGAAGTAAAATAAAATTTTTTTTTTCAGAATAAAACCATTTTTAATTTGGTTTCATTCCGAAAAAAAATTTCGTTTTACTTTTTCTAAAGAAGCAAAAAACAGAAGTCATTCCGCTTCCGAACGGAATTAATCTATGTGACATGCCTGATAATTGTAATAATTACTATATGTACTAGGCTGTTGCAAAAGTACAAAAAACAAATACATAAATACATTTACTTTTCTTCGTTTACTTGCTTTATTCGATCTTCTCTTTATAAAATAAAATGCTCTTTCTCTTATAAAATACAAACAAAATAAATATTGTCTTTAGACTAAATAAATACAATAAGTGTTAAAGAATATGAATATAGACGTGTTTGGCGAGGCAGTTCTTGAACTATTTATTGAAATACTCCAGTATTTTGCAAGTTTTATTTTATTTGTATGAAATTGGAAAAATATTACAGGAGATGAAAAAGTCTAAAAACAAAAAGCATATCGTTAGTTGAAATGCAAAATATGTATGTAATGTTGCATATTAAAATAGAATTATAGAATTAAATCCCAATATTTTTATTAATTAAAATGTCTTTGTATTTTTATCGGAAATAATAAAAACTGCAACTTTTTCATAGACATTTTTGTACTACACATTTTTGGCTTAAGTTAGGCATTTTTTAAATATTGGTTACATTTTTTGGAATATCAACTAACGATATGCGTTTTAAAAATAAAAAAAAAAAATTATAAAAATTAAATTTTATTAAAACAAAATAAAAATAACCTCAAAATTAAATTGTTTAATATCCTATTTTAATGTCCATTATCTTTTCATTAATTTTCTAGTTCATTTATTTCATGGGAAAGATCACAACGATTAAAAAAAACGATGCAAAAAAGACAAATTAAACAACCATAATCATTGCTTGCATTTAGGTCTTAAAATACCCATATTGTAAAATAAGAACCTAGCAAAATACTACAGTATATTAGCAAAACAAAAATGTTTACTTTACTTTACTTATAGTGAGCAAGAATGAGTAAATACAAATACTCTGAGAGTATAAAAAGAATGAAATTTTTCTTTGTGTTTTTTTTTTTGTTTGGCATTTATTTGCTATGCTTCTCTTTTGTACTTGGAATTAGTATGAGAATGTTTAAAAAAGCAAATTTATTTAAATTTAAATGTATTTAGTCACTAAATTTTAGTGCAACAGCCTAATACATACATACATATTTAAATTGGTAAATCTGTATGTACTCGTATCTAGAGAAAACACAATTTGATGCTTCCCTGGATGATCCTTACTACCATTGGCTTTGTTATCAGTTGCATAAATTTCGTAAAAGTAATATTTACTCACTTCGCAGTACGTTACTTTTTTACGTCATTATTTGGATTTTGTAAGTTAAACGAATGAAAATAAAGTTTATGCATTTTAAATGTATTTAGTGCAACAGCCTATTATGTACGTATGTATAATAATTACACCATGGTTGAGACGTTCGGTCAGCATTTGCATTATTGATTTCAAATAACAAAACGGATCAGCTGTTTCGTTACGGTACAGTACGGGGACGTTCGGTTAATTCTACCTTAAGCCATTTGTCAATATGTAAACTTTTTCATTGCAAGAATTTCAACAACATGTTAACTCTGATTTCAAATTACCAAGAAGTCGTATTATTTAAATTAAATATTGAATTTGAAATAAAGTGCGATGTTTATTTTATCGCTCACATATTTAAGTTATGCATATTTATTGTAAACAAAACGTAATTATTGTATTTCAAATGCTACATAGGTACCTACTTCTGTATATAATTGTAAATTGCTTATTTCACAATTATTGAAATTCAATACATACATTTCGAAGTGTTCTCTGGAATTTGCAAACTTGGAAATTCTGTTTCAAGAGATTAGCTTAGAGCTTTTTCATTAGAAATTTTAAAAAATACTAAAAGATTAATTTAATTAATGTTTGTAACAAAACTGGTTAGAGCATTGTAAGAAAGTTGGGCCGTTTATTATTTATTTCTAAGAATATCATATGAATTGAATAAAATTAGTAACTTTTTAATATATATTTTAATATATATATATAAATGAATGTCTGTCTGTTTGTTTGTGCTTTTTAGGAGGCCAAACCCTTGGATCGATCTTCCTGACAGCATGTTACTGTGATTGGTAAAAGGGGCATGGCAGCACCCATATAAACCAACAATTTAAATCGCCATATTATGGACATTTTTTGACCTACGGCGATGATATTTGGTACATATGGTATTGGCATAATTAAGAATACGTACCAGAAGAAAAGCCCCTTTTTAGGAAAATTAAAAATCGTAATATAGAGTTAACTAACTGGACTGGATCGTCACTAAATTTTCACAAAAGGATATTCTTAGGAAATAATAAATTCTTGGCTATATTAAGTTGTGAGTGGACAAAGGGGCGTGGCCAACTAAAAATTGCAATAATTTAATTAATATTAAATTAATAAATTTGCGTAAATAAGTATATACATATTTTTTTATTTTATAACGAGAGGCAGTGAAGCACACCGGGTTCAGCTAGTCCTCTATATAAGTGACAGGTGTCAGAGCGATAATTAATTAGTTGGCTGCACGTTTTTAATGGTTTAAGTAGCGGCATACTGGAAAAGGCTGTATACAGATTTTTTTTAAAAAAAAAATTTATGAAAATGATGGATCTGCTAAATCCTTTTGACAACGCTATTAAGAGTTGGTTAAAAAAAATTGCCGCATTATTTCAGGGAATTCAGCTGCTAATTGGTCGTCCCAATCGTGAGATTTTACAACACTGGAGTATTTTTTGTGGATCTATGTTAAAAACATAGTTTATATGTATAAAGACAATCAATCATATTGATTACAGACTTTTAGCTTAAAAACAAAAGCCATTTTGGAAAACGTGTTGGATATTTTTGATAAAAGAATCAACAGCTGTAGGCGTAATCGTGATGGACTTTGTTATAAAAACAAAAACTCTAAACAAATATGTATGTCAATTATTTGCAATAAAAACTATAATTTTTATTTGTAGGAAATTTAAAATGTAACAATATGAATTATGTGTCTGTACACTGCATTTAATTACTCAAACGACTCAATTGAGAACTCGTCTGCAGACAGATATTGGATATGACATGTTTTCTCCATATTCTCTTGGCGTATAATTCTAAACAGTGAGATAATTAGCCATAACATTAAGGCTGAAAGACCTGCAAAATGTTAGCCAATAAAATAATTATAAATTTAAATTGTTAATAAATATATTTCCCCTAACTTACCGCTTATGAAAAGACCCACAATTAATACCCTAATAACAGACAGCAGAGCCACTCCATGACTAATGCCAGCACATATATGATACATTAAACGTAGCCAGTGGAGTACGAAAACAATGCCTTTAAGTATTAGCCAGGGCAGCATTAAATTATGTCTTCTCTATTAAAATTATTAAGTTCGTTTACAAATTTATGAAATTACTTTGGTTTGGTTAAACTTACCTTAACAATAGCCAGTATCAGAAGGCCAGATACACTCATCATTAATAAATATATTATAAGTAAAACAATAAAGAATGCATTGGTTGAAGAGGCTGTAGTTTAATAAAGAAGAAATATTATTGAATTTTTTTCAACAAATACAAATAGTGCAGTCATTGTTGGCTTGTCTTCAGTCCTCTAATTGTTAGTCCAGCACACTATGTCTACTCTATGTCTACTCTATGGATCAATTAGCCAAGAAAACTGTTCAACAATCTTTAAATTCATAATACCTATATACAGTGGGTAGCGTAAAAGAGTAGATGTTTATGTTTCGCTCATTTTTAATGGCATAAAAATAAAACTAATTAAGAGAATTAGGAAAGCGTTTTGCTACGATTGAGGAGATAAAAAAGAAAAATCGTAACAGGAGCTGTTGGCGATACAAAAAAAGCGAGGATTGGAAAAAAAACCGCTGGCATAAGTGTATTATATCTGAGAGGGATTACTTTGAAGGGGACAAGATAGTTATTGCTGAATAAATAAATAGTTTTTGGAAAATTTTAAAAATAACGGTTATTTTTTGATCAGACCTCGTATGTAACACTTTAAATTTTTTTTTTAATTTTATATTAACGAGCACGAAGTTAACAGGTGCCTGAAGGAAATTCTATCAAAATTGTATAAAAAGTTTCTTTGGCTAAATAAACGAAGTAAAACTAACGAAAATGTCAGTGATGGGCAAATTTTTTTGAGGTAATTACCCGAATTGGATATTTAAGCAAAGGTAATTACCCGAATTTGTTATTAAAGCAAAAGTTATTAAAAGGTGCTGTTTTGTTTGAAAAAAATGTGAAAAATAAACAGGAATTTACAAGGCGAGGTAAATAAACGAAAAAGATAATTAAGCGTGGGGTATTTAACCGTGGTCCACTGTAATAATAAAGAAAAATACATACACCCTGTAAATGTATGTAAATTTCGTTCTAACTTATAACATGTAAAAAGAATAGAAACTATTAATTTAATTGCATGTGGTAAACACTTTTTGCAAATTAACCAACACAAATCAAATTATAAATCCAGTATATGTATAAAACAGTTTTTTTAGAAATGCCAAGACTTTTGTGCATATAAATATTTTTTGTGTTAAATTTGTATAAACACTTTAAAAAAGTTTATACATGTCAAGGTGATGTTAGAACAGTGATGTTTAAAAATAAAAATGAGGATGTATTGGTGAAAGATTTTGCACAGCAAACATATTGTCACACGCTTAAAATGAGAAAAAAAGACAAAATATCAGGGACCGTAAATAACAATATATTTTGAGAAAAAACAAAAATAAGTCCAACTAAAACAGTTTTTTATTTTGTGTTCAATTGTAATTGAATCGCGTGTGTTTGCTATACTTCGTCCAACAAGAAGCAACAACAATGTCTAGTAAATTTTTGGAAAAAATTTGTTCTTATCGTTTGCTCAAGGATGACTAAATAAAAGCTTTTTAAAGAGCATAACAAATTTGTGTAAATTTTTTAAACAATTGTTCTATGGGCTGAACATCACTGTTTTAGAAGGGGTTCTTATATGGGAGCTTTGACCAATTATGGACCAACTGTTATAAAATTAGTTGTCATGATTTCTTTAAATATGAAATTTATTTGTGTTGAATTTAATTTGGATAACAAGAGTTTTAAAATATTTATGATCGTTTAGGGGATTTTCGAAATTGTGCCTATGTGGGAGCTAGTGTAAATATGATTAGGCTTCATGTAAATTGAATACAGAAATCCAACATTTATGGCAGATAAACCACTATTTCAGGAAGACATTTGTATGGGGCTTGGAGAAAAAATGGACCGATTTCAAACAATTTCAATTTTCATTTTCCATGAACCGAAAAATATCATGTAGCAAATTTTATGAAAATATTTTCAAAATTGAGACCTGTATTCTGAGCGCAAAGTTTACTTGACAGTCAGCCAGACGGACGGACAACGTTAAAACGAATCAGGAAATGATTCTGAGTCGATCGGTATACCTTAATGTGAGTTTTGGACTAATATTTATGGGCGTTACAAACATCAGCACAAATCCAATAAAGTTGATTACGGGGAGGGTCTTATTTGGGAGTTTCGACTAATTACAGACCGACCATTATAAAATTAGTTGTCATCATTTCTGTATATTATTTGTGTCGAATTTTATTTGATTACCAACATTCTTAAAAAATTTATGATCGTTAAAGTGATTTTCGGAAATGGGCCTACGTGGGAGCTACGATTAATTATGGACCGTTCACAATAAAATTGCACCGTATTATTTGTATGCATATGAGACATATTTGTGTTAAATATTATTTGGATACCGACATTTTTGAGTGAGTTATGCTCTTTAAAATGATTTTCGGAAGTAATTATGGACCGATCTGCACGAAATTTGTAGATGTGATCGGGCTTCATTTACCACTCATTTGTGATGAAATTTGTTTGGTTCCTTGCATAATCCAAACATTTATGATCGGTAAACCCCAATTTTGGGAGGACTTTTGTATGGGGGCCAGGTGAAATAATGGACCGATTTCCACCAGTTTCAATCACATCCGTCCTTGGGCCGAAAAAATATCATTTACCAAATTTTATCACAATATCTTCAAAATTGCGACCTGTACTCTGCGCACAAACTTTACATGGACAGCCAGCCAGACAGACAGACGGACGGACATCGTTAAATCGACTCAGAAAGTGATTAAAACCCTACTTACTCTTCGCTTCATCAAGCCGCTGATGCTTTTCTGCTGTCCCGTTTATTTCCGTGGACGCATAAATGGTCAAAGCAAAGTAGACCAGAATATTTAAGCTGCCAATGATAATACCAAGTGTAAAACGACTGCAAAACTTCATTATTTTTCAGAATATTTAAAGTTTTTTAGATTTTCAATTGTTGTTTCATTTTAACAAACTTATGATCGACTAAGTAAAATTATAACAACAAGGCACAAGAATGCCAACAAATCATCTAAAGAAATGTTTCTTTTGTTTCAGCAAATATAGAACTTGTTTAATCATAATTTATAAAAAGCCATGTTATTAGAATGATGATTTAATGGGTTTTCTTTTTTCTAATAATAACAATAATATAAAACAAGTAAGAAAATATAGTCGGTCAAGCCCAACCATATAATACCCTACACCCAGTATATGTATAAAACAGTTTTTCAGAAATGGGCGTTATATGGGAGATATAACCTATTATGGACCGATCATCCAAAAATTTAGAGCCATGACTTCCGTGAATATAAATATGTATTATGTATGTTAAACTTTATCTCCATATAAATACTTTTAAAAGATTTATGGAGGTTAAAGTGAATTACGGGGAGGGTCTTGTTTGGGAGTTTCGACTAATTACGGACCGACCATTATAAAATTAGGTGTCATCATTTCTGTATATTATTTGTGTCGAATTTTATTTGATTACCAGCATTCTTAAGAAATTTTTGATCGTTAAAGTGATTTTCGGAAGTGGACCATTTATGGGAGCTACGACTAATTATGGACCGATCATCATAAATATATGATATATAGGAAACATATTTATGTTCAATATTATTTGAATACCACTAGTTTTGAAAGAGTTATGCTCTTTAAAGTGATTTTCAGAAGTGGGCCTTATAAAGAGCCTACGACTAATTATGGACCGATTTTGACAAAATTTAGCTTCATTTATTACTCATTTGTGGTGAAATTTGTTTGCATACTTGCATAATGCAAAGATTTATGATCGGTAAACCCCAATTTCGGGAGGACATTTGTATGGGGGCCAGGTGAAATAACGGACCGATTTCTACCAGTTTCAATCACATCCATCCTTGGGCCGAAAAAATATCACGTTTAAAATTTTATCAAAATATCTTTAAAATTGCGACCTGTATTCTGCGCACAAGCTTTACATGGACAACCAGCCAGACGGAAGGACGGACATCTTTAAATCGACTCAGAACCACTTTCGGTATACTTTAAGGGCGTTGGACCAATATTTCTGGGCGTTACAAACATCAACACAAATCCAATATACCCTCCCCACTATGGTGGTGTAGGGTATAATGATTTAATTTTATATTTATGCATCTAAAGAAACTCTGCATTACATGATTAGTTGGCGTTCAGAACTATATTAAAGCAAACTTTAGGCGTACAACAATCAGTTGGTAAACTTTTCTCCTTACTGATAGTTTAATTCTAAAGTTTAACAAATAAAAAATTTACATTTTGAATAAGAAATAAGAAACTATTACCAACAATGAATTTAGAGTGTTATTCCATACTTGGTGTCATCATTGGCAGTTTAAATATTCTGGCGTATTTCAGTTCAGCCATTATTTTTATCGTTATGACAACGACATATAATAAAGATTTAGAGGATCTCGAGCATTCGCATGGATTATCCAGTAAGCACAGATAAAATGTTGTTTTTAAAACTAATTGATAATGTATACATACATAAGTGTGTATGTATGTATGTACGAGTATGTATATACATATGTGTCAATAAAATCAAAAAACTTTTATCAAATTATATTACAGATTTTGTGACCTTAGCACTCTTTTTGGGTTACACAGTTTCGGTCAAATCATACAATAGCAACATAAAGAAATTATAAAACCACTAGAAGTTATTCCGAATATAATAAATCACTTCTATGGCTAAAGAAAAGCTATAGCTGTGTTCAGTGAACCTTATAAACCCAAAGCGATTTTCCGGCTTCTTCACTGTTAATGATGGGAACAATACACGGAACAAAATGATTATAGGTAGAAAGACTACTCTAGAAAGTGAAAAAGAGAAGACAACATATAGATTTTGTAAGAAGTTAGAGACGAATTACTAATAATAGTACCAAGTACTAATAATAGTACCAAATACTAATAATAGTATTAAGTACATACTAATAATGGTACCAAATGAATTTGGTCTTCATCTAAAAGAAAGACTTTTTTGTTGTGCTTGCAAAAATTCAGCGAATTTATCGAGAAGTGTAAGTTCTGCCGGCTACAATTTATACACCGGTTGCAAATTGTATTAAGTATTATTCGCCATTTGATTTGTGTGAGACTCAATTGTTGAATACGTCTTGGAATTCACAAATTTAAATTTTTTTCATCACTGCTGCTCACCGCAGCTATATTTTTACCTGAACGGAACCGGTCAAACGCTGCTTATCTAGCGAGCCAGTCGACTAAAATTTCTAATAGCAGTCTCAGAATGACAATCATGTTGAACAAAAATAACATGCATTTTAGAAAATGCAGCTTTTACAGATCCACCATTCATTTCATTGTCAATTTTTAATATTTTAATACGATTTTTGAGCGAAATAGAAGTCATGCCAACGCTTCTTTTACTGAGCAAAAGTTTCATGTTATTTCAATATCAATTACAAACCCCGTTGGAAAACAAAGTCCTTGTGGATAGTCTGTCATGGTATAAAGTAGTCAATTAAAAATAAATTCAGTAAAATACGAATATTTCATCAATAAACTAATTCAAGATCTAATGTAACTTAAACAATTTGAAAACAATTTTAAAAATAAACTTTCATTTTCAATTTATTTTTAGCTAATCTTGCAAGTTGAATAATTTTTTCTAATATTTCTTTTTCTTTATTAAAATCGAGACACATTCAATGCATTCTATATTATTTTCATTATAATGCTCTTAATAATGGTGTGTATATCTGGTCTTCTGATAGTGGGTATTGTTAAGGTAAGTTTAACTAAAGTTTAAGCAATTTAATAAAAGTGCTAAATCATTTTCAATATACATACATACTAGACTGTTGCAAAAGTACAAAAAACTAATACATAAATACATTCACTTTTTTTGGTTTACTTGCTTTATTCGATCTTCTCTTTATAAAGTAAAATGCTCTTTTTCCTATAAAATACAAACAAAATAAATATTGTCTTTGTACTAAATAAATACAATAAGTGTTAAAGACTATGAATATACACGTGTTTGGCGAGGCAGTTCTTAAACTACTAATTGAAATACTCGAGTATTTTGCAAGTTTTATTTTATTTGTATGAAATTGGAAAAATATTACAGGAGATGAAAAAGTCTAAAAACAAAAAGCATATCGTTAGTTGATATGCAAAATATGTATGTAATGTTGCATATTAAAATAGAATTATAGAATTAAATCCCAATATTTTTATTAATTAAAATGTCTTTGTATTTTTATCGGAAATAATAATAACTGCAACGTTTTCATCGACATTTTTGTACTAAGCATTTTTGGCTTAAGTTAAACATTTTTTAGATATTAGTTACGTTTTTTGGAATTTGAACTAATGATATGCGTGTTAAAAATAAAAAAATATAAAAATGAAAAATTAAATTTTACTAAAACAAAATAAAAATCTGATCTTATGGCCAGTTTTTAACTTGATATTTAAATACGAAATTAGTTAATTTTTCCTTAAACTTAAGTAGTATTTAAATACGGTTTCATTTTTTCAGTCTCAAATTAAGTTTGGTATTTAATTATGATAAAAGTATGGTAGCACTATTAAATCTCAAAAAAATACAAACAACTTCTTCATTTAACAGCTGATTTACTATTTAGTTTAAAAATTGTTATAAACTAAATGGACAAAAGCTGCATCATTCATGTCCTCTTCATCTAAATTTATTGTTTTATTTGATATTAGTTGATATAGATAATAATAAGCACAATGTTTTTATTCGCGGCGAGTTTATTTATTGAATATTTTTTAACAAATAATAAAAAAACATCAATGCGCCATTTTCATAATTTGCAGAACTGTCAAAATCAGATGGTAGTATGAAAAACTTAAGTTGTATTTAAATGGACGTAGTCAGTGATTTAAGTTCTATTTAAATATTATCTATAAAAATGAATTTGATATTTAAACAGAACTTAAGTTTAAACATACTTTAATTTTTAAGTTAAAAACTGGCCATTAATATAATTGCTTCAACAAAAGTAATATGTAGTTTTTATAAGTAATCATCTGCAAAAAAGACATATTAAGCAACCATAATCATTGCTTGCATTTAGTTCTTAAAATACCCATATTGTAAAATAAGAACCTTGCAAAATACTACAGTATATTAGCAAAACAAAAATGTTTACTTTACTTTACTTATAGTGAGCAAGAATGAGTAAATACAAATACTCTGAGAGTATAAAAAGAATGAAATTTTTCTTTGTGTTTTTTTTTTGTTTGGCATTTAGTTGCTTTGCTTCTCTTTTGTACTTGGAATTAGTATGAGAATGTTTAAAAAAGCAAATTTATTTAAATTTAAATGTATTTAGTCACTAAATTTTAGTGCAACAGCCTAATACATACATACATATTTAAATTGGTAAATCTGTATGTACTCGTATCTAGAGAAAACACAATTTGATGCTTCCCTGGATGATCCTTACTACCATTGGCTTTGTTATCAGTTGCATAAATTTCGTAAAAGTAATATTTACTCAGTTCGCAGTACGTTACTTTTTTACGTCATTATTTGGATTTTGTAAGTTAAACGAATGAAAATAAAGTTTATGCATTCCTCGATTTAATGTAATTTTTTGTCTGTATCTTTGCAGTTGTTGTTGGCCTAATGTTATGGCTGATATATACGCTGTTTAAAGAAATACGCCAACAGAATATTGTAGGAACTGGACCAGCCCGTTATTGTTCATAATCTGGAGGAGACTTATAAATATTCTAGTTAGTTATTTCAATTAATTAATAAATTTCATTATGTATTTTTATAATTATGCAATAAATGTTATGAAGTTTAAATTGTCTGTTACAATTTAAATGGGCACTTCCGCAAAAGCGTTTCCACCTCATTATATCGCTGAATAGACTACGCTGTCCATAAGAATCTAGAATGTATGTATCTACTTTATGTTTCCTCTCAAACTGAATGATATGCTGATATATTTTTCTGTTGATTTCTGTGTAATTTCTACAAAACAGTGTGATTTTTAGAATTAAGGCTAATTTTTGAATTACTTATTTTTTTATCCGACTTAACTGTATAGGACATTAGTTACAACCAATTTGCAAAGGCATTAAGTGTTAATTAAATATGTGTTGCTGACATTGTAGGCATACTCAATTAAAAATATGACTAAAGTTAATGCAAAAGCTTTAAAGTAGGGCATTCTGATTTAAGCTAAAAATATATACATATGTTTAATCACAATATAGCAAATTTTGTATAAAACAAGAGTCTCTAGTATAAAGTAACTATTTTTAGTATAAATCAACTGTCTCCTGAATAACTTACTTTAGTATAAACCAACTATCTTTAGTATAACTGTCTTTAGCATTAAGCAACTGTTTATAGTATAAAGTAACTGTCTCTAGTATAAAAGAACTGTCTCTAGTATAAAACAACTGTTTATAGTAAAAAGCTACTGTTTATAGTATAAAAACTTTCTTAAGTATAAAGCAACTGCTTATAGGATAAAGTGTCTCAGTATAAATCAACTGTTTTTAGTATAAAGTAACTGTCTCTAGTATAAATCAACTGTTTATAGTTTAAAGTGACTGTTTTTAGTATAAAAACCTTCTCAAGTATAAAACAATTGTTTGTAGTATAAAGTTTCTCTAGTATAAATCAACTGTCTCTAGCATAAATCAACTGTTTTTAGTATAAAAACTTTTCAAGTATAAAGTAACTGTCTCTAGTATAAATCGACTGTTTTTAGTATAAATCAACTATCTCTGGTATAAATCAACTGTTTTTAGTATAAAGTAACTGTTTTTGGTACAAATCGACTGTTTATAGTTTAAAGTAACTGTTTTTAGTATCAAACTTTCTCAAGTATAAAGTAACTGTCTCTAGTATAAATCAACTGTTTTTAGTATAAAAACTTTTCAAGTATAAAGTAACTGTCTCTAGTATAAATCAACTGTTTTTAGTATAAATCAGCTGTTGTTAGTATAAATCAACTGTTTTTAGTATAAAGTAACTGTCTCTAGTATAAATCAACTGTTTATAGTTTAAAGTAACTGTTTTTAGTATATAGTTTTAGTATATATCAACTGGGTGTGCACAGGCTGTTTTCTCAAACAACTCCATTTCAGAGGTTCTTCCAGTATTAAGAGGTGTACCACAGGGTTCTATCCTGCGTTCTCTGTTATTTTCATTATACATTAATGCCCTCCCTTTGCAGTTATCGTATTGCAATATACATATATATGCTGATGACGTGCAACTGACACTCGGATTTCCCCTTAATGACTTAACTGAATATGTGGCCACATTGAATAGCGTTCTGTCAAGAATACATTGCTGGGCAACGGCAAATGGGGCTTTGTCTCAACCCAAAAAAATCTAAATGCTTGCTAATACAAAAGAGACGTTCTGCACAGATTTGCGAACTTAACATACATATTTCTGAATAACGTACCAATAGAAATTGTGTCACATTGGGATAGTTTTCAATGATAGGTTGACTTGGTCAAATCATATTAATGCTATTGTAGGTCAAACATATGCTAAACTTCGAACACTCTGGCGAACCCAACATTTTACCCAGCAAAATATTAGAATGCTACTAGCAAAAACGTACATTATGCCCGGTTAAGTTTATGGCTGTGAACTTTTCGCCAGCTGTGATTTCGCCAGCAGAAGTTAAATGTAGTTTTTAATAATGTAGTTCGATACGTGTAAACGTTTTGTCAGAACTCTTGTGCTCCTTCATAAAATTATTTATACTGGTAAGCCTTTTTATCTTTATCAGAAAATTAACTTTAATAGAAGCAACAGGGGAAAGAAAATTGATGCAGTCTTGTTTCCGAGTGGCAATTCGTTATACATGCTGTTCGTCTTTGGAATTTGCTTCCTCATAACATTCAGCTCCTTAGTAATGCAAACGCATTTAAGAAAAATCTTTTTGAAATCTTTAAAGTGATTTTTAAATAATTTTGTTTAAAAAACTTCCTAAGTTTGATTTTTATATGGGTACTTGTACATACAATTCCATAACACTTTAATTTAATTTTATTTCCATTTTACTACTGTTTTCATTTTTTTATTTTTCTTTTTTTTTCAACCTTTCACACTTTTTATTAGGTACTAATTGTTTCAATTATTTTTTACTTATTTTCGTACTTTGTCTTCTCTATTTGTATTCATACCTTAAATTTTTTACTTATTTTCGTACTTTGTCTTCTCTATTTGTATTCATACCTTAAATTCAAGTAACTTCAAAATTAATTTCTACACATCTAAAATTCCTGTACTATAATTATAAGATTTAATCTTGTTGTTCAGGATAAGCACATTAAATGAATAAATAAATAAATAAATAAAATAAATAGTGTAAAGAATATATAAGCATTAAACACATTCGAGACAGCAGACTACAGACTACAATATGTCAAAAATAAAATACAAACGTTTATATGAACGTGATTATATTGACGACAGCAGGCAACACGACTGCAGGCTGTTGTCCTTGCTGATTTTTTCGTCGCTTTCTATTTTTGTTGGCGACAAAACAAAAACAGTGTTGACCATATAACAAAATGTGTAAAGCAAATTAAATAAAATAAAAAGCAAAATACACAATTAAAATGTCGTGATCATTAATGCGTCAAGAGTTGTTAAATGTATCAATAATATTACATTAATAATATTATATTTTATATTAATAAAAATGAGTGCAGTTTATTAGCATGTCTGGAATCGTAGTCAGTTTAGGGGATTTATCCCCAAATTGAGGATTTTTTTTCGTGATGTGGGATAAAAATTTCCTCTTGGGGATCCGGGGATTTGTTGGGGATGACATCAATTTTAGGGGATTTTTTGGGGATTTTATTTATAACTGGCAAGTCTAAAAATGTGTGTTATTATTTATAAAGGATGGTTTCTAATAAAGAAGAAGTATGTAAATATTTAAAAAAAAATATATTTTTTACTGTTTAAAGGCTGCAAATACTAATTTTATTAAAAAAATCATACACCCCTATCGTGAATAAAAGTTCCCTTTTATTTTTTTAACATTGAATTTTAATAGGAAAATGTGAAAAGGGAACAAATTTCATGTGGAATTTTTATTCACGATAGGGCTGAATATTTCTTGGGAACGCGAAGATTCGGCAAAAGGTTTGAAATGTACATATACATACGAGTATATTTTTAAAGTGTAACGCTTGCGTTGAACGCGTTTTTTCAATAATGAAGACTATCAAAACAAAAATACGTAACAAAATGCAATATGAATTATTGGAAGCATTTCTCAGAATAAACACATACTTTAAAAATAATTCAATTTATTGTGAGAAATTTAATCCATCTGCTGAAATGCTAAAGCTTTTTAATACAAGTAATATGTACAACAACATTTCTGAGGCTGATGAATCAGAAGATTTTTATTCTGATGTTTTGGAAATGCTAAACTCTGGTAAATAATTTTTTATACTTTTATATATTAAATTATGTGAAATTTTTTCTTTACAAGATTTATAATTACAAATCGAATTAGTTTGAATATTAATATATGTAACTGTCGATAAAAATGAATTTTATTAAATGAATATGTTATTTTTTAAACAAAATAAAAATTGTTTCGACAACGCACAGTGGGGGAATTTCGAAGAAAAAAATAAATCTGTAATTTCTGAACGTTTAGTGCAATTGCAATATTATTGTACATGCTTAAACAGGAAGTGTTGTCGAGTTTAGATTATATTAAATTTGGAACTCGTACATCACATAAAGGCGGTAAGAGAGGTCCCCAAAGTGTGGTACCTCGGGTATGCGAAAAATTTAAAATAATAACAATTCTGGGTTTGTGATTCAATTTCACAACTTTGTGTTATTTGTTATAGTTTACGAAACATTTGCATAAGATAATTAAATTTGTAAGTTTTGTAGCCACCCTAGTCTAGTTTTTTTGCTAATAGCGCTTGCAAAACTTTCCCGATTTTTGTTAATATATATTTTGTTTGTAGACTGAAAATACTTTTATTAACCTAGAAAAAATTATTTTTTTAAAATTCATCACAACGATAAAAGTTGTCTTTAATTAAAGTTAAAAAAAAATTTGTAAAATGCGATTTTTTGCCATTTCTAGACATGACAGAAAGGGGTACTTCTATGTTTTTGACATTATTTAAATAATTTCCAAAAAGACAATTCCATTTTTGGATTTTTTTAAAACTTTTTTGGATATATCGATGGATATGTCAAATGTAATTAAATGTAATACCGCAAAAAAGATACATACCGCAGCAATGGAATGAATAATTCCAAATTATGCTTACGCACAAAAAATTTCTTTTTGCAATCGTGGAACAGAATAAATAATTCGACCCACTGTGTTTTTTTTTTTTTTTTTGACAAAATAATCTAAGTGTTTGTGCACTTCTATTTTGGACTTTTGATTTAATTAATTTTATTGTGAAAAACTTGAATTATGAAACAATGAATTTATTGCAAACCAAATTTCCCGATTACATAATATCTCGAAATTCAGCAGTTAATTGACCAGCCTGATCATATGCGCTTAACCCTTACTTAAGTGTACCATATATGGTACACTTTATATATAAGCAATTGAACTAAAATTTCATATAAAAGGATTTAAACTAATTAATATAAAACAACTGTTCATTTAAATACCACTTCGTCTCGTTTGCTATTTATTTTAGTTGTCAATAAGCTGTCAAAGTGAATGGATGCGCCTTTAAAAAACGAAAGATGTATAACGATGATGAGGTAGGATGATAATGCAATTGATATACCTAACAATGGTGTTCCATCTGATGATGAAGTAGATGATTTCAATTATAACACACAAATACCGCAACGCGCAAGAAATCCTATCATCGATCACAATGACAAGGTAGACAAAATGACAATGAAATAGTGGACAAAAATAATCACAATTTTTCTTTCGACGAACTCGGAAAATACATTTGAATTATAATACGAGGGCGGTTCGGAAACTTCTTAGCAGTAGAAACAGAAGTTTCTTTGCTTTGGAAACTCTCACCTCTGCTATGAACACATGTTAAATTTCTGCCAACTCCTTCATATAGAAACCGCGATTTTTTTACAATGGAAAAATTAGAAATTCGTGGTGTCATTAAATATTTAAATAAAAAAGGTTTATCGGGACACGAAATTCATATTGATATAATGAATGTGTTGGGTGAAAGTGCTTCTTCATATGCAACAGTAAAAAATTGGCAATAACAAAACAGCAAAAACAGCAATAACAAAAGAAATTGTCGCCCAACTGCATGATATTTTATTAAATAATCGACGAATAAAGATGCGTGCAAAAGCAAATATCATGGGCATCTCAAATGCTCGAGTCCATTTAATTTTGGGTGCCGCATTTGTTAACAGTCGACCGAAAACGCATAAGAATGAGAATTTCTTAAGCTTGTTGGTAGCGTTTTAAGAAAAATAAAATGGATTTTAAGCGTCGTTTCATAACTGCTGATGAGACATGGATCCACCACTATACTCCACTGAAGATGGAAGAAGTGCCCCAAAAGAAGCTAAAAACAATTCAATCGGTTAAGGTTATGGCAACGGTGTTTTGGGATTTTAAAGATATTTTATTGATTGACTATCTGCAAAAGAGTAAAACAATAAATTCAGACTACTATTGCAACATTTTGGATCCAATAAATGTAAAAATTCGACAAAAACGTCCTGGCTTACAAAACAAAAAAAAAATATATAATTTTTCATCAAGACAACGCACCAGCGCACAAGAGTGTTTTAACAATGGCTAAAATCAACGAATTTAAGTACGAGTTGCTTGACCACCCACCTTATTCTCCTGATTTAGCTCCCAGTGAGTTTAACCTGTTCCCAAATCTAAAAAAAATTCTAGTTGGCAGGCGTTTTACCTCAAATGAAGATGCAATTACAGTTGTAAACCACTATTTTGAAGGCCTTGAGAAAAACTATTTTAATCAAGGGATAGAATTGCTAGATAAGTGTTGGACTCAGTGTATTGAAGTTTCAGGAGAATATATTACAAAATAAAAATGTTTTTGAAAAACTAACTATTGCCTTTCTGTGCTAGGCTAAGAAGTTTCCGAACCGCCCTCGTACTATCACAGAGTTCTTTTTTTTTTTGTGAGGGATGCCTTGAATGGAGTTGATGCAGTACGCAATGTCATGACGGTTAACAGGTTTGAGAAGATTAGGGAATACCTTCACATAAATAATAACGATGAATATGATCCCGAAAATCCAGATCGTTTATACATATAAAATAAGGTTAATTCTCTCAATAATAGCTTTCAAAGGATTTCCATGCAATCTTGGTTACCAATAGATAATCAGATGTACTCTACGAATTTAGTACATTTTATGATATAATACCTCCCAAATAAGCCTATGAAATTCTTAGCCATTTGTGATTCGAACGGGAGAGGAACATCACAAATAAGCGGGAGAACCAGATTTAAAGGCTTACGCAAATATTGTAGAATTATATAATTTATATGGATAATTATTACACTACCATACCATAGTTTATATACCTGCGGACCCAAGTTATGCACAGTATTGTTACGATAAATTGCAATTTTTTAAATATATATAGAATGCATTTTGAATTTCCCGGAAGAGCGGTTCCTGAAAAATGTAATGCCGAATTTATATCTCAAGAGTGATTTTTCAAAAGGGTAGTGTAGTCACGATTCAGGGTTCTGACCTCATGCATTAAAGTTTAACACTACTGTATTAGTTTTTGTGGAGCTACATATGTTAAAGACAGAATCTATACAGAGCCAATCGAACCGAATACAGCCTTAAAATTCTAATTACACCCGCCATTTTGTGACTGAAGAATAATTTTTATAAGAGTTTCATAAGTTTTGTTTTGAAAAAACTTGAAATTCTTTGGAAAAATATTAAGTATGTAAAAAATACACCCTTTAAATATTATATATTCGTATTGTTTTCAAACTAAATAGTTTTAATACCATTAAAAGTATGGCAATTGTTTTGGAACTTACCGCTATCATAAATGAACTTTGGCCTGAAAGAGATAAGAAACAAATTAAATTAATTAGAAAAGCTGTAAACTGACTATTGTAAACAAGAACTTATATATTTGATTAAATAACCAACATTACCAAACTACTTTCAAGTAATGGATATGTCATGAAGTAAGTTGTAATGAATGGTAAGTTATTTAGTAATTACTAGTCAATAACCAGTTTTTGCCGGATATTTATTAAAAACATTATCTTTACAAACATATTTATTAACAATTAAATAATAAAAAGTAAAAGAAATTTAATTTTTAAATTATAAAAATTCAATTTCAAGTAGAAATTTCTTAAATACTTAATTAACTATGGCTACCGCTTATAACTCCAACTGGAATTTCACTATAAATGCGCCATAATATTAGAGCATTACTGGCTAAAAACAAATATATATAGACAAGAAAACGATATTAATAAAAAAAATCAAATAATATGAAAATATTTTCTGTTAACTTACCAGTTACAATTAAGCCCCGAAAGGTTACTAATGCATCTTAAGGTTGGGGAATTCCTTCAATTACTATAGCCATGAATTGATAAGCAAAGCGTAGAAAGCTGATAAAGCAACAAATAACACAAACTATCAGCCAGGGCAGCATCAATTTCTGACGTCTCTATATAAATATTTAGTAATATTATTATATAGGGTGTTTTTTTTAAGATGTATAAATTGGCAACACTTTTTTTAATGGGGGCCATTTTGTCAGCTGTCAAGTGATTTACGTTTAGTCTGGTTTGGTTCGGCAATAGACTGACGTCTGAACAACGCTTCCAAATTGTGCAAATTTTTATTTGAAAATCATGGTTCTGTGTTTTTTTTTCGGATGTATAGAACTTTGAAATGGAATAAAGCAAATATGATTTTTTTAAATTAACATTAAATTTACTTTACTCAAAAGATAATCTTCTGGCAATAGAATTTATATATGACTTCTGGCATATGACTGGCTCGCACGTAGTCTAATCTGGAGGTACAATTTTCGTTGACTTTTGTAATAACTCGGCGCATGTTGCCCTCCAAGTGGTCAATACTTTCGGGCTTAGTGGCTACGACTAGCCACTTCAAACATAAATCAGTTGACGGCTGACAAAATGGCTGCCAGTTAAAAAAGTGTTGCATACTTAAAGTTCTATACATCTAAAAAAAAACGCTCTATATTACTGATCTAAAATTTTAAATTTAGTTTAGTTTTACTTACCCGATATAAGCACCATTATTAAACATACAGCTATTAATCCAATAAATAATAAGCTAAATTTGCACAACACAAAGAAATGTTATAAAATATTAGTTATTATTAATCTGACGATTATGCAGAAAGTAGAAATTTCTTAAATACTTAATAACTTAAGCTATCGTCAGATATTACAACGTTGTCATATCTAGCAATGTACTGACATTAAAAAATTTTTAGCAAATTGTCAGTTTACACGACTGTAAGAAAACTAACAATTTCATTTGCACACAATTGTCGCACAATGAATTTAGCTGTAAACCGAAATTGTCAGTTCACAGGGTTGTCAGATTGTTGTGTGGCATTGTCAAATTCGTTTTGCAGCTCTGTGTGTGTGTTTAAAATTTTTAAATATTGTCATGGAACAAAAAAGAGCAATTGGAACCATTTTATCTGCACTCTATTAAACAGGATTCATCAAAAAATATGTCGCTATCCATTTTTTATTTTCTTTAATTTAATTCATTAATTTCCTTCTACATTTTTAAAAAAATTTATTAATGCTTGTTTGTTTATTTATGTATATACAGAGTTGCATTTAGAAATAATTTCTATGACAATGCTGCCATTGGCAGATGCATAAACTTTGCACATATGACAATGAAAAGTGTTTGACAATTGTCTTAAAACACTGACAATGCCAAAATTGTGTGTTTACACGATTGTTAGATGTGTGACAATATTTTTGTGTTCCAATGTACTGAAAATGCTTTTTCTTACAACGTTGGAAGACAAAAATTTTAAGTTTACACGGTTGTTAGACAATTTCTGCACATTTTTCTGACAACCTTGTAATATCTGATGATCGTGGAGTTTAAATAAGAAAAGGCTTTTAATCTTTATTTATTTATTTATTGATTTCATTCTCTGTACAAGAAGACTGAGTCTTATACTTATAGCACAGGAACGTATTACGTTACAAAACAAACTCGATGCAAGTAAATATAACAATATTGAGATAAAGTTAAAAAAAATTATAAATTAAAATTAGAGAAAAGTAAAAATTATAAATTATTATTTAAAAAAATTGAATAAAAATTTTTTGAAACTATTAGCATTGCTGTTTAGTTGTTGGCTTTGTGGAAGATTGTTCCAAAGACGAGCGGCATTTACATAAAACTGCCATTCAGATACAAGTAAATTATGTCGAGGTACATATTAATATATTTCGGTTTCGTGGCGATTTGAATGTGGATTATTTTATGTAAAAAAAATAAGAGTGCGAATTTTTAGCAAACTTTCAAAGGATACTCCATAAAGATTATTATATCTTTGATCACTCATATTTCTAACTGAAAATCGATTTGTCATATTAAACTTAAAATCTTAATAACTTTATATAATAAATAACAATTTAAGTCTGTAAGTAAACATTTAAGTGACAAGAGCACCTCATACGCGGGCGATTCGGAAAGTTCTAAGCCTAGCACAGAAAGGCAATAGTTAGTTTTTCAAAAACATTTTTATTTTGCAATATATTCTCCTGAAACTTCAATACACTGAGTCCAACACTTATCTAGCAATTCTATCCCTTGATTAAAATAGTTTTTCTCAAGGCCTTCAAAATAGTGGTTTACAACTGTAATTGCATCTTCATTTGAGGTAAAACGCCTGCCAACTAGAATTTTTTTAGATTTGGGAACAGGTAAAACTCACTGGGAGCTAAATCAGGAGAATAAGGTGGGTGGTCAAGCAACTCGTACTTAAATTCGTTGATTTTAGCCATTGTTAAAACACTCTTGCGCACTAGTGCGGTGTCTTGATGAATAATTATTGTTTTTTGTTTTGTAAGCCAGGACGTTTTTGTCGAATTTTTACATTTATTGGATCCAAAATGTTGCAATAGTAGTCTGAATTTATTGTTTTACCCTTTTGCAGATAGTCAATCAATAAAATATCTTTAAAGTCCCAAAACACCGTTGCCATAACCTTTACCGATTGAATTGTTTTTACCTTCTTTTGGGGCACTTCCTCCAGCTTCAGTGGAGTATAGTGGGATCATCAGCAGTTATGACACGACGCTTAAAATCCATTTTATTTTTCTTAAAACGATACCAACAAGCTTAAGAAATTCTCATTCTTATGCGTTTTTGGTCGACTGTTAACAAATGCGGCACCCAAAATTAAATGGACTCGAGCATTTGAGATGCCCATGATATTTGCTTTTGCACGCATCTTTATTCGTCGATTATTTAATAAAATATCATGCAGTTGGGCGACAATTTCTGTTGTTTCTGTTGGACGTCCATGTTTAAATTCAACAACCCAATTTTTTACTGTTGCATATGAAGAAACACTTTCACTTAACACATTCATTATATCAATATGAATTTCGTGTCCCGATAAACCTTTTTTATTTAAATATTTAATGACACCACGAATTTCTAATTTTTCCATTGTAAAAAAATCGCGGTTGCTAATTTTTTGAACACCGGTTGCTATATGAAGGAGTTGGCAGATCAAAAAGAAATTTAACATGTGTTCAGAGCACAGATGGAAGTTTGCAAAGCACTTAACTTTTTCTGTTTATACCATGCTTTCTGTTCTAGGCTAAGAAATTTCCGAGCCGTCAAGCTGTCAAAATATCAAAAAAAGTTGTTGTAAAATAACAGTGGTACAATTTTAATTTTTTGATAATAATTTTTCGTTTTGTACATTAATTTCTTAAATTTTCTTTTTTTTGTATTAATATTCATCGCCTAAACCATTAACGATTTTGAGGGCTTACGTAGGTGATTAACCCATGAGTAGGTCATGTCCTCAAGAGGATTAACAGCAATGCAAGGATTTGTATTTTTTTTACTTTCCAAGCCGTCATACTGCAGGTTTTCCAGCTCAATTTCCTCATTTTCTTTTAGTAGTGCGTCCTCTTTGATGACATGTTTAATATTCTTAAGTTAGTACAGTGGCTCACAGCTTATTTGTGGCAGTGCATGTTTTGTTTTCAAAGCTTCATATAAAGAAAGCAAATAGGAACTTAATATAGAAATTGCTTGCATCTAAAAGGAAAAAATGTTACAGTCTAACAAACAAAAAACATTTATTGTGAAACTAAATATTTTAATATATTAAAAGCAAAAAAGTTCTCGCTCTTTCAAGTCGGAGCTTATTTTAGGCAGGAACGTAGTATGGCTTTCGAAAAATTGAAATTAAAACTGGCAATTGCACGATTTAATATATTGGTGTGATATAACCTTTATTATCTACAGCAGATTTAAGGCGATTTGGCGTAGATGCGACCAGTTTTTAGGTAATACTCCGCGAAATATCAGTCCCCAGTATCAGTCGTCCAGCTAAAAAGTAACTTTATCTACATGATAGTCGCTCTCATCTGCAAAATCGGGAAATAAGGTTTTCAAAATACGCAGATAGTCTTTTTTCCTCATTATTTCTTTGATTGTTTTCAGTGGTGGAAAGCAGCCCCATATCATGATGTTCCTCAAACCGTGCTTCTTTGTTTTCTTTATATGCTGCCTATGCATTCTATGGGCTGTTTGGTACCAGCAATATTGTTTAATGTCAGATTGAAAACTGTTAAATTTAGATTCGTCTGATTAGATTACCAGTTGCCACTCATTTATTGTAGAATTTTTGAGCTCTTTGGCAAACTTTAATATTTTTTATTAGCAATGCAGGTTTTAATTTTTTATTGCTGATATTATACAAATATCAGGAAGGGCTCGTCTTGCTGACCATCGTCTAACGCGGTTGTCTATTGCTATACAAGCATATTTAAGTGTTAAACACTTGTACCTTTTCATTTTTGTTATCAAGAAACTTGGGTCCGCATTTGTTAATAGCTTTTTGTCATCTCTGATTTGGTTTGGGAACAAACGGACTCTTATGACCACGGATTGACTTACTTCAAGCTGTGTAGCTATTACTGGTGTAGAATAGTTAATTTTTGTTAGTGCTAAAATATTGTCCTTAATGGCTCTTGTCAGTTTCATCATTATTTATTATAATTTGTCTCATAATTTGATTTGTGTTGGATAAGGTGTCTCTAGAAGACACTTTTCTATAGAAAGGTGTCCATGGAAGGCATTTTGCTATAAAAATGTGTCTTTAAAAAGCACTTTTCGCATAAAAATAAAAAAATTATTTGGTACTTTTTGGTAGAAAAAAGTACTAAAAATTTTTTCCCCCTTAATCATTTTATTTTTTTGTTATATTTTGATTAAAATCTTTTAATATACCATTAATTTGATTAAATTTTTTGTTTAAAAATTTTGATGTACCTTTAAAAAAATACCAAATTTTGGTACAAAGTTTTTATTTTGAGGTTTTGTGGATTTTGAAATTAAAATTATATATTATATATTTATACTGAATTGTGTTTTTTTAAGAGCTTTGAAAAATATATTTTGCGGTACTTTATGCTAAAAACAAAATTTAGTACTTCAGGTACTTTTTTTAAAAAAGTACTAAAAGTTAATTTTTTGCTTTAACATAAAACTAATTGTGAATAAAAATAAAGGCATTTGCATGTAATTTTATGTTAAAAACAATTTTGGTACTATTTTTTTAAAGTTTACTTGTAATTTAATGTTAAAAACAATTTTGGTACTTTTTTTAAAAAGTATCCACCAAATTTATGTAACAATTTTATTTTCATTTATTACTTATTAACCGAAAGTTTAACTGGTTTGGTTACTAAATACACAAAGTTGGTATTTTATAAATTTAAAGCTTTTTTTAGTAACTTTTAAAATAGCTTGTAATATTGGGGGTTTTTCTTTTGCTGTTTCAATTCTTTCTTGGTAAATTTTTCTTAAGGCAGATTCTTTTGTTGCATACTCGTACATTACATTTTTATTTCGTTAGAAAACTTAAAAACAATTTAACAAAAAAAAAAAAAAAATTCCAACAAATTTAAGTTTTATAATAACTGGGCGGGGACTGAAATTGAACTTGGCTGTCGTTCATTACCCGACCCGGCATTTGACTATTCTCCTTGCGCATATCTCTATACAGGGTATAAATGGGCCATAACAATAAAGCTGAAAAAGCTATAATTATTGAGATATGAAAACGTTATTAACGCCAAATTGAAGTAGACTACAAATATTTCGTTTTTGAACTTACCAATACCAACTAAACCCAAAATAAATACAACTAGAACTGTAGTCAGGGGAACACCTTCGATTAATGTAATAATTATGAAATAACCAAAACGTGCACAGTTAATAACGAAACCAATACCACTTAGTATCAGCCAGGGAAGCATCAATTTGTGACGTCTCTATAAATATTTACATATTAAAATGTTAGGATGAATTTCATACGGATGAATTTAATTAGGATTATTTCATTTATTTATTGCAGTTTAACTCACCTTAACAATACCCGTTATGAGTAGGGCGGATATAAGCATCATTATCAAACATACAACTAATAATACAACAAATAGTGTATTTAATACAGCTAGATTTAAAGATTACAAAGAAATTTTATTAAATACATTATTAATTGGTTATTAGACAAGCTTATTTTGCAAATGTTAGGGGAAGAAAGTCACAAAATATTGGTAAAATATCATAAAGTTCATAGTACCCTGTAACTTTTAACATCTGGCAGTCTTTTATCTCCAAGTACATAAAAGAATTAAATTCGAGTAAAAGTTCATATTCAGACCTTAAAGAATATTTCTTTAAAGTGTAATTGAAATATAATAATAAATATATTACATATATTTGGTTGACTTTTTTTTTTTAAAAAATTACAATTTGCCCAAAATTACAATTTGGGCAGGATTAAGTGTGCTTCACAGTTCAAAATATTTTTATTTTGCTGGGACTCATAATTGAAATTAAGCTTAAATGTGAATAAATGTAAATTTTTCCTAAAATATAGTTTTTAAAAACATTGGTTTATTTTGATCACATATACACCAATACCTCGCTTTGCGTCGTTTAGTTTTGGTTAGTTCAAATTTTCACATTGCGTCTTCGAAAAAACGCAAATGAAACGACGCAAAACGAGGCATTGGTGTATTTGGAATGAAAATGAAGTTGCGCAGTGAATACCATTAAGTAAAATTGTATTTCAGGCAAAAGCAAACAGCTTATGTGATGACATTAAAAGTAAAGCATTATCCAACGATAATGCTAGTGGTAGTAATACAAACAATTGCTAAAAGGAAATTTATTTTACGTTGAAAAAAAAGCTGTTCACCAAACATTGGACAGAATTTTTTTGTGAAAAAAAGTCAAAGACTTAGTATTTTTGTAACCCTAGAACCTATCTTTGATCTTTATATGATTTGCTATAGAAAATTTTAATTCACTTTGCGTCGTTTGAATTTGCGTTGTGTGAGTGAGGTATTGGTGTACATTAAAGGATTCATTTTGATTAAATATCTAGATTTTGTGAACGGAACTAGTGGGCATTGGTGTTTAACATTGTTTCGTTATTATTAAAATGATTTTTAGTTAAATTTGAATTATTATAAAATTAATTAATTCCTTTAGATTTCTGTATTATGGTTTCACAATTATTTGTAAATTGTAATTGTCAAAAATTATTGAAATTTAAAAAAGCTCAAAATTTTTTTATGTCAAATAGTTTTAAGAACTATTAAAAAAAAAAACAATCCTGTATTAAAAATCAAAGTGAACGGTTCTGTATTTTTATACCCTACACCATCATAGTCAGGTGGGTATATTGGATTTGTGCAGATGCTTGTAGTGCCCAAAAATATTATTCCAACATCCACCTTAGAGTACACCGATCGAATCAGACTCATTTTCACTACATTTTTGGAAATTTTAAAAAATCTGTTTTTACACATATACTGAGTGTTGGGTATTATATGGTTCGGCTTCACCGACTATACTTTCTTACTTGTTGTTTTCGGAAAATTTAAATTTAATTACAGTGGAAAACTGAAAAGTTTGCTAAAGTATTTTTTAATAGTGCAGGCGTTCCTTAAAAATTATTAAGAGAATACAAACATCAAGTGTCACATTATTGCGCCTCACGCTCTTTAAAATGCCACTAGCCAAATCTGGAGATTTACATTTCCTTTTACACAATTTGCTACTTAAAATAATTTATATTATTACCACTTTATATTTGTTTTTATATATTTATAACAAATTTGTTTCTTCATTTCCCCAATTTTGCGCCGTAAAACGTTAAATCTGCTACCAACTTACCAAACTCTTCTCTCTGCTGTTGAGTCTTTGGCTCGACCACATTTATTCGCACAAGTCCAAAGATTATATATATAGTGGCAACAATGTAACCCAGCAGATTAAGGATGCCAATGATGACACCCAGCGTAGAACGACTGCAACACTTCATTATATTGTTTAAAGTGATTTTTTCCTTTTTTTTTCAAATATGTTTTTTTTTTCAATTTAAGCAGCTGGCTAATTGTAGGTCTAGTCTAATCGACTCATTTAAAGTTACTAAATTGTTAAACCGAATTGTTAAATCGCTGAACAGACATCAATTACGAATTTAATTTTATGCATTCAAGTATTCTTATCACTTGTTTGTTAAGCTTGTGTGAAGCTTTTATTTGTAAACAGCGAATAAAGATGAAAAGTGTTTTTTTTTTCTTTTTTATTTAAAACTTGGAATTGAGGCGAATTTAATCAGCTACTTGTAAGATTCTAAAATAATTAAATATTTTATTTGTAGAAAATTTACTGTATTATGACTACAGATCCGTACAGAAAAACTTTCATATTCAATCGTAGTTCTTTATTTAGTCGAGTTTTAGCTTCAATCTTAGTTTCTAATTTAGTAGTGTTTTAGCTTCAATCGTACTTCTTTATTAAGTCTAGGTTAGCTACAATCGTAGTTCTTTATTTAAACCAGTTCAAGCTTCAATCTTAGTTCCTAAATTAGTCGTGTTTTAGCTTCAATCGTAGTTCTTTATTTAGTCGAGTTTTAGCTTCAATCGTAGTTCTTTATTTAGTCGAGTTTTAGCTTCAACCGTAGTTCTTTATTTAAATCAGTTCAAGCTTCAACCGTAGTTCTTTATTTAAATCAGTTCAAGCTTCAATCTTAGTTCCTAATTGAGTCGTGTTTTAGCTTCAATCGTAGTTCTTTATTAAGTCTAGGTTAGCTTCAATCGTAGTTCTTTATTTAAACGAGATTTAGCTTTAATCTTAGTTATTTATTTAAACCGGTTTAATTTTCATCAAGGGTCTTATTTAGTCCAGTTTTAGCTTCAGTAGTAGTTTCAAAATTTGTCCAGTTCTACCATCAATCGTAGTTCTTTATTTTAACCAGTTCAAGCTTCAATCTTAGTTCCTAATTTAGTCGTGTTTTCGCTTCAATCGTAGTTCTTTATTTAGTCGAGTTTTAGCTTCAATCGTAGTTCTTTATTTAGTCGAGTTTTAGCTTCAACCGTAGTTCTTTATTTAAATCAGTTCAAGCTTCAATCTTAGTTCCTAATTTAGTCGTGTTTTAGCTTCAATCGTAGTTCTTTATTAAGTCTAGGTTAGCTTCAATCGTAGTTCTTTATTTAAACGAGATTTAGCTTTAATCTTAGTTATTTATTTAAACCGGTTTAATTTTCATCAAGGGTCTTTATTTAGTCCAGTTTTAGCTTTAGTAGTAGTTCCAAAATTTGTCCAGTTCTACCATCAATCGTAGTTCTTTATTTTAACCAGTTCAAGCTTCAATCTTAGTTCCTAAATTAGTCGTGTTTTAGCTTCAATTGTAGTTTTTTATTTAGTCGAGTTTTAGCTTAAATCGTAGTTCTTTATTTAATCCGGTTTTAGCTTAAATCCCAGGTGTTTACTTAGTCCAGTTGAAGCTTGGATCATAGGTCTTTATTTAGTTTAATTTTAGCATCATGCATAGTTCTTTATTTAAATCAGTTTAAGCAATCGTACTTCCTAATGTAGTCCAGTTTTAACGTCAAATCTAGTTCTTTGTTTAGTCTGGTTATACCCTTCACCTTCATGAGAAGGGTATATATAAGTTTGTCATTCCGTTTGTAATTTCCACAATATAATTTTCCGACCCTATAAAGTATATATATTCTGGATCCTTATAGATAGCGGAGTCTATTAAGCCAGGTCCGTCTGTCTGTCTGGATGTTGAAATCAATTTTCTGAAGTCCCCAGATATCTTCGGCATCCAAATCCTCAATAATTCTGTCAGGCATGCTTTCCAGAATTTTGCTTTTTAAAATTAGCAAAATCCGTCCA
The DNA here is from genome assembly GCA_950370525.1 of Bellardia bayeri. Classification (NCBI taxonomy): domain Eukaryota; kingdom Metazoa; phylum Arthropoda; class Insecta; order Diptera; family Calliphoridae; genus Bellardia; species Bellardia bayeri. Next base: position 64,294,764 of record OX493268.1, read on the forward strand.
TAAATAACGGAAATATGAGCACAAATCCGAGACAACTTCATCAAAAAAACTAAGTGCATTAATATTGTTACGAACAAATTCATCAACAGATGGCGTTGATCAAAAAAAGTGTATTAATATTGTTTTAAATTTTTGATATTTATTTAGTCGGGCTCGAGTTCATTAAATTTAATTTTCATTAAATTATTTTTACTGAAGGTAGGAATTGTTTTACAACTTGAAAAATTTTTTATTGATAATTTTTTTGGCTGGGATTTGAACCTGGGTTGTTGAATTCAACAATAAAAAATTTTTCAAGTTGTAAAACAATTCCTAGCTTCAGTAAAAATAATTTAATGAAAATTAACCCCCTGGCCCACGATGTCGAACGATAACGTTCGCTTAGATAAGACTTAAGACACAAACTTAATTGTGGAATAAACAAACTTGATTGAGTAAAAAATTGATACGATAAAAAGTTTGTGTCTTAAGTCTTATCTAAGCGAACGTTATCGTTCGACATCGTGGGCCAGGCGGTAAGTTTTTTTTTTTTATTTAAATGAAATCAAATCCGAAAGCTCTTCTAAGTAATATTGTTGATATAACAAACTGAATACCAAAATAAGTTTGTCAATTTTACAAACTGTAGGGTGTACATTTCGTTCTGTAATATAATAACATCTTAATGAATATAAAAGTGGGTAATAACACCCTCCAACTTTCTCCATATATTTTATATTAATTAAGGGGAAACTGTACTATGAAATCACCTGAAAACCGGTATTAAAACAAATAGAAAAAACCAAAACGGGTAAATTATTATATTTATAGTATATTTTCAAAATATGTGCTTTACAAAAACTCAAAATTCTTTATATGTAAAAGAATTTTATAAATTACAATTGTAGACACTTCATTTAGTATGTATGTATGTATGAATGTATGTATGTATCGGGTTTTTCAATAAGAGCGCTACAAAAGTTTTTTGAAATAAAACAAAAACTGTTTTGGATATCAATGAAATTCTTTATTCCTGTGAAAGTACGTTCGATGCCATTATGTATGGAAGTCGGTTTCTATTGCATGGCCACCATAGGTACGCTTGCAGAAGTCCAGACGCTGAACCCAATTTTCGACGGGTTTAAAGCATAAATCGGCCGATACTGCTGCAATTTCACGTTCGATATTCGTACAAAGTTCACCAATCGTCGCTGGCTTGTTGGCATAGACTTGACGAAGCCCCACAGGAAATAGTCTAACGGCGTCAAATCGCACGATCTAGGCGGCCAATCGAATGGACCATTTCGTGAGATAACACGTTCTCCAAACTTGGTTTCCAATAAATTGATTGTGACATTCGCTGTGTGGCTTGTGGCGCCGTCCTGTTGGAACCACATGTCCTCCAAGTCCATATCGAATTGGGGCCAAAAATATTCTGTTATCATTGAACGGTAGCGATTCCCATTCACAATAACGTGCCGATCTTGATCATCACGGAAGAAGTACGGCCCAATGACGCCGCCGGCCCATAAACCGCACCAAACCGTAATTTTTTCGGGATGCAATGATGACTCATGGAGTACATGTGGATTGCTGTCTGCCCAATAACGCATATTTTGCTTATTGACGAAGCCATTCAGCCAGAAATGAGCGTCGTCGCTGAAGATGATTTTTCGATGAAAATCCGAATCATTTGCAAGTTGTTTCTCAGCCCAATTCACGAACATACGACGCTTCTGGTGATCAAGCGGCTTAAGTTCTTGCGTCAATGTGATATTGTAAGGATGTAGGCCAAGATCTTTTTGCAAAATACGCCACAACGACATCACAGAGGTGTGAGAGACACATTTGGACTTTCTTCAACTGAAGCCTCAGCGGCAGTAATATTCTTGACACTACGGTCACTTCTTTGTCTCACTGGCACGGAAACATTTTTTACTGTGCCTGTGGATTCAAATTTTTCCACTAGACGCTCAATTGTTGATAATCGTCCTGTTGGTAGGACGATTATGACGTTCATAAATTGGACTTAGCGCTCTTAACGTTGAGGCCACTGACTCCGAATTTCGGTAGTAAATTTTAATAATTTCGACTCGTTGTTGGCTCGTATATCTTTCCATCATGAAATGGCGAACCTTACTGAAGAGAAATGCCAACAGATCGGCAAAAAATATGGAGTCGTTTGCTGTCCCTATCGGTCTACTTTTGTAGCGTCCCTGTTGAAAAACGATTTATTTATTTCACAATTATTGAATTTTAATCATTTTTTTTGGATTTGGTTTTAAAATTAAAACGTACATATTTCTGGAATTGGCAATTTTAAAAAGTTTGCTTAGAGAGAAAAAAGTTCAAGTTCAATGAGCTAACTAGCAATTTCAAACATGTTAAAAAAGTGAATCTTTTTTTTCATAACAATTATTTCTATCTACAGGTTTAAGTGAGAATGAAATATAAAAAAAACAAGTAAGAAAGTATAGTCGGTCAAGACCGACCATATAATACCCTACACCCAGTATATGTATAAAACAGTTTTGCAGAAATGGGCGTTATATGAGATATATAACCTAATGTGGACCGATCATCCAAAAATTTAGTGTCATGATGTCTATGAATATAAATATTGTGTATGTTAAACTTTATCTCGATATAAATACTTTTAAATACTTTATGGTGGTTAAAGTGAATTATGGAGAGGGTCTTATATGGTAGTTTCGACTAATTATGGACCGATCATAATAAAATTCGACTGTATTATTTTCAGACATATGATATACATAAATATTTTCATTCAATATTATTTGAAACCAACATTTTTGAGAGAGTTATGCTCTTTAAAGTGATTTTCGGAAGTGGGCCTTATATTGGTGCTACAAGTAATTATGGACCAACCTGATTCTGAGTCGATCGGTATACTTTAAGGTGGGTTGGACCACTATTTATGGGCGTTACAAATATCAGCACAACTCCAATATACCCTCCCCACTATAGTGGTGTAGGGTATAAAAATTATAAAGAATTTTTTAAAACGTGCAAGCTTATTTTGTAATTTCTTATTAAAGCCGGTAAATTCGTAGAAAGCTTTTTTAAATAACAGATAAATGAGCCTACAATTTGTATAAATATTTATTTAATCAAACAAGTCTCATCATGATGAAACTTGTCAGTGTTTGTTTTTATAAAAAGAAGATTGATTAAACTTAAATGTCTACAATTTATTATTGATTTCGTGTTGATTTAAGCTAAACAAAATCCAGGAAACTTTTGGATTTAATAAACATGGCACAGTGGTTTAGAAAAGTGTTATTGTGGAAATAATTTGGTATCTTACAATTGAAAAATGCATAAATCGATTATTATTTTCAATTAAACAGTTTTCATTTTATAAAGTTTTTTGCTTACCCTGTAAAATTATGATAATGAGAGTTACGTCTTTGGGCATTTTAGGTGACGATATGTAGATTTAAATGCCTTTAAACAAGGGCATTATAAGTTTAGTTTTTTTTTTCATAAAAAATTATCACTGTAATGCTATTTACCGTGTGATGGTACAACAGCTTTCTGTAAATTTAAGTAACATATACGAGGTCTGATCAAAACCGTTAACCGTTATTTTCAAATTTCGTTACGTTACGTGTGTTCGATTTTAGCATTTTTTGTTATGTTCCAAAATTGCTGAATTTTTATCAAGAACAACGTCGCATTGACATCGCTCAGGAGCTGTTGAACATCGTCAACGACGATCCAGATTTCCTCAAAAATTTCATAACTGGTGACGAATCATGGGGTGTATGGCTATGACATTGAAACCAAAGCCCAATCATCCCAATGGAAACGTCCAGAAGAGCCAAGACCGAAAAAAGCACGTCAAGTTCGGTCAAATGTGAAGGTTTTGCTCACTGTTTTCTTCGACTGCAATGGTGTGGTGCATCATGAACTCTTGCCACAAGGTCGTACGGTCAATAAGGAATACTACCTTGAAGTTATGCGCAGTTTGCGTGAAGCAATTCGTCAGAAATGCACAGAATGGTGGAAAACCTAATCATGGATTTTGCACCATGATAACGCATCAGCTCACACATCGATGTTTGTGTGGGAGTTTTTGGCCAAAAAAAAAACTACTTGACGCTTTTATTTTGCAATTAAAAGGAATCCGGTTTATAAACCGGAATAAAAACGGAAATAAACGCCATTTTTAAAAGGTAAAAACGCAACACTATTGAAATGTACATTTTTGCAATAAATGTTTTTTTGTTTGTTAAGGTACGGTCACACTTGGCAAATATTTGCCAAAAAATAATTAACCACTAAATAAAATATATTTGAACTCGTTTATTTATTAAAATAAACTTCGTTTATTTAGGGCAGTATGCAACAAATATTTAGTTTTATTTTATTTGATGCTGTTTAATCTTGCAAAACTCTTGTAAGAGTAAACAACGTCAAATTTGTACTAAAACAAGTGGCTACGTTTTTTGGAGTAAATATTTGCCATTTTTGCTTTTAAATGATAGCAATTTCTTTTTATGGAGCTTTTTGAAATGCATAAAATACGCTGTGAGCCACTGTATGGCCAGTTTAAGCTTTAATTCTAATTATTTATTAAAAAAAAAACTATTTTATTAAATTTTATCCTATTCGAAACACAACGATTTAGAATTGCCGGATATACATATTTTCAAAAAATTGTCGATTCTAGGCCACTGTGCATACAATATAAAATACAAAAATACAAAGTTAGTATCCGGTAAAAAACTTTCGTATTCGTATTAAAGCAAACAGAAGGTTTTTTTATCAAAATAAATTCTATATTTTACTAATAATAATCTCCATTATAATATTATATAATAATTAATTACATACATTTACATATATGACAAGTATGTATGTACATATACAACAATTACGACTTAATAAATTGCATATTAAACGTCAGCACTTAATTTATGAGTGAAAACTTCAACGATTTTCTTGTCGTTCTCAGCACAGTAGGGCGCTACCAAAGAATTTTCTTTAATAGATTTCGAGTATAGTTTCACAAATAAAGTGTAAACGGGATAGAGCAACATAATTTGAACACCTGCAAATAAAAATTAAATTAAAATTAAACAATATTTAAACATATAAAAATGTTTTATTATAAATACATATATATATATTAAAAAATCCCACCTATTGAGTATAAAGAATCCAGGCAAAAGTAAAACTGATATTTCTCCATTAAAAACATAACAATCAGGGCAGGCAATGAAAGACAGGATACTGTTAAGAAGGGCGCCACTAATAAATGACCTAATTGCTTGAAAAAACAATTTATAGAATAATGAAAACATTTAAACAAATAATAAAAAAGTACTTGTCACAAAAAGTACTTTTCATTAAAAAAGAACTTTTGACTAAAAAAGTACTTTTCGGAAAAAGTGTACAAAACCACTTTTTTATAAACTGTAACTATCCAGCTTGAAAAAACTAATTTTTTTTAAAAGTACTAAAAAAGTACTTTTTGTTAAAAGAGTAGTTAAATAAGGTAGAATAGTTATTTTAATAAAAACTGAATTTTATATGTTAAGCAACCTTTTTACATTAATATTTTGTAAGTTTTTAAAAAAATTAATAAAAAGTACTTTCTAAAAAAGCAGTAGAAAAGTACTTTATTTTAAAATATACAAAAAAATAACAACTTTTCAATTATACAGAATTATGAAAAAACTATTTTTTTAAAAATACTAAAAAAGTAGTTTTTGGGAAATTTGGAAAATTTATTATTTAGTTAAAAATCCAATTATTTCTTAAACCATCTTTAAACATAGAAATTTTGTTAATTTTTGAAAAAATAGTAGAAACTACTTGCTAGAAAAAAGTACTTTTAAAAACATACAACTAAAACATGATTTGCTTTTAAAAACTACATCTTGAGTATGATTTCCTATAAAAAAAAATTATAAAAAAAACTAATTTTGGAAAGAGTACTAAAAACTACTTTTTGGCAAAAAGCAATGGAAAAGTACTTTAAACAAAATTGAAAAGAAATCAAATTTTATTTTAAATCATAACTTTTCAGCTTGATTGTTTACAAAAAAAAAAAATTAAGAAAAAAACTCCTTTTTTGAAAAAGTATTATAAAAGTAATTTTTAAGAAAATAATAGCAAATTTAGGTACGTTTATCATTTAGTTTAAAATCTAAGATTTTTTTTGATATTTTGTAAATATGTGAAAAAATATGTTAAAAATGGTAAATCGTACTTGTTTGAAAAAAGTATAAAAAAAAGTACTTATTAGAAAATACAACTAAAATACATTTTGGATTTGATTTTCTATAGAAATAATAGTAAAATAGGGCACATTAACTATTTAGTTAAAAATCCAATTTTTATTTCTCAAAAACAAAATTTCTAACATTGAAATTTTGTTAATTTTTGGAAAAATAGTAAAAAGTACTTATTGGAAAAAGTAGTAAAAAAGTACTTTTTTTTTCAAACGTATAACTAAAATATGATTTTCTTTCAAATAAATATGTATAGCTTTTTAAATTTTGGTTTTTTATGAAAAAATTATAAAAACTTACTATTATAAAAGTATTATATTATATTATAAAAGTACTTTTTAGGAAAATAGTAGTAACATATACAAAATTCGTTCATGTTTGTAAAAAATCAAAATTTTACATATTAAACAAACACAGAACATGGAAGTTTTGTTAAGTTGTGTGATCAAATCAATGTATGGTCAAAACATGGAGCCACGGAGTGAAAGCACCGTCTCTGATTTAGCTTAAATTACAATTAAAAATATAATTTTTATAGTATTAAAATTAACAGTTTATTTATTTTATTTTCGTTTATACATGAAATACTTACGCCCTTATTCAAAAATGATTATTAAATTTAACAAACGTTTATTAAGCAAATTTTTATATGCAAATCTGTCTTAATAAACGTTTGTTAAAATTTAATAATCGTTTTTGAATAAGGGGGTTATTCTTTAATATGTAACAAAACAAATATTATTATTACAAAAAAAAGTGAGTTTTTCAATTAGCAGATTACAATTAAAAGATTACACAGTTAAATTTAGCTTCTTTTCAGTTTCAAAAGATGATTCTGCAGCGGATTTTTCTTTTAGAGATCTTGAGCGAAATTTCACAAACAAAGTGTAAATTGGATAGAGAACCAAGATTTGTACACCTACAAAATATAGAAATAGAAATATATCAAGTATATGAATATAATTTTACAAAACTTACCCATTCTATATACAGATTCTTGGAAAAAGTAAAATGAAAATTCAAGCTCCACAGAAATTGCGATTGAAAATGAAATGATTATGCAAGCCAAAATAAAACTGTGGAATATTAAGAAGGGAGCCACTAATAAATGACGTTGCTGAAAACAAATATTATACAGTTAAAAAAAAAATGTTCATTATAAAAAAAAAAAAACTCAACTGACCTTCATAACACCCCTAATCATTACAGCAGCAAAGCTCACCGTCAAAACGTAAAATCCAATACACAACAAATTAAAAATCAGTTCACTGGTTCGTAAATTATAGTGACCTATATAAAGTCCAATTAAATAATTATTAATTTAATATAAATTAAAATTAAACTTACCATTTTCTTGAGCATTTATCTTTGCAAGCAAAAACATTAAAGGCTCCAGTACAAATAATATGGAGCCTAAGATATATAAAATACCAATTAGGCAAACATATTTGGAATGTGTGTCCATTTTCATGATGAGTAGCAGTAAATTTGTTTAACAAATATTTATTTTGCAAATATAGAAAACTGTTTAAGTTTAGAATTCAAATAAATTGCTGAAAACTAATGCTGCTGGCTTTTATATATGGCAAGAGAAAAGAAAAATATTTGATGCAATTTATATACTAAAATGTTACAGTTTCGTGTTTGCTTTTTAATTGATTGATAAGAATCACAAGAACAGTGGGACAAAGTATCGCAGAAAGCAGCTTGAGAAATTTGAGTTGTTTTAAAAGTAGCGCAACAGACATTGTCAGATCAGATGGTGCTCTTGCAAGTTTGTCTAACACAAATCAATTAAAACATTGTTCACACAAAAACCGGATTGAAGCACAAATTACCACTTTTTATTAAAGTTTAAGAAGAAGAAGAAGAAGTGAAATAGATTTTTTTCTTATAAAAATTCATGTTTTTGATTTGTTGGACCTACCCTCTATTTGTTTTACACCTCTGATTTGCCTACGAACGATATACATTAACTATTTCTACATTTGCTGATGACACCGCAATTATTAGCTCCCATGAAAATCCTTATAAAACATCTAGTATACCAGACAGATAGCTATCTAAGATGTGTGGAACCATGGTTAAACAAATGGAGAATACGAGTAAATGAGCTAAAAGTGTTTGCCTTTTATGCTTGGTTTTCACTATGCCATTTTTATTTCCGTTTTCATACAATTACCAACAATTTGGACAGTTTGACAACAAAAATGACATAGTGAAAACCAAGCATTACGTTCACATTGAGGAGGGGATGCTGTCCACCTGTCACACTTAACAATGTAAATATACCCCTCAGTCCGATTATGTTACATACCTTGGTATTCACTTAGATGGAAGACTTACTTGGCGTCGTCATATAGAAACCAAGAGACTTCACATGAAGTTAAAAGCATCTAGCCTTCACTGGTTAATCAGTGACCAATCTAATGGCGTTTTCTTTTCTGGCAAAAATGTAACACTTTTTTCCTTTTTATATGGAAAATGGGTAAAAAGTGTAACCTATATGTAACATTTTTGCCAGAAAAGAAAACGCCATAAGCTAAGCCTGAACTATAAAGTTACAGGGTGACTTTAAACCATTTTAAAACCAATTTGGACATATGGAATCCAATTGTGGGGAACTGCTAGTAATACCAGTATTGAACTTATACAGAGGGCCCAATCAAAAATTCTTAGGACCATGACGGGCGCACCATGGTACATAAGAAATGAAAACATCCACAGAGATCTGGAAGTGCCATTGGTAAAGGATGAATTCAGAAGAGTCAGCGAGAACTACATCAAAAAGCTACAAACCCACCCGAATCCGCTGGCTAGAATTCTAGCTCAGAGCCAGACGGAGTCGAGGTTTAGAGGCCAATAAGAAATTAATGCTCTGTTAGAGAGTAATTAGATTTATTTTAGCTTTAAGATTTGAATACTTATTGTTAGGCCTAAGGAAATACGGCAGATTCAAAAAATAATAAAAAAAAGTATAAAAAAAAAAAACGTTAGCCTGTGCCCAACATTTGGAGACACCGTTTAAAAAAAAAAGAAACAAAAAAAAATTTATGCTCATTAACAATAACTTTCCAGCTATATAAAAAAAAAACTATTAAAAAAGTACTTTTTGGGAAAATAGTAGTAAAATAAGGGAAATTTATTGTTTAGTTAAAAGTCCAATTTAGACATTTTTACATTTTTGGCTTGATTTCCTACAAAATATTGTGAAAAAACTACTTTTTAATTAAATTCTAAGAAAAGTACTTTTTGGAAAATGGCAGTACAAAAGTACTTTAAACACAATTGAATAAAAAATCAACTTTTCAGCTTGATTGCTTATAAAAAATTAAGAAAAAACTCCTTTTTTGAAAAAGTGTTAAAAAAGTACTTTTTTGCGAAAATAGTAGTAAAATCAGGGAAATTTATTATTTAATTCAAAATCTAAGTTTTATATGTTAAACAACTTGTGTTCATTCATATTTTGCAGATTTTCGAAAATTTAATAAAAAGTACTTAAAAAGTAGTAAAAAAGTACTTTTTAGAAAATACCACAAAAAACAAGATTTATTAAAAAAAAATACACTTTGGGTTTGATTTTCTATAAATAATTTAAAAAAAAAACATTTTTTGAAATAGTATTCAAAAAAAGTACTTTTTTGAAAAATAATCTAAATAAGCAAAAAAAATTTTATTTTAATAAAAATCAAATGTTTATAAATCGAGCAACCTATTTACCTTGATATTTTGTAAGTTTGCAAAAAATTAATAAAAAGTACATTTTGAGAAAATAGGGAAATTCATTATTTAGTTGAAAATCAAAATTGTATATCTTAAACAATTTCTACCATTGATATTTTGTAAATTTTCGAAAAATATAGTGGAAAGTAATTGTTGGAAAAAGTAGTAAAAAAGTATTTTTTTGAAAATAGAACTATGTACGTAGAAAAGTACTTATTAAATCTCAAATTGATAAATACTCAAGCTCGAGTACTTTAGTACTTATTAAATCTTAAACAAAAAAAACATTTTTGTTATAAACAATAACTTTTTAGCTGGATTTCCTATAAAACAATGTGAAAAACAAAATTTTTTTAAAGTATTAAAAAAGTACTTTTATGGCAAAATAGTTTAAGATTTTTGGTCCTTTAAACTGTTTGCAGTAGATTTTTACATACTAGTATGTACATGTGTTTTGTTTACATATGTATGTTGTGTATAACCCACTGTGCCTTAATTGTTTATTGCTCTAGAATTACGCTGTAGTTTTAGGAAAAGCCAGCTGGCAAACGCTTTTGTAAAAATTATGTTTATGAGTAATTCTATATTGAATTAACTGCACTTTATTGTTAATAATTATAAATTTGTTTACACATTTTAGGGGGGTAAAAAAACCCAAAGAGATAAACAAAAATTGTTTAAGAATTAAATAAAAAAACATAAGTTAATAAATGTACAAATAAATGTTAGTCTAACACCCACCTTAAAGTATACTCTACAATGTTAGTCTAACACCCACCTTAAAGTATACTCAGAATCACTTACTGAGTCCGTCCATGCACTTCCGAGTGGCTGATTGTCCATGCAAGCCTATGTGTTTAGACTATTGATTGTAATTTGAAAGATAATAAAATTCAGTAAAAGACTTTTGTTGACCCCAAAGACGATTCGAATTGAATTTGGTTGAAATCGGTCCATTATTTCATCTAGCCCTAATATAAATGTCCTTCCGAAGTAGGGGTTAATCGGTCATAAATGTTTAATTTATGCACGTATCCAAATAAAACTCAACACAAATATGTTACATATATATATACAAATAATTCGGTGAAATTTTAATCATAGCTTTCAAAATCACTTTAATATTTATAAATATTTGAAAAGTTTAAATATTGGTAGTTAGTTATATGCAAAGAAGTCATGCCACTAAATTTTTGCTTAGTTTCCATCAGTCCGCTTTCACACTCTTCAATTCTGACTCGTCAAGTCAAGTATGTTTGGTTGATAAGGGAAAAGAAAATAAAAGGGGTACAAACTTGACGGTATTAGTCAATTTTCTTATATCCTTTTGGTTTTTTACTAGCCAATTTTCCTTTTTTCTTGCATGTTGATTTGCATTAAAAAGTACGAAAATTGAATTGACGTATGTGAATGAAATGATCAGTTTAAAAGAAAATTGAACAAAAATTGGTCAAATAAAGCTGAAAAGTGAGACAGGACTAAGCGTCTATTTCTTTTGCTCTTATACTGGGTGTAGGGTATTATATGGCCGCTTTCTTGCTTGTTATACCCTTCACCTTCATGAGAAGGGTATATATAAGTTTGTCATTCCGTATATATTTTCTGGATCCTTATAGATAGCGGACTCTATTAAGGCATGTCCATCTGTCTGACTGTTGAAATCAATTTTCTAAAATCCCCAGATATCTTCGGGATCCAAATGTTCAATAATTCTGTCAGACATGCTTTCGAGAAGTTTGCTATTTAAAATCAGCAAAATCCGTCCATAAATAACGGAGATATGAGCAAAAATCCGAGACAATCCTGAAAATTTCATCAAAAAAACTAAGTGTATTAATATTGTTACGAACAAATTTCATCAACAGATGGCGTTGATCAAACAAAGTGTATTAATATTGTTACGAACAAATTCTTCAACAGATGGCGTGTTTATCAACATACAACTTGTTTAGCATTTTCATCATCAGATGGCGTGTTTATCGACATAAAACTTAAAACTACTTGACGCTTTTATTTTGCAATTAAAAAGAATCCGGTTTATTTAAAGGAAATAAACCACCGTTTTTAAAAGGTAAAAACGTAACAATATAATATATATGTATATGTATGTATGTATATAATATATATATATACAACAAAGGTGAAGGGTATATAAGATTCGGCATAGCCGAAAATAGCACTCTTGTTTTTTATTTCAAATAGGCAAAAAGCCTTTAGTCAGATTTATCTTATTCTAACAGTGCTGCCAGTTTGGAAGATTTATTCCTAGATAGAAAACGGGATATTGTTTTCGGTTTGGGAATCTAGGGCTTTGGTGGCGATGAAAAAATATTATTGGGACAAGTTTAGGGATAAAAGTATTTTAATCTTAATTTTGCATAGCAGTTTTAAACATTAACAAATGTTTGGGTGAAAGAAGCATACAGTTTTTTCATGGTAAGACTGGCAAGTCTAAAATTTTATTAATAAATAACATTTATTTTAGTGTGATCTTTATTCCTACAAAGATGCCAATATTTAAATATGTTTGAAAAATACATATTTTTAAAGACTATATAATTTTCATCATCCAGTGAACCCGATTAATAGCTCCTATAGCTTTTACTGTTGGATAGTGCTTAGATCAATCATCCAAAAAAAATTTGAACATTTAATATTTATCGGGTACAAACAAACTTTAAAAATGGTGTATAACTATGCAACGGAAAGAGCAAATTCAAAAATGATTGCCTCTAAATTACATATTTAGTACTAATAAATCTTTCAAACAACATCATTAGTTTTAATCGTTTTCATATAAAGTTATAAAAAATTGTACTGTAGGCTACCTAAATGAGCAAATTTTTTGCTAAAACTTATAGTTTTTGCACAAAATAAAAAAGCTTGAACATTTTTCTTTTAAATTTTTTCCTGAAAAGTAAAGAATATCGTAGTTTTTGACAAAGCAATGAAGAAAACTCAAAAAACGGCCGGCAAAGCCGATTTTTGGCAAAAATTCGAATTGTGCGACCTTAAAACCTTTTCCAAAAAATCTGAAAAAAATCTCAAAAATACTTTATCCTATAAACTTTCAAATAATGCTTGAGCACCCATAACAATCAAAAATATTTTTTTTTGGGACAACCTACTGTGTATATTTAAAATATTTCAGTTTGTTGTTAAACTTTCAGTAACAAGTTGTTAATTGAGTATATTTGGGGATATAAAAATGTTAATTAGGAATGAGTAATAAAAAAATACTGGCAACACTGCATTCTAATAACAATTTGTCTCATTTCATGAGAGTAAATGTTTGTTGAGGCAGGCATGGACATATTGATATGATTGTACTTTGATAGTTTTTTTTTCATATACAGTGGTAATTTTGTAATAGATTAGATATTTTCAATAATTTTTCTATAATGCTTTTGTGTATAACAAACTGCAAAATTTATATAAATTGAAATTTTTTCTATAGAAAATGCTGTGTATAACTATTTTTCCTGTGGGAAATTTTGAATGCAACTTAATTTTCTATGATAATAATGAAAAAGTCAAATTTAAGAACTCTGTTAGTGAAAAAAGACAACAATTGAATAATTATTTTAATACTGACAAAAATAGAATTTTCCATCCCTGCTGAGAACTTGTTTCAGATGTATATACTCGTATGCTCATGGTGTAACTATACAAGGTGAGTGCAATAGCACAGCTGACTAACTTTGTTTACAATTTACTTATATCAAAAGAAATACTTTTTCAAGTGTTTTTGACAGTAGTACATTATTTTACACAAACAAAATGCCTGTTGTTTCTGTATTGTGTTGTATTTGTTGCCGATATGCACTCACCTTCTATATTTACACCATGCGTATGCAATTATTACTGCCAGAGTTTTGCGCTTGCATTTCAACGATTTTTTGTATCCAAGTCTTGACTTTGCATAAAAGGAAAACATTTTTTGAATCTAAAAACCGGATTTTTTTTAAAGACTTTATCGGTTATTATCAGCCGATTTTACCAATAATAAAAACTCTCTTGACCAATGTAATGTTCCATAAAATCCGGTCGCATTAATGTTTTAATATTTATGTAGTAAAACAAGATATGGAATATTTTTGAACTAGAAACAAACATCCAATTATTTAACCTTATTCTGATTTTCGATAAAGTTCCCGCATTCAGTTACGCTCGAATAGAAAACTGTCTGAAAAAACCTAATCTAAAGAAAAAGAAGTGAAGAGCATGTTCAATGACACCTTATTTACTGTGAAACATATTAAAAAGAAACAGAAAAACGCAAGTGAATTTGTGAACATTTCAAAAAAGAGTTAAATAAATTGTTAAAAAAACAGTGATTTAATAGTAAAAATAAATTTAAATTAAATAATTTGTCAATTTTTATCAAGCAAATACATTAGTCAAGTGTAGAGAGAGGGAGAAGTGTCAAAACCTGACACTGAGTGGTATTTGTGATCAAATAAAACCAGTATAAGGAACTCTATTGTGTTAAGGTGAATTAACCCATTTGTTTCGAACAAAAATTTTGTCCGGAGAAAAAACATGATTCACCCATTCCGAACGATTGTTCTAGAAAATCAAAGCTGACACATGTGAACAAAATCTATTGGTTTTACAAGTGTTAATACTGCGGCCATTGCTTTATCTTGCTTTGGTTTTTAAGTGTGTAAATTATTTGAAAATATGAATTAAAAAAGAAAGTTTCCTTGGAAATACATAAGGCATTATTATTTGTATGAAAAATTGTAACCTATTGCCAACTCAGTTAATTTTTGTCCAGACAAAATATAAAACTAAACCAATACTAGCTGTGAGTTGTTCGTAAAAAATATTTTCTCTCTCTTAAAGAGAGGGGCGTCAAACTACATATGAAAAAGACTTTGTCCTAAAAAATATTTTGTTTAGAACGAATGGGTGAATCCATCTTTAGAGGTGATATTTTTTATTTTTATATAACATTGTTACTTAAATTAAAATAATTAAATTGAATTATATAAATTCAACAGATTTTTACCTGAAGACAAAAAACTAGGCAGAGCTTTCTTGAGAAACGCTTATAACTAAACTATTTTAATTAGTCTACAGAATCCTGCTGCGCCGGCTGTGATATTTTTCATTTGAATTTATTATTGAGAGACAAACTTAATTTTCCATTAAATAAAAATAAAGAAAGTCAAGTGCCAGAGGTAATATTTTAATATTCTATATATCTCAGTGCAAAACAAAAATAAATTTTATTTTAATTTCAGGAAGAAATTAAATCTTTAGCGACGTAATTGTTGGGTTTTATTTGGTGGTCCTAATGCGTTGTGTTTTTACGACTCCATCCCACTCGCAATATCCTCCTTAATTGCCATTTTTCATATTGTTTAGGTGTTGTGTTTCTTAGCCGGAAATAAATTTAAAAAGAACCTTTAAAATTTGCAAAAACTATTAATAAGTAAAGTTATACTTTCAAACAAAAACAAAATCGAAAATCTTTCCGTTTAGATAAAAAAAACAAATTGAAAAAACATATCTATGATCGTACAGCAGAATACATACAATCGAAAAAGAGTCGAAATAAACCGAGATACGGAACACAGTCCAGCGGGAAAAAAATGCTATACAATGGCCTTCTAGAAGGCCTTCTTTGGCAGCCACAATGACTTCCAGCCGCATTGCCAAATCGTTTTAATTTTACATGATGTGTCATTGTTAGTCAAGGCCTTACCTACTCGCTAATGGTTAGAGTGGGTTCACATGTTGCGATTTATCGCCGCGTCTTTTCTGCTGTCCCTTCCAAATTAATCGTATGTTCACATGATGAAACATTTATTGCACTATTCTTGCGACATTTTGACATTAAATTGTTCATTTCTCCTATTTCGCTTATTCGCAGATGTGTTGCCATATAGGACCTAGTTTTTAGTTTTGGAAATTTTTTGAAAAATATGTGTAATAATATATTTTTGCATACATTAGTTTTTATTTTGTGATCTATAGGCTTTAAAAGGCGAATATTTGAAGGTTTGTTATATGTATTTTATATACATGGTATTTGAAAAGAAACAACACTGGCAACACTGCTGGTAAATGAAATGAAAATAATACAAGAGAGAAAAGATGCCAAAGAGAAATGTCAAATTTGTCGCTTTGTTTCACAATACCTGCGACACTAGCTACCCCTATCGTACTCTCTACTACATATTTCATATATAAACCTGAGACGCAGGAGAAATGTTGCTGGAGAATGTCGCAGCGTGTGAACCCATTCTTAGATGCCTGCTAGAAGGCCTACTTGAGAAGGGCAATTGAAAGTCTACCAACTAATGCCTCATACAAGGCGTAATTAAAGATCTGCTAAATTAATAATTTTATTGAGGAAAGTAAAAGAAAGGGTTTTAAATTCATTTAAAAAATCACGAGTACTTTACACCACAAACTTTCATAAAAAAGTAAATTTATAGACGCTCTCTTTATTAATTTTTATTACTCGTATACAGTGTGACCAGATCTCAGAAAGCTAAGCGGCTAAATCAGTTTAAAAATAAGCTAAAACTTGTTTTAAAATACCAAACAAAATGTGCTAATTATTTTAAAAACTTTTTTCAAATAATTTTTTACAATTTAAGGTACACAAGATAAACTTTTTATATAAATAATAATAAAACTTCGAACTCTTTAAGGCCTAAAAAGGAAGTACTTGAAATTTTTCCCGCTGGGAGGATACCAAACTTTCCAAACATAGGAATTTACCATCTGATGCGAAAGCAGAATAAGCTGGATTATAAATTAATTCCCTATAACAATTGCTAAAACTTCAACTTTCATGTTTATAAACTTATCTTGAAACTCATGTTGAAAGTTTATATTTTCTATCATTTTGACGATTTTGTAACAAATGTATAAAAATGTTTATCTGGCAACTACATACTAGTGGATATAATTCTAAGAATTTTGATTTAATTATAAACAAGTTTTGCCGTTAAATGTGTGTATAACTGTGTTTAGAACTGGGGTCGCACCAAAAGTTATTGAGAGAACAATTTTTTTTTTTGTAAGAAATATTTTGTTGATTAAATAATTTTAAAATAAATTTGTTTCCATTTATTTTTAATAACATTCTATGTTCTAAAGTTTTTTTTTTTTTTTTGCCAAAAACTTCTCACGCCATCCCTCCTAGTTGTTTTATTTTTTTTTTTGCACAAAACAGCTGAGATTAACAAAATTACATACAAGTACAGTAGGTATATAAATATAAATGCAACGGAATACAATTCTCTACAATTGCAAATAAAACACAAACAAAAAGCCCAGCATTTCAATTTATCAAGTGTAAAGTTTAAATAAAATTATAAGAAACAATTTTATTAACAATCGAAGCGGCATGAAGACTTTAAGCTTAAATATTTTATGCTGCAATTGCAAATTGTATAAATTGGGTTTATTAATTGGTTTTATGTATTTAATTCCAAATTTAATAATTCTAGTGCAGTTTTTTGGCTGCAATAGTAAGTAGTACATATGTAATTAAAACCTAATGCAATTTTCTTAATGAAAACTCATTTAAGATGACGGCTATACACTGCCGTTTTTGAGCGCGTTGACTGTACTAACATCTGTCTTACTAATCAAAGGTTTAATGGAAGTAAGTATTTAGTAAATTATAAAATACAATGAAATTACTTAATGGTTTTGCATTATTCTGTTTAAGGAACGCCTTACATTCTTGTTACCCTGGCTGGCCAATATTACAGTTTTGATTATATTCAATATTATATTGGTGACTGCGCAATTCGGTGAAGTTGAAAGAGAGGAAACTAAACAATCATTTTATTTGGAATTTGGATTTTTCATTGGTTTGGGTAAGTTTTTCGAGTTTAACTAAGAACAAAGTTTGCTGCTTTAAACTGAAGTTAAACGTTCAATGTTAAACTTGTTCGGAAGCAATAAATTGATTTGAAATTAGTATTTAAGTATATTTTAGTATTTAAGGTTAAGTTAAGTTTTTTTTTTTTGTTAACCCTCCGATGAGTGACAGTTCTGAACTTCACGGCCGTGTGAAAAGATCCCTACGGACCTTTTTTGTAAATGATCTTTTTTTCATATAACATTTTTTTTTTGATTTTTTTTGTTTTTATTGTTTATAACTAAATTTTACATACAAAAATAATTTTTTCAATTATTTTAATTTTTTTTTTGTACTTGAATTTTCTTAAGACTATTATAAAAAAGTTTAAAAATTATTGTTGTTGAGCGTGTACTTCTTGTCCCCCGCCCTGTGCGCAAGTGTTGCAGCGATGTAAAAGTGTGCTCTGTGTTTTTATCATCATCCCTAATGTCTTTGAGTTTAGGTCTTTGTGTTCAGAACAAGTAAATTATGTGTTGAAACAACAAAAAAATTATAATGATGCCCAAAAACATGCATTTATTAGTGAAATTCAGTACAAGGTCCATACGGACCTATTCACACGTCCGCGTACTATTCTCACTAAAACCTCAATAACTTCTAAAATTTTAATTTTTCATTGGTTTATTTGTGTTTTGTGGTAAATTCTAGGTCTAGTTTTACTCAAGTTTTAAGAATTTAAATTGCCAATTTAAACGTGAGTTGCGTGTTCAATCTGCGGTCACATTTGTGAAACATTTGCCCAAAAGTTGCAAATATTTCTTTGCTGTAATGTGACCAAGAAACATTTGTTTGGTGCAAACATGTTTTTGAGTAAATACATTGGTTTGGTAGCAAATAAAAATGTCTCTAATGTGAACACACACTCAGTCAAATATTTTCCACTTATTCGAGCAAATAATTATTTGATCTTACAAAGTTTTTGAGAAAAAACAACAAGGGTAAATAACAGCTGTTTCAACAGTGTAGTAACTTTTAATTTCAATAAAATCACCAAAATGTAGAAATGCAATATTTGTGCATAGGATTCAGATAGAATTAAATAACCTAAATTATATTTTCTGGCACATATGTTTCATTTCTTGCAGAGCGATGTTTTGTTAATCTTTGCAATGGCACTAGTTCCAATTTTTAAATTTTTGCACTATTGAATTATATCAACGCGTAAAAAAATAAATTTAAGAGCCAAATTTATGTTTATGGGCTATATATGGACCGATAACTTTTTTTTTTATTTTTATTTTTTTGATAATCTATTTTTATTGCTAAAACTATTTTTTGACACCAAAAATTGTATAAGTTCGATTTTGGGGCGAATTTCTTGTGTATGGTCGTTAAAAAAACGCCATAATAGTCAACACTGAGAAACAAACAAAGGTACTCAAACAACAGCTGTGCGTTTGATATTTATTTATTTATGTATAAAGAATATGGAGGTATGTATATTTATAAAAATCTTTGCTAGATACCGAAGTGTAACTATCAAACGTTCCGAGGGGGATATTGGCTTACGAAACATTATTTCTTTTTTTATTATAAGAGGTGCCACCAAACTTAGCTTAAGGGTTATCATTAAATATTATTTTTCTATATTTTTACTGAAATTTTGTGTAATACTAAGTAAATAATCAAAATCAGCTGCGTTCATTGGTAAAAAGTTTTTGTAAAGATCTGGAGTTTCAGATCGTAGTTCCATCAGTAACTTTGCACAGCAGCCTTCCTCTTTCAGACGTTGAACCCATTTACGTACCCATTGCCTTTGCCTCTTCCTTTTGGCTTCCTCTTGTTCTAAAATTAGTAGACAAGCTGCTCCACAATTTAACACAAATAATGTTTCACAATCTTCCATATCGAATTTATTTATGAGAATATAAATTTATATTGTTTGACAGTTTGATGAAATAAATTACTAAAGCAAATATTTGTTCAAATGTGACCACAAGAAAAACATGTTTGCCACAATTTTATTTGAAGTTGTTTCACTGCTGTTTTTGAAAATAAATTTTGTAAAATATTTGATCTTAGTGTGGCCATCAAACAAATTTTGAAAATATTTATAGCAAATGCGGGCAAACATGTTTGAAGCTAATATTTGCCATGTGTGACCGTAGCTTTATAGAATTACATTACTTGAATAAAAAGTTCTCTAAATGCTTTTAAAACTATAAAACTTTTCATCACCAGCACTGGTAATGTTAATTATTTGGTATTTTGCGAGATAATTTAAAAGAATATTTCCTAAGAATAGAATTAACTATCTTTAAGGTAGAGGTCAAAGGTCATATTTTAAAATATTGGCTATTATTAGTAAAAATGTATCAGAATATTTCCATTTTTGACAAAGTTCAAGCAACATTTAACGAACATATTTCTGACTTTTACTATTACAAAAGGTCAAGGGTCAAACTGTTAAATATTGGATAATTTACAAGAATATATAGCAAAGCATTGTGTATTTTACTACAACTTTGAAAAAAAAAAACTTGAAGAAATTGTATCCTAACTAATTTTACTGCACAGGTCAAAGGTTAAATTTTTGTAGTGAAAATATGGCAGAAAACTTAAATTGTTCAGAGTCTTTAGGAAACGTGATACAAATTGATTTCCAAGTATAAAATTAAGCCAAAGGTCAAAGGTCAATTTAAAAAAAAAAAATTAAATTTCTAGCGGAAATTTATTTATTTCTGTTTTCAATGTTTTTTTTCATAAATTAGGAAAAATTACTTCGCGGCAGAGATCAAAGATCAAATTATTAAAACTTTGAAATTTGTAGCAAAAATATAACAGAAAATCAGCCATGTCACAGAATTTAATTCCGTTCGGAAGTGGAAATAATTCCGTATTTTGATTCTATAGAAAAAGTAAAACGAAACATTTTTTCGAAATGAAACCTAGAAATGCTTAAAATTACCATTCCACATAGCAAATTAAAAGAGGTTTCCGAAAAAAATGTTCCTTGTACTTTTTCTATAGAAGCAAAATACAGAATTAATTCCACTTCCGAACGGAATTTAATTCTGTGGCATGGCTGTATATCTGTTTTTAAGGGGTTTGTTCATTAAAATTAGAAGAAATTACTTCATAGGAATGAAAATAACCCTTTAACTGTGATGTCAAAGGTCAAAATTTTAAAACTTTTAAATTTGAGGCAAAATAAAAAAAATAGAAGAATATTTCCAATTTTAAAGGGTTTTAAAGAAATTTGAAAAAAAAACGCCAGGGTCAAACTTAATACGTTTAAATATTGGAAAAATTTATAAAAAAAAAGCTTGATTAAATCATTTCCTTACACTTTTTACTGCAGAGGTCAAAGATTAACTTTTAAATATTTGAAACTTTAAAGCATATACAAATGAAATATTTTGTAAATAGACAATATAATAGATCTGGCCTATAGACAAGACAGTAGGTCCGGTCTATAGACAAAAAAATAGGTCTGGCAAGACAATAAAATAATAAATTAAACTTTTCATTACCTATTTTCAGAAATTCAATTATTATGCTGGTACATCATTTATTGTCTCTGGATGCAGGGCTACCAAAAGAATAAAAAACTAAATGCAGCAGTAAAATCTATTTCGGGTATTGTGGAAACCCAGAAACATGACTACTATAAAGTCAACTTAATTGCCAGCGAACATTTAGCTGATGAAAATAAAGTTATCAATGTTTAAGTTTGTAAAACTATTTTGAAGAGTTTAAACATAAATTTTAACTCATTATTTGAATTTTGGTATCACTAAAACTAGTAACTAGTAATAACTTTAATAACTTATTGAGCGTAAGTACTAACAGGAGCCGTTACCAGTAATAATAGAATGTGCTCATATAAAATACCACTTATTAATTAATAAGTCATTATGCGACTACTTCTAAGTAATGCAAATGTTATATAGTAGTCATTGAAATATATGTTAGCTTTGCAATTGCATTTCTAAGTAAATGAGTCATAGAAACTTTAATGTAAAATTTAAACTGCTTGAGCCACATTTGAAAAAAAAACATAACATAATTTATGGCTCATATATATATTCTTAGCTATAGCTAAATAAAAACAAGTAAGAAAGTATAGTCGGTCAAGCCCGACCATATAATACCCTACACCCAGTGTATGTATAAAACAGTATTTCAGAAGTGGGCGTTATATGGGAGATACAACCTATTGTGGACCAATCATCCAAAAATTTAGTGTCATGATGTCTATGAATATAAATATTGTGTATGTTAAACTTTATCTCGATATAAATACTTTTAAAAGATTTATGGTGGTTAAAGTGAATTATGGAGAGGGTCTTATATGGGAGTTTCGACTAATTATGGACAGATCATAATAAAATTGGACTGTATTATTTTTAGACATATGATATACATATATAAATGTTTTCGTTCAATATTATTTGGATACCAACATTTTTGAGGGTGTTATGCTCTTTAAAGTGATTTTCGGAAGTGAGCCTTATATGGGAGCTACAAGTAATTATGGACCGATCATAATAAAATTGGACCGTATTATTTTTAGACATACATATGAAATATATTTTTGTTCAATATTATTTGGATACCGACATTTTTGAGTGAGTTATGCTTTTTAAAGTGATTTTCGGAAGTGAGCCTTATATGGGAGCTACGACTAATTTTGGACCGATCTGCACAAAATTTATAGATGTGATTTGGGTTTATTTACCACTCATTTGTGATGAAATTTGTTTGTATACTTGCATAATTAAAACATTTATGATCAGTAAACCCCAATTTCGGGAGGACATTTGTATGGGGGCCAGGTGAAATAATGAACCGCTTTCCAAATCCAATATACCCTCCCCATTATGGTGGTGTAGGGTATAATTATATTCAGTAATGAAATGGTAATGTACAATTATTCTTGAGTGCATTTAAGTACTCATACAGATGATATTTCAACAGATTAGTTTATTCAGTATTAATAAACTTTGTTTGATAGTTTTTTTGATTAAATTTTCAGTGGTTGTCTCGGATTTTTGCTCATATCTACGTTATTTATGAACGGCTTTTGCTGATTTTAAATAGCAAACTTCTCAAAAGCATATGTGACAGAATTATTGAAGACTTGGATCCCGAAGATATCTGGGGACTGCAGAAAATTGATTTTAACAGACAGACGGATATGGCTTAATAGGCTCCGCTATCAATGAGGATCTAGAATATATATACTTTATAGGGTCGGAAAAGTATATTGTGGAAATTATAAACGGAATGACAAACTTATATACATATACCCTTCTTGTGAAGGTGAAGGGTATAAAAAAGTAAAACTTATCAAAAATAAAAAATAAACTAAACAAATTAATTTTTTTTAATTTCATAAATTCTAAAAAGAAATCAACGATTAATAGTAAAATGCTTTTTTTTATTAACGAGTTAATAAAGATGAAAAGTTATTTAACCACTCAAAATTTAACTCACTATATGCTATTCGGAACTGCAGTACTTATTGGTAAAAAAGAGCTAATTTCACTACATATTTGATATTATTTTTAATTATTTTTTTTGTAATAAAATTTGTTAAGCTCCACTGGGACTCTAACCCTGGTTGTTCGTCTACCTTTCAAACCAGCGGGCTATACAAGAACTTTTATTAGCATGTTTAATATTAGCAATAACCTTCATGTGACGAATTTGATAATACTTATGTATTCATTTATCATACTTTCGTATTTAAATTACATTTAATTAGGTCCTTCTTTCATCGTTTAGATTTCATAAAGGGTGGTTAAATTGTAAGGGCCGATGTTGAATGTGAACCACACCTAAACGCCAAGCTTTTTCCGAATTTTATTTGACATTTCTCTATTTCAGACTTACTCAATTTGAACCATGGAGAGATACCCAATCCAACAACGTGTTAAAGTTATCCAGACTTATGAAAATGGGCGTTCAAATCAAAATGCATATCGTGCACTTCGTGATTTTTTTGGTCAATTTGATCGTCCAAATGTGCGTACAATCGCAAAAATCGTGGAAAAATTCGAGCAAACCGGGTCTGTAGAAGATGTGAGAACACCAGTGCATGCTCGTACTGCAGAAAATATTGCTGCTGCTCGCGATAGTGTGGCTGAAGAGCCGTACACCTCAACTCGTCGTCGTGCCCAACAATTGCACCTCTCACGCTCGTCGTTGATGAACATTATGCATAAAGTCTTGCATTTACATGCTTACAAGGTGCAATTGGCTCAAGAACTAAAGCCTCTTGATCATTCCAAACGTCGTGAATGGGCAGAATGGTGGCAAGAAATGGCAACAGTGGATGATCAATTTTCGAAGAAAATCATCTTCAGTGATGAGGCACATTTTACCTCAGTGGATTCGTCAATAAACAGAATTGCCGCATTTGGGCGATTGAGAATCCAAGAGTGATTGTCGAAAAACCAATGCACCCACAAAAAGTGACTGTTTGGTGCGGTTTATGGGCTGGCGGCATCATCGGGCCGTATTTTTTCCAAAATGAGGCCGGTTAGGCAGTTACTGTGAATGGTGTTCGCTATCGTGAGATGATAACGAACTTTTTATGGCCCGAATTGGAAGACATGGATGTGGACGATATGTGGTTTCAGCAGAACGATGCCACTTGCCACACAGCTAACGAAACAATGGCTCTTTTGCGCAACAAATTCAATGGCCGTGTTATCTCACGTAATGGCGATGTCAATTGGCCGCCAAGAACATGTGATTTGACACCGTTGGACTTTTTTCTTTGGGGTTATTTGAAAGAAAAGGTGTACGTCGATAAGCCAGCAACAATTCAAGAGCTACAGGATGAGATAATTCGGCACATTAACGGCATAGATCCTCCATTATGCCTCAGGGTCATCGAAAATTTGGACCATCGGATGGAGGTGTGCCGCCGTGGTTGCGGCGCCCATTTTTTTTTGTTCCATACATAATTGAGTAATACCAATATATCATAATAAAATAAAATTACAATAATTTCCTAAATAGTTTGTGTTTTATTCAAAATCAACATCGGCCCTTGAAATTTAACCACCCGTTATTAATGAATTATTAAAAAAAACTGCAATTAAAAATTAGCAAACATCAAGATTTCATCACATTTTCGGAAAAATTAAAAAAACGCACCGCGCACCAACTAAGGAATTTTTTGCACAAACAAATTAAAAGAGCACCAAAAATGGTGCGAAACGCACTAAGTTGACAATGCTGGTGGTGAAGTTAAAGGTCGCGTTATTCGCGAGCTACAGGTTACAATGTTCAAAAAAAATCCTAATTCTTGAGTTTACCGGTAGCAAACTTAATTAAAAATGGAACCTTCCGACTGCAACACTTGGCGCGGTCAACATTTGAATGAAAATATTTTTTTTTTGGCCAAAATAAAGATTCTGAATTCCAGTTCTATTTAAGGTGTTTCATTTTAAATTTAAAAAAGTTTTAAATAAATCACCCTAGAAGTATATTATGACTTGTTGATTGTTTTTCCTATAATTGTCGTCATCCAGGAATACACGTTGGTTTGTAAACACTCTAGGGTGGTTTAAAAAGTTTCTGTAAACTAAAGCTAGATTTACACGATTGAAATTTTCTTTAAAATTGCTCTTCAAAATGATTCAAACTCGTGTAAACAGCAAAATTTCTTTAAAATTTATTTATTTAATAACTATTAATAACTATTGAGTAAATAAATTTTGAAGAATTTTTGCTGTTTACACGAGTTTGAATCATTTTGAAGAGCAATTTTAAAGAAAATTTCAATCGTGTAAATCTAGCTTAAGCTATTATTAATAATATGTAAATACAAAGACAACAACTTATCACACAATTACTGACACATTAAATTATATAAATGTGTCTGTCATGTCCTGTGAACTAAAATTGTGTAAAATGTATTGTTTGTAAACACCTTGACATTTAGTATCTAAAAGTTATTCCTAACAAGTAGTTGTACTAAGCTGACATTAAGGAAAAAGATTTTTTTTTTAAATAAATTTATTGTTTTACTAAGAAAACATATACAACAACAACATGCAAACAATTACTATAAAATACTTTTGTCTACAATTTAAATTGTATAAAATTGGTTTAATAATTGGCCTTGTCTATATTATATTGAATTTATTAATGATTTGGTCAATAGTGAATAATGGTGGTAAGTATTTGTTTTATGGTTAGTTTTTATTGATTTATTTAACTCAACACCTAAAAGTATACTTTATATTATATGTGGTATGTTAAGTTTTATTTTATTATTTACATACGTATATGTCGTAGTACTGGCTGTTTATGTGTTTGTTATAAAACGGCAAGCGTGGACTTTTATGTCAAGCTTGGGTGGAATCAACTGTCACGGCTGAAAAAATAGATTAGAAAGAAAAAGCAATCGAAAGTGACGAGTTGGGACTGCCTCGTTTAATTTTTTTGAAAATAATAAAATAATATATCAAATCAATTTAAATAATTTGAAGTTTGATTTAAAAAATAATAAAATCAATTAAAATGGATGAAAACCCGACATCAGAAGTGGGATTTACTCAAAACAGCCTACAAAATTCAAAGCAAGTTCCCGGCTCGGAGGAAGCAAAATGGCAAACAATGTTTGAGCAGCAAAATCGTAACTTTTCAGCTCTTGTGGAAGCGCTTAAACCATCCTCCAGCGTTGATACGTATTTACCGGAATTTAAACCAGATGATGGAAATGCTGACGCTCGTGCCTGGTTGTCAATGGCAAACATGTGTGTCTCGGATCAGTTACCAAAACCATCCTTGATGAATATTCTTGGTCGAGCTCTGAAAGGACAAGCATCTATCTGGCTGGCTCAAGTATCCTATCCGGGAATGACATGGGCAGAATTCAAGGATTTTTTTTGGTAATGTATGATTAATGTAAATAAAAATGTGAAAATGTAATACGCATTGTTGTGGTTGATGGTGATTGCATTGCTGGATAGAAGCAATGGTGTGAATTGGGAATTAGTATCACCGGATAGAGGTGGTATTAATTGGTTGTGCTGGATGGAGGCAGTATCACTGGATGGAAGTGATTGTTAAGATTAGTAACCGGATAGAGGTTGCTGTTTTTATAATGTCACTGGATAGAAGTGATATTGTTTATGAGTAATTGGAGTGAAATTACTAAACTGAACAATGTGGATTATTTTTTTGAATCTATTGAATGGTTGTTTTACTGTTTTATAATTTAAAATCGTAATGGATATTTGATAAGAAAATGATGTTATGTTACTGAAAGCTTTATTTTGGTCAGAATTGGCCGAGTGGTAAAGTTAGATGCTGTATGGGATTTTGTTTTTTTGTTTCAGATTAATTGCACGAGGACGTGCAAATTGACAGGATGGCCGTGTCGTAGTACTGGCTGTTTATGTGTTTGTTATAAAACGGCAAGCGTGGACTTTTATGTCAAGCTTGGGTGGAATCAACTGTCACGGCTGAAAAAATAGATTAGAAAGAAAAAGCAATCGAAAGTGACGAGTTGGGACTGCCTCGTTTAATTTTTTTGAAAATAATAAAATAATATATCAAATCAATTTAAATAATTTGAAGTTTGATTTAAAAAATAATAAAATCAATTAAAATGGATGAAAACCCGACATATATATGTTTGAATAATACATATGTTGCCTGTTTATTATTGCTTTACATGTTTTTTTTGGATGGGTCAATTTCAAAAAAAAAAACGTACATTATTGAGTTTTTTTTTTTTTTTTTGCTTATTTTTAAAGTTTTTTCAATTCGCCTGTAAGAGTAGCGAATTTATGTAGAAATTGATGAAGAATCCGTTGGTACTTTTACGCTCTCAAAAAAATCAATATTTTTGCATTTTTTTTTATGTTTTCTATGACGTAATGGATGTTTAGCTGGTAGGCCGTGCTTCACATGCTAGAAGTAATGGAACAATTTTTATTTTTATCCCAAATAATAATTCACCGTAAAAAATATTTCTTTTTATAGCGTTTTGGCAGCATTTTGAATTTGCAAAATTGTATTTCAAGGCCTATCGGCTTCAATTTATATGGTAGGTAGCCTGCTTTTGAATGAATCCTGCTGTTCGCAAATGTTTTGAAATAGCTGATTGAATAGCTTACAATGATTTAGCAAACTCTTGTTGAGTTTTGACAGCAATCTTCATAGAGTAATGCTTCCAATTCTTGGTCTGCAAACATTTTTTGACTGACCTGGGCGATATTTGTGTTTCGTGTCAAAATCATTACTTCCTGAAGCGCACAAACCAACTCTCGCACGTTGAAACTAATGAAACACATTCACTACAAGCTTCGGTTAGCAATCGTTGTGCTTGAGCGGCATTTTTTTAAAGTGTTAAGCAAATCGTCTCGCATATGACGCATTTTCATTATAAATGCCGCATTTTTCAGTTATATTTTATTTAAATGTTGACCGCCACTATGCTGTAGTTGGGCCATTTGGAGAGTGAAATTTTCGATCGCACTTTCCAGCATTGCTACTAGAACATCGCAAACTACTAGAGTAATATTGGTCTTCGCACATCCTCTCTTACAGCCGCAATATTGTACTCAGTACGGGCTGGCTTTGGTCTATACGCTCACGTCTAATTTTATAATATAAAATGAGTTTAAAATTTACGATTGGTTTTGGCAATGCTGGACTTGGATGGTCGATTATGAAATATGTTACTCAAAGTGAAAAAGTAATTGAAAAAACCTCTTAATAGAAATTTGGGCACCGTAACATCCCACAGCGCCAGTTCTGCTTACCAAAAGTGGCCCACTGGGCACATTATATCACAACCACAACCTTCATACCAAGAAATGCGAGGTTCTTACCCATTTAAAGTTTGAAAATAGGTTAAGATCGGTATTAATTATCAAATTTATAAATAAATTATGTTTTATAAACCTTTGCTGCATTACAAATTTATTTAAAAATATGTTAGTTTATTGGATATAAAATCGTAGTAAATATGTCTTTTTTACTTTTAGATGAAGACTATGCTGTAGTTTTACTTTCTTCATTGACAATAATGACGTCAATTAGTTTAATTTATGGTTTATTACAAGTGAGTATATTATCGATATAATTATTTATAACTAACCAACAGTTATGGGTGATTGTCCTCAAATATATGCGTCCCACGTTGGAAGTCAATTGATCGTACATACGAGGGCGGCTGGCAAACTTCTTAGAAAGAGAATATGTAGTTAGTTTTTCAAAAACATTTTTATTATTCAATATAATCTCTTGAAACTTCAATACACTTAGTCCAACGGTTATCTAGCAATTCTATCCCTTGATTAAAATAGTTTTCCTCAAGACCTTTAAAATAGTGGTTTACAACTGTAAGGCTATTTGTCCACGAACGTCAGATATTACAACGTTGTCATATCTACCAATGTGCTAGCAATGTAGTGACATTGAAAAATTTTTAGCAAAAGGTAAATTGTCAATTTAGACGACTGTAAGAAAACTAACAATTTCATTTGCACACAATTGTCACACAATGAATTTAGCTGTAAACCGAAATTGTCAGTTCACATGGTTAATTTAATTCTTTAATTTTTTTCTACTTTTTTAAAAAAAATTTATTAATGCCTGTTTGTTTATTAATGTATATACAGAGTTGCATTTAGAAATGATTCCTATGACAATGCTGCCATTGGCAGATGCATAAACTTTGCACATATGACAATGAAAAGTGTTTGACAAACAATGACAAAATTGTGTGTTTACACGATTGTTAGATGTCTGACAATATTTTTGTCTTCCAATGTACTGAAAATGCTTTTTCTTACAACGATGGAAGGCAAAAAATTTAAGTTTACACGGTTGTTAGACATTTGCTGAACATTTTTCGGACAACGTTGTAATATCTGACGATCGTGGACACATAGCTTAATTGTATCCTCATTTGAGGTTAAACGCCTGCCAGCTAAGATTTTTTTTAGATTTGGGAATAGGTAAAAGTCGGTGGGAGCTAAATCAGGAAAATAAGCTGGGGGGTCAAGCAACTCGTACTTTAATTCGTTGGTTTTGAAAAATTTTCATTCTTATGCGTTTTTTGTTGACTGTTAACAAAAGCGTCAACCATCTTGCAGTAAGCTTTTTCATCTGTAGTTCTTCATGCAAAATTAAATGTACTCGATCATTTGAGATGCTGGTGCAAAGTAGTCAACTCATGGTATTCCTATATCCATAGCATAGATACAGTCGCCTTACTAGCTGCCTTATCTGGTTACTTGACTAGCTACACAATTAGTTTTTTAACCCGTTCGTTTCCTAGCGGGACGTTAATTGACATCTAAGAGACAGTTTAAAAGACATCTTCTAGTACTCAGTTCAAACAGATAAAAGCTACAAAAAAAAAAAACAGTTTAATAGACTTATGCTCAGGAATAGACACAGTTCAATCAATCCAGATTGTCCGAAATAGTGATTTTATCTGTCACAGTGGTTACACAGTTGACAAGTTATTTTAACTTATGTATGTGTGTCCTAAGTAGGAAGTCAATTAGCCCTTCATAGATTACAAAGAGACTGTCTGATAGCTGGTTCAAAGTAGTAAATACTAGGGATTCCCATGTGAATAGCATAGACAAATACCTTAACGAATACCACATACCTACAAAGAGACAGTCTAGTAACCAGTTCTATAGTAGCTGGCTATTTGTCAGGGAACTCAAGTATTAGCAAAGCATTTTCATATCACACTAATTTTATCCCATTGTCTTCCACAGCAACGCCATATATTCTTATTACCCTGGCTGGCCAATGTTACTGTTCTAATATTGTTAAATATATTCGCTGTTATCGCTCAATTTGAGGAAGCAAATCAGTTAGTGACCAGAACATCATTCTATTTGGCATTTGGATTTTTTATGGCTTTGGGTAAGTTTCTTAAGCATTCAAATAATATCATTAATTATTTGACTTTTATTTAAATTAACATTCACAGAATTGCAAATACTATTTTGGTACATCATCTTTGTTCTGTTTAAAGAGGGCCATCGCAAAACTTTTCAGATTGTGGTGAAGCCAGGTGTTAAGAAAATCGAGGACAAGGACACCTTTAAAGTGTATTTGGTTGGAAGTGAAGAGCTAATTACAAAGTAAAGAATAAATTTTAATGTCTATTGGTAAGTTATTAAGATAAAGCTCATCTTTTTTTGTATTACAAATTACATTTGATGGTAGACATCATTATCCTCTCGTCCTGACGAGTCATCATTTTGTATACACAAGCACAGAACAGTAGAATTACGGACACAAATTTGTTTAGGTTCTTTTGTGTTGGGAAATCTTGTCAATGTTCACCGACATATGTGGTTGTGTGAACAAATGTGCATGAGAATTTTGTTATAACAGGAACAGATTGGAGACATGATTGGGTCATACGAGAGAAATCCTTGACAGCACAAGGAGAACAAATAGTATGTGCTGCATTAGAATTCGGAGTTATAAGTTTGCGGCGTTTTTCTTAATTGATTATTCTACACAGTATTTCTAGCTAGATCGACAATAATTTTTTATATATTATTTTAAAAACCTATCTTCATGAAAGAATATTTTATGTTAAAGTAAATAACGAAAAGTCTACCTTAGGATTGCTTAAGTCTGGTGTTACACAAGGAAGGGTTGGTTGGTTGGTTTACGTTTTAGTTCACTACGTGCGAACACTTAAGTAGAGTCGAAGGGACCCATTTTGATAAAATCGACATCTGTATATCTTTTATAATTGTCAAATCTAACAATAATACAAATTTTAATGACTTTTATATACATAGATACATTCTTTTATTTTGTAAAACAAAGTTCTCATTTAAGAACCCTTTCGAGTTTTTTTTTCAAGTAACTCTCTCAATGTAATAAAATCGAATTTGAACGAAACTTTCTCAGCTTAATTTTTTTAACAAATTTTATTTTATAAAAAAAAATATAAAAATACACCTGATTCTTTTTTTACATGGTTTTGATATAACCCGGTTTGAAAATAAACAAATTTTTCTCAATTTAATAAAATCGAATTTGAACGAAACTTTCTCTGCTTAATTTTTTTAACAAATTTTATTTTATAAAAAAAAAAAAATATAAAAATACACCTGATTCTTTTTTTACATGGTTTTGATATAACCCGGTTTGAAAATAAACAAATTTTTCTCAATTTAATAAAATCGAATTTGAACGAAACTTTCTCTGCTTAATTTTTTTAACAAATTTTATTTTATAAAAAAAAAAAAAAATATAAAAATACACCTGATTCTTTTTTTACATGGTTTTGATATAACCCGGTTTGAAAATAAACAAATTTTACATTCTGTACACGATTTTAATCCATTTTGCAGGATTTAAAATCTTTTAAGCTTAATTTTTTTTTGGTTAAATTTAATTTTTGCGAAATATTTTCATCACAAATTTAGGGGAATTCCCTAAAAACAATCAAATAAACTTGTCATACATACATTTTTTATATTACATATGTACTTTTAAGTATCTTTTTTTTTTTTCTTTAATAACTATGCTTGTGTAAAACACATAGGTAGGTATATGTACGAGGTCTGATCAAAACATAACCGTTATTTTCAAATTTCGTGAGTTACGTATGTTCGATTTTCGCATTTTTTTCTGTTATGTTATCTGTTGGTAATATCAGCCATTTTGGATTGTCAGTTTGTTTTTGACAGATAAAAAGGTTAGTCGTGTTTTGGGGTGTGTTCTTCGGTTTTTTACTATTCGAAAAAATGGATCAAAGAAACTGTGTTAAGTTTGGTCTAAAAAATGAAATTAAATGCGCAAGGACATTTGAAATGTTGACTGTGTCATTTGGCGAGTCTACTATGAGCAGAACACAAGTTCAATTGTGGTATAACCGGTTTAAGGAAGACCGAGAAGTTGTCAATGACGACGCTCGTCCTGGTCGCCCGAGCACGTCAACAACCGATGAAAACATTGAAGCAGTGAAGAAAATGATTTTGGATAATCGTCGAATCCCTATCAGAGAGGTTGCTGATGATGTTGGCATATCGTTCGGCTCGTATGTATGTGATTTAATATTATAAACCTGAATAGTTGTTCTTAAAAAATCCATGTTTTTCAGTAATTTCAATAGGTTTAAGAGATATGGAACCAATCACCTATTTTGCAATAAATCAATCTTGTTTTTACACGAAGTGTTCCGGAACCAATTACCGTGTAAAAACAGAATTATGTTGTACATACTACAAACTTTAGCTAGTGTTAAAGCAAAAATTAATTTGTAATTTTATGGGCGATATTAAAAAATAATCTTGCTTTTTGCTGCTGGCGCTCAAAAAAAATATAAAATTTTTCACATTCATATTTACTAGAATGTGAAATGGCGATAACAAATTTTTTTCTGGCGCCTACAACAAAAAGGAAGTACATTTTTTATATACATACATATGTGCATATGTATGTATGTAAATTGCCTATAAAAATGATTAATTTTTCTTATTTATTGATTTTTGCTTTTAAACTAACTAAACACATACGAGTACATATGTACTTATATATCATTAATTTCGTAATTTATATAAAATTGTGTTCTTTATTATTTATTTATAATTTTTGCGTTACATATTAAAAGCTTTTTATTAAAGCTTTATTAATGCAAAACAAAAACTTTTTTCTGTTTATTTCTTTTTACTACTGGTTTCTTAAAATTACTGCAACACTCTCACATCTTTACTAAAGCTATGTGTCCACGGTCGTCAGATATTACAACGTTGTCATATCTACCAATGTGCTAGCAATGTAGTGACATTGAAAATTTTTTAGCAAAAGGTAAATTGTCAGTTTACACGACTGTAAGAAAACTAACAATTTCATTTGCACACAATTGTCACACAATGAATTTATCTGTCAACCGAAATTGTCAGTTCACATGGTTGTAAGATTGTTGTGTGGCATTGTCAAATTCGTATTGCAGCTCTGTGTGTGTGTTTAAAAATTTTAAATATTGTCATGGAACAAAAAAGAGCAATTGTAACCATTTTATCTGCACTCTATTAAACAGGATTCATCAAAAAATATGTCGCTATCCATTTTTTATTTTCTTTAATTTTCTTCCACTCTTTTGAAAAATTTTATTAGTACACACTTGTTTGTTTATTTATGTATATACAGAGTTGCATTTAGAAATAATTTCTATGACAATGCTGCCATTGGCAGATGCATAAACTTTGCAGATATGACAATGAAAAGTATTTGACAATTGTCTTAACACACTGACAATGCCAAAATTGAGTGTTTACACGATTGTTAGATGTGTGACAATATTTTCGTCTTCCAATGTACTGAAAATGCTTTTTCTTACAACGTTGGAAGACAAAAATTTTAAGTTAACACGGTTGTTAGACAATTTCTGCACATTTTTCTGACAACGTTGTAATATCTGACGATCGTGGACACATAGCTTAAGAAACACTGCGAATGGTCCCGTCAATGAAACACAACGACCGGCATTTTATTGTTAACCATAAACAGTTTTGGTTTTTACATTTATTTTTTAAATTTATAATTAACTTTTTATTTCACAACATAAAGCAAGTCATTATTATTGTGAAGAAACAGTCTTATTTTTTCTAATAATATAATATTTTTCTTGAAATATAAGTATATTTGCACTAAATTGTTGAGTCTTGTGTTAAAAATATACTCGAGAAAAACAAGTTCGAGTGATATATTCGGCTGTGCCGAATCTTATATACCCTCCACCTAAACGTAGTAAGAAATAGAAAAACTACACTGGTTATAGGACTAGAATATCCTCATTCTGTGTTTTCTATTCAGCCTTTAGTGCAAATTTTATTAGTAATTTATATTTTGTTTGAAAGACAATTTTACGACCAATATAATTTATGTTAAATATTTTGAAATTTTATCTAATTTCGACCATTTATAATTGATGTAGTTACCGATTCTTACTGTAATTTCCAGAGTTTGTTTGATTTTCATAATACTCTTGATTGTAATTTAACAATTTATAAAATTAAAAGAACATTTTTCCATATTCACCACAAGTTAAGAAACAGAGTATAAAAAAGTATAAGATGTAAGGTGAGGCGTTTTTCTTAGAATTTGAACTCAATAATATTATTTACATAAGATTTATGGATAGCCTAGTGGATCCAGTATCCACTAATTTGGTTTCTGCGTATTTGAGGCTTATTTTGGTTGAATTTAATCTTAATAACGTTATTTACAACAGTTGTATGGTTGTTTAGTATGCTCGGAAGTGGACTTAATTCGGGAGCTATGGACAATTATTGACTGACAGCTCCAAAATCCAGTAGCATAATTGCCGTATAACCGATGATTTCTGGATTAAAATTACTGATCTATGTATATAAAAGTTGGTTCGCTCTCCTGCAAAGTGTTCCAGTTTGCATGTCGGCCCTAACACTTTGCACTGCTAGTTTTGAAAACAATTAAGTAAATATTTGTTTCTGAAATTATTGTAAATATTTAGAACACATTAGAGTTTAGATATCATTTCATTTCTTTAAGACTGCCATAGCTATGTTTTGGGACAACAATTGAAATGCTTGGTTTTCACTGTCATTTTTGTTGTCAAATTGTCCAAATTGTTGGCAATTGTATGAAAACGGGTTGTCATATGGCGTCATCTATGTTTGCAATCATGCATAGTGAAAACGCGCCTAAAGCCTCTTCAGCAGATTTATCGGAGTTTCTGAGTAAAGGTGGTATCAACTAGTTTTTCAGTGCAAAATAACAGCATCCGAAAATCAACACCATCCATTGCCAAATCCTTACTTACAGCCGAATTCCGCAACCCACTTGCATATACGCTGTAAGATGTGTGCTGTGGAATACATATCATCATCACATTCAATGAGTGGTTTCCATGCCGGTCCACATATGCTTTCGATGCACATACATACATATATTCACCCTATCGTGAATAAAAATTCCACATGCAATTTGTTCCCTTTTCACATTTTCCTATCAAAATTCAATGTTAAAAAAATAAAAGGGAACAACTTTCATGTGGAATTTTTATTCACAATAGGGGTGATTATATTTCTCTAAACATATTTAAAATGATATCAACTTGAATTTGATTTAAACGAAAGCACTCTTTTCCATACTACTTTTGTAGTAAATTGTAATTTTAAATTGTAATTGTAAATTGTTCTTAAAACAAATGCACACAATTATGTGGCATCTCTAAATAAAGCTTTCTAAATTCTCTTTTCTGTTTTCCCCCTACTTTTTATACCCTACACCACCATAGTGGGGAGGGTATATTGGATTTGTGCATAAGTTTGTAACGGCCAGAAATATTGGTCCAACGCCCTTAAAGTATACCGATCGACTCAGACTCAGAATCACTTTCTGAGACGATTTAAAGATGTTCGTCCGTCTGGCTGGCTGTCCATGTAAAGCTGGTGCGCAGAGTACAGGTCGCAATTTTGAAGGTATTTCGATAAAATTTGGTACATGATATTTTTTCGGTCCAAGGATGGATGGGAAACTGATAGAAATCGGGCCATTATTTCACCTGGCCCCCTTAGAAATGTCCTCCCGAAATTGGGGTTTACTGGTCATAAATCTTTGAATTATGCAAGTATGCAAACAAATTTCACCACAAATGAGTAATAAATGAAGCTAAATCACATCTACAAATTTCGTGAAGATCGGTCCATAATTAGTAGTAGCTCCCATATAAGGCCCACTTCCGAAAATCACTTAAAAGAGCACAACTCTTTTAAAAATGTTGGTATCCAAATAATATTGAGCACAAATATGTTTCATACATATACATATCACATGGTAGAATTTTATGATGATCAACCCATAACTAGCATAACTAGCTCCCATATAAGGTCCACTTCCCGAAATCACTTTAAGGACCATCTCTTAAAAATATTGTTAGCCGAATAAAATTTAACAAAAATGAGTTTCTTATGTACAAATTGGATGACACCTAATATTAAACGTATTTATATCGAGATAAAGTTTAACACACATAATATTATATTCACGGAAGTCATGGCACTAATTTGAAAAACTATTTGAAAAACTGTTTTATTGATATACTGGGTGTAGGGTATTATATGTTCGGGCTTGACCGACTATATTTTCTTACTTGTTTTTTATTCAATTGTGTTTTATTATCGCTTATAAAAGCAATAATAGCCGGTGGCCACATATTCAAATTAAGCAAACAAACAAACAATAAAATAAGACTCGTATTTGCCGTGACATTCAGTTGCAAATTTACAGAACCCAACAGAACAACAACAAGAAAGTGCAAAAAAAAAATTAACAGAGTTAAAAAAAATTCTAAGAAATTTACACGAAATGAGTACTAAAGTTTGTGGCCAAAGTTTAAAGAAATTTACAATTTTTATAGGAGTCGTTTATTTATTACAAGCGATCGTTATTTCAATTGCCTTGATTTTGGATTTGATCAAATATAAGGAGGATAAAACAAAAGCCTCGGCTCAGGATATGCCATATGATGAGGATAGAGATGTGGGTAAGTAGTGGCGTGGGTAGAGTGGAATGTGTTGATAATATGGAGGGGCTTATTTACAAATAATCAGCACTATTCTAAGCTTTTTGAAAACTTAAGCTGTGTGAAGTCTTTAGAAACATTTAGTGCGAATAAATAAAAAAAAAAATGCTGCAAGTGAGAATGTGAATAACCAAGATTGTTTGTTAATTTTTATTAAAATGTGAATGGATAATGTTTATTCATCATACTCAAAATAAACGTAACCACTTGTTTTAGCACAAATTTGTTTAATGTTGTTTACTCTTACAAGAGTTTTGCAAGATCAAACATCATGAAATAAAATACAAACAAATATTTGTTGTGCTTTGGCGTAAATAAGAATAGTTTTTTTTTTTAATAAATAAACAAGTTCAAATATATGTTATTTAGTGGTTAGGTACGTCTTTTTCGGCAAATATTTGCCAAGTGTGACCATACCTTATTTTTGTAAGATCAGAAAAATTCGTTAATAAATTTTACTTTAGAATTGGGAATGAAAATAATATTAGAATAATATTCCTAATCCTCAGAGTAGCAAATTTTAAGAATTTTGAATCCAAATTGTTAAATTAGGAACCAAAAAGGTGTACCAAATCAAAGATCATGCAAAAGCAATTTATATTTTAAGAAATGGTGTGGAGATGTTAAAATAGCTAAAGAGGATCTGATGAAACTCTATCAATACGCTATAAAATTAAGAAGAGTTTAAATTCTGAAATTGCAGTTGGCAATGTCTTCGGATGTTGTAAAACTATTTAAAACCAATAAAACTAAAGCTGAAGGTCCACATCTCGCTTTTTAGCGTCAACGCGTTTATAGTTTTCTAAACGTTTTTAGCGTCAAGTATTTCAAAGTTACATGTAAAGATTTTTCATCATGTACTTTCGGAGGTGAAATTGCAAGCTCAGCTGATTTTTTTTATATGAAGTTTTTTATCTCTTTGTTTGTCAATTTCATATAAAACTTGTTTTTTCAGCTGTCATTTTTTCCAGTGACATCACCTTTAAAATAAATATGCGACGCTTTCAAAAGTAGAAAGTAAACGAACAACGCTGGCTACGCTTTTAAAGTTGTGTTCACATTATGTGTATTTGTCATGTGGACTGTCACTTTTTCGCATGTCAAATTTGTACATATAGTCTGAACACCTTCAAACAATATCATGTGTTATTTCTCTGTGTGCAATACATATGACATTTTTGTATTTAGAACGAGTTCTATTTTCAAGTGACAAACCATCTGACATCAGCTGTTTTTTATAACCAAAATTTTGTGGCGGCAAAAATTTATTGAAATTTTAATAAATATAATTATACCTAATAGTAAAACAAAAATACAAAAAAAAAACTACACAAATTTATTATTGAAAATGGAGGGAAAACTTGAAAAGGAGTTAACAAAAGTAAGTACATATGTATGTGCCAAAACCAACATATGAACATGTAATTTATAAACCGTATATAAAAATAAAATTTTGACATACACATGAAATCACATATGGGTAGAAAAGTGACATTCCACATGACAAATACACATAATGTGAACACAGCTTAAGTGTGTAACTTAAAATATACGACTACATTGATTCTACTTTTTTGACAGTTTAGAACACGAGAAACTCGTAAACGCTTGGTGTGGACTTTCATTTTACATTAAAAATGTCGCGTTCGTCACAAATTTCATCTTATTAACTTGAAAATAAAGGAAAATGACAGCTACAAAATCCAGTAGCATAATTGCCATATAACTGATATTAGTATGATTTCTGGATTAAAATTATTGATCTAGTTATATAAAAGTTGGTTCGATATCGATATTTATTAGACATTTTTGTCGGTTTATTTGGTTTTCGGAAATGGTTCTTACATGGCAACTATGACAAATTATGGGCCGATCTTCCTAAATTTTGGAACAGTGATTTTTATGTATATGAGGTTATTTCACGTCAAATTTCGACATAATAATGGTATATTTAAGATATATATGGGTATTAACGTAGATTTCGGAAGTGGACCTTATATGGGGGATATAGTCAAATATGGACTGATATTCGCAAAATCCAGCAGTTTGATTTTGGCATCCATGTAAATGATCCGTGTAAAATTTTGGATCGGTACCATTATTTATAAGAGATTTATGAGTGCTAAAGTGATTTTCGGAAGTGGGCTTTGTATGGGGGATACGGTTAAAAATAGACCGAAACTCACAAAATTTTGTGGGCTGATTTTTGTATATACATATGTAAATTATCTGTGCAAAGTTTTGAGGCGGTTCCGATATTTATACGATATATATTAAGATAAATATCTTTTTCGGATATGGTCCTTGTATGGGAGCTATAACCAATACTGGGCCGACCACCATAAAATTTAGTACAACAATTTATTTGACTATAAAGATTATTTATACCAGTTTTATACGCATTTAAGTGAATTTTGGAAGTGGACTTTATATGGGATCTATGGTCAAACATGGACCGAATTAAAAAAAATCGTTTTGCGATTTCTTTTTGCATGAAACTTATTCGTGCTGAATTTTGTATTGATATTCCAATTTTATAGGCGCTTGTGTAAAACTGAGCAATATTTCGGAGAGATTTTTGCATGTGGGCTATGACAAATCATGGACCTATTCTTACTATTTTCTTCACACTTTCTTCTTTTATTACAGAAACAATGTGTACAAAATTTCATGGCAATATATTTAAAAAAATTGCAAGAAAATGTTTTAAGATAACAATTTTTTATGGAGGTTATCTCATATTTTGATCCATAACTCTGGTTCTATTTTACCGATTCTGCTGATTTTTAATACCAAACTGTTTAGGAGAACTATAAACGGGTTTTTGTAAACTTTGTTGGTTTCGGTTGTGTCCTTTGGTCGTGAGAGTGTTTTACAGAGACAGACAGACGGACATGGTTCAATCGAATTAGAATTTCGTAGGGACAAAGAATATATATACTTTGTTGGGTCTCAGATGAGTTTTGCTCAGTGTTACACACGGAATGACAAATTTATATATACCTCCATTCACCACTTATGTTACGCGAAAATAGCCAAGCTGCAAAAAAAACTGTCTTGACAAAAAGCAGGTTACTAAAAACTCACCCTTTCATAATAGAGCAAAATATGTGATTCATGAGGCCTTTTTTTAAAAGTAATTAAAACATTTAAAATAGAATTAATTGTCGGTATTTTTAGTATTACCCGAAAGGACAATCTTTGATATTTAGTGTTTTAAAATAATTTCATTCAAATGTTGTCCTCGACTACCTTGTAGGCGGTCCATTCGAAGGATTCAGTATTCGCTTACTTTTTCCAGCATTGCTTTGCATTGCTAACGTTAACTCGCGAATAACCTCGTTTGGCGACTTCGAAATAAGTCAGAGATGTAATATCACAAGGTCTAGTTCTTAACGCTCACCAAAATTATTTTCACACATTTCTCACAGAACGCTGATGTACGATGTGAATACAGCTGAATAGTTGGCAGACGTTGTTGATCAATTCTCAAACAATACTGCTTGAAAGTAAGATGAAAGTATGACAGCAGTCAAGACTTATTTGTGAAACAAAAAAATAAATTAAAAATTTCGAAATTAAAACGAGGCTTATTTCACACACCCCAGAGAAGCAAATTTGATTTTCTATAAAGCTTATATTCTTAAAATCAATATTTGAGAAATTTAACTCGACAAGTTTTAAAGAAATCTGTTAAGCGATTAGAAGTTACATATTTCTAAACCTTAATTTGTGATAGACCCCACTGTGCTGGGTACTTTCGAATAAGAAATAGCATCAAAAAAGCACCCAGAGAAGTCATTCAAAATATTTTATTGTGTTTTTGTAAATTATTTTCTTAAGATCCAAAAATACTTTTTATAATTTCTAACTTTACAAATTATTTCTTCTTTCCACAATCTACTTTTAGTTTCATCTTTAAGTGTTTCCATTTCCTTTAGTTTAACCTTCGTTTTAACCTCACCTTTACTAATATGGGGCGCTGTCAAAGTAAGTATTGAATATTGAAATTAGCTGTATGTTTTCGCTAAAATTAAAATGAAATATTTTTAGGAAAAACAAAACTATCTAATACCCTGGCTGTACAATAGTTTTCTCTGCATCATTGTCACTTCGATTTATTTATTTGTAATAGTTGTGAAAAACTTTTACAATCTGGATAAGACCAGTCTGGAAGTGAATCAATTTGTATCAATGATTTTAATGATGGGTGTTGGTAAGTTTATTCGAAATATCGAAATAGATTTAATGGCTTAAAACCATTAACACTGCGGTCTTGACGAGACATCAATGTTAATTGTCATACTTGGTAAATTTTTAAAATGGCGGTGTTTTGGTAAGCATATGACATTTGATGGCAGATATGAGCAAACAAGTGTTGTGATAAGAACATAACACCGACACGAGTTGTCCACACGTAACAAATGCACGTGCTCTTCAGAAATTGTTGGTTGTGTGAAGAAATTTCCAACTCCTCAAGACCATAACTAAAATACTAACGAACCGACCTTTTATTTTATTAATAAACTTTAATATTTTTACTTTCTTTCAGGTTTGACACTACAAATAATATTTTATAGAATTGTTTATAAGTTTTACAAAGAATTAGTAAACGAACAGCAACTACGATACTTGGAAAACTCCAGTACGGATTTTATAGTTTGCGACGAAGCCACACAGATCTGAGTTAATATGTATGTGAGTGGCCAGACAATATTCCAAGCTTTAAACTATTAAATAAGTTATTTATTTAAGTACATATTTACATTTTATTCAAGTTATTAGTTATTTATTTAGTAGTAAAACTATAGTTTATTATTTACATACTAATTATGAAATTCTATTTAAAATTATTTGCATTACTTTGTATAGAAACCCCTTTAGTTCTATAATAAAAAAATAAGTGGTTTTTATGTACACTGAAGATTGTAACGGCGATAAAATTACATACAAATTAATTCTTATTAACCCATTAAA
This sequence comes from Bellardia bayeri, assembly GCA_950370525.1. Classification (NCBI taxonomy): domain Eukaryota; kingdom Metazoa; phylum Arthropoda; class Insecta; order Diptera; family Calliphoridae; genus Bellardia; species Bellardia bayeri. The sequence continues at coordinate 64,337,134 of OX493268.1, forward strand.
GACGGCTCATAGACCGCTCTTACGATTTTGACAAAACTTTCAGAATTTTAAATACCCAACCGTCTTTAACGATATACTTTTTTAAATATTTTTTAACAATTTTGTTTTTCTTATTGCAGTATAAATAAAAAGCTGTTTGTTTGTTAACAAAATTATTAATTTTTTGACCACTCGAAGTTCCAGTACACCCTACTGTGACATTTAAAATGTACAGGGTTGCTTCGAAGAGCGTTACAAATATTTAAGATCACATCGTAAGAAGTAAATCCGACTTTAAACTGTATAGCTTGGGGGGATTTTTAGTTTCCTTCATGGTTGCAATTGAATAACCCTATTTAGTCTACCAATATAATAAATATGGCCATTAGTTACAAACGTTTTCGATGCGGCTATGGTGAATGCATGGAAACAATTCGATTTTAGATTGAAAATATTTGAGATGATAATGATGAAGTTTAATAGGCAAAATGCAGGTAAGATTATGATTTCCGGAAACTCCCAGAACGTCGTCGCTGACGGCAGTGCATTATCTGCATTATCATAGAAGTGTCACACCAGATAAATCTAAAATTGCAAAGTCTAAATAACTTTTAATTTTCTTTAAATAAACTTAAAAAACATAAACATTATTATAAACATTATTTACGCCAAAAAGAATTATTTCAATATAGAAATAATAGTTAATTTTAGAACTCATTATGGACGGTTGGGTATTTAAATAATCATTTTCACTTTTTAGCGTGTAAAGGCCCAGTGTATTGACAAACAATTTTATTATGATCGGTCCATAATAAGTCGTAGCTCCCATATAAGGCCTACTTCCGAAAATCACTTTAACGATCATAAATTTCTTAAAAATATTGGTATCCACATAAAATTCAACACAAATAAGTTGCTTATATACAGAAATGATGACACCTAATTTTATAATGGTTGGCCCATAATTAGTCGAAACTCCCATATAAGACCCTCTACGTAATTCACTTTAAAGATCATAACTCACTCAAAAATATTGGCATCCAAATAATATTTAACACACATATATTTCATATATATACAAGCAATATGGTACAATTTTATTATGATCGGTCTATAATTAGTCGTAGCTCCCATATAAGGCCTACTTCCGAAAATCACTTTAACGACCATAAATTTCTTAAAAATGTTGGTATCGAAATAAAATTCCACACAAATAAGTTGCATATATACAGAAATGATGACACCTAATTTTATAATGGTCCGTCCATAATTAGTCGAAACTCCCATATAAGGCCTACTTCCGAAAATCACTTTAACGATCATAAATTTCTTAAAAATATTGGTATCCACATAAAATTCAACACAAATAAGTTGCTTATATACAGAAATGATGACACCTAATTTTATAATGGTCGGTCCATAATTAGTCAAAACTCCCATATAAGACCCTCTACGTAATTCACTTTAAAGATCATAACTCACTCAAAAATATTGGCATCCAATTAATATTTAACACACATATATTTCATATATATACAAGAAATATGGTACAATTTTATTATGATCGGTCTATAATTAGTCGTAGCTCCCATATAAGGCCTACTTCCGAAAATCACTTTAACGACCATAAATTTCTTAAAAATGTTGGTATCGAAATAAAATTCCACACGAATAAGTTGCTTATATACAGAAATGATGACACCTAATTTTATAATGGTCGGTCCATAATTAGTCGAAACTCCCATATAAGGCCTACTTCCGAAAATCACTTTAACGATCATAAATTTCTTAAAAATATTGGTATCCACATAAAATTCAACACAAATAAGTTGCTTATATACAGAAATGATGACACCTAATTTTATAATGGTCGGTCCATAATTAGTCAAAACTCCCATATAAGACCCTCTACGTAATTCACTTTAAAGATCATAACTCACTCAAAAATATTGGCATCCAAATAATATTTAACACAAATATATTTGATATATATACAAGCAATATGGTACAATTTTATTATGATCGGTCCATAATTAGTCGTAGCTCCCATATAAGGCCTACTTCCGAAAATCACTTTAACGATCATAAGTTTCTTAAAAATGTTGGTATCGAAATAAAATTCAACACAAATAAGTTGCTTATATACAGAAATGATGACACCTAATTTTATAATGGTCGGTCCAGAATTAGTCGAACCTCCCATATAAGACCCTCTACGTAATTCACTTTAACCTCCATAAATCTTTTAAAAGTATTTATATCAAGATAAAGTTTAACACATTTAATATTTATATTCACCGAAATCATGACACTAAATTTTGGTCCAAAATATGTTATATCTCCCATATAACGCCCATTTCTGAAAACCTGTTTTATACATATACTAGGTGTAGGGTATTATATGGTCGGGCTTGGCCGACTATACTTTCTTAATTGTTTTAGTTTACTTGTTACAATTTGCATGTGAATTTCAATTTTGAATTTTAATTTCAGTTTATTATTAAAATCACACATCTAATTAAACTGCTAATTACCCTAAAACCTCAATTAGTAATTCAATATTTAAAACACAACCATAAAATCATATTTACACTTATGAATACTAAAAAAATATCAAATTTTTGTGAACATTTGAAATTTTGTTTAAACTAAAGTGGCAGACGAACGTTTGTTTGTTGCTATTGTTTAATTATTGTCTTTTTAATTCCAAAGTGTTAATAAAAAATAATGTTAATATTTACATGAATATCAAAATCAACAGTTAAAAACAATATTTTACAAATTCCATACAACTAATTTACGCGTGCCACATTTTACTTTACACTATTAATGTGTGTAGTTATTTACATTTGTTACATCTATTATTATAATGAGGATTGACCGATGATATTGACGTTGTGATTTGATGTATTTGTCGGCGCTATTTATGTTTTCAAGCCAATACAGCAAGTAGTACTCGTGGTATAAGGGCAGTTTCATAATGTTTTATTTCTGTTAGTGTGAATAGAAAGTAAGATCGTTAATCGTTTTTATGGCAGGTAGCAGTAAAATTTGTCATAAATTAAATAAAAATGTCATAAAATTAAACTTAGATTTATGTACATATGTTTGTTTTTATAAAAGACATTAAATACTAGTTTAATAAAAATAGTTTCAACGCCAAAGAAGAAAAATTAAGCATCATACAACGTGTGAACACATACTAAATTTGTCACTTCAACACATTTATAATTTTAATAAAAGTTTGGGACCCTGTAAAAGTATAAATAACTACTTAGAATTCGATTTGATGTTGTCCACATATAGATTTCTATTAACTCTTAAGAGTTTACTGTCACTTAAACAATTGTTCACACGATTGAAGCTAAAATTAAACATTCTCCCTATTTACACGAAGCAATTTTTTAAGCTCAGCTGATTACCTTTTCAACATTGGTAGACAAGGGGAATTTAAGACGAGTACACACTTGATAGTAACTACTTGCAATTCGACTTACTCTCTTATTCGTATGTTATATTTATGTGCTAGGCTGCCAGATGAATTTCGGAAAAATCGTCAAAATTCCAAATAAAAAACAACAAAAATCGTCATTTCGAATTTTAAAAATCGTCAAAAAAAAAAAAAAAATCGGAAAAATAAAAAGTATTTTTAAATTTTTATTTAAACGAAAAAACAAAAAAAAAATCAAGTTTATATAGTCTCTTGTACAATACGTGGCTGGTTCGGAAACTTCTTAGCCTAGAACAGAAAGCGCGGTATAAACAGAAAAAAGTCAAGTGTTTTGGAAACTTCCGTCTGAGTCATGAACACATATTAAATTTATTTTCAATCTGCCAACTCCTTCATATAAAAACAGTTGTTCAAAAAAGACGCATTCGCGATTTTTTTACAATGGAAAAATAAGAAATTCGTGGTGTCATTAAATATTTAAATAAAAACAAGTAAGAAAATATAGCCGGTCAAGCCCGACCATATAATACCCTACACTCAGTATATCAATAAAACGATCATCCAAAAATTTATTGCCATGACTTCCGTGAATATAAATATTATGTGTGTTAAACTTTATCTCGATATAAATACGTTTAAAAGATTTATGGAGGTTAAAGTTTCAACTAATTATGGACCGACCATTATAAAATTGTACCGTATTATTTGTATACATAGGAAATATATTTGCGTTCAATATTATTTGGATACCAACATTTTTGAGAGAGTTATGCTCTTTTAAGTGATTTTCGGAAGTGGACCTTATATTGGAGCTACGACTAATTATGAACCGATCTTCACGAAATTTGTAGGTGTGCTTTAGCTTCATTTATTACTCATTTGTGGTGAAATCTGTTTGCATGCTTGCATAATTTTAAGATTTATGATCGGTAAACCCTAATTTCGGGAGGACATTTGTATGAGGGCCAGGTGAAATAATGCACCGAGTTCCACCAGTTTCAATCCCGTCCATCCTTGGACTGAAAAAATATCACGTACCAAATTTTATCGAAATATCTTCAAAAAAGTGATTCTGAGTCGATCGGTATTCTTTAAGTTGGGTGTTAGACCAATATTTTTATTGTGGTGTAGGGTATAATAAAATGGATTTTAAGCGTCGTTTCATAACTGCTGATGAGGCATGTATCCACCACTATACTCCACTGAAGCTAGAGGAAGTGCCCCAAAAAAGGCAAAAAGCAATTCAATAGGCTGGTAAGGTTATGGCAACGGTTATTTTGGGACTTCAAAGGTGTTTTATTGATTCACTATCTGCAAAAGAGTAAAACAATTTGGATCAATTGAATGTAAAAATTCAATAAAAACGTCCCGGCCTACAACACAAAAAAATAATTTTTCATCATGACAACAAACAAACATAGAAAATTTTAATAATGCCAAAAAATTTCAATGAAAAAATCGTCAAATCGTCACTTTGCTATTTTTAGAACAAAAAATCTTTAAAATGACGATAAATCGTCAAATCTGGCAGAATTGTGCTGTGTAAACACCGCAGAAATTTCAATGAAAAAATTGTAACAATCTTTTTAATAAAAATTGCTTCGTCAAAATTGGGATATTCGAAAGACCTGTGATTTAACTTTAAAAATACCTACGATTGAAGCTAAAATTGAACTTTAGAAAGACCTTCAATTGAAACTAAAATTGAACTTTAAAAAGAACTAAGATTGAAGCTAAAATTTTACATTAGAAATATTTATAATTAAAGCTTAAAGTGAGCTTTAGAAAGACCAACAATTGAAGCTAAAATTGTACTCTATAAAGGGCTTAGATTGCAGCTAGAATTTAACTTTATAAAGATAGAAGCTAAAATTGAACTTTAGGAAGACCTTGGGAAGAAGCTAAAATTGGGCTTTAGGAAGACCTACGATTGCAGCTACAATTTAACTTTAGAAAGACCTAAGTCTGATGCTAGAATTGAGCTGTAGAAGGACCAACAATTTAAGTTAAATTGAACTTTGAAAAGACCTTAGATGGAAGCTAAAATTTTACTTTAAAATGACTTACGATTTAAGTTAAATTGAACGTTTACAAGAACTGTTATTGACCTCGGATTGAAGCTAAAATCTAACTTTAAAAAGATCTAATACGATTGCAGCTTAAATTTTTTAATGGGTACACACGCTGTGATTTGTCGCCGCGACTCTGCTGACGTTCTCTTTTGGTGTCGCTTCTAAATTCATCGTCTGTTCACATGATCAAACATTTGTTGCACCATTCTTGCGACATTTTGACATTAAATTGTTCATTTCTTCTATTTCGCTTATTCGCAGATGTGTGGACCTAGTTTTAGTTTTGGAAATTTTTTTAAAAGTATGTGTAATATTTTTTTTTTTTGCATATAACGGTTTTTTTTTGTGATCTATAGGCTTTAAAAGGCGAATATTTGAAGGTTTGTTATATATTTTTAATGTACATGGTATTCGTAAAGAAACAACACTGGCAACACTGCTAGTAAATGAAATGAAAATAATACAAGAGAAAAGAAATGCCAAAGAAAAATGTCAAATTTGTCGCTTTGTTTCACAATACCTGCGACACTAGCTACCCCTATCGTACTCCCTACTACATATTTCATATATAAACTCGAGTCGCAGGATAAATGTCGCTGGAAAAAGTCGCAGCGTGTGAACTCCCTCTAATATTTTATTTGATTTTATTTCATTTCATTACAAAACTTCTCCGCTGTTTTAGACTTTTATAAAAAACAAGTGTAAATATAAACAGAGTGTGGTTTTAGGCGATTGACTATGAGTTGATTTAAAAACAAAAAAAAACATTCAACAGCCATATAAATCCAAGGTGTAACAACAATAAACACTGGATTTTATTTGTATTAATGATTAATATTGTTATTAATATAATTATTGCTGTTGTTGTAGCAAATTAATAAAAATTTCAACAACTTGGTTATTGATTGTTTTCTTTCATAAATGTAGTATTTTGATTGATAATGGTGGTATTTAATTCAGATATTTGCTGAGTGTGTGATTTTTTAGGAAATTTAATATTTGTTTCTTTTATTTTTTCTTTAAAATAATTTGACATTGATCGGCAAGACAAATTGATGTTGCTTTAACGCCCATATTCTATTGAACATATTTCTGTTTTGTGTAATTGGGTCAGTGTTGCCAGAACATGAATTTCAAAATATGCTAAAGCTTGAAAAACTAAGTGCTAAAATGTGCTACAGAAGAAAAAAAAAAGTGCTAAATTTTTTCAATGTAACAATACAATTTTTATTTCAAATGTTACAAATATAAATTATAGTTTTTTTTCTAATTTTGTTCATAACAATTGTTGACTTGTTTTAATACAATACATTTCATATATTAATTCAAAAATTTCCGTGTTCATTTAATAATATTAATAAAAAGTTATTTTTTATTTCTCCAAAAGTATTTTTTGGAGTAAAATAGTAAAAATTTGTTGGAGAAAAAAATTATTTTTTATCAAGCAAATTATGCTAAAAAGCATTTAGCATAATTTTTCAAAATTTCAATGCATTTTCAAGAAACAAAATGCTAAATCTAGCACTGAAAGTGCTAAAATGGCAACACTGAATTGGGTTTTAATTTTAAATTCGTCATCATCATCATCAGCATCATTGCTATTCATGTCTACCATTATTTGAATGAATATGTGGCACAAACAATTGCAATTTCATCCATAAAAATCTATAATATGAAAAAAGTTGGTAATGAAAGTTTTTGAATATCTCCAAAATACATAATTTATTTTTTGTTAAATTTTCACAACATTTTTCAAATAATCAGAATTCTAGAAAAATTATAATTCATTCGGCTTAAGTTCATTTTTAAAGAAATTTTTAGACAATTGGCACATTGGAATGCATTTTCTTCACATGCCAAGGACGGCATCAACAATGTTATGATTTCTTTAAATTAATTTTAAAATAGTTAAATATTATATTTAAAGCAATTAATAAAGTACGGTCACACTTGGCAAATATTTGCCGAAAAAGACGTAATATATTTGAAATCGTTTATTTCATTAAAAAAACTTTTCTTATTTCGGTCAAAGTACAACATTTATTTCTTTTTATTTCTTTTAAATTTATTTGATGCTGTTTGATCATGCAAAACTCTTGTAAGAGTAAACAACGTCAAACAAATTTGTGCTAAAACAAGTGGTTAAGCTTTTTTCAGTAAATATTTGCCAAGTGTGAGCGTATCTTTACACAGCCCACCAAAATGAAAACTTTTTTTTTTTTAATGTGTTTTTAAAAATTACTTAAGTTCTCATGATTTACGAATGCAATGTCAAAAGCAATTCAAATAGGTCACGCTTAATCTGTGAAAGAGAACTGTATCTACAATGCACTTTTCATTATTAGTCTCTTCATTCGAAATCTATATTATCAAAAACTCTCCTTACAACCCTCGTACAAACCAATTACACATAGACAAAGGTGTATCCCAACAACCACCTTTCATCTCAAAAAACAAAATGTGAACAAAATTTCATTACTGTATGTACTTTTGTTTTATTGTTTATTACACCCTACACCGCCATCCAATAATATATACCTACACTATATTGTGCTGATGTTTGTAACGTCCATAAATATTGGTCCAACACCCACCATAAAGTATACCGACCGCCTCAAAGACACTTCCTGAGTCGTCCGTCTGGCTGGCTGTTCATGTAAAGCTTGTGCGCAGAGTGCAGATCGCAAATTTGAAGATATTTCGATAAAATTTGGTACGTGATATTTTTTCGGCCCAAGGACGGATGGAATTGAAACTGGTAGAAATCCATCCATTATTTCACCTGGCCCCCATACAAATGTCCTTCCGAAACTGGGGTTTAGCAATCATAAATGTTTTAATTATGCAAGTATACAAACAAATTTCATCACAAATAAGTGGTAAATGTATCCAAATCACATCTACAAATTTTGTGCAGATCGGTCCATAATTGACCATAGCTCCCAAATAAGGTCCACTTCTGAAATTCACTTTAAATAGCATAACTCTCTTCAAAATGTCGGTATCCAAATAATATTGAACACAAATATGTTTCGTATACATACAATTAATATTGTACAATTTTATGATTATGTGGTCGGGCTTGACCGACTATACTTTCTTACTTGTGTTTTTTTATTTTTTTTGTTTTTTATTTTAACGTTAAATATTGTCAGTAACTAAGTATCAATCAAGTCATAAAAATCTACAAGGTTAAATTTCATATTTCAGATAATCATCGTTATTAATAATAATAATAATAGAAAATTAAAGACAAAAGAGAAAATTTAAAGACTTTGCTGTTATAAATCAAAAACTGTTAAAAACTGCTTAATTTATAGAAATTTTTGGCTGTTGAGAAAAGCTATACATATCCTATGGATTTTTAAACGGCTGCCCATAAAATCTAATTAAAAACAGTGTTGGCTAATATAAATGTAATGCAGCTAATGATAGTTGGTAATAATTAGTAAATGAAGTGTGGTTTCAATTTATCATAGATGTTGAAATTCAAAAGGAATGGTTCGAAATTTGAAAAAATTATGTAATTGTTTTGTTTATATGGTTATAATCTTGTGCAATAGGCGGTCAACTAGAGCCCTAAGATATAGTGCAGCTGCTTACGCTGTACAGCCAAAGGCCGCGTTTTCACTATGTCATTTTTGTTGTCAAATTGTCCAAATTATTGGCAATTGTATGAAAACGGGTTGTCATATGGCGTCATCTATGTTTGCAATCATTTGAAAATAACGGTTATTTTTTGATCAGACATCGTATTTATAGATATATGTATTACTCAGAGTAGTTTCTATCCTAATGAACCTGAACTGGATGCTGATAAATTACAAATATGCAACAGTGAAAGGAGAGTATGTAGCAGACAGTAATTGCTTGAACGTGTTTTCTACAGTATCTCATTTTATGGTTCCAATTGATGAGAGGATGCCTGGTTAATGGAAATTCTACCAAGGAGTTGATTAAATTTTTTCCAATGCAAATAAGAAATCGTGACCTGGAACAAGTCGCTCAGTTGTTTAAAAATAGAAATTGTTTCCATGGACCAAGTTACTTTTCGAAAGATGGAGAGCGCTTAGGCTGCTCCTTTTTTTTAACAGTAAAAAAAAAAATGCCCTACTAAACTAAACACTAAAGCCCCGGTATTAATAACTCTTTAATTTCATAACAACTTGCCATTCATTTTACAAGAAGAAAAAAAAAACATCTTCTTGTCATCAGTTTTAACTTTCAGTGATATTTGCCCCCTTCCAAAACAGGCAAATAAAATTAATAATAACCTTTTTGGCTTAAAGCTGTTTTGGAATTATTCATTACATTGATGCATTTTTATGCATTTATTTCAGTCATTCATTCACTCAATGTTTCATTTGTTAATTTTCATCTTGTTTAACATTCAAATGCTAAAATATTCAATTGCATAATTTTTTGATTTCCTTATTATCGGCCTGGGCAACAGCAGCAGTAGCAGCAGCCGTGGTTGCTGTAGCATTAAGTATGTGCGAGTAGTTTTCGTCTCGTAACTTTGATCAATATTGATGATGTGTTTTTTATTTTTTTTTTTAATTTTAATGAAAATACAAATTTTATTTAAAGAAAATTTTCCGGTATCTGAATACTAGCAGTGCCATTGCTGGTAGTCATACTCATCACTTGCTGGCTAAATGGAAAACAATGGATTACAAAAGACACGTAATTTTACCTGATGAAGAAGAGACCTCGATGATAATAGAGCAGCAGCAGCAGCAGCAGCAGCAGCAGCAGCAACAGGCTACAAATTCAGCCATTTAGGCCAGGCGGATTTTGTAAAACTTAGTTTTGTGTTTCATATATTTATATACAAAGTTGTTGTTACTGCTAAGCTACAGCCAGTCAGCCGCTTGTAAATATTGATGGTTGATTTGACTAAGTAACATTTTTATATTTAATACCAAAAATACATATAAAAATAATAAAACTAAAAATTTGCTCTTGCCACTTGGTGCGGCAAGAGTGATGTCTGTCTGTCTGTATGTGTGTGATTTTACTGCAACTTTGATTGCTTTAGCCTTTGGCTTTGTGTTGCATAGCATATTTTCTGTTTTTCTGTTTTTTTTCCTTAATCATCAGGTTTTCCTCATAGTTTTGCTAAACCGGATTCCTGTTTGAGGAAATAATTTTCATAATCTTTGGCCTGACAATGAGATAAATCGTATTTAAGCTTGACATCCTTTTGTCAAGCATGATTTAACAAAACCCTTGTAAACGTTTATAAGCGTGACAGTTGATAGATATCAAATGCACAGCCAGTAATCCAAAATATATTTATGTATATACAAGATATTTAATATACGGTCACATTCGGCAAATATTTGCTGAAAAAAGCTTAACCACTTGTTTTAGCAAAACTTTGTTTGACGTTGTTTACTCTTACAAGAGTTTTGCAAGATCAAACAACATCAAATAAAATAGAACTAATATGTAGATGCAAAATTGACTCAAATTAAATTGAAATTAATCCAAATTCATTTGCTCATTGTCAGAAACTTTAAGCTAAATTTAGATTATAATAACTTTATATGTAACTCGATCATAAAACCTACATATATAGTATTATGGTATACGGCCTTACCCAGCAAACCATATAAGTCCGAAAAGAGTCTTTTCTGACTCCTTTTTTCGGAGCGCTCCGAAAATGCTCTTTTGTTGGACTCTTTTCTGACTCCTTTTTCGGAGCGCTCCTAGAATGGTATGCTGGGTAGCTTCATATGTAGACCGAACTCAAAGAAGCCAAAACAAATTACTACGAATGATCACAATTGCCTCCTGGTGTATAAAAATTCGAATAATATATACATAAAATTAACAATGGTCAAACAATTTTCGCCCGGCACCGGCTAGACTTATTGTTAGTTCGTTTTTAACCCTCTAATGACAGTTTTAGGCATCTGATTTCAAAGAAAACGTTTTCCAAGTTGGTACAATTTATGGTTTACTAGATTGGTGGGAAATGGTTAATGAGTGCCTCAAGACACTCGTTGGCTTTTATTGATTAAAATGTATGTAGTAATTTCTAAGAAGTTTGATTTTGTTGATTTTTATTGCAAATACTTTACATTAGTTGCAAATAATTTTTGTTGTTTGAGCAGCATAAATGAGTTTTGCATTTCGAACAAAAACATTGCGTCTAAGACCTTTTGCAATGCTTACACCATTTTTTTTTTGCCATTTTTAGCTGCCTATTTTAAAATGATTCGGTTGTGGTGAATTTTTAAAGAATGTACTAGTCGATCTAACGCTTGGGCGACCTTGATATGCAACTAGTCCAGCAGCAATGGCTTACCGAAATTCTGGCAACGCAAACGATTTAAAAATACACTTATTTAGAAAAAAGTGTAGCAAAATATACAGAAATAAACTTTCAAAATCTTTGAAAATATTAACGTTCAAAGTTTATTAGCAACTGTTAAATAAGCTTTTGGAATAAAAAAGCAGTTACATTTGTCCCCATTCTCACTTTTGTGATGAGTGCCTTGAGGCATGGTTAGGCATTAGAGGGTTAATGAAGATACAATAAATACAAAAACTAAAGTTAAAAAAAAAATATATACAGAAATCATGACACCTAATTTAATAACGGTCGGTTCATAATTAGTGAAAGCTCCCATATAAGACCCTGTACGAAAATCGCTAGAAAAAATTTAACACAAAGAATATTTATATGCACAGAAGTCATGCCACTACATTTTTGAATGATCAGTCCATAATAGATTATAGCTCCGTTTCTTAAAATCTATTTTTACATATTTACATGTTTTTATTTTTTTTTTCTATTTTTTAAGCCCATTAAATATTTTTTTTTTTAAAAACTAACCTTAAAACAAATAAGTTGTAAAATAAGAAAGAAATTAATGTCACAATTAAAAAAAAAAAAAAATTGTATACTTTATATTGATGTTCACTGTAAGTACTGGGTGTTAGGTATTATATGGTCGAACTGTCTTAGTTGTTTTATATTCTGCACCTTTTAACAAAATAACTTTTCAATATTAGGGTCAAAAGTTAAAGTTTTACATATATGAGATTTTTATATAAACTAAAATGTAATTTTTTACAAACTTAAATTAATCTTAAGCAAGACTGTATAAATACGAGGGCGGTTGGGAAAGTTCTTAGTCTAGCACAGAAAGAGAATAGTTAGTTTTTGAAAAAAAAAAGATTATTATTCAATATAATCTCCTGAAACTTCAATGCACTTAGTCAAACGCTTAAATAGCAATTCTATCCCTTGATTAAAATATTTTTCCTCAAGGCCTTCAAAATAGTGGTTTACAACTGTAATTGCATCTTAATTTTAGCTAAAACGCTTGCCAGCTAGATATTTTTTGTAGATTTGGGAACAGTTAAAAATGACTGGGAGCTAAATCAGGAGAATTAGGTAGGTGGTCAAGTAACTCGTATTTTAATTCGTTGATTTTCAGACATTTCCATTCTTATGCATTTTTGGTCGACTGTTAACAAATGCGACATCCATCTTGCCGAAAGCTTTTTCATCTGAAGTTCTTCATGCAAAATTAAATGGACTCGATCATTTGAGATGCCCATGATATTAACTATATCAAGCACTTTTATTCGTCAATCATTTAATACCATATCATGCACTTTGGCCACAATTTCTGTTGTTGTTGCTGTTTTTGGATGTCTACTACGTGGTTCATTCATTCACGTTTAAATTCAGCCACCCAATTTTTATACCCTACACCACCATAGTGGGGAGGGTATATTGGATTTGTACTGGTGTTTGTAACGCCCAGAAATATTGGTCCAACCCCCACCTTAAAGTATACCAATCGACTGAGAATCACTTTCTGAGTCGACTTAACGATGTCCGTCCGTCCGTTCGTCTGTTTGGCTGGCTGCCAATGTAAAGCTTGTGCGCAGAGTACAGGTCGCAATTTTCAAAATATTTCGATAAAATTTGGTACGTGATATTTCTTCGGTCCAAGGATGGATGGGATTGAAACTGATGGAAATCGTTCCATTATTTCACCTGGCCCTCATACAAATGTCCTCCCGAAATTGGGGTTTACTGGTCATGAATCTTTGAATTATACAAGTATGCCAACAAGTTTCACCACAAATGAGTAATAAATGAAGCTAAATCACTTCTACAAATTTTGTGAAGATCGGTCCATAATTAGTCGTAGCTCCCGTATAAGGCCCACTTCTGAAAATCACTTAAAAGAGAATAACTCTCTGAAAAATGTCGGTATCCAAATAAAATTCTACACAAATAAGTTTCATATGTACAGAAATGATGAGACCTAATTTTATAATGGTCGGTCCATAATGAGTCAAAACTCCCTTACGTTATTCACTTTAAGCTTTAAGCACTTTAGAAGTATTTATATCGAGATAAAGTTTAACATACATAATATTTTTTTTAAAGAGAAGTAACACTAACACTCAGGCAATTAATATGCCTATATATAATTGCTTTACTCTCTTTGGAAAGGGGATAGTTGAAGAAGTAAAGGTGGTGAAAGAAGAAAGCTTTTTATATCACAACTCTACAATTGCGCATTATGATTGTGTTTAGTGCAGCATTGCAGCGCCTCTGGTGGCGAGTAGGCACATTATTTGTAAAGCTTGATTTTATAGCCTTTATTTTTAAACTTCGATGTAGTTTGAATGCTATACCACCGAAGGAGGGCGCTGTGATAAATATTAGTTATGATAGATAGAAGAAAACTAATAATTATCAGAAACTGATGTTGTTCGAGTGGCAGCATCTGGGAATCAACTCATGCTTAATGAGCAAATGCGCTAACCAATTAAGCTACAGCACCCTCTCAAAAAACTGAGAAACTGCTTTATTTATATACTGGGTGTAGGGTATTATATGGTCGGGCTTGACCGACTATACTTTCTTACGTGTTTCATATTATATCTGGCTGCATAGCTAAATAATTATGTAGTTGATTTGTGTGCTTTTAAATAATCCAACAACCAACTTCCTTGTAAGGTCTACATTGTAGTTTAAGTTAATCTTCAAAAATAAAGTTTTTTTTTCACTAACTAACAGATAATTCACAAGGAAGCTAAAGTTTAACAATTACGAGTAGATATATGTTAATTTCTTTGCAAAAAAAAAGAAAAAAAAGGAATCATGTTAGTAGTGCAAATAAAAGCCAGTTGCTAATTATTTGATACGACTGACACACTGTTTTGTGTCTGTTGAGCATGAAGTTCAGTTGCCTTTTTTTCCATAGTTTGGCATTCAACCAAATGTGTGTAAGTAGTGACATTTCGTTAAGTATGTAATTATGTTTCTTTTTTTTAAAAAATTTAACTAGGAAGTTTTTGTTTATTTAAAGCTGTCATGTTATGGCAACAATTTTGACAAGAAACATACAAAACAATAGAAACGTGCCTGCATGGTGCAACTATACAAGGTGAGTGCAAATCGACAACAAACACAACACAAAACAGAAACAACAGGCATTTTGTTTGTGTAAAATAATGTACTACTATCAAAAATACTTGAACAAGTATTACTTTTGACTTAAGTAAATTGTAAACAAAGTCAGTCAGCTGGGCCACTGCACTCACCTTGTATAGTTGCACCATGCGTGCCTGACTAAATATTTGGTCTTGGTTCTGCTCGACGACATTTAAAGGAAATTTTTATAGTTTTGTTAGTAATTTTTAGTTAAACCTACAATTAGATTTTCAACATTTGCCAAATGACAAATTAATTGTACAAGTAAGTTTTATGTTGTTTTGTGAGTGTTTAATTGTTACCAAAATCATATGTCAAGTTTGCTGTTATGTTGGTTTCCATTTCGATTTTAATTATAGCAATTTAAATTGTAACATTTTATTAGTGTTTTATTATATTTATTTCAAAAACAAAACGTTTAATTAAATGCATAAATTTTCAGTTACAATTACTATGGACCCGAAGATGTTTCATTAATTATGGAGTTGTTGCTTCAGAAGTTTGAAATTCCCTTTTTTAAAGTCTCTAAATATATGTCAAAACTTGTAGTTCGTAAGACAAATTTATCTGTAGTGAATTAACTGAATTAGCTGAAAACGTGTATTTAGAACGGAATTATTACAGTAGAATCTCACAAATTCGAAACTTCCAAAAATTAGAACCCGCCATTCCAATGTATTGTACGCCCTGTGGTTCTAATTTCTAGAAGTTTTTTTTTATACCCTCCAACACCAAGAGTGGTGAATGAGGGTATATTACGTTTGTCATTCCGTGTGAAACTTTTTTAATATTCATCTGAGACTCAACAAAGTATATATTTTCTTGCTCCTTATGAAATTCTAAGTCGATTTAGCCATGTCCGTCTGTCTATCCGTCTGTGTAAAACACTCTCACGGCCAAACTTTACAACTTAACTAAA
Source organism: Bellardia bayeri (assembly GCA_950370525.1). NCBI lineage: Eukaryota > Metazoa > Arthropoda > Insecta > Diptera > Calliphoridae > Bellardia > Bellardia bayeri. The sequence goes on from OX493268.1 coordinate 64,353,030, forward strand.
CGTAATTTCCAGAAAAATATTTCTTATTTTGCGGGTAACTTTGCAATTGAAAATCAGCAAAATCGGTTTAGTCCAACGAGAGTTATAGACCAATATGTGACACAACCTCCATAAAAATTTTACATTTCTTGTCCATTTTATTGCAATATTTTGAAATATATTGCAGATAATACCATGAAATTTTGTATACGTTGTTTTTTTTTTTTTTTTTTGAGAAAAAAAGAAAGTGTGCGGAAAATAGTAAGAATAGGTCCCTGATTTCGCATAGCCCCCATACAAAAATCTTCCCGATATATTGCTCAATTATACATAAATGCCTATAAAATTGGAATATCAAGACAAAATTCAGCAAAAATAAGTTTTATGCAAAAATAAATCGCAAAACGAATTTTTTTTTTAGTTCGGTTCATGTTTGACCATAGACCCCATATAAAGTCCACTTCCAAAATTCACTTAAATACGTATAAAACAGATTTAAATAATGTTAAACGGCTAAAATTTTAAATAAATAATATTTATAGGCAAATAAATTGTTGTACTAAATTTTATGGTGGTCGGGTCAGAATTGGTCATAGCTGCCATACAAGGACCACATCTGAAAAGGACATTTATCCTTATATATATTGTATTAATATCGGTACCGACTCAAAACTTTGCACAGATTATTTACATATATACAAAAATCATCCCACAAAATTTTGTGAATTTCGGTCTATTTTTAACCGTATGCCCCATATAAAGTCCTCTTCCGAAAATCATTTTAACACTCATAATCTCTTATAAATAAGGGTACCGATTCCAAAATTTTATATGGATCATTTACATAAATGCCTAAATCAAACTGCTGGATTTAAAGAATATCGGTCCATATTTGACTATGTTCCCCATATAAGGTCCACTCCCGAAATCCACGTTAATACTAATATATATCTTAAATAGACTGTTATTATGTTGAAATTCCACGTGAAATATCCTCATAGGCATGAAAATAACTGTTCCAAAATTTAAGAAGATCGGCCCATAATTTGTCATAACTGCCATATAAGACCCATTTCCAAAAAAACAAATAAACCGACAAAAATGTCTAATAAATATCGATATGGAACAAACTTTTATATGGATCAGAAATTTTAATCCAGAAATCATATTAGTATCGGTTATACGGCAATTAAGCTACTGGATTTTGTAGCTGTCAGTCGATAATAGCTCCTGAATTAAGTCCACTTCCGAGCATAACAACCAACCATACAACTCTTGTAAATAACGCTGAAATTCAAACAATATAATCCTAAAATACATAGAAATCACATTAGTGGATACTGGAATTAGAAGCTATTAGTCCATAATTGGTCCATTTCTTCTATGATACCCATAAATCTTTTGTAAATAATATTATTGAGTTCAAATTCTAAGAAAAAAGCCTCATCTTACATCTTATCCTATTTTTATACTCTGTTTCTTAACTTGTTGTGAATATGGAAAAATGTTCTTTTAATTTTATAAATTGTTAAATTACAATCAAGATTATTATGAAAATCAAACAACTTCTGTAAATTACAGTAAGAATCGGTAACTACATCAATTATAAATGGTCGAAATTAGATAAAATTTCAAAATATTTAACATAAATTATATTGGTCGTAAAATTGTCTTTCAAACAATATATCAGATATTAATTAAATTTGCACTAAAACTGAATAGAAAACACAGAATGAGGATATTCTAGTCCTATAACCAGTGTAGATTTTGTATTTCTTAGTACGTTTAGGTGGAGGGTATATAAGATTCGGCACAGCCGAATATATCACTCGAACTTGTTTATTTTTGCTGTCGTAAATGTTTAATTTGTTGAAAATAATTAGAGAAAATTTTATTTGGCCTGAGTTCATTAATTTAGTAATTCAAAGAATACCATTACTATTTTAGACAATTGGCAAATTGGAATGCATTTTCTGCTCTGCCAAGGGCTTCATCATTTATTAATTTTGTTTAAAGAGATCATTATTATTGACATAGTAGCATGTACATATGTATGTTAACAACACACATGGACTAATATGTCAAACAATTTGTAACAGAAATCTCTTAAACGATTAATATTTAAGAAAACAATTAATGTCTTTATGTACATTTATTATATTATATTGTAGAAAACTGAAAAGAGTGAGTTTGTGTGTGCAATTATGATGACATGGCCAATTGCAGCATTCGCACTTTTTAACTAACAACAAAATTTTTATTTAAAATTGCTACCAAGTGTAACGAAGATTTGTTGAACAAACTCTGGCTTAAACAAAATGTCAGCAAAATATGTTTGTACATGTGTATGTATGTGACTAAAAGATAATTGTAAGATTACATACATTTAGTTTAAAAACTAACTTAACTAACTGACTGACTGTCTCAGCCAGCCCATTACTAAGCATTGCTAGCGTTAAAGTATTTACCAAGATGGCAATTTGTTGCAATATGTCAACAAACCGCCAGCCACTTCAATTCATTTCATTTCAATTCCAAAAAGTCTAATAACACAAAAAAAACTTACAAACAAACATTCAACTCACATCATGCTCTTTAACGAACCTCATGATCAGCATTATCATTATTTGTATTTTATTTACGATCATCAAACGTTTGTACATAAACTTTAAAAACATTTTCAAAAGATATTCAAACACCCAGTTATTGGTTAAGAGCACTGTGGTCTAATTAACCTAAAGAAATGTTAAAAGTTTTCAGGGTCTTGTTGTTTGAAAATAAGTTTCTTCCTAGGAAAGTATAAATAGAACCTTCGGTTTAATAATATATAAGTTTGTCATTCCGTTTGTAACACTGAGAAATACTCATCTGAGACCCAACAAAATATATACATATATTCTTGGTCCTTACGAAATTCTAATTCGATTGAGCCATGTCCGTCTGTCTGTCTGTCTGTGTAAAACACTCTCACGTCCAAAGAACACAACAGAAATCTACAAAGTTTGCAAAAACCCGTTTATAGTTCTCCTCAGCAATTTGTTATTGAAAATCAGCAAAATCGTACCAAAGTTCTGGACCAAAATGTAAGACAACAAAATTGATATTTTTAAAAAATTTTCTTTTATATTTTTAAAATATATTGCAGATATTTCCATTAAAATTTTGTATACGTTGTTTTTATGATAAAAGAAGAAAGTGTGAGGAAAATAGTATGAATCGGTCGGATTTCTCATAGCCCTCATATAAAAACCTTCCCAAAATATTGCGCAATTATACATAAATGCCTATAAAATTGGAATATCAAGACAAAATTCAGCAAAAATAAGTTTTATGCAACAATAAATCGCAAAACGAATTTTTTTTTTAGTTCGGTCCATGTCTGACCATAGCCCCCACTTATAAAACTAATATAAATAATGCTAAATGGTTAAAATTTGTCATAAATAATCCTTATAGGTAAATAATTTGTTGTACTAAATTTTATGGTGGTCGGCCCATAATTGGTCATAGCTTATATATAAGGACCATATCCGAAAAAGCACAGCCGAATATATCACTCGAAGTTGTCTTTTTTTTTTTGGTATTATAAAAAAAGTAGAGTAAAATTTTGGCGTAGGTCAAAACGCCCAAAAATTTTAGCGTTTTGCCATTTGGACTAAACGGCATTGAATTTGGGCGAAATGTTTTATTTCAAATTATAGTCTAGGTCATAACGCCCAAAAGAAAAACTGTCATGAGGCCCAAAAAAAATTAAAAAAAAATATGAAATATTCGTCAACAATAGAGGAGAAAATCCTTCCGCCCGGCCATAGGCCGGCAACACAGAGAATCCGTACTATGCGAAGCCGGTTTTCTGTATACCATGGAGGAGAAAGTCCTTTCGCCTGGGCGTAGGCCGGCAATACAGAGAATCTGTACGATGCGAAGCCGATTTTCTGTATACCATGGAGGAGAAAGTCCTTCCGCCCGGCCATAGGCCGGCAATACAGAGAATCTGTACTATGCGAAGCCGGTTTTCGGTATACCATGCAGGAGAAAATTCTTCCGCCCGGCCATAGGCCGGCAATACAGAGAATCTGTACTATGCGAATCCGGTTTTCGGTATACCATGGAGGAGAAAGTCTTTCCGCCCGGCCATAGGCCGGCAATACAGAGAATCTGTACTATGCGAAGCCGGTTTTCGGTATACCATGGAGGAGAAAATTCTTCCGCCCGGCCATAGGCCGGCAATACAGAGAATCTGTACTATGCGAATCCGGTTTTCGGTATACCATGGAGGAGAAAGTCTTTCCGCCCGGCCATAGGCCGGCAATACAGAGAATCTGTACTATGCGAAGCCGGTTTTCGGTATACCATGGAGGAGAAAATTCTTCCGCCCGGCCATAGGCCGGCAATACAGAGAATCTGTACTATGCGAATCCGGTTTTCTGTATACCATGGAGGAGAAAGTCCTTTCGCCTGGGCGTAGGCCGGCAATACAGAGAATCTGTACGATGCGAAGCCGATTTTCTGTATACCATGGAGGAGAAACCCCTTCCATCTAATGTGTTTAAATATGTTAAATTTACGACTTTTTTCAAATTCTTCCTTATTTAAAGCAAGGACAAATTTAAAAAAAATTGCCAATTCGGCTGTATTAATCGCCCCAACACGCCATTGTAAGCCGTTTTGGCGATATAACATTTGGCATTTGGGCATTTTGCCATTATTATTTTTGGGTTTGGGGCAATACAACATGATTTGGGCGTTATGACCTAACGCCTTAAATTTTAGCACATTCAACCCCACTGTTTCTCTGGCTAATAAAATCACTAAATAAAACTTTGAAAACCACAAGGCGCATAATAAAATCAAGCAACTAAAACTCAAGCTTAGACTGCGTTATAGATACAAATAAAGTCTAGCTTAGTGTTACGAGCAGACCGAGTTGAATGGCTTCATGGTAGTAGAAGAGCAAAATAGTTTAAAACACAGTAGCTGGCATTAATCTTCCCTTTACACCCGCAAAGGTCGTTGGTAATATATGGTGGGGGTCTTTTTGGTTTTGCTACTTGATTTATTTAAAACTTGATTAAAAATTCCACATTAGCTTTAATGTTTATATGTATTTGGCTTTAAATTTTTGGTGTGTACTAGTTTTTGTGTTTTTTTTTCTTACGCTAATAAAATTTGAAATAGACAAACTTAAATAAAAAACTTCAAGTCTTTTTTCTTTTTTTTAAATTTATTTTATGGCGTGTTTTTTTTTAATTTCTGAAGCTTGCAAACGTTTGACGTATGAATGATTTTATATTGTTATAGATCATGTTAATGGTGATAAACGTACATTTTACAAAAACCCAACTATTTTTCATATTATTGTATATTTATGGCGTTTTCTTATGTTTTTATGTACATACGAAAATATATTTTTTAAACATTCATATTGTGTGTAGTAGAAATTATATTTCATGTCATCATCATGTTAAGAGTATCTTTTAATGAGTTTAATTAAATTATTAGGGGTATTCAGGTGATGAACTGAGAAGCATGTAAAGTTACTTAAACAAATGTCACTTAAAGAATAGTTAGAAAATGTTTACAAAAACTTACCTAGTTCCTTTATGAGTTGAATTGCTTGATGTCTAATATTTATTTGCCTTAACTGATGAACACACCTAATAGGACACAATTTGTAAGCTGAAAATAGTTAAAAAATAAAAAAAAGTAAAAATCATTTATTTTAAACTAGCTTTTGGTACCCGATGGTGCCGGGAATATTATTAATTTTTAATTGTTGACCGCTGCTTATTTAACATTTTGGTAATCTGTTTTAACAATAGCACACAAACGAAGCATGTTTCGTTTGTAAAGTGGCAGTTTACAATTCAAATTCTTTTATGGAAGAGCATTTTTTCCAAACAAATTCATTAACTATTTCGAATTCGAATAAATTTTTAAACAACGCAATGTTCACATTCAGATTTTAAATCTCTGGTTGATGATGACTGTTAAATAATTTGTTTTCTTAATTTTCCCTTTCTAAACGTATATTTGAGCTTGTTAATCGTGTTAATCGAATAGCCTTCCTGAATTGCTATTGAAAATTGTGTGCTAAAAAATGTTTTCATCATTACCCGATTCCCCTTATTAAGTATTTTTAATATACGAGGTCTGATCAAAAAATAACTGTTATTTTAAATATTTTTAAAAGTAATCCCCCTCAGATATAATACCCTTATGCCAGCATTTTTTCCAATCCTCGAAACTTCTGAAACGCGCTTTTTGGTATCGCCAACAGTTCCTGTTTCAATTTTTCTTTTATCTCCTCAGTCGTAGCAAAACGCTTTCCTTTCATCGGTGTCTTCAGTTTTGGGAAGAGGAAAAAGTCAGCGGAGGCCAAGTCCGATGAATACGGTGTTTGAGGCATGATAACGGTTTTGTTTTTGGCCAAAAACTCCAATACAAGCATCGATGTGCGTTATCATGGTGCAAAATCCATGATTGGTTTTTCCACAATTCTGTGCGTTTCTGACGAATTGCTTCGCGCAAACGGCGCATAATTCAAGTTAGTATTACTTTGATTTTTTTTAGTATTAAATTGATTTTTTTGCTGTTCCAATGTCGCGTTCCTGTACCTAAATCATTATTTGTGATCGTTCTAATCAAGCAGCTAAATATTTTGTAGCTTATCATTTTAACGTTTCCATTTAGATGGAGAAATCGTGTGTGCCTAAAAAAGAAAGGAGCAACAATGCTTGGTAACAATTAAAGGAGATCTAATTTGTAATTGATGACACTTATTTGAGGACAAACAAGTAAGAAAGTATAGTCGGTCAAGCTCGACCATTTAATACTCTACACCCAGTGTATGTGCAAAAACAGGTTTTCAGAAATGGGCGCTATATGGGAGCTATGACCTATTAGGGACCGATCATTCAAAAAATTTGTTAGCATGTCTTCTGTGCATATAATAAAATTATTTTCAAACATGGTCTTATATAGGGGTTTTGACTAATTACCGACCAATCGTTATAAAATTCGGTGTCATGATTTCTGTATATATGAAACTTATTTGTGTTAAATATTATTTAGATAAAAACATTTTAAAGAGAGAGTTATGCTAGTACAAGGTATTTTTGGAAGTGGGCCTTATATGATCAATTATCAACCAATCGGCACAACATTTTTAGATGTTAAAGTAGGCTTCATTTACAACGAAATTTTTTTTGGATATTTGTATAAATCAAACATCTATTTTTATATTTGTATTTGGTTTTATGGGGACTAGGTAAAATAATAATGCATCGAATTTAAAAAAGGTTTTTTTGAATTTTGAATGAAGTTTTTTAAATTGTTCTAGATGTTATAGAAAAACGAGTGTATTTTGTAGCGTTCTTGTAACCATGTTTAATAATAAAGTATTAGAGACAATAAAGTGCTACTTATATGCCATCTAAAAATGGAACTATGAATAAAAAGGTTAAGATTTCTATATGTTTTACTTTGAAGATGTGTGAATGTCGCGTTCTTGACCGTACTAATGCACATTTGTTGTCTGCATAAAAAATGCAATAAAATTGTCTTAAACAAAATATTATGGATAACGCATTTTATTATATTTAAAGTCATATTTTAGACAAAATTAGTGGCAATATATTCATTTCCAATTAACTTTACTTTCGAAATTACAATGCAGTGCAAATTTTATTTATTCGTTCGAGTTTCCACAATGAGGACAAATCGTCAAAGTGATACTTTTTGTGTTCAGGGAACCCTATAGTTCGTTAGAAATGAGATTGGTGCTTGATATCGCGACATGATATCAGGGCTTTATATACCAAACAGCGTCGGTCAAGTCTATTGTTTATTACTCTGTTGCTGACAAGTTAAACGATTTTACTCAGATCCATAAATTTTGTCTATCTTAAAATACCTTAATTAAGTTAAATTTATAAATGCTAGTTTAAAATACTCCACATTTATCAACAGTTTAAATAAAATTCTTCTTACAACATCCACAACCCATTACGACCTTCAGACGTGCAGTTTCCAAATAATGTTCCCATCAAGAAACTTCTCCAAGACCATCTGGTTTTCTGTTTTTACATGTGTGTAATGATTTGTTTGATTTTTATTCACTGCATGGAATAAATGGATAACTGCTTTATAGCGAAGAATTTATGACAACCTCTTGGCAAAAATAATATATAAATGGTTGACTGCCGCAAAAAAAAAAGTTATCACAATTACTGCCCAAAAGTATTTAAAAGTATTTATTTTAATAACTTTTGGTCTGCCTCTTGACGTTGAAATCTCAGTTTATGATCAACTTGCATGTTTGTGACGTGTTTGGCCACTATTATTGATGGCAGTTGTTTTATTTCCTCGCCAGCAGCAACAGCAACCGCAAAAGTTTCACATCGTTTATGTTGAGAGGTTTTAACCCGGTGGCCAAACATTGAAGCCAAAATTTAATTATAAAACAAGTTACAAAGACTTACTACTGAAGCAAAAATTTAACTTTAGAAAGAACTGCGATTTTAGATACAATTTACCTTTAGAAAAACCTATTAATCTTCAGAAAGACCTGCAAATGAACTTTAAAAAGGCCTGCGATTAAAACTGAAATTGATCTTCAGAAAAAAACTGCGATTCAAGCTGAAATTAATCTTCAGAAAGTCCTGCTATTTAATCTGAAATTAATCTTCAGAAAGACCTGCTATTAAATCTGAATTGATTTTCAGAAAGACCTTCAAATAAAGCTGAATTTGATCTTCAGAAAAAAACTGCGATTCAAGCTGAATTTGATCTTCAGAAAAAAAAACTGCGATTCAAGCTGAAATTAATCTTCAGAAAGACCTGCTATTTAATCTGAAATTAATCTTCAGAAAGACCTGCTATTAAATCTGAATGAATGAAATTTTCAGAAAGACCTTCAAATAAAGCTGAAATTGATCTTCAGAAGACCTGCGATTAAAGCTGAAATTGAACTTTAAAAAGGCCTGCGATTAAAGCTGAAATTTATATTCAGTAATACCTGAGATTAAAGCTGAAATTGATCTTCAGAAAGACCTAATATTTAAACTGAAATTGAACTTTAAAAAGGCCTGCGATTAAAGCTGAAATTGATCCTTAGAAAGACCTGCTATTAAAACTGAAATTGATCTTCAGAAAGATCTGCAATTAAAACTGAAATTGATCTTCAGAAAGACCTTCAATTAAAGCTGAAATTTATCTTCAGAAGACCTGCGATTAAATCTGAAATTGAACTTTAAAAATGCCTCCGATTAAAGCTGAAATTTATATTCAGTAAGACCTGAGATTAAAGCTGAAATTTATCTTCAGAAAGACCTACAATTAAAACTGAAATTGATCTTCAGAAAGAACTGGGATTAAAGCTGAATTTGATCTTCAGAAAGAATTGGGATTAAAACTGAAATCGATCTTCAGAAAGACCTGCGATTACTGCTAAAATTGATCTTCAGAAAGGCTTACGATTGCAGCCAAAATGTATTCTAAAAAGGCTAACGATTGAAGCTAAAACTGAACTTTAGAAACAGCTACGATTGAAGCTAAAATTGAATCTGAAATTGAACTTTAGAAAGACCAACGATTGAAATCAAAAATGAACTTTGGAAACACTTTATAAAGATCTACGTTTAAAGCTAAAATTTAAGTTCCGAAAGACCCACAATTGTGTACTTGGTCAAGTGGGTGTTTGTATTTTAAAGAAATTTTCTTTAAACAAAATCCACAAACATTTGCAATTTATGACGATCATTTCTTAAGGTTTTACAAGCAATATGGAATTGTCAAAAACCAAGTTGAGGCGCATAAACCCGGCCAATAAATGAACGTTTCATTATACAGATTTTTTTTTTTTTTTTGCCAAAATTTGCAATTGTTGGCCATCATTATCATGACTGAAACGCAACAACAGCGTTATCATCATTTTTAAGAAACAAGAATATGATGATTATGATCATGTTGATAACGATGTTTATAATTTTGCTTAATAATGATCATTATTATTGTTTACACACATCCATCAACAATGGTCGTTCATACCTTACTGCGTCTCTTCCCCATGGCCCTCAAGCGTTAGTTACATTTCTTCTTATCCCTCACGTCACATGCATGTCTCTTTGTTGCGATCAACGCAGAAACTGTATGTATGTACCTACATATGTATGTAATTTGTTTGCGTATGAAGGCCGTACGTGCAATTGCAGGTGACGCAACCAGCGTGCATAAATGTAGTTGTGGTTTATTTTCATGTTACTGCCGCTGTTGGAGCTGTTAAGCTGTTTCTTGTTATTTTTCTCTGTTTTACCTGTCTTTTTGTTAATCAGAAGAGAAACATTGTTGCATAGCACACTAACAAAAAGAAAAGACACCATCGTTTTTTTAACGCGTTAATTTAGATTTCATGCTCTAGTTTTTAATAGTTTGCGTATCTACATCATTTTTAATTTACTTAGCCGTAGGACTAGGTAAATATCGTTGGCTCAAATGCACTTTTAATCAATTCTCACAATTTGTTAGTTTGTTTATAAAATTTGTTACACAGTCAATGCAATGCTTAAAAGCACTTAGGAGCAATATTGAAAGATGACACTTTATGAATTCCAAAATTAATTTTAAAAATACACACCGGACTCTTATTGGACCGGGAATACAAATTGCAAGCAACTAATAAGCAACATAGGTTTAAGATAAGGTTCGGCATAAAGAGAACATGAAATCTGGACTATAATAAAGTGCTATTGATTGTGATTTTTGCTTCACATTTTATAATTTTTGAAGAACTTCGTTGACAGGTAAATAACCGATTACCATCGTCGCCCTAGTGGCTTTGAGTAGCGACCAATGATTTAATTGATTACTTTATAATGTAAGTTTATGTAGAAGATTCCTCAAGACAGTGTTCTGAAATGAGTCCTGGAAGCCGCCTGAATGTCAAAATACCCAGGGAACTGTATTACGGACTCATTGGTCAAAACGTAATAATTCATCAATTGATTGGAGTTACGCTCTTCTTGTGCAAACATTGGGTTCATGGGTCATTTTCTGTCGCAGAACTTTCACATAGTCGACTAAGTAGAAGTTTTCATGATGAAACAAATGATGAGACTATAACCCTACTCCTCTGGGCGAATTTTACCTGTACGACTTGACAGATCTATCGGAAAGCTCCAGAATGATTTGCTTAAATACTTTTTACTTAAAATTGGTCGGTCATACATCTTGGAGCACTTTAATCCCCTGTAAGACCTTTTTATATTTAATAATGCAGCTTTTGATAATTTAAGTTTTGTTGGAGAATTCGATTTATTACATACATACATGTCAACAATGTAAAATTGAAATTTTGTTGAAAAATTCAAGTGTTTACATTATGTTAACAATTTAAAACTAATTTTATTGCTAATAGTTTACATTATGTCAACAATGGAAAATTTATGTTTTGTTGTAGAATTTAATAGTTTACATTATGATAACAAATAAATATAAATTTTGATGGAAAATTTATTTGTTTACATTATGTCAACAAAGTAAAGCTAAAGTTTTATTGGAAAATTCAAATGTTTACATAATGTCAACAACATTATGTAAACAATGGAAAATTTATATTTTGTTGAAAAATTCAATTGTTTAGATAATGTGAACAATGTAAAATTGAAGTTTTATTGAAAATTTAATAGTTTACATTTTGTCAACAATGTTTATTTTAAGTTTTATTGCAAAATTTAATAGTTTACTTTGTGTCAACAATGTAAAATTTTAGTTTTGTTCAAGGATTACATTTTATACAAAATGTCAACTAATATTGAATAGTGTACCTTATATCAATAACAGTTTAAGTTTTATTAAAAAATTGAGTTGTTTACATTATGTCAACGATGTAAAATTAATTTTATTGATAAATTGAATAGTTTACATTATGTCAACAATGGAAAATTTATATTTTGTTGGAAAATTCAATTGTTTACATTATGTCAACAAAGTAAAATTAAAGTTTTATTGGAAAATTCAAATGTTTACATAATGTCAACAACATTATGTGAACAATGGAAAATTTATGTTTTGTTGAAAAATTCAATTGTTTAGATAATGTGAACAATGTAAAATTGAAGTTTTATTGGAAAATTTAATAGTTTACATTTTGTCAACAATGTAAATTTGAAGTTTTATTGCAAAATTTATTACTTTACATTTTGTCAAGTTTTATTGGAAAATTCAATTGTTTAAATAATGCCAACAATGTAAAATTAATTTTATTGATAAGTTGAATAGTTTACAGTATGTCAACAATGGAAAATTTATGTTTTGTTGGAAAATTTAATTGTTTACATTATGTCAACAAAGTAAAATTAAAGTTTTATTGGAAAATTCAAATGTTTACATAATGTCAACAATGTAAAATTAATTTTATTGATAAATTGAATAGTTTACTTTATGTCAGCATTGTAAAATTGAAGTTTTATTGGAAAATTAAATTGTGTACATTATGTCAATAATGTAAAATTGAAGCTTTATGGAAGAACTTAATAGTTTACATATTGTCAACAATGTAATTTTTAAATTATTTTGAAAAATTCAATGGTTTACATAATGTCAACTATGTAAAATTTAAGTTTTATTGAAAAATTCAATTGTTTACATAATGCTAACAATGTAAAATTTAAGTTTTATTGAAAAATTCAATTGTTTACATAATGCTAACAATGTAAAATTGAAGTTTTATTAGAAAATTTATTACTTTACATTTTGTCAACAATGTAAAATTTAATTTTTGTTCGAGAATTAAATTTTATACAAAATGTATAATTTTTTTTAATAAATCGAATACATTACATTATGTCAACAATGTAAAATTTGATATTTTTATTAGAAATCTATTACTTTACATTATGCCATTAAGGTAGAGTTGAAGTGTTATTGTGAAATTTAATTGTTTATATTTGGCAACAGTGTAAAATTTATGATAAATATTATAAATATAAATATTTTGTAACAAATTTTGACACAAAAAAAATTTAAATATCGAACATTTTGTGCAAAATTTCTTTGTCACAGTGGTTGCATTTATTGTAACTAGTTTTATATAGTTGACTTAAAATAAGCACTTTAATTTTTCAATAAAATTTAAATTTTATCCTGTTGACGCAATGAAAAAAATGAAAAGTTAAAAAAAATTGTCTCTACTTATTAGTATTTAAATCTGACCTATATATACATATATAGAAAAAAACTAATTGAATAAATTGTAGTGTTTTTTCCCCTAAAAAAAATTGTTTTGGTTTATCTGTTTATGCTTTAAATAGCCTGCATGCATGCCTTTCTCCACACATTTGCCAGCGTGAACGACCTTGAGAGTAAATTATAATGATCATGATCATGACGGTAAGTAAAGTTTCTGTACCAGTACTTGAGTGTTCATGCGTAATGAAAGATGAAATAACCCTTTTCTGTGTGGTAAAACACAACACAAGATGTTGGTTTCAATTACATTTTAACTGGGGTGTGGTACAGTTACGAATAGTATGGAGTAATATGAACTGAAGTGGAACTTTAGTGGAGTGTAAAGGGACAGAGTTTTAGGTACTTACTCAAAGTGATACTCACTAATCATTAAGAGTTTTATTGAATACAAAATCTTTGATTTTAAGTGTGGAATTTATGATGTGAATGTCTAGGTAGTGGAAATACTTGAAATTTTTTACTTTGTGTTGTCTTGTAGAAGAACCAGTATGTGTTGATAACATTTTCTTTTCGAGATTTAAGTATTTTTGATTCGAAGAAAAATAAAATTAAATTAAAACGTCATGGTATTAAAGTAAAAAGAGTAAATTTGTTTGTTATTGTTGTAAGCTACCCTGTAGGAAATTGGATTTTCTTAACATATTTTCAAATGTATTTGAAATGATTGATCTAAAATTTCGAATGTTTGATAATGATTTGAAATTTAAAGCAATTTGAGAAATACCATTACTCACTAATAATAATAAACCTTATTCTCAAATATATTTCAAAATCTAAAATCTCAAAAAAGTGTTTTGATATCAAAATCCATCTCATTTAAAAAGTTCCTTAATTGTCTAAAATTAGTCCGCTGTCACACGTTTCAATTCTGGCTCTTCAAGGCAACTATTTTTGGGTGAGAAGGGAAAATTCAATAAAAAGGTTACATACTTGGCGATACTAGTCAATTTTCTTATTTCCTTTTGTTTTCCTCTTTTATTTTCTCCGTTTTATTCTACGCGAAGTTGTTTGCAGGTTGATCTGCATGAAAAAGTAGAAACTTGATTGTAAACAGCAAGAAAATTTAAGAAATGCGTGTGAACACAATATGGATGGATAACTCAAGTGCCAATTTCCCTCAAAACCAAGTGGTTATATTTCTAAATCAGATATTGAGAAGCTTCTTCTCGAAAAGTGAAAACTTAGACGAGAATGGCAAGAAAGCAAGAAAAAAACTAAGAAAGACCCTTCTAAGCACACAAATGTCTCCCTTTGGAAGGCAGTTAAAAATATTTACACACCGGTAGAGGGTCAAAGTTACGAAAATCTGATGGCACCTGGGCACGAAGTTCAATGGATAAGGCCTTGATAATCGCAGAGCATTTAAGAATGTATTTCCATCAAACAACCCCTCCTTCGCCCTCCACGAACGAATTTGAACTAGAAGAACAACCTATTAGTTCATTATACTCTGGAATTATCACATTCCCTGAATATATTCACAATACTATAAAAGACGATATTAACCCAAGAAAGTCTCCGGGATATGATCAAATAACACCATCCACGATAAAAAACCTACCTAACACCTGGGGCCAAATTACCGCATTCGATATCGAGTAAAATTGATCGTAATTTTCTTATTTGAGATTATGGCATTCGATATAGAGCAAGAAATTTAGTACATTTTATAATAATTTCGATATCGAAATAATTTTCGATACGATAGCTCATTCGATCACGAATGCGGTAATTTGGCCCTGCTAACAATATCATTTAATCTTAAAACTTTGCGTTTTTCCAAAAGATTGGAAAATTTCCCAAATTATAATGATACCAAAGCTAGGAAAGGATTTGATCGTACCATGCTCTTATAGACCAATTGTATCCTGTTTGTCGAAACTTCAAAGTTGTTCAAAAGAAAATTTTAAACTTTCTGAATGATCAAAACATTATCAAAGTTCACCAATTTGATTTCCGTGAACAACAGGGAACTGTAGAGCAAGTTAACCGTTTAATTGGGGAGATAAGAAAATCTTTTGAGCTTAAACAATATTGTTGTCGGCTATCTTTTTAGATGTCGCACAGGCATTTTATTAAGTTTGGCATAAAATTAAATGCTTAGCCTCCTATTTAGGGTTAAATACAGTGATTATGTGACAAGTGACTACGAAATCAGGGCTGGAGTTCCACAGGGGAGGATTCTCGGACCAACAACTTTACTTGATATACACCTCTGATTTGCTACGAGTGAAATCTTTGCCATTTCTACATTTGCAGACGACACTGCCATTCTTAGTTCACATGCGGATTCAAGTGTGGCATCTAGAGAATTCGATAATTATCTCAGACGTGTGGAGACGCGGTTAGAAAAAACCTGGAGAATACGTGTAAACGAATCCAAAAGTAGAAATGTTACGTTTACGCTTAGGAGAGGAAATTGTCCACCTGTTTCAATAAACAATGTGAATATCCCACAGTCTGATCATGTCACATACCTTGGCATACATCTGTATAGACGCCTTACCTGGCTAGAAGCCAAGAGGGTTCATATGAGACTGAAATCTTCTAATCTGCACTGGCTAATTAACGACCAAACTAAATTAAGCCTTAATTAGAGACGGAATTGAACTAATATTTATATTTTTAAGAGAAAAGTTCGGCTAATAGTTCGAATAATCAAGAATACTATTGTAAAGTACTGGAACAATGGGCAAATTGGAATGCATTTTCTACCCTGCCAAAGGCGTCATCAGCAATCTTCATTGTCCATGATCAATCTGTAAACATCATCTATTTAACTCACCGTTTTTTTTTTTTTTTTTTTTGAGAAATAATTGATTGTAAAGTCTGTTTAAAAAACAAATTTTGGCATATGGAATTCAAATATGGGGCACAGTAAGTAATACCAGTATTGATCTTATACAGAGAAAAGGTGGCTTTTCAAAAACGTTAGAAGTCTTTCGATAAAAGTTATCACAGGGCCGCTGCTATTACTTCGCAGACATTTTATCAAGTGTATAGAAGAAGGTCAGAAATGTTAATTTCCAACTGGGAGTTATTACACAATGACACAGCCAGAAAGAATAAAGAAACAAAAATTAAATTTATTTTACTTCATTATACCCTACACCACCCTAGTGGGGAGGGTATATTGGATTTGTGCTGATGTTTGTAACGCCCAGAAATATTGGTCCAACACCCACCTTAAAGTATACCGATCGACTCAGAATCACTTTCTGAGTCGATTTAACGATGTCGGTCCATCCGTACGTGATATTTTTTCCGTTATTTCACCTGACTCCTATACAAATGTCATTCCGAAATAGGGGTTTACCAATCATAAATGTTTGAATTATGCAAGTAGTCAAACAAATTTCATCACAAATGAGTGGTAAATGAAGCCATAGCCACATCAACACATTTTGTGCAGATCGGTCCATAATTAGTCGTAGCTCCTATATAAAGCCCACTTCTGAAAATCACTTTAAAGAACATAACTCTCTCAAAAATGTTGCTATCCAAATAATATTTAACGCAATTATATTTCATATGTATGCAAACAATACGGTTCATAATTAGAAGTAGCTCCCATATAACGCCCACATCCGAAAATCTCTTTAACGATCATAAATTTCTTAAAAATGTTGGTAATCAAATAAAATTCGACACAAATAAGTTTCTTATATACAGAATTAATGGCACCTAATTTTATAATGGTCGGTCCATAATTAGTCGAAACTCCCATATAAGATCCTCTCCGTAATTAAATTTAAGCTCCATAAATCTTTTAAAAGTATTTATATCGAGATAAAGTTTAACACATATAATATTTATATTCATGACACTAAATTTTTGGATGATCGGTCCACAATAGGTTACATCACCCATATAACGCCCATTTCTGAAAAACTGTTTTATACATATACTGGGTGTAGGGTATTTATGGTCGGGCTTGACCGACTATACTTTCTTACTTGTTTTACTTAACTTCACTTCAGTTTTTACTCAAAACTCACAACACACAATAAACAAAAACATGTTGGAAAAAAATTGGGTCAGTCGAGCATCAATTTTATGCCAGTTAAAATACTGTTGGCTGGTTGTTAATATTGTCTGTTAGTGTAAAATCTACACCAGCCAACACACTCACAGAGAGTGAGTTTGCTCTATTTAACAAACTTGGCCAGTACTAAGTTAATGTTTTTTTTTTTGTTTTCTCTTTTGTTTATAAATAAATACCAAATTTCCAGAAAAACTTACTATATCGGATTCAATAACTTCGGATACAATGACTTTTTACAAATAAGATCATATAAAATAAGACGGTCTTGTCCAGCATAAAATGTGTACAAGCTTAAAGCACTATTGGCCATAGTTGGCCAGGCCAGCATTGTTGCATTCATCTCATGAAGAATCAGTTACAACAGAAATCTTAACAAATCAACAACTATTATGTACAATGATTTAGGCCTGATTTTGTTGTTTCAACAAACAACAACCAAACACTTTCAATGGCCAATCAACCAGTTCTGGTGTGGAGATTTTATTAGACACCAACCTTTGCAATTGCTGTATGATTGCTTGCCATGGCAGCAGTTAAAGTAAAAGTTATGTGAACATTTCTGATTAAGTAATGTTTGCGGATGAATCAGAAAACTGAAAACCAAAAACTCTTTTACGATGGCGTAAATTCATATGTGTGGCATGTAGCAATGTAGTAAAATGTGATACAATCACAGCAACTAGACCTGCTTAATGGTTGTTCAATTATGTATGTATGTACCAGTATGTTGTTGTTTGACTACTGCAGGTGCTGCTTTTGTGGCATCTCTACTGCGTTTCAAGCGAGTGTCTGTCTCCCCACAGCACTTTGGCGGTATTGATATTTTTTTTTTTTTTTGTTATTGTTTTAATTTTTTTAATTTTTTTTCTTTTTTGTTAATCTTTTCATTGAATGGAGAAATTAGTTTTTTTTCACTGCTGCATCTTACACATCCATAAAATTAAATTACAAAATATTATTATGCAATTTAGCCAGTAATATGTAATGCAACATTTCTCAGTGGCAACAAATCCAAATACTCTATCTGAAGCGTAGAAGATATTTGAGGAATTTTATGAAAGTATTTAACTGTTATGAAATTAAAGAAAAATAGGAATTTTTTGTTTTTAATTTTAATTTTAATGAAATGATGAACTTTGCGGCAATGTCTCAAACTTTCAAATTACTATAACAAATAATTAAATGTGCAAATATATATTTTCTTTCTTACTTTATTTTTGACTTTACACAAGTTATTTATAAATATATTTTACATGTGCATTGATTAACAGTCGAGTTTCAGATTATAAAAATTTATGACAAATACTATTTCTTAGGTTTTAATTAAGTACACCAATACCTCGCTTTGCGTCGTTTTGTTTTGCACTTTTTCAAAGTTGCGTCGCTGTTTAATTAGTTCAAACTTTTACTGTGCGTTGTTAGATTATTGAGGTTGCGTTGTTTTGGTTTCGAGTCTTTCATTTTTTTTAATTTTTTTTTATTTTTGCAAAATCAGTTAAATGCTAAAACGATGACCCATACAAGCAGTATTTTGATGATCGAAATGAAGTCCTTGCTTTCTGTTTGGATTGAAAATCAAGTTGGGCAGAGTATACCTCTAAAGGTCGTGATACACTATCCTACACAATCGTACGATTCATTCACTAGAAAATCTGACCGATTTCTATCACACTCAAGAAGAAATCGCAACAAAGTCTGTCATATTACACCAAAAAGATGCAAAAATATATGTTTTTGCTAATGTAAACAAACGCAGTTTTCCGCCTTTTAAATTAACTTATATTCATTGTATTTTGTTGTTATATGTGAAAATAATAAATTGTATAAACTATACAAACAATTAAAAAATGTTAAACGTCTGTCCTTTAGATTATAATATGTGAAGCCGACATTGTTGTTTTCTTATCAGCTGTATTAGAAAATACAACTCTGATCGCATAGAAACTATCATTTTATGAAAATTTTTAAAAACTTATCCAAGTCGGACTGACTTGTCAATAAACTCTGTTATTTAGTTAAATTTTTAGGCCACACACACTATCATACTTTATGAACACACACGATTTTTTTGACATATCGTACGATTAAATAGGATAGTCAGTAGACACCTTTAGTAAAATGATAATTCAGACAAAAACAAAAAAACTTATTTCATGACATAAAAAGTAAAGCATTATCCAACGATAATGCTAGTGGTAGTAATACAGACAATTGTTACAAGGAAATTTATTATACGTTGAGAAAAAAAGCTGTTCAGCAAACATTGGATCAATTTTTTGTGAAACAAAGCCGACGACTTAGTATTTTTGTAAACCTATCTTCGATATTTACAAGGTTTGATATAGAAAATCTTAATTCACTTTGCGTCGTTTCAATTTGCGTTGTGTTTTCTTATACCCTTCACCTTCATGAAAAGTGTATGTACATATATGGTGAGTTTCACGTCAAGTGACCCGATTTTAAAATCGATGTCTTCCGGTTTGGATGAAATTTCCAACAAGGTTAGTACTATTGGATAGTATGCCAGACTCAAATTTTCAGCTCTATCATTCAAGAACTGCCGGAGTTAGAGGGGGTCAAAGTTTGACATTTTGGTCATATAGAGTTTTTTTTAAAATGTGTGTAACTTTGCACCTATTGGTCCTAGCAAAAATTGTCCAAAGGACTTTAGATAGCTATTTCATCAATCATTCCAAAAATATTTTTTTTTTTTAATTTAAAAAAAAAATTAATTTTTTTTAATAATAATTTTTTTTTTAATTTTTTTTCAATTTTGCCCCTTTTTTCCTCAAAAAAAAAGCTTATACAATTTCCTTTACTATCCGGTCCATACATGAGAGTTGTACTCCATCTTCGGTCGAATATAGGTGGTATAAATAGCGTGCCCAACTGCCCATGATTTTTATTTTGAATTTAATTAAATAAAAAATATGTGGACTTAAACAACAAAACAGTCTATTTCATTGAAATTTGGCACAATCGCAGCATATTTTAATGGAAATTAATTCTTTTCAATGATTCATTTTAATATCATGTGTCTATGCATATCCCCAGCAAGCCATATGAGTCCGAAAATAGTCTTTTCTGGCACCTTTTCCGGAGCGTTCATGCTCTTTATGAGCCCAAAAAACAATCATTATTGCTCCGAAAACCTTCAGAAAAGAGGGTCATTACAGTCGAAAATGGTCCGTCAGAAAGAGCTCTTAGATAGTGTCAGAAAAGAGTCTTTTATGAGGGTTTTTTGGACTCAGAAAGAGCTCTTACATCATGTCAAAAAAAGAGTTATTGCAATTTTAAATACACCAATTTTAAAGGTCGCATTAAATATTTTTTTAAATTGTTTTTACTTACCGTCTGGCCCACGATGTCGAACGATAACGTTCGCTTAGATAAGACTTAAGACACAAACTTGTTATCGTATCTATTTTTTACGCAATCAAGTTTGTTTATTCCACAATCAAGTTTGTGTCTTAAGTCTTATCTAAGCGAACGTTCTCGTTCGACATCGTGGGCCAGGGGGTTAAATAAAAAGAGACTCGCTGCTGCACCAAATAGGAAAGATGTAGAAACAACGATCAAATTTATGGTTGAAAAGAATTGGTTAAAACCTGAAGACAACAATGTAGAATTGTTTGACGTGTTTGGTTACATATTGAAATTTATTACCCCAGAGAAAATCAGCGAATGTAATAAAAATAATCCTCCTACTAAGCCACGTTCTACTAAGTCACATCAACGTTGGATGGACTGTTTCAAACATTTTCAAAGTAACAATGTACCGTACACACGCTTCGGGCGAATTATGGAACTAATATTTTGTTTTCCAGCAACATCTGCAAGTGTAGAGCGTATATTTTCGTTGACCGCAAAATTATGGACAAAAGAAAAATCGCAACTCAAGCTAGATACTTTGAAACATATGCTATTTCTGAAATATAATTTAAAGTACAACTGCGTTGAATTTTACAATTTTTTGAAAGAATCCCCAACATTGCTGAAGCAAATTTCATCACAGGATAAATATTCAAATTACTTATAACAATATAATTGTCTAAATTTAACTTGAATAAGAATTTTTTCCATAAAAAATGGCCCGGTTTTAAGTTTGAATGTTCCGGATTTTAGTACTTTTTTCGAAATATGTCCCGGTTTCGCTCAAAATTGAGGTGGTCACACTAGGTATAAATAGTAAGGAGATCAGATGGAGTGCAGTATTTCCTACAACGTTTTAAAAAAAAAAACTTGAAAATGTGTTTGGTCCAGCGGGCATCACACTGGATTTTCATGCCTAGAACATTAGGAGCGTCTGATTTAATTTCAATAATATTTACACCGCCCATGAAAACTGTTGAAGCCACACGATCTGCCCTGCATTTGTGCGTTAATATACAACATTGAGTCTTACGTGCGTTAAAATCGAATCTGTTCGCACAACCCTATTAATATCATGAAATATT
The DNA here is from genome assembly GCA_950370525.1 of Bellardia bayeri. Classification (NCBI taxonomy): domain Eukaryota; kingdom Metazoa; phylum Arthropoda; class Insecta; order Diptera; family Calliphoridae; genus Bellardia; species Bellardia bayeri. The sequence goes on from OX493268.1 coordinate 64,374,759, forward strand.
ATATTCTGATCAATTATCATCGCAATATTTTATCATAATATTTCGTTATTAATCATGATTTGATATTCTTACATCATATTCTAATCCAATATGTTCATAAAATTGTCATACATGATGTGTTTTGATTTGTTATAGTCGTCAAAATTTAATTAGTGCGAATTTAGCATTGCAAAGAAATGTTGTCCCCACAATTTGCATTGAGCGTCACTTTTTTATAAATCAAGTAATATTACTAGTTTTCAATTTGAAGTTTAAATAAAGTAAATATCGTAAGGAAAGTACAAACTTTGATTATTACAAAAGTGAAAAAGCGAAAAAAAAAATTCAAGAGTAAAACAACAAAATTAACGGCAGCTTAAAGAGGACGGAGATATCGAGAGAAAATAAAGCTCGATAAAGCGCGTAATGACGAATATAAAAGAAAGAAGAAAGAAAGGTATAATCGTGGTATATTTGAGTTTAATTTTTATTGTTACTGACTGATTCTGTTTTTGCTACAAACTTAATTCGAAAGTGGTAAAAATGAATGAGAATGAAGTTGCCGCTTGTCATTTCATGAAGTTTATACAGATTCAGAATAAGAATTCGAATGAAAATTTATAAATTAATATTTATAATTAAATTAAATTATTGTTTTGTGTCAAATATATACATATGTATATAAGTTTTTTCAAAAATTACTTCCTTTTTTCCATTTTTGTTAAAGACATCAAAGAATATGTATATATTTAGTTTTGTATGAACATTTTTGTTTTTTGAAGAATTTTGTTTTTTTTTTTTGTATTTACTTTTTGTAAACGAATAAACTTTTGTTCGTTAAACTTTAATTTGGCATTATTTCTTGTTTACGTGCAACAAAATCTCTTGATCGTCACAAAATATCTTCAGCGTCACACTTAGTTTTGTTTTCCTTAAAACGCATATAATTGCAGTTTTTTTAAATACATTATTACAAGCCTATTACATTGCAAGTAACCTCTAAGTTCACGTCTTTTTTTACCAAAAATTTACATATTTTTATCTTAAAACTTTAAAATAACTAGTCATTTAAAAAAAAAATAAAAATCAAATTAAATCGTCATTTTTTGTTTCTAATCAAAAAGATGATTTATGCAAAAGTCAATCTTGAGAAACAAAAGAACATCGTAGTAAGCTTGAATTTCAAATATTTTTGCATTTTTAGCGATTTTTTATACATATTTGGTGTGTGTCGCTCAAGATAGAAATCATAGAAAAACTAAAAAAAAATCCAAAAATATTGATTTTTTTGAGAGCCTAAAAGTACCGCCGGATTCTTCATCAATTTCTACATAAATTGGCCACTCTTACAGGCGTATTGAAAAAACTTTAAAAATAAGCAAAACAAAACACGTTGTGTACGTTTTTTTTTTTTTTTTTTTTTTTTTAAATTGACCCATATATTAATCATATTTGTTTTGAGCAAAACGTCGTTTGTTGGAAAATATGTGGTGGTAATTTTTGGTTTTATAAAATATGTATGTAAATGTAAAATTTTAACTTATAGCAAATAAAATCCTATAGACTAAATTATAAATATGTGAGACCAAACAGATATTTTGTAATTTTTGTTAAAGATAAGCAGTTATTCTATTTTTAGAACTGTTTCATCAATTGTGACACTTTTACATCAAGGATTTCGGACAACCTTGTTGAAAAACTGATGATGAACGATATGATTAGTTATAAAGCAATAATTTGTTTTGACATAGAACGCAATTATTCATAAATTATTTTCGACATGTTTTTCTTAAAAAAAACACACACACACAAAACTTACAAACACTAGTTAATATTTTTGTAAATAAATATCAATATTTGCACACTTTCAATGTATGTATATAAAATAATATACAGCCCAATCATGAATAAAAATTCCGCGGGAGTTTTTTCCCTTTTCCCATTCATCCTAATTAAATTTAATGTTAAAAAAAACTCCCGCGGATTTTTTATTCATGATTGGGCCGATAGATTTATTTTTAGTTCTGTTTAATAGTTCTTTCTTTTGTGAAATTTAAGGTTATTTCTTTTATGTACACTTTGTTTAGGTCTTTTATACTTCTTTAAAACTTTAGCATTTGTAGTAAGTCCGCTTTCACACTCTTCAATTTTGGCTCTTCAAGGCAGGGAAAAGAGAATAAAATATTTAAATTTTCATATTTCCTTTTGTTTTTTTCTTTCATGCATGTTGATTTGCTTGAAAAAGTACGTAAATTGAATTGACGAGTGTGAAAGAAATGGCAAGTTCAAAAGAAAATTAAAGAAAAACTGGTCAAAGCCATAATTTTTGGGACAATGATGTTAAAAGAAATGAAAACATCTACAGAGATTCAAAACTGCCATTGGTTAAAGGCGAATATATACGGCCATGTCACAGAATTTAATTCCGTTCGGAAGTGGAATTAATTCTGTATTTTGCTTCTATAGAAAACGTACAAGGAACAATTTTTTTTTTGGAATGAACCACTTTTAATTTGCTATGTGGAAATGTAATTTAAAGCATTTCTAGGTTTCATTCCGAAAAAAAATTTTGTTTTACTTTTTCTATAAAAGCAAAATACGGAATTAATTCCACTTCCGAGCGGAATTAAATTCTGTGACATGGCCGTATATCTCCAAATTGCGAACCCACTTGCCAGATTACTTACTAAAACTCAAACACGAACAAGATTTATTTAAGCTGATCCAACTTCCCACTAATTTTAGTCACATTTTTTCCATTATGGCAAATAGGTTTTAGTTTTAAGATTTTAATTTTTATTATAAGTCATTAAGACACATGCTTTAAATTAAATTAAAATACAGATTGCAATACAGATTAAACAATAAACCATTTTTTTTTTTACCACTTTCTATTGATTTTATTTTTTTATTTTGAATTTCTTTAGCTATTTACTATAAAGAAAACATTTATTTTCAATTTGTTACAGATAAAATTAAACATAAAGAACAGGCTAAAAAAGGCTAAAACGCAAAATAATTGATTAAATTGAGTGCAAAGCATTAAATTATAAAACTTTATTTCAATCATGAAATTACAAAAAAAAAAAAAAAAAAAAAATAGAGAAGCGACTGCAACAAATAAAACTAAAAACAAATTATAAAAATAAATAAATATCAACGATAAATACTAAATACTGCTGTAAAATAAAGAAAACCTTGATATCGATTTAAATAACTTAATAATCGATATCTTAGCAATCATATATCACTAAAAAACAGCACGAACAAAATATATTAACAGAAAAAAAAAATTAAATGACTTGGGCGCACTGTGCCATTAGATTCAAATCAATAACAGTTTAATTTCAAATAAACAAAGGTTTCAACCAACATGTAGATCGATGTCACGCTGGCAGTAAATACGTGATACAATTAACCGACATTAAGAAACGTTATTTTTAAAACACCAACATTGCTCGGATTTTACAACAACAAACATTAAAATCGCTTTAAATATTTACCAACAACAATTATCAAGCGCAAAAACACACAATTTTGTAAAGTTTTACTCATTCTGCCAAGAAACTAAACTCCAGTTTTTAATAGCTTGCTTAAATTTCAAGCCTTGAAAGAAGCAAAAAGTGAGAGTAATTAAGAAAGAGAGAGTATGTGAAATTAAATATGTATGATCAAGACCAGCGTTGTCAACTTTGAAATTTCAAAACGCACCAAAATAGAAAAAAACGCACTATTTAAAAAAACGCAACAAATTTAGAATTTTTTTTTTATTGAAAATGTTACATTTTTTTTAATTTCATAAATTCTATATAAAACTTTTTAAAAATAGAGCTAATGAATATAAAATAAGCATTTAACCATTGAAAATTAAACTAATAACATGCTATTCGTACCTGAAGTACTAATTGCTAAAAACGGGCTAGTTTCAGTACATATTTGGTACTTTTTATACCCTCCACCACCATAAGTGATGAATTGGGGTATATATAAGTTTGTCATTATGTGTGTAACACTGAGAAATATTCACCTGAGACCCAACAAAGTATATATATTCTTGGTCCTTACGAAATTCTAAGTCGATTGAACCATATCCGTCTGTCTGTCTGTCTGTCTCTGTAAAACACACTCACTTCTAAAGGACACAACCAATATCAACAAAGTTTACAAATACCCGTTTATAGTTCTCCTAAACAGTTTGGTATTAAAAATCAGCAATATCGGTAAAATAGAACCAGAGTTATGTACCAAAATGTGAGACAACCTCCATAAAAATTTGATATTTTTAAAAATGTTTCTTTCAAATTTTTGAAATATGTTGCAGATATTGTCATGAAATTTTGTGAGGAAAATAGTAAAATTCGGTCCATGATTTTTCATAGCCCCCATACAACTATCTTCCCGAAATATGGCTTAATGATAAAAAAAAATGCCTGTAAAATTGGAATATTAATACAAATTTCGGCAAAAAAATAAGTGTCGTTTAGAATGAAATAGCAAAACGAAATTTTGTTTAGTTCGGTCCATGTTTGATCGTAGTCACTATATAAAGTTCACATCTAAAATTCACTTAAATACGCATAAATCTGGTAAAAATATAGTTACCAGGTTAAAATTTAACACAAATAATTCTTAGAGATAAATAAATTGTTTTACTAAATTTTATGATGGTCGGTTCATAATTGGTCATAGCTCTAGAGCTGCAAAACTATCGATGGTCGATAGTATCGATAGTTTCATTTTTGGTGTACTATCGATTGTTTTATTCGATAGCGATTCTATCGACAAAAATTGCCTTTTAAAAAATAACAGTGTAGCTGACAAGAATTGGTCGGCGGCATATTTTAAATTAATTGTTCGGCAAAAAATTTCGGCGCCGGTGGATATTTTTAAAACTTAAATATGAAATTAGTCAATAAGATTGAAATTTTAACTTTTTCAATATAAGGCGTTAATAAAATGAATTAGTTTAACAAGTGTTAACAAGTGAAAACTCCTCCTTAACAATTCTATCACATAAACCAGTAACGAATTCATTTATCATTTCATTTAAAAAAAAAAAATTTAAATAGTATAAATTTTATTTAAAAATGAAGGAAATATTTGAGGACAAATAAATACCGAATATTAATGCGAGTCACTGTAGATATGAATATATTTAGAAAAACTAACAGTAGAGTAATCTAAAACTATGCTAATTTGACGTTATTTTTTAATGATTTGTTTCATTGGCCTTCATATTAAATTAGCCATTCTATTTTTAATATTAATTGAAGATTGAAAATCGTTCAATTACATGTGAGTTTACTATATATTTTTTAATTTTGAACGAAGGTTAACAGTTGTATGCAAAAACGAGTGCTGGTTTTAATATGTATTTAAGCAAATTTTTGTAAAAAACAAAAAGTCCAAAACATACGTACTTTAAGTTAACAATTGTTTTTGCATACAGCTTTTAGAATTCGATACTATCGATAATTTTGCAGCTCTACATAGCTCCCATATAAGGACCACATCCGAAAAAGTCACTAATCTTTACATATATCTTATAAATATCGGTACCGACTCAAGACTTTATATATATATCATTTAAATATACACAAAAATCATTTCATTTTGTGAATTTCGTTCCATATTTCACCGTTCCCCCACATAAAGCCATCTTCCGAAAATCACTTTAATACTCCTAAATCTCTTATAAATAATGGTACCGATCCAAAATTTTACACGGAAGAATTGTCAAAATCAAACTACTGGATTTTGAGAATATCAGTACATATTTGACTATATCCCCCATATAAGTTCCACTCCCGAAATCCGCGTTAATACTAATATATATCTTAAATATACCGTTATTATGTTGAAATTCCACGTGAAATATCCTCATATGCATGAAAATCACTGTTCCAATATTTAAGAAGTTCGGCCCATGATTTGTCATAGCTGCCATATAAGAACCATTTCCGAAGAACAATTTAACCCACAAAAATATCTAATAAATATCGATATCGATCCAACTTTTATCTGGATCAGAAATTTTATTCCAGAAAACATATTTTTTAGCTGTCAGTCAATAATTGGCAATAGTAATAATAAGTCCACTTCCGAGCAAAACAACCAACCATACAACTCTTGTAAATAACGTTATTGAGATGAAATTCAACCAAAATAACCCTAAACTACATAGAAATCACATTAGTGGATACTGGATTTAGAAGCTATCAGTCCATAATTGACCCATTTCTTCTATGCCACCCATTAGTCCCTTGTAAATAATGCTATTGAGATCAACTTCAAACAAAAAAGCCTCATCTTATCCTATTTTTAACAGAGTATAAAACTTGTTTTGAATATGGATAAATGTTCTTTTAATTTTATAAATTGTTAAATTACAATCAAGATTATTATGAAAATCAAACAAACTCTGTAAATTACAGTAAGAATCGGTAACTACATCAATTATAAATGGTCGAAATTAGATAAAATTTCAGAATATTTAACATAAATTATGTTGGTCGTAAAATTGTCTTTCAAACAAAATATAAATTACTAATAAAATTTGCACTAAGACTGAATAGAAAACACAGAATGAGGATATTCTAGCCCTATAACCAGTGTAGCTTTTGTATTTCTTAGTACGTTTAGGTGGAGGGTATTAAAGATTCGGCATAGCCGAATATTGCACTCTAACTTGTTTTAATTATTATTGTTTTCTATTTTAAGTACTTCTGTTTTTTTTTTTCAATAAAATTTTTAGGGCTCCATTGGGACTCTAATCCTTGTTGTTGGTCTACAGTTTTAGCCATCAGGCTACAAAAGAATTGTTATTTCCATATTTAAAATGTTAATTTTATTTTCAAACAAAGATTTTCATTCTATTCACCTTTAGCAATAACTACATTTAATTTGGTCCTTTTTCATCGTATAGATTTCATGATAATTAGTTATTGAAAAACACATAAAAAAGTATAGTCGGTCAAGCCCGACCATATAAAACCCTACACCTAATGTATGTATAACGCACAGAAATAGGCGTTATATGGCAGATATCACCTATTTTGGACCAAAATTTAGTGTCATGATTTTTGTGAATATAAATAATGTGTTAAACTTTATCTCGATATTAATACTTTTAAACGATTTATTGAGGTTAAAGTTGATTACGGGGAGGGTCTTATATGGGAGTTTCGACTAATTACAGACCGACCATTATAAAATTAGGTGTCATCATTTCTGTATACATGAAACTTATTTGTGTTGAATTTTATTTGATTACCAACATTCTTAAAAAATTTATGATCGTTAAAGTGATTTTTGGAAGTGGGCCTTATATGGGAGCTACGACTAATTATGGACCGATCATAATAAAATTGTACCGTATTACAACATATAACATATAAAATATATTTGCTTTAAATATTATTTGGATACCGACATTTTTGAGTGAGTTATGCTTTTTAAAGTGGTTTTCGGAAGTGGGCCTTATATGGGGGCTACGACTAATTATGAACCGATCTTAACAAAATTTGTAGATGTGATTTGGCTTCATATATTACTCATTTGTGGTGAAATTTGTTTGGATACTTGCATAATTCAAATATTTATGATCGGTAAACCCCAATTTCGGGAGTACATTTGTATGGGGGCAAGGTAATATAATGGACCGATTTCCACCAGTTTTAATCTGAAAATATCACGTACCAAATTTTATCGAAATATCTTCAAAATTACGACCTGTACTCTGCGCACAAGCTTTACATGGACAGTCAGCCAGCCAGACAGACGGACGGACGACGGACATCGTTAAGTCGACATAGGAAGTGATTCTAAGTTGATCGGTATACTTTAAGGTGGCTGTTGGACCAATATTTCTGGGCGTTACAAACATCAGCACAAATCCAGTATACCCTTCCCACTAAGAAAGATTTCATCACATTTTTTTTAACAAAAAAGTACACCGAGCAACAACTAAGGAGTTTTTAGCACAAACAATTTAAAAAGCACCAAAAATGGTGTGAAACGCACCAAGTTGACAACACTGATCATGACTTCTCTCTGTGGGAGAAAGAAATTCCCTCGTTAATCGTCATAACAAAATTATGTTTGAGGCAGGTTAGTATTTGCTGCAGAAATACACAGCGAAAACAAAGACAACAACAACTCAATGTCGTTGAATTATGAAAAGACGTAGTCGTTGTAGGAAACAACTTCATTTAGTTGCTGTTGTTGCAGCAGAGAATATGTTATTTTTATAACATGATGAACATAATTTACGCTGTATGTATAGGCATAATGTTGTAAAAATATTAACATATTCCTTTCTACATTATGATCATCAACATCATTAATTGATAAAAGGCCAATTGGTTTTATTATGACGGAAATTGACAATGTATCAAAAGGTTTCTTGCACCACGTTTTATTGGGTAGTTTTGTTGTTCAACTTAAATTGCAATCTACCTTCTAGTAATATTCTAAATGTCACAGAAATTGCTTGTAAGATATGATTAGATGCTTTTTGAAGCACCATAAAATTTTTTTGTTGATAGTATTTTATCTTACCATCTTTTAGAGTTGGTCAAATAATGTCGAACAAATATTTCTGCAATGTCCAAAAGTGCGGCTTCGTATCACAATGAAAGATATTTACGATCGAACGCTACTATTTCCATACAGCATCGTGTGAAACACGGTGTCCTAAAACATCAAAGATCGCAAAGAGTCGATCGAAACTTCTGTTTAGTTAATCCAGGAAAAAAATCTATCTAGAATTAAATCTATGTCCACCAGGATATACCAGAGCCACTAGTCAGTTCTCTGGCTTGTGAATTTCATCACTAATCCAGCAAAAATTTGACAATTATTGCAATTACCGAACAACTCACTTACCAATACCCACTTCATAACATGAAGTAGAACTCTTCTATACAATGGCTCACAGCTTATTTTATGCAGTGTATTTTTTTTTGTTCTCAACGCTCCATAAAAAGAAAACTTGAAGCTTGAAGCTACGTTTGGTACATTTCACAAATATTTACACAAAACAGCGTAACCACTTGTTCTACCACAAATTTGACGTTGTTTACTCTTACAAGAGTTTTGCAAGATCAAACATCAAATAAGATAGATCTAAATATTTGATGTGTTTTGTTCTAAATATACGAAGTTTTTTTTTTAAATAAATAAACGATTTCAAATATATTTTATTTAATGATTACGTCCTTTACGGCAAATATTTGCCAAGTGTGACCATGTGACAAACAAAAAATATTTATTGCAAAAATTAATACATTTGAATATATTAAAACTAAAAAACAAAAAATGCCCGTTTTTTTACGTCCCAGCTTATTTTATGCAGTCAATTTTTACTCTACCGATTGCTCAATGCAATTTGGTTTTCCGTTTTTGTTTTTTTTGCTATTTCTATCAATACTTTCTGTTGAATTATTGTGAGTCCGATTTTGTAACGTCAAGTATCAAATTAAAATATTTAAAAAGAGTCTGCATACAACGATAGAACAACCAGAATTGGTTTTAAACGATTTACCAAATGGCACTCACAGCGGCCAGAATTAATTCACTCCTATCGTGAATAAAAATTTCACATGAAATTTGTTCCCTTTTATTTTTATACCCTCCACCACCAAGAGTGGTGAATGAGGGTATATTACGTTTGTCATTCCGTGTGAAACTTTTTTAATATTCATCTGAGACTCAACAAAGTATATATTTTCTTGCTCCTTCTGAAATTCTAAGTCGACTTAGCCATGTCCGCCTGTCTGTCCGTCTCTGTAAAACACTCTCACGTCCAAACTATACAACTTAACTAAACGTAATTTCCAGAAAAATATTTCTTATTTTAGAGGTAACTTTGCTATTGAAAATCAGCAAAATCGGTTTAGGCCAAACAGAGTTATGAACCAATATGTGACACAACCTTCATAAAAATTTGACATTTTTTGTCCATTTTATTGCAATATTGTGAAATATACTGCAGACAGTACCATGAAATTTTGTATACGTTCTTTTTTTTTTTTGATAAAAAAAGAAAGTGTGCGGAAAATAGTAAGAATCGGTCCCTGATTTCGCATAGCCCGCATACAAAAATCGTCCCGAAATATTGCTCAATTATACATAAATGCCTGTAAAATTGTGATATCAAGACAAAAATTCAGCAGGAATAAGTTTTATGCCAAAAGAAATCGCAAAACGAAATTTTTTTTTTTAGTTCGGTCCATGTTTGACCATAGACCCCATATAAAGTCCACTTCCAAAATTCACTTAAACACGTATAAAACAGATTTAAATAATGTTAAAGGGCTAAAATTTTAAATAAATAATATTTATAGGCAAATAAATTGTTGTACTAAATTTTATGGTGGTCGGGTCAGAATTGGTCATAGCTCCCATACAAGGACCACATCTGAAAAAGACATTTATCTTAATATATATTGTATAAATATCGATACCGACTCAAAACTGTGCACAGATCATTTACATATATACAAAAATCAGCATACAAAATTTTGTGAGTTTCGGTCTATTCTTAACCGTATCCCCCATACAAAGTCCTCTTCCGAAAATCACTTTAACACTCATAAATTTCTTATAAATAACGGTACCGATCCAAAATTTTACACGGATCATTTACATACATGCCTAAATCAAACTGCTGGATTTTAAGAATATCGGTCCATATTTGACTATATCCCCCATATAAGGTCCACTCCCGAAATCCACGTTAATACTAATATATATCTTAAATATACCGTTATTATGTTGAAATTCGACGTGATGTTCAGCTAGTTCATTATAAAATGTATTTAATCTTATTAATTAAAATCCATAGTTAATTGATTCAAAATTGTTTATTTTTTATAATTATTTAAAGACAGATTTAATAAAAATCAAAATTGACTTATTTAATTGCCTACTTGCAAGCGATTGTCGCGTTCGCTTTTATGTATGTTCGTATTTATAAGATTTGGGGATAAGTAGTTGCCAGTAATGTTGTCACCATGTTAAAATAATGAGTTAATTATATTTATTAGTAATTTACTCATTACTTTGTAATGTTTGTTTTTGAATTTCTTTCAAAGAGCATGAAATACTACATACCTACGTACATACATATGTACTTCATAATTATAACTCCTCTGTTAAAAGATTAAAGTTTTGTTTTTACATATATTTCTGCTGTAAGGCAGAGTAGAGAGAGAAAAGTCAGCCAAAATTGTAATAAAGCAGAGTGAAGTTTTTCGGTTTCTTTTTTAAGTAAAGTTTATTAAGGAAAAACCCACAAACAACTTTCAGTTACTTTTGGAGGGAAACAAAGATTTTTGCATGATTTTTGATTTTTGTTGGTTTTTTAAGTTTTTATTACAGAGTTTTAAAACGTTTTACAGATGAGCAGAATCTGAATGTAATAATGAACATTTGCTTAACAAATACATACATTACTACAGTGCGTATAGATCGTGTGAGAGTGTGTGTGTGTGTGTTTGTTAGATCGTTTCAGTGCGATTATTTTTTTCATTTTACCTATTTGCAGACTGCATTTTGTTAACTTTGTAATTTTGAGTAGCGATGTTATTGTTTTTATGCTCTTTTCTTCGCTGTTGTAAATACACTCAATATGTTTCGGTTTTTGTTTTTTGAAATTTGTTTGTCTGATTTGTTTTGCAGCCAAATGTTTTTGATAATGTTGCGGTATTGGTTTTTATGCTAGGTTATGGTTTTGTGTTTTCATACAAGTGGCCACGACTTTATTCGCACTGCAGTTACGGTTTTTAATGCTGCCACTACTGCTGCTGCTTCATTATTCGCAGTCGCTGCTTTTTTTTAAAAAATTATTTCGTAGTTGTTTGGTTGCTGATGTTATTTTTCCAAAATATAAATAGATCCGCTGTGGAGAAATGTGGGTAGTTATATTAGAAGACCTCAACAGAGGCAGACAATTTACTGGTGCTAAATAAAGTTTAACGCCTTTTAACGCGGCAACAGGGGAGTTTTAAGCATGAGATCCCTAAATTTATTGGTGGGTTAACAAAACAACAACTTAGTGCAAATTTCGTATACCGATAAATAAATTTATAAACAAATAAAATTTATGACAAAATATAATAAGATTTATAAAGAATCAAACAATTTTGAATTATTAAAAAGAAATATTAAACAAAAGTGTGATAATTAAAATAATAACAAAAGAAGTTTTGAAAACTTTAGTTCAAAGAGTGTTAAATTTGCAGAAAACAACAAAATAATATTTGGAATTTATTTTAAAATTCTAGAATTTAAATATTTAAAATATTTAAAAACTTAGCAAATTGTTTTGTTTCTTATTTTGTTGCTTTTTTTGGCGCGTAAATTTGTCAATATTGAAAACTGTTTTGAGTGCGTTGTAAAGGAGAATTTTGCAGAATATTTGAACAAGGATTACAGTTCTTTAAAATATATAAACATTTTTTTTTTCAAAAATTTTTAATTTTCTAAAAAATTTACGGAATATGGAAATTTCAAAATTAAATATGAGTGATAAAACTTCAATTTAATGTTAGAGTTATATTATTTATATACCATATATGATAAAATTTAATGAAAATTTTAATTGCAACATGTTGCCAGCAACAATTTATTTTTATTTACGTTTCGTTGAATGTTATAAAAATTTAAAGACATTATTAATGAAGACATTTATGCAATAAATGAAGAAAACTTCAATTTGATATTCTGTTAATAAGTTAACATGTTGCCAGCAACATTTTGTAAAAATCTAAAATATTTAAATATTTGCTTGTAAATTATGTTATTGTATAATTAAAATTTCATAAAAACTTGTATAGCTGTGAAAAACATGAATTTAAGAAAGTAACAGTTTAATAAACGACCTTTTAATGTTTTTAAATGCTTCAACATATATAAACATTTAAAGAAAAAAAATGTTTTCCAAGAAAACCAATTAATTTTATTGGACTTAATTCGACAACATGTTGCCAAAAAGAAATACTTAGAATATATACATTGATCTATGATTAAAATTTAGTAGGTACATGTTGCCAGCAACATGAATTTAACAAACTTTCTGTAGATCAGTATTAGTCGAGTTGCCAATAACGTTTTCAAAAGTTTTTAAATATAAATTAAGAAAACTTAAAAAAAACTTCTATAGCAACATGTTGCCTGCAACATTAATGTACGATCGTAGCAGTTTAAACACTAATTAACTAATTAAACTTCAATTAAACGCTGCCAATTTTTGTTAATAAAATATTAAATATCTAATAAAGAGATTGTGTAGAATTTGTACAATTATTGCTAGCAACATATTAGAACAATTGGCAGATTTGAACCCCTTTTTAAGATTTAAGTAGTTTTAGAAACTTTTCTCTTTAAGAATTTAAAAAAGTTTAAAGAAAGTTTCATTAAAGGCATAAAATCAAACAACTAATACATGTTGCCAGCAAAAATTAAACAAGTTTCCAGCATTAACGTCAGTATGTTGCCAAGAATTGTGAAAAGTAATACAAGCTTTATAAATTATGTTTACCATTAACAATCAATTTAAGAGAAAAATAAATAAGATTTTTTACAAAATTTGTAAATCCATCCATAATATCCATAATAATTTTAAAGAAATATTGTTTAAGCAACATGTTGCCAGGAATAGAAAAAAGTTTTAAGCAAGTTACAAACTTTATAAATAGTATAAATTTTTGACTTTTTATAACTTTTATAAGTGTTGCAAGCTTTATAAATCATATTTACCGATGACAATCAAATTAAAAAAAGAGTAATTTTAGAGGCCTAAATAAGATTTCTTGGCAAATTTGTTAGCCATACTAATTTTGATGAAATATTGTTTAAGCAACATGTTGCCAGGAATTGTAAAAAGTTTTGCAAGCTTCAAAAATCATGTTTGCTACTAACAATCAAATTAAAAGAAGAATAATTTAGGGCCCTAAAGAAGATTTTTTGCCAAATTTGTTATTCATAATAATTTTGATTAAATATTGTTTAAGCAACATGTTGCCAGGAATGGTAGAGTGTTGCAAGTTTTTTTTGATCCATCTCACTGATAATCAGATTAACAGAATGACCATTTAGTGATATGAAGATGATTTTTGCCCAGCAACAATTTATTAATTTCTAAAAAAAAAAAATAACTATATTAATTTAAAATACAAAAATTGTGGGAACATTTTACCAGCAACATCGACTTTTTGTTAACCAAAAACCATTACATTTACTAATAATGAAGTTTAAAATAATATTTTGTTAACACTTTAATTTCTAGCAACATGTTGCCAGCAACATATTTTATAATATATATTGACAAAAACTGAAAATTTGACTTTGATAGAAAAAAGCTCAGTAAATTAACATAAATTCCAAAATTATCAGTTTATAACAATATTTTTAAGCAACATCGGCTTTAAAAAAAAATCAAATACATTTATTTACAAGAAAAGTACAATTATTTTAAACTCTGGCTACATGTTGGCAGCAACATATTTTTAGATATTTTTTTTATTATTTTTTTTTATAGAATAAATCAGAGTAAATAAAAATACAATTCAATAATTTTCGCTTTATGGCAACATTTATTTAGGAACAAATATATGTTTTAGCAAAAAGAAAAACATTGGTTTTTCTTAAAATACAAGTACAAGTAAAATACAATATATTTAATCCTGTTTCACACGTTTCAGTTTTAGCTGACCAGTTTATGTTCAATTCTCTTTTGAACTTGCCATTTCATTCACATGCGTCAATTCAATGTTCGTACTTTTCCAAGCAAATCAACATGCATGAAAGAAAGAAAAACAAAAGGAAATAAGAAAATTGACTAGTACCGTCAAGTTTGTACTCCATTTAATCTCTTTTCCCTTCTCATTCAAAAATACATGCCTTGAAAAGTCAGAATTGAAGAGTGTGAAAGCGTACTTATTGAAAATTATATGTTTATTAAAATAATTTTCCAAAATTTTCGGTTTTAGGCAACAATTATTTGGAAACATAAATTTTTGAACCAAAAAATAAGTTACATTTTCCTAAAACCTATTTTAAACTCTAACAACATGTTGCTAGCAAACATTTTTTGAGGATATACATACATAAAAATCCATATGGTTAATTGACGTTTTACAGCCCAGCAACATATACGGTAATACAAATTTCACATAGAAATTTTGACATAAAAACTAACAAAAATTATTTTCGCATGCCGCGAAAACTCCAATAATCATTAAATTAAAAAACACTAAAAACCTAAACAAACAATATATGAATTTAAAATTATTAGCAATAAAAATAAATGAGTTATTTATTTTAATTTATACAAAAAATTAAACAAAATAAAACCGTAAAATATCCGGTTAAACAAAATAAAGTTAATGAAGATTATACTCGTACGTATAATTTAATGATTAATTAGTTAAACCAAAAAACTTGCACACAATTAACAATTATTTAAAGCAAACACTAAAAACTAATTTTCTTGTTTTTCTTTCTCTCTCTCTCTTCTTTACAATTACTTTCCCGTTCCTTGTTTTAGCTCTTGGGTGCCAGCTGTGCTCTCATAGTGAGTTTTGCCTTCGCCCATCCTCCCGAGGGTGAGTGGAAAAAGAAACTGACGTGGAAGGAAGATTGGGTACAAGTCTGGAAGACGGTGAAAAAAGAAGCCTGGGAAACTAAATGGAAAAAAGTGCAAGTGCCAATTTGGAAAGAGGTAAAAGTACCAGTGTGGAAAGAAGAAAAAGTACCCGACTGGAAGATTATCAAAAAGCCACATATCGAAGAGCGTGAGGTGCCCGCTTGGAAAGAAGTCAAAGTGCCAGAATGGAAGAAAATTACCAAACCCATTTGGAAGCATATACAAGTGCCCGTCTGGAAGGACATACAAGTGCCCGTCTGGAAGGAGATACAAGTGCCGGTGTGGCGTGAAATCAAAGTGCCCGTGTGGAAGGAGATACACGTGCCCGTATGGAAGGAAATCCAGGTGCCAGTGTGGCGTGAAGTGCAAGTGCCCGATTGGAAGAAAATGTTTGTACCCGAATGGGTTAAAATGGGCATACCGGGCGAAAAGTACCTGGGCAAAGATCACGAAGGCTGGGAATACACCAGTCACGATTTGTGGCGCAAGAAGCTAATCTGGAAGCCGGTGTGGAAGAAAATCTGGCGCACCGAAAAGAAGCAAGAATGGAAGACCGAAAAGAAACAAGAATGGAAGACCGAAAAAGTGCAAGAATGGAAGATCGAAAAAAAACAAGAATGGAAAACCGACAAAGTGCAAGAATGGAAAACAGAAAAGAAACAGGAATGGAAAACCGAAAAAAAACTCGAATGGAAAGTCGAATGGATACAAGTGTGGAAGCCAGTGAAGAAACAAATCTGGATTAAGGAGAAACGTGAAACCTGGGTGGAGGAGAAAGTACAAATCTGGCGCACCGAAAAGAAACAAGTCTGGGCCACCGAGAAAAAGCAGGCCTGGAAGGATGAATGGAAATCCATACAGGTGCCCGTATGGAAAGAGGTTAAAGTACAAGAATGGAAAAAGGTATGGAAACCAGTATGGGAAAAAGTTTGGGTAGCTAGCAGTCATCATGGCTGGGATTAAGCCCTTGTTATAAGTAGTTAATACTATGTAACGAAAGAAACAAGAAACTCAAAGCATTATTTTATGGTTAATGTTTAAAAGTTTTGCCACAGTACTGAAATCATTACATCTATTACTTTTTTCTAAAGACATTTTACATCTGTAAATTTTTGTACCAAAAGTACCTTTTTTTAACCCCATACACATATATCTTTCATAAACAAACCATTAATGCATTTAGGAATTTTGTTAGTTGTTTATGCAGACTTTGGTTAATTCTTGACAAGTTAGAAACAATTGAATTTGGAGTTGAATAAGGGCTTTCAGAAAAGTACTTTTAATTTAATATATAAATTAGCAGGTTTATTCTTTTATTGAACAATAATGGTTCATAAAACAGGACTTTGTGGCAAAAGTACTATTTTGAATTGAATACATTTTAGTAAAAACCAGAGACTTTGTTTGTATATATACAAATAATTTAGAGTTTACTACAATTCCAATAATAATTTATAGAAAAGTACTTTGTAGCAAAAGCATTCTTTTGCATAAAGTACTTTTTAATAAATCACTAAGAATTTTTTAAATAATGCAATTACAAAAAATATATATTTATGCATCATAAAAAATTACTTAGTTATATGAGTACTATTTTGTATTGGGTACTTTTTTGAAAATACCTGAGATTTTTTTGTGCATAATACAAAATAAAGTATTTTATTCCTATTTAAAACAATGGTTTAATAATGGTTTAAATAATGGAAAAGTACTTTTTAATAAAATTACCAATTTCTAATAAGTACCCAAGAATTCTCTGGTGAAATACAAAAAAATATTGTTTTTTTTTAGTATTTCCTAATAATGGCTTAAAGAAAGGTACATTATCACAAAAGTATCTATTTTGCAAAATGTACCAAGAATTTTTTGGTAAAATACAAAAAATTCGTTTTTTATTATTATTTTTTAACAATGTTTAAAGGAAAATTCTTTTTGCAAAAAGACTTTTAAAAAAAAATGTATTTTATTTGTATTTCCAAAAAATGGTTGAGATAAAACTCCGGTTTGACTAAAGTATTATTTTGTAAAAGGTACTTTATAAAAAGTACCAAAGTACTTTTTTATAAATTGTACAAAAAGTATGCAATTTTTGGTTCTAACAAATTCAAATTAGAAAATAGTACTTTTCAGTTTAGGGACTTTTTAAGGTGCTCTTTTACCAAAGTGCTTTTTTTGTAAATTGTTAAAAAATTATACAATTTTTGGTTCTAATAAATTACAGTTTAGATAATAGTGCTTTTTCACAAAAGTAATTTTCATTTTAGGTACTTTTTAAGATACCTTATAAAAAGTACCAAAGTACTTTTTTGTAAATTGTTCAAAAATTATGCAATTTTTGGTTCCAACATATTACAGTTCAAAAAATAGTACTTTAACACAAAAGTACTTTTCATTTTAGGTACTTTTTAAGAATAATACTAAGAGTTTAAGCCTGAAATACAGCAAAATATATATGTATTGAAAAACTGTTTTTAACCAACAAACTAAAATCAAATTATATTTTTCATAAAACAAAAACAATTCAAACTCTTAACATATGTTACTTAGGCCCTTTTACTTCAACTCCATACAAAATTCACTAGTTACTTTCTATGTATATTAAAGAATTAAGCGTTTCACATTTTCACGCCTACAAACATTTTAGCATTAAATTCTTTCTCTTCAATTGTTATCAAAATTATTTGTAAATTTGTTTTTATTATTAAGTTCTTTGTTTATATAAAATTATTATTTCTTAATTACGCATTTCTGTTTATTTTATTATTTTTTGTTTCTTCTATTTTTCGTTTAGTTTTAAGTTTGTACAAATTAGTCATTTACTCAATTTTTTTTTCATATGACTGGCTATAAAACAAATAGTTTTATGCAAGAAATTGAGTTAATTTTACACAAAAAAAAAACACAACAATTTATAAATATATTTTGTAAATAAAACATTATAAAATAAGACAAAAGTAATAAAACTTGTTAAACTATTTTTTAGTTATGTACTTTTTTTGTTGAAAAAAAAAAAAAAAAAATAAAGAATATAAAACAATATTTGAAAGAAAATTAAATTTATTTGAGGTTTTATTAAAAAACAAACAGTATATAAATAAATATCTTAGAATAAAGAGGTAAGTAATACCCAAAACTGGTAATATTTATTTATTTATAGTAAAGTATGATTTCAATTTCTAAAGGAAACTATTTGTTCAAATTAAAAAAAATTAAAATTCAAATTTGTTTTCAAAATTATGTATCATATATGATTGATTGCATTCAATTCGAAGCATTTTACATGCAGTTCGGGATATAATACCTTTCTTCCACTTTGTATCTCTTTCAACATTCAAACATACTTATACCTATGAATTTTAAATTATTAGAAATTAGAAATACCAAATATTGCTTTACCTGTAAATCAAAGTTTATATTCGTATTCAAAGGTTAAAAATCTGTTGATATTCGTATTATTTTCAAAATTCAAGAATGTTAGTTGCAAGTGCAGCAGTTAGCAAATGTTTGAAGTGTTTCAATCATCAGATGTCTTGGGCTGACTTTCATTTACAATATACTCGTATAATCAAGAGTCATTTGTCTCAAGCTAGGCCAATGTAAGCGGCATTCGGCCGCGGGCGGTAACTGTATTAGCAGTGAATAAAAGTTTTGTTTGTTCACAAAATTATTCATACATAAAGTTTAAAGTATCGCAATTCACTTAATCTGACAATGCTATGAAAAGCGGCAGCGCGGCAAAGCAGAATTTTGTTCAACTTTTTTCTTTGCCGCTTAAAACATGCACATGTAGATATAAGTTTACTGAAAAAAAATAAAATAAAAAAATCGACAATGAAAAATTACGTTCAGAAATAAAAAAAAAATATAAATTGTTGATTTTACTTTTGTAGTAATTTAACCAAATTAATCTTTTGGCATTTACCGCTATACATATGCCGCGCTCATTTGCCTACCTACAAAAAGTATAAGCAGCAAAAAGATATAAAAGATGTTTGCTGCCCGTGGCCAAATACCATTGGCATTGGTCTTTCAGTAATAATTTCTAACTAAAATCATTTTAGGCAGCCCAACATAGACCATTAACACTTTAGTGTCCCTAAGTAATTTAGAGTGTAACCAGTTAAAACTTTTTTAGTATTTTACTTTAAGAACGAGTTTTTTTTTAATTTAGAAGAGAATCATTCAGTTTGTAATTTCAATAATATTAATACCCAGGGATATATCATCGAATTTTAAAAAATAATATCATATTAGCCGAGAAACGAAAACACTTAAAAAAAGTTCTTTAAATTATTAAACAACAAACACAATTTCTCACCATAAATGATTATTTTTCCAAAAAATAATTGATTTTCAATAATATTAAGCTCAAGCTTTTAACCCATAATTATACCCTACACCAGCATAGTGAGAAGGATATTTTAGATTTAAGCTTATGTCAGTAATGTCCAAGCTTATTAGTCTATATTATGATTGTAAAGTATACCGATCGACTCACAATCACTTCCTGAGTAGATTAAATGATGTCACGCCGTCCGTCTGTCTGGCTGGCTGGTTATCCATGTAAACCTTGTGTAGGTCACATAAAATTTAGTATGTGAAAATTTTTCTGGTCAAGAACGGTTAGGATTGAAATTAGTTGAAATTGATCCATTATTTCACTTAGCCCCCTAGGGCTTAATCGGCCATTACGTTTGTTTTCGTGCAAACTTATCTCTAGCTTTGTTAAACGTTAAAAATTTTTCTAATTAAATTAAATTCTGATTTTCTTTGACCTTTTTTTTTTTTTTTTGTAAAATAAAAAAGTTTTTTCAGCTCGAGGCCATTATTGAATGTGGAGACAATAATACGTGTCTTAAAAATATAATTGTAACTCATTCCTTGATCCGATGGATATCGAAATATTGGAAGAAATAATTTAATAAATAATATATATATACATAGGTATACACATATATTACAAATTATTGGCCTCGTGCTCGAAAAAACTTTTTAATTTTTCTAATTTCAATTTAATGTGGGCTCCACATGTAATTGTCAGAAAATAAATGCATCCATGTCATTGTTTTGGTACTGAAAACAACTCAGAAAGTATAGTCGGTAAAGTCCGACCTTATAATATGGAGTAAAAATGTAAAAACAGGTTTTCAGAAATGTGCTATATATAGGAGCTGTGACCTAATTTATAGGCACAGAAGTCATGCCTATTTCTATATAGTGGGATACTTGTGCAACTCGATATTTGTCCAAATTCTTCTAGAGAATTTCATCATAAAAGCATGTGCGTGAAGATAAATTTGAAATTTAACTCCCTAGACACAAACCTTTTATATTAACAGAATCATGTTAACTATTTAACAGTGACAATGTTAAAGTTTCAAAATTCGATATATAACTTTATTAATGATATTTTAACACAAAAACAGTCCGACAAAATTCAAAAAAATCAGAACCTATAAAAAAATGTCTCAGAAAATTTAAATAAGTTAAAAAATTTTACTCTAAAAAAATTTTTTTATATAGATTTTTGGAAAAAATAACTTTTGAAAATTGAGAAAGAACTTTGCTCCTTTTCTCACAATTCTTTGAGAGTGGGCGGAAAAAAAGTATTGGGAGTGATTCCTGGTATGGTCTAGATAAATGCCCTATACTCAGAAGGTGTTAGAAGGTGTTAGAACTTCTGAGTATAGGGCATTTATCTAGACCATACCAGGAATCGCTCCCAATACTTTTTGTCGAAGTGGTTCTTATATGGGAGCTATGACGAATTATGGACCTATCGTTATAAATTTAATGGTCATGATTTTTGTATATGTATATGAAACCTATTTTACATTTATTTGGATACTAATACTAACCGTCCGTCTGGCTGGCTGGCTGTGCATGTAGAGCTTGTGCGCAGAGTACAGGACGCAATTTTGAAGATATTTGGTACATAATACTTTTTCGGCCCAAGGACGGATGGGATTGCAACTGGTGGAAATCGGCCCATTATTTCACCTGGCCCCCATACAAATGTTCTCCCGAAATTGGGGTTTACTGATCATAATAGTCGGTCCATAATTAGTCGAAACTCCCAAATAAGACCCTCTCCGTAATTCACTTTAAGCTCCATAAATCGTTTAAAATCATTTATATCGCGATAAAGTTTAACATACATAATACTGATATTCACGGACATCATGACACTAAATTTTTGGATGATCGGTCCACAATAGGTTATATATCCCATATAGTTCCCATTTCTGAAACCTGTTTATACATATACTGGGTGTAGGGCATCTTATGATCGGTCTTGACCGACTATATTGTCTTACTTATTTTATTGTCAATTACTCCGTTTAAACTTTCCTTTGACAATAAACCTGGGAAAAATAAGGACAATTTTTCTATAACGTCAAATATATTTATGCGATATCAATCCAACAGCTTTTGAATAATAACAGGGAACTAAATCGGACCACTTTATACTTTACTAATTAGTGGGAAATGACTTGGCAAATTAATCAACTTTTTTTATATTTCTCTGCAACTATTTGTATTTTTTTTTTTTTTGTATAATGCCAGTTTCTTTTGCTTTCATTTTGTTTATGATCTTTTCTTACGGTTAATATAATTAACAGTTCATGCAAAGTATACACTGATGGTTTTAAGATGGAGTGTAGCGTTGATTCCGGCGTCTTCTGTAATGAACTCAGTTTAAAACTGTCTATACGCCTCCCAGTGTATTTCAGTATCAGACACTAGCGATTAGGGAAGCATGTAAAAGTTTATGTGAAAAAAATATTCGCGTCAGCACAGCCATCTTTGTCGACAGCGAGACGGCACTCATGACACTCAAATCCCATACTACAACATATAGTCTAGTCAGACAATGCAAAGAAAAGCTGTCAAGGTGAGGTCGTCTAATTGATATTACTTTAGTTTGGGCGCTAGAGCATAGGGACTACTACGGTAATGAGAGGGCGGACGAACTGGGCAAATAAGGATCCGCTTTAAATGTCTCAACTGGGGTATCAGTCGCAATGCCACTTGGTACCATTAAAAGTGAAATCTTCAGCCACTACTTTCAAAAGGCTGGAAAGGCAATTTGGACACCTGCAGGATCAATAGAAATATGTAGCCAGTATATAATGAGAAGAGCAGTTTGCAGCTCCTGAATATGAAGCCGAAGGACATCTCGAAACTGTACTCATCCCTTGAAGAAGTCTAAATTTTTAAATTTTGAAAAACCTCTTTTTTAAATCTATTTATGTATTTAGAATTTTTGTAATGTTTCAAAATTTTAGAAAAAGACGGCACATTATATCCTATCGGTACATTTATTCTGATTGATTTTTTTTCACAAATGCGGCCAAATTATCATTTTTAATGCGTATGATGTGTCTAACAGTGCAATGTTAACACTCTAACAGAACTCTGTTAACTTTAAAGGTTTGTGTCTAGGATAACAAATATTAAAATTTAACTTCACTCACATCAATTACATTGCAATACGGCTAATTAAATTTAAAAAATAAATTTTTGTAGCCAAAAGTTTTGTAAAGTTATGTAAAAAAAAAAAACTGGCAGCAGTCCTTATCCTTACTACAAAATGCAAATTAACCCATATACCAAAAATATTTAAAATTGATTTAATTCAACCATAAAAGTTGCAAAAAAGAAACTCTCAACAAACCCTTTTCAAAAAGCGTTACATAAAAGTTAAACTCCTTATAAAACAAAAATTAAAGTTAAAAAACAAACAAATCACAACAGCAACAACAACATTTTATAAACACGACTTTAAACATTTCGCCTTAATTTATCTTAATTCAGTTTCGGGTTCAAGTTTCGTTTATTTTTTCCGTTTTTATTGAAACAAAACAAACAGTGACGTCTTTTAAAGACTCCTATAAAGACGCAGATTAACATGAAGATGTGACACGGAAGTTAGATAAGAAACTTCAAAAAGCCCACTTGTTGTTTTAGTTTTTTTTTTTCATTTTCGACACATTCACAGCCTCAACAGCAACAATATGAAGCAGCCTCTTGAAATCTTAAAGCAGTTAGCACCAGCAAGATCTTCTTCATTAACAAATGGTATTATGTAATAACTGGTGGCTGGTAACAACAGGAAACCGAGGAAACAAAAATGAACACAACTACATAGTTGCAACAAAAAAAAAAAAGAAGAGCCTTCAAAACGCTTTACACCAGCTGCCAAAATTCATGCGGTTTTAATTTAATGCAATAAAAGCCAGCAACCCAAAAATTCAACAAAATTTTTGAAACAAAACTAAAAATAATACACAGACTTATTGAATTTTTTTTTTTGTTTTTTCTCTTGTGGTTCAACATCATCATTATCATCTTCTTTTAATGTTACCTGACCGGCCTGGCCTGGTTGGGTTTTTAGTTGCCGCCACCACTCGTGTGACCGTGTATATTTCTACCGCAAGCAGTTAACATTCAAATTTATTAATGTTTTCGTAGTGGAGTATTGTTGTAATTTTTAAGATTTTGCAAAACAGAAAAAATGTAAAAAAAAATCTCAAGGAAACATTTCGATATACGGGCTGTAAAAATAACCAATGGCAAATACCACATCTTTCAATGCAGCTCTTTAACATTTAATTTCCTACAAAAACAATACAAAACTACGAAGCCCACACTCATTCATTCATCCGTCCATCCGTCCGTCCGTCCGTCTGTCCATGCATCAAGCCAGTGCAGTTTTTTTTTCTTGTTGTGTATGTGAGCATGTGTAAATTGAGAGCTTGTACTTTAAAACCAAAGACGAAGGTAAAATAATGATCATGACGATCATGATGATGATATTGCACCATTGCTGGGGTTTAGGAGGCTGTTTACAATAACTGTTATGAATCTTTAATACATGAGAAGGATGCCTAACTAAACAAATGTACTTTAATTGTTTCATAGAAATCGTTAAAAGTTGGCAATACGATTAAAAAAAATATTGTAATTATTATAATAATTAGTATAATATTTCTTCAAATACATTAAGTAATAACTAGCCATGCTCCACTTCATGTTCTACAAAAGACTTGAAATCAAACTAACGACATACGCGTACAGAGGCTCACAGCTGATTTTATGCAGTGTATTTTTTGTTTTCAAATCTTTAAAAAAAGAATATTAACAGCAACTTAAAAAAGAAATCGCCTAATTGCTAGTTTTAATTTCAGGTTTTCGAAACTCATACGTGCCTGCATAAAATAAGCTGTGGCGTAATACAAACGATACCATTTTTTTTTTGTTAGTTTTAATGTACATTTTTGCAATAAATAATTTTTTGTTTGTTAAGGTACGGCCACATTTGCCAAATATTTACTCAAAAAAGTGTAACCACTTGTTTCAGCACAAATTTGTTTGATCAAATAAATTAAAATTAAATATTTTTTGTGCTTTGGCCTAAATAAGAAAAGTTTTTTTTTTTAATATAATTAACAAACACAAACTGCGACACTTTTTTGCCTAACTGCAGAAAACACCCAGAGTCTTTGGCGGAAATCGAAGCCGCAACCCTCTGACTGATAGTCCGGCAAACTATCGCCTAGTCTATCAGGGCACCCCATAATAAATAATAAATAAACGAGTTCAAATATATGTTAATTAGGGGTTACGTCTTTTTTAGCAAATATTTGCTAATTGTGACCTTTAAACTATAACATGTTCTGCTTTTAAATGACACCAATTCCTTTTTTACGCTCCTGTTAGTTTTCTATTCTATGGAGCTTTGAAAACAAACAAAAAATGCTTTGCATAAAATAAACTGTAAGCCACTGTATGTCATACCTGTCATTTAGCTGGACATCATTGTTGAACTTTGGGCCTTTTCGGAAATGCATCTATGTTGTCAGATCTAACAATGTGCTAGCAATGTACTGGCATTGAAATACAATTTACTTGAGTTGTGTTCGACATTGCTTTTGTATGTCATACTGCGCATATTTTAAGAACACGACAAGACTTGACAGTGTTGGTTGTGACTCTACTTGTGGCTGTGTTAAACAATTCAGTTAATTTCGAGACATTGAATTTAGCAATTTCAATATGGCAACACAGTCGGCAATCAGTCAGCTGTTTGTAAATAATTTACAATTGAAAAACTTAAAACGGATTCAGCAAAGGTAAATTATTGTAATTGGTTTTTTTTTAGCAAAATCAATAATAAAATAGAAACGAATTTTATGAATTTTAAGACATCAAAGGGAAAAAAGCGAAGTGGATGGCAATTCATAGGTTCTGTTTTCTGCAGTACGAGCTGTACAAGCATGCACTGGTGTTTTCACAGCTCCTACAGACCCGGTTTGCTCAAATTTCTGCACGATTTTTCCCAATTGTACGCACATTTGGACGATTAAATTGACCGAAAAAATCACGTAGTGCACGATATGCATTTTGATTTGAACGCCCATTTTCATCAAAATGCTGAATAACTTTAAGGCGTTGCTCGATTATGTATCTTTTAATGGTTTAAATTGAGTTAGTCTGAAATTGAGAAAAGTCAAATGAAATGCAGAAAAAACTTGACGTTGAGCTATGATTCGGACCTTAAAATTTAACCACCCTCGTATATGTATGTATACGATAATGTTGCTAAACTATTTTTCTATTTTTTTGGCAGAAACATTTTTTACAAGTTTTCAATATCAGACCTGGGTTCATATGTTTGTGCTATATTAAAGCTGCCTAAAGATAAGAGAATTTTGTATTAAAATAAATTGGATTCTTTCTCCTACACAGTTAATGTACAAATGTTACAATATTACAACGTGTGAGTAATTGCAGCAGCAACAATATAAAGCAGGGGAGGCTTTACAAATGGCTTGAAGTGCCAAATTTGAACATTTCTTAACGTTAACAGATTAACTTAAATCAGACATTATTCTGCTACTTCCAAGTAATGCAGTTGGCAATAAGTTATTATGGAAAAGCCAGTTGTTTAGTAATTACAACCTATTACCCATTACAAATTATTGCTAAGTAATTGCATAATTCGAATACATCATTAAAATTATTATTTAGAGTTTATAACTTAAAAATTAAATTTTCATTAAAATGTAGTGAGATTTTAACTATTGAGTTATGCAGTAAAGGGCCCTCAGTCGCCCATTCCTAACCTACATGACAATGTGAAAATGTGCAACAAAAAAGTTCGAGTTCAAGTAACAATAAAACACAGTAACATATTGCTTCATATAATATTTGACTTTGTTATTTGTAGCTACAATTGTTTGTTTGTTTATTGACTATTTTTGCCATGCAACATAAAACACAACAAGAAAAAACCAAGTAAATAACATAATGTGCCAAACAATCAAAGTACTCAGCAAAAATAGAGACACCAAAGCAACAACAGATTGCCAGCAATGAAATACTGTTTTTATACTAAACACCTTCACAAGGAAAAACAAGTAAGAAAGTAAAGTCGGTCAAGCCCGACCCTACACCCAGTATATGTATAAAACAGTTTTTCAGAAATAGGCGTTATATGGGAGATATAACCTATTGTGGACCGATCATCCAAAAATTTAGTGTCATGATTTCGGTGAATATAAATATTATATGTGTTAAACTTTATCTCGATATAAATAATTTTAAAAGATATATGGAGCTTAAGTTGAATTACGGAGAGAATCTTATATGGGAGTTTCGACTAATTATGAACCGACCAATATAAAATTAGGTGTCATTATTTCTGTATATAAGAAACTTATTTGTGTCAAACTTTATTTGGATTTATGATCGTTAAAGTGATTTTCGAAAGTGGGCCTTATATGGGAGCTACGACTAATTATGGACCGATCATAATAAAATTGAACCATATTATTTTTATACATATAAAATATATTCGCGTTAAATATTATTTGGATACCAACATTTTTGAGAGAGTTATGCTGTTTAAAGTGATTTTCGGAAGTGGGCCTTATATGTGACCTACGAGTTATTACTGACCGACCTGCACAAAATCTATAGATGTAATTTGGCTTCATTTACCACTCATTTGTGATGAAATTTGTTTGGATACTTGCATAATTCAAGCATTTATGATCAGTAAATCCCAATTTGAGGAGGACATTTGTATGGGGGTCAGGGGAAATAATTGACCGATTTCCACCAGTTTCAATCCCATCCGTCCTTGGGTCGAACAAATTTCACGTATCAAATTTTATCGAAATATCGTCAAAATTGCGACCTGTACTCTGCGCACATACTTTACATGAACAGCCAGCCAGCCAGACGAACGGACGGACATCGTTAAATCTACTCAGAAAGTGATTCTGAGTCGATCGGTATACTTTAAGGAGGGTGTTGGACCAAGATTTCTCGGCGTTACAAACATCAGCACAAATCTAATATACCTTCCTCTCTATGGTTGTGTAGGGTATAACAAACAGACGCTTACATACATACATATATATTTATTTATTTACAGCAACATGTTCCTGTTGCTTATGAGAAAAACTAAAAACGATTTCCTCTTTTCTAAAAGATTAAATAGATTTGATAACAACAACAAAATACTATTACATAATCCATATAAAAAATATTGAAGCCAGTGAAAAGGTTTGTTAAATCGTTAATGTAAATAATTATAAATCATGGTTAAGTGTCAATTTGAATTCAAAATTATTTGAAAAACATTTAAAAATTTTAAAAAAGGCAAAAATAAAGAAAATCATTTTTTATACTCTTCACCTTCATGAGAAGGGTATATATAAGTTTGTCATTCCGTTTGTAATTTCCACAATATAATTTTCCGACCCTATAAAGTATATATCTGGATCCTTATAGATAACGGAGTCTATTAAGCCATGTCCGTCTGTCTGTCTGTAGAAATCAATTTTCTAAAGTCCCCAGATATCTTCGGGATCCAAATCTTCAACAATTCTGTCAGACATGCTTTCGAGAAGATTGCTATTTAAAATCAGCATAATCCGTCCATAAATAACGGAGATATGAGCAAAAATCCGAGACAACCTCTGAAAATTTCATCAAAAAAACTATGAAACAAAGTGTATTAATATAATATATACATGTATGTATGTATATAATATAATTATGCATCCACAACAATGGTGAAGGGTATATAAGATTCGGCTTAGCCGAATATAGCACTCTTACTTGTTTTAATATAAACTTGGTTGGCGGAGATTTAATCTCTCAAATTGCCAGGTATCCCACAATCGATTTGAAAACAGTCCCAAGTCGATCTATAGCTTTATAGAAAACTGGAACGTATTCCAAAAAATGTATAGCATGTGACCAATGCACAACTTCGAAAAATCGTAACGCGGTACAGTTAGACGACGCCAAGCATTAACCAATGCAAGAGTGAGACGCAATTGTCTCGAAGGCAGCGAAAAAAGTACGGCCTGATTGCCCTTAAGCAATAATGACAATGAAGCGCGCGTTCTCTACCTCCAACCAGAGCTGAATTACGACTGAAAACAAACCATTGCTAATGTGTATAGGCAGCAGGGAGGCCAAACGGGACTATTTTTGCAAATGCCAGAATGCGGGATTTTAAAAAAGTTCCTTTTTTTTTTAATTATTTATAAACCAATTTGTTTTAATAAGAAACAAAAATCCCGAAATCCGAAATCCGCCCTAATAGGCAGCAATATGAATTATTTATGGCACTCTACTTGAAAAGCAGTAAAGAAAATTTATACAGATTTTATAGAATAAAGGTGTGGTCACACAAAGCAAATATTTGCTCAAAAAAGCGCAGCCACTTGTTTTAACAGAAATTTGTTTGACAATGTTTAATGTTACAAGTCTTTTGTAAAATCAAACATTATCGAATTAATTGAAATTAAACAATTAGTCCTTAGTAAAATAATTTTTCTAAAAAGAAACTCGAAAAGTAATATACATTTTATTTAGTAGTTATGTATTTTTCGTCAAATATTTGCCATGTGTGACCGTACCTCAAGCAAATTGAATGCTCAGTGTTGCAAAATTGAAACAAGTTATCCAAAAAAGTATGCAACATTTTTAAATAAACTAAAGAATTCTTATAAAAATCATTTAAATTGTTATTGTATTGTAAAGAATAAATAATGTTCAACAATTATAAATGATACACAACGATATATATACATGTCGATACTTTTACCAGAATGTTCCAGCACAATTAGGACATGATTTCGTGAGTTACGTTATGGAATTTAAATTTTAAAACAGTTATCAATTCGTTTGGCTTTGTATAGACTCTATTCTAAACATAGTCCTTAAAAAAACTAGTGTTTATTAAAAAAAAAACAGTGGGTTATACATAAATGATTTCAGAGCAATTGAATTGATTGTAAAGCCAACAAAAATTTTATGTTATTCTAAACCTTTATATTATTTATGGTTATATATGGTATTGTAGCTTTGTATATCTGTCAGTTGAAATCAAATTTTCGAATTTGCCATAACACTTACAAAAATGAATAATACCTGAATATATCAAATACAGTCCTAGTTTGGTTGCTATTTAAAAACGTCAGAATCAGCCCAAAATTGAGTGAAATATAAGCAAAATAGCACGACTAACTCATTTATTATAACATGTATCTAATCATGTACCTAAGTGGTAAATCTAGACAATATACATATGTATGTAGATATCAAGTGAAAGGTATTTCAAAGACCTTTCTAAAGATATCTAAAGCACCTTAGTAATTCTGACAGACAATGAGGCAATTGCAAGAAATTGCTCAGCAAGTAAAGCGTTCCCTCAATTTTGCTAGATTTCCTTTGCTGAATTTCTATTTAGTTTTGTGTTATATAAAGATTTCTATTTTGTTAATATTTGCAAAGAAAACCTAGAACTATCAGATGAAGTAGCTTACCCTGTATGCCATCACTTAGGTTACAAAATAAATTCTCTGATTGCTAAGGTCTCCTTTTATGATTTTTATTAATAATGTTTTATTAGAGGAACAACAGTTTAGGAATAATTAATTAACTTTTAAACTTTTGCGAAAAATACTTTTGAAAAGATCAATTACTTATTGCAAAGTAAACACACAACATGTTATGCCATGTTGTGCCTACTCAAACATGGTGTTATGCATTGCTAGGTCATCTCAAACATAGTCAAAATATTTCATTACAACACATTCAAATAGCTTGTGTCGCCTTTCCAATTAAAATCTATCATTTTCATTACTTTTGAAAACATCAAAAGTACTTTGTGCAAAGTAGTCAAAATTTCCTTTGTCATGATATAAAATATGTCTTTATTTTATCTTTTATAACATGACATTGTCATGTTATGTCATTGCAAAGCCTCAAAATTGCTGTACTGTGTCATGAAGAATTTTAGCGCTGTTCATTGCTGTAGTTTTTAAATTGCAACGTCCAGCTCTTTTATTACTTTCGATTAATTAATTATAAAAAAGTTAATACAATTGCCTCTCTCATGATATAAAATATGTCTGCCTTTAGTTGTTAAACTTACTAAACAACATGTTGTAGAAAAAAATTTCTTTCCTTATCAAATATGTCGTTTTATATTGTGCCTACTTAAATATGGTGTTGTACTTTGAGTCATGTTATGTCATTGCAATAATTCCTAATTATTGATCTGTGTCATAAAGAATATTAGCTGTGTTTCATGGTGCCATAAATACAATTATAGAATCTTGTGCTTTTATTAGCAAATAATAATGAATATGTAAACAAATTTATAACCTTGTAATTTCTTAACTTGTTGTAGTTTTATATCCTTAAATTAATATTTAAATGTTGTTATGCTTAGGTTTTCTTAAGATATGCCAAAATTCTTATAACATATGAAAAAATATGTGTATTTAAGGAAATGCATTTCTTGCATACTTCTAATACAAAATGGAATTAACATTAAATCATGTGACATAACCTGTGTCTTGCTTGTCATTAAGCTAGGTTATAATGAACAATGAAAATCAAGTGTTTTTTGTACGTTACTGTATGTTTTGACATTGTTTAAATGAAGCTACAATTATTTTGAAGTTGTATTCGGCTTTAACTTCCCATGTTATGTGGAACAGGTTAGTGGAACACAGCATGACTTGACACTAGTCATCTTGCAATACAAGACAACATTTGTCAGCTTATTATAGAAATAATATACAATTTCTAAACCATATTTTTATATGTAACAAAACAGTCAAACAAATCCATATGCCGCCTATAATTTTAGTTTATTCATATAAACATATTAATAAACGATAAAATTAACAAAAGTCTAATAATATAAATAAAACCCATAATAATAATAGAAATAAATAATAATCATAACAATAAAACCAAAACACTATTCATAGATTGATAGATAGATAAATAAATAAATTAGTTAATTATTTTAAAATATATTTCTGTTAAACATTATAAAATAATCTAATGAATTTCAAATTTGTCTGTCAAAATTTAGCAAACATCAATTTATGAAACCAGCACGTAAGATCACTTGCTGCGCAGCTACAAACAAATATCGATCAATTATCATTTGCGCTTTCTAGGGGTCATAGTATCATCACCTACATTAACATTGTTGGGTTTTTTTTCCGTAACGTCTTTTTTGTTTCTTTTTCTTTTACTCAATTTACTTCAATGGCATGAAGGCGCCATATAGCTGTTTTATTAGTTGTGGATATGTTTAGCAGTTCCAATAGACATTTTAATGACTTTGCAATAAACAAAAATGTTTGTACAAAAAACGTATCTCTAGTAAACAAAAATTAGTTCAAAGCGTAATAGCTAGCAAACAGCAATAACCATCAGCTGTCAGTCAGTTTGACGTAAAGTCAAATCCAAAAACAATGTTTTTTAAAAATGATGTATTAAAAAATTTTAAATTTAAAAAACCTTGAATTCGAATTATAAAGAAATATTTCTTAAATTTATTGGTTAAGGTAATTTGCTTAAGGCTTGCCAACAATATGCTGCATTAGCAGCAGTTAAATATTAAAAAGAAAATGCTTTCCTAGTTTCTAAAATTAGGTTTCATATTGCTGCAACATGTTGCCTAAAGATTTATACTGATAACTGGCGAAGTTCCATATATTACATGAGAGTCGCATAATTAACTCGTAAGACTCTACCATAAAAGTATAAATATAAATCTTACAAATAATAATGTTAGGAATAAATGAAACTACAGAAAACCAGGAACTATTGTTTAATAGTTAATAGATTTTAACTGTTTACCTGAAAATTTAATCATGGTTTACTAATAAAAGCAGTAAAAATAAAAATAGATAAATGGACAGTCTAATATTCTTTATGACACAGCATTACACAACTAGAAATTATTGCAATGACATAACGTGACAATGTTTAAGTTGACCTATCAATGCACAACACCGTATTTGAGTAGGCGACACAATGAACTGCCCTAATATTCT
Source organism: Bellardia bayeri (assembly GCA_950370525.1). NCBI lineage: Eukaryota > Metazoa > Arthropoda > Insecta > Diptera > Calliphoridae > Bellardia > Bellardia bayeri. Next base: position 64,407,777 of record OX493268.1, read on the forward strand.
TTATGACACAGCATTGTTGCAATGACATAACATAACAATGTCTTAACATGACCTTACAATGTACATACAACATAATTTTTGAGCAGACACAACATAGCATGACATATTTGAAGAAGCAAGAAATTTTTCTACAGCAAAATGTTTAGTAAGTTAAAAACAGGGACAGATATATTGTATATCATGAGAAAGGAAATTTTGTTTACTTTACAATAAATAATTGCTACTTTATAAAGTAAATAAAAAAGATAGACGTTACAATTTAAGATGCAACACAATAAACAGCACTAATATTCTTTATGACACTGTTCAAACATTTGAACCCTTTTGCAATGTCATAACATGACAATTTTTTAGTAAACCTTTTCAATAATTAATTCATATATTTAAATGTTTCTTTTGTAAAAATTAACAACATATGTCTAAGTTTCCTACACTCTAATTAAACAATTTTACTAAAAATTATCCAAGCAAAACCATTAGCATTTAAAACTTGAGTATAAAGCGTGATCCATTTCAAGGTTCCCTACTTTTTTAAAGAAAAAAATAACACAGAAAATTCAAATTTAATGGGGAATATTTATTATCATTTGAAAGAACATTCTTTGACATTTATTTTTTGAAGATTATGTCTATCAAATGTTGGCCGTTGCTACATCGCAGATGGTCTATCCGTTGAGTCCAATTTTCGACGACTCGTTCGAGCAATTCGACTGGTAACTGGCGAATGACATGCGTGATGTTTTCCTTCAAGGCCTGAATCGAAGCGGGTTTGTCCGCATAAGCTTTAGACTTTACATATCTCCACAGGAAAAACGATCTTGGTGGCCAATCGACCGTCCCAAAACGTGAAATTATGTGCTCACCTAAGTGTTCTCTCAATAACTCCATTGATTAATGCGATGTATGGAAAGTGGCACCGTCTTGCTGAAACCAAAATGTCGCCGAGGTCACGAGCTTCAATTTCAGGCATCAAATAGTCGGTTATCATGGCACGATAACGGTCGCTATTGACGGTTACGTTCGCTCCGGCATCATTTTTAAAGAAATATGGACCGATGATTCCACCGGTTCACAAACCACACCCAACCGTTGTTTTTTCTGGATGAAGTGGCAGTTCTAGAATCTCTTCAGGTTACTCTTCGTCCCAAATGTGTCAATTTTGTTTGTTTACATTCCCATTGAGCAAGAAATGGGCCACATCGCTGAAAAAAATTTGCCTCGAAAACGTTGGATCTTCTTGGAACTTTTCAAGAGCCCATAGAGCAAAGCGATGTCGCTTGTTCAGGCGTAAGTCTTTCCATTATGAAATTCCAAACAATACTAAACAAAAATAACATGACAGTACGACACGACTCACTCGTGATCTGGCAAAAAAAAGGCTATTGAAAAAAACATATTTACTCTAGATTTTTTTTTGTTTGCAAATATCCAGAAAATTAATAGAAATCTTGACATTACACAATTTTAAATAAAAACTCCGTGCTTTGAAGCAGAATATTCATTGTAGCATTAAAAAAATTCAGTTAAATTAATAGAAAATGGTCGTACTAAATTTCGAAGAAAATTTGTTTTTGTACTTTGGGCTTAAATTATATTTGTTAACTTACTAAAAATATATAAAAATTAAAAATCGAAGGGAAACATTTGGGGCCACCTTTGAACTTTTAACCTTGGAGTGATTCTTCATAAAAATAATTAAGATTAAATTTCATAATGAAATGTGACTCCAAAATTTGGTGTTATTTTTCGTTTTTTTTTGTGGCCATTATTCGCAGAGCTTTTCAAAGGCAGCACAGGACCTGTCAATGTTCAATGTGGCATTTAATGGCCTTTTGAAAACAATTCAATATTTACAGGCCTTAAGCTTTGTACACACGGTTGTCAGATCTTACAACGTTGTCAGATCTAGCAATATACTGACATTGAAAAATTGTTAGCAAAAGGTATCTTGTCAATGCTTTTTCTTACAACGTTACAACATTTTTCTGACAACGTTGTAAGATCTGACAACCGTGTATCTGTACCTTTAGCTTCCTACGTTTTAACATATTCAGCCTTAAGGCTTCATTAGTCTTTACTTTCTGTTGCTGTTCTGTTCCGTGTCGTTCTGTTGTTAAATTTTTGTAGTTAGTTTTTCCGTATAAACGTATCAGCTGTTTTAGGTAAACAGACAACACACCGCGAAAATAAATCAAATAATACAAATCAAAGTTTTTTTTATTGTACAATATGTCATTACTTTCGACTAAAGTAATGAGTTTTTCGTCATCCATCGTTTATTTTTTATATTTTTATAACTTTTATACAAAAAATTAATTAAATGTAAAGAAATTGAAAATTTTTGTAATAAACCAAAAATTTTTTGTTGTGCGATGTCAGCTGTTTTGTGCTGTCACTTACAATTACTTAGCAAATTTTTGTTTTCAACAAATTCGTCCGCAAAGTCACGGAAAGTAACAAAACAACTAACGACTTCTACACATTTTCTATTTAACAGAATTAAATCAGTTGATTCGGAACCGAACGGAAAGTCTCTACTTCTGCTTTTATGCAAAAAAAAAATAACTTAATAAAGGCTGGTAAACCAATGTGAAGCAGAATTTTTTAAAAAGGAAAAGCAGAAACAATTTGTCGCTTGCTGCCAATTTACACAAGGCAGTTCTTATTGAAGAGATTGATACATTTTTTTCCTTGAAATTTCTTCGATGTGCACACTGCACAATTCTCGTATTTTTATTTAAGACCATTAAATGGCGCTGAAATTATTTGTTAAAATAAAGATTTGTCAACTAAACAACATCATTTGTATAATGTAATTAACAAAATTCTATTTATAGCCTCCTAATTTAACTACTTGGAGATAACAATCTTTAGCAGCTATTTAATCCAAATTGACGACATTTAAAACAATGGTGGAAAAAAACTAATTAAATAAAAAAAACGCATAAAAAATAAGCAGAAGCTGAAATTAATGAAAACCTAATTAACAACGTTAGACACAGACACAATAAAAACAACAATAAATTTGTAGTAATACAAATTTGTAATAATTATAAAATAATAATAATAAAATAAAAATAATAATAAAATAATAATAAAAAAAATAATGTAAATTTGTTTGTAACTTATAACATGTAAAAAAAAATATGTTTAATTCCCGAAATATTTTTCTCAATAATGGTGAGTTAAATAGATGATGTTTACAAGCAGATCTTGGACAACAAACATTGCTGATGACGCAGTTGGCAGGGAAGAAAATGTAAATTTTAAAATTTTAAAATTTTGTTGATTTTTAATTTTTAAACACCCTAGTTAGATAAGAACATATTTAACTTTAACATGTGGGGCAACACTATTCTCTTTGCGTGCTGTTAAAGTCAGCTGATTATGTACCAGACGTTTTGTGTGAAATTGGCGGGGAAAATTTTGCAACTTTGATTGTTTGTTCTGGGGAAAGTTTACACACAAAAGTGAAAAGGATTAATATGGAAAACGATTGTCCAGGTATGTAAAACTATAGTTTACTAATGTTTGTGTGGTTTTTATGTGGTTTTATCCAATTGTAACGTGTTTTGTTTATGTGTATTTTTAGAATGAGCTTAACAAGTGTAGTTGTGGATAAGAAGTTATTAACCAAAGTGTGCAGATTAATAAGAAACTAATCTTTTTTGTCCGAATCCACACGTTTTCGAAAGAATCAAATTTTTCTAGTACAATATGTGTTTAGTCGTGCTGAGCTGGTTGACATTTTGAGCAACAACAATCGCTCAGGAGACGCCGTACAACAGCACATATTAGAAAACATTGCTCAAAAGCATTTAAATAACGTGAACATTAAGTCAATAAATGAAAAAGTGAAAGCCTTCGTCAATTATATAAATAAACACTTGCCGAAGTGTAATTTAACTCTGGAAAGATTTAAGGGAAAGCACTCAAAATGGCTTGCGAAAAGCATATTCATAGAATCACTGGTCATTATGCGTTAGCAAATAAAGTGGGTCACCCAAAATGTGATTACAAAAGCGCTGGTCCTCGTCTGAAAAGAAAATTTGCCGCGGAACTCTCAGAGGAGAATAACAACTTAGCTCCCTTACTTATACATGCTGCCACAATAGGAGATGGTAGGTCATCTTGATAGGTCATCTTGGGAGTATAAAAAATATATACAAACCATATTTCAATTGAATAGCTTCATAAACAAAAAAGTTGGAGCAAATCGGCCAGATCGGCTATATAGCAGCTATATGAAATAGTGCACCAAATCATATAAAACTTGGTAAGTCATTTTGGAAGCATAAAAAATGTACACGAACAAAATTTCAATTCAATAGCTTTAAAATTAGAGTTTATGCCAAAATAAACGAAAAAAAAACCCATAGTGCAATGGTATTCTTTGAATTATTGAATTAATGAACTCAGGACAAATAAAATTTTCTCTAATCATTTGCAACAAATTAAACATTTACGACAGCAAAAAAAAAACAATGTATTTGTTGCATTTAGTTAAGTTAATTATAAGAAAAATTTAAATAGGATCAAAATTTCATTCCTTATAAAAACAAAATTTAAACTATTTATTTATTGGTTTAGTTGTATTGCTGTAAATTAATTGCTTAAAGCAGATTTATATTTAGGAAATTTTTCACACAACATTTATAATTTTATGAAAAAAACAATTGTTATAAAAAAAACATTTAAAGAAATCTATTGGAATAATTTAACAAAAGCTTAATAGCGGATTCAAGAAATTGTTTAAATAAATATATTTTTTTGCAATATTTGCTTGTTTTGTTATATGTTACTTTTGTAGTGGTTTAAATTATTTTTAACTGTCATTATGACATATATACAAAATAATACAAACTCACCACCACAACAAGTTTGTAGAGTGCAAGTACATATCGTCGTCGAATATCCAAAAGTACATATTGTCAGAAAAAAACATCAAAATCGAATTTTTGATTGCTTACACAGCCCGGCAAAAAGAAAACTTTTGTTTTTGGATGCCTTAGATTTCTTAGTCAGTTTGCATGCTTCAATGCCTATAATTCATTTTTTTTTTTGTATCAGCTCTAGTTTTCGAGATACATATTATTTGTTTAAGAAAACTACGTAGTTATGCGAATTATAGTAACAGAACTAATAAACGCTTCATTCCATTCAGTAAAAATAAAAAACCGAATTTCGGCAACAATATTGTCTTTATGCTGCATAAAGATTATTTTGATGCCATGAACTAGTTTTTTATACTTTTTTTTATTTTTAAAAATTCATAAAATATAGAGAAGACGACCAAAGTTCATTACTATTTTCCTGCCGTCATATAGGAAAATATGTTACGCATATAGCAAGTTATATCTTGTTAAAATCCATTCACAACTGTGGGTTTTAAATAAATAAAGTAACTCTATCAGCCCAATCATGAATAAAAATTCCGCGGGAGATTTTCCCATTTTTCCTGTTCAAATTCAATGCTAAAAAAATAAAAAGGGAAAAAAACTCCCGCAGATCTTTTACACAGATCTTTTATCTTTTACACACATATACATACAAACGGGACATTCCTAGTGCAGAAAAGCGTAATAAATATTCTTGTTCTCTTTCCCAATCACGTTCATGACATAGATAGTCATGATAATAAATCTTATGTTAAAACTGCACAAATAATAGGTAGGCCATCAAGAACACACTCTAGAACGCCAAGTCACAAATCTTCAGATCGCCAACAATTTCAAAGTGTTTATTAACTAGATAAAGCTCAAGACCTATAAAAAAAATATGCGCATTAAATTCTTAATTTTACCTCTGCGAATAGCTGAGTGGGTGCAAACTAATGAATCAAAGAAAACTGATACTAATAATTTAAAAAACCAACAAAAATATGGCTCAAATTCGTTTAGTTTAAGCCATAAAGTTGCAAAACATGCTGACCGATAATTAAAAAAAAATTATAATAAATTTAGAATATTTCGTGAATAATTTTTTTCTAGAATTTATTTTCCTTTTACTGCAATCGTAAATAATTTTTCTCTTGCAATGTATTCTCTTTTTCACCTGGGAAAATATTCCCATTCAAAAGAATTGCCTTATCGTGAACGACCATTTGAAAACAGTTTTTTTTTCCTTTTTCGTGTTCGTTTAGATTTGTTCCGTTTGTTTTCTCTAGGGAACTTAATAAAAATGTATGTATGTAATTTATTGAATATTTATATTATTTAAAATTCAACAAATAAAGTACAATAGGATGCAAAATAACCGTCCCATTGCATGTGCTTTCGTAACGGTTTCCAAAGATGTGGTGGGAGAATTTTGGAGAACTAAATAGTTATGGTCCTCCTATAAAAAACGTCCTTGAATGGAAAAAGATAGTTTTGCTTTAATTAATGTACATTTTTATACATGTATATACATATAACTTGTTACAGATATGGATGACCAAGATAGGTATGTTTGGTCAAAAGCTGCCGCTAATTTGAAGAGACAACGGGGAACAACAGGTGGATAGTGTAGTGTAGTGTATTTATGACTTGATAGGGATGAAAGAGTCGGTAGAAGTCCAGGTTTTGTTTAACCAAAGACAGTTAAGAAGGTGAAAGAAATGATGCACATATTTCTTACCATGAACAAATTAAGTTCTAAAGTATCCAGATTTTCAGTTCTGAAGTACCCAACTTTTAAAACCAGCTCCATTAGACACCCCACTAGAGTGTGTCACATATTCTCAACAGTTTCTCTCTTTAAACTATAATATTTAAAAACACTACTTTATTTGCACAAATTTATATAATTTATATTTATTGATCTTCTTTCTTATTTTACATTCACTACGAATTGATAGCGGGAACAGATGTTTCCGTGATATTCCCCTTCTTAGGGAATGAAAATTTTATGGGGTCAAAAATTTTACATTTTGTTAATTTTAAATGAAAAAAACTATTTATTTGTTTCAAAAAACACACATACAAAAGGACGTAACAAATATACAGCCATGTCACAGAATTTAATTCCGTTCCGAAGTGGAATTAATTCCGTATTTGGCTTTTATATAAAAAAAAAAAGTAAAACGAAAATTTTTTTCGGAATCAAACCACTTTCAATTTGTTATGTGGAATTGTAATTTTAAGAATTTCCGGGTTTCATTCGGAAAAAAACATTTCGAAAAGTGTTGTATTTTCGCTTGAGTTATTTTAGTTGTTCGGTTTTAATTCCATACTCCATCAATTGTTTCTATTTTAAAACATTTTTTGCTTCGACTGTAAAAATGTAAAAAGTGATGTTACGTACTTTTGGATTTTCGACAACGATATATGTATTACATTGTCTCGTGGCTGAGTTTGTCTCGTGTGGACAACTCTTGTTGATGTTATGTTTTTGTTACAACAACATTGTTAGAGCATTTGTTCACACATCAATGCCTGCCATTAAATGAGAGTTGCACACAAAGAGACCTCAATTTTTGTTTTAAATTATAAAGAAAACTATTGACATGAACAAGTACATCGATACGTTTTCCCCTTACACAAGAATATCAAACGGTTTGTGTTCGTTTGTTCTTGTGTGCACAAGATAATGGCTCGTCAAGTCTTTGAAGAGCTACCCCCCTTTTTAATATCCAACATATTGCAGTAATTTCCAACATATGTAGCTTATCTCATGGTCCATGAACACCCATACTATTTTCTTAATTTTATGTTTCTGTTATTGCTATTGCTATTATACGATGAGCAAATTAAATGTATATGGTTAGATACAAAACAAAAAACAAGGTCATTTTAAGACATGTAAGTTAAACCTGAATGTAGTAAAATGTTGCCATTGTTAAACAATATATGAACAACATCATCATACACAACAATTTTTTTTACAACAAACAACAAGTACATATGCACTTGTAAACGTTTTTGTTTTTTCTTTGTCTTTTCTTTCAAAAAATTACACAAAAAAACACAAGTTAAAAAGCAGATGATTTTGTATAGAGTGTAATAATAATTATTCACAGATAATTATATGTGTATGTGTTTGATTGTTAATAAGGCACGCAATGCAATAATAACTATACTTCATCAGGCCAACAATGATGATAATTTCAAGTGTCCAAAAAATAAACAAAACTTAGCACCGTAACACTTGAAAATAACATAAATTACATTTGGAACTCAATAGCCAAAAACAGAAACGCTTCAACGCCACTGCTTTTGGTTTGGTATCTTCCTCATCTTAATTACAACAAAAAATATTATTAAATAATAAAGGAAAAAATAAAATAGTTTAACACAAAAAACACTTTTGTAATGCTAACAACAAAAAGTAACCGAACAGACTCACAGTTAAATCACTAAATTAAAAATGTTTAAATAAAATGTAGAAGAAACACCCGTCTGTTTGTATTTTGATGTTTGTCTTTATTTTTTTGTAGCTGTGCGTGACTGTTTTTTTTTATTTATTATCTCAGTTTTTTACAAAAAAGAAAAAACCACTAAATTTTTTTAACGATGTGCAAATTTATGCACAGTTTTTTATACATTTTTTTGTATAAAAAGTCACACACAAAAAAGGAAAAATACCACATTCGTCACACTGTGGCTACTGTTTAATAACAGTTACATGTTTATTAGGAATTAATTTAAATCAATCATCAGTACAAATTAAACAAACAAATTGTATACATTTAAACTAACTGGAATGATCTGAATGAACGTTTAAATTAAATAAATACATTTTTTTTATTTTCAAATAAAATCAAAAGACTTTAGACACATACTTGTTTTCAGATGATTTATAAAAGAAAAAACACAAATTGTTTTTCTTTGGTGTGAAAATAAGACAAGTTTAATGGTAAACACATTAATGCAAATAGTTAAAGGAAATGGCTACTTGCTGAGATTTGTACGAGGTTAAATTGAAAATGATTTGCAATTTTTTTTTAATAGAACAAAATGTTAATTTTTAAAACTTTTCTGGAAGTACTTTTCGCTTTTTCTAAAAATAGTTTCTTAAAAATTTTGTTTTTTCAAAAGTATCTTGTTAAAATTTATTATTTTCTGAAAGTAATTTCTTTAAAAAAGTACTTTTTTAAAAAGTACTTTCTTCAAAAAGTATTTTCTTCAAAAAATATTTTCTTCAAAAGTACTTTCTCTTTATTAAAAACAACTTTCTTAAAATTGTACTTTATCTTTTTATTTCTAAAAGTAATTTCTTAAAAATGTATTTTTTCTGAATGTACTTTCTTAAAAAATTACTTTTTCTCAAACTTCTTTCTAAATAATATCCTTTTTCTGAAAGTGCTTTTTCCAAAATGTACTTTTTTACTAAATAAAATATAATTAAAAAAGTATTTTCTTAAAATTGTACTTTTTTCTAAAAAATATTTTTTGAAAAATGTACTAATTCTAAAAGTACTTTCTTAAAAATGTAATTTTTTTGAAAATTACTTTCTTAAAACAAGTAATTTCACGTTTCTTGTACAACGTTTTTAACAATGTACTTTTATTAAACAAATTTCTTAAAAATGTACTAATTCTAAAAGTACTTTCTTAAAAATGTAATTTTTTTTGAAAAGTACTTTCCCAAAACAATATTTTTTGGAATGTACTTTCTTAAAAATTTCACGTTTCTTATACAATGTTTTTAACAATGTAATTTCATTAAACAACTTTCTTAAAAATTTACTTTTTCTGAGTGCTTTTTCAAAAATGTACTTTTACTAAAAGTACATTCTCAAGAATATACTTTTTTGAAAAGTGCTTTCTTAAAAATATAATTAAAAAAAACTACTTTGATACTTTCGCAAAAAGTACTTTCTTAAAATTGTACTTTTTCTAAAAATTCTTTCTTAAAAATGTAATGTTTTTAAAAGTACTTTCTTAAAAATTTAATTTTTTTAAAAGTACTTTCTTCAAAAATGTAATTTGTTTAAAAGTGCTTTCTTTGGAATGTACTTTTTTAAAAATTCACGTTTTTAACAATGTACTTTTATTAAACGACTATTTTAAAAATATACTTTTCTAACAGTAAGTTCTTTAAATTTCACATTTTCCTCAACAACTTAAAAATTTGCTTTTTCTAAAAGTACATTCTCAAAAATGTACGTTTTTGGAAAGTACTTTTCTGAAAAAATATTTTTTTACTGTTTTGAAAAAGTACTTTTTTAAAGGGTTTTCTTAAAAATGTAGTTCTCCTAAAATTAGTTTCTTAGAAAATTACTTTTTCTAAAGTCAATTTCTGAAAAATATCCAGGTTGTCTGAAACTTTGGTCAGATCCTACTGGACAGATTTTGCAAATTTTCGGCGAAACAAACAATGTTTGGTAAAAAGTTCTTTGTGTGTGTGTGTTTTTTTTTTCAAAGCTCTATCGTACCTTTAAAAGACGGACAGACAGACGGTCAAGGCTAGATCGTCTTAGATTTTTTAGGGACCCAGAATATATAGACATTTTGTTTCTACGACTAATATTTTGATGTGTTACAAACGGAATGACACACTTAATATACCGACCACCTTTTTGGTGGTGGGTATAAAAAGTACCACAAGCTCCAAGAAGACCAAAATAATTACCACTTAGTTCTCCATTGTGAATTCTCATGCAGGCAGGAGAATATGAGTGCCCCGACAGTTAGGGGGTTGCGGGTTCGATTCCCGCCAAAGATTCTGAGTGTTTTCTGCAGATAAGCCAAAAAAAAAAGATTCGCAGTTTGTGTTTGTTGAAAAAAAATCTAATTGATATAGAATTTTATGTTGCTATATTATTTATTATAAATAATTCAAAAACTACTCTTAGAAAAAAGTACCAGTGTCCCGTTTTTCCCCTACAATATCTTTCAAGCTTTAAATTTCAAAAGTAATGCATACTTGGAGAAACTTTTATTGATACAGAAACTCTCTATATTCCTTAAGTAAAAATACATTTAAACATGATGTTGAAATATTTGTAACAATTTGGCACTATCAACGCTTTTGTATTCGAGTTTTCCCTTTTTAGCCTTTAACTATTTAAGAAGTTTTGCTTTAATATCTTAATCCTTAAAATTGACACATTTGAGGTTCAGGAATGCCACATATGATTGCTACGAATATTGAATAGAAAATATAGCTGGTGCAGCAGTGATTAGTACAATATTGAAACATGATAAGCTTAATTTGGATGATAGGGCTGTGGACAAGACGTTGTCATATTGGCCTAGCAATAGTGCAACATTGCTATATTAAACATTTCCTGGTCGCATTTCGGTGATTAAAAATTGAATTCTTGATCCTGTGATTAACACTAATGAATTTAAACAAGTTTAATTCTTTTTTATCACTGATAGTTCTAAATAGTACCTATAGATGACCTAAGAATTTCTAGTAACTATTTTGTGGTTATAACTCTTATTTTGAATTAAAAATTATTGTGATAAAATTTGCTGTTTATAATATTTTATACAAAATTCTTTTTTAATACAAACTAATTTTATAACCTTTAACAACTACCAAAAAATATTTAATGAATATACGCTTGATGGCAAATGTTAACATGCTGCTGTTTCAGTGTCACAAACAAAGAAAATTGTGTTTTTTTATTTCTAGCTATATTTTAATAATTATTAATAAAAACAAAACTTTATAAAGACAATTTAAATTTAAATTAAAGCGATATAGCTTAAACCTAGAGGTGCAACTGAAAAAGAAAACAAACTAAGTTTTCTGTAAAAAATCTTTGTTTTTTTTTTATTTTTTTTTTAGCAGTTGCACCTCTAATTGTACCCTATGGTACATATGTGTCTGGGCTATCTACAGTATTCCTATTTATAATTGAGTTGAATTACGCTTTGATATCCAAAAAAAAAAGCAAAATTGACAACTTTTAGAAATTTTACAAATATAGTTTTTGAGTTTAGTTGCACCTGGGGACCCTGGACCACTCTTTATATTTCTGTTATAATAAAAGAATTTTTAAAGCTTCACTATTCTGAAATGCATTATATTAACATTTTGAAAAAAAGAATTTCCACTTAATTTTTAAAATAACATTTACCAGAAAGAAAATTTAAAAGTTAAAGATGTAGTGGTTTTTGGTGAAGAAAAATTTATATATTCTAAATAGTGTTAAATGAAAACTAATTTAGAAATTATAATTAAATTTGGAATTTATATAGATCAAAGAGGCGAAAGACATGCTTGCTACTTGACTCTTCCGATTGTTACAAAACTTGAATTAATCAAAAGTGGAAATTAAATATCATTGCCCTATTTGTAAAGTTCATATAAGAAAATCGTTTACAAAAAACCGCACAAAAATTCGTATTACTCACACTTTTAAAGCCTCTATTGTTAAGCTGCCTCAGGAGATTTCACAAAAGGTTAATGTGTTAGTTATTTGATTGTTGTTTTCAATAATAAATTTAAACAACAAAAGGTTTAACCTTTTTTATGTAAAACGAAAAACCTCCACCTACAAATTCTTTTATTTAAAAAAAAACTATTTTTAAACCCCTTATTTATAACCATAAATAACTGATTGACAAGATTTCATTTATGCTAAACTAAATCATCTTAAAAATACATTTAAATTAATGCAAAAACTGTTTTATTTTTATTTACTTATTAATTTTTTTTTTTCTTCAAAAAGAAATCATAAATAGATATAAACGAATTTATTATTTAATAAAAAGTATTAGTTGATAACTGAAACAACAAAAAAAAACGTTAAAACAGCAGAAATAAATTAAAAAAACGAAAGACTTAAGACATAAACTTGTGCTGGTTATTTAAACTATTTCAGCTGAAGCAGCAGCAGCTACAACAACCATTAAACGCCGCCTTAGCCAAAGTGTTAACTTTGTCATTTTTCAAGACACTCATAAATTAAAGCAGTTAATTTATGTTGTTTTATGGAACTTAGAGTAAGAAACCACAAACTATCTTGTTAAGAAAATCATCAATTACAAATTACGCTTAAATTGTTAAATTTTTAAAAAAGTATAAAACTGCTTACAATAGCATTGGGGAAAAACAATAAAAATAACAACAACAACAACAACAACAGTAATAGACACAATGCCCAACAACAATAACAAGCTTTTAATCAGATTAATTAAGCTTGACAAATATTAGTTTAAATGCAACCGAGAAAGAAATATGTAAAAGGTTTTTTTTAATACAAAAAAAAACTCAAGCCAAAATCGTTTTGTAAAAATACACAGCAACAACAAGAAACATAATTGGTTGATGAGTTGTTTACGAATAAATTAAAAATAATTAAACAATAAATAGCTAAAATAGGAGGTATTTAGCTATTTGGTTATAGAAACAAACCGATTCAACTTAAATTATTTTATCATAAATGCATGAAAGAAATCTTTTAATATTTTAGTAATTTAGAAAAGTAATATTACTTACCTTAAAGTTCACTTCTAAAATGTTGTCTGGTAAGTGATTTACTTAAAACCCGAGAAAAATATTTAGTTTCACACAAATTTTAGTCACACTTCACTAAAAAGAAAAGAAATCAATGTTATATTAATAAATAAAAGCAAGAATTATGTATATGAGATATTTCATACATCATTAGCTTAGTGACAAAAACAACTTTATAACTTTATAATTTTATAACTTTATAACTTTATAACTTTATAACTTTATAACTTTATAACTTTATAACTTTATAACTTTATAACTTTATAACTTTATAACTTTATAACTTTATAACTTTATAACTTTATAACTTTATAACTTTATAACTTTATAACTTTATAACTTTATAACTTTATAACTTTATAACTTTATAACTTTATAACTTTATAACTTTATAACTTTATAACTTTATAACTTTATAACTTTATAACTTTATAACTTTATAACTTTATAACTTTATAACTTTATAACTTTATAACTTTATAACTTTATAACTTTATAACTTTATAACTTTATAACTTTATAACTTTATAACTTTATAACTTTATAACTTTATAACTTTATAACTTTATAACTTTATAACTTTATAACTTTATAACTTTATAACTTTATAACTTTATAACTTTATAACTTTATAACTTTATAACTTTATAACTTTATAACTTTATAACTTTATAACTTTATAACTTTATAACTTTATAACTTTATAACTTTATAACTTTATAACTTTATAACTTTATAACTTTATAACTTTATAACTTTATAACTTTATAACTTTATAACTTTATAACTTTATAACTTTATAACTTTATAACTTTATAACTTTATAACTTTATAACTTTATAACTTTATAACTTTATAACTTTATAACTTTATAACTTTATAACTTTATAACTTTATAACTTTATAACTTTATAACTTTATAACTTTATAACTTTATAACTTTATAACTTTATAACTTTATAACTTTATAACTTTATAACTTTATAACTTTATAACTTTATAACTTTATAACTTTATAACTTTATAACTTTATAACTTTATAACTTTATAACTTTATAACTTTATAACTTTATAACTTTATAACTTTATAACTTTATAACTTTATAACTTTATAACTTTATAACTTTATAACTTTATAACTTTATAACTTTATAACTTTATAACTTTATAACTTTATAACTTTATAACTTTATAACTTTATAACTTTATAACTTTATAACTTTATAACTTTATAACTTTATAACTTTATAACTTTATAACTTTATAACTTTATAACTTTATAACTTTATAACTTTATAACTTTATAACTTTATAACTTTATAACTTTATAACTTTATAACTTTATAACTTTATAACTTTATAACTTTATAACTTTATAACTTTATAACTTTATAACTTTATAACTTTATAACTTTATAACTTTATAACTTTATAACTTTATAACTTTATAACTTTATAACTTTATAACTTTATAACTATACATATTGACAAATAAGAAATTCATGGAAGAATTTTTTGGAAAACAAGGCAAAATGTGTTTTTTGCGAAAACAAAAATTGTTTAAACTGTAACAAATATTTTATTTATAAATAGTTTTTAATAAAATTTTGCATTTATACTGATATTTTAAAGTTAAAATTTTAAACTAAAAACAAAATCTTAAATTTTTTATAAAATACCCCACAATTCCAAAAAAAAGTTTGGAAAAATTGCAAAAATTTATTTTTGGCCTAATTGTTTACACCAGGGGTCGAGTTGTCGAAATTCTTTGCAAAATAATAAGAAACATATAAAATTGGTTATGACATAATATTTGCCGTAAAATTGAATTTGACTTAAAAAAGAGCTATATTTGGGAATTCTGCATGGATCGCAACAAATTGTAGTTGAAAGGGTTAAGGACTGTAAGACACTTTTTGCCATGTTAGACAATTGAGAACAGTTTCTCTGAAATTATTTCTGATGAATCATGTAGTCACCCATATTTTTTAATGATTTATTGATAATTTAAGAAAATATACAATTTAATTAAGAATTATTTTATTTACTTTTGTTTATGATTTAAGAAAAGAGCATGATGTTGGCATAGAATCTCCCATATTTAAAAATTTATTAACAATTCATTAAATGCAAATTGATGCTAAATGCTATTGTCGGTTGTCGATCGCAGACTGTGACTAAAAGTGAGGTTTGTGTGTGTGGTAAAATAATAATGATGACGTTTATTTGCCATAAAAAAAACTTACACATGAATAAGCACAAGTGGCATAAAAAGTAAAATTATTACACCAATTCCCACAAAATAAATATAGTATTTATGTATATATACCTACATTTAGAAAATCAATTAAATAAATATTTTGACAGTGTCTAAGAAATTCTGAGTATCAATTTTTGACCATAAAACAAATTCGTAAATTTCTTTGCTGTTTTGTAATTCTGTTGGGCAATGGTGTTAATATATACACCTTACAAGCCACAAAAGAAATACAAACAACATATATCGAATAAATTTCAATTTATGCCATTGTTAACAGAATCATTAGAGTTTTTTTTTTTTGAAATTTAATTTTCCAGTTAAAAAAAACTATATGAAAATTTGTTTCAGACATGAATGAAATTGCGGCTGTGTGGCACAGTCGTCTGTTTGTCTTGTGTGTATTTGAAACAAATTTATTACCACATACAGCAATTTTATGACTTCCTCAGCTAAACGTAGTTTTGTTTGAAAAGCAGCATTAATGGATGCATTTAAATGTTTTTTTTTTTTTGTTTACTTTAACAAATGTATATTTTACAACTATTATTTTTTGTGCTTTCGGAAATAATTACTCTATTAATGTAAAATACTAACAAAACGGTATTTAATTGCTAGAAAAACACTTTATTTTATTTGTTAATAGCTGCTATGTAAGCGTTTCAATAATATGTAATTATGTTTGTGTGAAACAATTTTAATGACAATTTAATTGAAATTTTATTTTAAACTTAGTCACAGGCGACCTCTATTTGTCAAGTTAGGAGATTCGTTTGAAAAACGGTTTAATTTGAATTTTTTTTTTTTTTTTTGAAAATGAAAGCAAAAGTTGTTAGTTAAGCTTAAAGAGTAAAAGCTTTAGCTTAAAATATTAATGATAATAAGTCGCAATAAAGCTTTTTATTTAACACTTACACTCATGTTAAGTATGTTAACAGCTTTTATGCTTTAATGTTACTGGCGTTTGAATTGTTGCCAGGTGTGTTTTACACAATGTCGGCTACCAGCGTTGTCGCACCATTTTTTTTTTATTTATTTATTTCAAAAAATATGCCGCAAGCCCATGGGGCCAAAATTAGCAGTACTACTAATAATTCAATAATATTAATACAATTGTTTAGATATATAACAATGTAGAAAAATAAAAAAATTTAAGATTAAGATAATAATAATGAAGAGAGTCCTTAATATTTGCACAAAACCAATAAATAATGTATAATTGCAGGAAAATGATTGTTAACCCATGATAGAACCAATGATAAAACATACAAACAAAGCACAATTTAAAATATAGTTCTTTTTCAAATAATGGCACTCCTAATAATTTTACCTGTTTAAATGTACCATGGTCAGCACGAAATAGAGAACAAAAAATATTAATTCAACATTCATTTATAAATTTGACAAGAAAATTAGTTTGAAATTTGACAAACTGTGTGAAAATCTGCGATCCGCATATGGAATCATTGAATTCCATAATCTCGATATAGTCACGCAATACGATCAACTCATAACAATTGATAAGTGTCTAGGCATAATAATCGCATGCGTTCTACTAGAACTACCAAAAAATTTTTGGTGCTTTTTAATTTTTTTTTTTGTGCGAAAAATTCCTTAATTGGAGCGTTAAAAAACGCATTAACTTTTCCGAAAATGGGATGAAATCTCTATTTTTACTAATTTTTAATTATAGTTGTGCAATAACTCATTATCATGAAATCTATACGATGAAAAAGAACCAAATTAAATGCAATTTAAATACGAATATATCATGG
Source organism: Bellardia bayeri (assembly GCA_950370525.1). Classification (NCBI taxonomy): domain Eukaryota; kingdom Metazoa; phylum Arthropoda; class Insecta; order Diptera; family Calliphoridae; genus Bellardia; species Bellardia bayeri. The sequence continues at coordinate 64,425,204 of OX493268.1, forward strand.
TGAAATTAAATACCCGGTGACAGCATTGCTACAACAATTACAACAAGGCAAGAACAATTTGTTTGTGTAATACTTTCGTTACTGTCAAAAACATCTGGCATAAAATAAAGAAACAAATATACAAACAAGGATAAAAACAGAAAACAATTGTGATTTTTTTTTTTTGTTTCTTTTATTTTCTCAAAGAAATTTTCTTTAAGTTACGCATAATATTTATTTAAATATACAAGTAATACGTAATTTTGCAAAGTAAAACATGCAAAATTCTTTATTTTCAAAGCATTTTTCTGCAGCAAAATAAAATCACTTTAAAGAGGAATTCTAATATTTATCTTCAAAAAAAAACTAACATTTTTAGCAAAACAACTCAACAAACAAACACACTATTTAATATAATATAGTTTTTTTTAACACTTTTAAGCTATTTTACGCAGATAAAACGGCGACAAAATCTTAATTTTTCAAAAACAAAATAATTTTGTAACGTTTTTATATAAACTTTGACTATTTGTAAACAACTTTTTGACATTTTCAATTTCACCATGAATAGAGCAAAAAATAATCAGCTGGCGCTATGCTGTCACCTGGTATAATTTCACCATGATAAATGAATACATGCTATTAAATTTGTCACATGAAGGTTATTGCTAAAGGTGAATAGGGTGAAAATATTTGTTTGAAAATAAAATAAACATTTTAAACATGGAAATAACAATTCTTGTGTAGCCTGATGGTTTGAACTGTAGAAAAATACCCAGGGTTAGCGTCCCAGTGGACTCCTAACAAATTTTATTGAAAATTTTCAAAATAGAAAACAAAAATAAAAAAAAAAAAATACTAAATATGTACTGAAATTAGCCCGTTTTTGGCAATTAGTACTTAAGTTCCAAATAGCATACTGTGAGTGCTTATTTTATCTTTATTAGCTCGTTTATTAAAAAAAGGCTTTTACTATTAATCGTTGATCTCTTTTTAAAAAGTTCTATGTAGAATTTATGAAATTAAAAAAATGTAAAATTAATTTAATAAATATTTTAAATAAAAAAGAAATTCTAAACTTATTACAATTTTTTAAGTGGCGCGTTTTTTTCTCCATTTTGGTGCGTTTTGAAAACAATTCAATTTATTTAAAGGAAATAAACCAACGATTTTAAGATGAAAAACGTAGTAATAATCTTAACCAAATACCTACAATTGCCTTAACCGAAATAATTGAAAATATCTTTACAATTATTCTTTAAAATAAGAAAATACAAGTTTTGTAAACTTCTTTTATATTTCAGTAATTGTTCAAACTTCAACTTTAAATAAAATTTTTATTTTCAATATTTTGCTAAACAAAGAAGAAGCGAAATATCGAAAAAAGCACAATCTACGTCAATCATGCTTATGGCCTAATCTTTATTTCTATCATTCTTGTTAAAATGTACATTTTTCAAATAAATGTTTTTTGTTTGTTAGACTGTAATATGTGTTCTTTTTAATGGCAACAATTTATTTTTGAAGCTGTGAGCCACTGTATCTTTTTAAATTTTATTTCTATAATAAGTTTTTTAAGGTGTAGATTTTTTAATTTTCCAAAAAAAAAATGTTTTTAAGCCGGTTCCAAAAAGTTAGTTTTTCATTTCAACATGAAGAGACTGACGCCTGAACAGCGCTTCAAAATTGTGCAAATTTATTTTGTAAATTATGATTCTGTGTCTTTTTTGGATGTATACGACTTTGAAATGGAATAAAATAAAGTTGTTTTTTTTAATTGACATGCAATTTACTTTGTTTGAAAGATGATGTTCTGGAAATATAATTTAAATATGACTTCTGGCATATGACTGATTTACAATAAACAAACTTTGAGTGGCCCAGTTTGTTCTATTTTTATAATAGCGCCATCTTCTAGTAATTTCCGACGACAGCTAGAGAAGACAATCGAAGACTCCTTTCTATAGCTGTTAAAACTTAATGTTTCCATTGCCTGCGTGTTAATTGAACAGTGTGTTATCAACAATGTTTGTAAATATAGGCCGGTTTTTTTTAGACGAATAGAACTTTAAGTAGGCAACACTGTTTTTTACATGGCGGCCATTTTGTTAGCTGCGTTAGTCGAGAATCAAACTTAAACGAATGCCTTTAATTCCTTATAAACTCTAGAAAAGTAATTTAGAAACTCAGAACGGATTTCAGAAGTCTTTGAGACATAAAGAATTAAACACATTCGAGGCAGCAGGCTACCGACTACAATATGTCAAAAATAAAATGCACACGTTTATATGAGATTGACTATATTGACGACAGCACGACTGCAGGTTGTTGTCCATGCTGATTTTTTCGTTCTGTCAAATAAAACTAATTTCTATTTTTGTTGGCGACAAAACATAAACAGTGTTGACCATATAACAAAATATGTAAAGCAAATTAGTGCTTAGAAATATTTATTATTAAACTGTGTTATTATATTATATTTCTATTATGACTGACAAAAAGAAAGTTTAACAGTTTCTTTAGTCTATAAGGCTTTATTTAATGGATTTTTTTTAAATTTTAAATGAACCTGTTCCATGAAAAAACGTTACATAAACAGAAAAAATATAATAAGTGGCACCACTGAAATTTAAATGAATTGCATCAACAACTGTTTATATTTTCATTGTTTTGTTTGATTACAGTTTGTAATGCTTGGTTTTCACTATGTCATTTTTGTTGTCAAATTGTCCAAATGGTTGGCAATTGTATGAAAACGGGTTGTCATATGGCGTCATCTATGTTTGCAATCATGATTGCAAATAAACATATTTAAAAAGAGATTTTGATTTACATACAATTGCCAACAATTTGGACAATTTGACAACAAAAATTTTTTTTTTTTTTTTATAATACATTATATTTATTTATTGAATCTTCAGATATTGAAATGACAATAAGTTTTCGAATCTTAATACTAAAAGAAAATAATAAGTCCAGCCAGTGCTAGACAAAATATTATGATACTACAAAAAAATTTACATCCACTGATCCAGTCATCTGTTTTGCGTTTGAGTTAAAGCAAGGGTATCCCTCCTTCTCAACCGAACATGGCCACTAAAGTTAAGGATGTCTCGTGCAAGTGGGTTTGGATGGTGTTCAAGTTTGCTGACATATTTTGAGGCGTATTTTGTAAATTCGTCTTTCACCAAAGGAATGCCTAGATCTTTGTGAATTCGAGAATTTTTAACGTACCATGGAGCTGCAGTAATTATACGTAGAATTTTATTTTGACCTCTTTGAATTTTTTCAATGTTGGATGCTGAGGCAGTACCCCATAATTGAATTCCATAACACCATATTGGCTTTAGAATTGCATTGTACAACAAAAGTTTACAATCCAACTTTAATGTAGAATTTCTGCCGATTAGCCAATTAAGTTGCACTGCTTTTAATCTCATCTGTGTAAGTTTTGCGTCAATATGAGACTTCCAGGTTAAACGACGATCGAGGTGGATTCCGAGGTATTTGACTTCATTGTGTTGCGGAATAATTTGGTTATTTATTCTGATGGACGAGCAGGTATCTTTTCGCAATGTGAAAGTTATATGAATACATTTCTGTTCGTTAACCCTGATTTTCCAAAGCTCAAGCCAATTCTCTAGTTTATAAATATAATTCTGCAAATTCTGTGATGCTATTTGATGGTCCTTATGAACGCTAATAAAGGCTGTATCGTCTGCGAAAGTTGACGTGTGGATTTTGGGGTCTGACGGCATATCGGATGCATAAATCAAATATAAAGTAGGACCCAGTATGCTACCCTGGGGTACTCCTGCTTCAATTGGCTGAGCGGGGCTTAAAAAATCGCCTTCTTTGATTGTAAATTTGCGACCATATAAATAACTTTTCATAAGTTTGTGGGTGTTAGCAGGCAGAGCTAATTTTATTTTGTGCATTAAACCTTCATGCCAGACTTTGTCGAACGCTTGGGAAACATCAATGAAAAGCGCGGAACAGTATTTTTTCTCTTCAAACGACCGTCTTATCACATTTACTAATCTGTGTGTTTGTTCGATGGTACTGTGTTTAGCTCTGAACCCGAATTGATGATTTGGAATACATTGAGTGTCGTTCAGAATTGGAATCAACTTAGCCATTAACAATTTTTCAAACAGTTTTGAAATTGTCGGCAGTAGGCTAATTGGCCTATATGACTCTACTTTGGTGAGGTCCTTCCCTGGCTTAGGAATCATGGTAATCATAGATACCTTCCAATCTGCAGGATAGTATTCTAGGCGTAAAATAGCATTGAAGATAAAGAGAATAATTCTTCTAGCTACACGAGGTAACTCCACGAGCATTTTGTTGCTGATTTTATCCATACCTGGAGCTTTTTTAAGGTTCAGAGTACCAATAGCGCTTTGAATATCATTAAAGCTAAGTCTTAGAGGTACAGGAGGTCTAATAACGAGTGGTGGCAATTCAGTTGCATTATTTGAGTTGTTTATAGTAAACACATTTCTCAAATGGTTAACAAATAAAGTCCCTTTCTCGGAATCGTTTCTAGCCCAGTCACCAATCGGATTTCGCAAAGGAGGCTTTCCTCTAACTGGTCTTTTTAAACCTCGTGCCGCCTTCCATAACGAATAGTCAGATTGTGGGGAACTGTCAATTCCCTCCAAGTATGATTTAAGTGAAGCCATTCTTTGGGTTTCTAAGAAATTTCTTAGTATATCTCTGCATTCCCGTAGCCTAGCTTTCAGTTGAGGAGACCTGTGAATTTGCCACTCTCTTCTAACTCTTCTTTTTTCTGTCAGGAGATGTTCGAGTTCAACGAAATAAGTTCTGTTTGTCCTATTTCTGCATTCAACGTCATATGTGGAAGCGTGATGCACAGCTCTTCGTATGTCCTCAGTAAACTTGCCAATCGACCCATCAATATCCTCGGTAGTTCTCAACACTACATTTTCCGTGCAGTGGGAACTTAAATACTTTTTATACTTTATCCAACTTACTCTGGATTTAGACATGTCCCGAAATGGAGAGCCATACCCTTGAAGGAAACGCATTGAAATAATAGAAGGAGAGTGATCTGAAGACAAGTCTAATGAAGGCTCCACTTGTATCGATTCTACAGGGATATTTTTCACTACTCCGAAGTCAATAATATCGGGAATCTTCCGTCGGTCCGTCGGCCAGTAGGTGCGATGCCCGCTTGAGAGTACATCTAAGCCCATTTTGGCAATGGTGTTGAAGAGTTCACGACCCTTCGGGGTCACTAGACGTGAACCCCAAAATGTGTGTTTGGCGTTAAAGTCACCAGCAACCAAAAATCTAGCTCCAAGGGAATTGAAGAAGCTGTAGTATTGATGTTCTTTTATTGAAAATCGAGGCGGCGAATAAATTGATGATAAAACAAAGTTGTATTGACAGAATTCAATACAAATGTTTGTTGCTTGTAGGTAATCCTCACATATGTTGTTCATTAAATAATGTTTTATTCTGTTCTTTATAAGAATTGCCGAACCTCCACATGCTCTTCCGCGGGGATCTTTAGTATCATACAACACGTATCCATTAATTTTGAAATACCCTGTCGCCGTCAAGTGAGTTTCAGCAATCATCATGACATCAATCTGCTTATCCATCAGGAAGTGTTCCAGTTCGTTTTTATGTTGGCGGAGGCCGTTCGCGTTCCAAAAACAAATTTTTAAACAAATCATTTCTTTAAAATTGCTTGTAAGATAGTGGATTGCATTTTCAGCATTTCCTGCATCATGGATGTCATAGTGGTCGTAAAAGTGTTCATAGTTTGGACAAGTGTCTGCAAAGTAGTCTCTAGAGTGTTAATATTAGGCTCGTAATATTGAGATTTAGGTTCCTGCTCCAAACCTGGCATATTAGCGTAAGAAACTTGTCTAGAACTAGGCGCGTTTTCATGACTAGTGGGCCGTAACAATTGAGGAAAATTGTTACTCGATGCAAAATTAGGCTGTTGTGGATGAACAGGTAATACTGACGTCTTGTTGGTCCTTATGCCTTTCAAATGAGTGTAAACTGGACAACCTCTATAATTTGCGGTATGATTACCTCCGCAGTTACTGCATTTTTTGATTTTTGAGTCGGTTTTCGACTTATCACATTGAGCAGTTGTATGTAGTTCCCCACACGCAACACAAACTGACGGCAATTTACAATATGCTTTAGTGTGACCAAATTCTTGACAATTAAGACACTGGACGGGTCCCTGACGCTTATGCGGTTCTTCCACGGTGATTCTACGATGCAGAAGGTAAATCAGATTGTAGATGGGATGGGACTCGTTTTTCTTCAAGACTATATCTCCGGGTTCCAATTCCACCCTGAACATAGGCTGAGGAATCTTTTCACGGTTTCTAATATTCGTTATGTTCTTAATTTTGAAGCCATTTTCCATTAAACTAGTCTTTATCTCGGCAGGATCAACATCGGGGTCTATACCCTTTAGAACGACTTGGAGTCCTTTTGCGCTTTTCAGCTGGTAGGTATAGAAATCCCTACTCTCCCTCTCCAACTGGTTGGACAATTTTCGAAAGTCATCTTCCTTTTTCACTTGAATTTTGGTTTCGCTGATATTTCCATGTTTAATTGAGGTTACGCTAAACATATTTTCACCTATTACCGAAACAATTCCTTGTACCAATTTACTGGAAGTGGGCTCTCTCAGATAAATTGGTGGGGGCTTAAACGTTTTTTTAGGAAGTTCTGGATCATCCGTCTGGAGGAGAGCAAACCTGTTTTGATCATTTGGATTGTCAATACTCACGGTCTTGGGAGCTTTTGAATTTGATGACGTTTGAGCAGATGTCGGGCTCCTCTGTCGCTTAAGAACTGTGACGTATTTATCCATACCTACTTGTTTTCTAGGTTTGATTGCACTATTTGATGTAGAAGATATTGATGTTTTATCATCTGATGAAATCACTATATTGGGCGAACAGGAACGGCGCCGTTCTACGGCTCTTGTAGTGAGAAGATTCTCCACAGATTTTTTTAAGGATTCTTCCTCAGAGATCCATAAAGATTTTCTAGTCGAGCTAAGCTCTTTCTCAGAATTACATCTGAGAGGAACACTCATACAGTTTTTATGCGATTTTTAATGTTTTTTATTATTTTTTTTTAATGTTTTTTATTTTTTAATGTTTTTTATTTTTTTTTTTTTTTTTTTTACCGTAGGTATTTTTACCTATTACGAATTATTTTTTAACTTTTTGTTTTATTTCGACCTATTACACTTTTTCACCTATTACGATTTTTTCACCGAAAATTCAGCCGCACTAAAAATAACACGTCCGAACAGTTCAACAACACTATGTGTAATGACAACAAAAATGACATAGTGAAAACGCGGCCTAAGTGTTTAATTGTTTAAGATTTATTATTTTCAATATTTTTATTAACTTTTTTTGTTGTATTTTAGTAATAGCTTCTATAAATTCAACAAAATTCTCTTCAGCCATTAGGTTATTTAAAAAATTCGAAGAACAAATTTATTTTTTATTAAAACGTCAGATTTCGGGATCAGCTGCAGAATATGTAGCTGTCATTTTCAAAATAATTAAGTAGCTGTAGTCGTGTAGCCTAATATCTCGAATTGTTTAATGCTTTGTTTGTGCCAATGCACTCACGCAAAGAATCTGAAGTGTGGTTCTGAGTACACTTGTTCTAGAACTAATTATAGCAGAACAAGATTTATCAAATATTTACCTTTCTTAAAAAAAAAACAAACAAACGTTTTCTTCTACTAACGTCATAAAGTTCATTAAACTTTTCAATTCAACTGATAGACAGATGTAAGATAAAAGCCATGGAAAGAAAACCAGAAATTAAAAGCAACGAAATATGCAAACAAACGTATTGAAACGCCCGCCCTTCACTACGCAAAATACATTTGAAAATTTGCTTGTTACATTCAAGGCATTTTTTTTTTCTTACTTCATCTCTTAAGCGAATGCAGACTGCAGAGTGTTGACAATGATGGTGATCGCAATTAAAACTTGTAGCAACTTTACACAAACCCGCAATGTCATGTGCAAGTGAATGAGTGTGTGTTTTTGTAAAAAATTATATAATTGAAAAATTGTTGCTTAATTCCACTATTAATATGAAAAATCCTTTCCGGTTTTTCCATTTCTATTTGGTCACCCATTCCGAGACAACTAACTCTGGCCATATGTAAAAGTGTGTATGTATGTATGTTTCTTATATGATCGTATGATGGCCAAGAGCAATGCCACGCGACTACCGCATACAATATCAATTTTTATGCATTTATGACCATAAATAAATACATACATATTTTAATACACACATACTTATTGCCTGTAACTATTTATGTATCTACATATTAGTAGTAAGTAAATATTCATGTACATATTTCTATTTTGGCCACCAAAGCCGGCCCAACATACATATAACATAAATTAAGTCAACATGAACAAACAATGGCTACACCAAAGAGCTGTGGTTGGCTTATCAACATTCAACATTAATAAAAAAGTCATAAAGCCTGCCTGACATGACATTGTAATTTTCAGTTTATTAATATATCGTAAACATATTTGTGATTACAGAAAAAAAAATGTATGTAAAATTAATTTACATAAAATCGTCTTAATTATAATTTGGACTTTAAACGTCTTTAATAGAGGAAAATACCCACAAAAATTTAGCATATATACTTAAGGTACGGTCACACTTGGCAAATATTTGCCAAAAAAAACGTAACCACTAAATAAAATATATTTATATTTATATTTAGGACAAGTCACAATAAATATTCTACTTTATTTTACTTGATATTGTTTGATCTTGCAAAACTCTTTGTGCTAAAACAAGTGGTTACGCTTTTTTGAGTAAATATTTGCCCTGTGTGACTATACTTTCAGGTCAGATTTTGACAATATTTCTCTTATAAATTTAATAATTCTTTAATAAATTTTCTATACTACTGATCAGCTAACTAGCTTCCAAATAAAGTGGCACAGTGGGCCAGAATTGAATAAATCTGTCATTTCTAAACTGCTACTTTAAAGCCTAAAAATGTTTCAAAGAATTAACGAAGAAGTCGTAGTTAGTGGCTGTAAATTATATTTAAATTCATTTTTTTATTGAGTTATTTTATTTAGGACAAGCCACAATAAATATTCAACTTTATTTTACTTGATATTGTTTGATCTTACAAAACACTTGTAAAGCTATGTGTCCACGAGCGTCAGATATTACAACGTTGTCATATCTACCAATGTGCTAGCAATGTACTGACATTGAAAAATTTTTAGCAAACGGTAAATTGTCAGTTTAGACGACTGTAAGAAAACTAACAATTTCATTTGCACACAATTGTCACACAATGAATTTAGCTGTCAACCGAAATTGTCATTTCACACGGTTGTCAGATTGTTGTGTGGCATTGTCAAATTCGTTTTGCAGCTCTGAGTGTGTGTTTAAAAATTTTAAATATTGTCATGGAACAAAAAAAAACAATTGGAACCATTTTATCTGCACTCTATTAAACAGGATTCATCAAAATATATGTCGCTATCCATTTTTTATTTTCTTTAATTTTCTTCTACTTTTTTAAAAAATTTTATTATTGCTTGTTTGTTTATTTATGTATAAACAGAGTTGCATTTAGAAACAATTTCTATGACAATGCTGCCATTGGCAGATGCATAAACTTTGCACATATGACAATGAAAAGTGTTTGACAATTGTCTTAAAACAATGACTATGCCAAAATTGTGTGTTTACACGATTGTTAGATGTGTGACAATATTTTTGTCTTCCAATGTACTGAAAATGCTTTTTCTTACAACGTTGGAAGACCAGGGGATATACAAGGGGTCCTCACAGTAGGGCACCTAAAATTTTAAAACGCGGAAAAGACAAGAAAGACATATTATATATCAATAGATAGGAAATTGTGACTATTTTTTTTAATATGTATATAGAATATTTAACAAATAAGAAAATCAGTGAAGACTTGTTTGGCAAAACAAGTTAAGAATTTGTTTTGGTCTTTGTTTTGATTTTATCAGTTACCCCACAATTCTCAAAAAAAATTTTGAAAATCACAAAAATTTAAATTATAGGATTTTTGGCATATTGTCTATACTAGAGGCGGGATTATCGAAACGCTTTGTAAAATAGTAAAGAACATATTGGGTCATATAAAATCGGTTGTGATTTTTATATATGGATTATGAGATTTGAGAACATTTCTGCTAAAGTTGAATTTTTTATAAAAAAGATATATTTTGACGGACTCTGATAACCTCGATAACAAAGTTTTTTTTATTTAATTTTATTTAAAATAAATAAGTTAGCTTTTCGAAAAATATAAATTAGTTATAAGTCTTCCTGGAAATTGCAAAAAATTAAATTTTAATTTTGTAACTTTAAATGCATTTAACTTTTAACTTTGTGAATGTTTTTAAACACTTCTTGTTTTGCTGGGTTTACAAAGAAAAACATTGCGAAAAATCAGGAAATATTAGAATTGGCTCTAAGCAAAAAACCAGCTACAAAAGTTCAAAATTTAATTTTCATATGCATATATCTCTTAAACTCTTAATCCTAATATGTAGATATGACAATTTTTTTTAGCACACGACTAGTAAATTTCATTTATATTTAGTAATATTTTAAATGGGCTCAATAACGAAGAATTAAGATCGTTTTAAATTGCTCACATATCCGAGGTGCTTTACTTTGGAGAACTGTGGCAGCGCCCCTGGAGGGATTATGAGGTTCAAATTCCAGACTGAAACTAGACAACACTTCCTCTCTAGACATGTAAAATGTTATTGCAAAAGCACTTGCCATTTGGAAACTATAGATTTAGTTGAATTTTTGCATTGTACTGGTACAAGACATTGATTTAGTTACAAGAACGCGACATTAGAACGTAGACAAAATCAAATGCAAATTTTAATGCTCAACAGGCGGTCTCTTTTATTTAGTTTTTATATATAGATTGAAATATAAATACTAAAGAAAAACTGTTTATACCCTACACCACAAAGTTTGTAAAGCCCATAAATATTGGTCCAACACTCACCTTAGAGTATACCGATCGACTTAGAATCACTTTCTTTGTTACGTGATATTTTTTCGGCTCAAGAACGGATGGGATTAAAACTGGTAGAAATCGGTCCCTTATTTCACCTGGCCCCTATACAAATATCCTCCCGAAATAGGGGTTTAACGATCATAAATGTTTGAATTATGCAGGTATCCAAACAAATGTCATCACAAATGAGTGGTAAATGAAGCTAAATCACATCTATAAATTTTGTGAAGATCGGTTAATAACACAAGTTTACAAATTCCGGTCAACTTTTGGCTCAGAGCAGATGAGAACAAATCTTATCGTTAATTGAGGTGCTGAATTCAAATCCGGGTTTCGTTTTTCAAAATTGGTTCTAGTTTATGAGTTCGCGCATGTTGGCAGCACTGCGCCAACATAATGACAGCCAGCTGTTGGCGTCGCTACAAATGTTTTTTATTTTTTTTTACGTTTTTTTGTTGAATCCAAAATTAATGGCCGACAGAAACTTTACAAAATGTTAAACCCCCAATGAAGCAGCAGCATGGGTATCATTTAAAGATGTTGTTCACAACTTTCTCGGTAACCGCAAATCCCCGGATTTCGAGCAGATAATCGACACTTTGTTGCAAAATTATTGCAAGATTGGAGCTCGAATGTCTCTCAAAATACATTTTCTGCATACCCATCTCGAATTTTTTCCTGAAAACTTGGGTGATACGACTACACCAAGATTTGGCGAAAATCGAAAAACGATACCAAGGATTTTGGGACGAGGGCATGATGAGCGACTACTGTTGGACTTTAATGCGTGAAACAGATCCCAAACAGTACAAGCGACTCAGTTCGACTGCTCTTCATTTCTAATTTAACACTTTTTAATAAATAATAATAATTAATAATTAATAATAAAATGGAGATTAATTGTCAAAAATTTTAAAAAATGTGTTTATTTAATATCTCGAAACCTAGAACCAATTAAAAAAAACGGAGCGCAGATTCGGATTCAGAGCCCCAAATAACCTTAGAAACAGCTTTTGGTTGCTTAGATCCAAAACCGTGCATACTTGTGTAATTAGTCGTAGCTCCCATATAAGGCCCACTTCCGAAAATCACTTTGAACAGCATAACTCTTTTAAAAATGTTGGTATCCAAATAATATTGAATACATATAACATGGTAGAATTTTATGACGATCGGTCCATAATTAGTAGTAGCTCCCATATAAGGCCCACTTCCGAAAATCACTTTAAGGAATGAGTGTAGGGTACTTTCTTACTTTTTTTAAAAGCAGCTAAGAGCCAGAAAAGTCCGGTAAACTTTTCACCTCCAATAGTCCTTTTATCTGTACCACCACATATTACTTAAGACACTTTATTATAATTTAAACATTTCCTTATTGATAAACATAATTTATGATTAATTTCTTTTCTGCAACACATCGTCATCATGCTCAAAGAGCAGCCACATAAAAAACCCAAAACTAAACATAGTTTAATGGTGCGTATTGTCACATACAAACATCTAGCCACAAGCTAACACTCACAAGTTGGTATAAATTACATAATAATAGGAAATCAGTAAAAATAAACGTTTTTTTTTTTTTGTGAACGCACTATGCGAAAAAAAAAAGAAATGCCAGACAAAAAAAAAAAAAAAAAGCAACCTGTACCTGTGTAATGTACTGCTGGCCAATTGAAGGTTTAGCCATACATCTAAACACTGGTACAAATGAAATGTACACAGTCGTACTGTAGAGGGGGGGTTACACAAAACAATGTAACGTGAGTCTCTAAGAGATGTTTTGACCAAAAATCGTAAGGCAAAAAACAACCGCTTTGTGAAAATGGTGAAATGTTTTGGTGTATAATCAATAATAAGGAAATGCCTGGTTGCTGGTATGAATTGTGCAATACTCCAATTTAAGTTTTGTTTTTTTTTTCATGCTTAGAAAACTGTTAATATGAGTGTGTTGCTGATATGTGGAAGGTGGTGTGTTGAGGGAAAGTGTAATGAACGATAAAAGCTAGGATATAGTTATGAGAAACCTGTGAAGGAGAGTGAGCAGTTTCATTTTGTATGAGCTTAATGACCACCACGCATTTTGTGTAACACTTGAAATTTACATTGCTAGACATACATACATGTGTATATATGTACATATATACATACATATATAGTGTAGATAGATGCAGTGTGGTTCAAATATGAAAAGAATTCTTAATATTCAATGATGGCAAGACGAAAATCTTTAAAAGGCTTGCTACTGATGATCTTTTGTAGAATTTATACTGTTAAGCTTTCTTTTAATATACCTACTCGTATATTTAAGGTTCCAAAATTAATTGCCCAAATTTTATAAAAAAAAAATATGAATTTGCTCTCAAATAATAATAAAAAACAATATTTTCAAAAATCTTTTTTTAACAGGAAAATATTAAAATCATTACTTAAAACCACATTTCTATGTTCACTTATGTATACAATTGCTTTTAGTCCAGCAGACTCTTAATAAAGGGTTTTGCAAAATCCTTTAAAGCTACGAATACAAAGAAAAAGTCAAGTAAAATTAAAATACTGAACGATTGTTGCAAAACAAAGATTTTCAAAGCAATTCACAAAAATAAAGGGTGTTTTTTTTAGAAGTTTGAAATTGAATAAAATGAAGATTTACGCCTCAACAAATTTTTTTGCTGGCATCTCCTCTAAAAGCCCTATTTGATGAAGTTTTTTTTTTTTTTTAAGCAAAGTCACTAAAACCGAATTATTCCCTTTTTTTATACTCTGTTTGTTAAATTACATTCAAGATTATTATGAACATCAGACAAACTCTGTAAATTATGGTAAGAATTGTTAATTAAATCAATTAAAATGGTGAAAATTAGACAAAATTTCAAAATATTTAACATAAATTGTCTTTCAAACAATATATCAAATACTAATTAAATTTGCACTAAAGACTGAATAGAAAACACAGAATAAGGATATTCTAGCCCTATACCCAGTCTAGTTTTTCTATTTCTTAGTACGTTTAGGTGGAGGGTATTAAAGATTCGGCACAGCCGAATATAGCACTCTTACTTGTTTTAATTAACGATAAGATAAAATAAGGATTTAACCACTCAAAATTTAACTCACAATATGCTATTCGGAACTAAAGTACTAATTGCTAAAAAAGGGCTAATTTCAGTACATATCTTTTTAATACTTTTATATTCTATTGTAAGTAGTTCTAGTACTTCGTTGACCCTATTCAATAAAATTTGTTAGGGCTTCACTGGGACTCTAACCCTGATTGTTCATCTACAGTTCAGTAGACCAAATCATCAGGCTACACAAGAATTTTTATTTTCATGTTTCAAATGTTAATTTTATTTTCAAACTATTCACCTTTAGCGATAACCTTCATGTGACCAATTTGAAAGTATGTATTCATTTATCATACATTCGTATATAAAATACATTTAATGGGGTTCCTTTTCATCGTATACATTTCATTATTATGAATTATTAAAAAACTGCAATTAAAAATTAGTAAAAATAAAGATTTCATCACATTTTCAGGAATTAATAAACGCACCGAAATTTAAAAAAAGAGCACCAAAAATGGTGCGAAACGCACCAAGTTGACAACTCAGTACGTCAGGGTATGTGTATGTTTTGTTTACAATTGTAAGCATTGTTGCCAGATCGTAAAGTCTATGCGTATGTGCACAATTCTACAGCATGATTTTTCTACATCATAACAAATAATTTATGTATGTATTAAATAGGATGGAGATCTATTTCGCTATATTCTTAATTTGAAGAAAAAAAAATTAGACATTTCTGTGCAAATATTTCATATGACCTCTATATTTTATATTGATTAGAAAACTTCTAATTGGTATTAAAGCTAATGAATCGAATACGAATTAAGCTTTTCTTTTAATAATAAATGGTGTTGTCTTTTTTTGACGCTCACTGTATA
Source organism: Bellardia bayeri (assembly GCA_950370525.1). Lineage (NCBI taxonomy): Eukaryota > Metazoa > Arthropoda > Insecta > Diptera > Calliphoridae > Bellardia > Bellardia bayeri. The sequence continues at coordinate 64,440,224 of OX493268.1, forward strand.
TAAATTTAATTAAAGGACAAAAATTAATTGAAAAGTCTCGTTGTTATTATTTTTTTCCTACACTGTAGCTGCTGGTCTTAAGTCAAATTTCTTTGTATGCATATTTTCTATTTGTTTTAGCTTTTTGTTTTGTGAGTTGGTGTTTTTATAAATTTATTTCTTTTGAATTATTCAAATACATAGTTTTTTTCGTTTATCATAAAATGCCATCTCGGAAAATGCAAAACATTGCATAAACATACATATGTGTTACACTCATGTTATAGAGTCATACATATGTATATGTATAGTATGTATGTATGTATGTTAGTTGTTGCTGGATTACAGCACTTTCTTTGCCTGCTTGTTTAAAGGGGTTTGGCTAGTCTTGCTGTAACATAATTAAGAATGTCAATAGCAAAATAAACGCTTAAAAAAATGCCAACAAAATTTATCTGTACTCTATTAAGTTTAAATATTAATTTATCAAACCCACAAACTACCAATAACTGATGCGTGTTATAACATCTTAAAAGCATTTCCGTTTCTTTTTCTTTAAACCGCCTTAAAGTTTTGACATTTATACAGTGACTTAAAGCCAATAACATTTGTACTATAAATGTTAAACAGAAAACTCTTCCTGTTTGTCAACTTTATACCTGTGACCACTTTGTCAACAAAATATAATTACCAAAATTTTACAAACTGCAAATACTTTACAAACCAGCCATACATATATACTGTAAAACAGTATTGACATCCATGATTGTAGTCATGCGTATCACTAAATATTACCGAGTCATACTCAAAACCAGTTGGAATTACTTCAACAACCAAACCCGCCTGGCTGTTAGTGCCCTGGCTTGTGCCATAAATCCATTTAATCTATTTAATTTTCTTAACTATTTCTGTTTTCCAAAGACTTTCCATTGCTTGTACAACTACCAGTTTTAATTTTATTGTAAATTTGTTTGTATCTTTTAAGTTAGGCTACTGGTTTTATGCAGTAATATTTACATTATATAGTATATTGATGTATAAGACCACACCATTTCTGGATTAGTTTTTGCAAACAATTATCTAATTATGATTTATTATACCTATACAAAGTAGTTAATTTCCGTTTTCAAACTCTGCTTTATTAAGACAATTTGTAGCTACAACCACTTTATTTTAAATATCTAAATGTAATAGTAAAAAAAAACATAAACAGAAGTGTTAAATCCTTCCTATTTTCTTACTTTTAAGTACTTATGTATATAAAAACGGCTGGTTTATACCCATAAATAAATGCAAGTTTCCTTAAACAAAAAACGTATGAAATAAAAAGAAAAACAATTGAATGAAAACAAAAGACTTAAGACACATACGAGTTAATAATACTTAGAGTTATTCACATTACACAGTTGTGAAATAAACAACATGTTGAACCGATTTGAATAAACCATTACATGGCTTTAGAATAGAGATACATAGTTGAGTTTAACTTGAAAACTTAGAACTTTTAGAATATGCGAGAAGCCGTTTAACAAGGCCTCAAAGTAGGCCACCTCAAGTGTTTGGAAAATTCATTACCAATTTTCTAATTTTCATACGATTCCAAAGATTTTACTATATACATATATGTAATCTATTAGTTAAGGTTTTTAATTTTTCAATGCAGAGCTTATAGTATATCCAAGAGAAGAAGTCACAATGCCCAAAACTGGATAACCGAAGTTACATATATGCAAATTCAAAACGATACAAATTTTCTATTTTTGATACGTTGTTACATGCAACTGCAAATTCGAAAAACTCAATACACGTACAGTTTTTTACTAACACAATCATATTTTTCACACTTATAGCTCAACATGCAAGAGAATTTGTTTGTAAGTAAATTTTTGACACTTTTGGCTAAATCAAATTGTATTAAATCCGTCTTTAGCAGTTTAAGTGTAAAATATGAATTTCAAACGATTGGCAAGACATCGCTAAATGAAGTAGACTGAAGAGAGTTTATTAATATATTGATTAAAAGCAGTGTTTGGTGAGATAAGCGAGAAATGACATCTAAAGGACAGGCTGCAGCTAATTATAGAAATCATCAGCACTTCACATAGTATGGCGGTAGTAATAAAAATAATAAAAGAGAAATACCTGACAGAATATGAAAATTGGAGAGGCATAACTTTACTAGCAAGAGTAAATGAGATGCAGGCTCATATTATCAATCACGCTAGACTATCCTTCTCACTTTAATTCGAACTGCAGTATAAAAAACCCGGTTTTTGGGACCAACACTCATGCACTGACTTTCAAAATAGTCGTAAAGTCACTTGGCATATATTTACCGAAAAAATCGTAACCACTTGTTTTAGTACAAATTTGTTTGACGTTGTTTACTCTTACAAGAGTTTTGCAAAATCAAACATCATCAAATAAAATAGAACTAATATTTGTTGTGTCTTGTTCTAAATAAACCAAGTTTTTTTTTTAATAAATAAACGAGTTAAAATATATTTTATTTAATGGTTACGTCTTTTTCGGCAAATATTAGCCAAGTGTGACCGTACCTTTATAACGCTAAAGTCGAGCAATAGTTGAAATAGCGATGGAAAAGTGACTGAAGAGAGCAATCTGCGACGACTATTAAGCTTAAATGCAGCAGTCCAGCCAGGCTGTGTTCTATTTCCTTTGATATTTAATAAAGTACTTGACGTAATATCACTTCAAGTAAACACCAATAGATGAGGCATCACATGAAACAGCACATCTTGCAGATCTCGGCTATGCCGATGACACAATGATATGATGCTGGACTAAACACCACCAACTTTTTATGATAAATATGAACTTCACGGGAAGACATTTAACCACAGGAAGGTAAACAACCCCACCCCTACTTCAAAACCAAGATCTTGCTTTTCTTGTCAAATAAGCGTTCCATGTTGTTATTGACTGTTAGCCTTGGACGGCTACAGTTTTTGCAGGTATTCGTCAACCGTTCGCTATGGAACCCGGAAATATTGTAAACGAAATTCATCTCAAATAAAGGCCTATGAGAAAAACTAAGAGAAACGCCAATCCGTGTTTGAATAACTAGTGTAAGTGCACTTAGATGGGCCATATTTTGATTTTAACACGCGAGGACATAACTAAGATGGCAATTGAACTGAGTTCTCAGATCAGTAGAAGAAGTCCTTTTATCACAATAGACATTTTCTAAAGATTTTAATTTGTATTAAATAAAAATTTAGGTTGCTTTGATTGTGTAAAACTTTGCAAATGATTTTTTATTTTCGCAAAACCTAAAACTGCAGAATTGAATACCCTTAATATTAAGTTTATCTTTGAATAAAGTGTTGCAATGACCTTTTAAGGAACTATTTCACAAGTACTAATTTACAAGAAAATACCGCACAGGAAAGTTGTACAAAACAATTTGCCACAAAAACAACACAACTGTTATGGAGCAAAATTGTTTCCAAATAAAGATGTTAACAATTATCAAGATTAAAAAAATTATAAAAAATTATAAACACAAATTGAAGATAATCTTAAATATATCATCTAAAGAGTCCGCCAAATAACTTTTTTTTTTGAAAATGCTATAAAAAGAACTACTGAATATTTTCTCAAATTTCTTTTTTTATTTGAAAGTACAATCCTTCCGGTTAATAATGGAAGATAATTTCATTCAAATTGCTGCCTCGGCTGGCCATGCAGTAGCCTACACGATCGGTCTAATTTTTAAGCACATTATCGATTGTGTGCAGCTGTATTTCGCCAATGGCTTCACGAATATTGTCCTTTAAAGCGTCAATTGTCTCTGGCTTGTCGGCGTAACACTTATCTTTGACGGCACCCCACAAATAATAGTCCAACAGTGTCAAATCGCAGCTCCGAAGTGGCCAAACGACATCAGCTCTGCGGCTGACAATGCGATCTTCAAAAACAGGGCGCAAAACATCAAGTGTAGCTTCGGCTGTGTGGCACGTAGCGCTGTCCTGTTGAAACCAAATCTTGCCAATATCCTCCTCTTCAATTTTTGTGAACAAAAATTCGTTCAACATGGCCCGATAACGATCGCCATTGACTGTAACGGCCACTCCTTGCTCATGCCGAGATCAAAATGAGATTCATCTGAAAAGATGATTTTTTTTGGCAAAATCGGCATCTTCTGTAAGTAGATCGCAGGCCCACTTAGCGAAGCGAAAACCAATGGATGGTCAGTTGTTCAAACGTTTACACAACCATATTCGTTCAGCGGAAGTATAAAACTAATTATCTGTCAAATCAGACATGAGCTAAGTGTTACCATTCACGAAATAAGCACTAGTTGAAAAAAAACGTTAGATAGGGGACGCGTTAGTTAAATATTATCTCCAATTTAGATAAACATAACAAAAGCTGACTTAGTTGATGGCTAAACCTAATTTGCTTTTAAAATCTTGGTTTTTATATACCCCAGCATAAAGGTTTGACATGTTAGTTCTAGAGAATTAATTGCCCCTTTAGTGTCCCTAGGTAATGCAAAGTGTAGTTAGTTAAAATTTTCTTCAATTTTATTTGATTACACTTTACGAATTAGTTATTTGACTCTCTTTTACTGATTTAATTGTCATTCCAGCGGTAGTTTGCATGCCAGGAGTATTCTTTTTTGAGTCTTTTTTACTTTAGGATCAAGTCAGCAATTAATGTTTGGAATTATAATTAGAACTTTGGCTCTCATCGAAATCGTTAATAAAAAAGGTTTATCGGGACAAGAAATTCAGAATGATATGGTTAATGTGTTGGGTGAAAGTGCTCCTTCATGTGCAACAGTAAAAAATTGTGTTGCTAAATTTAAACGTAGTGGACGTACAAAAACAGCAATAACAACAGAAATTGTAGACAAAGTGCATGATATGGTATTAAATGATCGACGAATAAAAGTGCATGAAATAGCTAATATCATGGGCATCTCAAATAATCGAGTCCATTTAATTTTGCATGAAGAAAAAGCTTTCTGCAAGATGGTTGACGCATTTGTTAAGAGTCAACCAAAACGCATAAGCATGAAAATTTCTCAAGCTTGTTTGGATCGTTTTAAGAAAAATAAAATGGATTTTAAGCGTCGTTTCATATCTGTTCATGAGACATGGATCCACTACTAGACTCCGGAGGCAAAAGAACAATCCTAGCAATGGACTGAAGCTGGAGGAAGTGCTCCAAAGAAGGAAAAAACAATTCAATCGGTTGGTAAGGTTATGGTAACGGTTTTTTGGGACTTCAAAGGTATTTTATTGATTGACTTTCTGCAGAAGGGTAAAACAAAAAATTCAGACTACTATTATAACATTTTGGATCAATTAAATGTAAAAATTCAAGAAAAACGTCCTGGCTGACAACAAAAAAAAATGTTCATCAAGACAATGGCTAAAATCAACGAATTAAAGTGCGAGTTGCTAAACCACCCACCTTATTCTGCTGATTTAGCTCCCAGTGACTTTTAACTGTTCCCAAATCTAAAAAAAATCCTAGCTGGCAAGCGTTTTAAACCACTATTTTAAAGGCCTTGACGAAAACTATTTAATTCAAGGGATAGAATTGCTAGATAAGGGTTGGACTAAGTGTGCTGAAGTTTCAGAAGATTATATTGAAAAATAATAATGTTTTTGAAAAACTAACTTAGGCTAAGAAGTTTCCGAACTGCCCTCGTAAATCGTATTTCCAACCATTTAGCAACAGACATGTAATAATAAAATATTAAACAAGTTATTAATGAAATAAAATGTATTTAACCACGATCATAATTTAGACATATATTTATGTGGCTTAGAACATAATATAGTTGCAGCAATCATAACGAAACCCCGTTGTTTATCCGTGTGTATGTAATAGTAAAGAAATTTAGATCGATAGTGTTACTGATACTCCATTGATGAAGATGAACTGTTTGTTTCTAAATGAAACATATTGTTGCGGCAATCATGTCCAAATCATGTCTTTTCTCTGCGTATATGTAATAATAAATATAAATATTGTTAATGATAATGTTTTTTTTCTTGGACCAGCACTCAGGGGACGACCCCTACTTATGCAATGCATTGTGTTGGAACTAGGAAAATAGGTTATGAGAGGGAGGATAGAGGGAATAGTGTTTGTGAACATTTGACTTGAATTTTCCCATTTTCCCATATTGAAAGTGGCAGGGAATACTTCTGCTGGTAGTTTGTTCCACATACGGACAGTACGGCTAAAGAACATATTTTCCCTGTAGTGTGTTGTGCGATCCACTGTCCAGTCGACCACAAATGGATGAGCCCTGACTGAAGAACGTGTATTACGTAAAAAACTACGTATTTCAGGAACAAGTTCCTTGATTTCACCAGAACACATTCCATTATAGTATCGATAGAACAGTGAAACACAATCCACATTGCGACGGTGCTCCAATGAATCAATAGAGTTGGATACCCTACTGTCACTGATAAGCATCTTCGCCCTCTCCTGTACGCGGTCGAGTAACTACAAAATAGACTTCGAAGCACCGGCCCATACATAAGAGTTGTATTCCATTTTCGGTCGAATATGGGTGGTGTAAATAGTAAGAAGATCAGATGGAGTGAAGTATTTTCTAAACCGTTTAAAAAAACCAAGGCACTTGAGCGCTTCTTTCGACACTTGAAAAATGTGTTTGGTCCAGCAGACATCATGCCTAGAACGTCAAGAGCGTCTGATTCCTTAATATTTACACCGCCCATAAAAACAGATGAAGCAACATGATCTGTTGTGCGTTTGTGCGTTAATAAACAACACTGAGTCTTACGTGCGTTAAAATCGAGTCTGTTGGCACAACCCCATTCCGAGATTGTTGTAAGATCTCGGTTCAGCGTATCATTCATATTCCGTCTCATTTCACCAATCTCCAAAGGGTTTGGTCTATGGTTAAATAAGTATGAATGGCAAATGTTGCTATCATCTGCAAAAGAATAGATAGGGTTTGAAGTTTGACAAAGAAGGTCATTTATAAAGATGAAAAATAAAGCGGGAGAAAGAACGGGTACCTTGCGGTACCCCTGAATTAATCTTGAACTCGTCTAATGAGATCCCATCTATAACAACTCGTATAGTGCGATTTCTGAGGAAACTCGATAAAAATCGAGAGAATTTATCACCGACACCAAAAGCAACAAGTTTCGATAAGAGAGCACCATGCCAGACTCTGTCGAACGCCTTAGAAATATCTAGAGCCACCACTTTACTTTCGCCAAAATGATATATGGAACGACACCATTTTTTCGATAGGAAGACCAGAACGTCACCCGTAGAGCGTCCTCTACGGAAGCCGTACTGGCGGTTGCTAAGTAAATTGTTGGACTCTAGATATTTTACAAGATGGTAATTTAGCATACTTTCCATGACTTTGGAAAGTGCAAAACAGATTACAATTGGGCGATAATTTTCAGGATTTGTAGCCTCTCCCTTTTTAGGAATTGGCGTTACAATAGCAACCTTCCAACACATGGGAAATTCATCGGCACGGTATAAGGTGCTGAAAAGGTTAGCTAATGGACGAACTAGCGTCGAAGAACACTGCTTCAAGACCAGTGCTGGTATACCATCTGGCCCAGGAGACTTATTTGTGTTAAGATCCGCTACTCCAAATCTAACAAAAGCCTCCAATAAACAAACAAACAATAAATAAAGCTAATTGAACTATTTACTCTTATTAAAAATAAATTTAAAACTATATTTGAATATTAATTCAGCAATTAACCATAACTAATAAAAATGCACAAAGACCTGAAGAGAATTTGTAATTTTGTTTATGAAAATACCCAAATAAAAAAAAAAAAACCTTAAATCTGCAGTTTGTTTTGTTGTTTTGTTTTTTTTTTAGCTGAGGGTTAGTTAAACATAAAAATGCAGAGAAATATTTTTAACTGATAATAATATTATTAAGTTCGCATGATAAAACTAATTTGTTGACATAAATACGTGACAGCCTTGTGTGCATTGCCCAAGAATTACCATATACATAGATTCAATTTACACAATTAATAAATACAAATTTATATACAAACTCGTACATACATAGTTTTTTCTACACTTTTCGTATTTGTCATTATTTGCAGATCATGTAGGCAGCAGCAGCACCAGCACCAGCAGCAGGTTTTAAGCCATAATTTTATTAAAATTTTAGCTAAGTGATAAAAATTATTGAAAGAAACCAACTTGCATCTTTGTAAGATTATGCAATTATTTACGTCTCATTTAGGCTGCCAAATGCTGAATCATTTTGGGCTAAAATATTTCTTCGTATATAAATACAAAGGTAAAGCAAGCGTTAATACTTTATAGAGATTCATACATATGTAGCTACACAAACATCAGGGTATATATTTGTAAAACCACTTGTGGGGGGGTATTGTTCAAATATGAGATCATATGCAAAAAATCAGTGTTAGTAAAACTCTTGCAAACGTTGAAATGAAATTATTATATTTGTCTAAAATAAAAACACGATTTTATTTATTATATGACCGTGTAATTTCTTTCTTTATAAAATATTTATATATTGTTATAATTATTATTATTACTATTTACCACAACTTGAAAAATATTAAGCTTTTTTATATTTGTTCAATTCACCAATTATGTTGTAGTGTCGTATGAGTTGTATGTTGTCTGAATTTACAATAGTTGTACAAATGTTGTTTATTATTTCTATATAATTAATTGTGTAACACCTACGACATTTTTACATACCAGTACATATTAATCGTTCAGTGGATAAAGGGAATGAGTACAAAAATTTGAAATGGAGAAAAACGACAGAACAGTTAACGTTGACTTTAAAACTAGTTGTTACAAAAAAAAATCAAAACTTAAATTGCAAAATTAATTATTACGGCTTCTTTTACAATTTGTAAATGCATATATAATGTTAGTATGTAAGTGTATGTGTTCACAAAACCTGTTAATATGATACAAATACGTTTTTATTCAGCCTAATTATGAGTGTCGTTTTCTTTTTACGACAACGACTGTCTCGTAATAGATTAAAGAATCAAATTTAATTTTATCTTTATTCTATTACGAAAGAGTCGTTGTCTCACACTCATAATAAGGCTGATTGATAAGAGTTTCAATGAAAAAAGGGAATACGTCCACCAAATTTTTTGTTGTTAACATCGATAGTGTTAAAATGAGAGTTTCAATGAAAAAAGGGAATAAGTCCACCAAATTTTTTGTTGTTAAAATCGATAGTGTTAAAATAAGAGTTTCAGTGGAAAAAGGGAATAAGTCCACCAAATTTTTTGTTGTTAAAATCGATAGTGTTAAAATGAGAGTTGCAATGAAAAAGTCCACCAAATTTTTTGTTGTTAAAATCGATAGTGTTAAAATGAGAGTTTCAATGAAAAAAGGGAATAAGTCCACCAAATTTTTTGTTGTTAAAATCGATAGTGTTAAAATGAGAGTTTCAGTGGAAAAAGGGAATAAGTCCACCAAATTTTTTGTTGTTAAAATCGTTAGTGTTAAAATGAGAGTTTCAGTGGAAAAAGGGAATAAGTCCACCAAATTTTTTGTTGTTAAAATCGATAGTGTTAAAATGAGAGTTTCAGTGGAAAAAGGGAATAAGTCCACCAAATTCTTTGTTGTTAAAATCGATAGTGTTAAAATGAGAGTTTCAGTGGAAAAAGGGAATAAGTCCACCAAATTTTTTGTTGTTAAAATCGATAGTGTTAAAATAAGAGTTTCAGTGGAAAAAGGGAATAAGTCCACCAAATTTTTTGTTGTTAAAATCGATAGTGTTAAAATGCAAATTAATTATGTTTTGACTTTGAGCATTCGTTCGGAAATAAAAAGAAAATATATCCATCTAAATATTAGCTTACCTCGCGTAGTATTTTAATTGACTTAGTATATTTTGGAAAGAGTAAATTTTTTATAATTTTGCAAAAAAAGACTGCAGATAATTTGTTTTTTAGTTCAGTGCATTCGCACAGTTTTATTTTTAATGAACTTAAAAAAATAACATAAAATATTTCTTTTTTTTTTAAAAAAGCAAAAATAACATAAAACATTTTTTCCTTTTAAAACAAAAAATAACTAAAAAAAAATTTAACAAAATGACTTGATACTGTTTTCAAGTTTTTATAGAAAGTATGGTACACGGGAGGGATATATTTTAATAAATCAATAATAAAACAATAGAGACTGAGCTATTTGTGTATTCCAAACCGTTGATTCGACGAAACTTTCTTACATTTTTTCGTTGCCAGTTCATCATCATTATTTGACAATGAATTCGAGCTGTACATGAAAAAAAGTGTTACACTGTTGTGATTTTATGTTCTATTCTGACCATTAAAAATACGCCATCTTTAAAATGTGGGGTAAACAGTATAAAAATGTACATAATAAAGGTGTAACATTTTATTTCAGAAAAAAAACACCATTAAATTGTTAAAATGATTGCATTATATTTTGCATTCAATGCAGAAATTATTTTGTTTTTCTCACTTGTCTTATTAATTTAAAAATTTTTTTTTTTTAATATTTTACTTTTAAATTTGCTCAAAATTGTGTGCACAATCAGTTAGTTGTGTCATACAATGTACAACATACAACATTACTTGTGAATTGATCAATTGTATTTTATTGCTAATAATTTGATCATAACATTGAGAGTTCGTTAATATAAATGTAGAAATAAGTAACAACAACGAAGAGTTTATATAATCTTATATACCCATTACCTATATACCAGTAGTGTGTTTTCTCCATACTTGTAACTAAATTGTGTTACATTTTGTATCCCTCGTCTTAAAATATTTTGCCATAATTTTTATGTATTTGAGGCTTAAATTGATTGAATTTCATCTCAATAACGATATTTACAAGAATATTATGGATATTTTAGTTATAAGTTCCGGAAGTTGATCTCATATGGGAGCTATGGCAAACTAACCTTCACAAAATCCAATAGTATAGTTTTTGCAGACATATACAGCTGCGTGCAACTAATTAAGGACAGTAGTATTCAATATTTAAATCGTTATGTTAATGGTAATATTTGTTAAATTAAATGCTAAAATTTAACACTTTTATTTTTTTTAAATTTTTTCTTTGTGGTGTTTTTTATAATTTGTGAAACGTATTAATCGATGCCAGTGCTCGAATAATTAATGTATAAATGCATCAGGATGGAAACACTTATCGGAAAATTGCAAGAGCCTTGACTGCTTAAAAAATAATGGTTTTTCAAGCGGTGAAATATTAGATTAGAATATTAGAAAGCATTTGACTACAGAAGAGGTGGCCCGTAAAAAAAGAAGCCGTTTACGACAGTTCGTAAAAATACATTGATTGTGCGCGCGTCGAAAAAAAATCCGCATAAAACAGCAAATGTGATTCGGATTGCAGTATTTAGCCAAAATAAAGCAAAACCGTCTGTAGATATAGTAAAACGTCGATTGCGAGACTGTTTGCACTTCTCACGAAAGAAGCCATTATTGTCTGAACGTAACCGAAAAAAAAGACTTGAATTCGGCCACAAAGTATAACCATTAGACGGATGTAGAAAGGAAAAGCGAATTATTTGTGGACAAGAAATTTAATAGGGTCTCTCTAGATGAAAAAGAATATGTTCGCCGGCCAAAGTTGAAAGAATTTGATCCAAAGTAAACGCCACTTAAAAGCAAGATAGTTTTGAGATTTTTCTTAGCACGGAATATTTATGTACCCTAGAGCTAAATTCTGGGAAGATATTTGTATAACTTTTACCATTTTCAACAGAACTTAAACTTTTATATAAAAAATATCGAGGTTGTCTGAAACTTTAGTCTATAACTCGGATCTTACTAAATCGATTTTGCCCATTTTTAATGCCAAAGCTCTATCGTGACTTCAACATATGGACGGACAAGGCTACATCGTCTTAGATACTTATTACGACCTAGAATATACTTTTTGATTCTACGACCAATATTTAGATGTTTTACAAAAGTAATGACAAACTTAATATACCAACCATCTTTGTGGTGGTAGGTATAAAAACAATTGTTTAAAAATCATCACAGAGACTAAACTTATTTGCATTTAAAGTTATAAAATGATAAAAATTTCATTTTTTCTAATTTTTTCATTATTTAACAAATTTCTAAGAAATCATATGGCGTATTTATACCCTACACCACCATAGTGAGGATTTATTGGATTTGTGCTGATGTTTGTAACGCCCAGAAATATTGATCCCACACCCACCTTAAAGTACACCGATCGACTAAGAATCATTTCCTGATTCGATTTAACGATGTCCGTCCCTCCGTTTGGGTTTCTGGCTGTCCATGTAATCCTTGTTCACAGAGTACAGGTCGCAATTCTGATTTAAATTAGGGTATTATTGATCAGACTTGACCGACTTTACGTTTTGAGTTGCTTTTATGTAAGTTTAGGTAACAAGTTTGGCTACAGATAAGCACATTTTAAAAGGCAACAACGGTAACACGCTAATTTGGATTATTTTCGTCAGGGTATTTTAGCGATAATGACATTTTCAATAATCTTTCGCAAACAGTAATTTCAGTCTGGCATAAATAATAAATTGGCAATAGAAATTTTTTTGGAAATAAATAAATCTGACAATTCTAAACTACTGGTTCGATTGGAAAAAAAAATTTTGAAAGGAGCATTCGAGTTTAGGTTTCAAAGATGGACTCCATAAAATAACTAGTAGTGACTTAAAGTAGTTCACCTTTGACATTAAATTTTATGAAGCGCCTGATTTCATTTGTTTTTTGCTTATGAACTGTAAATTTTAGCCAGAATTTCTACGAATATTCCTAAAATGTATTTTGCTAGTTAAAAATTTAAATTTCCAAACATACACTAAAAAAGTTTCAAAACAATGCTTTTCTAAGTCCAAAAATGAAAAAAATTTTATTCCAAAATTTCAAAAATAATCGATTTAAGTTTTCTGTAATAGTGACATTTTTAATACATACAGTGGTGGCCATATAATTAGAAACGACTTTTCAGCATATATATTTGTTTATATATTTTTAAAATTTAGTTCAACATATTAAAACTAATAACTGCAAATAGTAAAGTAACAAATTATTATTCAGTTTAAAATAAAAAAAAATTCACAGCATCAATACTATTATAAGGAAAATTAACTTAAACACCAAAAAACGCAATATCAAATTGGTCACATAATTAGAAACTAAAAAAATATATGCAAAAAACCTTAATGAAGTTTAACTTAACGGGCTTATCCTTTAATATTTTATTGGGGTCTAAGGCTTTATTTAGAGGATGTCTAACATACGATTTTCCATCTAAGTCAAACTCAGATTCGTCGTTCCAGAGAACTCTATTCCAGTAACGTGGATCTTTTCTGGGCATTTATCTTGCAAACCGCTACCGCTTGATTATATTTTCTTTGAGGCATTTTTTTTACTGACTCTACAAATAATTCTATCTTCTGCTGAAGTGGTCTTTCGTGTCCTGGGTTTCCTAGCTGGGGTTGCAAACTCCTATGTATTTTTGTAAAAATTAATTGCATCATATACCATATTTTGTGCAATAGCCGACATTGAAAGTTTTTTTATTTTGGTAACACTGCACAATTAACCGTCTCATTTCTGGAGTACGTGACTTGTTATTGCCCATTTTTGAAAATAAAAAAATTAAAGAAAAAAATGCCCGTTTCTAATTACATGGCCAGAAAAAAACAATTGTGAAAATAATATTTTCATATATTTTTTTTTAATTTAACTTAGAACTCAACGTGTTGTGCATCAACAACAATGTTGATTGTTTACTCATTGAGTAACGGTAAAAACAATTTAAACAGTGTAGGTTTTTAAAGAAGCTACACAGCGTTCTCATTATATCAAAGCATCGTTTCTAATAATATACCACTGTAGGTACAAAAAACATTAACAATTTTATAAATATGTTGCCCCTACGCCGCTCCTTATTTGAGATTTTTTGGTCTTTTATATGTAATTCATTCACAAATTCTATTTTAAATTTGCCAGAATTTAATTTATTAAATTCGCGAGTTGAAAAAAATAATTCTTAAATTAAATTCGGTTACTAAAGAAATCAATTCAAAAATATGCGGTAGTCCAATTGAAACCTTTAATAAATTTAATAGTTAATTATGAATACGGGTTAAATTTTTCTATTTAAATAGGTACAACAAAAACAAACTAAAACAGCATATGTAGCTTACAAATCTCATGCATTTGAATTATAATTAAACTTTATTTACCCATAAAAATATGAATACGAGATAAATAACTCTTTTTGCGATCATCTACCTCAAACCAGAGAGAGAGAGAGAGAGTATTTTCTTAGACAAATCAGTGATGGAAAAATGAAAAATTGAAATGGTACTGACTGTCAACAAAGAGAGTACTTTTTTCAACATTTTGGTACTTTTTAGGAAACATTTAAAAATAAAATTAAAAATCCATTTAAAAATAATTCAAAAATAAAATTAATTCAGTTTAATAAAAAAAAAACTTTTATAACAACAAACTAAAATTTAATTCATTTTTATGTAAAAAAACATGTTTCAAAAATTATTATTTGTTGTGGGTTAAGATAATAAACATATGAGCATGCCTGCATTTTGTTAGTGTTAATGTCATATTATTAATAGATCTTTCACCAATATGTTTGAAGTTTTTAAACTCATATGATACACAAAAAATCTCAAACAAGAAATGAGAATTACAAAAATGTACGAAACATAAGAAATTTAAAAAATTTATCAAAATACTTAACAACTTTAGTTCTTTATGCATGTGTTTACTTTTGTAGATTAGCTCATCCCGGATCAAATAAATAGCATGAATAACGAATTTTTGCATGTTCTTGTTTTGAAGCCAGTGTTGTCAATGATTATAAAAATAGTAACGCTGGATTTCTAAACAGGGAATCAGTGTTTCAAAATATGAATATGAATTTCAAAATATGCTAAAACTTGAAAAACTAAGTGCTAATTTTTTTCAATGTAACAATACAATTTTTATTTCAAATGTTACAAATATAAATTATAGTTTTTTCTAATTTTGTTCATAACAATTGTTGACTTGTTTTAATAGAATACATTTCATATATTTATTCAAAAATTTTCGTGTTCATTTACTTACCACACCCAAAGAAATTTAGTTGGAATATTAATAAAAGTTATTTTTTATTTCTCCAAAAGTATTTTTTGGAGTAAAATAGTAAAAATTTTTTCGAGAAAAGAAAATTTTTTTATCAAGGAAATTATGCTAAAAAGCATTTAGCATAATTTTTAAAAATTTCAATGCATTTTCGAGAAACGAAATGCTAAATCTAGCACTGAAAGTGCTAAAATGGCAACACTGCAGGGAACAAAGCAAAACAAACAAAGAGTACTAAATATGATGTGGGGATATTGTGGTATTTTTGTTGTGAAAAAGTACTGAAAATAGTACAAGAGTATTGAATTTTCCATCACTGAGACAAATATAAATTTAGAGTAAAAGCTTTTTTTTGCCGGTAAATGAATAACAACAACACTAACCAACAATGCTGATGTTTGATTGTTTACATTTATTTTTGTTATTTGCCGTTAACAGTTCAAGGTTTTCATAAACAAAACTAAATCAAAACAAACCAGACAAAAAAGAAAAAAACAACAATAAAAACAAAGAGAATTGGAAAAAAAAGCTTTTTACAATGCACTTTACAGGCGGGAGGGAGATCTCTCAAATTTTACATTTCACGTTTAATTTTTGAAAAGTTATTGTTTTGTTGTTTGGATATGGTCTTATATCCATAAGTTATTATTGTGGTGATTTTATTTTGGTGTTAGAGGTTTCTACTGGTTTTTTATGATTATTATTTGAAATTTTTCTTGTACATTTCTTGCATTTTGGAATCTCTTTTAAGAGTGTGTATGTGTTAGAGACGGCTGGTTTTTATTTTGGGCAGGGGGTTGGTTGTGTTTTAGTTTCAGACGCGACACCAGCTTGAGTATTTAACTGGAGTATTTAACAATTATTTAACAGTTTATTCCTCACAGAGGATTGAAATAGTTTCAGATTGGTGTCGATCTTCGACAAAGACAAAACTATAAAGAAATAAACCGTCTATTTTCTTTAAACGATCTTAAATTTAAATAATCCTTATTTTTAACGCGGGCGTTAAAAACGCAAGAAACATTTCAGTAAAAATTAAGTAACACAACAAAAAAAATAAATGACCCGGGAGCCATGCGTATCCAGCGGAGTCTAGTGGTATGAATTTTGTTATAATTTACAGAAAAATTAACAAATATTTAAGAACAAAAAAAAAACTAATAAAAGTGCTGAAATATTGATGTATGTGTGTGATAATAAACAATTGAAGAAATTATTTATTAATTTAAACGGATACAATTTAAAGTGTTTATTTTCAATTTCATGCTTGGTTTAGTGTTTAAAAAATTATACACAAAATGGTTTTTTTAACATTTATTATTTAAACAATTTTACATGTTTTTTTTTCTAATTGTTAAACTATTTTCTCGTTTATGACTTAAGTTCATTAACGTTTATTTAGTTTTGCTTTAAATAATCCATAATTTAAAGGTAAATAAAATATTTTTATTTGTTTCCTTTTAAACATAAAAACAGTTAAACTTATAAATGATTTTTTGAAACAACACAAAATAAACATTAAAACATTTAACAGTTATTTTAATTTCTCATTTTCAAAATCATGGAATCATGTACAAAACATGTTGCAGGAAACAAACATGAAATTGAAAGTGAATTGTAGTCGTGTGAGCACATAAATGTATTATGAAATTAATGAGTGAGTGTATGTCAGCAGTGTTTATTATTTTTAAATCCGTTTGGCGTTTAGAAGAAAATTGTTGTTTTGAGGAAGTAAAGACAACTTATTAAATGTGTTTTAAAGAATGTATGCAGACATATAGAGATGAAAACTACAGTTATGACGTGAGACAAATGACAACTATTTTTGTGATTATGTTTAAAATAAACATAGGAAAATAACAATTTCAAACTGATTTTTTTCCACATAATGCAGTAACAAAATTTGTCCAATTTTATACATTCTTAAAATAAAACTTCAAAATGTTGCTAAGAAAATTAAAATATTGCTAAGCAAATTTTATGATTTTTTATTTATTTTAAAATCATGTTAAACATAAACTACATGAAATTCTATTTATGAAAACTAAATTTTTTAAATGATGCTAAGAATTGTAAAATTTTTCACAACTATTTTAGTGCAAAATGTTACTAGCAACATACAAATTTCAAACATTCCTTAATAATTTCATATTTTAAATAATTTGGCAGCAAAATTTTTCCACATTTTATTAATTTTTTAAACAAAAATTCAAAATGTTGCTAAAGAAACAGAAATGTTACTAAACCAATTTTATGACTTTTAACTACTATCAATATTGCTCTAGAACTATAAAATGTTGCAGAACAATTTTAAACATTAAAAATTACAAACTTTGCTTAATAGTTTTCTTTTTATAATAATTTAATAACACGATTTTTTCTAATTTTATCCTTTTTTTAATAAAATTTTGAAAATGTTGCTAAGTATACTGAAATGTTGTTAAGCTGCTTTCATGACTTTTAGCTAAAAAAATCTCATTAAACATAAATTATATAAAATTTTCTTTTCAAAAATCAAAATTTTTTATATGTTGCTCAGTATTATAAAATGTTGCAGGTCAATTTTACAGTAAAATGTTGCTAGCAGCATAAAACTTTACCTTTCATTTTTAAAAAATTTCGTAACTTAATTTGTTCAAACTGTAAGCATTTTTAAATAAAATTTCAAAATGTTACCAAGAAATCAAAAATGTTGTTAAGCTATTTTATAACAATATGTTTCTAAGAAGTTGAAAAACCCAATTTTTTTAAATGTTGCTAAGCTAGTTTCATGACTTTTAAATGCAAAATTAGCTAACACAGTGTGTAAAATTAAAACCATTGTATTGTTAATTTAAGCCATTGTAAACCAAAGCCATATAAAAGTAACAGATTCCTATTTTAAAAAATATAATAATCCTTCATTATCCCCCAAGAACCAGCTACATACTAGTTCTCCTTAAATTTGTTTTATATTTGCTCTAAAATTAAAAAAACATTTACCAACATTTTTTGTGTTTTTTCAAGGTTGTTTTTTTGCTTGTAAACCAAATTAAATAAAACATTTTCAAAATCTACAAAACAACCATGATGTAATAAAACATTTCTTTTCATTAAAACTAAATGGGATTAAAAGTGTTTAAAAACAAAAAGAAAAAAACAATTGAATATACCAACATTGCAAAAATCGAAAATAAAGCAAAAGTAAATGCAACATTAATTCAACAGCAACACGTGTAACAATCATTCGTTCAGCCAGGCGTTTACAACACAGTAAAACATTTATCATCATACAAACAAGATATTTGCAAAATCATCATCACACTTTCTTCACTTTGCTCCCCACAAAAAAATAAAAGCCATGATGTAATCACAATCGGACATAGTATTATAAACATACATTTAAACCTAATATGTACTTTCATCTGACAATATGCAACACAAAACATTAAGGTTAAATTGCGGAAACCCATAAAGGAAACAAGTGTTTTATAGCTGCAACTTTAAACGCAAAACAAAACAAAAATCCTAAAGGAATAGACTATTACACATATACATATGTAGATAAAAACACAAACAAGCAGTGGCTCCACTGTTAAAGACTGTTTTTACGAAACTCCAAACTCCCCCTTTTGCTTCTACATTTCAAATCTGAGTTTATGTCATACTTTCTCTATCTCTCTATTTTTTTTTTTTTGCTTGAGAAAAATCCAAAACGTTAAAGTAAAATTAACACTTCCCCTCTAACATCACGATCTATCGATTATTACGACAATTTGTTTGGTTCCGTTTAATATTTACATACGAGTAATTGAATACATATGTATGTATGTATGTATGTATATAGAGCAAATATCCGCTGCCATATATAACACCAACTCTTTGCCATGCGCTCGCTATTAAATGCTCTAATAAGATGAATTTCAAAAATTTTGTAATACCAAAATAAATTTGGCAATAATCTAAACCAAACTAAACTCAAACTTCTCCATAAATGTATGTAAATATTTTTATTAACGAATTAATACAGACAATTAACACATTTTTATATACATACATATATACATAGTGGAGACAGTCTGCGCCAAGAGTTTAAGAAAGCAAAAACTGTCACATTAGTTTATTATTATTTAATAATATTGAATAAACATGTTTCAAATTGTGTTGTTTAGTTGAGCAAGGTTTAAAAATTTCAGTCTAAATATCCTTTAAACATTATTCGTTGCCGAATTTATCATTTAGTAAGGACAAAATAACACTTAAGAAGCTATTAAGTAATCCACTAGTTTTGAAAAGTAATTCAAGCGTGATTCATTTCGAGGTTCCCTACTTTTTTAAAGAAAAAAACACAGAAAATTCAAATTTAATGTGGAATATTTATTATCATTTGAATGAACATTCTTTGGCATTTATGTTTTGAAAATTATGTCTATCAAATGTTGGCCGTTGCTACGTCACAGATGGTCTATCCGTTGTGTCCAATTTTCGATGACTCGTTCGAGCATTTCGACTGGTAACTGGCGAATGACACGCGTGATGTTTTTCTCCAAGGCCTGAATCGAAGCGGGTTTGTCCGCATAAGCTTTAGACATACATATCCCCACAGGAAAAGGATTTTAGTGGCCAATCGACTGGCCCAAAACGTAAAATTATGTGCTCACCGAAGTGTTCTCTCCATAAATCCGGTGGTGGAATGAATAGACGTGGTCTATTCGGTCGAATATTATATTAACTGGATCTTAAAATGGGTGATGGTGTTGCGAATAGTACGCTCAGTAGGCCGATTATGTTGACCATAAGTTGAGCGAAGTGCACGAAACACATTTCTCACAGAACGTGAATTTTCGTAACAAAGTTAAATGATTTGTAAACGTTGGTCAGGCGTTAGTAAGTCTTTCCATTATGAAATGCCAGACAATGCTAAACAAAAATAACATGACAGCATGACACGACTCACACGTGATCTGCCAAAAAAAAAGGCTATTGAAATAAGTATCTCTACTTGAATCACCCAGTATTAAATTTTAAGCCAGCTTTCTTAAACTATTTTAAAAGAAGATTTGACAAGAAGATTTACATATGTTAAAATTTTAATGGTTTCTGCCAAAAGGTAAACGAAAAAATAAACAAAAGTATTTGTTATTTATTTTATTTTATTTAAATTTTATTTTATTTCTTTTAAAAATTTTCAACTTTGCATAGTTTTAGGCTAAAGTAACCGGTTAATTTAACCAAAATAGCTGTTATTTAATATTTTAAGTTATCGTTTACAAATTTTTAAGTTTTAATTGTTTATTTAAATAAAAAAATTGCAATATTTTCGTTAAGGAATTGAAAAACCCATGAAAGTAACCGGTTGCTTTTTACAGTAACCATTTTGTTTCTCACCAAAATATAATATTAAATGACTTTTATGTTAAGCTAACTTTAGTTTGACAACAAAATATTACAAATTTTTACAATTTCAATGATTAGCAACAAAGTAATCATTTCATTTAAACAAGTAATATTTTATTTCCCTACAAAATTTACTTGAAAACTTGTTTATGTATAAATATAGGTAAATATTTCTAGGTTTCAAGTGAAAGTGAACAAAAGTAAACGATTACTTTTGCCAAATATTATATAAATTTAAAATTTTAAAGATATCTGGTAAAAGTAACCGATTACTTTAACAGAAGTCGATTCTTCCTTAAACTATTTCAAATAAAGATTTGATGTCTTGGTTTCAACTGAAAGTATATGTAGGTTCAAAAGTAAACGATGGCTTTTGCCAAGTATTGTAAAAATGTTAAATTTTAAAGGTTTCTGGTAAAAGTAACCGCTTATTTTTAACTAAAGCTCAATAACTTATTACCTAAACTAATTATTTATATATTTTCTTGTTGAGTTTAAATCCAAAAACAATCAATTCGTTTCGAAATTATTAAAGCTAAAAAGTTAACGGCTACTTTTAAAAAGTTTATTATTCAAATATAGTTTTTTGAAATCTTTGTTGTATAAAAAAAATTAAATATCATAAATTTATATGCAATCGTTACATATAAACAAGTAATTGTAATTTTCCTACAAAATTTACTTGAAATGTAGTTCTGCCATTTAACTAAAGAATTTTAAAAGGTAATTAATTATGTTTAATTTTGTTGTTTCAGCAAAAAAAAAGAACAAAATTATTTATTAAGAATATAATTTGTTGGCCATTTTTAATCTATATTATTAATTCTAAAACAGAAATAACTTCAACATTTTAAGTTTTAACCAATAATAACCAAAAGTAATCGATTACTTTTCCAAAAGTAACCATTCTAATTGTTGCTAAAATAGAATTTTCCTTAACTTAGTATAATAAATCTGCAATTCAATTGATAAAATGAAAAACATTTTAACATTTTTAAGCGGTTACTTTTTAAATAAATAAATGTAATTCATTTCCACAATTACTAGTTTATATTCTTGCAATATTAATTTGCAAACTTGAAAACTTCTCTCAGTTTCAATTAAATTAAACATAAATAACCGATTAATTTTGAAAATAAATTGTTGAATTTTTTAAAGGAAATTGTTGTTTATTTATTACTGAAACAATATTATTAATTATGACTTAGAAATTTAAAAATTTTGTAAGTTTTGACCTTAACCAACAAAAGTAATCGGTTACTATTCAAAAGTAACCATTCAATTAATTGCTGAAATGGAATTTTCGTTAACTTAATATTAATACTCTTCAATCCGTTTAATAAACCAAGATAAATTTTTAAATTCTGAAGTGGTTACTTTTAGATAAGTAAAAGTAATCTATTTATTCAAACAAGTTTTATTTTATTTTCTCACAAAATATTTTTGAAAACTTGTATTTGTTTAAATTAAAAACTAAATAAATAAAATTTTCCTAGTTTCAATGAAATTTAACAAAAGTAACCGATTACTTTTAGCAAGAAATTGTCGAATTATATAGTTATCAGTAAAACAATGTTAATAATTATGATTGAGATATTTGGAAAAGTTTTAACCTTAACCATTAAAAGTAATCGGTTACTTTTCTAAAGTAACCATTTAAATTATTGCTTAAATGAAATTATCTTTAACTAAATAATATTAATCTGTAATTATTTTAGTAAAACGAGAGAAATTTCAAAATTCTTAAGTGATTACTTTTAAAATAACCGATCATATCAAAAATTTAATAACCGATTACTTTAAATATACATTTATAGTTAGCCTCTTGTAACTAATGCAAACTGAAAGCTATAGACATTATAAAATATGTTTAACATTAATAGATGTTAAACAACAATTTTAAAACGATAAAATTAAATAAATTCGAATTAGTTCTCAATAACAGACACTAGTCATTAAATTTAAAAACAAAAAAAAAAACAAAACAAACATTAAAGAAATTAATAAATTTGCTAATAAATCTGTTAATATGTTTGAGACATATTAAATGAAAACATTAAACTCAAAATCATATATTATTGCACATTACATATTAAACCACAAACTCTCAAGGTCATCTAAGATAAATAAATGGCTTTACTTTATTCAGCCCACTACTATTTGAAGATATATTAATGTTTATGATAAAATTTTTATTCGTTAATGGTATATTATGAATATTTAAATTAATATGAAGTGACGCTGCCATATATGGTTACTAATGATTGAACATCTTGCCATTTTTATCCAAAGAAAATGTAAACAAACATACTTCACGGATTTAAAAAACACAAACGAAACAAGCAAAAAATAAAATTATATTGTGTAATAATTACCATAATCAAAACATGGAAACATTTTGATGGTTTTGTATTTAAATGAAACTGTTTGTTTTCTTTTTTTTTAAGTTTACTGACTCTAGACTTTTCGTTGACCTACATTTTTTGGCTTTTATAAATTATTCAATATGAACTAATTATTAAAACAAATATATTGAAGTTTTTCAGTTTATTAAGTCATTAATGCAACCTGTTAAAGACATTGTTGTAATGGCTTTAATAAATTAAGACTTTTCATTATTTAAACTCATTTCACATTGTTGGAAAAACAAAAGATTTAAGACACAAACCTAGATAAGGAGATGAAATATTAATGCATAAAAACAGGAAATTGTTAAAAAAAAATGTAATGTTGTTTATTAATTCAAATACTTAAATATTCAAAGTATTAAAGATTTATGTACAAACTTTTTAAATTATTACATTTGCTGAATAATTTTCGCTATTTTATTTGCTTTAAATTCCAGCAAAAACAATTTAAATTAAATTCCTTCAGCCTCTTTTAACAAACAAAAGAAATAACTCAAAACTTAAATAAAAAAATGTTGAGGTTGGTCAAATTGTAAAGTGGTTTTATTTTAAATCATGCATTTCAAAAATTTCCCATTAATAAAACAAATTTAATTAAAAACCCATTAAGGATACAATTATTTTGAAGTTTTTATTTAATAGTTTGAAAGAAAAAAACATTATACAATTTTATACTGCATTAACAGTTTACATAATGTTTGCTTAATCAATCCATGCATGTTGCCATTAAAGTAACAAATAAAAATATAAAAACAAAAGACTGCAGACACAAACTCTATTGTCATAATGAAGTCTCAAGGCATTGAATATTGATGAATGAATATTTGTGTTTTGAATGGGTAATTTAAATGAATAACAAAATACTTGAGGTGGGTCGTGTATGCAACAATAACTTACTTTCTTATACGAGGGTTGTTTACTTTCAAAGTACTTTCAAATAACATCACATTCCTATGGAGAAGTTATGGAGAACTTAGATTTTCAGTTATTTTAGTAACAATTAGTATAACTAGTTGCTTCTGCAATTACTTTTGTTGGCCGTGGTTAAAACTTAAAAAATTGTATAGATTTTTTAACTCATAATTAATAATATTGTTTAAGTAATAAATAAACAATAATTTCCTTTAAAAATTCAACAATTACTTACCATAAGTAATCGGTCACTTTTGTGAAATTTCGTTGAAACTGAGAAAAGTTTAACTTTTTAGTTTTTAATTTAAACAAATACATTTTGTAAAAAAATAAACTAAAAATCGTTTGAATAAATAGATTTCTTTTATTTGTCTAAAAGTAATCATTTTAAAATTTCTTTAGTTATAATTAAATGAGTTAAAGAGTTATCGGTTACTTTTGTTAAATTTTACTGAAACTAAAAGAAGTTTTGTTTTTAATTTAAATAATTTGTAAGAAAATATTCCAATTCTTTTTTAAATAAATAGATAACTTTCGCTTATCTAAAGTAACCACTTCAAATTTTTAAAATTTCATTAGTTATAATTAAAAGAGTTAAAGAGTTATCGGTTACTTTTCTCCTGTTTTATTAAACGTATTGAAGATTATTAATATTAAGTTAATGAAAATTCTATTTTAACAAAAAATTAAATGGTTACTTTTCAAAAGTAGACGATTATTTTTGTTGGTTAAAGTTAAAATTTACAAAAATTTGTAAATTTATAAATAATAATTAATAATAATCTTTCAATAATAAATAAAAAAAAACAACTACTTTTAAAAATTCAACAATTACTTACTAAAAGTTTGCGGTTACTTTTTAAAAAATTTGCTTGGAATTGAGAAAAGTTTAACTATTTAGTTTTTAATTGTTTTAAAAGATTGCATTTATTTCTTTAAAAAGTAATTGTTTAAAAATGTTAAAATATTTCTAATTATGAAATAATAATTATTCTATTTCTAATTTTATTAATTGAATTGCAGAATTATTATACTAAGTTAAGAAAAATTCAATTTTAGTAACAATAAAAATGGTTACTTTTGCAAGAGTAATCGATTATTTTTGTTTATTGGTAACTAAAATTTAAAATTTTAAATTTATTTTTGTTTTAGAATTAATAATATAGAAAAAAAAAACAATTTTCTTAATAAATGAAACAATGACTTTATAAAGGTAATCGGTTACTTTTGTTATATTTTTTTGCTGAAACAACAAAATTAAACATAATTAATTACCTTTTAAAATTCTTTAGTTAAATGGCAGAACTACATTTCAAGTAAATTTTGTAGGAAAATTACAATTACTTGTTTATATGCAACGATTTCTTTTGTACTAATCATCTTTTGTACTAATTTATAGAAAATTTATGATATTTAATTTCAAAAAACTATATTTGAATAATAAACTAAATGTCTACTTTTAAAAGTAGCCGTTAACTTTTTAGCTTTAATAATTTCTAAACGAATTGATTGTAATTAAAGAATTTATGGATTTAAACTCAACAAGAAAATATATAAATAATTAGTTTAAGTAATAAATTATTGAGATCTAGTTAAAAATAAAAATAGTTAAACAATACTTGGCAAAAGCCATCGTTTACTTTTGTATCTACATATACTTTCAGTTGAAACCAAGAAATCAAATCTTCATTTAAAATAGTTTAAAGAAGAATCGACTTCTGTTAAAGTAATCGGTTACTTTTACCAGACATCTTTAAAATTTTAAATTTATATAATATTTGGTAGAAGTAATCGTTTACTTTTATATAGTTTCAGCTGAAACCAAAAAATATTGCAGTATTTATGTACAAATATTTCTACAAAATTTTTTTAATAAATTTTGTGCTTAAATCGCCGATTACTTTTTTGGTAGTCATTGAAATTGTAAAACTCGATGATATTTTTTTCTCAAGCTAAAGTTAGTTTAACATAAAAGTAAATTTCTACAGCATCAATTTTCTATAGGAACAATTTCAATAACATCAATTTTAAAAAAGAAAAATAATCAATAACATATATTATCTATGTATGTATTAACAATAACAAATTTCCCACTTTCCCACATTCTCTTTACAGTTAGCAGCATTTAGTGTCCTATTCTGGGGCACTTTTATTCATAGCAAAGCTTTACCAAATGGCCAACAACTACAAGTACAGTCGCAACCACAGCCACCACTGCTACAGCAGCCGTCAACAGCAAATAAATTTGTATTCGATCAACAAACTTCTGAATCGCAAGTGTCCAATACCCAAGTAGCACAACAAAGAATCGATTTAGATGCCCTGCATGATCTTCATCACCATGTTCATGAAGAGGAACATGAACATCATCATCACGAGCACAATCCAGGCTATTGGAAGAAGAAAGTGACTTGGAAAGAGGGCTGGAAGAAAATCTGGAAGGCAGCGAAAAAACAAATTTGGGTGCCGCACTGGAAACAAATCTGGAAGCCCGTATGGGTGCCGGTAAAAGTACCAGCCTGGAAGGATATACAGGTGCCAGCGTGGAAACAAATCTGGAAGCCGGTGTGGAAAGAAGTCCAGGTGCCAGCTTGGAAGGAAATACAAGTGCCAGATTGGAAGAAAATCTGGAAACCGATTTGGGTGCCGACAAAAGTGCCAGCCTGGAAGGATATACAGGTGCCAGCCTGGAAACAGATTTGGGTGCCAGTATGGAAGGAAATTCAAGTGCCAGCCTGGAAGGAAATACAAGTGCCGGAATGGAAACAATATTGGACACCCGAATGGATCAAGCTGGGCATACCCGGCGAGAAATACTTGGGCAAGGATCACGATGGTTGGGAATATACTAGTCATGATTTGTGGAAAAAGAAACTGGTGTGGAAATCTCACTGGAAGAAGATATGGAAACCGGCCAAGAAACAAATCTGGGTGCCGAGTAAAAAGCTGGAATGGAAAGAAGATTGGAAGCAAATCTGGAAACCAGCCAAGAAACAAATCTGGGTAGAAAGCAAAAAACTAGAATGGAAAGAAGACTGGAAGCAAATTTGGAAACCAGCCAAAAAACAAATCTGGGTACCCGACAAGAAACTGGAATGGAAGGAGGGCTGGGTGAAAATCTGGAAGCCGGCCAAGAAACAAATCTGGGTGGAGGATAAAAAACTGGAATGGAAGGAAGCCTGGAAACAAATATGGGTGCCTGGCTGGAAAGAAGTATGGGTACCGGATTGGAAGAAAATCTGGAAACCAGTTATCATCTCCGAATGGTTTCCCATAGATGATCATCATGAACACCATCACCACCACCTAGAACATGACCATGAAATAGAGGAGCACGGCCATGACTGGGATCGCAAAGATGCGAAAAACGACAAGGTAGTATGGAAACGTGATGATAGCACCGCCAACAAATCCACCCAACTGCAACCAGTACAAAGTACAGATTTTCAAAATAAACCTAACGATAACGTACAGGACTCTAGCACACCTGTCAAGTTTCCCGGAGCGTGAAATCTAATCTAGTTAAAACGGCAACAATTACCAACGTTCATAACGTTAAGCCATGAATTTCTACACAAAATTTCCTTTTCCCTTGCGTCTAGCCATTGCCTTTAAATCTTGTATATAAGTATTATCACACAATCTTTCCAAGCTGCTCTTCACTTTCTGTTATCTGCTGTCAGTAGTTTAAGTTCTTTTACAACTCTTTCGCTACATAATGCTTTAACATTGTCTCTCTGTACGCTGTCTTTACTCCCGAGCATACATTTCAATTTAAATTATTTTATTTCATTATTATTATTTTTAACTTAAATTATAATTAATAATTGTTATATGTATTGTGAAAGTTATACTTAATATTGGTTTAATTTAACTTTCCTAGTTTTTAGTTTAAAATGTATATTTAAGGTACAAACTAAAGTGAAAAGAAAACAAACAAACAAATCTTTTCTTTTATGGAAAATAAAAAGCAAATTTTTGAAAAAATATAAATAGTTTAATAATTTATTAACGAACAAGTATGGCAAGTTTGATGATAACAATACAAATTAAATAAAAGAAATACAGGAATAGTGTGGAAACCAACATTCCTTTTCTCCAAAATTCTTGGCTTAAGCTTAAAATTATATCGAAATCTATAATTAATAATTATATTCCGTTACTTTCGAGTTACTACCCGATTTAGTCCAACCAGGCGGTGAGTTTGGCAGGGGCACCCATTCCTTTTGTATTATAGGTGTCCAAACCTTTTTCCATATGGGCACGTAAATTGTTTTGGGTTTCCAATATTTAACCCAACGTGACTTCCATGATTTTTTCTCAGACCAAAAACCATCTTTGTCGGGATCTAAGGAATCGGTATGTTTTACTCTGGAATAGTTTAAAATACATATTAGCCACAATATTTCTAACGTTACAAATAAAGAGAAGCTACCAAATGTTACACATTGTATACAGAAATTTTTGCATCGAAAACAGTTATCAAATACTAGTGTTTCATCCTTAAAATGGAACCTTATAAGGTCGTAACCCTCTTTTTCATACACTTCATCTGTATCCTTTTATCATTGTACATTATAATATTATAAAGAGTGATCCATTGCGAGGTTCTCTACTTTTTTAAAGAAAACAAAAACACAGAAATTTCAAATTTAATGGCGAATGTTTATTATCATTTGAAAGAATATTCTTTGACATTTATTTTTTGAAAGTTATGTCTATCAAATGTTTGCCGTTGCTACGTCGCAGATGGCCTATCCATTGAGTCCAATTTTCGACGACTCGTTCGAGCATTTCGACTGGTAACTGGCGAATGACACGCGTGATGTTTTCCTTCAAGACCTGAATCGAAGCGGGTTTGTGCGCATAAACTTTAGACTTTACATGCCCTCACAGGAAAAAGTCTAACGGTGTGATATCACACGATCTTGGTGGCCAATCGACCGGCCCAAAACGTGAAATTATGTGCTCACCGAAGTGTTCTCTCAATAAATCCATTGATTGATGCGACGTGTGGGAAGTGGCGCCGTCTTGCTGAAACCTAATGTCGCCGAGATCATGAGTTTAAATTTTAGGCATTTTAGGCAATAGTCGGTTATCATGGCACGATAATGGTCGGCATTGACGGTTAAGTTCGCACCGGCATCATTTTTATAGAAATATGGACCGATGCTCTCTACCGGCCCACAAACCACACAAAACCGTCATTATTTCTGGATGAAGTGGTAGCTCTTGAATCTCTTCAGGTTGCTTTTCGTCCCAAATGCGGCAATTTTGTTTGTTTACATACCCATTGAGCCAGAAATGGGATTCATCGCTGAACAAAATTTGCCTCAAAAACGTCGGATCTTCTTGGAACTTTTCAAGAGCCCATAGAGCGAAGCGATGTCGCTTGAGAAGGTCGACCGGCTTCAGTTGTTACACAAGCTGTATTTTGAACACTTTAAATTTAAGATCTCGACGTCAAATGCTCAAGTCGTTCCATATCAGTCCCAATTGCTGCGAACGGCGCCGCATCGACTCCCCACGGTCTTCGTGTACACTATCAGCTACGGTCGCTATATTTTCTTCACAGCGTGCTGGACGTGGTCTATTCGGTCGAATATTATCCAATAATGGTGTTGCGAATAGTATGCTCAGTAGGGCGATTATGTTGACCGTAAGTTGAGCGAAGTGCACGAACGTGAATTTTCGTAATAAAGTTGAACGATTTGTAAACGTTGTTCAGGCGTATGTCTTACCATTATGAAATGCCAAACAAATGGCACAAATAAACATAAAATGAAATCGTAATCCTCTTTTTCATACACTTCATCTGTATCATTTTTATCATTGTACATTATATATTAGAATTAAATCTTTTTCACATATTTTGTGTACAAAGAAAAGTTTTAAAGAATTTTTTATCAATGAAAATTTAGCCTGTGTCAACCGATTTCCACATTTTAATATTGAAAATTCTTCATTTACTTTAAAGAGTCTCATATCGATTCAACATTTCTGTTAAAAGTCTCTTGAGATATATTTTTCATATATTTTTGTTTAATTTTGTTTCAAACTCAGCTTCACAATCAATTGCATCTAATGAAAGAAAAGAATCGGCTAAATCGATAGCTGATTTAAAATAAACAGTTCAACATTCAATGTTAAGCTTTATATATGTAGACGGTTGTCAGATCTTACAACGTTGTCCGAAAAATGTTCAGAAAATATCTAACAACCGTGTGAACTCAAAATTTTTGTTTTCCAATGTTGTAAGAAAAAACATTGACAATTTACCTTTTGCTGACAATTTTTCAATGTCAGTCAATGTCTGACAACATTGTATGATCTGTCAACCGTTTATATATTTTTTGTTGACTTTAAATGTGGTATTCACCACAAAGTGGCCACAGAACTTAAACAATGTTAATAGGATGCCATATACATATGTATATAAAATTTTAAATGCTATGTATATTGTTAAGAAAAATTAACCAAAAAATCGCCATCTCATTTAAAAACCGCAAAGAAATCACCATATCGCCAAATTGAATTTTATGTCGCCAGAAGCACTAAAAAATCGCCATATCTGACAGCCCTGGTTGGCATTTGCAAAAGCAAGGTCGTACTTTTTTAAATGTTTGTGCATTTCTCTCTTAATACACAATGATCTCTGCTGCTTAAGGTCGTGATACACTATCCTACACAATCGTACGATTCATTCACTGGAAACTCTGACCGATTTCTATCACACTCAAAAATAAATCGCAACAATGTAATGTAAACAAACGCAGTTTTCCGCCTTTTAAATTAACTTATATTCATTGTATTTTGTTGTTATATGTGAAAATAATAAATTGTATAAACTATACAAACAATTAAAAAATGTTAAACGTCTGTCCTTTAGATTATAATATGTGAAGCCGACATTGTTCTTTTCTTATCAGCTGTATTAGAAAATACAACTCTGATCGCATAGAAACTATCATTTTATGAAAGTTTTTAAAAACTTATCCAAGTCGGACTGACTTGTCAATAAACTCTGTTATTTAGTTAAATTTTTAGGCCACACACACTATCATACTTTATGAACACACACGATTTTTTTGACATATCGTACGATTAAATAGGATAGTCAGTAGACACCTTTAACCAACACAAATATAAACATCATAGTATGAATTTGCCCACCTCTGATTTAATGTTAAACATAAACTGCCGTATTTATAAAAAATTAAAGTATACTTCAAGTGTACTTTAAGAAAATTTTGTATGAAATTTTTTTCTTAAAGTACACTTCAAGCCTACTTTATTTTTTATAAATACGGCAGAAAGTGAGAAATTTGTTTTTTTTTTTAATTTTTAGAGATAAATGGTGATTTTTTTTAGCAGCTTTCTCTTTGACAAAACTGTTTTTGGCAGCTCAGCTGTTTTCGTGTAACATGTTCAGTTTTGTAAAAAAAATTTATTCGAAGTTTTACTTCAAGTTAAATATACAATTTGTTTGAAAACAATTGTATTCACTTCGAATAAAATTTTTTAAAAATTTTCAAATACTCGCAAGAGGAATAATTCTCATTGAATATGTTCAGTTTTGTTTATAATTTAACCATGCTTGCGGATTAACGGTCAAAAAAGTGAAAAACCACTTTTTATCGAAAAATTGTATTTAGCAACGAAACTTATTTCTGTTTGAATAGATATACGTAACAAGTAAAATTGTCGTATTTGGTGTGAAGAGCCGCCAGAAGCATTGTAAGAACTGCCAATGCATCCCGAAAAATTCACTGTTTGGTGTGGATTCTGAGCTTCACTGGACCGCACTTTTTTAACGACAACGAAGACAGGTTACTGTGAATGACGAACGCTACCGTATGATGATTACATTTTTTTTTTTTTTTTTTTTTGCCAAAAATGGCAGACGGTGCCATATTCCAAACAGCACGCCAAACAATGGCCCATTTGAGAGGCGAGTTCAGGAAGAGTTTATTTCACGTTTGGGAACGGTCAATTGACCGCCTAGATCGTGCGTTTTAACGCCTTTAGACTATTTTTTGTGGGGCTATGTTAAGGCTCATATCTATAGGAACAAGCCTGCAACGGTTGACGCACTGGTAGCTAATATTTAAGAATTTATTCGTGAGATACTGGCCTATATGTTAAAGAGAGTATGTCAAAATTAAACTGAGCGTATAAAACATTTGAGACATAACCGCGGTCAACATTTACATAAAATCATTTTTTAATATTAAATTACATTTCATTTTGAATTACATTTAAATTGTATGTGTTTATTTAAATCAAATCCGGAATCTTAAAAAAAATCACTCTTTCTAACAACTAGATACTGAGTTTTAATGGTTATCAGATAGAATAAAATTAATTAATACTGTTCAGCTATAGAAAAACTTGTGTACGACAGTATTTTCTATAGAAAAAAGTATTCTTGATAGTATTTTCTATAGAAAATCTTGTGTACGATTGTCTTTTCCATAGAAAATATTGTGTACGACAGTCTTTTCTATAGAAAATCTTATGTACGATTGTCTTTTCTATAGAAAATATGGTGTACGACAGTATTTCTCTATAGAAAATCTTGTGTACGATTGTCTTTTCTATAGAAAATACTGTGTACGATTGTCTTTTCTATAGAAAATATGGTGTACGACAGTATTTTCTATAGAAAATATTGTGTACAACAGTACAAGAAAATCTTGTGTACGATTATTGTGTACAACAGTATTTTCTATAGAAAATCTTGTGTAGGATTATCTTTTCTATAGAAAATATTGTGTACGACAGTCTTTTCTATAGAAAATCTTGTGTACGACTGTCTTTTCTTGCTATAGAAAATCATGTGTACAACAGTATTTTCTATAGAAAATCTTGTGTAGGATTATCTTTTCTATAGAAAATATTGTGTACGACAGTCTTTTCTATAGAAAATCTTGTGTACGACTGTCTTTTCTTGCTATAGAAAATCATGTGTACAACAGTCTTTTCTATAGAAAATCTTGTCTTTTTCTATAGAGAATCTTGTATAAAACTGGATTTTTACTATAACAGTTTTTTTAAAACGTTATTGAAACGCAAAATTATAGAGACGATAAGTGTATTTTGGCTTATTTCGGCAACTGTATTGGCGGAAATAGTATTTGAAAGATAACGATTACTATACTTACATTTGTGTGTTAACAGTGGTATAGGCCTTGCTTAACGATAAGAAACATGTTCCAATTATTAACACCAAAAACCAAAAATCTAGCTAAAAGAGAAAAATATTTAATTTGGATTTATTTTAAATATCAAAAACTTTTTTATGAAATTCTTCTATTTCAAACTCACTTTCATTTTTTGTTTGATAGCACAATAACACTAAAATGTTTAATTTCCTTTATATTTTTTCTGCCGTTTTAACTTCCACCAACGACTTGACACTTCAAGGTCTTTAATTTAACAATTCAATCGAAATTTAATTTCTTTACAATTAAATACAAATTTTTTGGCTCACAGAAAACAATACATATGTACTGTACATAGGTATATTCAAATGGATATTATAACATGTACCACCACCGAGTTACACCTGTAATTGCAAACCAATGGCTATACTCATGGTGAAATTATTTAATTTATTTAATTTCACCATGGCTATACTAGTTAAACTATATCCACCTCATATCATTTAATGCAACATTTTAAATTCACCACAGTAGATGATGGTGGACTGGTGTGTGAATTCACATTATAAAATGCCCTAATAATCACGATTTTGTTTCAGTCTAAAACAAACGATTACAACAATGCCTTTGTATTTAACTACATTTATTTTTTGCAGTAGATATTTAAAATTAGTCATTCAAATCACATCGTGATTTACAATTATGTATTTAAATAGAGTAGTAGTCAGTCGTTGTGGATTCACCTCTACACATTTGTTTAAATGCTTGATGTGCTACCGTTTCTGTTGGTTTTCTTTTGTCTAGGGGCGTTAAAAGAAATTAATTAAATTATTTTTGGTGTATAGGATTGCATTATATAATGCTTAACAAACATTTTGTATTTATGGCCAAAGAAATACATATGTATGTATGCATGTACACCAATACCCCGGTGTGCGTCGTTTCGAAGTTGCGTCTTTTTGAAATTTCCGTGACTTCGATGTTGCATCGTTAGTGCTTCGATTTGCGTCGTTAAAAAATGTTTGTATGTACAAAGCAAATTTGTATGTGAAAATTGTCTACAAGTTTTAATCTTAATATTTTTATGTTTTTTATGTGTTTTTCATGAATTGTTATTTTTTTTTTTTTTTTCTTTAATAAAAACTATTATTACACAAATAATAATAAAAAATTGGATGTATTTGCTATTAAAAAATCAATTCTTTTTTACTAAAATTATGAGTCTCGGAACGAATTAAATGAAAATTAATACAAATGTATGGAAAACTGTGATTCGGTTTGCGTCGTTTCAGTTTGCGTCTCATTTTTTCGGTCCCAATTAACGACGCTAACCGGGGTATTAGTGTAGTGTAATTAAGAAATAATATTAATATCGCCGTCTTGCCTGCATGATGTTATTTTTATACACAA
The DNA here is from genome assembly GCA_950370525.1 of Bellardia bayeri. Lineage (NCBI taxonomy): Eukaryota > Metazoa > Arthropoda > Insecta > Diptera > Calliphoridae > Bellardia > Bellardia bayeri. The sequence goes on from OX493268.1 coordinate 64,474,634, forward strand.
GATTTTCTATAGAAAATAATGCTAAACACAAGATTTTCTTTATCAAATATTGTTGCGCGATCATTAATTAAATAAAACAAGTAGGAACGTATAGTTAATCGAGCCCGTATATAAAACCTTACACTAGAGTCGAAAAAAAGTTGTGTGGGTCACCCCCTAGGATTAAAGAAATCACCCCTATCGTGAATAAAAATTCCACGTGAAATTTGTTCACTTTCATTTTTTTAACATTCAATTTAAATAGGAAAAATGTGAAAAGTGAACAAATTTCACGTGAAATTTTTATTCACGATAGGGGTGAATATCTTACGAAAAATCAAAATTTTAATGCATATATAAAAGTTATATGCAATTAAAATTGAAAATATTAAAATGTCATGGTCAAGATTTATATCAAAGCTTCCTAGAGGATTCAAAAAATTCTAGAAATTATCTAGAGCTTTAAAGGGAAGGAACTCATCTTTTTCCGACCTCAATATAAGTGGCGCAATTCTAAAAACCGGAGCAGAAAACGCTAACGCAATAGCCGAGACTTTCTGCAAGTCTCATACTATAACCTGTAATAACCCATCTCCTGTAGACACACCTGTATCTAATTATGCTAATTATCTTGATAACATTTCTTGTAGTAATAGAAACATTGATCATACAGACTACTCTGAAGTTAAAGCAATTATTATGTTATTAAAAAATAATAAAGCTCCAGGTCTAGATGGTATAGGTAAATATTATTATGTTTTTAAAAAAATATGCCAGATAGTTTTTATGAAATACTTAGTAAATTATTTAACTGTTGTCTAAAATACGGCTATTTTTCCGAGACTTTCAAAAAATCGAATGTAATCACTATCCCAAAAAAAGGGCAAGAATCCGAAATTACCTTCCAGTTACAGGCCAGGGGGTCTATAGTGACCATATACCTGGACAGTCAGGCGGCACTAAAGGCTCTGGAGCGTAATCAGACTCACTCCAACCTAGTGCAGGACTGTAGGAGAGCTCTAGAAGAGCTATTGGTACTCTGCCAAGTGAGATTGTGTTGGGTACCAGGGCACTGTGACGTGCAGGGAAATGAGGTGGCAGATGAACTGGCTAGACATGGTTCTGGTTTGGACATAGAATTAATTCTGTATTTTGCTTCTATAGAAAAAGCAAAACGAAAAATGTTTTCGGAATGAATCCACTTTTAATTTGCTATGTGGAATTGTAATTTTATGCATTTCTCGGTTTCGTTTTACTTTTTCCATAGAAGCAAAAAACGAAATTAATTCCACTTCCGAACGGAATTAAATTCTGTGACATGGCTGATTATAGACAAAAACAAAAGGAATCGCAAGAGCACTGGCATTATTTTCCTTGATATTTAAAAAGCTTTTGATACTATTTGGCACGATGGAATGATATTCAAGCTCAATTCTTTAAATTTTCCAATTTATTTGCAGTTAACAATTAAAAGTTTTCTAAAAAATCGCTCTTTTGTTGCCTTTGTTGACGGCGAATTATCTAGCGAAAAAACTATTCCAGCAGGATTGCCTCAGGGATCAGTGTTATCTCCCATACTGTACTGTTTATATACGTCCGCTATTCCTTTCCATAGGAATCAAGTAGCAGCATTTTATGCTGACGACAGTGCTTTCATATGCTCTGGTAAAGTCTCAAATGCAATAGTCAAGAGGAGAACCTTACTTCAAGCCAAAAATATTTTGACAAATGTAAAGTTAATGATAATAAAACGCAAGCTATCATATTTCCATACAATAAATCGCGTAGGAATATTGGACGCTCGTGGAAATTTCATTCCTATTAAGGATGATATTAAATATGTACCTAGGTTTAGTCTTAGATAAAAAACTTTTGTTTAAACAACACGTTAATTACATCTGTGATAAAGCTTTAAAGTGTGTTCACGCTCTGTTCCCCATACTAAACAGGAGGTCAAAACTCAATCAAAAAATAATAAATTATTGCTTTATAATATGTGCATTCGTCCGATACTAACCTATAGTTGCCAAGTCTGATTTCACAAAGCTGCCAAATCCCACACGAAGAAGCTTCAAATTATTCAGAACAAAAATTTAAAAATAATACATAGTCTACGTCCTAGATACCCCACCGACTTACTTCACAATAGATACAATTATAAAAAGATACTCAAGTTTGTCAATAATCTGACGCTGTCATTTAATAATAAATGCAGATTGTCTAATTATGAAACAATAAGAAATTTAGCAAACCATCACTAAGAATCTTTTGCAGAAAGAATCTTATTAGTGGTTGTTTGTTCTTAATGTTTGTAAGAGGCTTTTGAACAAATTTTTCCTCAAGACTGTTTTATTAATAGCTTATTTTTTCAATTAATACACACAGCTTCAAAAGTGTGTAAGCACTAGTGGATTTTTTGATTTTTTTAAGATTATGAAAAGCATTATAGTTCAACTTGAATTTTTTTTTTTCATAACTGAATTTATTATTCAACCAAATATCCAACAAAACGAATCTTTTAAATTTCAATCGATGGATAGATTTTACGATTTTCATTATCTTACAAAAATCAAATAATTTGTTGTGTTTACTCACTTTTGAGGCTCATAGTAGATTTAAATTGTTGTTATACTTATGTAAGTAAAATCTCATAACTCTTATTAACAAAAACAATTCCAGAAATATTTTTTTATTTTTTTGCCCTTTTAGTATTTTGTTCACTGTGTCGCTATTTTTAGTCCGATCATAAAATTTTGTATACCGATGTTCATGGCTCTGTAAGGGCTATATTTCTGCCCTTAATCGTTTTTTTACGACGTCAAATTCTAGTCGTCATGACTTTTAAAAATTCGTACAAAAATATTAAGCATTATTGTGGGTACGGACCGAGTTTTTATAGGTGAAATAATGGACCGATTTCCACCAGTTTCAATCCCATCCGTCCTTGGGCCGAAAAATATCACTTACCAAATTTTATCAAAATATCTTCAAAATTGCGACGTGTACTCGCGCACAAGGCTTACATGGACTAATATTTATGGGCGTTAGAAATATCAATCTCTCAAGGTTATCAAGTTCATACATAGAAAATTATATTTAAATTTTATTTTACAAACATTCATTACGAACAACAGCCTAATATAAAACATTCTTTGATAAAATAAAGAAATTCATTATGAAAGTTGATTGATAAACGTTTTATTTAATTAAAAATGAAAAGTATTACAAAATTTAGTTGCAGTTATAAATTCATATTGCAAAAACTAAATAGAAAAATTAAATTAAAAAAAAAGTTGTTATTTTTAGAAATTCAAATAATTTTGTACATAGTTACGAGGTAAAAATGAATAGAATACTTTTGCTGCGTAGGTTTTTTTTTATAAAATTGTGCGCTTTGCCACTCTTTTTAGAAACAATTCAGATTCCATTCAGTGGGTGCTAAATCCGTAGTTATCTTCAATTTCACACCCATATTTACCATTTTATGGGTTAAGGCGGCTAAATTTCTAGCATCATCGATACCCGAATGCTTTTTACCCTCAAACCTCAAGCCTAAACTATTCAGGGCAGATGCAAACTTACTACATCTATAACTATACAAATCCATGTAGATTTCACGCATATCAATCCACTGATTGAAGTATTTCGGTTTTACTAGACCTTTACGGGAACATTCATTGTGCAGAAATATTCCAAAATCACATTCACTCCATGTCACAAAGGCACAATTGCCCTGCTTATTCTCCTTCGATTCTTTTGGCAGCATTAGATGGCGTGATCTCAATTCATTGCGCAGCCAATCCTCAAACAGTATAAAGGCGCTTTGCAGAGTTATGCCATTGTCGACATTTTTCTGTTGAATGCCAGTGAGTGTAAGGCAATATTCGCTTAATATGGGTCTTTCAACGGGCTTGATATATTTATGGAATTCGGCCTCCTTTTGGCCAGTTTTTAAGTTAAATAGAACTGCTGGAAATTCTGTACAATAAGACAATAGATAGGTATATGTAATTAAAATCAATTAAATTAATATATGTACATATGCAGCTAAAATTACCAATAATTTCTGATTTTCTAAATTTTGCTTCTTTTGCTTGATCTCTAAAACAAGTGGCCTCGAAATCCACAGCTATAATATAATTATAGGGATGCTGGAAGTTGTTAGAATTATTTTGAGACCTGAAAAATATGTAAGACAAATTTTATTAGGTAGGTACAAATGCATGAATTCTGTTAAAATTTTTAAATACTTACGTAAACATTTTGTTCTTTTCTGAAAACTTTACTTTTCTTTTTGTTAATTACGTATATCGTCACTATTAAATATATTCGATTTAATTTTCACAAATGCAATATTTTACAAAATATCGTCAACTGTATCTGAAAGCTGCTTCCGAAGTAAGTCTTTATCGCAAAAGCGCAACAGTTATATATGTACATATATTCAAGCAATGATGTTTTATTATATACATATGAATAAGCTTTTGGGGGATTTCCCCGTATGAATTTAAATAAATGATTTTATAACTGTTCATTCTAACCAGTGTATGGTGCAACTATGCAAGGTGAGTGCAAATCGACAACAAATACAACACAAAACAGAAACAACAGGCATTTTGTTTGTGTAAAATAATGTACTACTGTCAAAAATACTTGAAAAAGTATTACTTTTGACATAAGTAAATTATAAACAAAGTCAGTCAGCTGGGCAACTGCACTCACCTTGTATATTTGCACCATGAACCAGTGTTACCAGTTATTTACGCCAAGATTTAGGGACAGTGAGACCAAATCTCAAAAAGTTCAGCGGCTAAATCAGTTTAAAAATAATGCTCAAATTTGCTAAAACTTGCTTGAAAACGCCAAAAAAATGTGCTACATTTTTTTAATCAATAATTTAAACAATTTATAATACACACGATTAAAATTCTTTTTTATATAAATAATACAATATTAAAGTCAAAAACATTTAAGGTTCTCTTACATTCTAAAAGTTTTACTGAATCAAATCTTAAAGATTTTGTAATTTGAAAACATTTTTTTAATATTTTTAATCGACATCTAATTGGGAAAAGAATATTTGTCTAACAAGCTCCTTAAAGTATACCAATCAACTCAGAATCACTTTCTGATTCGATTTATTGATTGTACACGCAAAGTACAGGTCGTAATTTGTCAAATATTTCGATTATTGAAATTGATTGAAATTGGTTTATTATTTTACTTAGCCCCCATACGAATATCCTCTCAAAATCGTTATTTATCCATAAATGTGTGATTTATAAACGTGTCCACACAAATTTTGTCACACATAATTCTTATATGAAACCTAAAAAACACGCACAAATTTTGTGCAGATCGGTCAATAATTATTTATTGCTGCCATATAAGGTCCACTGCCGAAAATTACTCTAACGAGCATATCTCTCTTAAAATGTTTGGTATTCATATAATATTCAACATAAATAAGTTTCATATTTGTAACCATATATAGAAATCATGACACCTAGTTTAATAACGATTGGTCGATAATTAGTCATAGCTCCCACTTCTAAAAATCGTATTAACATGCATTATAATCGGGCTTGACTGACAATCATTTTTTGACTTGTTTATTATAGAATTCATTACACTAAAAATACGTTTAACTTCTGAATTACTAAATGGCAAAACTAAAATTTTCATAACAAAAGATGAAAGGTGGTTTTCATAAAACGCATTCAGTTGAGTTTTGATTTTCCCACTTACAATGAAGTTATTTTTTGCCCTATTAGTTCAAAAGCTGTAATTTCATCTATTGATAAATTTGTCATTTATTCTTTATCTTGTTTCACACGCTTCAGTTTTAGCTGACTAGTTTTTGTTCAATTCCCATTTGAACTTGCTCTTATCATCAAGTTTCTACTTAACAGGCAAATCAACATGCAAACAACTTCGCTTAGAATAAGACGGAGAAAAAAAGAAGAAAACTAAAGAAAATAAGAATATTGAAATAGAGTACCGTCAAATTTGTAACCCTTGAATTCTCTTTTCCCTTCTCATCTAATAATACTTGCCTTGAAGAGTTAGAATTAAATTCAACAACGTGTGAAAGCGAACTTTAAAATGTTCGTATAATTTTCCTTTTTTTAATTTTCAAGCTATTTTAAATAAATGTTAAATGTAAAATTTTGCAGCCAAATCTAATTAAATTTAGCTTAGCCGCTAAAATGGTCACACTGTGTAAGGATTTTTTTTTTCATTTAGTGCAAACTTTAGGGGGCAATTATTTGTTAGGGATGGGTCATCAAAAGTATTAATAAGGGTAATTTCAATACTAATTCAAAAACAAACTTATCGTAGTACCTCGGCGTCTCTTGAGCAATACAAATTTACATACACTAGTGTTTTTTGTGTCTAATAGTATTTTCTATAGAAAATAATATGTATAAGAGTATGTTTAATAGAAACTCTTGTCTAGTTTTTTTCATATTATATCTAAATATTAGTGAATTTTAAGAACTTACCTTATATAATTTCAACACTGAATTTGGTTTATTTTTAATGATTTATTTTATAAAAACAGTGACTTTAGTCGGTTTTAGTGAAATTTTTCAAATCATTTTTAAAATTTTCGAGTGGGTGGGGCTCCAAAGTATGTAATATGTTTAGCTGCAGTTTCTTTCTTAGATGATATACACATATTAAATGATTTAAAGACCTTTCCAACGATATGTACCATGACATACTTATAGTATATGAACCATCCATCTATAAGACAATTTCGGGAAAATCATTTTTGATCCCATCTTTTTTAAAAAGTCCGAAAAAATATCTTTACTAGTAAATATACATATAAACTACAAAATTAAAATGTCAAGAAATTAACCTTTAATTTAAGGTATAATATAGATCCGGAGTTATTAAAGAAAGATTATAACATTTCTCCATAAAAATACAGGAAATCTTTACTTCGCGAAACCGGTGTTCTGTACATTCTTCCACCCGGCCGTTTGAAAATTATAATTTAAAGAATTTTTTTATTTTGTACTTTTTCAGATCTTCTAAATGATTACAACACCTAAAGACACATATCATACCTTAAATTAAAGCTTAATGTCTTGGCTATTTATATAAATAAACTAAAATAACATTTATGTAGCCTTGACATTAAAATTTTTTATATATAAAAAAAAAAATCGGGTCCAAACAACGGTAACAATTCTCTGGCAATCTATATTTTATAATCATCATATATATCGTTAGAAAAGTATTTTTAATATCTTTAATTAAATGTAATATAATAAATTATCAGACACCAAGTAGTTTCCGAGATATAGGCTAATATATTTTCAAATTTGAAGACCCGCGCACTGAAAAAAAGGTGTGGCCGACAAAAAAATTTTATACCTATTACTTTTATCACCTATTTGATAAATTTTTTTGAACAATGTCACTAAAACCGACTTGTTCCAAAATAGGCCAGAAAATATAAACAAATCGAAATACTGTTGTGAAAATTTATTACAGTTAACATAAAAAGCTGTTAAAAATAAACAATAAAATTTAAATATTTCATTTAGTTGTATATATTTTATGACCTAAATGTTTTTTTTTAATAAATTACAGTAATTTTACTTTCGCACGACGTTTTATTAATTTATGCTATTTTCATTAAAGGCACTATTATTATTATTTAATATATTTATTATTTTATATTTATTTATTTATATGTTAAACATTTAAATTTATTTTTTTCGTGTGACATGTTATTATTTATAGCAAACATTTCTGTTAATTTAATGAAATTTTTAATAATTTCTTGCTGATTTTATTGATTTATATTTTATAAAATCTTTTAAAGTTTTTTACACTTACGAAACATTAACGAAATCTAAAGTTCTTTTTAATATTATATATTGTTCCTTTGCGAGTACATATTTACTTTATTTTATTCGGTGTAAAGAAAAATACATTGGTTTATTTTACATGTTTTAATATTTGAATTCTGAAGGCGGAATTGAGAAGTCATTCTCCAATAGAAGCTAACGAGTTTTCTGTATTAATATTGAAAATTTATTTAAAAAATTTTAAAATAAAAATTTCGAATAATCGAATAAAATTATTGGCTTAAATTGAGAAAATTAATCGAAAAACCGCACAACTCCTAGATAAACTAAAATTTACCCCCTGGCCCACGATGTCGAACGATAACGTTCGCTTAGATAAGACTTAAGACAGAAACTTGATTGTGGAATAAACAAACTTGATTGAGTAAAAAATAGATACGATAAAAAGTTTGTGTCTTATCTAAGCGAACGTTATCATTCGACATCGTGGGCCAGGCGGTTAATATATATCATAATATATTTCTATAGAAAATAACACAATTGTTCTAATCAGCGTTGTCAACTTGGTGCGTTTCGCACCATTTTTGGTGCTTTTTTAAATTTTTGGTGCGAACAATTCTTTAGTTGGTGCGCGGTGCGCTTTTTTTTTAAATTTTGGTGCGCTTTTTAATTTTTGGTGGCACCAAAGCAAATTCAGCACAACTTTTTGTTTCAGTGTGAAAAAAAATCTTTCTACAATAAAATACACGTTTGAGTATCATTTCATTCAACACTGCAATTTTTTTTTTCTGTATTTCGGTGCGCTTTTTAATTTTTTCGAAAATGTGATGAAATCTTTATTTTTACCAATTTTTAATTGCAGTTGTTTAATAATTCATAACTCATGAAATCTATACGATGAAAAAATGTATTATGAATACGAATGTATGGTAAATGAAATCAAATTCTTCAAAAATCTTTGTTTGAAAATCAAATCAACATTTTAAAAATGTAAATAAAAATTCTTGTATAGCCTGATGGTTTGGTCTACTGAAATGTAGATGAACAACCAGGGTTAGAGTATCAGTGGAATCCTAACAAATTTTATTGGAAAATATCAAATAGAAGTACTTTAACTAGAAAACAAAAATATATAAAAAAAGTACCAAATATGTACTGAAATTAGCTTTTTTACCAATTAGTACTTTAGTTCCAAATATCATATTTTGAGTGGTTAAATGCTTATTTTATCTTTATTAGCTCATTTATTTAAAAAAAGGCTTTTACAATTACTACTTTTACTAATAATCGCTGATAAAAAGTTTTTTATAGAATTTATGATATTAAAAAATTTCAAATTAATTCAATAAATATTTGAAACAAAAACGAAATTCTTAACTAAATGCGTTTTTTTGTAAATGGTGCGCTTTTTTCTCCATTTTTGGTGCGTTTTGAAATTTCGAAGTTGACAACGCTGGTTCTAATTTTCTGTTCCTCTTGTTTAAAATTGTAGAATATGTAAAAGTTTCTTCTTTTTTCAAGCAATAAGGTCAATTGCATTTTATATACAAATATTTTATTTTATTTATATATATTAATTTCCGATATTTCGCTATCACAATGGATAGCTTCTTCAGGGATAAAATAAGTTTTGAATTATTTGAATTTGAATTATTATTTTATTATAATTCAAAACTTATATTATCCCTGAAGAAGCTATCCATTGTGATAGCGAAATATCGGAAATTAATATATATATAAATAAAATAAAATATTTGTATATAAAATGCAATTGACCTTATTGCTTGAAAAAAGAAGAAACTATTAAATATTAGAAAAGGTCAAATAAACGAACTAAATATTGTAGAATATGTATAAACAAATTCGTTCTCTCATGTTGCCGGCATTATCTCTCATGTTATATGAAAGTTAATTGCAGTTGGAGACGGTTCTGATTTACACTAACAGAGTTGCAAAGGTAGAAGCGTTATATTAGACAAAGTTAAAAGTATTGCCTGTAAATATGAGTTACGATTTTTATAATTTTTTGTTTAGGAAGCTTTTGAAGTTCATTTCATAGTTGAACTAATTAATAACAAAGATTGATAAGATTTAATGTAAAACCTATGTGGGGCTTCATAATTTATGGTATAAAAGGTTTTTGTTGTACACACTAACATTGTAACATTTTGTTTAATTTATTTTTAAACGTCTTGTCAATTTTGAATAACTATATACGAGTATATTCTGAGTATTTTTCTGACAACTATAATTTCATATTACCCATATAAAACACACCTTTAATAGCACTTTTCCTTCAAAAACAATTGAGAAATTTTATAAACCGGATATTTCGAAAAATTTCCTAAGTTTTCACTGGAGACACAAATCGGATATTTTGAAAATGTTCCTAAGTTTTCACTGGAGACACAAACCGACCGGAAAAAGCGCGTAAAAGAACTAATATTACAATGTTGTGTTTCACACTAGCAGAGTTGTAAAAAAATTATTAAATTTTTGCACAGAGTTGAAACTGAAGGAAATAAATGAAAACGGGGTTATTTTTACAAAGTTTCATGTTAAAAAGCTTAGGTTTACATTTTATACAAACATTAACATTCTATGTTATGTGTAACCAAATGTTGATGCACTTCTATTCTTTCATATTTTGCAATATGAAACCTTAAATTTCCTATTAATTTTTTTTACCATTTTCTGTTACTTAATATTACCCGTATAAAATACAACTTTAATAACACTTTTCATTAAAAAACACTACACAAATTTCATAAAAACCCGGAAATTTTATATATTTTCTTCAGCTTTTACTAGAGAGACAAACCGACCGGAAAAACCGCGTAAAAGAACTAAAAATGCCATGTAAATTTTAACCGTAACAGAGTTGTAACAAAGAATTTGATTTTTAGACAGAGTTGAAACTTTAGGAAATACATAGAAGTAAAGATACGAACAAGTGTAGTTATTTTTGTAAAGTTTCATGTTAAAAAGCTTAGGTTTACATTTGATACAAAAATTAACATTCTATGTTATGTGTAACCAAATGTTGATGCACTTCTATTCTTTCATATTTTGCAATATGAAACCTTAAATTTCCTATTAATTTTTTTTACCATTTTCTGTTACTTAATATTACCCGTATAAAATACAACTTTAATAACACTTTTCATTAATAAACACTACACAAATTTCATAAAAACCCGGAAATTTTAAATATTTTCTTCAGCTTTTACTAGAGAGACAAACCGACCGGAAAAACCGCGTAAAAGAACTAAAAATGCAATGTCGATTTTAACCCAAACAGAGTTGTAAAAAAGAATTTGATTTTTAAGCAGAGTTGAAATATTAGGAAATAAATGTAAATACATATACGAAAAAAGTCATTATTTTTGCAGTTTCATGTTAAAAAGCTTTGTTTTATATATAATGTAAAAATTAACATTCGATGTTATGTGCAACAAACTGTTAATTCGCTTCTATTTTTCAGTTTTTATTTCACATGAAGTCTCAACTTTCTTATAATTTTTCATATGTACCATATAAAATACACCTTTAATAACAATTTTTTTTGAACAATCTAACCCATAAATCAGAAATTTTACATATTTTCTTCAGCTAACACTAGAGAGACAAACCGACCGGAAAAAAGCGTAAAAAAACTAAAAATCTAAAGTTGGATTTAACATTTACAGAGTTGTAAAAACGGATTACATTTTTGGGCAGAGTTGATATGGAAGGAAATAAAATGTAAATATGTACACGAAAAATAGTTAGTTTTATAAAGTATCATGTTAAAAAGCTTTCGCTGTAAAATTATAATTTTTTTCCAATGTGAAACTTAAATATATCTACATACAAAACACACTTTAATGACATTTTTCCTTAAAAAACACTTCAAATCTTATAATACAAACCGTATTATTTACAAACTTTCTTTAGTTTCATTAGAGAAACAAACCGACCGGAAAAAGCGCATAAAAGAACTAAAAATACAATGTTGTATTTAACACTTACAGAGTTGTATAAAGTAGTAGTTGATTTTAAACAGAGTCGAAATTGTAGGAAGTAAATAGAAAAAAGTTATGCAAGGTGTATGAAAAAAAATTATATTTTGCAAAATTAACTTGAAAATACAAATAAATTATTATTTACTTAAAAGTTCACTGTTCTTCCATATTATCCATGTAAAATAAACATTTAAGAGTATTTTTCTTTAACCATTAGCATACGAACTGCACTATAAACCGGAAATATTATAAATTTCTTTCAATTGTATTTTAGGAGACTGATCGACCGAATTACCCGCCCAATGAACTAAAAATGTAAAGTTGCATTTCAAATCTAGCGTTGTATTAAATGGTAAAAGTGAAGTTGTGATTTCATAAACATCATGTAATATTTCTGTTAAATACAACAAATCTTAGAACAACATGCATATTTTGACAGCTGCAAGTTCTTTTACAAAAACATATAGTCCGTTATTTTGTAAATATGTACATGATTTTACTGAACTAACTTTCTAGTGCAATCTGCAAATTGACGAATATGCAAAATCAAATGCCTAACATTTTGTTTAATGCAGTCTGGAAATTGTTTTTTTAGTACAAACATGAGATTCTGAAAATGTGCCAGAACATCAGTCAGGGTTAATAGTTGTATCAACGAAAAGTATTGGAAAATATTTAAAAATTATTATCGGACTCCAGAGTCAGTGGTAGCAAATTGAGGACCGCTCAGTTTGGGCTTATCCATTAAGCGATATGCGATATTTGCTAAACACAAATTCACAATCAGTCAAGGCTAATATTTTCGCTGGTCTCTAGTTGAAGAGTTCTTTCTCCAAAGTCAATTTTGGGCTTAAAGGATGTTAATAACCTAAATAATTTTGCGTTTAAATATAAACCTGAGTGTTCCAAAACATTAGTCACAGTTACTAGTTGTTGTATCATGGTATAAAGTTCACGGACAGCGTTTGGAAATTATTAAAAATTACTAAATTGAAGAAATTGCAAATTAAATTGCACAGTATGGGCTTAATGGATACGAGAAAGCTAATATACCATATTCGTCAAACACAAATCCACCATCATTCAAGGCTAATATTTTCGTTGGTTAATTGAAGAGCGTTTTCTCTAAAGCTAATTTTGGGCTTAAAAGATGTTAATAGACTAAATCGAAATCGAAAACGAATCAGCTTTGGAAATACATATGTACATTTTAATGCATTTAAAATCTAATTTTTAAAATTTTTGTTTTAAGATTCTCTTTACTAGCCCAATATCTTTATATTTTATGTGATAAAAGTTTTTCAATACAGAAATATTACGAAAAAATTGACTTCTAAAACTCATTCGTTTTCGATTTCCATCACATGCCTGATTAAAACTTGCAACAGGTTTATAAATAAGGGCATAAATCATTGTGTTTAAAAACAAACCTGACACTGTTTCAAAACATTAGTTGTACCTATCATGGTGTAATTATACAAGGTGAGTGCAAATCGGCAACAAATACAGAAACAATAGGCTTTTTTTTATGTAAAATAAAGTACTACTGTCAAAAACACTTGAAAAAGTATTACTTGTAAACAAAGTCAGTCAGCTGTGTTACTGCACTCACCTTGTATAGTTACACCATGAACATTACATTTGATTTCGTTATTTTTTTAGATATATATATGTATGTATTTTTTTGATTTTTTATTTATTTATTTTAAGTTTTTTTTCTAATATTTCCTATATGTGTAAACTTAATACTAAAGAATACATTTTTGATCTTTTGTTATTATGCATTACTATTATTGTTGTACAAATTAATTAACGTGAGTGAAGTAAACTATCGAGTAGTGAGTGAGAAATAGAGTGAATATAGAGTGAGTGATTTCTCGTAACAAATAATTTAGCTTAAACATTAAAATGATGTAAAAAAATATTTAAATGTTTTTTGTATGTATTTCTATATAATATTTATATAATTATAAATCTTAATTAACAAGTATTTTAGATGTATTTAATTTATAAATAATTAAGAAATAATTAGGTGCAATATACAAAATGTAGAAAAAACTAAATGAAATGTAGATAATAATCATGATGCTGTTTTTTTTTGTTTGGTTTTTAATGAAATGCCTTAAATTGAAATGTTGTTTTGCCTTTAAATACTTATTTAATATATATTTTTATTTAATAAATATAAGTAGTTATGTAGTTACAAAACAAAATTCGTTGATTTACTTTTGTAGTGTAAAGAGTCTTAAAGACTTTACTTTTTTTTTAACTGCAAACAAGTTTATATTAAGAAAAACACACAGTGAGTGTTAGAGTAACTAATACAGATTACACCACATTCATTTATTATCATACTCATCATTATTATTATTATTAAGTGTTTAGGGGTTTTTTAAATTTAATTTAACATTTAAGAATTCGTTTATTTATTGTCAGTCTTAGAAATTAAATAGTTGTTGTTGTTTGTTTTGAGTAAAGTAAATTATGTGTAATTTTAACAATTAAGAGTATTTGTTTAATGAGTTATCAAGTGAAATTTTTAGAAAAACTTTAGTAGTATTTTTGTTCTTGTGTGTTTTTTTTTTGGCATAAGCTATGAAAAAGTTGTATAAAAACAAACAGAATTAAGACACACAAATTATTAACTAAAGCCTACTTTATTGCATAATTAAAAAAAAAAATAAGATAAAATATACCTTGGCCGGCTATAATTTCCTTTTTAGTAGTTTAAATATACAGTTTGCTTTACATTCCCTAACAGCCCTACTCAAAGGACATTAAATTAATGGGCAAGGTTTGCGGAGTACGATGCTGTTGTAGGGCCAACTTACAAATAGTACTACACCACAGTTGCGTGGTCTGAGGACTGTCGGTACGAAATTTATATATGGTAGCCAAACTACGATGATACAATTCAAACGTATTTTTATGTTTTGGATTGTCAATGACTTGAGCAAACCAACCCTCTAGGGGACACACCTTGCAGGGTTCACGCTTAAAGTCACTACGTTCAATGCCCTTAAATGATTTGGGTGGAAAGTACACTAGAGAATTAGCCCATATCTGCAACCAGTAGCGTTGCCAGGAGGCCACTGCTGGTTTTCGGCCCTCTTTCTGTACGGTTTTACGTCTGACGCAACCCTGCAAGGAGTTCGTCTCATCTGTGGGTATATTTAGAGTGCTGACTTCGTGCAAATGACATGAGATAACATCTGTATTATCGCTTAAATTAATGTGTATGCTACCGTTAGGTGTACCGCCAACACATTGCGGCTGCTCCAGTACGGAGTCATCCAGTAGATGACGCTGTTGCAGTTGTTGACTTAATGCACTGTGATCGTGATAGTGGGCTTCGTAGCAGGCACCGTTTTGACCAGTTATCGCATCGTTTATGTTGTTTGACTTACCGAAAATACTGTAAATAGAAGTTAAGGAAAGTAACATATTAGTATTTATTTTTTAATCGTTAAAAGTAATTAGGTATATATGTCCCTAATAAGAAAGCAGAAAAAGCTTCAATTATTTAGATTTTTTGTAGATATTTTAATAAAAACACAATATAAATGTTTAAAATTTGCAGGGAAAACAATTAGAAAAAGACAAATAAAAAGGGGTTGGGGACAAACATATCTAAAAATTTCTAAAATCGAGTTATTACACATTTATAGGGATATTTGTTATCTAAACATTAAAAAAACTAAAAAAAAAAAAAAGAAGTAGAAAAGTCATCAGAATTATTTAACACAAAGTGGTTTAAATCTTGCTAAAAAAAACAATGAATTTTTTTTATTAACGTGCCATGGGAGACTGACTATATATTGGTATTGTAAAATTTCAATATTTAGAAGTTAGTTTATATTTGTATTGAACAAAGTTCTGCCAGTCAAGAACGGTTAACCCAATATTCAACTTCAAGCTGCTTTAAGAATCTTCATTTGTTTAATGAAAAAATAATCATTTTATATTACATGGAAAAATAGCAATTAAACAGGGGTTTACCAGTCAATACATTGCCATTTCCATAGAGAGTTTATGATAATATTTAAATAACAAGAACAAGTGGCAAGTTGAATGAATAGAAACATAATCCGTAGTCAATAACATGGAATGTTTACTAGTATTGCGACAATCATAATATCAACCCATGAATCAAATAATAAAAATTACGCATTGCGCAGGTCCGTTACATTTTACAAAAACTGTGAGAGTAAAATTGAGAGCAACATTTCTTCTTATGACGACACAAGTCAAAAATATTTTTATATATTTTAATGCAAATAAAAGTTTTTAAGTGAAGTATGCCATTTTTAATTGTGAAAATATTAAAAAAAGTAACATAAATTTAATTTTTTTTTTCGATTTCCAAATGAAAATAAATTAAAAACAAACAATGGGCACAATTTTTCCACCTTGATGAGAAAAAAAATAAAGGTGTCTTATAGAGTTTGTATTGAACACTTTAAGCAGATGATATAAAAGAAGATATGAAATTTAAAATGGGTAACTGAAACGTTTTGCGTTTAAGATACTTTTTTATGTTAGGTATGCCTACTGACGAATTTGTTTGACACACAAATTTTTAAAAATCTGGAAGCTGTATTCAAATCTTTGATTTGCAACGAGTATTTAAAAAAGCATATATGTAATGAGTCAGATATTAAAGCTAAAACATTTTTTTTTTTGATCTATAATATTTTTTCAAATAAGAAATCTACTCCTAGCGGATGAGATAAAAAAACACAAACGAAAACAAACGAAAATAATAAATTGATAATACGAAAATGTAATATATAAAATACTAAAATATGGTTCACTTTTTTGATGAATTTTAATATGTATAAAATAATAAATAATTAAATGTTTTATTTTGAATCAAAACAAATAAGAAAAATTATTTTTTTTTAAATATTATTAACAAAAGTCATTTTTTACATGTTGATTATACAGAAAAAATAACCTGTGACGTTATGCGCAGAGATGAAATTGTGTTTACATTCTTTGCGCAATCTTTATTATTTAAAAAATGGTCTTAACCGACCATCTGTTTTGCGCTTATTTGTAGATTTTATCATATACTAATGTAAATGAATACCAACCAATAGATTACAATAAAAAAAAATCAGTTTTCTATGCTCGATTATTTTACTAAAATACCCTTTAAATGATTAAAATTTACAAACCACTTTTGGGACAGTAAATTATATAAAAAGAGTGTTTTTTAGAAGAGATCTCTATGTTTTTGCAAATAGCGACTGACTATATTTATTTCTTGTGGAACATTAACCCAAAGGGTGTCGTAAAATACGTTCGTATAAATTAATTAGCCGTTAAATAAGTTGTAAGTAAATGAGTTGGAAGGCAATTTACAAATATAAACAAATCAAACAAACAATTCAAGCAAATGAAAAAACAGGAAATTAAATTAGAAATAAAATAAAACTATGAAATAATAAAGGATTATTATTTAGCGGCAAACAGATGTTTTTAAAGCGCCTCATTTAATAATTTAAATTATTTTTTTCTTATTATTATTATTGTTATTAGTGTAATAATTTATGTTGACGTTAAAGCTGATGACCGGAAACAACTCACCGACAATGGCATAGACAACGTTTATGTGTTGCAGTAGCATTGACAACAATGCCAGATTTTGTTAGCATGATAAGTGAACAATGACACTTTTGTGAAAAATTTCGCGGCAAACTGGTGCTACGAAACCTACATGTAGATAGATACAGATATACGAGTATATATAAATATAGATATATAGAAACAAAAAGAAAACCAAAATAAACAAACGAAAAAAAGCTCACGAATGCACGCACGCACGCAGGACACAACAAAATTTGCAACAGAATCATTATAGAGACAAAAAAGAAATACAATATTAAACAAATTGAATTTAAATTTAAATTGATAAATAATGAAAATATTTATAATGAATTAATGGTGGTTAAAGTGTACAAATTTTGTTGGTATGTTTTCACAGAATTTCACAGAGAAAACAATTAGAGATCCAATAAAGTAGTGGTCGTGGTTGGTGTATTAAGAGTGGAGAGCACAGATAAAAGGAAGGATAAAAAAATAAGTTTATATTTGTTGTAGAGTGAAATTGTTGGATTAAATTAATGATTAATGGTGTATAAAATAATAGAAAGAAAAACTTACTTGGTGCCCAGACTGCGGCATTTACGATGGCCGGGTATAAATTTAACAGCCGAGGAATTGGGTAGACGTACCGAAGCGGAAGTTTTGGCGGGCGATAGATTCAAACAGGCCAAGGCGGGCGTAACAGCATCCACATTAAATGATTCCTTAGAACTGCAAGAAGAAGAGCTGGGAACCAAAGGTGAAATGGGTTCTAACTTTAAGGATTTCCTATAATTTACAAATAAACAAAACAATTATTATATGTCTTGTTAAATTATATAAAACTTTATATACTTGTATTGTTCCTCCTCAAATATATTCTGCAATTCTTCTATATACCTGATGGATGTTAAATACTTTTGTGTTGCCTCTACGGGTTGTATATGCTTGTAATTTGATTCCTGATAATTTGCTATAACTCTTAAAATATTATTCATACGTATGCGCCGAGATTCTGGCTCAATGCCATCTTTTTGCGGATACGCCAAGTCAATGTATATTAGATCGGTGAGAAATAAACCCAAATAGGGTATACAGGGTAAACGCAAACTTTCCAAGTAGGCTCGCAAGTTCTCCCAATTATTTTGATCACTGAATATATCACTCAGACGTTCGTAGCTTTGTTTGTCCTTTTTGGCTAGACACGACCAGGTTTTCTTCAGCCGATAAATGCTGGCACTTTGCATAGCCGAAATAATGGCAAATAGAGAGTGTAGATTATTAAGTTCGTGTAGTTTTTTGGCAACCTGAGAAAGGGGAATATGCGGAAGAAAATTATTTAGTAAATAACAATAAAATTTTTTAAAATTGTACTTTTTTCAAAAGGTTAATTTTTTCAAAAATGAAAATTTTTCAAAATGGTACTTTTTAAAAAAGGGTTCTTTTTTCAAAAGCGTCCATTTTTAAAACCGTACTTTTTTCAAAAGTTTGCTTTTTTCAACAATGACCTTCTTTCATCTTTTCAAGAGTGTACTTTTTGCAAAGGGTAAATTTTTTTAACAAGGTGTTTTTTTTCGAATGGTTCTATCTTTAAAAGGGTACTTTTTTCAACAAAATAAAAAGGGTACTTTTTTGAAAAGGGTTATTTTTTCAACAAGGTACTTTTCTAAAAGTTTAATTTTTCAAAAGGTATTTTTTAAAAGGACTCTCTTTTCAAAAGGGTACTTTTTTCAACATATGTGTTACTTTTTTCAAAAGGGGGTTTTTTTCAACGATGTGGTTTTTTCAAAAGGGTACTTTTTCCAACAAGGTACTTCTTTTAACAAGGTACTTTTTACAAAAGGGTTCTTTTTTCAACAATGTGGATTTTTCAAAACGGTTCTTTTTTAACAAGGTACTTTTTTGAAAAGTGTTCTTTTTTCAATAATGTACTTTTTGCAAATGGATATTTTTTCAAAAGCGTACTTTTTTCAAAAACATACTTTTTTCAAAAGCATACATATTTCAAACACGTACATTTTTCAAAAGTCTTGAAACCTTTATAAATTTATTTTTTAAAATATACAATATTTTAAATTACCTTTATAAAATGCGCCAATACTTCGACTCGTTGTTTCGGCTGTTCGCCACTGAGTATCTCCTGAACAATCCAGAAGCTGGTGTGATTAAAACGCTTTGTAAATGCAACAATATTCGGTGTAATAACGTGTTTATCTTTTTTGGTCCAAGCACAGCTGGTCAACTCATCTGGTTGTATGGCAGCAAAGATAGGAAAATCCAAGAGAGTCAATTGATTGGCTAATTCATCGGCGGGTATACGTAAAGCACTTAAAATAGTAGAGTCTAAGGAAGTTTTGCTAGAAGCATGACCGGGCAAGCTATTGGATTTTAAGGAAGGAGGACCGGAACTTCAAAATTAAACAAAACAAAACCAAATCAGAAAAAAATTAAACAATTAAAACTTATTTCTGAAATTAATTCAACTTACCCCACACCATAGTAGTTGCCGGGCGAGTCTGGCGAAGAGGAGAATGCATTTAGGCAACCAATGGAATTCTTACGTCTCGATCCTTTTATGTTTAAAGATTTGCTAATGTTTTGTTTGAGTGGTGATTCCCCTTCAAATTGATAGCTCTGTGTGGACTGTGTGCTGTCTTTACGCTGACGTACATACGCTATAGTGGCGGCCCCGTTGGCGGTGCCATTTACACTACCATTGCTGCCGCTGCTAGAGAAACGTTTCGAATTGCGTAGACCCGCATAGAAGCCAATGAAATTGTTTTTATTGCCCAATGAAATATTATCGTAATGATCATCATCGTAACGTTGTTTAGAGCGCATGCGTTGATGCTGGTGCCGTCTGCAGGTGGATGCTGGCGATTGATTTACCAAAGGAACACTACCCGTTGAAACATCACTCATGGGTGAAGCTTCCCGTGTTAAATTCAAGGGACAATCATCCTGCTGACTACTGCCACCACTACCAAATTCAACATAACGTAAATTATCATTCGATAAATCTCCCGATATTTCCGAATAACGCATCATGACCGATTCTGTTTATGTTCAATATAATATTGTCGGCCCTTTCCAATGTTTATTACAGAGGAGTGCGTACTATTCCATTCACATATTTGTAATCGAGTACCAGCTTGTACCCATATTGTTGTGGTTAGTGTGGTGTGATTAATTCTATTTTCCTTTTATTTTTAGTTTTTGAATATTCATTTCCGTATCTAAAATGATTTCGAAATGATGTTTGTTTAATAAATGAAAACTTTTACGTTTTTCTCCGTCTAATATTTATTAATTTCTTTTTGTTTATTAAAGTTGTATATCGTTGGTGTTTTGCTAAAATGAAATAAAATGTTTACAATTTTATTTAATTTAATAATCGCATTCCAGCATTCTACATACATACATATGTATGTATATTCATACATTTTTATTCTAATTAGTTTAGTATAAAATGAAAGAAATTATTTGTATTTTATTTATTTTGTTTAAAAAAAGCAACGTCATATGATTTTTATCGGCAACATTATGGCCCCTGTAACCTTCACTAATTACACACTAATTTAAGATCAACCACCAGACACAATTTATTACACACATCTATACTACACTACAATACACATGCAGGCCACTGTGAGGAGGCTGAGAAGAACAGATTCCATGGCACAGTGTTTAATATTGGCAAACACCCTATATTAAATAAACAAATGAAACTATAATGAAGTTGGAAATTATTCTTAGTTGAAATTACTTAATAAGAAAACATGTTCTATTTAAGAAACTTTCAGTAGAATGCAAAGAATACTTTCATGAAACTCTCTTCGTCTTCGGTATGTATTAGGTCGCTGATTGCTTTTATCGCCTGTCCAATGTCTTATATTCCACAGCCTGGGCATTTGTTTTCTTCTCTAGACTCGATTTTTCCGATTCTCCCTCTCTATTTCGAATCCGTAATTTCCTCAACCAAAATCTTAATAATGTTCATTAAGCATGAGTTGGTATTTGTAGCCCGGATTCGATTCCCAGCCACTGCCACTCAAACAACATGAGTTTCTGATAATTATTAGTTTTCTTCTATCTATCATAACTAATATTTATCACAGCGCCCTCCTTCGGTGGTATATCATTGAAACGCCATCGAAGTAAAATAATTAAAATAAAGGCTATAAAATCAAGCTTTAAAAATAATGTGCCTAATCGCCACCAGAGGCGCTGCAATGCTGCACTAAACACAATCATAATGCGCAATTGCAGAGTTGTAATATAAAAAGCTTTCTTCTTTCACCACCTTTACTTCTTCAACTATCCCCTTTCCAAAGAAAGTAACGCAATTATATATAGGCATATTAATTGTCTGAGTGTTACTTCTCTTTAAAAAAAAAATCATTGCAACAATTTTAATGCTTCAACAAGAGTGATTTTTTAAGAGCTTTCGGATCTGATTAAAAAAACACAAAAAATTTAGGGAAACATATGACTTCTTTATTTGAGTCCATAGAACGATCTATATAATTCAATGTTTAAAGATGATTTCAAGTAAATGTTTACCGCGACTACGCCTTAAATACTTACTACGCTGGGTCCAATATTGGCATACTCTCTCTCTCTCTCTCTAACATATCAACCGGTATCTCACGAATAAATTCTTCAATATTAGTTTTCATTGGGTCAACCGTTGTGGGTTTGTCCCTATAGAAATAAGCCATAACATAGCCCCACAAAAAATAGTCTAAAGACGTTAAAACGCACGATCTAGGCGGCCAATTGACCGTCCCCAAACGTGAAATAAACTGTTCATCGAGTTCGCCTCTCATTTAGGCCATTGTTTCGCGTGCTGTTTGGAATATGGCACCGTCTTGTTGAAACCACATGTCAGCCAACCAAGTCCTGCTCTTCCATTTTGGGCAAAAAAAAAAAAAAATTGTAATAATTGCAGAGTAGCGCTCGATTTTTACAGTAACGTTCCTGCCTTCGACGTCTTTGAAATAGTATGATGCCACCGGCCCATAATCCACACCAAACAATGCATTTTTCGGGATGCATTGGCAGTTTTTGCGCTAAATACGACAATTTTGCTTGTTACGTATCCATTCAATTAGAACTGAGCTTCGTTGCTGAACACAATTTTTCAATAAAAAGTGGATCTTCACTTTCTAAACCGAGCATGAATTTTGATAATAAAATTCAACTCAGGCGTTGTTCGTTTATAAGTCGATTTATGGTTAAAATATAGATCAAACTGAATATGTTTAACAGTAGCATGTTGATCAAAAAAAGTCTTAACCAAAAAGAAAGTTGCCAAAAAATGACCCTTTAAAATGGGAAAATGTAAGCCCAATATGACCCTTTTGGAAATCTTTCTTATTGAAAATCCATTTATATCATGGCCAAAATCTGCAGGTTTTCTTTGTTTAATTCTCAGTCACAGTTGTTCATTATATACTCTGTCTTCTCCTGGTGGCTATGTTAATTTATCTTCGGTAATACCACATTTCGAATGCTTAAAGTCTATTCATTATATTAGAGGTAACATTTCTTGAATCTTATTCGAATCTTTAGGTTTACTTCTCGACTTGTTAGAATCTTTTTGTATTTGGACCCAGACATTAAAATTCTTCTTTTGATTTCAAGATCCCAATTTTCGAGTAAAACACATTCTACAAATACTTGGCATTATATAGGAAGCCGGTATTCTCGGAATAACTTTAATAGGGATCTCTAATAGCGATATTTGGAAGAGTTCCAGTAGAAGCACACCACAAGCATCATTCTACACTTATTAAAATTTACAAGTAAATTATGTTGAGGTCAAGTGTAACAGGCCACTGAAACAGATGTTAAACGAATTTGGTTTCCGCTAATGAAATCCCGCTGATCCGTGGCCTCTTTCTAATAGAGATTCCGAATAGCAATGTTTCTAAGATTACGCGAATGTTATGCGATTTTTATGAGGTGTGAAAGGCTGGAACACTACGATGTAAGACTGTGTTTCGCACCAGGACACTAAAATATCGAGGACTACGAGATTGTAAATGAATGAAACTACCACTCAACCAATACCGCAGGGTTGTTTTTTGTCATAGCAATATCTTATATGAATTTGGTTCCCGCAAATGAATCTGAGTAATTCAGATCTCTAATAGAATTCCGTAAAGGGATGTTTGGAAGAGTTCCGGAAGATTGCACGAAGGTTATGCGGTATTTACTGACGAATCGAAGATGGGGATAGTAACAGTGACTTAGTATGTTGATAGTAAAGCTGCATTAAAGGCTCACAGAGTGATAATCAAGCTGATACATGACTTTAAGAGAGGCCTGAAAGCTTTGATCAACACTACGAGGTAAGACTGCGTTGGGTATCAGGATATTGGATTATCCAGGGCTACAAAATTGCGGACGAGCTTGCAAAGCAGTGCGAAATAAATTGATGAAACTACCACTCAGCCACTACCACAAATTTGTTTTGGCCATATGAAGAAACACCGTAAGAGTGTTTCTGTTCTCTTATAGAATCTCATAAAGTGATATTTGGAAGAGTTCCGGAAAATTATACGAATGTTATGCGGTCCGAGAGACCTTGAAAGACGATTATGTATGTATATCCGAAATGTTGCTTAAATGCTATAAAAGGCAACCATTTTCACATCGACTCATTAGTGAAGTGTATGAAAAGCCAGGCCAAACAGCCGAATCTACACTAAAGCCAAATATTCATGGCGCTAAGGTAACGGCCTGTATTTGGTAGTATCAACCTTTACCAAATGCAACTGATTCGTTTGAAGCGAGCATGGGCCGAATGCCTAGAATATGCCACCGGCCATGAAAGCGTAATATTTCATCATGACAACGCTCGGGCACATATTGAAATACCTGTTACCTACATAGGAAAGAAGTGTTGGGGAAGTTTTGTTTCACCCGCCTTACAGTCCAGACCTTGCTACCACGTTCGATGCAGAACGATCTCTCTGGAATACGCTTCACTTCAGGCGTTAACAGTTCTTTTAGCGCATAATTACATATGTTGCCAGAAAGATGGTAAAATGTCATATTTAACAATGGCCAATACCTATACATTAAATAAATTTATATATATATACAAATGTTTTAAAATAAATTAAAAAAATTCAAAATTAAAAAAAAAAAATAACATTACGTGTGTTCAACTATGACTATGGAGAATTATATATATAACAGAATAACAGACATTGAATGAATAAGGCCGACGTTAAAAAAATATTTGAAACCCATAATTGTCCCCAACTTATGCCAATTGAAAAGTATTGTTCTCTTATCAAGGGGAAGTTAAAGAGGAGTGATACTGTTGTTTCTGACAATACTAAAATGTTAAGAGATTTTGGCATAAATATGCACGCCCGATAGATCGTAATTAGGAACAATGAAATTTTTACCACACATTCTTTGATCTACCATAATGTTTGTTATTGAAAATGGGCAAAATCGGTTCAGTAGGATCCGAGTTATAGATCAAAGTTTCAGACTACCTCAATATTTCTCAGATATGTTTTGCTATTTTCTTCAAATACAATGCAAATACCATGAAATTCTGCACACTTTATTTTTATTATAGAACGACAAGTCCTATTGAAAATGATAGGAAGCGGTCCATGGTTTCTTATATCCCACATACAAGCGTGTTCCCGATATATGGTACATAAATGTCTACAGAAAAGCCGTATCTAAACAAAATTCTGCAATAATAAGTTTCATACAAAATGAAATCTCAAAACGATATTTTGTTTGCATCGGTCCATATTTTGACCATAGACCTCACTTAAATGCGCATAAATCTCTTATAAAAATCACTAATAAGTCGAAGTTTAGCACAAGTGAACCGTATATAGATCTAAATTGGTGCATCAAATTTCATGATGATCGGTCCGTATTTGACCATAGCCCCAATATAAAGTACACTTCCGGAAATCGCTTAAATACGCATAAATCTCTTATAAGCATCAGCAGCAAGTTGAAATTCGACACATATAGTCCATACATATAAGGAAATATTCACACACAATTTAACGATGATCGGTCCATATTTGACCCTAGTCGTCATATAAATCGTAAAGAAATTCATGATGATTGGCCCGTAATAGGTCATAGTTCCCTTATGAGGAATACACCCGAAAACTCATTAACCTACATCAGTTATAAGCATGTACAAATTATACTATTGACTTTTGTGAAAGTGGGCCCATAAGTGAGCATAGCTCCCGTACAAGCTCTACTTCCGAGAAGAACCACAGAGTATACAGAGTTTACAAAAAATTGTCAAAATCTGTTGCCTAGGGCTTTTTGGTACTTAATTTATAGTGTGTTAAAGTAAATCTCTTTATACGCTGCAAAAATATAAACAAAGTGTAAATTATTGATTATAACTGGAATATGCATAAAATTCTTATAAATGTCGTTATTGAGATGAAATTCAACTAAAATAAACCTAAAATAAACAGAAATTACGGTGCAATATTTTATGAAGTTTGCACCATAATAGGTGATTTGGTGGTGGGTATATAAGATTCGGCACAGCCGAATATAAACTCTAACCTGTTTTTTTTTTTTTTTTTTGTTACCTAAATGTTAAAATATGTATTTCCTGGACCGTATTTCATGTGCACAATGTTTTGTGTGTAAAAATAAAAAAAACTGCGAAAAAAATATATTGATAAACAAAACTGTCCCTTGTTACTCCACAACTGACAAATCATTTAACAATTCTTGCCCAAGTTATAAAGGGTGATTTTTTAAAAGCTATAGGAAAGTTTAAAAAAAACACATAAAGTTCAGAAAAATGCATGAAATCTTTATTTGAATCGATAGTACGGTCCATATAGAAGATTATTTCATGCAAATGTTGACCTTGACTGCGCCTCAAATGTTCCATCCGCTTAGTCCAATTTTGGCATACTCTTTCCAACATTTCGGCCGGTATCTCACGAATAAATGCTTCAATGTTGTCTTCCAATGAGGGCTTGTCGTATAGACATGAGTTTTAACATAGCTTCACAAAAAATAGTCTAAAGGCGTTAAATCACGCGATCTAGGCGGCCAATTGACCGGTCCCGAACGTGAAATAAAATGTTCACCGAACTCGCCTCTCAATAAGTCCATTGTTGCGCGTGCTGTGTGGCATGCGGCACCGTCTTGTTGAAGAAGTCAAGCTCTTGCATTTTGGGCAAAATAAAGTTGGATATCATCTCACGGTAGCGCTCACCATTCACAGTTACGTTACGATTCGCATCATCTTTGAAGAAGTACGGTCCAATGATGTCACCAGCCCATAAACCGCACCAAACTGTGACGTTTTCTGGATGTATTGGTAGCTCTTGCAATGCTTCTGGCTGATATTCACTCCAAAATCGACAATTCTGCTTATTTACGTACCCATTGAGCCAACAATGAGCTTCGTTGCTGAACACAATTTTTCGGTAATTCATCGCGCGATGAACTTTTTTAACAGAGCACGCATTTTGATAATAAAATTCAATAATTTGCAAGCGTTGTTCGTTTGTAAGACGATTCATGGTCAAATTATAGACCAAACTGAAGATGTTTGACAGTGAAACAAAACACGAAACATGCGTCAGCTGTTTAAACCAGTGTTGCTAAAAAGATAATAGCTAAAAAAATCACCCTTTACTTGTGATTAACAATGAAGAAACGTTAGATTAGCAAAATAACAAACTAAATTTCGTATTCCATTTTGCTAAAGTTCGCATGCTATCTTGTGGAATTACTTTCGTTCGTTAATGGGTATTTCCCTTTAAAGTGATAAATAAACTAGCAACTGAAATCTTTTGTTTTTAAGTTTCTTCATTTTTCTTTAATTTATTTATTTTATTTATGTATTTCCGTAAGCGTTTTTTTTTTTTTTGTTATTTAGCATTTGTCGATATGATTCTTGCTGTTGAGTTTTTTTTTTTTTTATTTTTTGCTGGCGCAAAATTTAATTGTATTTTAAAGTATGTAGTATATTTCGCTTGATATTTTGTTTGCTTATTTTCACTCGCGATAAAAATGGGCGTCTTAACATGACTGACTGAGTGACTAAATTGCCTCAGCGTGGTCTGTTTATGTATATGAAAACAGTAGCATATGTACTCGTACATAAAAAACTGTCTACATACAATTTTTTACGTACTTACTTACAATCTATTGAATTCATATGTAAATGTAATTCACATATTGAAATTATTTTAATGTATGTATTCATATTTTTCTTTTATTATTTGCTTTAAATATTTAAAATATTTCACCGCAAAATTTACTATACTAGTTTATTGACCACAATGTATAATTTGTTTTAATTGTAGATAAACACACACACACACAAAAGCCTTCAGAATGCTTCTGTTACTCACTCACTTGTATGAATGTAAAAAATGTTGTGTTTTAAATGCAAACATTTCATATTTTATTAATTTTAATGGAATAAAGACAGTTTTTTTTTATATATCACTATGAAAAAGCAACTAAAAGATATGACATCAGTTTTAAGTGAAGAAATTAAAAAAATTCTTTTTATAATTTAGACAAACAGTGGCTCACAGCTTATTTAAGCCAGCTTTTGTTAAGAATATACAGCCATATCACAGAATCTAATTCCCTTCCGAAGTGGAATTAATTCCGTATTTTGCTTCTATAGAAAAAGCAAAACTAAAAATGTTTTCGAAATGAATCCACTTTTAATTTGCTATGTGGAATTGTAATTTTATGCATTTCTCGGTTTCGTTCTACTTTTTCCATATAAGAAAAATACGGAATTAATTCCACTTCGGAACGGAATTAAATTCTGTGATATGGCTGATAAAATGCGTTTAAAAAAGAGGAAACAAAAAATATAAACATGAAGTGTGCAGTGAACAAATGCAAGCAAAACAACAGTAAAAAAACAAGTGAGAAAAAATTAGCCAATAGAAACACAGAACGTGTAACGTCACAGTTCCAACATGCGCAGAACATTTTAAAATTTACGCTCGTTGGCGTAATCTTTATTTTAACATTCTTGATAAAAGTGAAAGAACTAAAATTAATTTTTTATTGCCAAACAAGAACACACTATTTCATGTGCTTACGATTTTTGGAATTGGAAATTCCTATGAATTTGTTTTACTTAAGTAAATAGTTGTCATTTTAAATCCGGTTGAAGTAACAGATGAAGGCCTTTGTCGTAGTGATATTAATCTCAGCTGATGTTTCACTTTTATTTATGCTCAAAGAGATATCTAAAAGTGATCTGGTGAAATCTCTCCTTAAAAGAAACCAAAATGGAAGGATGATTTACTCAACACTTTTAAATTTTTTGAAAAAACCCAAAATTGAAGAGTAAATTTGAAAATGAGGTAGAAATGTTTGTTATTAGAAAAACAAGTAAGAAAGTATAGTCGGTCAAGCCCGACCATATAATACCCTACACCCAGTATATGAAAATAACAGTTTTTCAGAAATGGGCATTATATGGGATATATAACCTATTGTGGACCGATCATCCAAAAATTTAGTGTCATGATGTCTGTGAATATAAGTATTATATGTGTTAAACTTTATCTCGATATAAATACTTATAAACGATTTATGGAGCTTAAAGTGAATTACGGAGAGGGTCTTATATGGGCCTAATTATAGACCGACCATTTTGAAATTTTACCGTATTATTTGTATACATATGAAATATATTTGCATACCAACATTTTTAAGAGAGTTACGGTCTTTAAAGTGATTTTCGGAAGTGGGCTTTATATGGGAGCTACGAGTAATTATGGATCGATCATAACAAAATTGTACCGTATTATTTGTGTATATATAAAATATATTTGCGTTCAATATTAATTGGATACCAACATTTTTGAGAGTTATGCTCTTTAAAGTGATTTTCGGGTGTGGGCTTTATATGGGAGCTACGAGTAATTACGGACCAATCTGCACAAAATTTATAGATGAGATTTGGCTTCATTTACCACTAATTTTTAATGAAATTTGTGTGGATACTTACATAATTCAAAAATTTATGATCGGGAGAACATTTGTATGGGGGCCAGGTGAAATAATGGACCGATTTCCACCAGTTTCAATCCCATTCATCCTTGGGTCGAACAAATATTATGTACCAAATTTTATGGAAATATCTTCAAAATTAAGACCTGTACTCTGCGCATAAGTTTTACATGGACAGCCAGCCAGACGGACGGACGGATGGACAGACGGACATCGTAAATCGAGGTGGGTGTTGGATCAATATTTCTGGGCGTTACAAACATCAGCACAAATCCAATATACCCTCCCCACTATGGTGTTGTAGGGTATAATTAAAAAGGTTGATTGCGAAGCGAATGAATGCAATTGAAATACGAGGGCGGTTCGGAAACTTCTTAGCCTAGCACAAAAAGAGAATAGTTAGTTTTTCAAAAACATTGTTATTTTTCAATATAATCTCCTGAAACTTCAATACACTTAGTCCAACGCTTATCTAGCAATTCTACCCCTTGATTAAAATAATTTTCCTCAAGTCCTGCAAAATAGTGGTTTATAAATATAATTGCATCTTCATTTGTGGTAAAACGCTTGCCAACTAGGAATTTTCTTAGATTTGGGAACAGGTAAAAGTCACTGGCAGCTAAATCAGGAGAATTAGGTGGGTGGTCAAGTAACTGGTACTTAAATTCGTTGATTTTAGCCATTGTTGAAACGCTCTTGTGTTTGAGTTTGAAAATAGTAATCTGTTTCTTATAGCAAGATTTCATATAAATAGTTTCAATATTATTTTAATAGCTTATTTGTGATCTTTCTATAACACATGTAATGTGAATAAGATTTATTATTTTTTTTATTACTTTCTAAATAATGTTTAATGGTGTTTAGGTCATCGTATAATTAACCACAACAATGCAATTGAATTTCCCAAACAAAGGCAAGAAATTTGAATTTTATAGCAAACTAAATAACCATAAATGATACTTATAGTTTATAATGTATCTACATAGCTATAACTTTTTCTGCGATCTAGCTAACTTACTAAATATAAATTTTGAGATTTGATTGCTTTGGAGATTGTTATATGTATGATTGTAAATTCACATTAGACTAATGCATTTTGAAATAAGGAACAACAAATTTAAATTTCTTATAAAAAACAAACATCGTTTATCTCTATAGATCTAATGCACGTACACCAGAATTAAAGAAGAAACAAACAAATAGTAAACAATTTCTTAAATGGCTGAAAGATGTTTGTTTACATCAACAACTTGACCAGCCAAGAAAGTATTTTGTAAATTTTTGAAAAAAATTAAGAAAAACATACACAGACTAAAGATACTTGATTTACAAATGTTCATACATATATATATGTATATATGTATATATAAAAGCAAAACAAAAAAGAAAATAAATTTAAATAAAATAAAAACAATAAACAAAAGTATGTATATGTATTATATTGTATTGTGTTTAGTGTACTAAAATACTACTGGCACTACTAACAGCACCTTCATCCCATCTACTACCTACCTCCTCATTAAGAAGGTGTAGAAGAATGAAATGTGTTAAAACGATTTTTTAATATACATTTGCAGCTTTTAATTCATTCATTCATTCATTCATTTATACAAACAAACGAGTAAATTTAAACAAATATTTATCTAAACTCTCGGTACGTATGTACCTTCCACATCGACATCATCATTTTCATTATATGATTGTGGTTTGAAATATTTACATAAACTGTGAGCGTCAAAATAAAGTCAACACTACATATTATTAAAAGAAAAGCTCAATTATATTTATATAAATGAATAAATAGTTATTAAAATAGAATGCAATACACAAAACAAAGAAACAAAAACCAAAGCGTATACAAAATTTATTTGATTTATTATTAAAATAGACCAAATTTTAAGCGTCAAAATAAATTAAACAACTCTATGGAAAACAGAGCGCTGTCATTCCAAAAGTAATGGCAATTCTTTTAATTTGTCATTGTTTGAAAGTACAACGGTAAAGTGCCGTTCAAAATAATATCAAGTTTCAGAAATTATTATTAAAAAAGATTATGTTGTGACGTTAAATCCCAATTTACACGAAGCAATTCTTTAAGCTAAGCTGATTACCTTTTAGACATCGTGGTGAGGGGAAGATAAGGCGAATAGACACTTGATTGTACTAGCAATTCGTGTTACTCTCTAATTCGTAACGTTGTCAAAAATTCGCAGCGGTGCGAAAAATTCCTTAGTTGGTGCGAGGTGCGCACCAAAGAAAATTCAACACAACTTTTTGTTACGGTGTGAGAAAAAATCTTTGTACGAGTATAATAAAATACCCCTGCTTCAATTCGTTTCTTTTACGTTAAATTTTACAGACCATTATAAGAACCACTGGTGGCAAACATGGTACAATTGTACTTTTTTTGATACATTTTAAACACAGTTGGTACCGTGGTACTACCACGAGTATATGGTACAATTTCAAAATATTGTTGCATACAAATTTGGTATTTCAGATGAAACAGATAAATATCAGCCATGTCACAGAATTTAATTCAGTTTGGAAATGGAATTATTTCCGTATTTTGCTTCTAAAGAAAAAGTAAACCGAACAATTGGTTTCATTTCGAATTTTCGATAAAGTAAATTTGTGGTAAATTTTTATGATTTTAACAAATATTAAAAATGGTACCATGGAGGTCTAAAAAGTACATTTTATTTATATAGTTGGTACGAAAAACAAAAACCCATTTTCCATCACTGATAAGAACAGCAAATAATGATGTTTAAGACGTAACAAATTATATGCACAGAGTAAAACTTTCTTGTTGTAGATATTCAATTCGGGTTTTTTAATAAGAATATTTAATAATAAAAGTTTTTTTTTAAATAAAACAAAAACGGTTTTGGATATCAATGAAATTTTTTATTCCTGTGAAAGTACGTTCGATGTCATTATGTATGGAACTCGATTTCTTTTGCGTGGCCACCACGGGTACGCTTGCAGAAGTCCAGACGCTGAACCCAACTTTCGACGGGTTTTAAGCAAAAATCGGCCGATACTGCTGCAATTTCACGTTCGATATTCGTACAAAGTTCACCAATCGCTGGCTTGTTGGCATAGACCATAGACTTGACGTAGCCCCACAGGAAATAGTCTAACGGCGTCAAATCGCACGACCGAGGCGGCCAATCGACTGGACCATTTCGTGAGATAACACGTTCTCCAAACTTTCCAATAAATAAATTGATTGTGACATTCGCTGTGTGTCTTGTGGCGCCGTCCTGTTGGAACCACATGTCCTCCAAGTCCATATTATACAATTGGGGTCAAAAATATTCTGTTATCATTAAACGGCAGCGATTCCCATTCACAATAACGTGCCTGTCTTGATCATCACGGAAGAAGTACGGATCAATGACGCCGCCGGCCCATAAACCGCACCAAGCCGTAATTTCTTCGAGATGCAATGATGACTCATGGAGTACGTGTGGATTGCTGTCTGACCAATAACGCATATTTTACTTATTGACGAAGCCATTCAGACAGAAATGAGCCTCATCGCTGAAGATGACTTTTCGATGAAAATCCGAATCATTTTCAAGTTGTTGCACAGCCCAATTCACGAACATACGACGCTTCTGGTGGTCAAGCGGCTTCTTGCGTCAATTTGATCTTGTAAGGATGTAGACCAAGATCGCCACAACGATGTCACAGGGATGTCCAACGCTTAAGAACGATGTGTGAGACGCATTTGGGCTTTCTTAAACTGAAGCTACAGCGGCAACAATATTCTCGACACTACGGACACTTCTTTGTCTCACTGGCACGGGAACATTTTGTACTGTGCCTGTGGATTCAAATTTTTCTACTAGACGCTCAATTGTTGATCTGATAGGACGATTATGACGACCATAAATTGGGCGTAGCGCTCTTAACGCTGAGGCCACTGACTCCGAATTTCGGTAGTAAATTTTAATAATTTCGACTCGTTGTTGGCTCGTATTCCATCATAAAATGGCGAACCTTACTGAAGAGAAATGTCAAAAGAGCGGCAAAAAATATGGCGTTTGTAGCGTCCCTGTTGAAAAACGCTTTACAGTTCAATGAATTTGTTTAAATCAAAGATATGTAACCGAATGTCACGAATGGGTTAAAGCTAAAAAATTCTTGTTGTGAAACTTACAAACACATTAATAGTAAAGATGTTTATAAAACATCAGAATTTGAAATGAAATCTGTTTTGAGGCCAGATGATAAGAATAATGGTGAAGAAGTAGCTTTAGTTTAGTTTTTCTTTATTTTTAACTACTATATTGTAAAATGCTGTTTTATTGTTATATATGTAATTTTGGAAAATATTTTTAATTTAGTATTAATTATTAATTGAATTTTGAATCGTTACTATTAACCGTTGATCTCTTTTTAATAATTTTTCTATAGAATTTATGAAATTAAAAAAAAATTAAATACATAACTAGTACAAAGGAATACAAACAAATTTGTTTAGTTAATTTTTTATTTTTTTTAAGTTTTACTTTTTTTTTTAAAAAACACTGAATTGTAGAAGACTGTTTAATTGTTATATTTATAATACGAAAAATATTATACTTTTTATGTAATATTAATTCAATAAAAATTTTAAATAAAAAAGAAATTCTAAACTTGGTGTGTTTTTTTAAATGACGCGTTTTTTCTCCATTTTGGTGCGTTTTGAATTTTTAAAGTTGACAACGCTACTTATTCGTATTACATATTTGTGTATATATATGTATGTATGTAAATGTATGTATACTCTGAAATCAAAATACGAGCGATTTAAGCAATAAGAATAGTGCTGTGTGAACACCCAAGAAATTTCACGGAATAAATTGTATCAATCTTTTCAATAAAAATTGCTTCGTGTAAATGGGGACTAAGTAAAGAAAAATTTACAATGGGAAGGCAAACATGAATTGAGACTCGGCAAATCGTAATAAATTTACATAGAAAAAACAAATCCCTGCGTGAATTAGACAAAATCTTTAAAAGGCATCACTGTACAAAAATTATAATTGAATATGCCAAACACAATATCGTAGAAAATTTGCCTGATGCCAAACGACCAAATCGTCTTACAAAAACTGAAGTGAGAGAAGTAATACTAAACCCAACATCTAGTGCTAAA
This sequence comes from Bellardia bayeri, assembly GCA_950370525.1. Lineage (NCBI taxonomy): Eukaryota > Metazoa > Arthropoda > Insecta > Diptera > Calliphoridae > Bellardia > Bellardia bayeri. The sequence goes on from OX493268.1 coordinate 64,509,214, forward strand.
ACTGTTACAAGAACTTCTGGAAAACCTGTGAGCGAGAGTACGAATAGAAGATCTTTGCATCAAAATGGCCTATATGGTAGAGTGCCACGTAAGAAGGCCTTTCTAAGAGAGAACAACCAAATCAAACGTTTGAATTTCGCAAACAAATATATAAACGAGCCTAAAATTTTTTGGAATAACTTTCTTATCACCCATTAAAGTAAGTATGAGATATTTGTTGTTAAAAACCCCCTAAAATTGTGGCGAACCAAGAACGAGCCTTTAGTAATAAATAAGTTACCAAGACGGTAAAACATGACGGCGGCTCAGTAATGGTCTGGGATTGTATCGCGACATAAAGGGTCATTAATCTTACATTTATAGAATATACAATGAAAAACGAAGATTAACTTCACATTTAAAAAAATAATGTAGCCCCTAGTGTAGAGAAATTAGAACTAAAGCAGAACTGGATTTTCTAATGCATCCTATAGATCATTGTTCAAAAAAAGAACTATTTCTTGTAAGGATAACCTAAAGGCAGTAGTAATATTGAATGAATGGAACAAAATCTCGTTGATTCTATCTCTAGAAGATTGTCAGCTGCGATAAAGGCAAAAAGAATACAAACAAAATATTAAATACAATGTTTTACATAATTTTAATATACCTGTTTAATTTATTTTAACGCGATAAATCTGGTACTTTGCCAATAAAATTGAATTCTTTTCTTATGTTACTTCTTTTTCTAGTTTTGGTAATGAGTTATATTTAGCTTAAGTTATTACACCATCATAGTGGGGAGGGTATATTGGATTTGTGCTGATGTTTGTAACGCCCAGATATATTGGTCCAACACCCACCTTAAAGTATACCGATCGACTCAGAATCACTTCCTGAGTCGACTTAACGATGTATGTCCGTCCGTCCGTCTGGCTGGCTGGCTGTCCGACTATACTTTTGTTACTTGTTTTGTTTTAAATTTCTGCTTGTAGTATATAAATAAAATAAAACATTTTTTAAACAATATTAGGTGTTTACTTAATATTAACGCTCACAGTATACAAATATGAATGTATACAGAGTATGGTTAGGTCTTTTAATATGCAAAAAACGTATTTTCCTAACGCCTACTGTTTTAAAATAACAAAAAACAACGAAAAAAAAAACAACAATTTTTCTTGATGTTTTGTACCCGACTGTAGTTTTATAAATATGGATATGTACATCTTCTATATATGTATATAAAATAGGATGTACGTATGTGACTCTGGAAGGAATAATAGGCTATATAAGGTTTTGATTCTACAAGCGGGGGTGGCACCGCCCATATAACCCAAAAATTAAAATCGCCATATTTTGGGCATTTTTTTTTTTACCTACGCCAATGATGTGGTACATATGGTATTGGCATAATTAGGAATACGTACAAGGAGAAAAGTGGGTGCGACCACGCCCCTTTTTAGGAAAATTAAAAATCGTAATATGCATAGTCTTAACTACTGGACCGATCGTGATTAAATTTTCACAATAGGATATTCTTAAGAAATAATAAATTCTTGACTATGTAAGTGGACAAAGGGGCATGGCCTCGCCCACTGAAATACATCGCTCATATGACGCGCTTTAGTATCCTATTATTTTTCCATATGGAGAAGATGGATATCAATTTGAAATGCGTCAAATCAATCAAGCAACCCGTAAGGCCGTTAATTATCCTGTTGAGTTTTTAAATTCACTCGATGTGCCACCACATGTGCTACAACTTAAAATTGGAGTGTCAATTATTTTATTGCCTAATATCTATCACCACGGTTTTGCAATGGCACTCGACATGCAGTAAAAAAAAAACTGAGAAATAATTTAGTAGAAAATATAAAGGTACACATGTACTTTCGCAAACTAAACCCAAAGCATTGCAATAAATACATTAAAATTAAATAAATAAATGTTTGTAAATATATAAATAAGTTTTATTTGATTTAAAACGAGGGGGGGGGGGGGTTAGCGAATCACACCGGGTTTAGCTAGTATATATACTATATATTTATATATTATGTACTATATTTTGATTGACACTCTATTTGACATACCTGGTATTATTTTGTTGTTTTTCTTTCTTAATGTAATTCAACAGAATCATTTCCTTTGAAACTCCTTGGAAATGCTAAACTAACAATAACAAATGTTGTTTCTCACATTTGAATAAAATATGTTTAAACACGAACATTAAGAGTAAATAATGATGAATTTATGAATATGTACATACATATTTTTCAATATTAATAAACTATAAAAGATTTCGATGGACCTGCGTTGGATACTTATTCCAAATCACTAACAAGAACTACAACACCAATTTGTTTTAACTTTATTTTAACAATTGCCCAATGGTTTAAAATTTACTCAAGCTGTGGACAATTAAAATTGTGCAATCAATCAGAATGTATTTGTATAAAAATCAAAATAGTAAGAAAATCCAGCACAAATTACCTGAAAATCCAATATTGCCAGTTTCAGTGATTGAAAAAAGTTAAAGCTTCCAAAAAGTTCTGTCATAAATAGATACAAGCAAAAATAAAACACAAATAAGCAAATCAAAATAATATTGAAACAATTTATAGAAAAAATACAGTTGTAAAAAACTTATAACTACATATTTTCAAACTAAACAATTTTAATGTTTTATTTTAATATTAGAAAAAATGTGATAGTTTTTCAAGGTATATTAGTTTTTATTGAAAATAAAACATGAATTTTTATTTAATATAATCAAAGATGCGTAAGATTTTTGTAATTCTTAATTTTATATTCAAATTTTATTCCATCAATATTGCATGCTACACGTTCAATAAATAAATATCGTGATACTAGAAATATCACGTGATACTAGAAATATCACGATATTTATACTAGAAATATCACGATATTTATTGAACGTGTAGCATGCAATATTGATGGATCGCGATCCATATCGCAGAATGGCCTAAAATAAGAAATCCAGATCGCGGATCGTGGATCTCGTGATAAATATTGAACGTGTAGCATTTTCAGTCAGTAAAAAGTGACAAATAATAATAATAATTGTGTCCATTAAATTTAAGTGCGTATATTTTTTCCGATCCTGCAACCACTATTTGCTCCAAATTGTTCTTTCCACTTTCTTCTTCAATGAAAGAGCAAGCAAAATAGCTAAACAGGCTTTCTTTTGGTTTTCTCGCGACATTGATAAACGACCTCACAGCACAAAAATAACATAAATACTGACGCGATAAATATTGAACATGTAGCATATGCTCGTGATCCATCAATACTTTAAAATGGATCGCGATCCAAATATCACGATATTTATTGAACGTGTAGCAGTGCCCAAAATCAAATTAATTTTTTATTAATTCTTCAAGCTTAAGGTATTTTTTTTAAAAAATTTTAAATTTTTTATTTTCAATATTTCGCTACGCTCTTCAGAAAATTTTTTTCCTACACAAAGACGTAGCGAAATATTGAAAATAAAAAATTTTATATATAATAAAAAAGGTCAAATAAACTATAATAAGAAAAATCAAATTAATTTTTAAGTATTGCATTAAACAAATCATTACGGAATAATTCATATGATAGCAATTCAAATATTGAATCAATACATACGCTTTCCTTAGTATTCTTTTACCTTATTATATCTTTGAAGTGTTCTTAAATTAATGAAGTGGAAGTAAAGATTTCATTAATTTTGTGTTCTAATTTGATCCAACTGAACTTGGCTGTCATGTGTCTGACACAGTACGCGACACAACGGCCCAATTGAGAGGCGAGTTCGAAGAACAGTTTATTTCACTTTTGGGCTCGATCAATTGGTCGTCTAGATCGTGTGATTTAATGCCTTTATACTGTCATACCTATAGGGAAAAGCCCGCAAAGTTTGACGCCCTGGAAGCTAATATTGAATAATTTATTCATGAGATACTGGCAGTGACCTGCGCCGAACGGGTGTAAGCCGACTGATGCGAGCCACCGATAAATTTTAAAAGTCGCCACTACCGAACATTTTTTGGGCTAAATCAGCTTGGAAATAGACGCCGCTTTAATAAGTTCCTAGTAATTTCAATAAATTTTTGGAATTTCAGGTTTAAATTTTTTTATTTTTTATAATTTGAGCAATTTCCAAGTTTTTTTTAAACATTGCAGACAAAATCGTGTAACCTTTTTAAAGCTTTTGCTAAGTAGGTATATTAATAAATGATCTCATTCCTATTCTTTCTATTTGTGGATTATGATTTAGTTTAGGGCGATTTTCTGGAGTTAACAAAAAAAATGCATATTTAGATTTATAAAATAAACAGAATCATAGGTAAAATATCTACAATAAATTGTACTCTGTTTATAGGTATGTAAATACTTATAATATGAATCGAAATTTAGGCAAAAATCAGAGGGATTTCGCATTTCTATTTGCTATGTATAATTAAAGTGACCATATTTTTTTTATCTGAAAACGGAACATCGAATAATTCTGATGGGTTCGGTTATATGAAATAAAAATGCATAGATAATATAATATTTTATTTGTCCGTAGTGAATAGCATTATTTATTTTACGTTACAGTACAAAAAAATTGTTTATACCTAGGTACATTGTTATATTTTTCAGAGATACAAATTTGTTTCAAAATTTTAGGTGACGATTTCAAATCTGTGTGGAACTCTTGGCAGGATTTTTTAATATTAACTTTAACAATTAACATAGCCTTAAGCACTGATGCCCTTAATTGAGTTTTATCTGCGGTCCACGACTTGTTCATCAAAGAAAATACACGTTCAACCGGCGCATTTGTTCCAGGCAAACATAAAATATATTCAACGATAATTTGAAATTTTGCATGGTTTTGGTAATTGCTTTTAAAATGTTTAAATACTTTCTTTCACCAAACGATTTTCCTTAGAAATATTTTGTTGATTCCATTCATAAATTTTCTGCGATATTACATATTTAGATACAAGTGAATATTCATCGAATACTTCCGTATCTTTATTGCTTTTAGAAAATCTTCCCACTGTGGTATTTCTGTTAAATTTGCCCAATTAAGTTTTTCTAGATCTTTGTACATACATACATACATATGTTTGTACATAAATACATACATACATATATTAAAAAAAACTATCTTTGACGAATTTGAAGATTTGTTCTTACATTTTTAAACAAATCAAATACCTATTTCTTTTTTCGAATTTCTAAAAACGGTACATTTTTGCGTCCCTGAGTTGTTGTCAGGACAAAGTAGCTGAAAACGGGACGTATGGTCACGTTATGTATAATAAATAATGAACAAATATATTAATAAATTTGAACAATTTTTATTCAGAGTTCAGTATATAAGTTTAATACAAGTTTTACCTGACCTTACCCCAATAAAAACTGTTATAGTTAGTTAGACGTACACACAAACAAACATATAAATAATAAAAATTCTGTACGTATGTAGTTCTAGTTCTCTGCTATCAGACAGAATCTTTATTTATCGATGGCCATGAAAGTAGACGATTGTAAAAAAATAAAAATTAAGAAGTAGCACAGGAATATAAAATTGTTTTTCTTTGTTGTTTGTGTGTAAACGTCTTGTGTTAAAACTTGAAGTAAAAAAGAAATATTGCACTAGTTGCAAAGAAAATGCATACATATGTACATACATACATATTTTCATTTATTATCACCCCCAAACATCACAGAAACGTTTAAAATACATTTTGCCTGTTTGAGTGAAACAAAGAAAAGATGAAGAAAAGACACACATGAATCATTTTCTTTTATGTTGTTCTTATTGTTTATGTTTCATAATGTAGATTTATAGAACATCATCCTCTGTCATTTAATTTTTTGTGGTTTTTCTCCAAAAACCCAAAAAAAAATTCACGATATTTAAAAATGCTTTCTGTGCGAGTCTATTAATAACTAGTTTGCTTTAAAGCAAACACTTTAAATGAAACGTTGAGGCGGGGTTAAGTATGTATTTATTTTTGTTTATTTTGTTTTCTCAGCATTATTTTATTTAAGAAAAATAATAAAACTAAATCCAATAAACAACAACGTTATTTGCAAACTCACCCCTATTATATACATACATATGTTGTGTTTTCATTACATTGAAAGTTGAGAAAAATTCTTTATTTCAGTATGTTTCTATGGGAATTTTTGTTAATTTATACATTTTAAGCACTTGTGTTTCACATGTATTTTGATTATATATACATTTCGTTATTTTTATGTAATTATATTTAATTTTTATGATATATTAATTAATTTTTTCTCAAACACACAAAATTTTTTTAATACCACAACGAAAAGGAAAAATTGCCGATTGTCACTTCACTGCTGTTCTTTTTTTAACTGGTATTGCCATACTAAAGTTATAAGTAGATTTTCAATAATGTTGTTGCTGCACAATTGGAACAACACAGGGTAGCATTGAAAGAGTATTAAAGCATAAAAGAATGTTGCCAGATATTCCTGTATTTATAAAACTGAACGTTAGATTCAAAATATTCAATTATTATATAAAATTCACAATTAATTTCACCATACATTTAAAAATTCTATTCTATACGATTGCTCAATGGAACGTCAATCTTCGAAATTAATTACCCCTCGAAAACGATGTAATTTTCAGTAAGGTAAGGTGAATTCAATAAGTTGAATTTACAAATTCAACTGACAATTTTAATTACATACCTATATTGTTAGCTTTACTGTCGAACGTGGTTTATTTTTTTTGTTGACATTTAAAATGACTAAATTAAAATAAAAATAAAATAGTTTTCAAATATTATACAGATTGAATGTAATGTTAAACAATAAAAAAAGAAAATCGTGCACTAATTCTTGAACAATTAAAGATTGCAAACAAAATTAAAGCTATAAAAATGATACTAGCAAAGCTTAAGCATCGATCGTAAGCAACAATGTTATTAAAACAGGTACATACAAAAACTACTACATTAAATAAAACGGAAACGCATTATTTACTACAAAGTTTTAACACATTTCAACAACTGCTCTATTAAAAATTATGACAAATATTTAAAAAGTCTACCGACGCCAACATTTTGTATTGCAGCAAAAAAGAATCAATTTGGTAAGCAATTTTCAGTTTGTCACCTCTTTAACTAAACTTCAAACATTTATAAAAGGGAATTCCTAAAGAAATCTTAGCTGCCTTTTATTAGACATTATCACTCTTCAATAACAAATTGTTCCGATTTAGCTCATTGTTATTATTTAAAAGCTACAATTAATAGTTATTGAAGAATTCAAGTCAGTATAATAGATATACATGTATATATGTATATGTATATATGTATGTATGTATATATGTACTGTAATTTAACAATAGCGATGTAGAATAAGCATTTCATTAAGAAAAGAAGTTCTAGCTGCGTTCACACAAATTTCTTACCAAAAATCGATATTTTTTATTAAAAAGTCAAAATATCTAAAATCCTTTATAACTTCGTAAATAAGAGTTTAAATGAGAAAAGGAGCTCGATCTGTGATCACTCATATTTATCAACAATAATTGAATTGTCCATATCTGTTATATATGTAGCTGACAAACCCATAAAGTTAACAATACAATTTTGAGTAAATAGAACAAGCACATTTTTATTTTTTTAGGTAATTTATTTTTGGGATTTATTGTGTGTGTGTATATACATAATAATATAATATTATTCTTCATCGGTTTATAATTTATTGTTTGTATAATTTGTAATTTTAGTTTTGCGTTTTATGTTTTATTTTCACAATTAGTATGTATGTATATGTATACCTTTATGATCATATTTATATATTTATATATGTATGTATGTATAATTAGATATAGGTATATTTTATATAATTGTATTTATTAGTGTTTTTCTGCACAAAGATATATATAATATATGTAATATATATGTATGCTTTTATGTATATTTTATGTATTTTATGTTAGTATATTTTGTTAAACAAAATTTATTTTACAAAGTTTTTATTTTTTTCAAAGGAAATAATTTAATTATTTTATTTATAATAAATATATATATGTACCTGTTAACAAATGTTTATATTTTTCTTATATTTACGACCAATAATTTCAAATATATAAAGTTTTTTTTTGTTTTAAGAAATACTCTAAAGTAAAAGTAAGATATTAAATGAAATGAATTGGAACTAAATTAAATAATAAACATATAAATAATGTTTTATATTTACAATAATTTTTATAAATGTTTTACCTTTTTTGTCTAGTCTGAGTTGTGTTCATATTTTTCTTATTAAAACATTTCAGGATTATCAATTATCGTTTTTGTTTACACGGTTTTTATTTTAATTTTAGAAATTCTACTATTTAAGCTTCTTTTTTAGGGTTTTCAAGTTTAAAACACCTGTTGATATTGTCTTTGAGCGTTTTTATACAATTTAAACAATTATTTTGTTTTTTTTTTGAAAATTTTTAAAATTTTGACAAAATATTCTTACATTTAAAAAGGAGTTTTTTCTAATTAACAATCATTTGAATTTGGGGTTTTGTTTTTAACAGTTTTGTGTAGAAAGTTTTTAATGTTTGTAATTTTATCAACAAGCTTACATATGTCAGTTCTCTTACTAGGTATTTCTTATAAAGTTATTGGTTTACACTATAGTAATTTGTTACCTTTATAACAATATTACGTTTCTTTATAACAGTCATTTAATGAACTAAAAACTGAAAATATTTTTTAAAATATGTATGTTTTTAAAGTTTTTAATAAAAACACGTTAAAATAATTGTTTGTTTGTATATAAAATTTAGTTAAAATTTTAGTAAAAAAAAACTTTTTTGAAAAAGAAATTGAATCATGTTGAAAATTGACACTGATAATGATTCTGTTAATTTCGTAGTTCTTTTTAATATATAATTTTTACTTCAAATCACTTTTCATTCTATATGTTTTTGTATTTTTATAAAAAAATAATTGATTTTGTTTTGGTTTTGGTATTCTAATAAATACATATGATAAAGATTTCTTTTTTTTCAGATTAAATCTAAAGTACATTTAAAAAACGAAATGCTTAAGTTTTACAAAGAAGGAATATTAAAGTTCAGATTAAAGTTTATATATAATATATTTGTTTTTTTAATAATTGTTTTTATACACATTTAAATTTGCTTAATTTTTTGCATTTAAATAGAAAAAAATTTATAAAAAATTGTGTTTTTTTAGTTTATAATTTTGCTAAAAAAAGTTTAGTCAGTGTTTAGTTTTTTGTTTAATATCTTAAATTTGGACAAACAAATACATTGAATTAGGTGCTTAAGAAGAGAGAAGTAGTAGTTTTTTAAGTTAAATTGGATTTTATTTAAATTTGGCTTTAATTACAGTTTGGTTAAGTTCGTAAATGCAAAACTATGTACATCACTGGTAAAATGATGATAGTGCTGGTAACCACTGATGTAAAACAGTGCTGCCAAATTATAATCTCTTTCGGTATTTTGTTAGGCAGCAGTAATTATTTACGAACCAACCGTTTAATTAGGTTTTTTTTTTATTTTTGTTGAATGAAATGAGCAATCCATAGAGACTCATAATTACATGTAGTATCTTAATACGTATTACGATTGAGGATGTTTAAAAATGATATAATTTTATAAAATAAAACAATAAAGTAAAAACACTAGATATAGGTAGTTTGTTTCTGTAGAAATTGCCATGACAAATTTTCAGATTTCTCGCACAATTTTAATGAAAATTACTCAAAAGCATTTGTTCTATTAACTAGTTGTTAAGGTGTATAATCAGAACCACTTTAGATTATTTAATGCTCAGCTCTTTATAAAGTTATAAAGGGTGATTTTTTATGCACTTTCTTTTTGGCAAGACTGTTTTGACAGCTTAGCTGTTTTTGTGTAACATGTTACTGTTAAACATGTTCAGTTTTGTTTATAATTTAAGTTAAGAAAGTGCATCGTCCATTTTGTTATCAGAAAATTGTTTTCAGTGACGAAGCTCATTTCTGGTTGAATAAGTACGTAAACAAGCAAAATTGTTGTATTTGGTGTGAAGGCCAGCCAGAAGCATTGCAATGACTGCCAATGCACTGTTTTGTGTGGATTGGATCGTACCTTTTCAAAGACGACGAAGGGGGGAACGTTACTGTGAAAGGTGAGGGCTAGCGTGCGATGCCCAAAATGGAAGTACTGACTTGGCTGACATGTGGTTTCAACAAGACGGTGCCACACAGCACGCGAAACAATGACCCAATTGCGAGGCGAATTCGGTGAGCTGTTTATTTAAGATTTGAGCCGCCTAGATCGTGCAATTTAACGCATTTAAACTATTTTTTGTGGGACCAAAATTGGATCCAGCGTATGAACCATTTGAGGCGTGGCCGCAGTCAACATTTACATGAAATCATCTTTAACATTGAATTATATAGATCGTTCTATCGACTTAAATAAAGATTTCATACGTACATAAATTTTATGTGTTTTTTTTTTTGTAAATCAAAGCTGTAAGCTCTTAAAAAATCACTCATCGAGAAATTGTAAAAATTTTCTGCCAAAACCTTTTCAATGAAATTATTTTTATATGTTTAGCATATTTTAGAATGGTCTCTGCATGAATTCAAAACATAAGACTTCTAGGGGTAATTATATAAATAAAACTAATGAAACTAGTTTCTAAAGTGATAATTTCATGAAAAAATCACTGGCAGACGAACTAGTTCTAAGCCTCGACTCCCTAAGACTAGGGCCGAGTTTAAAATATTCAAACAAAAATCGGTGATTAAAAAACAGGTTCCGGAACCGTTTCAAATAATGAAAATCACTGATGGAAGAAATAGCTTTAAAACTGATCCTAAGAATGTTTATTTACTTGGTAATGTTTCTCCTAGAACTAGTTCTGAGGCTGATAATTTCAAACAAAAATCATTGTTTAAAGAACTGATTGCTAGACCGTTTAAAAAAAACATGTCCAGAAGCAGTTCTCAAGGTGACAATTTCTACCAAAAATCATTGATTCCAACGCCAGGCAAGAACGAGTTTTGGCTGTATAATTAGTTCCACAACAAGTTCTGGAACGTATTATCAATTAGGGGTTTCACAGCTAAAAAGAAGACATTTAGTTTGACTACAGAGGCAGACTATATTATAGGTTTTAGTCGGAAATAATCCAAATAAACAAGAAAATATAATTTACATGTATATTGAAATTTTATGAAATCTGAAAGTCTTAACTCAACGTCTTGAAGAGCCATTCTTTTCTTGCTCACAAGAACAAAATGTCAGCAGAAATGCGTACAACAACTGTTTTATATTCTTCTGTGTGGGGAAAACGTGTCAATATTCATAGTTTTCTCTGTAATTTTTAAAACCTACTCTTTTTTCTGTTAAATATGCCAATTAAATAATTTATTTATTTATACTTATATCATGCGTGGACAAAAATTTGTTCGGTTTGTAAAGACGTCGGTTTATAAAACTGGAGCAAAACTAGTATGAAAAAAAAATATAAAATTATAATTTATTATGATTTTAATTATGGTTTTACTGTTGTCATTTTAGTTTGTTTTATGTTTTATGAAGGCAAATGTTTTGTAAGTTTATTTTAAATAAAGCTTTATTTTATAGTTAAAAACAGGAGGCTCGGATAAATTGTTTTGTAGTGCGCGTATAATTATCAGTTTGGAAAAATGTTTGTTTTTTTTTAATTTTTAGTATTTTTTATGGTGTTTTAATGTTATTTTTTTAATCATTCATTCAATAATTTTCTTTTATATGAGTTCACTTACAGTTAAGGAAGAAATTGGAAAAGATTAAGCTTAAATCTATAAAAAAAAACACAAAATTGTGAATAAAATGTGATTTAATTGAAAAGTGTTACTTGTTTCACGCAAAACTTAAAGGAATTAAATTCCTTTCTTTACAAGAGTTTAACTCAAATTTTTAAAATAGTACTAAATTAAAAATTTTGTTTTGAAAAATCTTAATAACAGTTGTTTTTTTGAGAGCGATTATTGATTTTATCAAACCTTTTATAGTAAGTTTAAATTGGTTTGTACAAGAAGTTGAGGGGAAAAAATGTTGGTTTTGCAAAAACACTTCTTACTTCTTACTTTTCTTTTGCTTTTTATCCTCGGAAGACGCTGCTGAAGCTGCGGCTACATTAACTGCCGATAATGTTGTGTTAGTTGGTAACGTAGTATTTGTGGTACTGTGTGTCTTCTCAAATAACTTTTTGACCGTAGGCTGTTGGGCTGAAACCTGTGTTATGGGATGATTACCTAAGGCTGGTGTTACGGGTGTATCATCCAAGAAAAGAGGATTCTTTACCTCCATTTCGCCAGTCTATTTTGTAAACAAACAAAAAAATTAAAATAAGAAGTTACATAACATGAAATTTTACTTACCGGAGCTAGACCAGGACATTCATAGACAGTATAATCTCCCTCCTCATTGTCGTCATCACTTTCCACATAGGACATTTCACAGTTCTCCTCATTGTTTTGGCGATTTTCCATAGCTATGATTTGTTGCTTTTGATGTTGATAGTGATACATTTGAGCACTTTGAGCCAATTTACGATCACCCGAAGGTGATATATCTTTGTTAGGACCCGTCACACCATAGGCGGGATATTCTACATCGGCCGCTGCTTTGCTTTTATTATGGAATCTATCACAAGGAATGATCACATTTCACTATAATTATATTTAAAAATTTAAACGTTTACAAACTTACGTGTACCAGGCTATTCCCAAAACGAATAAGCCCACTGTAGCAGCAGCACTAACACCAGCTATTAAGGCCACCACATACATGCCCATTTCCCCCTTCATGCCCAAATGTTCTCTTAACACCATGTGTCCATCGTTTAAATTTTGCTGTTGATTTTGCTCTACTTTTGGATTAAGCTTATCTATAAGGGTGCTAATTTCCTGACGTGCCGGTGCTACTCCATTTTGCAATTGCTGTGCATTCATATTATTAACACCAGCAGCAGCTGCTGCAGCCGCTGTTTGCGGTTTAATTCTATGGAAATTGGTATTACCACCACTAGGGCTGGCGACACCTGCCTGAGCTGGCGACAATATCATGGTTGATCCTACGGTGCTCTTAGCTTCTTTATTGTTCTCATCCTTGTTGGGTTTGTACTCTTCATATTCTTCTAGAACACGAGAATCTAAATCTTCTTCCTTATCTACCTCCACGCCCTCCACATCGCTCTCCTCTTCATCATCATTTTCGCTAATCACATTATCTTCGTTGTTATCACTCTCATTTAGATCGTCTGTTCTATCATCGTCCACCTCATAGTAACGGGGATCGGTGGGTGGCACGGCAAATTTTATTCTACCCCTTTGGTTTTCCAAATTATTTATCGTGGGATATTTGTAGGTGAAATCCACATTTGTATTATCGTATTGGTCATATTGTTGTACATTATTGTTATTGACATTGTTTTCATTTTGTTCCTTGAACTTTTGCATATACTCGTATTCTTCATTTTCGGCAGCCATGGCTGCCAGCTGATCGTGACGGTAGCGTTCTCTTAAACGTTCTTCTCTCTGCCGTTGACGCATCAGCTGCATATTTATTAATTCCAAATGTTGTTCGAACTGTTGCTGTAAACGCCGGCGGGCATTTTCCTCCATTAGTTGGGTTAGAAAGTCAGAGCTAATTTCAAATGAGCCGGTTGCCTGTTGAAGGGGTCTACGACGAAGACCTGTAAATGAGAAAAAAATTTAATTGATATTAAAGATGGTAAAAGACATTGAAATAGAGGATTTTTCAACAAGAACTTTGTTTTTCGAAGCTAAATAAAATAAAGAATTCATATGAAAATCATTCAAATTCTTATAGCATTGGAAAGTTTAAGGTTGTGACAATTATAAATTATATCCGACAAAATCTTTCATGTTTTTCAATGTGGAAAATTTGTTCATGGTTTTCTTTGTACTTTTTTTTTAAATGGCGGTCTTGGTGAAAATTACATTTAATGGCAGACATGCATAGTTTTGCGTATGTTCCGACAACACTGTTACAACAAGAACATAACATCGACAAGATGTTAGTCAGCAGACAAGAAATTGTTCGCTGAGTGAACAAATTGGTAGCTTGTCAAAACGGTGTGTGGGGGGGTCGAGGTATTAACTAATTCGGATTTTCTCACGGCTGGGATATTTTTATATTTGCTTGGTGAAAATTTACAAAAGCTAAAGTAAAGGCTATAGATCAGCAAGTGTTTTACGTGAGTACCTGCCACGTAGGCCCAAACTCACAGTGCTCTCAACATCGAATAATTATAATTATATTATAATAATAAATATATTAAATAATGATAAAATGCATGCACAAGTTCCAGAATTAAAGTTATGTATTTGGACATGAACTTCCACCATGATGCAACGTTATGCAACACAAACATCCCGGCAAGAGGACTAAAACAGAAGGAAACATTAAGCACGAAGACAGCACTCAAGCGACTCAATGCCGAAGATAGGAAACGGCAATATCTGAGAGTATAGCAGGGAGTTAAACCCACGCTAATACAGTCTCTTCCTCCTTCTCCCTAGCCTCCTAGCAAATTCGCCCAACTTCGCAGTCGCTCTAACGCCCTCGTAAGTGCTATAATAAGAGAAGTAAAATCAAACCCAACATCTGGTGCTGTAAAAATAACTGAAAATGTTACGAGAACTTCTGGAAAACCTATAAGCGTGAGTACGATTAGAAGATCTGTGCATCAAAAAGAAGGCCTTTCTAAGAGAGAACAACCAAACCAAACGTTTGAATTTCGCAAAAAAATATATAAACGAGCCTTAAATTTTTTGCAATAACTTTCTTATCACCAATTAAAGTAAGTATGCGATATTTGTAGTCAAAACGCCACTAAAATTATGGCGAACCAAGAACGAGCCTTTAGTAAGAAATAAGTTACCAAGACGGTAAAACATGACGGCGGCTTAACTCGAAATTTTAAAAAACTTTACTTTATTTTGTCGCGAAAAACTTTTCCTTTAAAATGGAATTTTTTTTATGATCCTTAATTTTCTAGTTTTTGTTAATGAGTTATATTTTGCTTAAGTTACTTACATATTCATTATTGGATAATATTCGACCGAATAGACCACGTCCACCACGCTGTGAAGAAAATATAGCGGCCGTAGCTGAGAGTGTACACGAAGACCGTGGAGAGTCGATTCGGCGCAGTTCGCAGCAACTCGGACTGACGTATGGAACGACTTGGCGCTTTTTACGCCGAGATCTTAAATTGAAAGCGTACAAAATATAGCTTGTGCAACAACTGAAGCCGCTCAACCTTCCCAAGCGACATAGCTTTGCTCTATGGGCTCTTGAAAAGTTCCAAGAAGATCCGACATTTGCCAGGCAAATTTTGTTCAGCGATGAGGCCCATTTTTGGCTCAATGGGTTTGTAAACAAACAAAATTGCCGCATTTGGGACGAAGAGCAACTTAAAGAGATTCAAGAACTGTCACTGCATCCAGAAAAAACAATGGTTTGGTGTGGTTTGTGGGTCGGTGGAATCATCGGTCCATAATTCTTTCAAAATAATGCCGGTGCGAACTTAACCGTCAATGGCGACCATTATCGTGCCATGATAACCGACTATTTGATATCTGAAATTGAGGTTCGTGACCTCGGCGACATTTGGTTTCAGCAAGACGGCGCCACTTCCCACACATCACATCAATCAATGGATTTATTGAGAGAACACTTCGGTGAGCACATAATTTCACGTTTTAGGCCGGTCGATTGGCCACCAAGATCGTGTGATATCACACCGTTAGACTTTTTCCGGTGGGGATATTTAAAGTCTAAAGTTTATGCGGACAAACCTGCTTCGATTCAGGCCTTGGAGGTAAACATCACGAGTCATCGAAAATTGGACTCAACTGATAGACCATCTGCGACGTAACAACGGCCAACATTTGATAGACATAATCTTCAAAAAATAAATTCCAAAGAATGTTCTTGCAAATGATAATAAACATTCCCCATTTGAATTTTATGTGTTTTTTTTGTTTTATTAGAAAAGTAGGGAACCTAGAAATGGATCACGCTATATAATAAAACAGTTTTTTAAACAATATTAGGTGTTTCTTTTATATTGACGCTCACAGTTTATTTTTCGTTTGATTAATCGTTCGTATTAGTTTAAGCATGCTGACCTCCCCTGTTTAAACTAACATTAATATTTAAACAGTACTAGATAAATAACCTTCACTCCGAGAAACTCGAGTATGATTATCTCTTGTACTATTTCCAATGTTATTTCCAATCTATTTATGTTATCTAAATAACTCAAGTCGTTAATTATTTAATTCATTTGTAATATCCTAATCATTTCCAAGTACCCATTAATTCCATAAATAGCGAAAAATTATTATAGATTTATGAATATTTAACTATCATTGCCACAAAAATAACTATTAGCATAGTATTCAAATATAAACTATTAGTATTCAAATATAAACTATTTTTAGAACCCCTAACACAGCCAGTGCAACACCCTTAAAAGCAACAAAGAAAACAAAAGCCAAAAGTCTACGTACATACGTTAAAATTCAAAAAATAAACAAGTAAGAAAGTATAGTCGGTCAAGCCCGACCATATAATACCCTACACCCAGTACATGTAAAAACAGTTTTTCAGAAATGGGCGTTATATGGAAGATATAACCTATTGTGGACCGATCATCCAAAAATTTAGTGTAATGATGTCTATGTATATAAATATTATGTATGTTAAACTTTATCTCGATATAAATACTTTTAAAAGATTTAGGGAGCTTAAATTGAATTACGGAGAGGGTCTTATATGGGAGTTTCGACTAATTATGGACCGACCATTATAAAATTGGGTGTCATTATTTCTGTATATAAGAAACTTATTTGTGTCAAATTTTATGTAAATACCAACATTTTTAAGAAATTTATGTTTGTTAAAGTGAATTTCAAAAGTGGGCCTTATATGGGAGCTACGACTAATTATGAACCGATCTGCACAAAATTTGTAGATGTGATTTGGCTTCATTTTCCACTCATTTGTGGTGAAATATCTTTGGATACTTGCATAATTCAAACGTTTATGATCGGTAAACCCCAATTTCGAGAGGACATTTGTATGGGGGCCAGGTGAAATAATGGACCGATTTCCACCAGTTTCAATTCCATCTATCCTAGGGCCGAAAAAATATCACGTACCAAATTTTATCGACATATCTTCAAAATTGCGACCTGTACTCTACGCACAAGCTTTACATGGACAGCCAGCCAGCCAGACGGACGGACATCGTTAAATCGACTCAGAAAGTGATTCTGAGTCGATCGGTATACTTTAGGGTGGGTGTTGGACAAATATTTCTGGGCATTACAAACATCAGCACAAATCCAATATACCCTCCCCACTATTGTGGTGTAGGGTATAAACATAAAAGAAACAAAAAAACTAAACAAAAATTCACTTTTATTATTATTTTTTACGTGTTAAGAGATAATTAACACAAGTCCATAACCAGAAAAACACACGTAAACCTACAACAGCAGCAGCAAACGGTAAAAAAAACGAAAACTACAAAAAAGGATATTACTACTATTTTTGTAATATCTATTTTTAGATCCCGAAATTAAAAAAAAAAACAAAAATCAAAAATTACAGAAGAAAGAAGAAAATAACACACAAGTTTATGTATAAATATATGTATGTGTAAAGGTACAAAGTATGTATTTTCTAGGAGCCTCAAAAACTACGTAAAACGATGAAAATTTTAAGCCAACTACAATAATATAAGAACTTTTCTTCTTCCTAAGATGGCCAGTAACACATACAAATAAAAGATATTTACATTTGTATATATGTAAATACATACATAATATAGTATGTATAGGTACATATGAAATAAAAAAAATGAAAAAGATTTCTATATACGATACAGGTTTTTGTGACGTAAAATAAACGAAACTAAAACACGTAAAGCCCCCTACTATTCGATTTCATGAAACAACCACCATTATCACTTAACCACGAGTATCGCAGTGAAGGAAAGGTGGAAGGTAGGCAGGTGGTACTTGTTTGATGAGTAGCCTGCTACTGAATGCACCAAGTTATAGTCACACAGACCCGTAAATACATTCATATGTTTTTTGAAAACGATGTTACCAGATAGGTTCATATATAAATCCTAAAGCGCGGAAATACTTTATTTTCAATTTAGTCAATTGATTATACTAGGAACACAACTGAGACGAACGACGACAAAACACATTTGTGTATATAAAAGTACACACAATAGTGGCGTTGCGACCAAATATCATTGGCGAAAATTGTATGCAACAGTTCACATAATTACTTTATCATTGAGAGGATGAGAAAAGATCTATCAGAGGAAGCTCAGAAAAAAAGGAATAAATATTACAGATTTTATAAAGAGCACAATACTAGAAAAACATCACGAAATATAACAAATGAAGATCTATATAATATATTATTAACAACATCATATCCGCTCATTTTTAGCATTCGAAATCAATGGAAAATATAACATCGGGACTTAGATGAAGAAGCAAAATTACTGCTAGAAGACAGAAACAATACCGAACCTAATATGGAATATTTTTAGGCAATATTCCAACCAAATGAATAATAATTATAATTTTCTTTTATTGTTATTTAAGTAAAAAGTAAAAATTGTTTGTCCTTATTGTTATTTAAATAAATAAAAAATAAAAACCAGGTTCTATTGGCACCGATTCTAATGGAACATATTGCAGGCACTATGCATGTGCCTTTTTTATAATAAAATCAGAGTCAACGAAACAAAAATCGAGCATTTTCATACTAAATGCTACAAAAAATCAAAAGTTCAACTTTGACCTTAAATTTCTCATCAACACTGAACCGATTTTAATGAAATTAAAACTGGAGAAACTTTCAAGATGTTTTCTCTTCACAAGAAAAATTACTAAAATATCTCCATCGGTTCAAAAGTTACAGATTTTTGACCAAATTGATAATACGCGAAATATAATTATTTAAGAAGAAATACACACCGGAGAACAACGAACAAACCATATCGGGTGATCATGATCGGGTTTAATTTTTACTTTAATTATTGTTTTATGTATTAATTTATATAATTAAAAATAAATATACAAAATAGTTATTGCAATTACATATAATCAAGTGTATACTCGTCTTATCTTCCCCTCACCCCGAGGTGTATAGAGTAATCAGCTTAGCTTAATTAAATTTGTGCTTATTGCGCTTCATACCACGAATTTACACAACGAATTGTCACCGACTAATTCTTCGTGTTGGGTGAAATTCGACATTCGTCCCAGTTGTGTTCCTAACGCTAGTGTTACTATATCTGCACTGATTCCAATATACAGTTTTAACAATAAATTGCAAATATAAACCATGTACCTCAACTGTGATTTGCATTGCAGGAGAAAATTAAAAAACCGTAAACTGACCAATTGCAAATACATATTTTAAATTCCAAAAAAAATCGATCCGTATTTTTATACCGATTAACCGGTTTTTAGATCCTAAAAACCTAAAATTTAATGAAAAATGTCTTTTAAGCATTGGCAATTGTTAGCTATGACCTTTTCCCATCTTGCTGGAAACATGAATTCCGTGCCAAGAGAACTGCTCATCTTTTGAGGACAAGAACGAATAAAAATAATATCGGATACCCTGTTCTAAAGTGAAACGTATTCCAGAAAGAGCGTTCTGAATCGATCGAAACAAATTATAGTCGGACAGATCAAGGAACTTCCTAACCACTTCTTTCTTTTTAACAGGTATTACAACATGTGGCCTAGTGTTGTCATAATGGAATATTACACTTTCATGTCTGGCCGCATATTCGGGATGTTTTTCAGCCAAACCATTTATCTTAAGATAGTTTTTATTTCATCTTTTAAATATATGATTTTACTTAACATTGTATGTTTTTGAAATCAGTATTCAGTTCTTTTCTTAAAAAAAATAAAAGTTGTAAAACAAAAACAAAATCTATTCCATATTTCACGCGTCAAAAAAAGTGTACAAATTGTATTTGTTACAAAAGTTTGTGTGATTTATCATTTGGTTGCTTTTCCTTTTGCCTTAATTAAGGCGTTCAGTCTTCGAAGCATCGATTCAACGAGTTTTTGGGTTATGTCAGATGAAATTTTCTGCCACTCCTCCAATTTAATAAAATCTATCCTTATCATATCCTTATTAGTAATTGTCCTCTTTCGTATTTGGCGGTCGAGATGCTCCCACAAATGTTCGATTGGGTTAAGGTCCGGTGATTAGGAAGGATGATCTAATGTTTTAGGGGTGTAATATAAGAGCCATTCTTTAACTATACTTGCAGTATGTTTGAGATCATTGTCTTGTTGAAAAATTTCTCCACACTGCATGGCAAATTATTTTTCAAAATGTTCAGATAATCCGTTTAATCATTGTATTTTCAATAAAAACCAAATTCTCAACTCCACTTGCCGCCATACATCCCCAGACTTTCACCAAACCCCTTCCATGTTTAACCGTAGATATTAAACTTTGTTCGCCATACTCTGAATTTTTTGTTCGCCATACTTTCAGAGGATTTTTCTGGCCAAATACCTCAAACTTACTTTCGTCGTTGAAAATAACGTTATTCTACCAATAAACTTCTTTATTTTCGTATTTTTTTGCATAATCAATGTGTTTTTTCTGGTTCATTGGCGATATTAGTGGTTTCTTTCGCGGTAATCAACCATGTAGACCACTTTCGTGTAGTGATCTTCGGACTGTGGTGGCACTTACTTTGGTATCTTTTGTTGCTGAAACTTCCTCGAATGTTTTAACAGCACTTTTAAACGGATTTTTCTTTTCATCACGCACTATAGACCTTATTTCACTTTCATTTGAAAATTTTCTAATTGCAACTCTGTATATACGTAAATAAATAAACCAACAAAAGTGTGCATTAATAATATTTTGGAACAAAGTGGAAGAAAATTAAACAATTATATTAAAGGAAATAAAAATGGATAGGGACATATCTATTGATGAATTCTGTTTCATAGAGTGCATCTATGAGCCAATTGAATTGCATTGTCCTATTCAGTCGCCAACGGGGTCTGAAGGCAACAAAAAATCAAGGCTGAAACAGAAATCCTACCGCAAAAAAGTAGAATCTGTGTAGTCACATGAAAGTATTGTCAAACTTATCGAGGAAGGACATATGCATACAAAATTGTTTAAATTTTTTTTTAGTTCCATGACAATATTTAAAATTTTTAAACACACACACACAATGCCTCACAACGAATTTGACAATCTTTGCCACACAACAATCTGACAAACGTGTGAACTGACAATTTCGGTTGACAGATAAATTCATTGTGTGACAATTGTGTGCCCATGAAATTGTAAGGTTTTCTTAAAGTCGTCCAAACTGACAATTTACCTTTTGCTAACAATTTTCCAATGTCAGTACATTGCTAGATCTGACAACCGTCTATACATAGCTTTAGACACTAAGACTGATATTTTCAACTGAACGACTCGGCACATTATGCTGCGATTCAGTCGACTCATATTTATCAAGCAACTCCTTAATAGCGATATCAAAAGGACGATTATGCAGACCGAAAATATAACTAATTTTACAATCAATATCTTTTTCAGAGTACATTTTCAATTAAAGCGATTTTCCAGCGAGATTAAATTCAAGGTAACAATAGAAAAAGCTTCTACTACTGATTACTCCAATATGCTCCTTTTAGAAAACCAAATTATTGTTGATAAACCCTGTATAATAAATTTATAATTAAATTTTGCCAAAAACGTTGAGTGCGTGAAACCAACATTGCTCTTAAATGTTACAGTCACTTAAAATCAATAAAAAAAAATCTGGTGGCATCCTCCTCTCCATTCCTTTCTCATCATCAACTCGAATATTTTGCTCGTGTACATCTTATTATTTATAACTGTATATATAAGTGACTCCATCTCAGCTACATACACACACGCACATACTCGTACAATAATACACACTTTCAAATTGGAAACAGTTAAATGCGGAAGTCGTCTAAATGTCGACAACAAGTCGTTCGTACTTTGGCTGTGCTGTGCTGTGCTATTTGTTGCCACTTTATTTGTTGTAGTTAGAATTCAGTGAAATATTGTAACTTCGTTTTAAGATGATAATTCGCTAGTTCTCGGCTTGGTTGTTAAAAAGGAAATTACGGTAGGTACATACTCGTATCTATAAGTATGTATGTATTTATATTAGATATAAAACACACAAACATATTTACAAAATTTTTAAAATGAATTACTATTTTTTTTTAGTTTATTTTGTTGTTTTTCTTATTAACTAACAAACACTTACATACTTATGTATGTACGTACTCGTACAAAGTTATGTGTGCATGTGTTTGTAGTTACATATTTGCTTTCGCAGTCACTGAATGTTTAAAAAGTGGAAGAAACCATATAATGAATGGAAAAATAAAATGGGTTGTTGCATAAAATACATACACTTATTTGATAACACTGGTATATAGAAAAAGAGAATGAGAGCATTTCTACTTGGAAATTATACTAGATAGAATTTAGTCATTTATATTATTCGCCTACATATGGGACTAACTGACAGGGCTGTCGATTATGGTCATTTTGAAATGAATGTGGCCATCAAAATTTAATATTATATTTTGACTAGTAGCACTAGTAGTTTTCTTTTTTCCAAAAAGTTTTATTGAAAATGTCTATTGTCTTAATTGAAAATCAAAATCAATATTGTATGTATATATATATATATATCTTTATCAAAGAATTCACTACGAATTAATTGTAAATAAGCTATAAACCTAAATCAGATAGGTATTTTGGGGATCTTTAAATAGAATTCACATGATTTACACCTTTTACTTTCAAGTAAACAAAACCGTTTAAATGTACAAGACTTGGCCATTATTAAAACATCAATGTCAATTATTCATTTTTGAAATCACGCGATTTACAGAACAATGGAGATATTCTTAATTTATTAGTACTTCGGGTACAAAATAGCTTTATACAATTATTGTCAACCGATTTTGTAAATTATTTAAAACAAACTGAATGAGGGGCAAATATTTTCAATAAATTTAGACCATGCAACGCCTCTAAATGCTATTCAAATAAAAGTCATTGAATGAAGATAAAGAATTTTCGTTGGCAGTGGTTTATGCAATGAATTGCTGAAATTAATTCTAAATTAAGGCTTAAGAAAGTTAAGCTCAAATTAAATTAAATAATTCAAAGCTCTGTTGAAAATACATATTACAAACTAGCAACAAATTTATAAAATTTATTCATTATAAATTTGCAAATGTATAATAAATTATACATTTATATATAAATTATAATTTTGATTAATTATTTTTATATATTTTTTAGTAAATAAGAAATCAGTATTTAATTTTGGCGATTTCCAATGAAGGTATGGCCGTTTTTTTTACCAACATTTACGTATAACTGTCAAACCTTACTCCTTCCAATACTTTGTCGTAAAAAATGTGAAGTAGTTTTATATAAATTTTAGCTTTCTTTTTTGTTTAGGATCTGTGCTAAAAGTTTGCTGTATCGTTTTATAATATCATTTACAGTATTTTTGGGAAGCTTCAACTTTTTTCAAAGCATTAACAACACAATATTGGATTTTCAAGAATTTTGCGCATGATTTTCTTTCTATTTTGATTAAAAAATATTACATTGTTGCAATTTTTCTGAAAATTTCGCAACTGCAAAAAAGAAAAAATAATTTTACCTGTTTTTTACAATGAAACCCGAAATGAAAAACAAATTTCTCATCAAAATGAGTAGGCAATATAGTTGTATCTTCTTCTAGCTCAGATTTGAGATTTTATACATCCATTTAAATATTTGAAATTTCACTCATTTACATTTGATTGCTGATTTCTTTTTAATAAAAATACGGCAACATATTAATGAATTAAACAGCCATGCTAAATAGCAAAGTTTTCATAGAGAATTTTCAAGCGAAATTGAAATTATGGTAACAATTGTTAAAGCTGCTAGGATGGATATGTATATCAACAAGTAAATTGTCTAAACGTTAATGTTGTTCCAATATTTTTTTGATTTTATGTGATTTTTTTTTTTAGCAACTTTGGAAAATCCAGTTCTGCTTTAGTTCTAATTTCTCTACACTAGGGACTAAATTGTCTTTATAAAATGTCGAGATAATAATTTTTTTTTCATTGTAGATTCTATTAATGTAAGAGTACCAACCCCTGATGCCGCCATACAATTGAGCGGCATCAGGACTCGGTTACTGAAGTGCCGCCTAGTTTTACCGTATATGTAACTTATTTATTACTAAAGGATTCGTTCTTGGTTCGTAATATTTTTGAGGGCGTTTTGACTTCAAATATCTCAAACTTACTTTCATCGGTGAAAAGAATATTATTCCAAACAATTTTAGGCTCGTTTATACATATATTCTTTTGCAAAATTCAAACGTTTAGTTGGATTGTTCTCTGCTAAAATGGCCTTCTTACGTGGCACTCTACCATGTAGGCCATTTGGATGATGCAAAGATCTAATCGTAGTTGCGCTTTCAGGTTTTCCAGAAGTTTTCGTAACATTTTTAATTATTCTTACAGCACTAGATGTTGTTACTATAGGTCTTTGTAAGACCGGTTTGTCGTTTTGCACCAGGCAAATTTTCTATTAATTATACAGTGATGCCTTTCATCGATTTTACCTATTTCATGCAGGAATTTACTTTTTCTATGTAAGTCTATTATGATTTGCCGAGTCTCAATTGAAGTTTATCTTCCCATTGTAAATTTCTTCTCTACTTAACTGCAATACTTAACTTCTCTTTTAATGATAAATTATGAATTTTTCAATTGTTTTGAATGGCGTTTTACCGGTACACTTTCATACAAAGAAAATTAAATTGCCTAAGGATGATGCCACTGTTTACTTTATTTTGACGCGTGAAAATTTGTTTATTTTTTGTATGTACTTAAATAACTAATTGAGAATTTTTCCTCTCGCGAGTATTTGAAAATTTTTAAAAAATTTTATTCGAAGTTTTACTTCAAGTCAAATATACAAATTGTTTGAAAACAATTATACACAGAAATATACAAAAATAAATTGTGTATAATTGTTTTCAAACAATTTGTATATTTGACTTGAAGTAAAACTTCGAATAAATTTTTTTAAAAAAAGTACTTAAATAACTAAATAAAAAAGCAATATAATTTTCTGTTAATAATATGTGGTGTTGACTTTATTTACCCTGCCTTTACACATGCAAGTACTTGCATGAGAGTGCTGTGTACGTATTATATACGAAAACTTATTCGAAAAACTCGACTAGCTCTGCAAGTGAAAAAGTAAGAGTGTATTAGTAAAAAAAATGTGAGTGTATTGAGTTTTTCGAACTTGCACTTGCATGTGTAAATGCCGGGTTATACGCTTACAGAATATATATTATTATTCCAGCTAATTCTTCCTCTATCTTTTTCGTTTCGATTTTAGCAATAATTTTACTTGAGGAGTTACGAAATATTATAATAAAAATAAATCTGATTTCAATAAAATTGTTATTAAAAAATAAATATTATTAAAATTTATTTTGTGATAAGATTTTAATGTAATTTTCAAAGGTCAATTAACCATCCCTGACATTTTACAATAAATTGAATAGGCTTAATTTAAATTCAATTTCATGGAGAGTGTAATAAATGGTGAAGGAGGAAGAAAAAAGGAAATTATTTTCAGACTATAATTTATGTTGGTTGACGGGGTTGTAGTTTTGTTACAATTTATATATTAAATGCATGCTGGTTGTAAACAGTAGTTATGTATTTTCGCATAAAAATCACAAACGAAAAATTAAAAAAAGCCAACAAATTCTAAGAGTTTATTTTTAACTTACCTGGATAAATTGACATTTCGCATTGACCCAGAATATTAAGCAATATAATAATGGCCACAAGTGTTTTTAAATGAAGATCGCCCACCACTATTCCTGCAACCATATTGTTGGTTTGTAACTTTTACGTCGCAACTATTTTAAATTAAACTAAGTTAAATTAATTAACTAATTTTTAACGTTTTTTTTTTTTTTTGTATGGAATTTCTACCAACACTTGTCCAGAAGGTTTATTTTAGTTGCTCATTAAAAATTTAACAGATTTTCTTTAGAAACAAATCTACCATATGGCCGGTCATTGTAGTTGCAGCTTCAAAGCCTTTAACCTTTACAATCTAAATCTTCCGCTTGATTTCAGAATATTGATTTTATATTTTTTTTTAACACAATTGGCTTTTGTTAAATGTTTAAATCTTTGTTTTTTTTTTAATTTAAAGTACAATATGTCTGCCAAAAACGGTATTTTTCTATGTGGGGTCGTTTATAAATTTTGTATATCCTATGCTTAGTTGGCAAATTTTCTTAATGGTGGTTTCTTTTTACACTTGTTCTTTATCAACTGTAATATTAAATAAGCTTTTCTATTTCATTTCAGTTTTTTTTTGTATTAAATTGTGGTTATTCGAGCGTTAAATGGTTGGTTTTTTAAGGTTCGTTTTCGATACGTTGTCGTTCAATGTTCCCGTTGTACTGTTTTCGCAGCTGAAAATTTTTTCTAAACCATGGTTCGTATTTGTGACGCAAAATGTTAAAAACACCTCCGCATTCTGTTAACATGTAAAGGAGGTCTGTTCGTTGATACTATATCCATTTAAATTCTCCCTTTTTCAGTTCCATATACATTGTATGTAGCTTCGTTTCCTGGCGCAGGCGCTGTGCTGCTGTAAAGCTTTGTCAAAGAACGAAAATAGTTCTTTGTGGGGTGGTGTTATTATCAACATCACTGGCGCAACAATTTGCCAAAAAAAAAAAAAAATACAAAAAAAACAAAGAAACGTATTAATACAAAAACAAAGTTTTCATTCCGAACTATTTTCTCTATTTGCCACAAACTCTCTAGTTGTGTGTGTCTGTCGCCTGTATTGTGTTGCATGCAGTGTTTTTAGTTTTAAGACAAATTTGTTTGTGTTTTTTGGGGGTATTGGGATAGGACACATATTTTCATCAATGAATTTTGTAACTTTTGTTAGTACGCATATGCGCATTATATTATACCCGGGAAAATTCAATGAAAATTAATTTTTTTGGTTTTCTTTTCGTATCTTGAAAGAAAGAAAAAAAACAAATAAAAAAAGTAAAAAAGTTCAAGTTAGAAAGGAAATTCAATCGTCAAAAACAAAGTCGTTTGTCAAAAGACCGAATTCATCATTAATAGTTTGTGGCTCTCCAAATTTCTATAAAAACTGTATTATAAATCGTATTTGGTTAAAATCCATAAACTTAAATATATGTATATGAAAACTGTATTAAAAATCGTACGCTATTTTTATCAAATTAACCGTTAACGGTTTTCTTGATATCTCTTGCATTTTAAAAGAAAACCAGTGTCCTTCCTACACACAATTTTACACGGTTTGTTACTTTTTTGCATTTTATAAAATATATAATATTATAAATATAAATAACTTCTCGTTTTACTTAAAACGTAAGAATTTAGTATAAATTATAGTTAACGTTAAAATTTTTTACATAGAATTTGAAGTAAAAGCAAAACCAGGTTTTTCTCAACAGCACTTTAAAATAAATGAGTTTTGTGTCAACCTGTTGTTTTAATTATTACGTTCCCGCACAAAATGGTACATCAGTGTCGATCAAGTTTACGGCGGAATTTGGCGCAGTAATATAATTACAACGGTGAATTTGGCTGTAAGATAACTTCTTTAATAACTGGGGTTTCAACATGAACTTTGTTTTCCGCAGGATATATTGGAATAACATGAACGTTTTCACATTTTACTTGTTGATTTATCAGCAGTAGAAGCTTTGACTATTATTGCAATCCATTCATTATCGCTCGAAAATTCTCTATGAAAATGGTGGATCTGTAAAAGTTTATACATACAGAATGTTTCACAGTATGGAGAGCTATATATGTGATCTGGAGGCGTGATTAGGCCATTTTCACATTATGGTTTAACAGAAAGGTGTCATATGACACACAGCCACCGAAACAATGTATTTATTGCAATCCATATAATATAAAAATAAGTTTTGTATAAACGTGCGATAGGTTGTTATTAATTACTGAATAATTAAATTAAAATAAAATCGTAAATATCTCCTAAAATAATTGTTCGATCTCAAATAATATACATATTATCAAAAATAGGCAGCTTCGCATAGTAATTTTTCATACTTGACACTTGATTTTACTTTAATAACTATTACTATCAGGGGTGTCATAGAAACCAATATTGTCAGAATTGGTTTTAAAACCGACAAGAAAAAATGCTTTGCTGTCATATGGCACTGCTACACGTTCAATAAATATCGAGATATTTCTAGTATCACGGTATTTATAGAACAAGATATTTCTAGTATCACGATATTTATTGAACACGTAGCAGTGCCCTATGACACCAAAGCATTTTTTCTTGTCGGTTTTAAAACCAATTCTGACTATATTTGTTTCTATGACACCCCTGAATATGACTTTTAAAACAAGGAGAGTTGGAAAAAATGTTATATCATTATCCTTAGAATCTCAAAGAGTTATAATTACACTCGTTTAGCGTCGTATATTAAAGTTTTTTTTTTTTAATTTTCATTGTAATTATCAATCCACCATCCCACTGTGTGTTATTTATTTACCAAAATACAATCGTTCTTCTCATTCACCGGGTGTTTCTAAAAATTTAATTCTATTATTGAAATGAACCCTCTGTTGATGTACAATTCCCCTGGTCCCATCTAATTCCCATTAACATTGCTATTGTTTATTGCAAAAAATAAAATTGTACTGACTGGTGATTAATACAAAGAAAAAAATTTACAAAGAAAACAAAAAATTTTTTAAGCTAAAATATACAAAAATGGCTGCACTAAAAGGTAAACAATGAAAAATAAATACTATAAAAACTTGTCGAATTAAATAAGTATTTTGACTTTCTTTTCATCATGGAAAAAATCTTAACTGGTTACCAAATAAAGCGTAAGTTTGTATTGTGGATTTTTAAGGGCTTTAAAATTATTATGGTTTTTGGTTTGCTATTGTCTAATTGCAGTTTATTAATTTGTGCATTTATGACATGCCTTGGTATGACCTTCCTTATTTTGGCTTGCGCCGTGCCTCAACCAAAAATTTTCTATCCCTTCTTTGTGCTACTATTTTACATTTTGTCCGTCTTACCGATGCTGTTGGCAAAGAGGCTTAGTCCTGGCTCTGAGACAAATCCTAAAACAGAGTTTGCTCTTTTTTTAACAGCCGGCATGGTATTAAGTGCTTTTGCTTTGCCCATAGTATTGGCTCACAGTGGAGTGGTAAGTTTGATGCTCCTACATTTGCGTATTGCGTCATTTTAATGTAATTTTTTAATTTACATTTCAGATTACTTGGCTGGCATGTACATTGACACTTATCAGTAATATTATCAATTATTTAACTATATTCGGATATGCCATGAAAGAGAATGAATTTGATGCTCCGTATGGTGGCATGTTCTAAAGCAGGCAAGTGTTGGTGCACATATGCTATTGTGATTATTTCATGTTGCTGGGAGTTGCGGCCGTATCATCATGTTGTAATTCAGTAGTAATTTAAACAAATTTATATATATAAAATACAATACATCATCTAGTAGAAAAGAGTAGCATTCAAAAAATTGGTACATTATAATGACGAACACGATTTATGGAGATTTAATATAAATAAAAAGACATCTCAAACGAAAGCAAAACAAACTCAAACTAAAACATAAATTCTTAATCTCATAGGTGTAAAAAAATACAAAACAAATAATAAAACAAGTTACAATATAAAATAGATAAGACGTTTTATTTCCACAGCGATTTATACTAAATTACGATAAAATACTAAAATAACTACATATTTTCACAACACTCAAAATAAATTCGTTACAAAAATATTTTTTAACACAAATCTTCGAATCGTGGTCCTAATAATAGAGAATAGAGAGTTGATAATTGAACAAATATACCATGTTGTCTACTGATCCAAGACGATTATTTATTAATTTAGTGTACAAATTTTTATTCATGATTGGGCCGACTAATTACAGACTAGAAATCTAAACAAGGTGTGTGGTTTTAGGCAATTTGTTGGTCGTTTTGAAATCTCAGAAGAAACTAAGATTCCAAAGTTAGAGCAGATTTTTCAAGAATTATCATCTTGTAAAATCCAATATTGCAATAACGGAAGTACCCATGTTTGTTTCTATGCTAGTGAGATAAAAAAAATGTAACGCTTATTTAGCTCTCTATAAGTTATTAATAAATTTACAATTATAAGTTTTGAATTCTGTATAATTTCAGTAAGCAGAAGTTTGTATTTTCATAATTTAAAATTATACAATGACAGTACGGGTTTTCATTATTTTGATTATTTCGGTAGTCCATCCCTTAAGTAAGGTAGCACAGTTTAATTTTAGTTATTAATCTATGGCTTTTATAAACATTTTCAGGCAAAAATGAGTTTTAAAACAACAATCAATAATAAAAAAATTGGGATAATAGAACTTTTTTGTCACTGATATTTTCATCAATTACATTTTAACAATTTGATTTTTTTTTTTAAATTTATTAAAAGCAGTTTGGAATGGAAATATAACCAACCCTGCCTAAATTTCCATTTTAATTATTATCGTTTTGAAACCAAAAGAAGTTGTTAAAAATTTTCAATTTAATACTTTTCCAATAATTTTTATCACATCTGTTGAGTAAATTTTGTATTTTAACAGGAAATATTGTAATAACCTAATACATAATAGTTAAAAAATCACACTTAAAATCGAATGATCAACCCACTCTTTGAAATTTTTCCTATAATTAATTAACAAGAACTTCAAAAATAAACTCATTTACAAACGCTCATGACTTTTTGTAGGAATGTTATGGTAGAAAATAACATATAAATGTCTGCCATTAATATTTCATAATATACTTTTTAACTAATCATGCAATTCATCTTAATTTATAACGTACTTTTTTTAAACTATTGATCCTTCAGCATAGTGCTGCCAAGTTTTCTTTATTTTTCTGAAGAACTTTCATAGCAATTAGCTTTTGTATGTAAAACATTTCAAATTGTTTACATTTGTCGTATGTGTTTTTTGGAGAAGCGGAAAATAGTTTGTAGATCATAAAAATAAAAGAAAAATTATGGACAGTAATAAAGCAACTAATTTAGATGAAATAGAAAAATGTGCTACCGAAAACAAATATCCTTGCCCTTTGGATGATGTAATGGCAGTAAAAATGAAAAAGACTTCATTTACACTAAAGGAGCAAAACAGTGGGTAGGATAAGTCAGCTAAATCTTTAATTTATATTCTAGTTTAACATGTATTTTTGTTTTTTTCTTAAGCAATATTTTAACTGTGCATCATACAATTAAGGAAAATAATAAAATGTTACGTATTGTTTTGAATGTTTGTTGCTTTGATGTACGTGGAACACATATGCTGGCCATTGATAGGAGGTTTGTAGGTTTGTTTTACTTCTTTGTGCAGGTGTTTTTTTATTGTTTTATTTTGTTGTTTACTAGGGGTTGCATTTTTGTTTTCAATTATACAACAAAACGCTATTGGCGACACAATGAAAGAGTAAAAAAGCCAAGTGTGGCTGTAGCTTCTAGGAAGGAGTTTAGTCAATATGTGATAGGCACAAAAGAGGGTATGCTAGTGCTATTAGATGTGGGTAAGTAATGTTAACCAATTTGGCTGATTTTCTATAACAAACAAGCTAAAAACTCCACAGGATACATATGTTAATATACTATATATGTATGTCTGTAAGTTATCTGGGGACTTTTTTTCAAGTTTTATCGTCAACAATATAATAGAATGTCTTTTATTTTCAGAAATTCCCCATTTTCTTAAGCAAAATAAAATTTCCGAAGAAGCCATCAGTGAAATATCATTTCCAGGTCAACCTCTGGAACCAAAATATCTAGCTATAATACGCACTGGCCACTCAGCACTTCTTATAGACTTGGATACGTTTAACTGCTCATATCGTTTAGATTTCGATAAAATTATAATGTCCTTAAAATTTGCATCGTTTCTACCCAATTCCGAACATATAATGACTGCTTTCACTAATGATTCGTTACATATATGGTCTGGCGTTACTTTAGAAGTTATTCGCATTGTTTATCCCCTTAAACTAAGAGATAAAAAGTTACACTCTCATGAACACAACGCAGAGGCTGATATACCAGAATTTTCCTTAGATTCAGCTATGAAAGATGTTAATAAAGAAGAAGAGTGTTTTCCCAAATTTAGCAATAAAAATCTTACGGATGGTTTAATATTAGCATATGCCTATAAAAATGATGGCTCGTCATTGATATTATCCACCTGCGATAATTTTTTATTAATTTTAAGTGTTTACACCTTTGAATTGAATTTCATATATCGTTTAAAGGATTTTGTTTTACAGCAATTGTCCATTTTGTCTAAACCTAATGACACTTTTTTGGTGGGCCTAACAAATCGTAAAATGATAGTTTTAATGGATTGTGAAAATGTAGAATACAAATTGATCGTAGATCTGGGGCCTTCACGTTATTTAACGCTTTCTTTAGATAACAAGTATTTGGCAATTTCTGAAATATCGGGTGAATTAAGTGTATGGTCTATGGGGCATTTGTTGGCTGTTTTAAAATCACAAAAGAACTGTATGTCTCTACTTAGGACAGCCTTTAAACAAAAGAAACCAGTAAAAATACCTGGCAACGAAAGTGACAGTCAATTTCAAGCGGAGCTTAAAAAACTTTTAACACCCCAACGTTTACAGCAGATTTTACAAGAATATCATTGTTATCCAGCCAAATATCGTGCAATAATTTGGTGTTCGTTGTTGCAATTGCCGAATAATCGCCTAAAATATCAGGAACTTTTACAAATGAATGTGCCCTCGCCAGTTTCTATGCAAGCGAAAAGTATTCACATAAAAAATGCCAATTTGAAAAGATCTTTAATCAAATGTTGGTCTTGTCTGGCTCAATGGTGTAAAGTTTTAGCCTACAGTGAAATATTGCCAGGTCTTATATTTCCGTTTGTTAAAATGTTTCAGCAAAATCCTCTTACAGCATTTGAAGTTTGCTGCACTTTAATACAAAATCAATTTCAGTTATTTTTCGAATATCATCCTTTGGAAGCCACCAACTATTTGGGTTTATGTACAAACATACTCCAGCACTTTGACAATGCTCTTTTTGAGTTCTATAAATCAAAAGATATTTCTGCTACCATATTTGCATGGACATTACTTAAAACAGCTTTTTCAGAAGTTTTAGACGAAGACCAGTGGCTGCGCTTATGGGACAATGCCCTCTCAGCTCCACCTTATTACCTCTGTTTTGTGGTGGTGGCTTATAATATGTTGCAAAAGGAACTCATCACCAGGCTACCAGATAAAAATGTTATACAAATATTCTTTCAAGAACAAAATCCTATAGATATTAACAAATTGATTTCTAAAGCTCTCAAATTATTAAACAAATGTCCAGAGTCTTTACATCCCCAGAGATATTTTTCGCAATTTCAAGCCATACCACCCAATGTATATCCAAAATTCTTTAAATATCCCCAAAAATTTTTAAACAAATACGAGGAAACAGTCGAGGACTTACAAAAAGTTCACACAGCTTTGGATGCCCGTATGCGTGAGTTAGAATTGGAGGAATTGCGCTTGCTTCAACGCCTGGAGAATGGTTTGCGTCAGGAAGAACATACGAAAAGAATGAAAGATATTGAAGCGTATTACCAGAACACATTAAAACGTGAAGAGGAACGTATCAATTGTCAGCATAAAATGTTGCTATTATATCAAAAAGAGATACGTCAACGAAAAGGCGAGGTGGCGGCTGTTCTGCAGGATTCTTCAAAACGCAAGGCAGTGCTGCAAAAAGAACGGGAATTGCATTGTTTACAAAATCATATAGAAAATGAGGTGAGATTTGTTTTTTTTTTTTTTATTAAAAAAAAAAATGTTTTTTAATAAAATTATTGCACAGCGTATGCGCAATGATTTAAACTTGATGTGGGCGGAGGAGGAATTATATAATCAAGACATGGAGTTATTGTCTCGAAAATCCCTAGAGCCAACTTTATCACAACCTTTAAATAGCAAATATTATGATGAAATTAAAACTCTTTGCCAGGAACAGGAGTTATTAAATAATGATCTCAAAATGGTAAGTTACCCCTTGCAACATTATTCCAGTTTGTTTCAACAATCTGTCGCGCATTTCGTTTGGAATAATTTCGATTTTGCTTTTACTATTTAAATATATTTCGTTTTAGTTTATTCTGATTGGTTTTAGTAATTCACAAAAGTTTGAAATATATTGTTAGCGATGAACAATACAATAGAATCACTACATATGAATTTCGATAAATCTATACCACTATACACAGTGTATCACAAAACGATTTGAATACTCCTTTTTAGGAGATCTTGTTTTTCACTAACACATACAATTAAAAAAAATGATTTTTTTATTCAGCCCAATGATGAATAAAAATTCCGCGGAAGGTTTTTCCCTTTTTCCATTTTTTCTATTGAAATTCAATGTTAAAAAAATAAAAAGGGAAAAAACTCCCGCAGAATTTTTATTCATGTAAAATGGAAAAATCCACAAATAATAACAGAAAATAACGACAAAAGAATTTAAAAAATTACATAAAATATTAAAAATATAATAAAATTGAAAAAAACTGATGGTTTTCTTAAAATTTGGTAGCGTAACCCTTTTTTAAGAACTGCAGAGTTAGAATGACGGATTGTTTACCCTATCCTGGATTTGTTCTCAAAGTTCGGCCTTGTTTTACCAACCACCATTTACATTCCGTTTGCAACATACCGAAATATTGGTCGTATAACCAAAATATATATTCTGGTCATTATGAGATTTTAAGATGATCTAGCCATGAATTTTTTTCCCAAACATTCTTGTTTCACCGAAATCTTTGATATTGAAGTTATAGATCAAAGTTTCAGACAGTCTTGATATTTTTCAGATATTTATCTATTATCTTCAAAAAGAATGCAGATAACATAATTTTTTACTTTATTTTTATTATAGAAGGTCAAGTTCTGTTGGAAATGGTAATAATCAGTCCGCGATAAGTTTCCTGATAAGGGAATTTATTAAACGAAATTTTGTTTACATCAGTCCATATTTGACCACAGTCCCCCTATAAAGTCTACTTCTGAAAATAACTTAAAGGTGAACTTCTACAAAAATAATCACATGTATTTCTGAATAACTCATTAACCTACGTAAATATCTTGTAAATATCGATATCGAACTAAAATTTTACACAGATCAGTTGTATGTACGTAAAAATTTTACTATTTAATTTTTTGAATGTTAGTTCATAATTGGCCATAGGTTCCCTATAAGGTCCATTTTCGAGAATAACTGCAAAACCTACAAAACTCTAAAATATATCATTATTGAGATGAAATTCACAACAAGACTCAAATACTTGTTCTAACTTGTTTTTTAAATAGGTAAATCTCCAAGGTTATCTTCCACTACTTTTCAAAAGTTTCCGATAAAATTAAAGTCCGGAGATCGGGAAGTACATTTCATAACATCGCTTTTATTATTAAAAAAAAAAAACATTGTAAGACCTGAAGTATGTCTCGGGTCGCTGTCTTACTGGAATAGCCATTTTAATGGCATATTCCATTCAGTATGAGGCTTCCTTCATGATATTCTCAAAAAAATTAATGTATATATGATTGTCCATATTTTCTTTTATCTAAAAAATTGAGCTTACACTAAACTAAATCTTATATAATTGATAGCAAATGTTTTATGACAAAAAATTGTGATTTTTATTAAAAAGTTACTAATGATTCTATTGAATTTTAAATCACTGCATTTTGTGAAATTAAATTTTGTTTCTTTTAAATATGTTAATTTTCGAGAGATGTTTGTGAAATTAAAGACTCTAATATGACATACATATATTTTTTAAGTTCCTTATTTCCGTCTGCTTCAAAATTTAATTTTTCTATAATAAATGTTACTTGTCCTTTTTTCTATAAACTTTCACAGATTACCACCCTTAATCTACCCCAAACTACCAGTGCAAATGCCAACTCACCTAATCACTATTTGGATGATATAGAACGTAAATTAGACAACATTCAGCATGAATTCCATATACTAACAAAAAACACATAAACATTATGTAATAAAATACCATTAGATATAGATGATGATGAATAAGGAAAACGCCCATCAAAAGTTTAGTAGCGTCTAAAGCATTCTTTATTTAAATTTACCATCATTGATTTACTTAAATTTGTTGTGTTTTTTCTTGGAATAATTCGTTTACTTTTAGGTAAGTAGTACATACTTTTTTCATTTTAATGATAAACATATGAAGAATTTAGATTAATTACATATAAATACATTTATATAATTTATATTAAGTTTTCCATTCTTTTTCATTAATTTAACTTATTAATGTTGTTTTTTAGTTTTTTTTTATTATATTAAGTTATATTTTATGTTTATATAATAATTATATAATATCGAATAATTTTTCTTTTTTTTTATTTAAAAGACAAAAAACAATTTTTCAATTAATTGCTAATATTTTTTGTTTTGGGTTGTTAGTTAATGTATGTGTTTGTTAAAGAGATATAGAGGGAATTCATAAAAGGATATATTAGGCTTGTTGTTGTCAAGCATTTTGAGAAACTAGTATATTTCTCAGGCAAGTCCTTTGTGTTGACTTAATAATTAAATCTAAAAGAATTTAACGTAAATCGGGATCCTCATCGTTGGCTTTTTTAATTCTCAATAGTATGGTGGTGTACCACTGATCCAAACGAGAAATACTGTCATAGTTTTTAACAGCCTCGGTAAAGCCTTCAATATTCTGATCCTCCAAATGTTCACACAGGGTCTTAACTAATTTATATTCTCTGGAATCCTGGAATGCTGGATACTGGTTAACATATTTTTCCAAAGCATGTTCACAATTCAAAATATCGACACTTAGATGACACAAGGCAGCTCTAAAGAAATATTCTTTAGCACAATGCTTAAGCAATGATGATTCCAAAGATGAGGTGGCAACTTGCTCATAGATATTTACGGCCTTATCATAATCTTCCAACTGGGCAGCATACTGAGCCACTTTAAGCATACACTTATTGGCCGAGGACACCGACTCCTCACCCTTGAAATAATCTGCAGCCTGTTCATAGTGCTGTATGGCTTTGGCTAGCATATTAGGATCGGCCTCATACATTTCAGCAATACTCTGATGATGTTTGGCAGCCGTAGTGAAGCGACCCATATCAGTATATATGTCTATTGATTTTAATAAACATGATGTGGCTGTATCTATATCAACTTTCTTATAACAATTTGAGGCATCTACGAAATTGGTGCCAGCATCATGACGACTGCCTGCCCTTTGATGCAGACTGGCTGCCTCGCAGAAACATTCACCAGCCTTAGTCCAGTTTTTGGACATTTTAAACATATTACCAGCTCGCTGATAACATTCTATGGCCTCTTCGACTTTATTTGAATTTCCGAATAGAGAACTGAAAATGCCCTTCTGATGAGATAATTTCTTTTCGGCATCTGCCATTAATTGTAAAGCTTTTTGTTCATTATCACCCATGTTATCTGTTCTGTTTATTGTTCTGCAACAATTATTTATCAATAAGATGCAA
This sequence comes from Bellardia bayeri, assembly GCA_950370525.1. Classification (NCBI taxonomy): domain Eukaryota; kingdom Metazoa; phylum Arthropoda; class Insecta; order Diptera; family Calliphoridae; genus Bellardia; species Bellardia bayeri. The sequence continues at coordinate 64,547,061 of OX493268.1, forward strand.
TTTAATTAATTTGTTTTTCTATTTGCTGGTGGCAAATAAGAATGATGAAAATATTCGTTGCTCTGTTAAAGAATTTTTTGCACAATGTAAAGAAAATCAATAATAGGGAACCATTTAGGAAAAATGAAACATTGCAGAGGTATGTGGTGATTGTGGCAAACACAGAAGAATATGACACATAATGTGTCATGCGTAAAATACACTGAAAAAATTATTGGAAACAGGCTGGAATTGAAGTTGTTTATATTGGTATTTCGTAAACAATAGAGATGACAAGGTGAGAGAGAGTGAATGAGCCCAGCAAAACATATGCGTCCGAAAAGAGTCTTTTCTGACACCTTTTTCGGAGCGTTAACGCTCTTTATGAGCCCAAAAAACAATCATAATTGCTCCGAAAACCTTCAGAAAAGAGGGTCATTACGTTCGAAAATGGTTCGTCAGAAAGAGCTCTTAGATAATGTCAGAAAAGAGTCTTTTATGAGGGTTTTTTTGGGCTCTTAAAGAGCTTTTAGATGATGTCAGAAAAGAGTCTTTTATGAGGTTTTTTTTTGGGCTTTGTGTAATCTTGTTTTTATCATTATTGTGTGGTACAGCTATGTTTGTTTGTTCAAACAACAAATTTAAGTAAAACAACGCTTTGGTACACACATAATTAAGTGGAATTTCTGAGTCACACTGCGTGCCGAAAATGCTCTTTAGTTGTACTCTTTTCTGACTCCTTTTTCGGAGCGCTCCAACAATGCTCTTTTGTTGGACTCTTTTCTGACTCCTTTTTCAGAGCGCTCCTAAAATGGTATGCTGGGAGTTCATAAGCAAAACTATATTGTACATACATACATACATATTTTTTTTAATAAAGTTTTGACATAAAAACTATTTAGAATAAATGTAGCGAAAACAAAATTTTTTTTAATAATAATTTTGTTTAATAATAATAAAACAGAACATACACATAAAGGGGGTTTCAACATGAACTTGTTTTTGAAAACAAAATAAAACAAAGATTTAATACAAACATCAAGTAAATTTTGATTCTACGTCAATTTAGAGTGAAATTCAATTCATTGTAACAATTGCTAAAGCTTCTACTATTGATAAAGCCTGCCATCCTGTTCTAATATGTCCGTGTTGGAAAACAATGTTCTTGTAAAAAAGCACTTTATATATGTTTTATTTTAAAATAAAAGATTTGTTTAAGTATTTAATAGGTTGCGACAGTTTTATTTATAACGTTAAACGTTAGTTTTTAAAAACAATTAAAATAAATCTATTAATATTTTGGTAATTATTTAAGTTTTAGGTCTTTTTTATAAAAAATTAAATTTTTTTTCAATATTTCGCTACTCTTTGAGTAGCTTCTTCAGGGAATTTTTTTAAATAATTACCAAAATCTTAATAAAAAGGTCAAATAAACAATAATAAGAAATATAGATCTATAAATTGTATTAAAAACTACGTATTTATTTATGTATATGTATAAATATATGTATATATAAGGCACTGTTTTTTTATATCATCCAATATTAAATGAAAGCTATAATTTTTGTATACTCTAATAGAGGAAAATCTTGGAAATAGTCATAATTAATCTATACACACAAGAGTTATAAACATACATATTAAGCTAAACTATTCGTCAGACTTAAAAAAGTCTGTTGTCTTTGTTATTAAAAACACGAAAAAAGTTTGTAAGGTTTAATGAACAATTAACAAAAATACTTATTTTAAAAACAATAATTTTTGAAAAATTTTCAAAATATTAAACACGCTTGTGTTAGGTGTTGTTTTGGATATTGCGTACGAGTAACAAACATCTAATTTTCATCTATTTTAAAACTTAAAGGACTTTTCAGCATAGCCGAAGTATTTAAATCGCTAGTACCACATGGTACCACTAATTTGGGAATATTCATAACTAAATGTATGGTAGAGGCAGGTATTTGGATTTGAGCTGGAACTCCAAGTGCAGGTAAAGTAGAAGAAGCTAAAATATAAAACAAACATACTAAACTATATAAAAAAATTTTACCAATTTTACCAAAAAATACTTTACCTAATACAGGGTGCAGTGAAGCCGTTTTTAAACTGGAATTTTCCATTTCCAATTGTTTGATTCGCTCTTTCAATTTGTCATTTTCATTATGTAGTTCTGCATTTCTCTTTCGCAACTCTTTATATTCATTGCGCATTTTATGGCGATAGCGTGTTGAAGCTGCTCTTCTACGTTCTATAGTATCGTCTTTTGTAGACATATAAGTATTAGTTTTAGCATTTCTGGTAAAGTTTTTAGTGCTCAACGATTTGTCGGACCAATCGGCTGGTCGTGTTTTATTGGATTGATTTAGAATGGCTTTAAGGCGTTCTTTAATGGGCAGTTGTGATGTGGGTGTAAGACTGGCACTGCTAGGCTCGGAGTGTGGTGTTGATGAGGCCGAAAAACATCCAGAAGTGTTTGTAGTTGTCTTGTCTTTGGTAGCTGTAATGTTAGTTGTTGATAGTTTGGGCAAAAGTGGAGGTTTAGTTTTTGTTACAGACTTTTTTGTTGGTATCGCCTGGTGTTGGTATTGTTGAGTGGCAGTAATATTGTTAAGAGAGTCTGTAGTGGGATTAGGAAATGCTATCGTTATGACCTGTGGCTGTATAAACTGTAGGGAAGAGGGTATAAATGTGATTCCTGTATACGACTGTGGGACATTATTTGCAGCGGGCTTTTCTGCTATTGCTCTATATTTTGTGGTATACGATTCTGCACTTTTGGGTTTACAAAAAGCTGGCGGCGCATCCAAAATCTTTTCTACACTTTCAACATCTAAAACAACTGGAGTATCTAGAGTTTGTTTGGTCAAATCCTCACCGGCTACTATGCCACCCTCTACGGCTGTATCGAATTGCGGAAAAACTTGTGGTGTGTGCAAGGAATTTTCATCATTGTGAAATTGTGTATGACTGGGTGTAAGTTGGACATTTTGTTCGCAGGCTCTACGAAAGGTTTCATCGAAGGGATTGACATTTCTTAAATCTTCGAAAAGTCCCACTTCTTCGCAGTTTTTTATAAGTCTGGTGGGTGTAGGAGTTTGATCAGCTAAAATTTAAAGATTAACATAGCGTTATTGAACCAGTAATCTTTTTTTGTATTATTATTAACGTACCCACAAAAATTCCTGACTTTTGGCTAAGATTTAATAACATTCCAGTATCCTTATCTATCTCATCATCCTCTGTATGATAACTCATTTTATTTAGAAAAACTAGCAGACAATTTGTTAATAATACATGTACATATATAAATTAAAAACAATTGTAAATATACAAAATAAATTAAAAATCTATTTTAGGTAGATGTTAGTATGTTGCAAATCCAGATTGTTTCATTTGTCAGTTGGTTTTGTTTAATCAGCTGTTTAGATGTACAGCTGATCGTCGTAGCCAAGACAACAACCTTTTAACGAGGGAGTAATGAAAATGAACCAGATTCTATTGAGAAGTACTATTACAACGGGTATTTCAACGAGACCTTTGTTTTTCATATGAAAATTATTCAAATTTTTAATCTACTAGAAGGAGTATGGTTCTTTTATCAAAATTTTCGATCACATTTTAACAATATGCCGGTTCTATTTCGTTAAATACTTCATGGATTTTTAGTTTTAATTCGTTGGTGATTTTCGAGCGAAATTTAATTTATTGCAACAAAAGCTTCTATTTCCGATATGCCAACAAGTAAAATGTCAAAACTTTCAAGTTATTCAAATATGTCTCTATTGAAATACAAAGTCCTTGTTGAAAACCCCTTTACTTTATTTTTTTTAAGAAATAAAGAACGTTTTTAACGAAATGAAACGGTTTTTAAGCGTTTCCCACAATTTTTATAGTACAAGGTGGCGCAAAAGTAATCCTCCTATCAGAAAATGCCTGCTGTGGTGAATGTGTTAAAGCTTTACTGCAATTTTGCAAACTAAACTGCAAATTTCATTAAAACGAATAAAGCTTTTTGTAGATGATGTTCTTCTAACATTTTAAAAACTTTTCAGACAGTACTCGTACTCACTTGAAGAATAATTATTAAAATGCATAAATAATATTAAATTATTTTCAAATTATTTGTTTTATTTACGTATTATAAAAATTTACCTTAACTTTTTTTTATAAATATTGTTTTTTTGTTTTGTTTTTATTTACATACATATGTTTACCAGCTTTTACTTGCCGTCTTGCTAGCTTTTAAAAGCACTTTTTTCAACCACCTGCCAAAATTTGTTTCGTTTCTTATTTTTTGTGTTGTGTGTATGAAAATTTTTCCCTTTAGTTGTCATCTAAACACCGAAAGTGAAAAACTAAAAAATTCATTTAATTTAGTAAACAAATAACGTGAACTTGAAAAAGAAAAAAGAAAAATTAAGATATATATAAAAAAATCAAGAAAAAGAATAAAACAGCAGAAAAATTTTAAAAGAAAATAATGAAATAGGTTGAAATATTAAGAAACTTGGAAATAAATGCTTATTAACAAATTTTAACATATAAAATAAATAATCAATATTGCAGTTGAAGAAAATCAAATTTTCAAACAACCAAACATCAAAAAAGTCTTCATGAATAATATTTGGTTGAAAATAAAAAAAACAGCAATAACAGTTTGTGGAAAAATTATTAATAAAAAATATATACATACATATGTATGTATGTACCTACATAAAATATAGAAACACAATAAGATATATTCTAAATAAATGAAGTAAAAATCTGTATAAAATACCAAATACAAGTGGGCCATCGCTATTTTTTAGTTCTTGTTTTTTTTCATTCCTTTCGCAAATTTTTTCATTCACTCTGCACTAATCGATAATTATGAAACATAAAAACCAATGCTACTCTACACAGCAGCAGTAAAAGACGACAAAACGGTCGTCCTTCTAAAGTAGAACTCAACATAGACAACAACATAGTGAGTGAGTAATATTATTAAAGTAGGATAAAGAAATCAAAATAAAAACAACAACCAAAATAACAGCAATTATAACAACATCATCAACAACAACCACAACTAACAATCAGTACCTAAAACAGAAATACATAAATAATAAACCCAGCGAACACCTTAAAGTAATAAAATTAAAGTTCCAACTCTCAACTGTCACTGTGTTATAACGAGTATAGTTTTTTATTTTTCTACTAAGTACCTATATTTATATAGGTACATATGTATGTATGTATGCTTTAATTGACACAAATGCTATTATCCTACATCTTAGTGGTTTGGCTGGCTTGTTTTAAAATAATTAATTATAGTTAAGGGTAGTAATAAATCGTTTAATTTTATTGTGTTTAAGAAATCGTAAAAGCCAATTATTTCAATTAAAATATCAAATTCTACAAGAAAATTTGCTTAAAAGATTTCCACATACATACATACATACATATGTATATACATATGTACATAAATAAGTAACAACAATAAATAAATAAATAACAGCATGTTGTAACTCGTTGGGAGCTGTCGTTGCATTAGTGGCGTTCATAAAGTAGGTTGTTGGTATATTTTGTAACACGTATACCTACGTCATGCACTAAAATATATATATGTATAACATTATGTCACAGTGATTCGTTTCATACCAAACTAGAAATTATTCTTTGAAAAAAAAAAAAACAATATGATGCTCATTAACCCATCCGATGAGTGACAGTTCTAAACTTCACGGCCGTGTGAAAAGGTCCCTCGGACCTTTTTTGTAAATCATGTTTATTTCACGATTTTGATTTTTTTTTGTTTTTATTGTTTATAAGTAAATTCTACATACAAAAATAATTTTTTAAATTTTTTTAATTGTTTTTGCTTGAATTTTCTTAAGCCTATTATAAAAAAGTTTAAAAATTATTGTTGTTGAGCGTGTACTTCTTGTCCCCCGCCCTGTGCGCAAGTGTTGCAGCGATGTAAAAGTGTGCTATTTTTTGTTTTTATCATATTTCCTAATGTCTTTGAGTTTAGGTCTTTCTGTTCAGAACAAGTAAATTATGTGTTGAAACAATAAAAAAATTATAATGTTGGGCATCATGCATTTATTAGTGAAATTCAGTACAAGGTCCATACGGACCTATTCACACGTCCGCGTACTATTCTCACTAAAACCTCAATAACTCCTAAAGTGATGATCCGATCGGTTTGATTGTTTTTCCAAAAGATGCGCAACAAAATACTCTTGGAATACAGAGTAACTTTGGGGGGTGTTTGTAGTGGCCGAAGTAGGAGTAATTTCAGTTTGAAAAGGCAAAAAGGTCCCTAGGGACCTTCTCACTCATCAGAGGGTTAAATAATGCAAAATATCTAAGTACATATATGAATTTATAGTCTCGATAAAACATTACTTTTGATTTGGATTATTTCGCTAAAGGTGTTTTAGAGATAATTGTATTTTGGCTAATTTCGGTAATGATATTTACAAATTTTAAAGAAAATTTTATTAAAACATTAAATTTAATTTAAGAACGACCCGCTAGTTTTTCTAAAAGAAAACAATTTTCAGACGACGTCCATTTTTATTACTCTTTTTGTATTTGTATTTATTTAAGTTACCTTCTTACCAGGAGGATTTATTTGGCCTTGATATATGTATATCATAACGCCATCACCAATATCCGGCTTACGCCTAAAGTAGTCTCATCAAGGAAGATCCACCGACCTATACCTTCGTATGGGAAACCAGACTTCCCGAACTCCACTCCTGAGTTTTAGTGGTCTCCACCAATATTAAAAATGATTTTTGTTTGGTACTACACCACGACAAACTTATAGGTTATAAAACTATAAAAAAATATAGCCTGTGTTTAATGTAACTTCGATAAACTGTAACGCGGTACAGTTATACGACGCCAAACATTAACCAATGCGAGCGAGTCGCAAGACTCTCGAAGGCAGCGAAACAAGGACGGCCTGATTACCCTTAAAAGATAATGGCAATGACGCGCGAGTTCTTCCTCCACCCAGAGCTGAATTACGACGGTATTACTCTTTTTGGTTTTGATCTATGTATTTATTTTATATTATTATTGAGGTTTTTTGTTTTTCCTCACGGGCTATTTTTGATCAATAATTTTTCTCCTCCTTTTCTCTAACAAATGTAAATAAAGAAACATTACTGGTTTTTTATACATATAGGTATTTGTTTTACCCAACGTTTCGTTCGCTTTTTCCGAACTTCATCAGGGGTACTTTTAATTTTCGTAATAATAAATTAAGGTTTACATTTGTATTGCACTTTTCAATTATTTCATTTATATTTTGTCGCATTTGGGCTTTTGAAAATCCAAGAGCAATTGTTGACTAGCCTTTGCGTGCCGAATGTTACACGTATGTTGCTATGTGGTGTGGAGAAGTGTTTGCACGATTATGGTGTTAGGATTACGTTAGGCCTATAATATAAGTGATGAAATGAATTTATTGCAAAACTAATTACCCGATGGCATAATTTCACAAAGTTAATTGGCGATTTTGCACCACTGGGAGTCAATTAAAGCTACAAATAATATTCAACACAAATATGTTTCGTATATAAACAAATCATTCGGCCCAATTTTATGATGCCATATCATACTCACTTTTGAAAATCACTTTAACATGCTTAAGGCATATTACAAAATTTTTGGATGATCGGTCCATAATAGGTCATAGCTCCCATGTAGTGATGATTTCTGAAAAACTGTTTTTGCACATATGTATACTGGGTGTAGAGTATATTATAGTTGGACTTGAACGACTATACATTCTTAATTGTTTTTACTTTAATTATTGTTTTATTTTTATTTTTTATATTTACATACTTATGTATATTTTTCTTAAATATGGTCTCTCCGTTGTTGTGCTTCATACGACGAATAGGGTCGTGTTGGGCAAAATTCGTCGTTTGTCCTAGTTGTGTTCCTAGCATTAGGCCACAAAATTCTGCTGTAAAGTTTAGAGAATTAGAATTGAATGAATTATTCTGTATGTTTTGTGAGCTGTTATTTATTGTCTTAATTATTGTAGTTGGTTCTTTAATGTTTTTTTTTTGTTATACCAGATAACAGCAGAGTACGTCGTATTTTGTAGAAATTGTGCATTATTTTTTAAAAATACGCAAAGATTCGTTAATTGTGTATTTATTTTTAAAAGTTCTTTTTGTATAGTAAATTTGTGCATTTGATTGATGAGAAGGATACATTCTTATAAGGATACATGGTTATAATGATCACAAATTGCTGAATCTGAATGAGGATGTCCAAGTTTCTGGCAAATCTCCCATGAATATAAACCGAACTCCTGGAAATTTGCATTTGCCTCATAGATTATAAAGGTGGAATGTAAGTAATGAAAAGTCGAATTGAAATACCTCGACGACGCCTTATTCCTTTATTATTTTATCTTCTGGAATTCATTGCTACTTTCGAATAGTTTAAACCGTTGTGGAGTTTACAGTTAATATTGTAATGCATAAGGTATATGTGTTGTATTGTTAACGTCTTTTAAAAACAAGTTCTATTCGAAGGATGCGTTTGTAAAAAAATCTGTTTTAATTTTTCGGTTTTGAGTATTGTCTTAGCACTTCTAAATTGAAATTAAGTAATTAGTTTCAGTGTCAGAATAATTCTGGTTTATTAAACTAAATTTTTCAACTTACATATAAGTATGTATACTAAATTTTATTATAAGCCAGCATAAAATTACTTTGTAAATTCTTGTATAATTTTTCATCTATTTGGTACAGTTCATTTGCTTGCATCTGTACTTATGTTAAAAATATATAAAACTTTTTTAGTGTAATGTTACAATAAACCAATTTAAGTGTTGCGCACAGCTTCAACATACAGATTCTTTTACTCACTAAAATAAAGTGTAGTATTACAATAAAAAAAAAAATAAAGTGTTGTGCACAATTATATCATTTACACTACAATAGACAAATTAAAGTGTTGGGCACAATTATAGCACATACACTACAATATAACATAGTCTAAATAATTCTTTTAAATTTAAAAACTTATTTGCAGTTTGTTGATTGTTAGTGTGTATAAGAAGATTTACATCTTGCAATTGAATTCATTATTTATGTATATTTAAGGTTTATTTGAATCACAGGATTTCATCACAATATATTTTGGGTTCGGCGTTAAGAAAGTTATGGAAAAGGAGTAGAGCCTTTAGTTTTTGTTTTTTTTTCACTTGGGGCTACTAGATTTAGCTAAAACTGCAAATATATTAACTCTAAGGTTAGGGGGACCTATGGATATTCTATTGTAATGTTTGTTGATTAGAAGATTTTGGTTTTTAAGTAAAGACGTCTGATTGTGATGATGGCAAGTCGGTTCCATTTTGAATCTATACAACGTTTATGAAGTTAACAACTCATAATTTAGAAAGAAATAAGAAATATTTGGATTAAAATTTAATGAAATAACTAAGTCTTGTTTCACTCTCTTCAGTTTTAGCTGACCAGTTTTTGTTCAATTCTTCTTTGAACTTGCCATTTCATTCACACACGTCAATTAAATTTTTGTACTTTTTAATGCAAATCAACATGCATGAAAGAAAAAACAAAAACAAATAAGAAAATTGACTAGTACCGTTAAGTTTGCACCCCTTTTATTCTCTTTTCCCTTCTCATCCTTGACGAGTCAGAATTGAAGAGTGTGAAAGCAGACTAAGAATTAATAACAATTAGGCGTGTTTATTACAAATAATAAATTTGTAATTTTTAACTGGAATTAGCATGTCTTTTTGAAATTTGAGCTTAAGGTGGATTCATCCATTCGTTCTGAATAAAATATTTGTCCGGATAAAGTTTTTTTTATATGAAGAGAGATGTCAATCTCTTTTTGAGAGAGAGAAAATATTTTTTACGAACAACTTTTAGCTTGAATTGGTTTAATTTTATATTTTGTCTGGACAAAAACGCACAGAGTTGCCAATAGGTTACATTTTTAGCTGTGGTATTTGTGAAATTAAATTATTCATTTCATTTATTAATTAAAAATTTTGTAAATTTTTTTTTTTGAAAAATATACAGAATATCATGATGAATTATATATGACTTTGTTTACAATTTACTTATGTCAAAAGTAACATTTTGTCAAGTGTTTTTGACAGTAGTACACTATTTTACACAAACAAAATGCCTGTATAATTTAATATTTGTTTTTTGACACTTAAACACCAAAGCAAAATAAATTAATGGCCGCAGTATTACCACTAGTAAAACTAATAATAGCATTGATTTTTCAGAAAAATCGTTCGAAATGGGTGAATTGTGCTATAAAAAACTCTCAGTAAAATTTTTTTCTCCGTACAAAATTTTTGTTCGGAACAACCTTTAGAACATTTGCACACTAAAGCTAACGATATAGAAAATAGGGCAGATAAACGCCAACAATAAAACAACTGTAAGAGTTTAATGGGACCTACTTTCAATTATGCACCGAATTTCAACTGAAAATTTGTTGTGAAACTATTATTTTTGGCCATATTTTTCTGCCATACTCTCTCGAATGATTTAACAAACAATATTATTGCATAAAATGTCAATTAAATCACAAGCTTTTTTAACTCGTACTCCTTCGGGGAAATAATGTAACATTTCTTTCTTTCTCTTTGTTTATTATTTTTTGGTGATTTTATGCTAAACTAGACAAGATTTACTTTTGTTGTAGTGGCATGATGATGATGATGCTGTCTGTTAACATTCACATCGTGTCGTAGCAAACTTTTTGAATATCAAGCTAAATCGTTTTTGACACTTTGCCAAAGTTCAATGTGAAAATTGTTATGGCCACTTTATTCGTACACAGAAAATATCCTAAAAAACCAAAGAGATGGGAGAACATGTGTACATATTCGTGAATATTTTTATATATTTATGTATATATATATGTATGTATATACTTCATACATACATATATGTATTTCTATATGTAGTAACTATGTATATTAATACATCATTATACATTTTCAGATATTGCAGATAGATAGATTTAGAACTTGCTGTTTATGTGACTTTTTTGACTTGCCAGTTTGTCTGTCTGTAATTGCTGCAACATTTTGTTGTCGTTTTTATACTGTTTGTATTTTTTTGTTCTTTAATTTAAGAAATCTCAAAGTAAAAATATGATAACGTCTCAATTTTTTACGAGTGTTTGGTACAAGTTGTAGTGTTTGAAATGTTGGCGGCTCGTATAATAAACTATAAACTATAATTAGCTTATTAAATAATAGTATGCACATTATTTGTTGAAACTAATCGTAAATGCCTACACGCATGCATATGTACTTTTGGACGCTACAAAAAATTTAAAAGTGTCCAACATCAAGGTTGGTTACCGTTTCCCTAGAATACCGTTGTTGCTAAAATACCGTTAACTCTAGAATACCTTTACCGTTGTTCTTTATATACTTTATAAATATATTAAATAATTATAAATTTTGTTTTTCGCAATTAAGTTTATTAAAATCTGCAGAACTTAAAATATAGAAAATATACAGTGGCTTAAAGCTTATTTTATGCTGTGCATTTTTTTGTCTTCAAAAATCCTTAAAAAGAAAACTAACAGGAACTTAAAAAATAAATTGATGACACTAATTTTAAAGAAAAAATTTTATAGTCTAACAAACAAAAAACATTTATTGCAAAAATGTACATTTTAATACATTAAAACTAAAAGAAATAAAAAATGTATTTTCAAGCCACAGCTTATTTTATGCAGCGTTGTTGGTTTTTCGTTTTTAATTTTTTCTAAATTTCTATCAATATTTTCTGTTTGATTGAGAGTCCGGTTTTGTAACGGCAAGTGTCAATTTCATATACATATGTAGTTCAAATGAGTCCGCCTACAACGATAGAGCAACTAGAATTGGTTTTAAGTTATGCAGGCATTGTTTTAAATAAATATCTAAAGTTGAAATGAAAAAGGTACCGATGGCGATTTGAGGTCCATTCTTACACAGGTTTCATCATCCGAAGTAAGACAGTTGTTGAATATTGTTAAAACTTTGTAGTAAATAATGCATAATGTAGTATTTTCTTTGTAAGTATATGCCTGGTTTCTTTTTATAACATTTTTGCTTTCTTTTTTGATTTTATAACATTAATTACAGTACTTTTTGAAAGCTTCAGTTTTTTTGCAATTATTGAAGCCGACAATTACTGATGCTCAAGGAATTTATGCACGATCTTCATTATATTTCTTTACCATTACACGGTACTTGTACAAATATATTATACCTAACTAATTAAATAATGTTAAAAAACAAATCACTGAAGAAGAAGCTTTATGGTAAGGCAGGATTTTATATAAACAATGCTTAAACATTTCTGAAAATAAAGCCTTTCTTAATCTTTTGTCAACAACTAAACTGCATTTATGGAATTACAATGTTGAATTTGGTATTGAATAATCGTATAGTTTCTTACTGCTGCTTGTCTTTAATAGAATTTCGTTCAGTGTATTTACAATGGCGACACTCGTGTTTTGTTTGTTAAATTTGTTATTCTATTTGTTTATTTTTGTTAAAGAACATCATCACATTTTAAATATGTACACACATATATACATACATATGTATGTACATATTTAAATATTTTATAATAATACAAGTAATGTTAAAATATGTGACGTCAATCTTGTCTTTCTAATTTATGGTTGTTTCATTTATGTTCAAAAACAAATGAGCATATGTTAAAACGAATATGTTAATACCCTGCAACTAATTGTCTATGAATGTCTTTAAACTAATGACGGAAATGGAAACTACTAGAAACAAATAACATAAATGAGATCTACATAAATAGATATAATTATATTTTATTTTAAAATTATTAACGATATTTTATTTAAATATAAGCCAGTTATCTGCGTTATGTTTATTTTTTTTTTATTCGTTGCAAATATAACAACAATCTTAAACTATCTTACAGTAATGTAGGAATGTATATAGTATATACATATGTATATTTCTATTTTATTTGCATTTTATGTCATTTTTAAGTATTTATTTTGTTCATTTTCGCAACGTAATGTTTATTTATAAACATTTTTTATTGCTAGCTACACACCATTTGCAACAGCAATTTTGAAATTGCAATTAATTTTTAAAATTAATCGCTGCTCTTTATAAATAAAATAAATAAAAAAAAAATCCAACAATTTGTCCAATAAGCGAATAATTTCTTGTCCATAACATGATTTTGTCTTTTGTAGGCAATCTTTGTCGATATTATGTTCATGTTTGAACAACGTTTTCAGAACATTTGTTTGCACAAGTATGTCTGACATCAATTGCATTTTCAAACAAAAAGACAGTCATCTTAAAACGTTACAAAGAAAGACACAGCTGTGACGTGATAAAACGTGCAGTTTTTTTTTTTTTTTTTTTAGATTTAATATAATGTACTGCATAAAATAAGCTGTGAGCTGCTGTATGGACATAAACATTGACACGTTTTCCCCACGTAGGAGAACATCAACAAATTTTGCGTCCGTAATTCTGCAGGCCTTGTGTTCATGTGTGCACAAAACGATGTCTTTTCAATACGTGAAGTTAGTTACACTTAATTCTGTTTTTACACGGTTTTGATTTAACATGGTTTGAAAATAAACAAATTTTACATTTTTTTACACGATTGGGCTAAAGTTTTTTTTGTTAATTTTTACGAAATATGTTCATAACACAAATTTAGGGAAATTCCCTTTTTGTGGACACAAGCAAATTTACTGGTCAGAGCAATTAGTGAATACAATCAAATGAACTTGTCATACATACATTTTTTTACATTACTTTTAAAGCAAATTGTACCTACATTTGTGATTTAATATTATAAACATGTACAGTTAGTTGTTCTTAAAAAATCTTGTTTTTAACTAATTTCAATAGGTTTTAGAGATAAGGAACCCATCACCCACATATTTTGCGTACGATCAATGTCTTTTTTTACACGTTTTTTTTATACGAAGTTTCCTGAAACCAATTACCGTGACAAAACAGAATTAGATGTATTTTGGTTACTGATTTAAAATTGACGGATTTCGAATTTCTACTATTTAATTTCAGATTGTTTCTTTGGGTTGCTTTCATCTTTGCATCACAATTCATTGAAACACTTTCGAAGATGAGGACAAACATTGTTTTCAACCAAATTGGTGGGGCATAATACAGGAAAATTTTAAAATTTAAGTACACCAATACCTCGCTTTGCGTCGTTTCGTTTTGCGTTTTTTTTTTTTTTTGTTGAAGTTGCGTCGCTGCTTAATTCGTACTAATTTTCGCTGTGCGTCATTAAATTTTCGAGGTTGCATTGTTTTTGGTTCGAATCTTTAATTTTTTTAAACTTTTGCAAAATCTGCAACATCATTAGATGCTTAAATGTTGACCCGTACAAGAAGTGCTTTGATGATCGAAATGGAGTCCTTGCTTTCTATTTGGATAGAAAATCTAGTTGCGCAGAGAATACCATTAAGTAAGATGGTATTTCAGAAAAAAGCAAAAAGCTTATTTGATGGCATAAAAAGTAAAGCATTATCACAGGGTAAACCGAGGTGTCACGAAAAGGAAGATAATGAGGTTTAATAATGAGGTCTCTTTCTTTGAGAATTGCCGTTTTGTTTTCTTTATGTTACTATTTTTCTTTATTTTTTTTGGCGCAATAAAATTAATTTTCGGTGCACAGAGTATTTTTGTATTGTTTGATACAGTCATAAAAAACTGCGTTTATATCATCTAACGAATGCACAAACTCCACAATGCATACCACAAAGTATAACAATTATTAAAATACAATTTAGTAACTTATTGAAATCACGAAGATATAAACAAAATTTCGATTTAAATATTCTAACTCAAATTGCCTTGTTTATTTTGTTTTGTCCACAAAATGTTTGTTGTATATACTATAGTGCAGACAATTGCTACAAGGAAATTTATTTTACGTTGAAAAAAAGCTGTTCAGCAAACATTGGGCAAATTTTTTGTGAAGTAAAGCCGACGTCTTAGTATTTTCATAACCCTAGAACCCATTTTTGATCTTCACATGGTTTGCTATAGAAAATTTTAATTCATTTGCGTCGTGTGTTTTTGGAACGTAACCCCGAGGCAAGGTGAGCTATTGGTGTACTGTGCTAAATGAAATATCTTTTACGAGTATAAATCTTATTGCTAGTTTCATTTAGAAATCTAAATGAAAATGGTGTGATATACATACATACATATATAAATTGTATTTTATTTTTAAACAAATTTATAAATTAATTAGGTTAGAAGACAAATATATTTTAATTTCCTACACTTAAAATCAAGGTTAAGTTTATGATTGTAAATAAACAGCTTTACACTCATGAGAGTAACACTAGGTATTCATTAATTCATTTTTTGATTAAATTGAAAAAGTTTTTTTTGAAATTTAGAATTGTTTAAAACAATTTTTTAGTTACCTACATATGTATATATATATATATATTATTACTAATTTTTTAAATACCTTTTAAAACAACTTTTCTAACTTCTTAAATAATATTAATAAACCTTAAAATATTTTTCTTTATATTTTTTTTTCAAGTGAAACCTGAGTAAATGATTTAAAAATACGAAAAACTAAAAAAAACTGAAACAATGGAATTACATCTGCAATAATCAACGTCCAAAACTTCAACAATGTGTAAATAATTTGTCAAACATCAAAATTTACAACCAGCAGCAAGTGTAACTCTTACTCATCCCTAAACCCGCTCAACATCAAATACAACAAAACGGCTATAAATTATTACAAATTACACAAAAATTACTATATTTTTTATATAGCAAATCCAGGTGCGATTTTAAACCATAATAATAATTATGTATATTAATAATGAGAAACATAATGAAATGTGTTAGTTAAATAATAATATTTCTGTTTTCATTGAACAAACAAACCCAACAACAACAACAACAAAATGTATATGTATAATATTTCAATATAGTTTTTTTTTCTTTTTCTCAATCTCATTCATTCATATTGAAAAAAAGTCTAAAGTCTTCAGAATAATTTGTACAAAGATAGCCCAAAAAAAAAAAACACATAAAAAATCATTGAAAATGGCATTTTTTACACATCAACAATTAACAACAAATAAATGGTTAATAACAATAACAGGTAAGTTGAAAAAATCATAATAGCACAACAACAACAACAACATATTCTAATTAAAAACAAAATAAATTAATAAATCATGATAAAATCAATGAAAATCTTCACAACACAAAGATGTTGTTCAACATCTTCATCATTAAGATCAAGACGATAATGTTGTTTATTTTTAAAATTAAACACTAAAAATATTTTCGATAAATAAATTTTAAATAAACATACTAATAATAATTATAATAATGGAGATGATGATGATGATAGTCTCAAGTGGAAAAGTGTGTTTATTTAAAAATATTGTACATCAAAACCTCGTTGTACGCCTTTATATATATATAGTACATTTCAAAATGTTAGCCATTATCAATTATTAAATTGATAATCAAATAGCTTATTTCATAAAATACTTATGATTCCATTTAATATTTATTTATATGAATTAAGCTGTAAAATATATTAATGGCGCAAATCAAAGTTTTGGTGTTTGTATAAAGAATACATGTATTTTGTTTTAAAGTACTTAAATTTATAGTTCTGCACAATGGAATAATAGCGTATGTCTTTAAGGAAACATTTAATTTGCTTTATAGATTTTGAAATTCGGTATAATTTGAAATTCGAAACATTTAATAATTTTGAAGTCCAAAAGCTTTATTTTTTTTTTTTGAAAAACTTGGGTGGTTTATACACTTAACACATTATATTCGTGAATAAACCAACAAAATTTTAATAAAACTCATGAGATATTTAGTAGACATGAAACTAATATTAAATCATTAGTAAGTCGCAATTTACACGAAGCAATTCTTTAAGCTAAGCTGATTACCTTTTCGACATCACGGTAAGGGGAGAGATAAGACGAGTAAACACTTGATTGTACTAGCAATTCGTATACACATATGTGTATACAAATGTGTGTATATGTACTCTCAAATAAAAATACATTTTAATCAAATTTCTTTAAAATTGATTGATAACAAGAAAAAAAATACATTTTTGGAAAACCAATTAAAGTTTTTCTCCATTTTTACTATTACAAAATAGATAATGCATAAATACTCGTAATTTTTATGGGTTCGTGAAATATTTTGAGAAATATTAAATCAATTTAAAGAAAACAAACATAAAATACATTAATAAAAAAAAATCATAAATTAACAATTAAGCAACTGTTCAGTTAAAACTGTACATGTGTGGGTAATAATTGACAGTTCAACTAACTCAACTGTTCAGTTTAACTGAGAAATTTAAAATTTTTATATTTTTAACTGACAGTTTCAACTGAACTGTACCGTTTTCAGTTCAATTTGTGCGAGAGTGCGTATCATGTCGCGTTAACAGTACCAAGTTCGAATCCATGTTAAAAACTGAAGTGTTAAACTGCACGTGTATGTACATCTCAGTTCACAGTTAAGTCTGTCAGTTAAAACTGAACAGTTAAAATGAAACAGTTAAAACTGTACGTAAGTGATCGGCTTTATATCTACTCTAGATTAGAACACGATTCCGAATATAAAAAATTATTAAACTGCTGAATTGTTTAAATATTTCTAACATTAAAACATTATTTATTAAAACCAGGGACCGGAAATAAGAGTTATTTGTCAATTTTTGAAGAAATAAATCATACATAAATGAACATCGTAGAAAACTTTTAATTACACCATCATGATTCTTAGGCGAAATGCATCCAACATATTGCATGATTTTTAAATTTTTGATTTTTATTTTAACAATCAAAAATAAGAGTTATTTTTGATTTTTATTTTAACAATCAAAAATAAGAGTTATTTTTGATTTTTATTTTAACAATAAAAAAATAAGAGTTATTTTTGATTTTTATATTTTTAAATGAAAAATAAAAGTTATTTTTGATTTTTATATTTTTATATCAATAATAAAAATCAATTCAAAACTCTAATTTATTTGTTGTTGCCGTATGCTTCATTCAAATTTCTATATGAATATAATATATTATGTGACTTGTCCATTATCAGCTATAAAAACATGAATGCATAGAATAAGTTTATAAGTTTTGGCTGCCCTTCAAGTCAGTGTTAAGAGGTCGTTTTCAGGTGTTCAATTTTGCCATCATAATTGATTTTAAATGTTCCTCAGATAAATTATATCTCAAATCTCCCAATATTAATTTGAGTGCTGAAAATGCCTTCCTACACTGACTTGAGTGGCAGGTACAGAATGAACAATTAAAGCTAATTTTCGAAGCCATGGAAACACAAATTTTTTGCTCTCCCAATACTCCAATAAATTAGCAGAAGTATCGAAACGCTTTTCTTTGTAATTGTCTATTTCAAAATAAGCTTTGCGGACGCTGTCATTTATTGTGGTAGGATTTTTATTATTGATATAAAAATCAAAAATAACTTTTATTTTTCATTTAAAATAATAAATATGAAAAATAACTCTTATTTTTTATCTAAAAATATAAAAGCCAAAAATAACTCTTATTTCTTGATTTTTTTGATAAAAGTCTAACTGTTATGATTAAAACATCATTAGCCCAGCGAATGAATAACTTAATTTCACCGAAAGACATACAATTTATTCCATTGTGTATTTGAACTCCAAATAAATATTTCATTAAAACTTTTAATAAAAATTTTAATAATTTTGTATATTTGATAATACTATGTACTCTCTAGGTAATTGAGTAGTTTTATTTTTTTTTAAATTTTACCATAGAATTTGAAATTTTTTTAATTGAAACATTTCAATTTTCATTTACAATATAAATCAAATAAATTTTATTTGTTTAAAACAAATTAAAAATTGTCTCTTTAGTTTCCAAATTAATTTTTATGTTTATTTATTTTTTTTTTTTACTTTCAAACTTATGTTTTAATACATATCAAAAAATATATATACATATATTAAAAATCTGATGTTTTATTGGATTGGTTCGAAACTTTTTTAAGTTCTTTGCGCCTTAACAAAATTTATCCAAGCCGACAATTGTTTTCCATGTAAGTTTTAACAATTACAGCCAAACAAACGAGATCAAGCGGAAAACTTTAGTTTTTCCATGCTCAGTTTAAGGAAAATTAAATGTTATACGTTGTAAAAGTTTATTTGGCTTTTGATTTTTTTTATTTTTGGTTTTTTTTAATGACATTTTTATTTTAGTTTTATAATTAAGAGAAAAAATGTATTTGTTTTACTAACTCCTGTCCACATTTCCTTGTAATATTTGTTTTAAAATTCTGTTATAATTTTCTGTTCAATGTTGGTTACTGGTTACTGAAATAAAACCATAAAATAATCATAATACTACTACAAACTTTGTAAAATTAATTATAACAAATAATAGTAATAATCAAATAAGTAGTTGGCTATAATTCTTGTACAAAGTTTCAATTTCTTACCAATATAATTATTATTAATTAATAGTATAAACAAAATACACTGTAAAAAAAACATGAAACTTAAACTATTGCATATTATTTCTTAAGCAGGATTTCGTTTATTTATATATTTATTTATTTGCTTTATTTCTTATATATATATATGTATATACATATATACATTGTCGGACAAAATAAAGTGCGGTTTCAAACATTTCCTGTTTTTGATTAAAACATGTATTTATTATTTTCTAATAATTATAAATTATAGTTTTATTTTTAATTTTGTTACTATTTTATCTTCCAATACATATTTATGTACTTCTTTGCAAGGCCTAACAGCGTTTTTATATTTGCAGCTCGTAGAACAGGCTTTTTCTTAGCGAACGTACTTTTTAGACTGTTTTCGTTAAGTCTTCTTTGGACAATTCGAGTCGAAATATTTAATTCTAGTTCCTCCTTCTTTATATCTCTGGCTGTCGTTAAAGAATTTCTTTTTGCTAGAATTGCAATAGGATCATCGTCTAGCTTCTGCTACATAAGTTCTTTAGGCTTTTGTTTGACTTTCTTATTTTTTACAAAGCAATTATTTTGCTGACCGCAGATTCCGATATCTTATACTTAGAACTCAAAGCTTTCTGCTTCATCCCATTTTCACGATCTAGTACCAACAAATCTTTTTTCTTTTCGGTTAAAGTCCGCATTTCGAAAAAGTCTGGGTCTAGCTTTATTTTGTATATATTTAAGTAATATTAAATTAAATAAATAAGTACATCACTATAATTTAATACCACAAATTAAAAAACAAAAATCAGGTATACAACACTTGGCAAATATTTGCCGAAAAAGACGTAACCACTAAATAACATATATTTGAAATGGTTTATTTAAAAAAACTTTTCTTATTTAGGCCAAAACACAACAAATATTTAGTTTTAATTTATTTGATGCTGTTTGATCTTGCAAAACTCTTGTAAACACCGTCAAATAAATTTGTGCTAAAACAAGTGGTTATATATTGAAGTAGAAAGGCTTTGGCAAACTTCCGCTCAGGAGTTCAATAAGCTTGGTCCACCTTTGAAAGATTGAAGAATCCAAATAAACCCCACCTTGTTTACACGAAGACATTCTTTGAATCTAGTTTCCTGCATAATCAATGAGTCTGAAGCATCCCTCAATCTTTTTCGTTGTTTTCTATTAAAAACAATATTGATTTTTTTTAACAGAAGCTGTTATTTTCACTTGTAACAATTTGAAATGAAACAAAAATGGAAAATAAAACCGTTCGATTTTGATTGCATCTTCCAATAAAACGTTCGTTTTTAATTTTCGATTTTATTTAAAAACCGATCGTTTTCCATCACATAACTGATTATATCGCGGAGATTTCTTGTGCACTTCAATGTATTTGCAACAGAATTATAAATGAGCGACTATATAAAATTGCAATGTTTATGTAAATAATTCAGATACTCCAACAAATAAAGGGACTGTGAATAAATAGCAAATAATACATGTAGAATAAAAATATCAAAAAGGAATGAAGAACGTTACAAAATCGCACTTTATTTTGTCCGACAGTGTATATATGTACATATGTACATAATATACACTACAGCCTCGATTTGCGTTTATCCTATTTGCGTCGTTTCGATTTGCATCGCCTTTCTAAATGGGGTTTAATCCGCTTTGCGTCGTTATCAATCCGATTTGCGTCGGCCTTGAAAATTGTATCAATCTGCTTTGCCTCGTTTTGCTTTCGATTTGCGTCGCTATATACCAGAATTCCATAATTACATGTGAATATTTTGCCTACTTGCGTGTAAAAAGGGGAATTCCCATTTTATTCATAATTACCATATGAAGTTACGTGCTATTTAAATTATTTTGGTTATGCTTTTATGTATGTACATACGTATGTATGTAAATAGATAATAAAGAGATTTTTTTTCTCCTTAAATATTTTTTTATTCCTTGTTTAAAAATATATTTTTTATTATTTCTTTATAATAATAATAATAATAATAATAATAATAAAGACCTGCTGAAATAAAATTATTATTTTAATAAAATTATGATTTTGCTAGCTAAGTTTTTAAATTTGGGACCCATTCAACAAAAAGTCAGTACATTTCTAGAGAAAAAACTGATTCGATTTGCGTGGTTTCAGTTTGCGCCGCATTTACCCGATCCCTATTAACGATGCAAATCGGGGCTCTAGTGTATATAAAAGCAGTTTAGCGGAGACAGGATTTGTGAATTGAAATTTGTTGGAATTATAGTGGTGTTTAATGTTCGAATCTATGTATATCTATAACTTTTTATTGTGACTTGTTGTTTTATAAAATACATACATATTTACATACATATACATATATATATTTTTTTTTATAGTTTTCTACTTAAATCATTCACTCAATACTACTTACTACTTTTAATAGTATTAGTCTTTTGGCCATAATTTTCTTTTCGTTTACCTTTCGTTTTCATTGTTTTTCTCCACTACTTTCTTCTTGTTGCAGCCTTAATTGGAGTAATTTTATTCGTTTGGGTTCCACAAGTATCAGCTGAATGCCAAAGTATGAATATTTTTAAACAATTTTCGTTCTTTTTTCTTTCTTCTTTAGTTGATTTCATATATAAATTTCCACCCATTACTCATTGTTTTTTTTTAAAAACTTCTTATCCAGAAAAATTAATTTAATTTAATTAAACTAAACTAAACTAAATACCTACATATAATAATATATTATATAAAAAGAAATGGTGTACGTTTTGTTGTATTTCATTGATGTAAACCAAAAAAAAAAAAGAGAAAAACAAATTTAAAACAAAAATTTTATTATTTATTCCCACAATACAAAAAGCATTATTTTTTGATGTGTTTTTGAAATTTTCTTTATTTGAAGCTGAATTGAATGAATTCAAAAATTTTTATTTGCAAATAATATAATTTATCCAAATAAAACAAGGTTTATCTACATATATTTTTCCAACAATATTGCAACAATTTCAAAACGGGTTTCAACACAAATACTACATTTTAAGTTTTTCTGTTTTTTTATTTTTATTTTAATTATTTTCTCTCTCTTAATGTAAAGGATATTATGATAGTCTTTTGTTTAAGTGTAATTAGATTTTATGTTCCTGAGATGGTGGTCGTTACCGCTCAAACCGCTGACAAAATACTTGATAAAAGAAAAAAGAACAAGCAAATAATTGCCGAAGTACTCGTATTAAATTAAACGATTGCATGAAATTCCGATAACTTGTTTACCTGACATACATACGTACATACATATGTATAAAACCCATATAAATATTTCACTTTGTAGTACAGGATTTGCCATAATTACCCACTATTTGTATCCATTTTTTCTCTCTCTCTCTCTTTCTCTCTTTATTAAATTTGGTTGTAGTCTCCATATTAGTATGTAATAATTATAATTTCTGTTACATATTTGAATGCCATGATAATTTGAAATTTATAATTAAAAGTTATATAAATTAAAATTTTCGCTGATATACAAGTTGAAAACAAGTAAAGAGTGATTTTTTAAGAGCCCTCGGATTTTATTTAAAAAAAGGTACACATAAAACTTAGAGACTTGCATCCTTATTTGAATTGATAGAACGATCTGTCTATATATACATATTTCAATGTTTAAAAGTGATTTAATGTAAATGTTGACCGCGGCTACTCCTCAAATGGTTAATACGTTTGGTCCATTTTTGGCATACTCTCTCCAACATATCGTCCGGTATCTCACGAATAAATTCTTCAATACTAGCTTCCGTTGCAGGCTTGTGCCTATAGATATGAGCCTTAACATAGTCTCACAAAAACTATTCTAAAGTCGTTAAATCTTATGATCTAGGTGTTCAATTGATCGGCTCCAAAATAGAATAAACTGTTCACCGAGTTCGTCTTCTCTCAATTGGGCCATTGTTTCGCGTAATGTGTGACATCCTCATGTCAGCCAAGTCCAGCTCTTCCATTTTGGCCAAAAAAAAAAAACATTTGTAATCATCGCACGGTAGCGCTTGTGCTTTCGTTGTCTTTGAAAAATACAGCCTAATAATGCCCATAATTCCTACGAAACAGGGCATTTTCGGGATGCATTGGCAGTACAACAATATTGCTTGCTTATGTATCCATTCAACCAGTGTGTTAAATAATATCATGTGAGTAGCTGTAAGATAAAATCATCCAAGAATCCAATGTATGACCAAAATAAAAGCAGTTGTTTGTACGTTTGGACAACTCAAATCATTTGACAACTGAAAAATATTGGGCCAGAACCATAGACAAACACTAAAGTCGGTTCTTTTTAAAAACAACTTTAAACTTAAAACCTACTTTTAATTAATTTGTAACTATAGTCAAAATGGTTATGGCCGATTGTGTTTGTTGCCGAGACTATATCATCTTCATAAATACACATTGTATAAACATAATATGCAACAACCGGTACGGAAAATTTTTAAAATTTTAACAACCGGTTCGAGCGAACCGTTCCGAACCGGCTGAATATCAGCACTGCATTCAACCAGAAATAAGCTTGGATTAGCCTGAAGGAAACTCCTTAAAAATTATAATAAGCTTGGATGTTAAACACAATTTTCCGATAAAAAACTTTGCCAGCGCCCATTTACCAAAAGTTAGCCGTTGTGGTAAGTCGTGTGACTTCAATTCTTCGCACTAACTGTATTTTAAAGGTTTTACACCCAAATCCTTCCGCAAAATTGTCCATGTAGTGGAGTAACAGATGCCCAATTGCTGTGAACGGCGCCGAATCGATAATGCACGGTCATTAACAACACTGTCCGTACTCTACGTATGTGTGTTGGTGGTTTAATGTCTAACTGCCGTATTTATAAAAAATTAAAGTAGACTTCAAGTGTACTTTAAGAAAATGTTGTATGAAAATTTTGTTTAAAAGCACATTTCAAACCTACTTTATTTTTTATGAATACGGCAGTAATAATGTAAATTTGGTGCGAAATTTAGTCACAACTTTCCCAATAGTCGCCTCAGATGATCGCCTAAACTAGACCAACAAATGGAAGAAGTCCATTATACACTTTCTTAACCGAACATGAATTTTGATAATAAAATTCAATTATCTCTGCAAGCCTTGTTCGTTTATAAGTTGGTTCATGGTTAAATTATAGCCAAACAGTCTTGCCAAAAAGAAAGTTGCTAAAAAATCAGCCTTTACAATTGCAATCTTGTGTCCAAACGTGATAAGTCTGTTTTCGCAAATTTTGCTGTATACACAAAAAGCTTTGCAAAATGTTGTGTTTTAAATATTTGTGAAGTATTCGAATGCAGTTTCTTTACATATTTAATATGATTTATTAAGTAAACAGTACTAAAAATATCAATAACTCATCAATAATATCAATAATAATAGCTCATTTGCTCACTAAGTTAGCGAAATCCAAACCAAAATTTTTGCTCCTGGTTGAAAATAAATCTTGATACATGTTGTTAAGGCTTCTTTATCATACGTATGTCCACTGTATCGTTCCGAATTGGCTTAGAAAAGTTTCTTTTAATCAAACTTAACACAAATTTTATTTCGTTATTATAAATAAATAGATTAATTTTAAACATATTTTACAGCATTTTTGCCTACAAAAACATCAGCTTTACACCAACTGAACAAATTTACAAATTTACACAGAATTTTGAACAAATTTTTACAAATCATAATAATACCATAATCAGTTGGGTTTTGAACAAATTTACTGCGAAAAGATTTACTTTTCAAAGCATTTTAGATTATAATTGATTTAAATTGATTACTTAAAAGTTTAGGTTAAGTAGCATTAATTAATTCTATTAAACCCATCACCAATTATGAAAGAGATTCGACAATGTAAGTATCGGAGTATAATTCTCTCTATAATTATCTGTCTGTCCGAACGCTAAATGGGATAATATGCAAATTCTAACAAAAATAATTCAAATATATTCCAAAGAGCACAATGTAAATTTGGGATAATTAAGAAAGAGTTCTAAACAGTTTTGTTTAAACCAAATTTGGAACAATTAAGAAAGAGTTCTGGAGAGGTTTATTTAATCCAAATTTGGAACAATTAGGAAGAAGTTCTAAATATTTTGGTTAAATTCAAATGGAATTTAGAAAAATTAAGAAAGAGTTTTGAACAGTTTTGTTTAATCCAAATTTGAAACAGTTAAGAAATAGTTCTGGAGAGTTTTCTTTAATCCAAATTTGGAACAATTAAGAAAGTGTTCTGGAGAGTTTTCTTTAATCCAAATGGAATTTGGAACAATTAAGAAAGAGTTTTTGGTTTAATCCACATTTGGAAAAATTAAGAAATTGTTCTGAACAGTTTTGTTTAATCCAAATGGAATTTGGAACAATTAAGAAAGAATTCTGAACAGCTTTGTTTAAACCAAATGGAATTTTAAACAATAAGGAAAGAGTTCTGAACAGTTTTGTCTAATACAAATTTGGAACATTAAGGAAACAGTTTTGTTCAATCCAAATTTAGTACAATTAAGAAAGAGTTCTGAACAGATCTATTTAATATTTGTTTAAATCATGCGGTTTTTTTAATATCGTTACACATTTTGATGTTGGGTTTATGAAATTCGGCACAACCGATTCTGTATGTATAAACGTAGTTTAGTCTAAATTTATAATACGGCTTACACAATGTGGATTCTTTGCTTGACTGTGGCTCCAACAGATATTAAAAATTTACTATCTTTAAATATACCATAAACATTTTTAAGTTCCTTTAGTAGGTTATAGATTTTCCAAATATGTATTCGAGTATATACTTATGTATATATACATATGCTCAAAAATTTTTCTTTTATATGTATATAACCTTAACGTAGTGATTTTCTCAAGAAGTAATTGCACACAGGATTTTAGTATAGAAGTTTTGAAAGTATTATTTATTTCTAACACCCTGTATTTAAATGGAATGTTAAATGTTTTTTATTTGGCTTTTTTTTGTATACATAATACATATATATAATCAAATGCACGATTAACCAAAATTTAGCTTGTTAATACTTTTCAGTTATAAACCAAAAATGTCAAAGCTTTTTATGTTAATTTTGTAGTAAATTTTGTTATATAAAATTGCTTTTTTTTATCTATTTTTAAAAAAATATAATTACATTAGACCGATTAATGAAAAGAAAAGTATGGTGTTTTCTTTTTTTAAATTAATATTTTACCTTAAACGTTTTAAAATCTTTGATATTATATTTATGTAATAAGTAATAAAAATTAGAGCAAATATGTAATATTATTGCTCTCAAGGGAAAGATTTTTAAATTTGCCACTGTTCAGAAATTAATAGAAAAAGTTAAACATTTTTGTCAGAAAAGAAAACACCATTACATCAGTTTTTGCCACCATTTTGAATATGTTTTTAGATTTAATAGGAATTTTATAAATTTATTTTATTGGACATCTATGGACTTGCTTAGATATGTTTTTAATCTGGTTATGAGTAGCTTTGGACTTAATTTGAAATTCAATTCAACATTTCAGCTGACGTTTAATGATTTTATAATGCACAATTTATAAACCTACTGATTTATAATGTACTAGGTATAAAAAATAGTATCTTGTAATAAGGTTTTTTATTCACGATCCTATAAAAGAAACTCCATTTAGTGAATAGTGAATAATTCAGAAATATCTTTATTATTAATGAGTTCATTCTTTATATTCTGTAGAGAATTCATTCTGTTGAGAATTCATTATTTTGCTGAAAAAGAGATTCTTTTGCGGATTTCATTGTTCTATAATCATTCTATAATTCATTCTTTTGAGAATTCAAACTTTAGTTAATTCATTTAGAATTCCTTAGAACTTTGTCCCGGAGCACACAATGCAACTTTTGCTGCTCAACTTTTGAGTTTGTTGGTGATAGAGGAAAGAAAAGTAGTCCCCTCTCTCTCTATTTTTTCCCCTCTCAAAAACTCAAAAGTTGAGCAGCAAAAGTTGCATTGTGTGATCCGGGACTTTATTATTGGGAATCCTTTGGAGAATTAACTCTTTATTGAATTTATTTTTTCGATAATTCAATGTATGAATGGTCGAGATATAAGCGAAACTGGCTCTACACCATTTCCAATTGTATTTCAGAAGTTTCCAAATGTATTGAACCAAGCAAAGTTTTAATTTGTTTAGTTGCACATGGTTTAATTGTCATTTCTTTAATTCTTAATTATGATTTTAGTGAATTAACGAATTAACGAATAGTTAATACTAATCACTGGTTAAAAATCGTGCGGAACCCAGCTCTAAATCATTTCCAATGGTTTTTCAGAAGTTTCTAAATGTATTTAAGAAGTTTTAAAATGTTTTTCACAATATTTCAGAATTTTGAAAATGGTGTAGTTTTAATGATTTTTCAGATCTTAGAAGTTAAGTCCATAATATCCTCTTTTTAGTTTCTGTATTAAGATTTTCATATTTATTATATTATACGTTTTTTATTAAGTATTTTAGAATTATGAAGCAAGTTTGAACAAAAGTTTTTCGGTCAAATACGATAAGAATTTTGAGTATGTTTATGTTTTAAAATTAATAATATAAACAAAATGTTTGTTTAAATTATAGATATTTAATTCTAATATGAAAAAAATATAAAATTACAAATTCTAATTATATGTATAATATTGTTTTAACAAGCGTTTCTAAAATGTAAATAGATGGCATATGACTGGCTTGGATATAGTGTAATCTGGAGGTCCGATTTTCGATGACTTTTTCCAACATTTGTGGCCGTATAGTGTCAATGTCCTCCAAGTAGTCAATCGTTTCGGGCTTATCGGCGTAGACTAGCGACATCAAACATAAATTAGTTGACAGCTGACAAAATGGTCGCCAGTTAAAAAAGTGTTACCAACTTAAAGTTATATATATCTAAAATAAACATCCTATATAAGACAATCTAAAAACACTTCTATAGATAAATTTCCAAAAAAAAAAATGTAGTGTGTATAGTCAAGGTGTAATTGAAAAGTCCAATTTTAAATATAGGTAATAGGCAATTTATTTTATAGTGCATGTCACTGCATGATCCCAATTTTCGGAGTTACAATATAAAACGATTATTCACAAAAAACTGGACTAGCTGCTTAAAGAAACTAAATAAGTTGATATTATGACTTTCATACATGATGAGACAGACGTGTTAAATTAACAGTTGCTAATATTGACCCAGACTGGAGTTTCTCTCAAAACATTTAGACTTAATAAGGCGATTTCTTTTGTATGGTGGTCTAATGTACTTGTATTGTAAATAATTCTATATATATATATAATATCTATACAAAATAAAAAAATATTTTACAAAAACAAATACTAAAACAAATCATTTCTCTTGCAACAACAAATTCGAAACGAAATTAATGTGCGAATTAAACACATTAATTAAACAAAAACTAAAAACAAAATGCAGCACGTTCAATATACTGCTATGAATGTGATTCCTGGACTGATGCTAGATGTAAGGATCCCTTTAACTATACTGCATTGCCAAGAGATCAGCCACCACTGATGACATGTAATGGCTGTTGTGTTAAAATGGTGCGACACTCAAAATCACGTAAGTTTTTTCCCAATATGAAAAATAATAATTAATTGTTGAATAAAACTAAAAAAACTAAATATAGAATTATGTACCGAAGAACTTTATTAATATATAATTATTGTTTGTTTTTATTTATTTTTTTCCTTTACAAAATCTAGCTTATGAAGTTGTTCGGCGTATGTGTACGTCACAATTACAAATAAATTTATTTATGGTCGATCATGTGTGCATGATGGAAAGTTCAGGCAATGGACATATGTGCTTTTGTGAGGAAGATATGTGCAATTCTAGTAAAAATTTATACACTTCATCCAACATACCATACATAGTAGTCACATTACTAACATTATTAGTAGTGCTAAATACACGTCTATTACATTCAATGTCATCATCTTCATTGACATTATCTTCATCTTTTATTACAACTATTTTAACTTCTGTAACACATAGATAAATACTCTATATATCCATATCTCTCTCTCTCTCTCTCTCTCTTTTTGTTACTTTATATCACTTACATATATTCACCCCTCCATCATAGAATATTATTATCTCTCTCTCTCGCTCTTATATTTTCTCTCATATAACCTATCGTATGTATCATGTAGAGTTTGTAATGCTAAAGACATGTTTGAAACTAAAATAACAACAACAACAAAACAAAAAACAATTACATACTACTATTTAATTTTTAATACCTATTACAAATTTTTTCTCGATAAAACAAATACAACTTTTGTTATGTAAAACTTTTTCTCTACTAATATGTATTTTTTAATTATTTTAGTAGCCATGTTTTGCTTTAAAATGAAAATTAGTTGAGAAAGATTGTTAAATATTTTATGTTTTATTTAAATTTATTTTATTTGTTTAATTATAGTTCAAAAGTGTTTTGTTATAGTTAGTTAATACAATGTATTAAATAAAAACTATCCGTCATTTTGCAATTCTAATAAAGTAGCAAATTTTATTTATTTATTTATAATTTACTGTTTTTAGTTATTTTATTTTTATTTAAAGAAAAATTTGTTAATATTAGATTTTAAACAAATCAAAGTGCTATATATTTTAACTATCTTTGTTACGATATTAAAAATAAGATCTCATTAACCAATATTTTACTCATAGCTGACAGATTTGTGGATAATTTTTAAAATAACTAAATTTCTTTAAAAAGAGTTATAAAAATCTTTAGAATTAGTTATTACTGTCATTTAAGTCTTTTTAGAATTATAATTCTGTATAAATTATAATTCTATTATAAAGAAATAAGAAAAAGAACTATATATCCCCTAAAAAAATGTTTAAGAAAACCCAAAAAGTCTATTTGAAGGGTGTAGAAGCCACGGCTGCTCCACTTTTTAGTTCTCTAAAGATTCTCATATTTATTATATTATAGAGGCTTACAGGCACATACAATACGAATTTTGGAGATAGCTTTGTTTGGTTATTTTTTAAATTAATAATGTAAACAAAAATTTAGTGCTGTTTCACACGTTTCAGTTTTAGCTGATCAGTTTTTGTTCAATTCTCTTTTGAACCAGCCATTTCTTTCAAACGCGTATCTTCAATTTTTATATAATTCTTAAACAACAAGTTAAAACTATTTACTTTGGTTACATTGAAATAAAAACTTTTTTAAAATTTTTTTTTTGAAAAAACATTCATGTGACAACTTTCTTTAAGCGGCTTTTTTTTGGTCATTGATTTATATTGTTTAAAATACTACGACATCAAATGAAACTAGATGTCATTATTAAGTTCACTATGAGATTAGTTTACGAATGAAAAGTTTATTTCTCATTTGTTTTCCCTGTTTTAGTATTTTAGTAAAACTTTAGACTTCAGAGCCGATATAGTAAATGTTAACTTTTTTCAGATTTCTGCTAAATTTGTTACCCTTTAAAATACGTGTTTAACCTTCAGAGCCCATGAGCAATAAGTTCACAGATTTGGCTCAAATTTTCTGCGTTTCAGTTGCATACAAATGTTAAAATAGTATTTACGACTTGTTACTATAGTTATGAGCCTTAACATAGCCACACACAAAATATTCTAAAAGCGTTAAACGGCACGATCTAGGCGGGCAATTGACCGCCCCCAAACATGAAAAACTTTTCACCGAACTCGCCTCTCAATTGGGCCATTGTTTCGCGTGCTGTGTCTTGTTGAAAGCAAGTCCAGCTCTTCCATTTTGAGCAAAAATAAACAATTTGTAATCATCGCACGGCGTTCGCCATTCACAGTAACTTTCCTGACTTTGAAGAAGTACGGTCCAATGATGCCACTGGCTTATAATCGACACCAAACAAAGCATTTTTCGGGATGCATTTTCAGTTATTGAAATACTTCTGGCTGCTCTTGCTTGTTTATCCATTCAACTAGAAAAATGGTATGAAGAATTTTGATAATAAAATTCAATAATAGCCTGCAAGTGTTGTTCGTTTGTAAATCAATTCATGGTTAAATTATAGACCAAACTGAACATATTATACAAAAACAGTCTTGCTAAAAAGAAAGTTGCTAAAAAATCACCCTTCACAACATTTGACTGAGTTTTCAGATTTCAAATCGAATACTAGTTGTATGAGAATATTTTATATTCAACAATTTCATTGAATCTTATGGAAAATGAATGATGGAAGAATTGAATTCATCAAAAGTTTAATTGAGAATATAAAAATGTCAGCAATTTTCATTCCATATAATTGTTGACAAAATATTTTATTTAAGTAAATAAATTTATGATGAACTTCAATGATACAATAAGGAATTTATTTTACAGTGAAATAATTCTTAAAGAAAAATAACTAATTTTAGAACTGTTGAATTAAGTTTAAAAATAAAAATGTTCAAAGATTCCAATCACGACAATTTCAAACAAAAATCAACTACATATGTATATATGTTGTCAGATCATACAATGTTGTCAGATCTAGCAATGTGCTAGCAATGTATTGACATTGAAAAATTGTTAGCAAAAGGTAAATTGTCAAAAAGTTCACACATTTTTTCGGACAACGTTGTAAGATCTGACAACCGTCTGTACAAAACTTAAGAATAAGAGTTTTCTGCGTAAAGCTTCCTTAAAACTAGTGCCGACTGTGACAATTTCAAACAAAAATCAGTAGTTAAAGATCAGGCTCCAGAACCTTTAGAACTAATTCTGGAGTAGGCAATTTCAAAGAAAAATCCTTGGTGGCAATTTCAAAATTTGGAACTGGTCGTTTAACTAATACAGTTTTTCTGGTTCGGTTATTTAAGTCAATTTGTAATGAATTTATAGAAAATTTTAATGGTTTCATGTTGCATAAAAGTCTAGTTCTTCAGTTTGATACAAGGACATTTTTTTAAGAATTAATTTTTTATTAAATTGATTTACAGTGGCAATGAATAATTTAAAATATGGAATATTTTTTCCTGGCAATTTCTGCAGAGTGACCCGTGACCCGTAATCCCTGCTGAACATAGTTCTAGAACAATCGCAATTGAAGCAATGGACCTTGTGATCGCAAGTTTTAGCGAAATTGTAACCAAGACCCCAAGTTTAACTTGCTAACTTAGAACGGTTATAAATCACCTACCGGTTATAGATTTAAAACAATTTCCAACATCTTAAGTTTTTACAAACGTAAACACAAATCTTCTAAACATGTCAGTTAAATTTAGCGCTTTGATTTATTTAAAAAAAAAAACTATAAAATCTTTGTAGTTAAAGACTAAATTGATTAATAGTCAAGTCTATATTATTATTGATCCTAACATTAGTAAATTTTATGTTTTTATACAAAATTTTCCAATACTTGTAATAGAAACATCAAACTTCTGCAAGAAGAAGGCAAAAATTGTGCTACTCCAAGCAAATATGTAGTTAACAATGATTTAAGAGATAATCTCAAATATCGTAGTGAAAATTCACTTAAAATTTCTTTTAATTTTAAAAAAAAAAATTGCTTTAAAAGTTGAATGCATGTAAATGAATTTTATTATATTTTTTTTTATTTACTAAACAAAAGGCATGTGTTAAAGTAGGAGGCGGAAAGAAGGAAAGAAAAAATATTTTAAATATTTACATTTAAATATGTATGTAAATTAATTTTAACAATAATTAAATTGCTCACCTAAAGAAACCAGTACTCATGGTCATAGTTTAAAGAAATTCAATTTCCATTACATTGTTTTACATGAGTACGATTATTATTTATATTGTTTTGTTTAGTTTATAATTCTGTTATAGTTAAATTAAAAAAAAAAAAGAAAAATTAAAAATTAGTTAACTAATTCTAATTGAAAACAAAATCATATCATTATTACATTTTCATTAAACGACAAAATTCTGAAAATAAAATGACATTAAAAAAGGCAAACCTTATACATTTCATAATTTATTTCATTAATTAACATTAATTATTAAAATTATGTAGAATTTTATAAAAGGTTTATAATTTTTTTAGTTTTTTAAGTAGTCTAAGTAACCAAAACAAATTATTTATATTTAATAAATTGGCTTTATATTAAAAAAAAAACAATGAAACTTTTTTAATTTTAATAAAAAAAAAAACAAACAAAAATTATAAAAAATAAATTATATTTTATCATATTGAAATGTTATTTAATACTTTTTTTATTTACAGTTCTATTGTAGTAGTTTTTTAATAAAACAAAGACAAATCAAATTTGTAGCAAATGATACCTGGCCTGGATGTGAGTCCTCCCAGAGCTCTGCTTTAAAACCAAAATATATTTTAAATATTTCTTTAAAGCTGCTGTTTTTTTTTACTTATTTAATTTTAATTCAACATTTTTCAGTTACTACTATTACACTTCTAAATTGTTTCTTTTCACCAGTTTAAAAAGCATGTTATTTTGATTTTCGGTTTTTCGTTTCTTTTTTTGTTAATTTATTAAGGAAAGTTTCCCGTATTTGTTTTCTTTTTTAGGCTCTTAAAATTCTTATAGTTTTTGTTATATTCACTTGTAATATACGTTAGAATTTTTTATTGGCAACAACTGGTTTTATTTGCACCCTATACTGATAACTATTACTACATAAATATTTCAAATTAAAAAATTGTTAAACTAACTAACAAAAAAGTAAAAAAAAAAATATGTATAAATGCACATTTGCACTGTGAGAAAAAAATAATGTTTGGTTCTCATGTAGCATGTTAATTCTTTAAACAAAATTTATACAATACTACTTAGCACTCTTTTCTAGTTCAAATCAGTTACTACTAGATCGGCATGTCCTCATTTTCAAAAAAAAAAAAAATAAAATAAAAACAAATCAACAAAATCAACTTATAATTTTTACAATATTTAAGAAACTAATTTTGGCTGTACGAGTATCAAAGAAGTGTTTAATTTGTTGCTGGGAAAATTGTGTTGTAAAAGAGTATTTCAACTATGTATGTAATAATTTTCTATTAAAAGTTTTAGCAATTTTTATGAGAAAATTTTTGTTAACAAGCAAGCACCTTAACGCCATTTGTCTGTACTTTTCGTTTGGCGAAAATTCCTCAAAATCTCAATAAATAAAGAGAATCTGAGATTTTTTCTAAAAGTTTCCGGTATGTGTTCCACAAAATGTATTAACAAGTAAAGTAAGTTTGACTGTTTACTGCTACAGACATGATTGAACAAGTTTACCAAATTATATTTACACACAAATTTTTCCTATTTTTATTATTTTTGGTGAAATCTGTTTTAATGAAATATGTACATATACTAAAATCTTTTATATTAAATTAAAGAACATTAGGGTGTACCACTATAGTAAATGTCAATAGCTCAATTCACAATCTTGTGCAAATGGTATTGCATCATTGCATTTGCAAAAAGGTTTAGCATATTTTTGCTCTATACTAAAAAAAAATACACAGCAAGAGCAAAAATATGCTAAACCTTTTTGCAAATGCAATGATGCAATACCATGTGCACAAGATTGTGAATTGCGCTAATATTTGTAAATCTTGCTTGGTGGTGAACTGAAAAACTATAGTTTCTTCGGATCATTTTGCAACAAAAACATTTCATTTTAATATTTGGAATTCTAGCTACCGCCGGCCTATTTTATATATTGACGAAAACATGCGATTTAAGAGTTATAAAAACAAGTTTAAATAAACAACATTTTAAACATTTTAGTTAACTACATATGTACTATGTACATCTGAAAAAGAAATACGTTTAAACAAGTCAAAGTGCTATATTCGACTTTATGCTGGGGGGTTATTCTGTCTTTCAATTCGAAAGCAAAAGCTTTTGACATACAATGTAAAAAGTATAAAAATTCGAACGATTTTCTTTTCGAATTGAAATACACAATAACGCCCCTAGTTTAAAGAGATTTTTGCGATTTATTAGATTTTCTTCAAAAAAAAAAACAAGTTAAACAAAATTTGTACCGATATTGGTCTACTGTCAATCCAAAAGTTTTAAAAAAAAAAATTAGGTAATCCTGCTGAACCAATTCTGCCGATTTTTAATACCACAATTCTCATGCACATATCTGATATATTGATACTCATAAGTCTTATGAAAATCAGCAAATCAATCCGGAATATTATAATTTTTTAAAAATAAGAAATACTCCATAAAAACCAGATATATTCTAAAATCCATCCGTATCCGTTGTAAAACGTATATAAAATTGAGCCTCCCGACAGAAAGTGCTCAGCCTTCTGCAAAAGAAGATAATATTTGCTTACAGTGGTTGTTAGAGGAAAATACAACACAATAACGCTGCCTAAGAAGATTTCCCACTACGTAAAACTAATCAAAGCACTTTATAAATGTAGGATAAGGGAAACAATTTATTAAAGGCAATATATTTTTCACAAAATCGTCAGTGACACATACAAGTGCTCAGCATTTTCCAAAATAAGATTACATCGGTTTACAGCCAATTCGAGTCAAATACAACATATGCACTTAGATCTATTGGTTCATTGAGATACCAAGGAACTTTGAATAGTAATGCCTGATCTAAGATCTGTCAGATCGCCACCATGTAAAACCAATCAAAACTTATTAAAAACAGTGGATAGTTCAGACAATTCATTGAATTCACTGTATACTTCCGATCCCATGAAGGCAATGTATTTAGTCGCCAAAGTGGGTCAGTGACACAAAAGGTGCACAGTATTCTCTTACTCGTTTTCATGTATTTAATATATCAGTGTTCAATTATCATAGATACCAACTCTAATAATCGAATGCAAGCTCAACTTTTCAGAGCATCTCATATTCAGTACCTGTTCAGTTCTTAAAGTATGTACTAAAATAATAAGCCCTATCTATATTCAAATATATGTACGGTTATTGTGCAAACATTCATGATGACATATTTAATTCGATTGTAAATTTATTATGGAAAGGCTGGATTCCAGTGTCAAGCACTGGAATGACACCATAGGGGCACTGCCATAATAAAGGAACAAGTGTCAGCTACTTAAATGACATCATAGGGGAGCTGGGATGACACCCTGAGAATCGTCATCCCGCTGCTTGTTAGCGGGATCTACAGATACCGCGAATGAATCGGACACAGTATTACTCCTTTGCTTATTATAGTCTTTTGACCTTTTTAAGATACAATCCGATATATATAAATATATAAAAATGAAATGGTCCATGTATGTAATGGCATCACATGAGGACGGCTGAAACGATTTGGCTGATTCTTTATTCGATTCGAAATACTCAGAAGATGGTTTGTAAAGAAAAAAAATTCAAAAATTCCGGGTAAAACTTGGAATTTTTTGTTTGTGAGTCCAGTCAACTTTAATAAAAAAAAAAAGCCTCTTAAAGTATGCTGTACAAATTTAAATATTTTATTTGCAAATAGGGTGTGAATACATCTTATTCTATGAAATACAAATCATTAGTAAATACCGTGCGAAGCCGGGGCGGGGCGGCGGTCAGCTAGTATTATATAAATAAAGAATTGAATTAAAAAAATTAGCGGCAATTATCTTCTTAAAAGCCAAAATCTCTGAGATCTGCTGTAGTCCTTGAAACCCACAGTTTACTTCTCTCCTTCTACAACTTAGGCTGTTTCACAAAGTAACACGTGAATGTACCAGTGTAACATTTGAACGTTCGTACATCACTATTGGGAACAATGAGCTAAATAATAATAATAATGGACGGTCCATTTCTTTTTGATATCGTCTCGCAAATCACCAATATGTATTAAGAAGCAAAAAGTAACTATCTGTAAACATTGGACATCAGATATAAATCCCTATTAAATGCAATACTTAAACAAAATAACAATAAAAAAAAAAACTAAATTGTATTGCATTTTCAATTCGAAATATTAAATGTTAAGGAATTAGGTTTCGTTTGAAATTATTTACTACAAACAATTTTATGATAGGGGTGGGAGGATACATGATAATATTTAACAACTTTAGATAAATATAACAAATATTATCCAATAAGACGATAAATAAATTTGTTTGCTGAATTCAAATTTTCAAAATGTCTTTATTGATTTCATTATATTCCTTATAAACTTTTATAATGATCTGGTTGGTAGCACTCTCCCACAACTTTTCCTAACCAAATGCAATAAAAACCAACCGCTAACGAGTGTTTGCAAAATACTAATAAAAATATTTAAAATAACGGCAAACTGAATATGTACATATTTACATAAAAAAAGCTTCAATATAAATATTTACATACATAAGAAAATAAAAGTCTTAAAAGGTAAATAAAAAAAAAAAAAAAAACAAAGCTTCTTGTTGTCTTACATTTACTAAGCCATGGATTAAGACATGACATTGTCAAATAAATAGATATGCACTTTATTATCAGACATATTTTGTTCTTAGTTTTTGAGTTAGAATTTCTATGCCGTGACTTTGGCAACACACACACAAAAAAGCTATTTACCTGTGTTGTTTAAAAATATTAAAACATATTTAAACATTTTCGTCTGAAGTGTCTAGAAAAATCAACATAATTAAATAATTTTGCACAGTATGCCTGCCACCTAGATATAAACATACGAGTACATACATACATATGTATATGAATTTAGTGCAGACAGAGCACGTTAATATTTGTGAAATATTTTTATAATTTACAAAGAAAGTGAAACGAACGCTGTGTTTTAATTGAAAATTCCATTGCCTTTATTTTCTAATAAGAATTTGTATTTGCACATCTTCCGCTTTACTAGGGTCATCACTAAAATATCGATTTCTAAATATGTAACCTAAAATACAGTTATCGTTAATCGTTTAGTGTCTTATATTTTTCTAAATATTTAAAGTATTTTTAAAAAATTTTTAATTAAATCGTCATTCAAATGCAATTGTTTGTATGTATGTATGTGATATGGCCTCAATTTTATTTAAAGATTAACCCCCTTATTCAAAAACGATTATTAAATTTAACAAACGTTTATTAAACAAATTTTTATATGCAAATCTGTCTTAATAAACGTTTGTTAAATTTAATAATCGTTTTTGAATAAGGGGATAATTTTTTTGAAGCTGTAAATGAACCCCGAAAAGTTACTGGCATTAATAGATTATTGATTTAATCAGTTCCACTATACATATAGTATATATATATATATATATATATATATATCTATAAGTATATATAAAAATGGTCTAAAAAATATATAGTAATTCATCAACTGAGAACGGCTGGGCCGATTTCTGTAAAATTTTTGTCAGTTGTTCGTATTTTCGAGGAGAAGGTTCTTACGGAAGAAAATTGTGGAAAATTGGAAAGTCGAGTTTTTGTATGAAATTTGGACTTAATGGCTTTCCAAATAAAAAAATAGAAATTTCTTAGTGTAAATCATGAAAAATGCGAAATGCGAAACGCGGAAAATTGGAAAATCTCTTCGCAAAAGTCGGAAAATGGGAAATTTTTAAAATCGAGTTTTTGTATGAAATTTTGTGTGAAATTATTCCTTAATTGAGTGCCCCGATAGACTAGGCGATAGAGTGCCGGACTATTGGTCAAAGGGTTGCGGGTTCGATTCCCGCCAAAGACTCTGGGTGTTGTTTTCTGCAGATAAGCCAAAAGCTTCGCAGTTTGTGTTTGTCAATTATTACAAAAAAAAAAAAAAAAACTCGAGACCTACGGAAGGAAATGAAAAAATAGAAAGTTCTTAGTGTAAATCATGGGAAATTGCGGAAAATTGGAAAAATCGAAAATTGATTTTTTTGTACGAAATAATTTTGTGTGAAATTATTCCTTAATGGAAAAATAGAAAATTCTTGGTGTAAATCATGGAAAATTGCAGAAAATGCGAAATACGTAAATTTGGAAAATCTCTCCGCAAAAGTCGGAAAATTGGATAAATTGGAAAATTGATTTTTTTTTTGTACGAAATTTTGTGTGAAATTATTCCTGTTGTATTATATTATTACTCTAAAGTTTGTCTGAAGGCTTAAAATTGGGGCGAGGCGAAGTTTGCCGGGTCCGCTTGTATATATGTATATGTATGAATTACTATTTCAGTAAACAAATTTAGAGTGATAGATTAAAGTAAACGCTGCTGGATATTTGTGTTCAATTGTGGCAATAAGTTTAACAATGAAAAATAAACAAATTTATAATTAAAATGTAATATATGAATATAACAGAAAAATTTGATTGCTCTGAAAAAATAACAAAAGTTCAAAAATTTATACAGATTTAAAGCATGTCAGACAATTTATTAAAGACCGAGGATCTAATGTTGCTGCGGGACAGTAATACAAAGAGTGCTAAATCTTAGCATCGATAGATAATAATAGTAGATATATTCAATCATTGTTCATTCTAGTAATTGAACTGATATGGAACTTTTCAGATATGGCCAACCAACCTATTCTGACAATTTTTGTTGGCCCTTCTCATGTTCATCAAGTTTCTGTTCAATCCTGAAAAATGAAATAAGTTAATAAGCCATATTATCAGACTGTTTCCACATCTGAATATATGGCTTGTCTTTGAGTATTTATGATGATTTTTCTGATATTCACCAGCTCCAATAAAGATTTTCCATTTTCGTTCTCCTCATCAGGAACATTGTATTTCTCAACTCAGAGAAACTACTAAAGCTTTGGAATTAGTGGTCGGCATAAAGAGCACTCTTTCGTAATCAGCTATTGATAGTGATTTTTGTTACTTATTTTATAATTTTTAATGCATTTCATTATCATTTGTGTTGTTTGTTGTTTGTGGTAAATAATCGATATCGTTCAGCCCCTGTTGGTTATGAGTGTCGACGACTGATTTCAGTGAATTATAGCTGGTTTTATTCAGAATAGTTATTCAAATAATAGTCATTTCCAAAAATGAATAGGTAATAAAATTTTTTAAGCTCTAAGGGCTTACAATATAAAATATAAATATTAATAAAAAAATAAATTTGAAATAAAATGTAAACAAATTGTTATATTATTTGAAATTAAAATATCTAATGTTGTCGTTATATCCTTTTGTCCTTTAAGGATTCGTTAAGTGCTCAAAGTCTTAAAAAATCAATGCTAGACTACAACTAAAATGAAATAAGAATGATGATGATCCGTGTCATAATGGACAGATTGAGGTCCATTAAAAATGTTGGTCCATTGACTAATTTATTCTAATGAGAGAAAAACCTTTATCTGATTTTCGAAATATTCAAAAGCATGTAAAATATTTCTTGTTTTTTTTTAACATATTTGTTCAATTCACAACTGAATTGAATTGTAGAATACAAAGTTGTACTATGTTTATATTGACAAATGCCAAAAGTAAAGTATCAATAAATATGTATGTATATAAAATGAAAAATACACTCGAAGAAAACTATAAAAATTCTGCATTGTATAAAAAAGCTCTTTTCTTCATCGCCTGTCTCACAAAGAAAGATGAAATTTAGAAGACCTTTCGAAAACCTTTTGTTATCTTGTCAAAATTTGTGAAATGGAATAAAAAGTTTTAAAAAATTTAGAATGCAGTCATATCGTGGACGCCGTGTGTATCGTGCATGCTTTAAAACACAACTTGCTAAACTCAGCTGCAGTTGAAAATAGTTCTTTAGTCAGCTTAGGCGTTAGATGACAAGTTAATTTTAGTTTAATACACAGCTATGAACTTAAAAACTTAAATGTTCATACAACTTGAAAAATATGCATACATATGTATGTAAAAATGTCGTAAGAGTTGTACATTTGTACAACTATTGTAAATTCAGACGACATATAGATTTTTTGGCTTAACCATTTATTACAACAAACCTTTCAATTCTTATTCAAGTTATCATAGCTCAGAAAATGTCAGGAAAACCGTTGATACCTGGTTAAAAATATAAATCAGTATAGAATATTCAAAATAGGCACCATTAGTATAATTCTTGTATGTTCTTATCCTGAGTCGGGCTCAAATTAAAATAATTAAGCTGTTATTCGTAATAAAATGTTTTTTTTTTAATAAAAATCTTTGTAAAACAAACTGTCCATATAAAATTCAGTGTTTCTAATTCAATTTAAGCTTAATTCATTAAAATCTTAATTCAGAACAAATTCTTTAGCTTCTTTGCAATAGAATTTATTCATTGTTAAATTATGGAATTAATTCATAATAAAATTCATTTCATTTAATCATTGATTGGTTTAAAATTTTTATTTACTTTATATTTCTTCATACAATTTGATTTTATTCATTAAAAAATTAACGATTCTTATTTAAAAAAATAATAAATAATTTAAAAAAATTTTATTAAGCTATTTGTATTGGATTTGAATTAAAGACAACCTGAATGATTCAATCACGAATTAATTCTTTAAATAATGAATTCTCAAGCTTATGAATTAATTTGTAATGAGTTATTGATCATGTAAGAGATCAAATTTAATTTAAATTAAGAATAAAGTCTTTTAAAACTAATTTTAAAATTAATTTCAGAATTTAACGTTTTCAAATAATTTTGTATAAATAAGGAGAGATCTGGTATATTTATGGACATAAAAAAGATCTTAAAAGTTGAAAAATAAATAAATTAATTAAAAGAATTAAGCTGTTCATAGGAAAGTGTTTTTTTTAATATATTAATATGTAGGTGTGTGGAAAAAAATGTCCATATAATATCAGTATTAATTTAATTATATATTTTTTATTTTTTTATTTATTTGTTTACTTATCAGTTAATACAATACAACAAGAAAATATCTCATATTAAAGTATTGGGTAGAAAAATTGGCATAAGGCAGAATACAATATAAATAATAATCATAAATATTACATGCATAAATACATAATACTATTTATTAGTTACAAAATTGTTCAAATATGGCATTTTTGAAATGACTTGCATTGCGTATAATATGTATATAAATTAATTTTGTACAAACTGGTAAGTTTTTGTAACATACCCAGCAAATATTTGTCCTGCAATTACTCAATAACTTACATTTCAATGACTATAACATACCGTCTGCATTACTTAGAAGAACTAGTATAATGACTTATTTGTTTTATAACTGCTAATTTTCTAGTTATTTGCAATTCTGTTTTTACTGAAAATGCATTTTGTGAATGCTAATTATCAATGAACTATTTAAAGCATTAAATGAAACTATTTTTTGTGATAATAAAGTAATGGCATATTTATAAGCGGTTGTGTTAAGTACCTGCCCCAATGGCATTAACGCGTTACAATGAAGAATTAATATGTTATTATGTAAGTAATGCAGTGCCAGAATATAGCATTTTAACTCATTACTTGGTAATGAAAGGTTTTGCTTGCTAACTTTCGTATAAAAGCTTTCAATAAATAATAAACTTTGTTAACATATTACATTTTTTTGAATCAACTATTGAAATGTTGATCAATTTAACTGAAATGATCATTACCACTTCTGTATTTGATTTTCCATTAACATACTACTATTTGTTTCCATTTAAAATGTTGTGGCAAATAATTAAAAATTTTAACATTTACGATGCTCGTGCAGCCAAAAATTTACGTTTTTCCCATAAATAGTAAAAATTTTAATTACACTTTAAAAGAAAAAACAAAATTTTAATAAGTCTCTATCTACAGTCATTTGTTATTTAAAATATCTCTAACATTTATTTAAAAAATACCTTAAAAATCTTAATCATACCATAGAGTAGAAGTATCAGTTATTATGTAGTAGAAAACATTACTCAAATACGTAAACTATATATAAAAAAAATAATGTAAATTTTTACTAAACGCGTTAGTAGACAACACTAAAACAAAGTAAAGTAACTTTAAAAATCTTTTGAAGAAATATAGTTTAGGCCTAATTAAATAGTGAGTAATTAACCTAAAAATTTTTGGGTTAGCGTAACAGAAAACCATACATTCCTCACAATCTAAAAAGCACTAGAACTTCATAATAATGAAGGCAAAAATCAAAAAAAAAAAAAAAAACAAATAAGTAAAACCAAGTTAATAAAGTTATAAGCTAAATGTTTTATTTTGATTTATTAATTTATGCGTTTGAGTTTTATTTT
Organism: Bellardia bayeri; assembly: GCA_950370525.1. Lineage (NCBI taxonomy): Eukaryota > Metazoa > Arthropoda > Insecta > Diptera > Calliphoridae > Bellardia > Bellardia bayeri. The sequence continues at coordinate 64,590,649 of OX493268.1, forward strand.
GTTGATATTAAAATATTTATGATTTATTTGAATATAATGTTTAGTTGGTGTTTAGTTTATATAATTTTTTTTTTGCAAAACTTAATTTAAACACTATTATATACATACATATTTATTACATATTAATAAAAAGAAAATGCTTTTAGTTTTAAGGATTTTTAAAACTCCTAAAATCACACAACAAAAAACATCAGATCTTTATACAAACACTCTCTCACTCTCTCACTCACTAACTCAACCAACCAAACAACCAGCCAATCTTAACTAACCTAACCTCACTTTGTCGATTTTGCATGTTTCTTAACTTATATTTTCTGTTTCTTTTTAATTTTTTGGCCAAAAATTTAATAAAACAATTAACAGAACTAACTACATTCTCAATCAATACTATTCACCTGGTTTTTATTATTATTTATATATTAATTTTCTGTTATTGTTATTTTTATTAAGAAAAGAAACGCAAAGCTTATACATGAATAAAAGTAAGAAAAATTCTAATAATTCGTCGTTGAAATCATTCAAAGTGGCACTGCGTTTTGTTTGTTCTGCTGCAAAACACACACTGGCTTTAATTATGAATTGAGAAAAAATCTACAAAATGTAATACCACTTGAAAACGATTTAAAAGAATTTCTTTCGATTGTTTTTCGCCAAAAAAAATCCAATGAAAGAAATTCCAAAAAATAAAGTGCTTTTTCACATACGATACCAGTGGTCTGATACAAATTTTTTCATCATGTACCACCAAATCGCACCAATGACAACCAATAACTCAACCAACCAATAATAATAAATCAATCTAATCAATCGACTTGTTATAATAAAAAAAAAGCTTACGCATTTAACCATGAAAAAGCTCTAAATTTAATATCGATCGAAAAGAGAAAATTTAATATATGAAACAAAAAAAGAAAGAAAATTTTAAATAAAAATACCTATATATGTATTTCAAAATGAATTTGACAAATAATTGTTTTTTATGTGTCAAACGTAAACAACATAATTTGTTAAAATCATTTTTAAATAATGACAGCTCGAATGGCTAAAATACACAAGAAAAATACACCAAAAAAACAAGATCTGCAAAACAACTAAATTTTAAGGTTTTGAAAACGGCAGTGTCGCTTTAAGCTTTAACTAACCCAGTGAGCTTAATCTTAATAAGCTTAACTCAAACATTTTCTAAAGCTTCTTAAAACATACCTATATTTTACAAAAAAAAAAGTATAAATAAAATAACAAACGTTAACATAAAGTTATCAACACTTAACAGCAGCATTTCAACAAAGAAAAAAACAGAATCTCTAACCTAAAGGACAGCTAATATTATAAACAATTTATGTATTATTATCAAAAAAAAATTAATTCCCTAACTTTAAGTACCTTTATATAATAACATAAATAAAATTTTAAATTTAGCTTTTCTTAAAACTTTTATTATTGAACTTAAGTGTAAAAATTATAACGAAAACTATACATATTTAAATATAATCAAATAATTTTAAGTGAACTTAAAAAAAGCTTTAACATAAATTTTTGGGTTTTTTATATATTTTATGTTTATATAAATCTTAAAAAACATGTTATCATTAGCTAAAGCTTAAACCTAATTTTATTCAATATATTATATAAAAATAATTATATTTTCTAAATTTAAAACAGTATTTTACATTAACTTAAGCTTAAAGCTAATTTTATTTAATAAAATATTTCCATAATGAAATTAAATTTGAAATTTGTATAGATAATTTAATTAACAAACAAAACTTAATATTTAAAAGCCTTACAAAGCTTGAAATTATTTCAAAATTTGTCATTATTGGTTCATAATAAAATACCTAAAAATTGCAATTCATTAGTTTTAATTACATATGCATTTAAAGCTTTTCATTTATAAAAAATTATTATTTTGTTTAAATATTTCAATTGTTAAAATAAACTTAAATTAAATTTTCAAGTTTTATAAATTTAAAAAGTTATGCCGCTTTTTTATAGTTTAAAAAATATCTAATGATTAAATTATTTTTAATATTTACTTTATTTAATATAAATTTTCTAAACAGTAAATGAAAAAATGTCCACAAAAATGAAAGCTTGACAATTATTTTAAAAACTAAAGCTTTAAAGCTTGTTTTGTTAATAAAACATTTGAACAACTTTTAACTAAGGATTTTAACTCTTACAAATAAATATTCTTAACTATTGGCCACATTTTAAAGTTTATATTAAAAAAATATAGCACCACTGCCAATTTCTACCATAACAGAGACACAATAAAGATGAACTAATTTAATCTTTAAAAAGCTTAAACTTAAAGCTATTGACAGTTCTTACAATGCTTCTTTCTGGCTGCTCTTCACATCAAACACGACAATCTTGCTTGTTTACGTATCCATTCAACTAAAAATGACCTTGGTTGCTGTATATTATTTTCGATAAAAAAAAAGTGGATCGTCATCCAAATAAATTTTGATAATAAAATTCAATAATCTGCAAGCGCTGGCGTTTAAAAACGATTCATGGTTAAATTATATACCAAACTCAACATGTTACAGGAAAACAGCTAAGCTGTCAAAAATACAGTTGCTAAAAAAATCACCCTTTACTTCTAATTATTTTTGTTAATAGGGATTACAATAGGGAAATAAGAAAATTGACTAGTGCCGACAAGTGTGTACCTATTTTCCTTCTCACTTGCCTTGAAAAGTCAGAATTGAAACTTGTGAAAGCGTACTTACTCTATTAAAACATAAAAAAATCAAATAAAATTAATTTAACTAATTTGTTTTTTTTAACTTTCTTTTAAATTCAGTTCTTAAAAACAATTACATTTGTATGACTGCTAGGTTTTAGCTAAAATAAAAAGAGTTGGGCAAATTCAATGTTAACTACTTTTTAAAGCCAAATATGGTGGTATTTTTACATGAGACTGGAGCTTAGTTTCTGTGTTATGGGATTCTAAATTTCTAATATTTCTATGAAAGTTAGATAACCAAAGTAAAACGTCACGAATTGATGTACAAAATCTGTGACATGCCTACATGTTGCTGTACATTACACAAGTACATTAACTGAACAAATTCAAATAAACACTACATATGTATTTATATTATAAAATACCTCAAAAAGAAGCATTCAGTTTATAGTTTAAAACATAAGAAACAAATTTAGAACCAGGTACATTTATGCTGAAATTTGTGCAACATGTTTTAAAAAGTAATTAAGGTTTCCCAGTCCAGAGTAATTTTCAAATAGTTTTTTCAATAACGTTGAATAGTATTCAGGGAAGCTCCTAAATGAAGTTGAAATATTTATGAGCATTTCCCAGTTCGGATATTTTCGGAATAGTAATTAAGTATTATTTTGTCGTTTAATAATGCTTGGAATTTCATTTTAAAAGAAATTTCAAAGTTATAATTTCATTATATTAAATATATGTATATTTAACAAGTTCTTTAATTCATAAACAAATTAAGCATTTTATTTAAATTAAAATATTTGCAGAAATATAAATTTTCATTGATTTTAAAAATTTTAATTTTTTATTTACCAAAAGGAACTTAAGTTTCAGAAATAAGCTATAAAATGCTATAAATAAAAATTCTATAAAAATAAATAGCAGCAAACTTAAAAATAAGAATAGTTATTAATAAAAGGCCGGCAAAATTTGTTAAGTTTGAAATTCATATGAATATAAATAAAAGGAATAAATAAATAATGTAAAACTTTCTTTTTTAAATATAAAAAAAAAAATCTATTAAAACATTCAAAATAAAATTATCTTAAACATTGTTAAATTAAAACAGAATATTATTATTATTATTAAGCATAAATCATTTAAATGAAAAAAGAAAAAATAAATAAAATAAAAATATTTGGAAATAATAAATGTGTTTTGTTGTAATTTGTAAAGTAACATACTCCATAATGGTGCTGAAAACTTTGTTAGAAGATTTAAACAAATTTTTAAAATCAAGGTAAGTGAACATACATACATAAATATTTTAATACAATTTACACTATAATGAATTTCATACATACATATGTATGTATGTATATTGTATTTCACCACATGCTTAACGAGATATAATCAATATCAGGAGATATGATAAATATTTTTAAAGGCATTGGTAATGCTGGTTTTTATGTTTATGCTTTTTATGCTGATAATTTCAGCAGAAAAATTCATGATTCATCCACTAAATTCTTCTTATTATACTCTAAAATTTAATAAACTGTGAAAAATATGACTTTCTGCAAATACAAAGGGTGATTTTTTTAATTTTTTTTTATCAATTTTCTATTTGTTCGGGAGTTTTTTTTTGGCACCTCAGCTATTTTCGTGTAACATGTTTGGTTTAAAATTTAACCATGAATCGACTTAAAAACGAACAACACTTGCAGATTATTGAATTTTATTATTCAAATTCATGCTCGGTTTAGAAAGTTGATGCACTTCATTCATTAAAAATTATGTTCAGAGAGCAAGCTCATTTCTGGTTGAATGGATACGTAATCAAGCAAAATTGTCGTATTTGGTGCGAAGAGCAGCCGGAAGCATTGCAATAACTGCCAATGCATCACGATAAATGCACTGCTTTTTCTATATTATGGGCCAGTGGTATCATTGGACTGTACGTTACTGTGAATGGCTAGCGCTACCTTATTAATACGCCGTTAATTTACTATTCATTTAAATTCGAACAAAATTCTATTAGAATCGATATATTAAATTACTATTATTGCACACATATTTTCAATTTAAAAAATTTTATTCTTTCCTTTTAACATAAAAATATAAACTATGAAAGTAGAAATCATGGTAATTTCAATTACTGACTCATATTTAGCACGGACATATCGGCACTGGAGTCCGCTATATGATATGAAGTATCTTCAATAACATCTAAATCATCATCACAATACATTTTGCGCATGCGCTCTTTGTAACTGAAATTAAAAAAAAAGTTATTATTAATATTGTTTAAGTATGAAAATATAAAATAAATTTATGATAAAATAAAATTATTTCTTTTTACCGTTTATTTGACCTTTGTCATTAATATTCCAATAATTGTTTAAGCTAAAAAAGACCTTAAGCTTAAACAATTACATATTGAAATAAAAAATTACATTGTCTTGAATTTTTTTTTTTTTTAATTTTAAACTAAATCCAACAAATTTAATTTTAATGCTTACACTTCACTATCTGGATTATTTTCCTGATTACGACATTTTTCCAATTTCTTTTCAATCGCTTTTACTTGATCTCTAGGTGGGATTTCATACTGTTTGACCATTAAACGTATTTCTAAAATTTATAAAAAATGGTATTAGAAATCTAATAGAATATAAAAATATAAATAAGTAATATAAAAATCATACTGCGTATGGCCTCAATCAAAGCGGGCAGCTTTTCTCTGGCACCATTTAACAAATTATCCGTAACATAACTGTCAAGATTTTCTTGCTCACGACCAGCTGCATGTAATATGGCGGCCAAGGCAATTTGCGATGGAGCATACAAAAGACAGGCATCAGTGAAGAAGGTTTTCTCAATAAAACTGTCAATGTGGGGACGCAAACGTTCAGGATTTGGCATGTTACTGCGAGTCTGTAAAAATACAGACGCATATATGTACATATGTATGTAGGTATAAACAATTTGCATAACTTAATTATTATTTACCTTAATATCTATTAGGAAACCCTCAATGGGACGATATGGATTATGTACTGTTAAATAGTAATTGAGATGTTGCATAAGTAACAATTCATTAGACAATATTATGTCCATGGCTTTGTTACGATCTCCTTTAATGTTGCTAACAAACTGTCCAATTGATACGTTGAATTCTTCTACTTTACAGGCCAAATATACCACTGTCGCTCTAAATAAATGGAAGATTTTATTTGTTACAGGTAGATTTAAATATTTTCTTCGTTTTAAAAGCTTACAAGATTTCTTTTGGGTGATAGTCCATGGTAGAGTTGTGTAAGTAAAATCTTTTAAAGTAATGGAATGCAGTGCCAACTACACACTTGGGCATCATAGGTTCAAAACGCCTACAAAAATCATTTAAATATATTTCATATTGTTTAAGTAGCAAGCGTTCCTCTGATGCATCTAAAAAGTAATCCAAACGTTGTTGTTCCTGATAATAAAGACATTTGTACACAGTTTATTTTTTTAACACTTTTAAGAATGTAATTTTAAAACACTCACATCCATTTCTTGACCATGAGTTTCTATAAAGCTTTGATTTTGTTTATGTCGCAACTCGTTCAACTGATCCATGTTGCTAAATGTCCAAACTTTTTTCTGTGAACTTAGAGGATACATTTTACTTGTTGCTACAGTTTTCTTAGATTTAATTTAAAAATTCGCAAAACTATTAAGAAATTATTGTGCAAAAATTCTCGTTTGTTTACATTTATTTTAAATAATTGTGAAGTTGGCTGCAGTCAGCTGCAGTTGTGAACAGTGATGACTTCTCTTAGTATGCAGAACCGTATAAAAACGCCACGGGTTAGTAAATCGAGTCGTTTATTTTTTTTTTAAATAAATTTATTATTATACAATATATAAAACTAGTTTATTAAATAAATAATATTTGACTTTAACGAGAGATATACATAAAATATATTCTTTACTCAAGAAACTTAATATTAACGAGTAACCAGTAATTAAAATTCAAGATATCAAAGTAGTAAATTTTATAGTTCGTATTAAACAAAATAGTTTCTGTAGAAAATTGTTAAAATACAAGCTGTTGTCTCGAGTGTGATGAGTTCCAAATATTGGAATAGTTCATATTAAACAAAATAGTTTCTGTAGAAAATTGTTAAAATACAAGCTGTTGTCTCGAGTTAGATGAGTTCCAAATAGTGAAATAAAATCTAAGTCATTCTAAAACACAAACCAAGACAGATTTGCATAAAAAAATTTGCTTAATAAACGTTTGTTAAATTTAATAATTGTCTTTGAATAAGGGGGTAAGTATATAACTGACAATTTTGAAGTTTCTAAATCGCTACAATCAGCTCATAAGGCAGTTCTGTTAAAAAAAGAAAGAAAATATTTTGTGGTAGTATGTCGGTAACTTGAAAAAGCAAAGCCCTATATACAACAAACAAAACAATTTGAGTTAGAATATTTAAATCGAAATTTTGTTTATATGTTTGTGATTTTAATAAGATACTAAAATACTTTAGTTTTCAAAGGATTTTTGATAATTTAAATCTGACCCACTAAGTTGGCATTACTAATGGCGAAAAGATTGTCAAGCATATTGAGCAAAATCAACTCTGTGTTTATTATTTTTCGATGTCGAAATCATGAAATGGAACACATTGTTAATTTTAGAGTTTTTATTAAATTTTTTTATAGAAATACTAAGATTCATGTTAAACTTTCATATTTTTTTAATAAAATAAAAAATTACCTACATTTTGATGTACTCGTCATAGGAAATCATTTGTTTTTATCATTAGTATAGGGTGTGTTAGTAATTTCTAAGATTTTTGTTAGTTTATACAACTCCGAAAATTTCTGTTTTGTCATTGTACGAATGAACATTCGTTTTTGTACTGTATATATCCGCCATTACACACAGTGAAAAACGTGTCCCTGTGAAAAACTCGTGTCGTTGCACAATTAAATAAAGAATTTTTACGCAAAAATCATAGAAAATTTAAAGAAATTTGTGAAAATCATTGCAATTCAATGTTTTGCATATAATTTTGATATCAAATAATGAAATATTAAGTGAATTAAATGGAAAATTGAATGTGAAAAAAGTATGAATTCATATGAGAACAATCGATTTTTTCGATGAAAAATTTTTTTTCTATCGTTCGTTGTCTTTCGAGGTAGAAGAAAAAAAAACGAATGAAATCGTGAAATAAATAATGAGCCTCTCGCTCTGGCACTAAGCCAGTCAAGAAAAGAATAGAAAAAGATAAAAATAGAGTGACGTTTTGTGCTAAGAAGAAGCATATTTAGTAAAAGAAGAAGAAATGCGCGCGCCTTTTGATAGAAAAGTGTAAAAGGTTGTGTGAGTGGAAAAAAGAAAAAAAACAAAGAATTTTCGGAGTAATAAAAAGTGAATACGGTATGTTTATTCACTGAATACATTTTGTTAAAGTGTGAAGAGTAGAAAAACAGATGTTCGAAAATTCGGTATTAAAACGAGATGTGTATAGTTGCTTTTTCATGCTTGTTGTCTTTTTTTTATTTAACGAAGTTTCAGTTCGTATTCCGCCATTACGGCGTATAACAACCACGCTATCTGCGAAAAATCCAAACATTAAAAAGATATTTTTTTAAATTTCTTTTAAAATATTGTAAATATTTAATGAAAAGTTATTTAAAATGTAAGAAAAAATTAAATTACATTGATTTTGTGTAAAAACTTTTAAATAAATTGATTTTTTTTACCAGAAATGAAAATAAACATTTTTACATTGTTTTTTATATGCCAACAAAAAATGACCAAGGAAAAAATGTAATTCGCCGCAAAAATTTTGTTTGTGTCATTTCGCCCTAATTGAAAATTTTTGTTTACTTATTGTTTTTAAAATCAAAAATTAATGTTTTGTTGTAAAATTAAAATATATAAAAAAAAATAATAAATATTGATTAAAACTAAGTGAAAATAAATTACATATACATTTGTGTTATATTGCTAAATGTTTAAATATAAAACCCGCCATTTCTTATTCAGTTTCTTTTGCACTCTTTTTTCGTTGCTCTATTCCCTTGTTTATTTAAATGCACTTTAATATCGCTGTTTGTGTGCATTTTTTTATCATTTATTTTTTTCCTTTTTGACAGATAATAGCGTGGCAAATTGTCATTAATAGAAAAAAAAAAACAAAGTGAATTCGCTTTCAAATCTGAATTGATTTAAATTGCTCGAAAAAATGTTTTTCTAAAAGAAAACAAATGAATTGAGAAATTAATAACAAAAGAGCAAATAAAAATTGAAAGAATAAAATTGTGTTTATATTATAAAGAAAAATAAAAGCAAATCTTAAATCATTTGAGTAAAAAAGAACTAAAAATATCAAGAATATAGAAGTGTAAACAAAACAAATCTGGATCATGTTTTCAACAAAAAATGCAGTTTAATGTTGCAAATATTCAACTGCCATTGCTGCTGCTGCTGCCGTTGTTGCTGTTGTTCTCACTTTGAAACGAAAATATGAAATGTATACAAATGCTGTTTATGATTGTAATTATGCAAATTTATTTAAGTTTTTCGATTTCAATTTGAAAAATGTCGTCGTCTCATAGCCCACACGATTTGTTATTGTTGCTTCCATTGCAAAAAAGTAGTAGTTGTAATTGTCAATACAAATTAATAAAAAATAATAACAATTTTTATAACAATAATAACAACAACAACATTATTTATAATAATTATAACAACAATAAGCCAGAGAATATATTGTTGTGGGTCCTGGTGGTACCACTACTAATCTCGTCAACAACATCAACAAAAACAAAACAAAATTCATCCCAAACAGGTAAATATCCTGCAAAACAAATTAAAAAATCATCGACAACTGTCAATACAGTAAACACAACCACGACGTCGAGAAGTATAGACGTGCAACAAACAAAGAGCATAAAGCTGTTATTAAGAACCTTGACGGGTTCCTTAATACAACAGATTGTTTTGAAAAATATTAATAAATTTCAAATACTAATACTGCTACTCCACAACGCCGTATACTTAAGCCTATTCAAGGATCTGTACTGTTTGCGTAAAGTGGGTTTCGTGTTAGATCAAACTTCTAATACATGGTGGTGTAGTTTTCGTAACCCCTCAAAGAAATCATCATCCAACACCACAACAATACTAAAGAGAAGCAGCAGTGCTGCTCACTTTGTATCACAACCAGAGGAGGCTTTTAAATCCAGATTGTTGTTCAGATCAATAAAAAAAACAACCCTAAATCCCAGCAACTTGTCCATAAAAGGCTTTTGTCCATCCACACCACTGCATTGTCATCAATATTATTTAAGGATCTTGTTACAAGGATAAACCGTCTAATTTTGCTATCACACCTTAAATCTAGTATCCTTCATCTCTACAAAAACAAAACAAAAGTTATCATTTAGTTCCCGTATACTACATTTTTGTTTATACATAATTAAAAAGCCAAATTTAGTTCGTAAAGTAAAACAGAAAAGGAAACAAGCAGCATCATGTCAAAACTGTCATTTAGAGCTCGTGCCCTTGATCCCTCCAAACAAATGCCAATCTATTTGGCTGAGGAGTTGCCCGATTTGCCAGAATATTCGGCCATCAATCGAGCTGTACCACAGATGCCCAGTGGTATGGAAAAAGAGGAAGAGTCGGTGAGTTTTTTTTATACATTATTTAAATTATATCCAACTATCTATCCCCTACTATTCATTGTAACCTACTGCTGCTAACGAATTGTGGTTAACAAATTTATTCTGTCATGAAACTGATTTGATACAAGTTTTGGGATCATCAATGCTTTCAAGATCTTTATTTCTGTTAATATAAATACGTACATGCATATACATACATACTATAATAATTATCTTGTATAGGTATGATATTTTTGCTTCCATACTGTGAAAAGTCTAAAACTTAAATGAATGAACTCAACCGATGGTGATGTGATTCGATTTAGGTGAAACATGTACCTATAATTTTTACTTTGTCATGAGATTGGAGATATTTTCTTTATGCTATTATTTAAATATACTGTTGTTCACTTGAATGATAACAAATAATCAATCAGGTTCGATGAATCGACTACGTTTTTCCATTGGTATAAATGATTTATTGTTATACCTATGCATTATTTGTAGAAGATATTTTAAATGATTTTCGAAAAAAGTCAAAGTCAAATGCATAAACATTTTAATAACAAAATTAAACAAAAGAATATTTAATTTCATAGATATTAATTTCTAAAATAATTCTAAAAACACTTTAATTTCATAAATTTTGAAATTGAAGTGAAATTATAGTAATTACTAGGTCATATTTAAAAACAGTTTTGGTTGATATTTTTAAGTACCTACATTATTATTGACAAATTTATTCGAATGCAGAATGCATTTAAAATGAATTTGTTATATTGCTTAAGAAGTCGTGGAAATAACATTCACTTTGAATTACTTCCAAAGATTTCTTTTAATTTTATAGTACCTACATTTTACTGATTTTAAGTTTAGCGAGTGCCTCTGAAATTTTTTTCAAAACGAAATGAAACCAAGTAAACCAAGTACATACATATTTACATATGACCAGACTTAAATTCAATCAAAGATAATATTTTTTCTTGAACATTTCATTGAAGTGTTAATATTAATGTTTGGAATTAATAATTAAAGCGATATATTGCAATATATTTTAATTTCAAATTCTAAGCTATAAAAGTAAAAAAATGCATTATGTTATAAAACTAAGATAAATCAAATTTACAGCAGTTGTGATAAACTACTTCTGCGGGTTAGATTTCGAAGCATCATGTTAAGTTACTGCTGAAACAATTTACAAATCAATCTAAAAATATTGATTTACTTGCCGATACAGAATTTTGCAAGTGTTAATTATGAAAAATCGTTTAACAATGATATTAATATTTTCTTTAAACAAAAATTTTATATATGTAGGTACGCAGTATATTTTTTAAAATGCATATACATATAATGAATACCTATATAATATTATATATAATGCATTATATACAAATATTTTACTTCAAAATTTCATTTGAAAATATAAGCGAACTATCATTAGGTTAAACCAACATCTGCCCAGCATGTTTAATGTATATACATATGTCTTAGTAAATTACGAAGGATACAATTGAAAATACGTATGTATGTTATTGTTGTAAGATTCGTACATTTTTTCAGGTACAAAACAGTTTGAATTTTCAAAAGAATTTTGGTATTTTTATGATAATGCTGATTTATTGTTAAATGAAAAGAGACTAAAATACAGATTTGTACTCTTATTTAACACTTTCTTCACTTGCTAGTAGAGTCCTATGCTTTTGACAAATTGACTAATTTTGTGAAAAAGAGTCACTAGAATCTTCGTGGAACTTTTGGATTATTTTATTTTTTAGTATAAGAGCTATTGAACTAGTCATATGATAATGAACTTTACTAATCAAAAGAATTGCTTTGGTAAGTCCCGGTTTACATTATGAAATTTTTATCGCTGCGATTTTTGCTTTGTAGGCGAGAGCGGTGAGTCGTATTAAAATGGGTACACATATGCATGTTGTGAGACGCGCTTTGTTCCCTCATTCGTGCTAGCTACAATCAAATACATGTGTTTATTTAATTTTTTTTTGTTTATTTTGAAAAGGAATTTTCAAAAAATATATAAAAACATGTATACATCCACAAAAAATCTCTGGAACAAAAATCTCACAATGTAGACGCAAATACAATTTTAAAGAAGATACGACAAGAATCGCAGCGACAAAAATTTCATAATGTAAACCGGGACTAAGCACAAAAAAGCCGAGTAGAGTAAATCTTTTTGATTTACTACTACATATGGGTACTTCCATGAAAATGTCAACCACGACCAAAAAAATAAGAGTACTTGGAAAATGGTTCTAACATGATTTAATAAGAGAAAAATATTCGATTTTTCATAATATGGAAGAATTTACAGGTTATTGGAATTTTAAAACTAAAAAATGGAAGAGAAGTTTTTGCAAATAAAATAAATTATTATTTCTCTTTGCTATTAACAAAATTAATAGATTTGAAACATTACAATTACATCTTAAAATTAAATTTGCAATAACAAATAACTATAATAACGGTATTTTTTTTGTTTTGCTTTTGATGGTAGATATTCTAATGTCAATTCGGTATGTTATGCAAAAACATTGTTTAACTATGTCATTTGTATATGGGCAGTCGCAGGTAAATAAGATCACACTTAGAAAGACTGTAAAAACTACAAAACAAAGCTATGAAATCAATTTTAAAATTAAACAGATATGCCTCAATAAATATAATGCTAGAGACTCTGAAATGGCTTTCAATAAAACAACGACTTGCGCTAAATACACTTAAACTGATTCGAAAAATAAGACTTGGGAATGCACCTGATTATCTCTGTGAACAAACCAGATACGTTGGCGAAGTACAACCATATTTGTTAAGGAGCGCTTATAATTTAAGACTACCTAGTGTTGCGACATCTTCAATGCAGAGGTCTCTTCTTTTCAAAGGTTTTAAATTATAAAATTCGCTTCCGAATGTAGTTAAAACGGAGACAAATATCAATGAATTTAATAAGCAAATTGTACTTTTTGTAAAAAATAATATATGATCATTGTAAGATACTGTAATATATTTTCAAAAATATGTGAATTTAAGAGTATTATGAATACTAATAAATGAACTAACTAACAATTCTAAAATAAGAATTCTTCCAATTAAAGATATTAACTAAAATTTACTTTTCAACCGAAATAAAAAAATAGTTATTACATTTTAAAGTTTGTCACATACGTTATTGTAAGTACGATAATTTAATTTAAATGCATCAAAATCAATGTTAAATGCAAATTATCTATTTAGAATATTTTAAATAATCGTAAAACAAAGAAAAGAGTACAAAAAAAAAAGGAGGCTGAATTAATATTAATAAACATTTTATGAATTTGATATTATTTTTATTATCACACTGTTTTTTGAATAAGTAAACACTTTTATTTTTTTTCCACAAATTTATGTCTAAAATTATCTACAAAATACATCTCATTATTTATATACCTACGTGAAAATTTGTGACGTACGTTATGTCACGTATGTTAATATGTTTTTCTTTTATATAAAACTAACCAGAAATGATTTCTCTTTAAATATTAAAGGATTGTAAAGGTACATTATTTAGCTTATTTTAGGAATTTTTAAAGAAAAGAAAAACTCCCATGATTCGCAGACTTTCGCATGTACGTAAATATGCCTTAAAACCACTTCCGTTTTTGTCACGTACGTTATCACCTTATTTTGATCGGATATTTTCGACACCAAAGTTTCTAGGCTGCCCATTTTTTTCTCAAACATAGAAGCTTTTGATTGCTACATAACTAATATTGTTTTTCATTAACTTCTATTTTTGTGAGATTTATATTACTCCATATGCGTAAGAATGTCACTTACGGCTGTATGAAAATACCCATATGTTGAAAAAATTTGTAAATCAAATTTTCTATGAAAATTGTGATTGATTTAAATCAACAAAATACTAATAGCTTACATACATATACATATATGTATGTAGATAATTCAAATTCTGCTTTTTTTTTATTATTCTTATTTAATGAAAATCAAATTCATTTGCTCTTATAAACTTCCGTGCTTTTTTTTGTCCCGATAGCTGTTTTTCGAGGTCCATTTTTACATAAATACATATGTATGTTTCGTTCATAATCTCCTCTATCGTGAATAAAAATTCCACATGAAATTTGTTCCCTTTTCAAATTTCCCTATTAAAACTCAATGTTAAAAAAAAGGGAACAAATTTCATGTGGTATTTTTATTCACGATAGGGGTGAATAAGATGGTTGTATAAATTTGTTTTTTCCTACGCTTTTTACAACGATTAGGATATTTAGTTGCACGTTATCTTTTAAAACCAGCATGCACACATGCATATTTATCTTGCGATACTTATACTGGTGTTGTAATTTGTTTGCTCATTCAAAGTCGGAGAGCCGGATTATAATATATAATATATATAATATGCTTAACTTCAGCATATCAAACATTCACAGTTTATAGCTCAGCAAAAGCATAAAATAAAAAATAAAAAACTAAGTTTTAAGCAACAGCAAATTTTTTAAAGTGAATTGCTGTGGCTGACTGCGCCATTAAATAACATCACCACTTATCGCGTTGAATCCTGTGTGAGATTGAGGCAGGTGGAAATTGCCTGGGATCGCCTGGCTCTACGGATTATATGAGCACCTTGGTAGACTTTAGGCGGTTGCCGGAGGTGACATTGCCGTCTAGGGAGAGCTGGTCTGGAAGGGGCAAATTGTATGACGGATTTGCCATTTTCACGGACGGCTCAAAGATGAACGGCACGGGCGCAGGGGTCTATATTGAGGATCTGGACATCAGGATGTCATATAGGCTGTCTGACGACTGTAGTGTCTTTCAGGCGGAAGTTCTAGGGATCTTGAGGGCCGTGGAACTGATGAGGGACAACATCGACAGAGGCTCGGAGGTCACGATATATGTGGACAGCCAGGCGGCCCTTTTGGCCATAAGGGGCTGTTATGTGAACTCCAAGCTAGTCGACAGTTGTAGGAGGGCTCTAGAGGCAGCCTTAGGGTGTTATACGGTCAGGCTGTGCTGGGTACCGGGTCACTCTGGCATCGCCGGTAATGAGGTGGCCGATGAGTTGGCAAGATTGGGCTCAAGCACAGAGATGGATGACCGTATGGAGGTAGTCGGGCCTCCAATAGGCTTCTATTACGGAAGGATTAAGGAATGGATTGTAAACGCAACCAATCAAGCCTGGGGGAACCGAACAGACTGCCAAGTCTCACGGACGTTATGGCCGGTGCTTAGGAGGTCTGAGTCGGAACTGCTGTTGGGCAGAAGTAGGATCTGCGTTAGGACCATGATTGGCATTATCACGGGCCACTGCATGATAGGCAGGATGGCGGTGAGAATGGGATCCGAATTGTCGGATATGTGCAGGCTATGCGAGGACCCGGAAGAACTGGAGACAGTTGAGCACATTCTGTGCCACTGTCCCAGGTTACAGGGCAGTAGAATGAGATGGCTGGGTAATAGATTCTTGAGCGAATTAGGGGATGTCTCGAGCTGTGGGCTTGAGAGTCTGATAGGATTCGTAATGGGAATGGCCTGGTTACGTACCAATATACGGAGTGCGGGTCTCATAAATGGAGGACATACGTCTGAGTAGGTTTTGGTCAGGTCTTCTTCTTCTTCCTCTTCTTCTTCTCTTCTCTCTATTCCAAAAATCTAATATTCCTCCTCCTCTTCTTTTCTTCACTTCCTATTTCTATTACTTCCTCTATCAAGGCATCGCAATGGGCCATATTGGTCTCTGGGTGAAGGTGTGAGGTGACTCACACCAGCCTTATTACCTACCTACCTACCTATCGCGTTGAAGTCCCGAACATTTGTGTATAATATGCACCACATTTCTTCGCCTTCACTTTTATCCACGTCTAGTCGTAGTTATTTACCTGAGATATTCAGTATAAACTATAAGGCTCTGTGTTTGAGAATAATGGTGGGCACAAGCAGAACATTTCACATTAGTAATTGTATTGTAATACGAATTTTACGATTGTGTTTTCCTTGCACAACTTGTTTTTCTTTTGGTAATTTTAACAAGTTTCGCTCACATTCTTGTTTTGTACATCCGCAACGTATCGCTGTCGGCTCTTACCAAAAATTTTCAGGCATTCATTTTTATAAATCACTCTTCAGACTTCAAATGAAAATTGCTTATCACACAATTGTCTTTTCTTAACAAAATTTTAAATATACCTACATACATGTACATAAATATTTTTTTTTATTATTATTAGATATTATTTATTTATTTATTTATTTAGTAGTATTTTGAATACTTTATCTTATAACTATACAGTATAACAATTTAATTCATTTTACTTTAAATTTTAATGGCTCTAATGTACCTACATTGTTTTTTACAAAGAAATACACAATTTCTTTTAAATATATTAAAATTTCTCTCACTTTTAACATCATTTGATAATACATAAATTAAATAATTGTAGTCCTTTGTAGAATATGCATCTCTTCATGGCATTATTTACAGCTTTATGTATCCTAAAATCATTGGCATTTCGTAGATTGTACGGTTATGTTTCATTTGGATATAAATGTCAATGTATTAAGTTGAAGTCTTTGTCGGACTTAACCATTTTAGTGTATCTAACATAAACTGAATTTGTGTAAACCTATTGCAATTTAATATTATCCTCATCGCTTTGGTTTATAGCTTTTGTAGTCTCTATATTTGTGGATTTGTGCAACATGTGTATTAGATTGTAGAATCAAATTCATAGTGTGGTTTTATCATTGTATTTAATATTTTTATAGCAGTTATCGTCGAAACTTTACTTCTTATTCTTCTAAAGAAACCAATCTTTTTTTCCATTTTTTTTTTTGCAAATATACTCTAAGTGGTCTTTTAGATTCACATTTTTATCTATTATGAAACCAAGGTATTTTATTTTGTCCACTTTTTCGATTATATTGTCATTAATTTAAAAAATCAAATTATTGTTCATGTTTTTGTTTTATTTTCGTTCGGCATTCCCTCGTTTCACTGCAATATAAAATGTTTGTCGCCCCGGATGCTGTTGTTGGTCCATTTTTTACATATGTTTATCCATACTAAGCGGTTTTTACACTGGTTTTGTATTTTTTTGTTGGCCTTTGTCGGAGATATGCAGAATTTGCATAAGAACGTTGTATTTTCTTTGCAAATTCCTGGTTTCTTTAAATAACATTTTTGCCTGCGTTTGTTTACGATCTATTAGTAGGATTTGTTTGTATCGTTTTAAGACATAATTTGTAATAATTTATCTTTTTTACAATCATTGACTCCGTGCGATTCAAAAAGAATTTGTAAACAATTTTTTTTATATTTTGATTTTCTATTACTCAGCTTCTTTTTTTGATATCAGATTTTTAAAGAGAGCTTCGTAATTTAGAAATGACCAATGACTACATGAAAAATTGCTGATTAGTAATTAAACGAAATGTAATACATAGGATTTTTGGCTTCATAAACATCTCGATCATAAATAAATATATATAAATAATATTCGAATACATTTATAAAATTTCGTCAAATAATATTCGATGTATGCATTTTTAGGAGCATCATTTGCAAAGAGCAATATGTACGGGTCTTATTATACCAACACCAGAAGTCTATACCACCGAACAAGATTTCTATGATAGAAATTATCCACCCAATTATCGTATGCCGCGACAATTGATACATATGCAGCGTAAGTTAAACCTCATACACACCTGAACATAAAAGTTTAATCAAGATAATAATATATTTGGTGGAATATTTTGTTAAACTTTAGCGCTTGGTTTAGAACAAGATGTACCCGAATATGATATGGATAGTGAAGATGAGTTGTGGATAAATCAACAACGAAAACGTCTTGATCTGACACCATTAAAATTCGAACAAATGATGGACCGTTTAGAGAAGAGTTCGGGCCAGACAGTGGTTACACTAAATGAGGCAAAAGCGCTGCTCAAACAGGACGATGAGGTCAGCATAGCCGTGTACGACTACTGGCTAAACAAACGCCTGAAAATGGTAAAGAACTCGCCTCTAATTGTTTTTAATTTATTTTTTTGTATATGAATATATAGAAAATATATTTAAAATATCGTAACTTTTTTGCAATTGCTCAATTCAACAACTCCAGCAACATCCATTGATACTATCAGTGAAAACCGAGAATCGACCAGGAGCCTCATCAAATAATCCGTACTTAGCTTTTCGTAGACGCACTGAAAAAATGCAAACGCGAAAGAATCGTAAAAATGATGAGACTTCCTACGAGAAGATGCTCAAGTTGAGGTAAATAAAATTTAACATGATATGAACATGAAACATTGTACAAATGTTAATTAATCAATTAATTTGTTCAAAAAGGCGTGATTTACAAAGAGCCACAACGGTTTTAGAGATGGTTAAAAGACGTGAGAAAACAAAGCGTGAACAACTACATTTGTCCATAGAAATCTTTGAGAAGCGTGTGCAACTTAAAGACTTTAGCGGAGCTTTACTCTCAGAGCTCAGTACAACACTTAAAAATACTAGGTTTGTATTACAGGCCACATTTACCACAGTGATTTAGATAGAGCGCTGAACATTTTCGATTAATTTTAATGTGTTTTATGTTTTGCAGACCTGCCTTTGCTCCTTTGTATGCTAATCAATACTCGCATCATTCATCCTCTTCGGGGGCTACCCCTACTGCTGTAGTACCAAGTGTGGCATCATCGGCAGGTGGTTTAAATAATGTAATGGGTACGACAAACTTGCTAACACCAGCTTCAGCAGGTAATGTAACAACTCCAGGTGGTCATTTGTATTCATCAGCATCGCCGTTCCTGAATTCAGCGAATCTTGCTATGGGTATAGAACACCTTCATAATTCAATGTCTATTTCACATTTAAAAAATTTGTTTATAATAAACTCTTTTTTTTATTCAAAAGCTGATGGACTAAACTCGGGTAATCGCAAAGAGAAACGACAGTATAAGAAACGCAAGCATAAAGTACCGCGTGATAAGCAACAATTGCATCAACAGCAACAACAACACTTACAACAGCAACAACAGTATTTAGCTGGCATTGGTGTCATACCGGCGTCAGCAACCACGGGAGCTGTTTTGGGTGGAAATGTTGTTAGTGGTGTTGGTGGTCTTACTGGTACTGCAACGCATCCACATCTGCCACATCATTTGCATCACCTGCATCGTCTAAGTTCATCGCCAGCGCCAAATGAATCAAACATCGAGACCGAGGAAGAAGATTTAGCGCACAAAATCGGTTCGGAGAGTGAGGAAGAGGCTCCATTTGCATTTAGAAGAAAACAAGGCTGCGATTATTTAAGGGTAAGTTACACTCAACTCAGCTTAAAGTACATGCAATAATATTACAAACTCTATAACGTGCTATAGACGAGAACCCATACTGGCAATTGGCCTTGGGAACCTAAAGAAGATTATGGCTTTGGTGACTCTAAATATCGTTACACACTCACATCTATCAGGCATCCAAGGTACGTAGTTGTTTGATATTAATATATTTCAGTCAGGGATTTTTCATAAAGATGTGCTTATAGCAGTTATTATGTGCATAGTACATTCATTCAAATAACTGTTATTTTCATTCCCTGGTCGTTTTCTTTGTTTGTATTCTCTTGCATTTCAAATATTTACCCTTCAATTGTTTTTAGACCTCGTTGTATTGGATTTGCTCGAAGGCGTATGGGTCGTGGCGGACGTGTAATGCTGGATCGTGTAGCAACGAATTTTGATGAGTTCTGGTCTCAACTTGATTACACAGTTCTAGAAACGAAAACAAGCGATTCCACAACCGCCTCCTCCGATACAACAACGACTAATAAGGATACTAATAAACCCGCCTCACCACCCACGGTTGTTGATCTGGTGCCGCCAGCAAATATAGCAGCAAACCTAATTGCAGGAGCACCGATATCATCAACAGCCAACACAACATTTGTAAATAATACAAATACTCCCGCCATAACAATTAAGAAGGAAATTCCTGAAGTCATAGAACGCAAACATACCAATGCCGAACCAAACAATGCAGAAGATGAACTTTTGAACACAGAAATTGTTGATGATTTGGAAGGCTTGGGAGAATGTGAATATGAATATTCAGAGGATGAAAATGATTTGGAGGATGAATTTGGTGTGCACATACAACGAGATCGCACTTACCACTCGTGTGTCTCGATGGCCAGAAAACGTCGACGCCGAAGAAGACAACAACTGAAGCAATTGGAAAAGACAAAACGACGTAAAATCAATTCAACAGCGGAGAAGAGAAATGTGGAAATGGTTACGCGCAAATTACTGTACAAGTTGTCACAATCTTTAGCGGCGGCTGATGGTGGCGGACCAAATGAGCGTGTAAATAATTTGTTAAACCGTACAGCAGCCGCCCTTACCACGGAAATAAAGCAGGAAAAGGTTAATGGTTTGAATAAGGAAGATCAATTTTTGATAAACGCATCCAGCAATTGGCCAAATCATCGTTGTTCTTCTGCCGTCTCCGTAGATAACAATAAACTTGTTAATAGTAACAATAATAATTCCTCATTCGTCTCCTCCTTTTCATCCTCATCGACATTGGCACCAGTGTGTGCGAGTGTTGTTGGCAACATTAACAACAACAATAGTAGTAGTAATGTTAATAAAAACATTAGTAATGGTAGTAGAAGTAGTAGTTGTAGTTTAAGTGACAAAACTAATGTGATAAAAACCGAAGTTCATGATGTAGAGAACGATGAAACAAACATCATCCGGCCGTATTCTATAGCTACAGCTGGAGACTCGGTGACAAGGGTTATAAAGCAGGAGCTTATAGATTCTTCAGCCGCCTCCATAGGTTCGGCAGACGATTCGAATGAACCTTTGAGTAGTATACAAAAATTGAACACTATTTCGGCTGCTGATATAATGGAGGACGAAGATAATGTTAATCTAGCTCAATTGAGTAATCTTATAAAGATTAAGAAGGAAGTACTTGATGAGGCCGACAAGTTGCTGATGAGAAGAAGTAGTCGACTTCTGCGCACTTCATCTAGGCCAGGTAGTGATGATGACGATGATGAAGTGTCCTGTTTCAACCAAATGGCCGACGTTATTCGAGTGAAAAATTTGAAGAGGCAGAGATCGACACCTTGTCCTAGCGAGGGCTTAAAGGGTGTAAATATTTTAATAGAAGATATGACCCAGGCCGATGATGACGAATTGTCTATGCTGGGCGGTCTTTCGCCCACTTCATCACAGCGTTTGGATATATGCAATGAGCTATTGTCGGAAATACGTCGAGATTGGCTACATTTTCGTCCTAAAACTCCCACAGAGACAGAAAAGGAAGACAGCTACTGGGGCTTGAATATGGATTACAAGCTTAACTCTCCCTTAGTCGATTGGACACAACACACTCCTATAACTGTTGAAATGGTTAGAGAAACATTGCAGTATGATGAGAACCACAAGTCGTCGGCACGATTATGGAAAGCAGATTCGGATAATGCCAGCTCAGCATTTATTAGTTCAGCCTTTAAGTACGAAGATTTAGAAGCCGATACTCAATTGTTACGAAACTCCTATATGCCAGACTTGACGCGGGGTGGTAGCAAAAGTCCGGAAGCAAATAATAGTGCGGCTTGTTTGGATCTGAATTTCAGCGGCGATTCATTAAATGATATTAACCTTCTTGGTGATGGCGATGACGCCGATATGTTGGACAACATTCTACAAGAAGTTCAAATCGATGATATTAAGACTCTTAATCAGGCCACTAATTTTTGGAATGGTATTTTGGACGGGGAGAATGTAGACGCCGAAGTCGATGTTGAAGTTGCAGCCGGGTTGCTGGACGGCATCGATGACACGAAAAAAGGTGATAGATCAATGGGTGGCAAGAAGGTTGCCAAATTAAAAGGTGGTAAAAAATCATGCGCCCTTTTAGCTCCAATCGGTAGTTCCACATTCAATTGTTCGCCTCTAGAAAAAGAAATTGTTACAGATGAAACATTTTTTAAGAAAGATGAACCTAAAAAAGAGACCGACGGAATTGAAGCAGAAGTGGCAATAAAATCTGAACCCATATTAGTTAAAGAAATCAAATCCAATGTTGTTGTAAGTGTTAATCCAAGAATAACTAATGTGCAACAACCGCAGCTGGCACCGTTGATAATGACTTCGTCCGTTAATACACTCAATTTAAATTCTCATCGTGAGCTAATGCAGGTGGAGCAACAACAACCACAACACACCACCACCTCCACCCCAATGATTATTACACAAACAATTCAGCAGCAACATCCACGTCAAACTCAAATCCAACAACAACAACAGCATCAGCAACAACAACATATAGTTGCTCATTCCACACCAGTACAAGTAATTGGAAATGCTATTTCATTAAATCAAAATGAATCGTTGGTATTGCAACAAAATCAACAACATCATCAGATACAAACAACTTCTACGCCGAATCATCCCTCTACTGCACCTCATCCCACGCATACCCAACAGCCACAGCAACATCAGCAGCAACAACTTACAACAATACAAGTCTTGCAACAACCAACCACCCAACAAATTCGCAATGTTACCGTACAGCAACTACACCAATTGCAGTTACAACAGCAACAACAGCGCAAGTTGCAACTGCAACAGCAACAACAAAAACTGCTCTTGCAACGGGATCTGGTTAATACATCCAGCGCTCCAGTCATAGCCCAATACATCCCAACATCATCGGTCACAACAGCAGCAACAATAATGCGCCAACCCACTCTTACCCCAATCGGAGCATCATCTGTTAATAGCGCTGGCGGGCAAATGATTTATACAACATCATCCGGCGATGTTATCACGGCCGGTTCCCAAAAGATCTACCTACAAAAGGCTCCCGTTTCCGTTACTTCAGGCACTCAGGGTGTTAATATCATTAATACAAGTAGTGGTCAACAATTAACAGTACAAAATATTGCCGGTGTTCAACACATAAGTTCGGCAGCGGGTGGCAATGGTTCGACAACAACTGGACCTTTAATCGTTACGACTTCAGCACGTAATGCCGTGCAGCAATTGTCTCAACAACAACAGCAACAACTAGTCGGTCAAGCGACACAACAAATTGTTTGGCGCCAAATAGGCTCAACAAATGTTACGACCACTCCAGCTGGTATGTTGACGGGTACTACCAATTCCGATGGCACAGTTGCGGGAACAGGTAATAAAATTGTGTGGACAAGTCGACCGGCACAGAAGAGGCAGCTAAATGGTCCCGATAGTACAGGTGAGTTGAGATGCAATTAATATATTAACCCCCTTATACATAAAAACTTACAACAGGTTTATAAAGCAGATTTTGTATGAAAATTTGCTTTATAAACCTCTTAAAAACCTGTTGTAAGTTTTATGAATAAGGGTATAAAAATTTAGTTGGCCAATTCAGACTCTTCAAGGTTTATTCACAGTTTTCTTATTTAAGCAATAATCATACATTGAGAATATCGGGCTTAATATTTCAAAGTATTAAATTTGTCATCAAAAAAAAACTGGAATCAAAAGTAGTTCTTACGTATTTGTCCTTAAGATTTCGTTTGTTATATCATGAAAAAGGCTTTATGTTAATTTGATTTTTTTTTCTTTTCATTTTCTTATTGCTTTTCTTTAACAAAGACATCAACAAGTTGTTACTAAATCGCAAATTTTCACAAAGAAAAATTATACAACAACAACCGCAGTTGCTGCAGCAGCAACACTTGCAACAACAGCAACAAACACAAGACGATGATTTGTCCAGTGTGAATGTAACAATAAGTGGCCAGGATACTACAACAACTGCATCTGTAACGTATAACACACAACAACAACACCACCAGCAGCAAATCCAAAAACTACCTGGTGGAAAAGTTATTAAAATGCCCTCCTTCCCTCTGCTAGTCTCTGAAGTCAATCTGCAGCAACATCAACAACAGCAGCAACAACAACAGCTGCAGCAAAAGCATAATACAGCTGCTGCCATAGCAGCTAATCATAATTACAGTTTACAACCAACGGCGGCAATAATAACATCGCAAGCCTCACAACAGGGCAATAAAATATATTTAACCACAAGTTCTAGTGGAGGAGCAGCCACAAATTTCACAATTACAAATGCTTCAGAGTTGCAGACGGCAGCACAAAAACTACAACAGACAAATAATTCAAATTTGAAATTAAATTTTGTTGCCACAAACCTGCAACAGCAGGGCCTGCAGCAGCAGCAAACTCAACAACAGACAGTGGTATTAAATAAAGCTACCATGCAGCAACAACACCAACTATTGCCACAACAATTGATACAACAAACGGGTAAATTAAAAAGGGAACGAATATTAAACATAATCGGAGCTACACAAGTGGATGGCAACACAAACAGCACGTCCGGCGTGGCCAGCTCGGTGGGCTCCAGTACAGTTGATAACAACAAAAGAGTATTGTATACCAGTTTGTTGAATGTGAAACCGTTGCAAAAGAATAATGCTGGCCAAATGCAGGTACAAATTGGTCCTCAAGGTATGACTCATGCTGTTTTGCGTAGCCGCATTGCAAACAATCAGGGCATATTCGCCAATATGCGCACAGTGCCCGTTGCTACCGTCTCAGCGGCAAGTAATAACAGCCACAACAATACATCAGCGGGAGCTGGTACTGCCACATTGCAAGTTGTTTCACAGTCCACGCAACTAAATTCAAATATCACCTCCACCACATCCAGCCACCTGGGCGCCACACTAAATACGCTTAGTAACAATAACACTAATAACAGCGATGGTAATTTGCATATGCAACAGCACTCCTCGTCATCTTCATCCCTTGGCGGTGGAGACATAAATTCATCATCCTCTACACTCTCATCCCTCAGTCATTCTGCCAGCGATCTTAAATCCGCCAACAATGTTTTAAATATGGAAAATGCTTCATCAATCGTTAGTGGTCTAAACAATTCAAATAGTGCAGCATCGGTAAATAATAGCTCCTCATCAAACGGTTCTTCCGCCAACATCAACACAACGACACTAATGGCTAACTCAAATAATATTCAAAACACAAACAACAACAACAGCAGCACTACCACGACAATCAATAGGTGAGACGAGGCAAGATAACTACCATTCAGGGTCTTCAAAACAATGGACATTCAACAAATAATCAATGTAAATATCAAAGATATGGCGAACACTTGGTTAAAATTTAATAAAAGTCGTCGCCAAAACAATGAGAAAAGAGATGCGATGATGATGTTGATGATGAAGAATAAAAAGGAGAACAATAACAACGAGAAGAGTTTTACAAATATAGAGCAATTGTTTGCTGCTGTTTGAACTATTTGAGAGACAATAAAATAAAACTTTTGTGTACTACAACAATAATATCTACAAAATACCATTCCACATATGAATACAGTTTGAAAAAATAAAAACTAAAACCAAAACAAATTAAATAGGAAAACAGCCTCAAAAATATATAAAGCATACATATATACTTACTCACTTACTTACTACTTAAGTGTATGCATGTAAAAAGCCAGTAATTTTATCGAAATATTAAGGCTGGCTACACAAATATTTTAACTTTAGGAAGCGCTGTGAACAAATTAGGCTTGTTTTTCTTTTGAGTTTGAATTTGTTTGAGTTTTTCAAATCAAAATAGCAAAACAGATTTCTTTGTTAATTACAAAAAAAAATAATACGCTTTTTTTTATTTATTTATACTATAGAAATCATAATAATTACGAAATACATACAGTAACAGTTGAATTTTCGTTTAAAAACAAAATTAAACAGACAGGAGAGTAAAAAGGAATTAGTGTGATTTTCTTTTCGTTTTTTTTTTTTTTGTTTAAATTGTTCAAATTTAAGTTGTTTTTGTATAACTTAAAATAAATCAAACACTTTTTGCTGTTTTTATGGGCGGCCAGCACGTTTTCAAATTTGTCGTCTTTCACACAAACTTCTACGGATTGTTCTACCTCTCTTCCCAACATTACAGAAATATTATTTTCTTGTGTTTTAATTTTTCCTTAAACAAGGGTATAAGACAAGACTCGTTTTTTATAACCCTAAAATATTTATTATTGATTTTATTGGCAATTTTTTGCAAAAAGATAAATTCTAAATTACAAAAACAAATTAATTAAATAATTTTGCAAACTTATTAAGTTTGGCATTAAAAGCTCTTCTTTATACAAATTTTAAACAAATCGCTTACTTTACTAACTCTCCATACTGTCCTGTCTGTCTGGCTGTCTGTCTGTCCTTAACATATTTTCATATACTTCTACGACTAGTTTTTATCCATTTCACCCAACCACATCCAAAACACTCATCCATCCACTCACTCCTCATTCCCACAATAAACAAACAAAGGAAACAAAAAGAAAATGAATAGTTCTTATGAGACAAGATTTGTGTTAGCATTGTATGATAAAAAAAAACAAACAACCAATTAACAAAACTTTAGTATATAAAACAAACAACAAATTAGATTTTTCTTTGTAATTTTTAGTTTTTATTATTTAATGTTAAAATGGAAAAATTAAACAAAAACACTATAATATAATAAAAAATCCCTATACAAATATATAATAATATAATTAAAACCTTACATTTATGCTTAAACAAATGTATAAAATTATAATAGTTCTAATAATATTGATAAAAATAATAATAATATATGAAGTATAAATTAACTTAAAACAAACAAAAACAACTCTCCTACTCTTCATCTCTTCACAAAACAAACAAAAAACAAGAAAAAAAGAAACAACTTTTATCCTTCTCTTTAAATGTTAAAAAGGTAAACAAAATACTACAAACAAATATGAATGAACCATTTTTTATATTGTTAAAAATCTTAAAAAAAGATCTTATTTTCAAGATCTTACTTTTATTTTAATTTTTTTATTTTAGTTTTCTTTTCTTAAAAAAGTAATAATACATTTTTATGTGGTTATAGTACCAGCTGTTTTTTTATGATTAATTTTTTTCTCTTTGTTCACAATGGCAAAATAGTTAAAGCAAGAGAGAAAGAGAGTAAGGAATATCTTATTTCTAACTATCCCTCTTTCTTTATTTAACCTTTTCCCGTTAACATTCTTCATTTAATTTGAACAGAAATTATCTCAAATTAAAAATTATTTTACTTTTTTTTTATAAAAATATATATAATAATAATAATAAATCTTATGATTATTAATGTACATAGTTAGTTTAAAATATAATTAATAATAAATAAAAAACCAACAATTAAGTTTAATTTTACATTTAAAAACAAAAGATAAAAGTATGTATTAAATAATTATAGAAAATACAGATACAGACATTAAAAAAACTGATATAAAAACAATTGAAAACACACAATTTTTTGTGATTCTTTTTTTTTCGCACCAAAATTATTTGAAACAGTTTTCTTATTTTTGGTTAAGATTTTTTTTTAACAAATTCTATGTATGTTTATCGCTGAATGTAAATACTATATTACAGTGAAAGTTTTTACATACTTTTGTATATGAAACAATAAATATTTGGATCATTTCAGGAATACTATATAACATGAGTTTTTTTTTGCTCTTAGCGCCCCCTCGAAGCAGCAACAGTGACAGAAATTTAATTTTACAATTTTGTTTGAAAAACGTACAAATTAAACAAAAAACAAATGTCCCGTTCGTGTTCTTGCTCTCTTCGGCCCCTAGAAATAATGACACATTTTCTATATTGGGGAAAAACATATTTTTTAATTTATGGTTTTATTTAGTTAAACAGGAAAAATGAAATTTAAAATAATTTTCTATGTTTTAAGACGATGTGTTGTTTAGAACGAAACAGTTTATAAATGCTCCTGAATAAGGCATAGAGAAGACAGATACAAGTCATGTCAAAGTGTTTTCATGATTGTCTATTTTAGTAGTTATGCCCCCTTCATAAGGCGTCAAACACAGAGCAGAAGGATTCAAGTCATATCAAAGTGTTTTCATGATTGTATATTTTAATTTTGTTTATAAATTTAATGAATAAGCTGGTAGTTATGTCCCCTTCATTGGCTGCTTAGGTCAAATCATCGGGAAACCTTATCCCAAAGTCTCTAAGAAATAAAATGAGAATTACAAAAAAACTTGTTTTTATATTCCCTACTATTTAACTATACAATTGGTTGCGTTTTAATGTGTATATTTTGCTATACAAATTATTTTTTGCAAAAACATAAATTTGTTTATCATTGCATCAGCCATTTTGATGATGTGTGTTTACTTTTTTTTGCTTATAAAATGTTTCAGTGATTCATTACTAAACTTTAGCACTTTATGACTTTAGCAGTGTTATTAAAGGTACGGTCGCACTTGCAAATATTTACTCAACAAAACGTAACCATTTATTTTAGCACAAATTTGTTTGGCGTTGTTTACTCTTACAAGAGTTTTACAAGATCAAACAGCATCAAATAAAATAAAACTAAATATTTGTTGTGTCTTGTCGTTAATAAACGAAGTTTCTTTTAAATATATAAACTAGTTCGTCTTTTTCGTCAAATATTTGCCAAGTGTAACCGTACTTTACCTAATGAGTTTTTCAACTTACTGCCCATCAGATGCAGCATCACTGTGTGCTTTTCCGAACATTGGGGTTGTTTTGTAATTCGTTTCGAAAAGAAAATCTTTCGAATTTCCACATTGCATTTCAATAACGTTTGGTTACGAATCGAAATACACAATAACCCTTAGGTCGATCAGCAGTGAAGGCTTATTCGTCGTGATCGTTCATTTTCATAACAATAAAATAAATTTATTTTCAGTGTTTTTTGCTTAAACTTAAACAAAATTGAATAAACTATTTTTTTCATTTGACATGCTTGCGAAATCTACCTTGTAAAACACACAAAGGTCGAAACTGTAAAGTTCACGAATTTTTTGATTGATTTTAATGATATATTAATCGTAGAAAATGTTTGAGTGATAAAAGACAAACGCCTGTTAACAATGTTATTAAACAACAAACCTAGAAAATTATTACATGAAAATTTAAACCCCAGTAAAATACTTTTTTTTTTTATTAACCCAATCAAAGATATATTTTTTATATTGTAAAAATAATTTATTATTATTAATTTTATAATACTTGAATTATAATTATAACAATTTGTTTAATTGTATTTTAGTTTATAGATATTTCAAATAATTGTGAAAATCAATTTAAACAAAACAAAAAAATAGTACATATGTAAAATAGAAATGAGCAAAAAAATATAAAAAGAATATTTTGGTTTACTCATTTTCGTTAATTCTTTTATGGTTTGTATAATTTTCTTTATTTGTTCTAATTCATTTTAAGTTACAGGTTTGAAACGCCAAAAAATTTAACAAAATTACGTTTGAATATGTTATCATCGTTTACATGCAATTTATTTTTAATAAGAACTAAGGCATACCTTAGGGATTTTCTAATTAAAAATGACTGTTACAATTGATATTTCAGTGTTGACAACATTACATTTTGGCCAATATTAAAATAAGGTTAACATTTTGTATGTAACCTGCGGAGCGATGTCAAAGTTTTCCGATACGGATCTAAATGATATACCAATATTTTAGATTTTAGTAGCATTTTGAAAAAAGGAATGCAATTTTACGTTTTAATGCTGAAAATTCTTAAATTTGCTTTAAAACTACATAATCATTATGTTCTTAAAGCATTCACACGTTTTCAATTCTGACTCTTCAAGGCAAGTGAATAAGGAAAAGAGAATAAAAGAGGTACAACTTGACAGTACTAGTAAATTTTCTTATTTCTTTTTGTTTTCTTCTTTTATTTTTTTCTCTGTCTTTTTCTACGCGAAATTGTTGGCATGTTGATTTGCATGAAAAAGTAGAAACTTCATTATAAAGAGCACGAGAATTGAAGAACAAAATGGCAGGTTTAAGAGAGAATTGAATACAAACTGGTCAGCTAAAACTGAAACGTGTGAAATAGCACTAAATAAAATACTAGAAATATTCTTAATTCCATATCAGAGGTATAAAAGGCGGCCGCACAACGTACAGCTCATCTGGATCCATTCAGCTGGTCTCTTTGTATTCAGTATCATAACAATTCATTGAATTTATCAAATATCTATTTAATTTCCGTAAGACTTAATTGGTGTGTCATTTTATAAAACGAAATATTTTGAAGAGAAAGAATGCAATTTACATTTGAAAAATACTGGGAAACTTTTATAGATTTATTTGTTTACTAAAATGAAAACTTTTTTAAGAGGATATTTTGCTAATCAATTTATTACTTATTTTTGACAAATATTTGATAAATACTTGAACATGTATTTTTTATGTTTAATTATTAATACATACGAACATAAAAACATAAGCTTTGTTATATAACAAAAAAACAAATTAAATAATAATAATTTAGTATAAGTTAAGAATTTACGCTTATAGACATAAAAGTTATTTAAAATAAATATCTAAATAAATAAAAAAAAACCTTTTAAAAATGTTGAAATATTAAGGACTTTGCTTTTAAAAATTTTGCAAAAATTCCCATTATTCTGCAGACAAAATATCTAATCTTTTGTGTTTCGTTTTGTATTAATTTAAAATGAGTATGTATATAAATTCTATTGCATTTGGAAAATAAAGAAGTATCAAATGTTTTTCCAAGTGCAGGCTTACTATAAATATTAGAATGTAATAAATACATATTATTCTGCCATAACAGCAAAAAAGGTTAACCAATAATACATTTGCTTATATTTATATTAATAAAATAAAAATACAAAAATTTAGGAACATTTACATTATTAATCAACATATGTAAGTATTTATGAATATTTCTTAGGTGTATTGGGATTTTAAAGTTTTGATGGTAGAATTTAGTATTTTGTACTACAGATAATCGTTTAGATCTGTGAATTTGTCCTATGACACTTTTCTTTATAAATTCCTGCAAATTAAACACTGTGTTATTCGAAAATTTACCACTTGAGGTAAGTTAATGTCGAAACACCTTTAAAATTTCGATTTAGAGTCTCATTTTATAAAAACGTAACCAAATATGTTTTAAAAATATTGGGAAATTATTTGAAACTTAATAAATAAATGCAATATAATGTTTGTCTTTTTGATCAATAAAATGAGATCTTTATAAAAATTCCTTAACAATTCTAACTAACAAAAAAGCCCTTAAAATATTTCAATATACATATATTTTTTTAATTTTCATTTTTTCTATTAAAATATTTCAAAATAAAATAACAACAAAATAGTGATAATACGGGTAAAATATTTTTTATTATTATTTCAAAGTAAATAATAAGAAATTTTCTCTAATAAGTAAACAATTTAAGACAAAATTAAGTCCATATATAAAACATTAAAGAATAAAATCTATAAAACAATAATATTAATATGAAATAAACAAAACAGAGAAACAAAATTAATAATTGAAAATGAAATAAATTTTACAAGTGCTTCTCAAAAAAAAAACATTAAAATAAATCTGTAAAAATTGTATAAAGAAATAGTACTGATATTTATAAAATTAAAAAAAAATAAAACAGAATTTTCATTTCTTTTTTAAACAAACAAATATTTTTTTAAACTCACAACAGTTCCAACGACTTCAAATTAAAAGAAAAACTCATACCAAAAGTATTAAACAATTAAATGTGTATAAATAATAAATAAAGAAACAAATTTAATGCAAATATCTATGTGTATATTAATTAATAATTCTTTTCTAATTAATTGCATTACCTTAACAAACTGAACAAATAAATACTTAAATACTGCATGTGTAATTTCTTAAAAAAAACAACTTTAAAAATATTAATTTTATTTTTTAATGCATTAAAAAAAAATCTCTTCGTGAATTAAATACAAAACTGAATAAGGCATACAATTGAAAATAAAATTAATATTTAAAAATATTTGGTATATGTAATATGAATGAATATTTAAATAAATAATAACAAAATATGTTGTAAAATAACAAACAAAACGACTTATTTATTCCATAAGCAGCTAATTAATTGCAAGAAAACATTAATATATATATACATAAATATTTAACAAAAATAAATGAGATTTTAACTTTAAATAATAATAATATAAAAACAAAATAAAATTTATATTATTTAAATTGCATGCATTACAAAACATTAAGTAAATAAAATTAATTAAATAATAATTTCAGATATAAACAAGCAAACAAATAATATTATTTAATTAATGTTCAATATGTATGATATATAATAAAGAAAAACAATTAATTCTAATAATATTAAAATAAATATAATACCATCCATATATATGATGGAAACTTGCAAGGAAAAATAAACTAATAAATATAAACAACAAAAAATAATAAAATGAAATAAAATAAAGAAAAAAAATAATACTTATTAAAAAAATAAACTGGTAGTTTTATTATTAAATATTGGCAACATTGTCTGTCTTTCATACCCAAAACTCTCTCTTTCTAATTCCCGTATTTTTTTTTAAGTTCGCATAAAAATATACTACTAAACAATCCGGTTTCTTTTCTACCCAATAAGCCACAACACACACACACCACACAAAAAAAATAAAATAAAGAAAGCCCAACAAACATCGTAAAAGTGTAAAAAAAAGAAATGCACATTGCCTACTTTTAGGATGACAAATTTTCAGTGTACTGGAACAATTTCGAATAACGGTATATTTGTGGTGAATTTATTATTTGTTAGCTAATTCAGCAACCATACCGTAAAACTGTAAACTGCACATCCATTGCCTGCTTTTAGGATGACAAATTTTCAATGACCTTGAAAAATTTCGAATAACGGTATTTGTGGAGAATTTCTAAAAGTCACTACGATTTTTATACTCACTAATGAGTGACATCGTCGTCGCTGCTGGCTACTTGCTGTGTGTTGGGTGGCTGCTTGATTAGTAAGAAAACCCGGTTTTGTTTTGTTGTATTATTTACACATATGCAAACTTTAAAAAAATAGGACAGAAAGAATATTGTAATGGGTGATTCAAGTAGAGATACTTTTTGCAATAGCCTTTTTTGACAGATCACGTGTGAGTCGTGTCATGCTGTCATGTTATTTTTGTTCAGTATTTTTTGGCATTTTATAATGGAAAGACTTACGCCTGAACAAGCGACATTGCTTCGCTATATGGTCTCTCGAAAAGTTTCAAGAATATCCGACGTTTTCAAGGCAAATTTTGTTTAGCGATGGGGCCTATTTCTGGCTCAATGGGTGTGTAAACAAACAAAATTGCCGCATTTGGGACGACGAGCAACATGAAGAGATTCAAGAACAGCCACTTCATCCCAAAAAAAAAAAACAACAGTTTGGTGTGGTTTGTGGGCCGGTGAAATCATCAGTCCATAATTTTTTTAAAAATAATGCCAGTGCGAACGTAACCGTCAATAGCGACCGTTATCGTGCCAAGATAACCGAATATTTGATGCCTGAAATTGAAGTTTGTGATCTCGGCGACATTTGGTTTCAGCAAGACGGTGCCACTTTCCATACATCGCATTAATCAATGGAGTTATTGAGAGAACACTCAGGTGAGCACATAATTTCACGTTTTGGACCAGTCGATTGGCCAGCAAGATCATGTGATATCACACAATTAGAGTTTTTCCTGTGGGGATATTTAAAGTCTAAAGTTTATGCGGACAAACCCGCTTCGATTCAGGCCTTGGAGGAAAACATCACGCTTGTCATTCGCCAGTTACCAGTACATTTAATAGACATAATCTTTAAAAAAATAAATGCCAAAGAATGTTCTTTTAAATGATAATAACCATTCCCCATTATAAATTTGAATTTTTTGTGTTTTTTCTTTAAAAAAGTAGGGAACCTCGAAATGGATAATAGATTTGAAAAACTAGATGTCGCTCATCACACTGACTTGATTGAATCGGCGAATACCAACTACAACAACTTTACAACTTCATTGATCAGCTATTTATACCCTACACCACCATATAGCCTATTGAATTTGTGCTGATGTTTGTAACGTGCAGGAATATTGGCCCAACACCAACCTTAAAGTATAGCGATCGACTCAGAATCACTTTCTTTCTGAGTCGATATAAGTCCATTATAAGACCCTCTCCGTAATTCACTTTAACCTCCATAAATCTTTTAAAAGTATTTATATCAAGATAAAGTTTAACACATATAATATTTATATTCACAGACATCATGACACTAAATTTTTGGATGATCGGTTCACAATATTTTATATCTCCCATATAACGTCCATTTCTAAAAAACTGTTTTAAACATATACTGGGTGTAGGGTATTATATGGTCGGGCTTGACCGACTATACTTTCTTACTTGTTTTTTTTTTGTTTTGAAATTTTTGGAAAATCTACAACTTAATTTGATGCTAAAACGATGACCCGTACAAGGAGTGAGTCCTTGCTTTCTATTTGGATTGAAAATCAAGTTGCGCAAAGAATACCATTAAGTAAAATTGTAATTCAGACAAAAGCAAAACGCTTATTTGATGAGATAAAAAGTAAAGCATTATCCAACGATAATGCTAGTGGTAGTTATACAAACAATTGCTACAAGGAAATTTATTTTACGTTAAAAAAAAGTTGTTCAGCAAACATTGGACATATTTCTTGTGAAAGAAAGCCGACGACTTAGTATTTTCGTAACCCTGGAACCTATCCTTGATCTTTACAAATCTGAATTCACTTTGCGTCATTTCAATTGCCGACACAAAGTGAGGTATTGGTGTATGTAATTACATATTTCTTATTTAATATTTAATGCAATTTTCAATAAAGCTCATAATGATGATTATCATCTACCTAATCTTTGTATCATGACAGTGTTGTTAAGTTCTTCTCTTTATACCATTATACATATCTACATATGTATGTATGTATGCATGTACATAGAACGTACATTAGCTGCCACACATTTAGATGTCATGCTCTGAAAGACTGACGTTGCTTGGCAATGCGTTTTACTTTAATCAATGGCTGTTCATGATTTACATTTCTAGTGTCTAGCAGACGAGACACACTGACTCCGTTTAATGATGGCACATGCATGAAGGCGAAAATTATTATTATTGCAGCAGCATGATGAGATGTGCATATGATCTGAATGAATATTATTGAACAACTGATCTGGTTTGCAAATGATATACATATGTATGTATGTACATACCTAGCATTTTCACAAAAAATTTTATTTAGTTTTTGGTTCTTTGCTGTATTAAGTTCCTGGGGGGAATTGTTCATTTAACGTACGAAAATGTTACATAGTAAAAGCTTTTTCTTTTCGGATGATATGATATTATACAATAATTTAATGAGATATTACTCTACAAAAATATTGTTGGCGAGAAATAAAAGTTGAGAATTAGAACTGAAATATTAGTTAAACTAGTGCTCGAATAAAACTTTACTTGATCTATTAATTTAAATTTATAGATTTTAGTAATTGATATTTGAATATGTATTTTTAATTTATAATTTAAAATTTTGTATTACATTTTTGATGTTAGTTAATCATTTGGTACAATAGAAGCATTATAATAATTACAGTGCACTCGCGAATATATGAACACACCCCAAAATATGAACACTTTTTCACTGCCATTGACTACTTCAAAATATGAACTTATTATTACAAAATATGCATAAAAATTAGGGGAAACCCCGAGCTATTAACATTAAATGCCAAATGTCAATGGTCAAACAAACAAGTGCACTTTTTAGTTAGTTTTTACATGTTTGGTTTTTAAATGTGGACTCACCGATTTGTTCTTAACAAAAATTTTTTCCGAAGAAAAATTTTTTTACTGAGAGTTTTTTTTTTGCAGCACGATTCACCCATTTCGAACGATTTTTCTGAAAAATCAAAGTTGCCATATGTAAACAAAATCTATTAGTTTTACAAGTGCGGCCATTGATTTATTTTGCTTTGGGTTTTAAGTATCAAAATACAAATATTAAATTATTTTAAAGTATGTATTGTGTATTCAAAATCACAGATATAAATTCAAAATGAATGAAAAAAAGTTGCTTTCGCTGATGGCCATGGAAATACACAAGGCATCACTGATGGGATTTGTGGTACAATTGTACCAAATTTGGTACAAACAAAACTTTATTGGTACGCTGGTACAGTTCATCCCTTTGTGGTACAATTTTTTTTAAGGTGAATTCACTTTTCAGATGTTGTTGAGAGCACAGCTGTTCTACTTTTTTTTTCTTACTTAGAGAGAGAAATGTCAAAAGTTGCTTGTGTTTTTGACATATAGACCAACGAAAGCAACAAACAAAATTTGAAAAATTGTTTTACGTTTTTAAGTTTTCTTTCTGTTATTTTGTTTTTATTGAATAAAAAGTGTTATGAATTCTTACTATATGCTTTTTTATTTAATAGCGAAATTTAGGTACAATTTATGGCAATTTGGTACAATTTTGCCATTGAGACGGTACAATTTAAGAATTGTAAGATCCCAACAGTGCAAGGCATTGTTATTTGTATGCAAAAAAAAATGCAACCTATTTGCAACTCAATTCATTTTTGTCCAGAAAAAATATAAAATTAAAGCAAATCAAGTTTAGAAAAAATATTTTCTCTCTCTCAAAAAGAGAGACGTCAAACTTCACATAAAAAAAAATTGTTCGAACAAAATTTTTTGTTAAGAACGAATGGGTGAATCCACCTTAAGTGTTAATTAAAAGCGAATAATTTGTAGAACATGCATACCAAAACAACATAAATTTCTAACTTTAAAGGAAAACTATAAAGTTTTGGAGAATTTACAAAAAGGTGCAAGTGTTACTAATTCAGCGAAGAAACATGGAGTGACAAAGTCCACAGTATCTGGAATAAAAAATAATAAAAATGCAATTTTAAAATGTGTCAACAATACATTTATCGGACCTGGAAAAAGAAAAACTATTGGTTTTATTAAAATTTTGTGCCATTTACAAAAGTATGAACTGCCCTTGTTTTCATAACTTCATATTAACGCGAATGCACTGTAGTTGTTTTGTGTTCCTCGATTACTCAATATTATTGAATTAGTATGATGTTTTAACAATTCAAACAATTCAAACTTTGTGTTATCTAAATCAGTAGTTGTTATAAAGAGAACGCGGAGCATTAACCAAACTGTAGCAATATCAATTGCAATTAACTTTTTCAGGAAGTCTAAAGGATATCAGAAGAACAATAACTTAGACTTGGTGTCTTCCCAGGAAAAGTGCGTCTCTTCTCATTAAGATCTTCAGTTAGTCGTCATTAAATATAGTGATGCCGGATTAATATTAATGTGCTATCATATCGTTTGTCCTATATATATATATATATATATATATATGTATGTATGTATAAATATTGAAAATATATGAGCCTACTTTTGAGACCATTAACTACTCCGCAAGCGGCGTAGAGACTGAAATCCAATATATGCCACAATCATATTCTAGAAACAAGATCTAGATATTTAGCCAATATTTTATTACTCTAGTGGCTATTCGAGACATTTTTCACATAGCTAGTTTCCGAAGAGATAAAAAACATTAAATTGCCATAATTTAAATGACTTCCGCATCTAGTTTGGTTGAAATTGTAGTTCCATCTACAACAGAACAAATTGTCGAAATTTTCTTAAATTCGACTTAAATATCATTTTAGATTAGAGTAGGCTCATGAGAATTGCAGCGAGCCACTACGAAATCATTCAAGTCGAATCGCTATGATTAAGTTTAGTTAGTAGAGGTGGAGGTAATATATATTAAGGACTACACCTAATTCTGTTTTTACACGGTTTTGATAAAACACGGTTTGAAAATAAACATATTTTATATTTTTTTACACGATTTTATTCCATTTAGCACGATTCAAAATATTTTGGGCTTAAATTTGTTGGTTAAATTTAATTTTTGCGAAATATGTTATATCACAAATTTAGGGGAATTCCCTTTTACTGCATACAATCAATTACAATCATACATATGTATGTACAGGGTGGGCCAAGTTTGACTGACTGAAGTGCCATTGTGGCTCTTGCGGTATGAGCTGTAGCTCCATCTTGCTGGAACCATATGTTACGATTATTGAGAACTATCGGACGTAAAAAATTTTCCAACATGGTCCGGTATACCATTAAGCTCATTTTCGAAGAAATATG
This sequence comes from Bellardia bayeri, assembly GCA_950370525.1. Taxonomy (NCBI): domain Eukaryota; kingdom Metazoa; phylum Arthropoda; class Insecta; order Diptera; family Calliphoridae; genus Bellardia; species Bellardia bayeri. The sequence continues at coordinate 64,629,218 of OX493268.1, forward strand.
GACCAATAACTTTATCAAAATTTCAAAATTATTTCAAATCAGTCAGTCCAAGTTGGCCCACCCTGTACATACATTTTTTTACATTACTTAAATAAATATGCTTGTATAAAAACACATGCATGTATGTACATACATATATAGTATGTGATTTAATATTATAATCCTGAATAGTTGTTCTTAAAAATCCTTGTGTTTCACTATAGGTTTTAGAGATAAGAAACCAAACATCTGTTTTGCATACGATCAATGTATTTTTTTACACATAATTTTCCGGAACCAATTACCGTGTAAAAGCAGAATTAGGTGTAGTTGCTAGAGAATAGATTTGTGCCTCAAGCTCTCACAATCTCGATAGCTCAATCTTTTCACAATATGTGTCTTATAACATGAAGACCTGGACATTCACTATCCCTAGGCGGAGGCAATAACAATTAAAAGGAATCCAAGTCTGCTTATTGATCACTCCCTTTAATACTGGCAAATGTCTGAACGGTGTTTCCACTTAAGATGAATTGTGTAGATTCTAGATTGACTAGTAGTACATAGAATGTTAGTGAGGAGGGGGGGCAGAATTATCCGCATCGAAAGTGTTAAGGACAGATATATGAAAGGACATTGGTTTCAATATTTTAAGAATACAAAATCAAACATTTTCTTGTTGGAGAGCTTGCGACTTATCACTTAAGTTCAGGATTTAGGTTAGGATTTTGAATTTATCGATTCAAGTTTGCTTTGAACCACCATCGTAAATATGATTCCTTTTAAATTATGAAATAAAGAGAAAGTTCTAAGAAGCCTAGACCTAGACTATTAATTCGATTTCTTGATGCGAGATTCACATTATTCATGAATTTATCATGCTGCTGTAAGAAAGTAGGACTCAATGATGATGATGTGGATATTTGTTGGTTAAAAGGAACGAAAACACTATAAAGGATGTTCTAATGCATTGTATGTGCCGGTATAACGAACGATACTTATGTTGTCAGGTTCGTTCGTTAAATCGAGATTTCGTTTTGAAATATATTTTAAACGGTCTGACATTGGGAGTCATTGTGCAAATTTTTCAATATTTTGTAGTTTTTACTAATTGTTCTTCGGGAGGGTAAATTATTAATAAGTATTCTTTGGCAGGGGTTTTGTTTGCAAAAATTTGTTTAACATTAATAAATATGCAGTGATTTTTCTAATGAATATATGTGGGGGCTATTTTTGGCATTCCACAAAGGAGAGGTTTAATTTTCTTTGTAAGCACAAAATAGAATTGTTACATCAGTTTCAGGAATCATAATTTCTTTTGTTGGATGTATTGCATCACTTGAATGGAACCCACCATATTATAAAGGTTTTTGTAGCAATTCCATTAAGTGGAATGTTTTTTTTTTGCGCTGGTCGAAAAACATTTAACAATTACCAACCATTAAGCTTCTTTTCCATTAAATGATCAATCCGTGATCAATTCTACTTTGGATCCAAAATCTATTATTTCATAGAAAAGTACTTTAAAAATAAAATCGTTTATAACTCAGCCCTAAAGACACAATTCCGAAATATAAAATAAATCTGTAATTACAAGTTACCAAAATACTCAGTACTAAATATAATTTTCACTTCCTTGTTCTCAATAATCGTAACATATGGTTCCAGCAAGATGGAGCTACAGCTCATACCGCAAGAGCCACAAAAGTTATAAGCATTTCAAATCAGTCAGTCCAAGTTGGCCCACCCTGTATTTAGGATTAGTTTATAATTAAGCGTTTGCTAAATCATGTGTGTGTGTGTATTTTAAATCTAGCAAAAAACATAGTTCTAGTTCTAAATTTCGTTTTATTTTCATCAGAGCTTGAAACTGTTCATTTATCTCAGCAAAATGGTGGCTTGTTTAGTGTTTAAACTTTAATGATAACATTTAACAGATAGTAGATAGTCGTAAGTAAGTAACTAAACACTGCATATAGCCAGCCAGCCAGCCAGCCAGCGAGCAATCCTGACTAACTGTCTGTCTGATTGCCTCTCTGGCTGTCTAGAAGATGATAATAATGACGATGATGACGATGATGATGGTGGTGGTGATGGTGATGGTGATGTTGCCTGTAATAGTTTAAGCAGTAGTACTGGTGGTAGTCACAGTCAGTATTTTATAAATTCGTATCTGTTTATATGCAACATATGTACATAAGTACATAGGTACTATCTTTGTTTGCACAGGTATTCATTTAAATTTATATGTATGTATGTATCTATCTATTTTACTCTTTTTACAATTTTTCGCAGTATCTTGCGAATGTTCGTTGGTTGGTTGGTTTGGCTGGCTGGTTGGCTTGTAAACAAACATAAACATCATGCTTTTCCAATTAAAGTTGCAACAGAAATAAAACAAATATAAAAAGAAAACAACAAAAAAGTATTAAAATCTTTTTTTTTTTTTTGAATTTGTTGTTTGCTCCAACGGCTGGCTGTGTGTGGAGAGACACGCAATAATTTTCGCACAATTAACTTCATTTGCAAATTTACACACACTATTTGGATTTAAGGTATTTTTTTTTCTTTTAAATAAAATTAAATCAGTAAATAGAAATTTATGTACGTACTGACTACATTGATGAAATATTTTAGATACAATAAAATATTTCACTATTTTCATAAACAACAATTAAATTCAATTTAAACGTTTTATTTTTTCCCCTCTAATACATTTGTACATAAAAAAAAATTGAAAGAAAAGCTGTAACTGAAATAAATTTATCACAAAAAATCGATCAAACTTTTCGCAACTATTAATTGAATATTTGTTGCAAATTAAATACAAATATTTATTTTAGTTTAAATAGTCAAAATATACTTACACAGGCAACAACAAAATACTTACATACATAAGTACATAGTTTGACAGAAAATGTCACGAAAAAATGCTAAGAAAGACAAAATAAATATAACACAAAAAACCCATAATTGACAGAAAAATATTTGGTAGCTGCCAGACAGACATAGATATGTACAAACAGTCAGACAGACAGACAGACATGCATGCAAAAAGTGTCAATATATCTTAAATGCTTTTTGATTTTTTTTTGCTTAAATAGCAGCCATATTGCTTTGTTGTTTACAGAGTGGAGAAAATTAAGTGAAGTAAATAAAAGAGAGAGTGAGAGAGAGAGAGAAGACAATATGTTGGTATGTTTTTAGGACCAGTGTCACTAGGGCGCTGTTAAGAATATTTGATGAGGTTTTTAGCAGATGGACGATTTTAAATTATGTTCAGAATTTTGGAAACAAACTAGTTCTATAATTATTTCAATCTCGGTCATACCTTTTTTAGGCACACCTTGATTTCCACGAGATTATCTCTTAATAACTTTGCTTCTTCATAACATAAAAAAAATTATTCTGATATCGTTTTAAAAATTGATTGTTTTATGATCATTCAATATATTAAAAATATTTCATATTTTAAAGTTACAATGCATTAAAAACTAAAATATACTCTAATATTTGGTTGCAGTCGTAATTTAGCAAGAACTCATCCATAGAACGAGAAGAAACAGTTGATTTTGAATTCTAAAAGAAGATATTAAAGACAGTCATACATAGTGATCATGGCAGTCTAATGTTACAAATGATAAATGAAATACTAGTAATGACAAAACTCATTCAGCTGAACTTATCAAACAAGTCCAAATCACACCACACCAAAGATCTCTATTAAATAACATGGTCCCAAAATTATTTTTCTGAAATGACGCCAAATTAAGTAAATGTGCAACACCATGATTCAAAACAAGAAATAATACATACTTACATAGAATTATCATAATTATAAAATGGAAAAGAGCAGTTGATTTAAGACATTATCTGAGATTCAAATTCTTTAAAAATATATTAAAGGCAGAGTGACTCAGAGTGAGCATGACTAGTCTATTGTTAGGAATATTAAACGAAATGCTTGTATTTAGAAACCAGATCATTTGAACTTTCCACAGAAGTCTATAAATAATATTTATGACTGATTACAAATTAAAGACAAATATTCAACACGATCCTTGTTATTGCATTTGCACGACATAATGAATGATACATTCATAGACTCCATATTAAGCTCAAATAATATAAAATTTACAGGTACATTTATGCAACATGTTTTATTAGTAAAATTATAGAAATATTTTAAAGAACTAATCAATGGGCGATTGAAGAAGGGTCTCATTATTTGCATCTCTAAAAACAGAAGATTCATCACGACCTAGGGTGTTTATGCATAATCGTACAGTTTCATCTGAAGCTCAATCGTAGAATATCTCGCCATCCAGTTTACATCTGTCCGATATTCAAAATCAAATTGGATATGATATCAAGAGATTTTAAGAACGTCTTAATTTCAAGTCAACTTGGCATAAGTCTGGAGGTTCAATTTTCGAAGACTTTTTCCAAGAGTTGTGGCGTAAATCGGCAATAACGCCATTCGCCGCGTTATTCCTCCAAGTGGTCAATCGTTTCGGGCTTATCGGCGAAGACTAGCGACTTCACATATCCCAGCAGAAAATAGTCAAGGGGCGTTAAATCGCACGATATTGGTGGCCAATTCATGGCTCCGAAACGTAAAACTATGCGGTTACCAAACGTTTTCTTCAATAAATCAATTCTGGCACGAGCTGTGTGACATGTTGCGCCGTCTTATTGAAACCACAACTCCCGCACATCATGATTATTAAATTGATGAACGATAAAGTCAGTAGTCATGGCTCTAAAGCGGTCACGTTCTGGCTCGCTTCGTTTTTAAAGAAGTACAGACCAATTATTTCACCAGCCCATAAAGAAAACTGACTGTTTGACAGTTTTTCTGAAAATATATTTAAAGATTATCATCACTCCAAATACAGCAGTTTTGTTTATTGACGTATCTATTTAACCAAAAGTAAGCTTCATCGCTAAACAAACTTCGCTTATGAAAATCGGGATCAACGGCAAACTTGTTTTGGGCACAGTCACCGAATTATCAAAATAAATTCGCACAATTTGAAAGCGTTGTTCAGACGTTAGTCTATTCATGTTGATATGCCAAATTAAAGTAAACATATATCACTTGACAGCTGACAAAATGGCCGCCAGTTAAAAAAGTGTTGCCAAAGTAAAGTTCTATACAACGAGAAAACAAAAATTAAAATATTGAAATCATGCACTGATGCAACAAATACTTTAAAGCTTTTCAATTCACCACAAACAAATTCTTAACACTAAAACATAAAAATAAATTTCCTTAATCAATTTCGGATCACAATTCTTTACAAATCAGCTACAATTGATCTTTTTCCACCAAATAAAAAAAAAAATATTAAACAACCTCTGAAGTTTCTAAAGTGTTTGGAAAAACATTTGTAACTATCACTTAACGAACAAATAACGTTTCATATTTTAGGCTTTTGGCTGGAGAACAAAACTTTGAAGCAACCCACTCAACAAAAGATTATCACGACAACGATGATCTTACAAAGTACACAGAGTGCAACAGCAACTAACAACATTTGCTATCACCTGTTAATAGAAAACAACAAAAAAAAAAAAAAATAAGAAAGAAAACAATTTACAAAATTCTTTAATATGTTTTCCCAACCGTACCTAAACTAAGATGGAGTGGAAAATATATACATGCATACATACATACATACATACTCGTACATACATACATACATATTTTCTTTCTGTTTCTTTCTCACCGCCAACGATCTTTGTTTACGAGTACTTCAGACATGTTCCGCCAAAATGTCTAATAATGAAAACTTTTATTTAAGGTTAAAGTTTAAATTCAATACCAACAAAAAATACACAGAAAAAAAATTAATAAAAATTGCTTTTCACAACATTAGACATTATTCATATTACTAATCCACCACATAAACAACAGCAACAATAATATATTATTTATTTGGAGAATTTTTGTTTGTATTTTTTGTTGTTCATGTTGCCTGGCTGTTGCTGTTGCTGTTGCTGTTCGTTGTAGTCCAGTAAATTTACATAAATTTGTTTATTTAAGTTGTTCGTTTGTTGTTTTAAATCAACATAATTGATTTGTACCCTAAACACCAGATTGTTTTACTTGATTATTTTAGTTACATGATGTTGTTTAAAGATCTTTTTGGCTTTTCTTGTTTTTTTTTTTTTGCTATCATTTGGAAATTATTATAATCAGTATTTGTAATTGAAGGAAAATCGGCACAAATGTTTAGGCACGCGAATGAATTCGTATTTGTTGGATTTTTTAATATCATGGAGTTTGAATATTGACACACACTTGAGGATATAGTTTTATGTCTTTGGGTGGTATTTTGGTCCAGGTATTCAAGTAGTGTAGAAGTATTGCTCGATTTGTGTTTGAAGTTGTTTTAAATTCAAGGATATTTTAAATCTCGCATCGAATAATACCTGAATCACTGTAATTAATAGGCCAAGGGCTGCAACGTTGCACCGCATCCTACAGGTTTTGTACATTGTGTCAGAAGCTATTCTCCTCCTGTCAAACTAGTTCCGATGTAGCTTTTGTTTTCCTTAGTCCCAATTTATACGAAGCAATTCTTTACGCTAAGCTGATTACCCATTGGACATCGTGGTGAGGGGAAGATAACAGGAGTACACACTTGATTGTACTAGCAATTCGCGTTACTCTCTTATTCGTATTACAAATGTGTGTATATTTTCAAATAAAATACGAGCGATTTAAGCAATATGCTTTGTGCTGTGTGAACATCGAAGAAATTTCAAGGATACAATTTTATCAATCTTACCCATAAGAATTGCTTAGAGTAAATTGGGTCTGAGGAGTTTTTATAGAATCGTCATAATCTTACACGACATCTTTAATCCTCTTAAATTATTTATCCAAAAGCTTTTATAATACGCAGCAACAACTACAATTGCCGATTACTCCCGATTGCAGTACGAAGTACTCACATTATATTCTTATTACAGCGCAAAGGAAATATCTTGGTCACTGTAAGAGACTAAATTGACAAACAATTTCGATGTATGTATAGAGATAAAAATCACGGAGCTTTTCCAAAACTCTACGTTTGCACGATGAGAGCTATATACCAAGCAATCGTGCAGTCTGGTGAATTGAATCCTACCGCAGAATGTCTCATCGTCTCTTTTTGCTGTAAGATGAATGACCAGCCAGTTAATCAAGAGAACTTAAATCTCACACGTAATATTCAGTGCCGAAGTTTGTCAAGAGTCTCTGACCTGGCATGTGCTTCATATATAAAAATTGTATTAACCACTATGTTGAAATGACATTAGGCTTGGACTCTATCGCTTGAGTACTGAGGTTTCCAAATAGCTTGCTTATAAGATTAAGTAAGTTATGATGAGGAACTTCAATGATACAGTGTAAAGTTAGGGAGGGACCTTGTGTTCACTCAAGAAGAACAGTAAATATAGGGTCCATTTTGCCTGTGAACGCACTCCTAGTGTTTCAATCATGAGGTTTTCAAATTGTAAATTATATTAACAAGTTACTTGTGTAGTCAGTGCATGATTAACACAACAATGTCCTATCACTTGCCAACTTAGAGAAAAAACACCACTAATAACTGCATAGAGAATAAGATCCTTGATCTACTTGAACTTGAAATTGACAGGAAGTCTTACAAACGTTCAGATTGTATCAATAACTGCAACTTGATTAGGGTTCTTCGCAAGTTCTGATGTATAGTTCGATCTCTCTCCAATCCGACGAAATAAGCCCATCGGTTTAATCGGTGTTTTTATTAAGCAAAGCTGAAGTTGAAAGAAAAGATTTATTTTTCACAAACTACATGATCTTTCAGTCGGGTACAAATCCCTACTTTGTGCGACTACTAATATTTCAGAATACGCCCATGCAGCCAAGACCTGAAGGAATATTAAACATCCATATCAATGGCGAAACACTTTGGCGAATGGAGTGTCCATAACTTTAAAACGTGATGATCGATATTAAAACCAAGTATAAATACAAGTCGTACAGAGTAGTGATTTACACTATTGAATTTGCAGAAGCCAGTCATGTAGCCAAGACCTAAAGGAATATTCAATAACCATGCTGATGGTGAAAAACCTTTGCAAATGGGGTGTATTGGCTGCATGACTGGCCTTAAAACTTTTGACCTCGAAAGTGGATCGAGTCAATATGATACTGAAACAGAGAATAAATGACGTTACAAGTTTCTCGTCAACAGAGTAGATTTCGATTGAAAATTGCCCTTACAACAAAATACACCTACGAATAATTTTATTTACTCAGTTCGAAGGACCAATACATGTTAAGGTGGATTCATCCATTCGTTCCGAATAAAATATTTATTCGGACAAAGCTTTTTTCATATGAATATCTGTTAAAAAATAGACGTCAAACTTCACATGAAAAAACTTTTTCCGAACAAAATATTTGTTCACGAATGGGTGAATCCACCTTTAGAAATTGATTGCAATGAATTTATTGAACTCTTTTAAATAGTTTAAAAGCAATTAAAAACCATTTTGTGTACTAATTAGTTCAGCCCCAATTCTATTTAAAACTTCATGTTTAACTTTGCTCTTTAATTACAATTTGAAAACTTTAGCTGACATTATTCTTTAATTCTGTTTCTAAAAGCCCCTTTTAGTTTTGACTAAAATACACAAAACTTTATAATTAACTAATTAATATTGATTGATTTATAAATACATACACACATATTAAATACTACAATATGTTCGACCAACTACAATGTAATTACTCTACTAACTAACTAAGTAAATAACTAAATAAATTATACAGATATGTACTTGATAACGTGCATATTGTATGTTATATACATATACATATATATACATACATTCGTAAATATCAGATACAATTAACAAAGTAATAAATAAAATACAGGCCGACAAGTGGCATTTAATCAGTTTAAAATATCAATCAATACAATCATACCACAGAAATCTGAAGTTACCAATAGACACATGATATAAATTTTAATGACACACACACACTCTCTCACACACAGATATTCAACATTTAAATTTCAAATACAAACGCCTAGGCTAACTCAACAATGTTTAAGTATTAGTTGACAATAATTGTATTTAAATTAAATACTTGTTTTTTTTTTTAATACAAAATTCAATAAAACAAAGTAGAAGGTATTAGATGCAAGCTATATACCCTGCTGTAGAATTAGCTGCTTTTTAAGGTTTACAGATCACAATGCTAAAGAGGTGTGTGTCCTTGCTAGGTTTATCTAAGTTTTTTAAGGCGATGTTTTCGTATTGTGTTTTATTAATTTTAATCGTGAATGTTGGTTTTAGATGTATTCATCTTACTCTTTATAGGATATTTGTGTCCTTTAATACAAATCCTTTATTAAATCGCTTATTTATAATGTAGAGTACACTGTATATAAATATAAAAGAAATTTTTTATCTAAATGTTCATACATCCCAGCAACAAATTCTCTTACCATTTAATCTATACTTAATGGATAGAAATTTTAAAGCACTATTTCCAATATCCATAATAAATGATGAAGTTTACAAGCGACGTTTCACAGCATACATTTATTAGTTTTTGACTTGAAATATGGAATTGAGGAGTTGACTGATAAATTAAAAAAAAATTATTCCCTTGAATCAGTTTCAAATATGTATTTATATTTCGAAACTAATTTTTGAGCAATAATTATTTTTTTTATCTTTTAAAAATGGTGGTTTATTTCCTTTAAATAAACAGTATTCTTTTTAATTGCAAAATAGAAGCGTCAATTAGTTTAAAAAATATAAAGATTCTTTAGGTCTTTTAGGACCCAAAGCTTAAATAATTACTAAAATCTTAATAAAAAAGGTCAAATACACAATAATAAGAAATATTCTTTATTTATTTAAATGTACAAATTAAATTTAATAATCACTCGGGCTTTTAATACTTTTTTACAATTTATTTTAAACACACTTTAATTACGGCTTAAGAACGCTTTAATATTTACTCAACAATGACGCACAATAAACTAACTTTTGAGGGACCCTGTTTGTTCTATTTATACACTGGCGCCATATTCTAGTAATGTTTACTCACTCCATTTACGAAACGATGACTCACAATAAACTAACTTTTGAGTGACCCTGTTTTTTTTGCGACGACCCCTACTAATGCAAAGCATTGTGTTGGAACTAGGAAAATAGGTTATGGAAGGGAGGATAGAGGGAGTAATGTTTGTGAACATTTGATTTGAATTTTCCTATATTGAAATTGGCAGGGAATACTTCTGCTGTTAGGTTATTCCACATATGAACAGTATGGCTAAAGAACGAATTTTTCCTGTAATGTGTTGTGCGATCCACTGTCCAGTCGATCATAAATGGATGGGCCCTGACTGAAAAACGTGTATTACGCAAAAAACTAAGTGTTTCGGTAACAAGTTCCCTTATCGATAGAACAGTGAAACACAACCCACATTGCGACGATGCTCTCAATCAATAGAGTCGCGTACCCTACTGTCACCGATAAGCATCTTCGCCTTCTCCTGTACGCGGTCGAGTAACTCCAAAATAGACTTCCAAGCACCGGCTCATACATGAGAGTTGTATTCCATTTTTGGTCGAATATAGGTGGTGTAAATATAATTGAGATCAGATGAAGTGAAATATTTTCTATACTGTTTTGGAAAATCAAGGCATTTGAACGCTTCTTTTGACACTTGAAAAATGTGTTTGGTCCAGCGTGATGTCTGGATTCTCATGCCTAGAACGTCAAGAGCGTCTGATTCCTTAATATTTACACCGCACTATGGGGTTTTCCGTTTATTTTGGCATAAACTCTAATTTTAAAGCTATTGAATTAAAATTTGATTTGTGTACATTTTTTTATGCTCCCAAGATGACCTACCAAGTTTCATATGATTTGGTGGACCATTTCATATAGCTGCTATATAGCCGATCTGGTCGATTTGCCCCAACTTTTTTGTTTATGAAGCTATTAATTTGAAATATGGTTTGTATGCATAAACACACAGCTTCAAAAGTGTGTAAGCACCAGTGAATTTTTTGATTTTTTTTAAGATTATGAAAAGCATTATAGTTCAACTTAAATTTTTTTTTTTCATAACCGAATCTATTATTCAACCAAATATCCAACAAAACGAAACTTTTAAATTTCAATCGATGGATAGATTTAAGGATTTTCATTATCTTAAAAAAAATTAAATAATTTGTTGTGTTTACTCACTTTTGAGGCTCATAGTACATGATCTGTCGTGAATTTTATGTGTTAACATACAACATTGAGTCTTACGTCCGTTAAAATCAACTCTGTTCGCACAACCCCATTCTGAGATTGTCTTAAGATCTTGACTAAGCGTATTATTAATGTTTTGTGTCATTTCCCCAATCTCCAAATAGTTTCTTCTATTTATACACTAGTGTCATATTTTAGTAATTTCTGGCGGCCTCTAGAGTAGTATATCGAAAGTTCTTTTCTACATTGTTCAACCAAAGCCGTTAAAACTTAATGTTGTCATACTCCACAACTATGTTAATAACAGCGTGTTACCAACAGTGTTTAAAAACTTCCACTAAGGCAAATGTTAAGAATCTCAAATATATCCCACACGATTTTTGCAAAAGTTGCTTTAAGAGACTGGAAAATCTGGACGAATTTTTCCTACACATTTTGGTGGATCCGTCGTGGACGGAACGCGGAAGGCTAGATTGCTTCATACGTGCAAGGGGATGATTTTGTTGATAAATAAATAGCAATAGAAACCTATTTCAGGAATCATTAAAGACCCACAGAGTGATACATACTGAAACCTGTGATTAAACATTTTATTGGGTTAACAACAAACAATTACTACTGTCAAACTGTTGACATATGTTGGAAAAGCGGTAGATGATGTAGAATTAAGAGTTGGTACATTTAAAAACAGTATGTCATATTTTGGTCTTATTAAACTTTAATAAAGAAGAGCTTTACTTTAAAAGAAATCCTTACTAACTCTGGATATATCGAAAATAAGGGTGATTAAAAAAATATAGCTTGATGACATTGTCGTAATATCTTTTAAATATAGATCTAAGTAAAATATAGATTCGAGTGGTAGTTTCGCAATTGCACAATCTCATTAAGGAGGTATTTATTAAGCACAACTTTAGATAAAATAAATCACTTGCTTTTCACCAACTACATGATTATTTAGTCTCCTTTAAATCAATTCTTTGCAGACATTAGGTGAAGATTTATTCATCAACCATTCAGATGGAGAAGCCCATTTGCGAATATGGTGTCCTATCCTATGTAAGGATCGTTAAAAAATCAATTTCATTCAATATTGAAACCAGAGAAAAATACAAGGTAGGTAGGTATTATCCAATTGGAATTTATCCCTACTATCGTCTGTTGTGAAATTAGGTATGATCACGGCTGTTCTCCGCAAATTACCAGTCGCTCGTCAACAGAAGAGATTTCAGTTGAGAATTGTTTAAATCAAGGATTAGAACCAAATACTGCTATGAGGCAAATTATGTCGTTTACTAATTACTTAGTTCTTATTAGCGGGCGGTTCGGAAACTTCTTGGCCTAGAACAGAAAGCGCGGTATAAACAGAAAAAAGTTAAGTGTTTTGGAAACTTCCATCTGCGCTATGAACACATGTGCAATTTCCTTTCGATCTGCCAATTCCTTCATATATAAACAGGTGTTTAAAAAAAGACGCTGCCGCCCACATAGGTTGGAAAGATCTTGCAAAGTAGTTTGATAGTTTCAAATTTTTTTAAAACTTTATGTTATACTTTGCTCTTTAATTATGATTTAAAAAGTTTTACATTATTTTTTTTTTAAATTTCATTGACCTCTCTATAGCTTTTAGGTTTCTTTGGTTAATTAAATCGAGATTATATGCCAAGGCTTTTATTTGAGATTGTGCCATTTGTAGCATCGAGAAATCTTTGTTTTGCGTATAGTACTCCTATAACTTTGTACAAACAATAAGAAGATTTACCTTACGTTTTGTGCATTCTACTGTAAACTTCTAAAAAGAAGTCATGGGTTGGTTAAATCGCTGCTGTGCTAATCAAAGACCATATTTGTGGAATGGATTTAATCGTGATAGAGAAAGATCTCAGTTTTGCGAGTGCTTTTCATAAGACTTCTGGCTAACAATTATTTCGAAAAGTCTCATAAACATTTAAATAAATATTGGCCAAGGATCTTTATTTGATGTTTTGGCTGCTCAAAAAGTAATTTATGAAATGATTTTTATCGTTATCGTTTATTCCGACGGCAGCTGATTCTACGCACCGGCATGAACCGAGTTCAAGCAAACGGTCACCTCCTGCTTAGTTTCGGGTTAAGCTGCAAAGATTCATGAAAGCTCACTAGTAGCAATCTTCATGGCATCGAGAACTTCAAACTTATTAAAATTTTTTTTTTCTACCGATTTTGGTTTACGGTTTTCTCTCTACTGGGCTTTAATGGCTCTGTAAATACATACGTATTCATACCAATTTTCAATGCATCATTTTAACTTTAGAATGTTCTAATTGCTGGTTAAAAAGGATGTCAACATATCGATTAGTTATAATTTGATTACTATACATATGGACAAGGATTTAAAAAGAAAACACAACATACCTACATACAAATACAAAATTTGAAATTGAAAAAAAAAAAATATATTAAACATGCTAAAAACAAATAGAATTAAATACTTTTTCACTAAATAATAAAAACCACAAAATCCTCTACAATATGGTCGGCAATTTGGTACAACAACAATGGTCGACACAATAGCAACAAACAAAAAAATTGACAATGTGACATTTTACTTTGGACTTGTTTTTTAATACAAGTACAAACGCTAACAAACGTTTAGACGACATATAGTCATGCATGCATGAAGGCATGACAGAGAAAAGCTTGTGTGAATTGTTATAATGTCCTTCAGGTTGTTGGTTTTATTCTGTTGCAAGATTGTCATTGTTTGAGTTGTTTTTGTGGTCAGTCTTAAAACCTTAATATTGCTGCCATTAATTTCGATTTTGTAAAACGTACAATAAAGTAGAACCTTAAACACTTTGAAAGTTTTCAGCAGCAGCAGCACTTATTACTATTTGAATAAATTTTTAAATTAGCTACAAAAACACACATCCTTTGCATTTAATCCTTTGACTTTTTAGAGCACCCATTTCTACTCGTTTATATGCGTTTGTTTTGCTTTTGTTGTTACAACAACTGACAAGAATTGACAGGGGAGAGTGTCTTAAATGTGTTGTACAAAATTGAATTGAATGGAATGGTTTGGAATTGTATTGCAAACCAAGTACATACATACATACATGTGTACATACATACTATTCCACTTAACTCCATGCCATCCATCCACTCACTCGTACGTTCATTCGCACATTCATTCAATCGTCCATTTAGTTTTCATTTCAAGTGAATTGAAATGAAATTAAATGGTTTTGTTTATTGCGTTTATTGTTTGTTTAGTGAAATCAACTAATTATGTGTTGTTAAATGGCAGCCATTTAGTAGTGGTTTGAATAAAAATTGTTACCAGTCAGACATGTAGAAAAACATACATATGCCTTGATACGAGGTCAATCCAATTCAATCCTGTTTGTTTCACAAGATTTAAATGTATTAAAATACAAATATTTATTTTCCTTAATTAAGTTTAGCGTAATCTACACAATCTATGCAAATATATTTAGTTTTAGCCACCAGTATCTATTTCCGGCTTCGAAAAACCCAGAGTAACTAGTAGAGATATTTGACTCAAACATTAGATATTCTAAAAAGCTTCAAAAGTTTTTAAATTAATAACCCAGCTTAAAATAAAAAAATCTAATTAATATGTCCTTCTGTAGTAGTGACTTTTACGCTCGGCCTCGTACCACTCCTCTGCCACATATTCAAAATTTGCTTATTTGTGTCTGTACATGTGTAATTGTAGATAGTATAATGCGGTAAGTACAATAATAATTGTGTACATAAAAATTGAATGAGAAAAATGAAAACTGAAAAAAAAACACACACAAACAGAAACCATTTAATATCGTATAATATGATAAACGCGATCTAAATGACGACAACACATTGTGGTATCATGTCTCATTGTCAATTGAATTCAGATAATTGAACATTTAAATGGATATTCAATTGCTTGTTTGTATAGTTTATATGCATATGTATGTATGTGTGTGTATACATGTGTATTTTATGTTTTATTTGAAAGTATATAACATAAAATGCCAATTTATTGTTGTATTTTTGTAATTTTATTTATTTGTTTTTTCTTTCCGTTAATATCAATTGATTGGTTAGTTAACCTTTATTGAGCCATAATTTAAATTATAGTTACCTTTCAAATTAAATTTCAAAATGTAATTAACAGTGTTGTAGCCGAAATATTTTCGTTTTTACTTGCAAACGATTGTAGCCAAATATTTGGTATTCGCTTACTTAATTATTGTGTCTTAGCTAAAAATGTCTTAGGAATAAAATGGCGCCCCTAAATGCATACACAACAAAGCGATATCTGTAGCACAGCTGATTTCCTATATAGCAATAGCAACAGATATATAAAAACATCTGTTCATAAGATCTGTTGGATAAGATCTGTTGTAGAATAAGTGCTGTTTCACACATTGCTGACTAATGTTTAATACTCTTTTAAACCTGCCTTTTCGTTCACATGCGTATCTTCAACTATAACCAAGTCATGCAAATCAACATGCAAACAACTTGGCGTAGAATAAGACGTAGCAATAAATGAAGACAATTGACTAGTACAGTCAATTTTTTATTCCCTTTTCCCTCCTCATCGAAAAATACTTGCCTTGAATGGTCAGAATTTAGACGTGTGATAGCGTACTAACGGTGTTATCCAGTTATCTTCTAACTTGTTGAATATGCCTTGAGAAAAAGACATTTAGCTAAGACACAATAAGCTAGTAAGCTTTGATACAAAGTTGCATAGTCTTAATTTGGAGCAAAATATTACAAGGTTTGAATAATAGTTCAATAGGTCACGTGTAAAATATATGCCAAAGGATTCGAGCCAATCAAGAGTTTTAGCAGAAATTAAGTCATCTACATAATTTGGAATCATGTTTAAAAATTAAGAAAATTAAAAACAAAATTAAAAAATTTATATTTGTTATAATTTCATGATTATTTTAAAGATTTTATCAAATTTGCTCTTACTGTTAGAAATGATGGTTTCGAAAGAATAAAACTCATCAAAACATTCCTTATGGAATGTTCCAAAACAGAAACATTTTTTAGTTTAAAGGAAACTTGTGAAATAACTTTAAATTTATTTATAAATAATTTTCTTGTTTTTTATAATAGTTTACTTGAACTTATTTCATTAATATCTTAATAATTGTTTAGGTTTAAGATATTTAATATAATCTTTATATTTTTCTTTTCGATATTTCGCATCTTAAAGTTCAAATTGTTTTTCATATTTAATAAAAAAAATCGAAAAGTTGCGAAATATGAAAAATATGTTATAATACCTAAATACCTTAATAAAACAATTATTAGGATATTAATAATTTTCTTGCTTAAAACCAAAAAAAATATCGAATTTTTAAAATCACCCTAAATTTGCATTTCGTTTTAAAAAAGATGATTAAGAAGAAAAATCCGAAAATGGGAAATTTTTGAAAAATAAGCAATTTCTAATAATTTCCTTAAAAGGGTAATTTTTTAATATAAGGGAAATTGAAAAATGTTCAGCAAATTTGTATTTACTACTTCATATAAGTTTCAAAATCAATAAAACCCACGAAATTACGCTTTACAGACAATTCCCAAACCGGAAAATTTTGAAGTTTAAGGGAATCTTTTTCACATAGTTAACATTTTTTTTTACAATTGTTTAAAATTAAGTAAATTAAGAAAAAATGCAATTATAATTTTTGTAATCAGGTGTAAATTTGTATTTACTGCTTCATATAAGTTTCAAAATCAATAAAACCCACGAAATTACGCTTTACAGACAATTCCCAAACCGGAAAATTTTGAAGTTTAAGGGAATTTTTTTCAAATAGTTAAAATTTTTTTTACATTTGTTTAAAATTAAGAAAAAAATGCAATTACAATTTTTGTAATCAGGTGCTATGGTTAAAAATCAAGGAAATTAAAAAAAATTAATTTATTAAAATTTCCCTCACAAAGGAATTTTTAAATATAAGGGGAAATTTAAAAAATGTAGTAAATTTGTTTTTAGTCTTAGAATCTATGGTTAGAAATATGCTAAACTTAAGAAATTTATAACTTATATAGGCTAGACTTACACGATTGAAATTTTCTTCAAAATTGTTCTTCAAAATGCTTCAAACTCATGTAAACAGCAAAAATTCTTCAAAATTTATTTATTTAATAGTTATTAATAGTTAAGGACATTTTTTTAAAACTTTTAACATTTTATTACAGATTAGTAATTGTATTCAAAAATAAATAAGTAAGAAAAATTTCAACTTATGAAAATTTCCCTTAAAGTCCAACAATGTAAAGGTAATTTATTCCTTTAAAAGGAATTTTTTAAATGTAAGGGAAATTTTAAAATTTTTAGCAAATTTGCCTTTATTGTTAGAAACGATATTTAGGCATGAGCAAATCTTAATAAATTAATATGTTTATAAAATTATATAAAATTTCCCAATCGGGAAAGTTTTCAACTTTGAGGGAAATTTTTAGAAATACATATTTAAAAATTTTATTTACGATTAGGAATTATGTTCAAAAATGTATGAAAAATAAGAAATGTTGGAAATGTCCTGTTAACGTTCTCCATTTTGTCATATTATGTTAAAAATTAAGTTTGTTGTGCATCAACAGTTACTTCGCTTTTAAACAAAAATAGTTGATGCAAATTTCGGTGGCAAATTCTTAGGTAATTTAACATACTCGTAAATATTGTATATCAGTGATTTTGTTAACCAAAATGGAAAGAGGACCGACGGCACTGCTCACTGGAGAAAAAAAGGTTATTTGGGAACTTCGGCAAAAGCGTTCTCGATGAAACCAAAATTAATTTAATTAGCCCTGACGGAAAAGCGTTAAACTTTTGGGGGAAAAAAAACAAGAATTCAATCCCTATTAGACTACTAAAACTGTAAAGGACGCTATTTCTCTGTAAATAGCCTATAGTAAATATGCTTAAAAACCAATGAAAAGTAAGAAAAAGTAAACTTATGAAAATTTCCCTTCAATTACAATATTATCCCTAAGGGAAATTTTGCATTTACTCTTAGAAATGGGTAAATCTAATAAAAATACGTGTTATGGAAAATTTCCCTATCAGGGAAAATTTTTAATTTTAATGGGATTTAAAAAATATTTATAATTTTATTTACTTTTAGTAATTACGTTAAAAATCTAATAAATCTAAGAAAATAAATGAAATTTATGAATATTTTTTAAAATGTAGAGTTCAATATGCCATTTAACCATTACCTTGCTTAGTCAATATCACAACTGCAACAATTTTCTTACATATGTACAAGTATATAATGAAACTACCTTGCCAATTTTTACATTCAGTTTCAATTTAAAATGAAAACAAAAAATTAAATAAATTGAATTAATGATTTCATCAAAACCATATATTTATTGAAAAGAAACAACAGCTACAACTACTACATTTTTGTTCTGTACGTAAAACTCTCAAATTACTGACATGGCCTAACGACTTTAACCAGTACAGCAGCCAGCAACAACAGCTAACAAGCATAACACCTAAATAAATACAAGAATGATACATAAACACCTCTACATAAATACATACATACTCGTATGTATATATGTATGTATGTACTTGGTTACATACATACATACATACATTTATACCTTACCATCTCATATACATAAATGTTTATTATTATGATTCGTCTAAGTACAATGCAACATGACACCTTAACATGACAACGAAATGTGCTCCCGTACTCGTAAGTGTGTGTGTAAAGAATTGCAACTTTTTGAAGTTGCAACTAACAGATGCAGCAGCATTTACAACGAACGAATTACAAAAAAAAAAAAAAAAAAAAAATGAAAAATATTGGCATGAAAACCAACACCAACAGAAAACTATACTTTGTAACAAATCGACGTTGTTGACGACGTTATTGTCAGCAACAACAACAACAACAACAACAAACAAACAGCCAACCAGAAAATAAACCAACAAACAACTGCAATACTTAATAACAATAAATGCTGCAGATCCCCATTGAAACTGTACCCTGGCACTGCCAAACACACTCATACTCCAATAACGTTTTTATTGCTGCTTATTTTACGTTTTTGGTTTTTATTTTTTTTTTTTTTTTGAGGATAATGGCAATTTGTGCAGTCACATACAATTTACTCAAACACACACACACACACAAATTAAAATCAAAATAAAAACGAATTGGTTTAAACTCTTCACCCTCTACACACGCCTTAAACAGTCAGCAAAGAAAGCAACAAAAAAAAACAAACTTTTTAGTCTTTTTTATTATTATTTAAATTTCGATTTGTAAATGCTGGCCGTTGTTGTTGTTAGTGTTTCTTGTTCGTTTTCATTTGATTTCGTTACGTTTTTTTGAAAACGATCTAACACCTTTAAGCCATGATATGGTTGGTGTAGTACGTTCATTTAAGTGCAACAGAAGTGTTAAACTAACAGCAAGTATGTTTTGTTTGTCGTAATCTGCAACAACCACAACAACAACAATGGTGGAACAATAATGGCAACAACAAAATAAATTCAACTCTAATCGACGACAATACTAGACAGCACGCAATATTCTGTGAAAAACTATTCGTTTGGATTAAATGCAACAAAGTGTTGTCATGATTGTCATAAAGGCAAATTCCTAAAGTGTCTGCCACTTTCTTTTGTATGTAATAAAGTGTCGTATATAGATTTTTTATCTTTATTAAAATCGGACAGCCGATTTAAAGCCGCCGCCGACAATCTTTAAAGTTTAATCGGTTCAGATCTCTGGTATACAACACGAAACATTTTAAGCAACATTGCAATACATTTATTAATATAGCATGTTCTGTTTGAGCCAACCACTGTCTTGGACCCATCAGTGAACACTTTAATTGTTAGGTTACTCCTTCTCCAGTCCCATTTAAAAGTAACTACAACCTTCAAGACATTTTCAAACTTTGTATTGGGTAGTTCAAATAGATCCTTGAATAATCCCCTAAATATACAAAAGAAAAAGAAATTTAATGGTATTACATTAAATTATTTACGGGCTGTATATCAAGTATTCTTGAAACCACATGTCGTTCAAATTCATATTATACAATTTATGAGGAGAGAACAATAGTATGTTATCATGTTAAGATTAGATAATCTAGGCGCATTTTATATATCTGAAATAGACGTCATAACCATCAGACCTTGATGCCTTTATATGTGCATTAGGATAGTTTGGTTGAATACTTTTTGACTTAAAATTGGTCAGTCCCTGGGTTGAGTCTCGGCTCTCTGTTCTTTGACCTTTTCTTTCTTTACACATGGAGGACCCACGTGTGTCAATTTTGAACTCATTATTGACTGCCTGTTAACCTAACCTTTGATAGCCTTTACACTTCATCAGTACACGCCACAGCTCTTCATAGCACTAGCTGTCAGCACCTGGAACATGGATATACAAACCTTGTTGTCATTCGTCATTTTTAGAAAATGACGCCCTGTAACATCATCTTCTGGAGACAACAAAGAAGATATTAGTCCAGGGAAGAAACAACTTAAAGTTCACCCACATTTCGACATCACACAAGTCATATGCTCCTCTGAGATACATCAGATCTGTGTGAATAGAGAGTAACCCCCCAGAAGTTTTGCATGTAAGAATAGAGTATTAAAAGTGAATCTCGCCGACTTTTGGTTTACTGAAAGTGTTAAAACTATAACAAAAAGCGCTAAAGTGCAACACTTTACATATCAGCATTAGAAACTTTGACTTGAATTCAATTTTGCTAGAAAAATTCAATATAAAAATTGAGAATGCTCTAAAGTTTGATTTCGGAAATGTCGTGACCTTTTCTGAGACCGCTAATAAGAAGTTGATTTTTTGTAAAGCTACATATGTAAACGATAATGTCTATTCAGCTGTAATCGGATCGATTACAACCTTAAAACTCAGAATTTGTGATTCAAGTGATTCTCAGGAAATCTATAGACAATATTATGTTACATCTATGTATCAAAATAAAGTGGCAGGCACTTTAGGAATTTGCCTTTATCGTCAATGATGATAAAAAAAAAAATTAAAACTGATATTTCGAAAATCTATTGAAATTACTAGGAACTTAGTATAACAAAAGCGGCGACTGTTTTCAAGCCGATTTAAGCCAAACAAATTTTTGGCGGCGTCGGCTTTTCAAATTTATCGGCGGCTTGGCTCAGCCGGTTTACAGCCATACATCTGAATAAATCGGAGTCTACGAGAGCTGATCATCAGAACTCACTTAAAACATTCTATAGTTTCCCCAATTACATGTTAATACTACAATTGCACTTTGGCCACCCTGATGTTGCCACATTATGCCATGATTATATTTGTTTTTATTTTTTAGCACACTGCGCATGCTTAAGCGTTTAGTGTTTAAGTTGTTTGTATTGAATTTAAGGGGGAAATTTCAATTTTGTACCAAACAGAGTTTTTATTTTATTTGTTTTTTGTATGTATGTGTAGGTATGTATTTATATACATATGTATGTGTATAAATATATATGTGCATAGGTATAATTTTCAATTGTTTGGCTGCTGTTTGATGATGATGGTATGTTGGATTTCTACCACATAACGAGCAAATTTTGTTAAAAAAAAAAAAATATTTATTTATTTGTTTGTTTGCTGGTTTTGGCCAAGTGGGCTGTTTTCTGGCACTCATAGATTGGTAAAGGCTCAAACTCGTACTAAACTGATGTAGTCAGATTGGGGTTTTGTTTGTTGCCTGATTTGTTTTTGTTATTTAACAGTCACTAAACAAAAAAATGCTTGTTATGGGCTGCCGTTTTCTCATCAACACCATCATAGTCATCATCATTGTCGACAACGTCAATAGCAACAACATTATGGTTAGTTACAATTGTTGTTAACGTTTTTTTGGGAGAGCAAAAAGCTGTTTACAATTTATATAGATTCTTTTCGTTAGTTTTCTTTATTTTCGGTAATTGAATTTGGAGTTTGTTAAGTGTAAATTGCTAAAGTTTGCTTGGATAGCTAGCCATGGCTGCCTATTAACGATTCATGGGCATTTGAAATCTTAACGTATAAATGCATCCATCTATCTATCGTATTATCTGATGTTGTTACATGACTCTACTGCCAAGTTTGTTAACTTTATGCTCACACTCTACTATTGCTGCTAGCTGCTGCCATTACTGATTCTGTATGTACTGATTCGTATGTTTGTAAGAAGTATGTATGTATATACATATAATCGCGTCTGACTTGGCCTGGCCGTATTGCTGCTGCTGCTGGACGACTAACATCTGACTAGTGAGTGGACTAGTGTGTGGCTGTTTGTTATTTTTACATTTCTTGTGATTGTTTTTTTTTTTTTTTTGATTTTTGGGTGTTAATTATTTAACGGCCATGTGTAAATTGAAATTTTAACAATATTCAGCCGTTAATTTATTGCACGCGTTAAAACTGAAATCGTTAACGTTTATTTTATTTTCAATTTATTTATTTATTTGTTGTTGATTTTCAATTAATTCTCAATTTAGCAAGTGCGTCTTGGCAACACTACACTACACACACACACACACACACACACACACACACACACACATCTCTATTGAATGTGTGTTGCTGATTTTGTTGTTCGAACATTCGTTTACTTTTATTTTTTTTAAGCCGATGCTCAAATATTTGCTAATCATTCAATCAATCAATTTTCAAGATATTTCAACTATAAATAAATTACTTGCGATATTTATCGCCAACATAAAATCTTAGATAAATTGAGAAGATAAAATAGTTCACTTAACTTTACCACATACACTGTGTTTTTTGCACTCAGGTGATAAAAGAAATTGAACAGTTAATTAATGCTAAAGAAAAAACAACGCTCACGTATGAGACTTTATGTTTGTAACTTCAGTGCAAATGTTGAGTGTAACAAGATCAAGAAAGAAAGCCGCCTGCTGGAATTTAAATGGTGTAACTAACACATTTAATTAAAGGAGTTCGCTAGCTAAAGTTTTGTTTAAGAAAGTTGTAATATAAATTCTGAAATGTTTAGTTCTAAAAACGAACAAATACTGATCGGTTTTATGAAGAATTAGTCGGAAAAGAATTTTCGTTTGGGATGTCTGATCTTCCTATTGCACTCTTCACTTGACCGCTATTTGGTTTCGGTATCACTGCATTAATTTCAAGATCATGAAGGTAGATATCTTTTACAGTACCTTGATTTATTTTTTAACCTTTCATAACACTTTCCACGATCGACTTATGTGACATTTTAAACTTCTATGTAATAATAATAAATTTACTCATGACAATCAAAATTTTGTCTCAATTTTTAAAGATTATAATGAAATTTTATCTATAACGATCAACAATTAAACCGGAAGTTCAGTAAAACACAATGATCTGCGATGGTTCTTCATTACACACAGAGAAAAAATATAGTTGTGCATGTTTACCACAACTATTTCAACATCTAATGTAAACAAACGCAGTTTTCCGCCATTCAATGAAGCCGACAAATACAACTCTGATCGCATAGAAACTATCATTTTATGAAAATTTTTAAAAACTTTTGCAAGTTAAATTTTTAGGCCACACTACTTTATGAACACACACGATTTTTTTTGACATACCGTACGACTAAATAGGATAGTCAGTAGTGCCCTTTAAGGGTTTTCATTAATCCCTAGAATAGCAGTATCATCAGCAATTGTAGATGCGTAAGGAGGATTGTTTCTTGGCATATCCTGCTTCAATAGGCTGTGCGAAACTTAAAAAGTCTCCTTCTTAAAGCTTAACTGTTCGACCAGTTAAGTAACTTTCCAATAGCTTGTGTATGTTTCCGGGTGAAACTAAATTTCAATTTGTAATTAAACCATTATGTCACACTTTATCAAACGCTTGAGAAATGTCGATAAAAAGAGCAGAACAATGTTTTTTTCTTCAAATATTTTCCATACGATATTAACAAGTCTGTGAGTTTATTCGATAGTACTATTGTGTTTTCTTCTAAATCCAAATTGATGATTCGGAATACATACAATTGTATTCAGATTGTTCATGAGTATCATCTCGAATAACTTCGATATATTTGACAATAGGCGGATGAGTCTATATGAGCCGGTGTCATCATTGAGCCGTACTTTTTCAACGATAGACTAGGCGATAGTGTGCCGGACTATCAGTCAGAGGGTTGCGGGTTCGATTCCCGCCAAAGACTCTGGGTGTTTTCTGCAGACAAGCCAAAAAGCTTCGACGACGAAGGCAGGAACGTTACTGTGAATGGAGGGCGTTACCGTGTGATGTTTACATTTATGTTTTTGCCCAAAATGGAAGAGCTGGACTTGACTGATATGTGACACACATCACGCGAAACAATGGCCCAATTGAGAGGCGAGTAAACAGATTATTTTACGTTTGAGGCCGGCCAATATAGTCTGATTTAATGCCATTAGTCTATTTTCTGTGGGGCTATGTTAAGGCTCATATCTATAGGGACAAGCTGGCAATGGTTGACGCACTGGAAGAATTTATTCGTGAGATACCGGTCGATACGTTGGACCCGGCGAATGAACCATCTGAGGTCTAGCCGCGGTCAACATTTACATAAAATCATCTTTAAACATTAAATTGTATTGATCGTTCAATCGTCTCAAGTAAAGATTTCATACATGTCTCTAAGTTTTATGTGCTCTCGGTTTAAATCAAATCCGAAAGCTCTTAAAAAATCACTTTTTATATACAGCTTTAGTAGTACATTTTTATTATTGCCCTAAGAACTAATAGAAATAACTACCTAATACAAACATTATAGGGAAAAATATGCACATATGTATACTTTCTAGAATCCTTAACAAAATTTCCGCAGAGCGTATAAAGTGCGTCTTAAAATTTTTAAATTCAATGTGCCAACGGAACGATTTTGATAAAATTGTCTAATATTATCTGCATAAAAATGTTGATCTCGTGCTGTAATATTCTAAGCACACTCTAAAAACAAAAATTCATGAAATCTTTTTGGAATCCTTCACATTCACATCCTCTTCCAAAACCCTAAAACTATTACCAACAACAATCAATTATAAAATCTCAACAGTTTACAATAAGAGTCAAATCAAAAGATTCTTTTAAAAATCTATTGATGTAAAAACTAAAGCACAAAAAGTAAACAATTAAAAACTGAACTGAAAATAAACTAAATAAACATTTTATAAGTATTTGTAGGTACTACATTTATTTGTTCTTGTACAAATGCTTGGGCAATAAAAAGGTAGAAAAACAGACTTAATAAGAAAAGGTGAGAGAGCGAGAAAGAAATGGAAATGAAACGAAAATAGATAATAGACAATGCAGATACATTAAACTAAATTTATACATAGTACATACATATTTAGATATATATACATATGTGTCTGTATAGATATTTATAGAAGTGTGTGTTTGTACAGTGCAATGCACAACTATTTTCCCCACTTATTTTTAGGAGAAATTTTTTTTTTAAAATTTTAAAAATCAGGTTTTGCAATTTAAATAAATATTCTGATAAATAATATTCTTTATGACACGAGTAGTTTGCGTTTTTTTTAATTCCTGTTAATTTTTTTTTTAATTTTTCATGGAATTTTTTTTAAAATTATTTTGTTAAAAAGATACATACAGTGGTAAACTTATAATTAGACATACGATTATAACATACGATTTTCAATCAGATTCGTCGCTCCACAGAACTTTATTCCAGTAACGTAGATCTTTTCTGAGCATTTCTCTTCCAAATCGCAACCACTTCAAGATATTTTTTTTTTTAAGATATGAGGTTTTTTTTTGTGCAATGCACCCACAAAGTCCTGACTTATTTAAGCGTCTTCTTATTGTCGTTGTGGATATTTCTGCGCTTATTTGCTGTTCAATTTCAGCCCTTATTTCGCCTGAAGATAAAAATGGATTTTTTTATTGACTCTACAAATAACTCTAACTTCTGCTAAAGTGGTCTTTCATGTCCTGGGTTTCCTAGCTGGGGTTGCAAACTCCTATGTATTTTTGTACAAGTAAATTGCATAATATACCATTTTTTTTTTAGCAATACCATTTTTTGTGCAATAGCCGACATTGAAAGTTTTTCATTTTGTTAACACTGCACAATTAACCGTCTCATTACTGGTGTACGTGACATGTTTTTGCCCATTTTCGAAACTAAACCGTATCAAAATTATTACAAGTTTAACAAATTATACTCACCTTGTCAGTATAATGAAGAAAAAATATGCGCGTTTATAATTACGTGGCCAGCAAAAAAAAAAATTGTGAAAATCATATTTTTATAGCAATTTTAAAGATATTTCAATAAAATTTGGTACGTGATATTTTTTCGGCCCAAGGATGGATGGGATTGAAACTGTTGAAAATCGGACAATTATTTCCCCTGGCCCTCATACAAATGTCCTCTCGAAATTGGGATTTACCGATCATACATGTTTTAACAATGAAAGTATCTAAACAAATTTTATCACAAATGAGTGGTAAATGAAGCCAAATCACATCTACACTTCCGAAAATCACTTTAAAGAGCATAACTCTCTCAAAAATGTTGGTATCCAAATAATATTGAATGCAAATATATTTCATACGTATGCAAATAACACGGTACAATTTTATTGTGATCGGTCCATAATTAGTCGTAGCTCCAATATAAGGCCCACTTTCGAAATTCACTTTAACAATCATAAATTTCTTAAAAATTTTGGTATTCTAATAAAATTTAACACAAATAAATTTCTTATATACAGAAATAAGCACACCTAATTGTATAATGGTCGGTTCATAATTAGTCGAAACTCCCATATAAGACCCTCTCCGTAATTCAATTTAAGCTCCATAAATCGTTTAAAAGTATTTATATCGAGATAAAGTTAAACCCCCTTATTCAAAGGCGATTATTAAATTTAACAAACGTTTATTAAGACAGATTTTCATATAAATATTTGCTTAATAAACGTTTATTAAATTTAATAATCGTTTTTGAATAAGGGGGTAACACATATAATATTTATATTTACAGACATCATGATACTAAATTTTTGGATGATCGGTCCAGGTTATATTTCCCATATAACGCCTATTTCTGAAAAACGTTTTATACATTTACTGGGTGTAGGGTATTATATGGTCGGTCTTGACCGACTATACTTTCTTACTTGTTTTTAATTTAACTTAGAACTCAACGTGTTGTGCATCAACAAGAATGTTGATTATTTACTCATTGAATAACGGTAAAAATAATTTAAACAGTGCAGGTCTTTAAAGAAGCTACGCAGCGATCTTATTATATCAAAGCATCATTTCTAATTATATGGCCACCACTGTATACTTATCATTGGCACTTAACAAAAACATTAAAAATTCCAATAACAATTAAGAAGAACACAAAAAAATCAAGCAAAATTAACTGGCTTTTTCAAAAGCAAATTACTTTTATAATTTGCAATTTGTGATGCAAATTAATAAAAAGTCAACAACAACTAAACCCAAAATAACATTGTTACAATTTTTTGGATTTTTCTAATTTACACAATGTCTACTATTACCTGCACAAATAAGAAATACATATATTTACCTGTTTTCTTTTTAGTAATTTATGTTAAAATGAAAAACAAATTTCTCTTGAAAATGAATAGGCAAAATAGTTGTGCGACACACTGTATTTAGATATATGTATATCTGTACAGATATTTATAGACGTATGTATTTTGCAGTAGTAGTTTTATTTTTTAAATGCTTAATCAAAATGTTGATTACTGCAGATGCTATGAAGACCACTACACAGAGACTTATATCGCTGGCTTAACATGTAAAGGCTCTAAGTCCATATTTTACAATATTACAGGAGAGACAAACAATATTCAAACTTTTTTTTGAATAAACATTTTTGAAATCTGTAAATGCAATTTGTTTTTGTTTGTAAGACGATTCATGGTTAAATTATAGATCAAACTGAAGATGTTTGACAGTGAAACAAAACACGAAACGTGCGTCAGCTGTTTAAGCCAGTGTTGCCAAAAAGATAATAATCACAACAAAAGATAAAAATCACCCTTTATATACTTGTACATAATGAAAACAAAAATTATTCAGTCTTATTTCATTGCTGCTAAAAAAAAGTAATATTAAGTTAAATTTTTAATGGATTTAAAAGTAAGATAACTGGCGACGACTATTTTTATTCGTATGGCAAATCGTCATAAAATTTATGGTGTTTTGTAGGCAAAGTGGATTTTAGATATTGTAAGTCTTCGAACTTTCTAGTCTTTATTTTTGTTCTTTCTTTATGAAGTTGGTGTAAATCCGATCAGTCTAGTGCGACTACATTTTCATTTATTTTTTGTTGGACGTTTTTCATTCATCAGGAAATCTAAGTTTAAAATTAATTTCACCATTTGGTATTTGTATTGTATTCCTCGAATGTCCGTCACTGTGGAATCGCCTTTTCTACGAATATTTTTACAAAATTGTACATTGTTAAAATTTTAAAAAAATGAATGATCCAAATAAGTAACATCATGGCGATTAATGTCATGACTGTCAATAGTGTTGATACTCAAAACAAGGAGAGTGTAACCAATGAGAAATAATATTATGTCAATTGGTTGGACTCTCAGACTATTCCGCGTGTAACACTTGATATGTCAACATTAGAAGAAGTGAGATATTACACAAAGATGTTATAAATTGGACTTAGCGCCTTTACTCATCACTACAAAACAACAACAACAAATGAGATAAATGTATTTTTTTTTGTAATCGATGTATTTTTATTCATTGCACACAACTGCATCAAAATCTCAATTTTTAAAAAAAGTGGACTTAGAGCCTTTACATAATAAGCCAGCGATATATTTAAAGTTAAGGGCGTGGTGGAAGGTGAGCTAAATAAGGGGATTAACATGAAGAGTTTAGCTAAATTTGTAAGTAAAGTTGAAAATTATATTTTTATAATATTGTTCAAACTTGTGATTTATTTATATTTATATAAACCTTTAGTTACATTACGTCTCTGCTCTGCACTAGAATTGTTTTACCAAATGACTTCTCCTTTCTGGCTGTGTTATCAGTTTATGCTGAATTCCAAATCAGACATTGTTACATATGTATGTACATATTAACAAACATATGTATGTATATTTAAACAATATGAAAAGGGTGAGACATGCTGTTGTTTCTGTAAAATGCTATAAATTAAATTCGTATCAATAGTTTACAAAACATAATTGTTTTATTGATAAACTACAACTTTATACAACGGACTGCTTGAGTTAATTTCATAGCAAACACTTTCTGACAATCCAATTATCCAGTAAAAAGCAAAGTTGTGCTACTGCCAGTCTAAAGCAAAGTCAAATCAGCTACAAATGTCATTACTCCTTTAGAAACTCTGAGTCTAAAAATTTCCAATGTATTTGATTATAATTCTGACCGGGAAACAATTGTTAATACTATTTGTTTAAAAACGAAACCTCTAAATGACTCACCTCTTCTACAAATACGTATAGAATAAAAATATACTAAATATCCTACCAAAGCACCCAAAACCATTAATTCAGCAAATAAATTTTCAAAAATTACACAAACACTAAAGAGGACATGGTTGGCAGCCAAAAACATCTTAGACAAGCACACAGAGTAGTGTATTTAATAACCCAGTGAATTATTTTCTATCGAATGCAATGTACATATCGTTGGTCTCATGTAGAAAGGCCCTAACTCGCTATTTTTTCGAAATTAGTTTTTTTTGCGATTCCAATGCATTTAACGCAAATACACCTCCTCACAAAAATTTATTGCAATAGTGTAAAAAATAACACTTTTATAAGCAGTTGTACAAAAAAGTTACATGTTGAATATTACAGTTTTTATTATGTTTTTACCTTCTCCTGTAAAGTTTCAAATATGCGAGTTAGGGCCTTTCTACATAAGACCATCGATATGTATGTTCGTAATATCTTGACTAGATTCCTGGAATGCTGAACAATGATTTCAATAAGTCAAAACTTATCTATTGAAAGATTTATTGATGCCAGTTATGGAGACCGGTAAGCAATGAATGTTGCAGATGAATGAATTTATCCAACTATTAGAGAATAGACTTGGGAACCCTTTCTTTTTAATTCCCTGTTCTAGGAGTAAGGAGTGACTTTTGCTTTCTTCTTTAATTCAGTGAATAAATGTTTAGCAATATTAAATTCCTTTTTATAGGAGTACAGAGTGACTGTTGCTTTCTTTATCAATTCTATCAGATTAAAAAGAAAACAATTTCATTCTGTTCGTCGTGTTTTACTTTGAATGGCTCCAGTTAATATTAGAGATGCCAAACGGGACTGGTTTTGCAAAAACGGAGATTTTTGTTTCATATTAAATTAAAATGGTTTGTTAATACTAGAAACTATTTATTTATTACTATCTACAAACATTTTCTGTCCCCGTAGCTATAATTTTTAAATTTTATTAAACCATTAATAATTTAAAAACATCAACATCATTACACTGAAATATTAGATTGACATAATTAATATGTAATTTTGCTTTCAATTTCAATATTAATTTCACTCGATCTTAACAAATCTTCTTAAAAATATTAAGGCATCTAAAGTAAAGAACGATTGCCGATATTATCTTAGACATACTTTTAGAGGAAACCACCGAAGAATTAGAAAAGAACAATATAAAAATAAAATTATTGACGAAGTATGTAGACGACCTCTTTGCCATCATAAAGAAAAACGACGAGGATAAAATATTAAAATTATTCAACGGTTATCATAACAAACTTAAATTTACAATTGAGAAAGAAATAAACAAATTAATTCCGTACCTTGACATGAAGATCATACGGGAAAACAACAGAATAAATAATAACTGATGGTATATGAAATCTATAGCATCTGGTCGCATCATAAATTTCCATTACACACAACCATTGAAACAGAAAACTAATACTGCGAAAAACTTCATTAATAAAGTTCTACAATTAAGTGATGAAAAGTTTAAATCCAAAAACATAAAAACAATTAGAGAAATACCTACTACTAAACAATAACTATCCACAAAATATAATCAACGAATTAATACATAGGATAATAAATCCCACATCAGAGGAAAATAACACAAATATAAATAATACATCTGGTAGCACCAAATTCTTTAGTGTACCATATATACCAAAACTCACGGAAAACAAAAAGCTTAGGGAAATAATGAGAGAAGAAGGAATAGGTTTGGCACACAGGGCAAACAAGACAATAAATCCATTATTTACGCAGACAAAAACAAAAATCAAAAACGAAGACCAAAGCAATGTAGTTTATGAAATTAAATGTGCAGGAAAATTAAACGAGAACTGTGATAAGATTTACATTGGAACAACAAAAAGAAATTTGGGAGTTAGAATGTCAGAACACGAAACAGACATTAAAAAGCACCGGCTTTCTACTGCACTTGTCCAACACTGTTTTGATAATAACCACACAGCTGATCTCGAGAATATAAGAATATTACATCAGGAACGAAAACATAACAAAAGATTTACATTGGAAAGTTTAAGTATACAACAAAAAACAAACATCGCAATAAACAACAAGACAGACAAGGACAACGCTAATACAAATTACAATATTGCACTTGTTTAAATTTTAGTTTAATGACAACTGTGATACCTAGCATTAAGAGACAATCTACTGTGATATTTCTAATTAATTATTTTTGCATTTATTTCAAATTATATGTTATATGTCGTATTATTTGTGTCGTGAAAAACATCTTTTAATTAAAACTAAATGTAAAACTGAATAAGAAAAGATATGTAAGTCTGATTTGTTGAAATAATATTATGTGCCTTATTGTTGTTATTAAAA
This sequence comes from Bellardia bayeri, assembly GCA_950370525.1. Lineage (NCBI taxonomy): Eukaryota > Metazoa > Arthropoda > Insecta > Diptera > Calliphoridae > Bellardia > Bellardia bayeri. The sequence goes on from OX493268.1 coordinate 64,661,350, forward strand.
TATTGTTATTTTGTTAATGTTGCCAGATTTAATAAAAATTCATCCCCTGAAGATGTTGGCAAAATACCAACGAAACGTCGGATAGAAAATACATAAATAAATCAAGTCTTTTATTTACATTTAGGAGGAAAACTGACCTTAAAAGCCTGTTAGAAATAATTTCTATAAAAACCAAGATAATTAATAAAAAAGGTCGATTAACTTATAAAATCAATCTTGATTTGAGTTTGTTAACAATATATCTATAAAACTAAAGATAAACATCGTTCACATCGTTTGTGGGCAAAGTATTCAGCAAATTGTTGTATGCTGATTGCATAAACGTTATCGGAAAAATGTTCAGAAAATGTCTAACAACCGTGTAACTTAAAATTTTTATCTTCCAACGTTGTAAGAAACCCAAGATTGCACAAGTAAATTCTCAACAACGAAGAATGTATGAAATGATATCCATTATCACTGATATCGTATGATAGATGATTTCTATTTCATTTCGTAAAAGCTTTTACTCACAATTTCGCATTCAGTTGAAATTCTTCTCAAACATCAACTTTGCAAGTTTTGAAGACTTTAAGAGTAATACAAATGGAACATTTTAAATATCCAAAAGGTACGGTCACACTTGGCAAATATGTACTCAAAATAGCGTAACCACTTAATTTAGCACAAATTTGTTGACGTTGTCTACTCTAACAAAAGTTTTGCAAGATCAAACAGCATAAAATAAAGTAGAACTAAATATTTGTTGCGTATTGTACTAAATAAACGAAGTTTTTTTTAATAAAAAAACGAGTTCAAAAATATGTATTTTATTTAATAATTACGTCTTTTTGACAAATATATGCCAAGTGTAACTGTACCTTAACACAAGAAGTAACCTAAATGACTTTCCACATCCGCAAGCTAATACAGACCTCTATTTCTCTATTTCAGCGAAACTCATGTCACTTTAATTTGCCTACTCATTTTTGTGTTACGCACAAAAATGTTGACTGGGAAACTAAAGATACTTAAATGAAAATAATATTAAAAACAAGGAATGAAAATAAAGGAAAAATAACACAGCTAAACTGAAATGAACAGAGTAGAAATTAAAGCAAAGTAAATGAACAATACCGAACTCATTTAAACTTTAAAGCTCAAATGTCGTGGAGTTGCACTTAATTAACAAATTCATATACTGGAGAAGAGTGAGTGTACAAGAGATGAGCACTAAACATAACCTCAACTGACACTAACTACAAAAACAACAACGACACACGCACACTATTCTAATAACATTATGTTGTTGCAGACAAACGTTCGTACCTACATGCAATTTAACAACAACTGTGATGATGATGACGACGACGACGATGATGATAATGACAACAAAAGGAAAAAGGAGAGTAAATATTAAACCCTCACATACTCTCTCAAACATACACACACATTAAAAACAAGTATGTATGTACATATGTACTCTAGTAAAGGAAGTGGAAAAGAATTCGTTATGGGAAATAAATTGAAATGCACGTAATGAAAACAAAAACAGGAATTAATAGTAAGAGCAAGAGTGTTGGAGCAGGAAAGATATATATAAATACACTACATAGTTTTGAGAATAACTTAAACACGTTTAAGTTAAAATGAAAACACTATATTAATGCTAGGCTCCCTTTTATATAGCGCACACACAACGGAACACTTAAGGGTATTTGCTTCTGGTTGTTTTTGTTGTTGTTGTTTTGCAGTTATATTTATCTCTCAAATGTTCAGTCATCTCTTTCTGGCGTTGGTTGGAGAAAAAAAAAACTGTAAAAAACAACAAGCACGAAGACGAAAAAAATTTTAATGTAGTCAAACATGTTGAGTTTTTCCTAATAAGCACACCCATTCGACGTCGACGTGTGAAGCTGGCGCATACATTTGCGTACGGCACATTTGAAATGTATTGTATGCTTTTAATATTTGCGCTCTTCAGTTACCTAACGCGTTCTGAGTTGTTATAACCGTAAAGCGGCTATACTGCACGTCTGTTGTTGTTCTGTTTTGTTGTTGTTTTTATTGCTTACACCGTAACCGCATTAGCTCTTCATACTTCATACATTAATACCAACGATTTGTTGTTAAACTGCAAATTGAGTTGATGTTGTCGTTGTTGTTGTTGGTTGCGTTGTATGTGCATGCATCTGCATGTGTGTTGTTTTAGTTATTTATTTAGTTTTTTTTGGTTTTTGGCATAAAAAAAAACAAATAACATAAAATTGAATTGAATTAGTGTTAATGGTATTAGATCATTGAATTGGAATTGTTGTTGAGCTAAGAGTTTGTGTCTGTGTGTAAAAAGGCTTAAATGAGCAATAAAAACCAAAAAGTCAAACAAATCAATGAATTTTAATCACTCTAATTATAATTTTTATTGAAATAACGGTTTATTTTAATTGCGCGTATTGCGTGAACGTCAACGTTAAACAGTACCTACAATGATGGCAAAAACTTGCCGACGGCTTTTTCACAGCTAAACTTTTTTCTGTCGCGTTCCTATAACTTAATAAAAACTTAACTAAAAATCAAAATAAAAAATATTAAATATTCAACGCTAATAACAAAAAAAAAAAAAAAAAACCAACAATAAAATATCCTTCTAAAAGTGTTTAGTTTTTGTGTCACTTATATACATGCCATAACATGCACCCGGACTTTAGTCTGGTGTTGCAAAAGTGTGCTTCAAATTTAAGTTTAAAGCATAAACAACCCATTTTATTTAGTGCGTACGTTAACGGTAAAACTATGTCTGCCTCGACGGCTGAAATGTCTAATAATTCGCCCGACGACAACGAAGATCTAGTACGCATTGTAAGCGATGAGGAAGATGAACATGAGGCAGAGGATAACGGTCAGTTCCCCCAGCACAATACCGATCAGGAGGAGGACGACAATATTAGTTTGTGTAGTGAACTTTCGGTGGGTAAGGAAAATCCTGGTGACGAAAGACAACCTAGCATGGAGGATGAGGAGATTTTGGATATTAGTGATACACATTCAAATACTTCCACGGAAGATATGCAACATTCTCCCTCGGTATCCTCTCAGGATGCCGGCATAAATCCTTTTGCCTTGGCCAACACTTTAAGATTTCCCGTGCCTTTTGGCCTGCAACCAAATGCCGCGGCTACAGCAGCAAGTATCTCTCCTTTCCAAGAAGAGTTCCTAAGAAAATCACATCTTTATGCTGAAGAATTAATGAAACATCAAATGCAATTAATGGCTGCCGCCCGAGTTAGTGCATTTTCATTGCGTTCGAATACATTACCTCAGCTGCATCATTCACATCAACTATCCTCGACTCCCAATCTAGTGCATCATCTTAATCCTTTAGCTAAAATAGGCCAATTAAGTGCAGCCGCTGCAGCTGCCCTCTCAGCGGCAGCTCAGCAAAATCATAAACCTTTAAATCATGCTCACCATACTCATCATATGCTACAACAGCAGCAGCAGCACCAACACCTGCATCATCAATATGATACCTTGGCCAAATTAACGGATCTTAGCAAACAACATTCACCTATCACGCCCTGCTCCACCAATACCAACACCACCCAGCACATGATGTCCACTCTCAACCAATTGCAGACCCAAATGCAGGCTCATTTACCTGGTCTGTTGCATGACAATAACGATAATCTTCACGAAAGAGCTTTAAAATTTAGCATAGACAATATACTTAAAGCCGATTTTGGACGCTCGAATAGTCTGGACTCACCACCCCAACTAAGAAAGACCAGCCAGCATAAATCGCATTCACACAGGCAAAAACTTAATACCACCACATCATCGTCCTCCTCATCCACGGCCTCCAACACAGTGCTAAATGACTCACTGGAGCATTCTGCCCAATCCTTGGTCCACAATATATCACCTTCGACCCAAACTTTCTCCTCCTCTTTGGCTACCATCTGTACGAATAGCAATGATTCGAGTAGCACGGCTGTAAGCAGCAGCTACAGTAGTGCTAATGGGGCTGCAGACTTGGTGAAATCGTCACCATCTCAAACTCCAACCTTGTCACCGGGTTTTTGTGCGACATTGGAAAACGGTGGCAGTGGGGGTAATAAAAATGCTTCTAACAAAAACGAGGAGAGTTCAACGGCTACATCGACATCTGCAACGGGCACGGGGAACGGTCCCATAGTATGGCCAGCTTGGGTTTATTGTACGCGTTACAGTGATCGTCCTAGTTCGGGTAAGTTTGGTGAATTTGTTACTAATTTCCAGTGTATAAGATTTGTGCAATTAAAAGATTTATTGCCGACGGCAAAAATATAAAATGGAAAGTGTAGTTTTATAAACTAGTAGTGATTTCATTAAATATATGTATGTAGTTCAGTTTATATCAATTTTATAATGATTTTAATTGAATAATAAGTTGGAAAATTAAGATTTCTTTGGAAACAAACATTCCAATTAGAATTGTGTTGTGTAGTTGGATTTTAAAAAATAAGAAATTTTGGGGTCTCTTTTCAAATTAATTGTATGTCCAGTTTCACACTCTTCAATTTCGACTCGTCAAGGCCAGTATTTTTGGTTGAAAAGGGGAAAGAGAATAAAAAACGGTACTAGTCAATTTTCTTATTTCCTTTTTTTTCTTTCATGCATGTTGATTTGCTTTAATAAGTACGAAAATTGAATTGACATGTGTGAATGAAATGGCAAGTTCAAAGGAGAAGAAAAACTGGTCAGCTAAAATTGAAGAGTGTGCAACAACACTATTAAAGCAACTAAATAGCTTTAATCAAATTTAATGGCGATGAACTACATACTTTGAATGATAAAATGCTCAGTACCAGAAATTTATTACTTAATTGTGGGCACATCTTTTTACTTCGGACAGAATTATTCGTTTAATTATATTGCAAGGAACGTGAATATAGCTAAAGCATATCGGCGTGAGGCTAGGGTTTAAAATTTGAATAGGAATCTATCATTTGATTGGCTCTTTGATCTTTACATTAAATAAATTAAGACTTTTCTACTCAGGAGAGTTTTTGAGTTTTCTAAACAAGCATTTTGAACAAAAATCTTGCTTAATTTTTTGGGATAAAGTATTTCGAAATATTGTAGCGTTTGAATACATTGTAATAATATTATGTTTCAATTCGTAAACGTGTTTATCGAAAGTCATACGACAAAATACTATTTTTTGAGATTTTGTTTTACACCAAATGGGGTGGGGGGAAATCATATTTGGTCTGGTTGTAACTAATATTGTTAAAACGTACTAGAGCTTATTGTGAAATTAAGGCATCTTGAATGGATCCACTTTTAAACATATTTGAACTTATCGTTGGCAAGAAGTCTAAAGAAATATGAATAAAATGTTTTTTTGTGTTCTTTGACTGTTAAATGTTTCAATGTACCTGTACTTAGTAGAAGTTGACTGAATTCGAATATTGAAATGAGAAAAATCATCTTTTAAACGTTAAAGTTTCCATTGGTCGATAAAAATGTTTCACAAATTGTGAAACATTTGTGTGTGGTTATTTAAAAGTCGTATGTGTATGACATCGTGAAAGCAGACTTATCCTGGATCCTAGAATACAAACATCAGCTGACAAGCAAAATTCAAGAATCAACTGGACTCTCACAACACGCAAAAGAGAGCGGACATACCGTTGATTTTAAGAGTGTGAAAATACTTGACAAGAAGAAATCCGAAAATAAGAGATACACATTGGAGAGTTTGAGAATACAAGAACGACTATTGAACACTCTCAACACAAAAGAAGATAGAAATAATACTAAGCTCCAATACATGCCTGCAATTAATTATAAGTAATAGTTCTGTGATATCCGTAGTTATAAGTTTGACGATTCTGTGATTTATTTTATATTTATACAATTGTAATTATTTATTCATTTATTTTAATTAACTTGGTGTCGTGTTATTCCCGTTTTAATTACAATATATTTTTAAATAATAATAGCTCCTGAAGAAGTCGAAAACCCACATCGACGAAACGTAGAGCAAATTGATGAAGTAAATTGTTTCATTTACATCATTTAAAGAAGAAAATATAATTGACCGAAATTAGCCCGTAGGGTTAATATCCAAAACATAATAGAAATCGGTAATTGGTCATAAATATAACCTAAAATTCAGTTTTATTTGTTTGTCCATTGTAATTGATTTATTCAAAATGATATACATATCACCATTTGTTTTAAACGATTTTTTTTTAGCTGAAACTCAGATAGGAAAAGGCCATCCCCGAAGTTACATTGTGTTGGTACAAAGAAATATCGCATAAATAACGTAGACATGAAATCTAACCAACGTACCATGGCTCTTAAACAAGTGACTCTTTGGGCATTATAATCTTTGAATTAACTAGCTTAAATACAAATAGGCTTTAGAAAAGACCAATGACTCTTATTTTTAAACTCACATCAAAAACTGATTACATTGATGTCATTCTTCGATGCCTGATCAAGCGCTGTTTATATTAAGAAATTTTTGAGACTTACTTAATAACATTTTGGCAAAATGACATGTTTATTTCGTTAATAACGTAACGGATCAGTGGTGTTAAATCGCATGTTAGGAGTGCTCAATTACTAGTTGAATTTTATGAAATTATGATATCGGAAAATTTGGTTTGCATTAAATTCATAGTTTCATTGTGACCGTGTGACCGTCCTGTTGAAACCAGATGTCAGTCAAATCATCAAAATCATCAAAAAATGAGTGATATCAAAATCATGAACACTTTTTATTAACTAAATTATTAGTGATCAGCACTCTTTTGTATTACTACTTATTGTTTTTAAATCACACAAAAATCACACAAATGTAGAATCCATCAGCCTATTGTCGAATATTTCGAAACTATTTGCATGAGCAAGTTGAAAACAATTGTATTCCGAATTTGGATTTAGAAGAAAACACAATAGTACTATCGACATTTCTCAAGCATTTGTGAAAGTGTGGCAGGACGATTTTATTACAAATTGAAACTAAATTTACCCGCAAACACACATAAGCTATTGGAAAGTTGCTTAACTGGTCGAACATTTAAGCTTAAAGAAGGTGACTGAATCTTTATTTTCCGCACAACTTATTAAAGCAGGAGTTCCCGAAGAACGTATCCTGGGACCCTTCATATACTCGATACATATATCTGATAATTCTGCTATTCTAAGCATTCACGAAAAACCTTAAGAAGCATCTCGATACCTACAAAATCATATATTTGAGTTAGAAATATGGTTAAAGCAATTGAATATAAAAGTTAATGAGCAGAAATGTGCACATACGATAACCTTTAAATTGCGTAATGTTCTCTTTATATCAATAATCAAGCAAGAACACAACAATCCCAAGTTAAATACCACGGTGTGCATTTCAAACCATCTTACATGGAAATCCCATATATTATGTCCTGTGGTTCCTAGTAGGAACAAAGGGCCGCACAATGCACAACGCACATGGAAATCCCATACAGATGCAAAATTGACCCAAATGAAATTGAAATTAAACCAAATAAATTGGCTCATTGGCAGAACTCTAAGCTTAGTTTAGCTTCTAAACTCTTACTTTGTATCACGATCTTAAAACCTATATGGTGTTATAGAATACAGCTATGAAGCTAAATCAAGAGAATAAGGTGGGTGGTCAAGCAACTCGTACTTAAATTCGTGAATTTTAGCCATTGTTAAAACACTCTTGTGCGCTGGTGCGTTGTCTTGATGACAAATTATTTTTTTGTGTTCTAAGCCAGGACGTTTTTGTCGAATTTTTACATTTAATTGATCCAAAATTTTGCAATAGTACTCTGAATTTATTGCTTTACCCTTACCTGACTGACTGTTTGCAAAGTCAATAAAATACCTTTGAAGTCCCACAAAACCGTTGCCATAACCGTACCTGCCAATTGAATTGTTTTTCTCTTCTCTAGGGCACTTTCTCCAGCTTCAGTCCATTGCTTGGATTTTTCTTTAGTCTTTGGAGTATAGTGGATCCATGCCTCATCAACAGTTCTGAAACGATGCTTAAAATCCATTTTATGTTTCTTAAAACGATCCAAACAAGCTTGAGAAATTTTCATTCTTAAAAAAAGCGGCACCCATCTTGCAGAAAGCTTTTTCATCTGTAGTTTTTCATGCATTTGTCATAAAACTGGTCGTTATTGACAGTCTGTGGAGGCTATGTTGTGGTGGTTTCTGTCAATTCTATGTTTTAGTATTCAATCACTGAAATCAAAAGTCAAGTTTTACGAACCAGCACTGTCCATATAATAAAACTTGATCATCAAAATGAATGTTTGTTTGAGCCAATGTCATCATCAGCTATTATCTCTCATGAACTGACTGCAAAGATCTTGATTAAATTCCTTTATAACTTTTTTGTGGAGTTTTCAAGGTCAATTTACATATGTACATATATTAAATAAAGCAGGATCTATGCGGCAGAGTAATTGAAGTAAAGTCGAATCGGATACTTGAACGATAACGATTGAAATAAATAATGAATTTCGTTAATACTTCACACATACATATGTATGTAGCTTTCACTTTAATAACGAGCTGTCCTTATTGGAAAACTCTATACTCGTATATATGTAAAGGATTCAAAGGCAATGCTTTAAAATAATTAATAGCGAATTTTTAAAAAAAAGTTTTATTTGTAATAGTTCTGAAACCATAAACATTATTTAAGACTCTGGTTAATATTTAGCAAGAGACTACCATTGAAAATGTATGTATTTTGAAAAGGTCTCAACGATTTAAGGTTTAAGTTCAAACGAAAATCGATTAATGTTTGTATATTTAGAAAAAAAGTACATCCAACAACTGTTGGGTGATTGCTGGCAAAATGACATAGTGTATTTTTTTTTTTAATTTTTTTATTCTATAACACAGATAAAAAACCTAACCTTATCCAATGTCTACCTATATAATTATTAGCTACGTATACATACATACGTAAACTTTCAAAATACTGAAACAAAGTTTTATTATTTAAACTTTACACACAAAAATTATTAACCACAGATACAATATGTATGTAACTTTTTTTAACATACATATGTAATTGCTATTAAAATAATAAATTTTCTCAAAAAAAAAACAAAATGACATTTTTGTAACCATTAATTATTTATATCGATCAAAAGTATGATCTCTAGTTTAACTAAAGAAGAGACAAACCCAAAAAATGACATTACAGGAAACAAAAAACATTTTATTGCTTATGAACTTGCTTAGTTATGCTTAACCCTTTTGAAACCACAAAATTCATAAGCCTGTAATTTAAAATTAGGAAATATGGCGTTGCTTTTTTCTTTGGTGTTTTTTTTTTTTTTTTGAAATCAAAAATTGTTTTTTAATTTCTTGCTTGATTTAGTTTTAATTTCAATTATAACAGCCCGCATTTGTTTAGTTATGAATTAATATACAATTATGTACTCTTAAAAAAGAAAGAAAGAAATATGTGAAGAAAAAAAAAATTAATTCATAATTGTATTTGGTTTGGTTACTTACACCATCGCCATAGCCATCATAACAACATCGTCATCACTTTGGAGTTTATTGTAGTTTAGCTTCAAATATTCCCCATGGTGTTATAAACCATAAACAAATTATTAAGTGCCAACAATGTTGTCGTTGTTATTATTGCTGTTGTTGTTGGTTGCTTGGAGAGTATGTACTGGAGTAGAGTGAGTGAATGAGTGGAGTATAAAGTGGTTTACAACAAGACCACTTTACCATTACAAAACATCATCAACACAATAACAACACAACAGTAACATCAACACACAACGACAACAACTTTAACACATAATAGGCGTTAATATTGTATTATTATATATTGTTGCTATTGTTTGGAGTATGTAGGGATTATAATAAGATTTCATTACATTGCACAGCCATACATCCATATGTACGAGTAAGTACACACATATGTACTTCCATACGTATATAAACACATACAGTGTGTTAGGTCAGTCTTTTGACAAATGTTTCTTAAAAAAAGACGTAACCACTAAGTAAAATATATTTACATTTTTTAATATGTAATTTCAAAAACTTATCTTATTTAGGACAAGTCACACAAACAAATTTAGTTTTTAATTTATTTGATACTGTTTGATCTTGCAAAACTCTTGTAAGAGTTAAAAACGTCAAACAAATTTGTGCTAAAACAAGTGGTTATGCTTTTTTGAGTAAATATTTGCCAAATGTAACCGTACCTTAAGAAATGTGGTTACGCTTTTTTGAGTAAATATTTGGTATGTTACAATACCTTTACAATAACGATTTTAGCAGCAAACTCATTTCACCTCTAGACTTAAAATTTCGGGTCATTGTTGAACTTTTGCTGATAATTTTGTAAAAAAAAGTATAAGAAGTTTAGAAGGCGACACAGTTTAAATTATGGGCTAAGGTGAAATGGTATGAACAATTATGAGATTTTTAGCTGAAATTTGTAAACTGGGTTCACAATATGGCCCCTTCCATAATCCCCAACGCGGAATAAACCAAAAACATAATGAAATCTTGACAAATTAAATAGTTTGAACCGGTAAAACAAATTTCACATTTTATAGCGATTAATGCGGAATAAATGTGTAAATTTTGTTTCTAATAACAGCATTTCCACATTCTAGAACGCGACATTTGTACGCCTTTAAATTAAGAAATCTGAACAAATGTTACAATGTTTTAATTTTTATTAAAATGCTACAAGGAAGGATTTTGTAATTTCCAATATATTTATAGAATCCAGAACGCTACATAATCTTAAGAATTGTTCGTAGTGGTTCCATACTTCGATACAATTTTAAAACTTGGTAGCAGAAATTTGAGGGTTTGTAGATGTTTCTAATATATTAGTAATAATCATGGAAACCAGAACGCTACAAAAACTATAATTAGTTTTCGACTGTATTTAGAAAAATTAAACAAATCTGCGAATTGGAAGCTAATTTTTAAGCGTTTTTTTTTAACTAAATAGAAATACAAGAATGTGGATTTTCATTGTAATGCGTTTGAATAGCTTTTTTTAGTTTCAAATATATTTCCTTGTTCCAGAGCGCGACATTCGTAGGTCTTTGAAACGATAAAATAAAAAGAAATCTTAATTTTTTTATAATTATTTGTTCGATATTTTTTTAATAACAAAATAAAGATTTTGAAGTTTTATTATTTATAAACAGGAAATCCAGAACGCTACCAAAAAAAAGGACTCGGTTTAGACTAAAAAATAGAGAAACAAATTGGAGCGATTTTTCTAAACTAAAGTAAAATAATTTAGCTATTGGTAGTTGTGGTGTAAAGACATTTGAATTAGTTTTTTTTATAGCCTATAGTATAATTTAGCTAAGGCGACCAGATTTTGGAAAAGAAAAAAGATGACTAAGAAAAATAGTAAAAAATTTATTTCAATTGAATGCATGGTGCAACTATACAAGGTGAGTGCAGTAGCCCAGCTGACTGACTTTGTTCACAATTTACTTATGTCAAAAGTAATACTTTGTTAAGTATTTTTGACAGTAGTACATTATTTTACACAAACAAAATGCCTGTTGTTTCTGTTTTGTGTTGTATTTGTTGTCGATTTGCACTCACCTTGTATAGTTGCACCATGATTGAATCTTTACATTTTTTACATATTGTTACCATTTACTATTTTGAAAAGCGAAAGTTCAGGCAGTAAGAGTATGAACAGGACAGGCACGACACGGCGTTTGTGAAGTAAAATTTTATTTTATTTGTTAAAGGTGGCGATTCTCATTCTACTTAGAAACCGTGCCGTGCTTGTTCTGTTCATACTCTAAGCTCAATGAAAACAAATATTGATCATGCATTTAAAAATAAAGATGGCAAAAGATGACTGAGTATGAAATAGATGACTGAAAGAGGACACAAATTTTATAGATGACTGCGAGTTCAAATAGATGATTGTCCTCCAAAATAGAGGACGTATGGTCACCTTAATTTAGCACATGTCTTTTATAACGCGACATACTTCCCCGTCATGTTTATAATACGAATTAGTAACAGTAATTTAAAAACAGCTTTGCAATTATTGCTTTTATTATTTATTGATAACTTATAAAATACCTTTTCAATAAATTCAACTTAAACGCTTTAATCAAACAGTAAACCAGAAAAACATTGCCATAACGAACGAGACACACTTTGAAATTTAAAATAAAATGTTTGTTGTGATTGCTATAAGCCCTACAATGTTTTTAGTTAAATCCACTAGACTTTGATTTCAACTAAAATTTTCATTCATCTGAGTAGTCAGCACACAATAAGAAATTTTAATTTAAATACAAGAACGCGACATAATATCGTGAACATCAGCAAATAAAATATATGTGAAAAAGTCCATTAAAATATTAATAAATAAATCTATTTTCAGTTTTCCGGCCAATTTTCTCATGATAACAACTAAAATTATATTATAAAAAATGGGAAATTTTGAATAGAATTGTTTATTTAAAGAAAATTTATTTAAAATGCACTTGAATTAACCGTTATGTGGAAGTAAAAGCTTAATTATCCCTAATAATCAATCTAAGAGACAGTTATAGAATATATTCACAACGTATACCAGCTCCACTTGAGCAAAAAAATATACATATTCTTACATTTAGAAAAAAGCGCTTCTTAGAAGCAATAGCGCAAACGAATAAGCGAGATAGAAAAGATATGCTTAAATTAAAACATAATAAAACACAAACACAAACCTGCTTCCAAATGAGAACTTACCATGCAAACACTAAGACTTTTGAGTCAAAGCAAAAAAGGGACAACTATATCTGCGATGTGTAAAATAAGCAATTGCTACTTCTACATACATTACAAAAATGGCAAAAGTGGACGGTATACATCCTTACCATAATCGTAAAAAGAACGATAATCAGTAATCACTTATATTTGCCAACAAAGACCGATAAATCTATTTTTATAGAAAAACCTAAAATCAGCTGCAGATCCTTAAATATTGTTTAACTGCAAAGCAGTAAAATATTCAACAGAGAATTAAATGTAAATGTCTAATAAGTTAATACTTACATTTATATGTATATATCAAATATAAATAAGCCATTACTTAAGTACTTCTAGGTAATGCGGGAGCTATGCCTCTTTTAAATGGTAATTACTAAAATTGTTTGCTGGTCAGTTGAACAAAAAATCTTATCTAATTAAAATAATTCTTAGTAAAATATTATTTATTTTCCTTTGTTCCAAGACTTTGTCCACACACTGTAACCATAAACTGTTATACTTATTATACCACTAAAAATCTACTAAAAAGATGAACGTTACAAATATGAAATTTATATTTTTGATCTTTACAAATCCTCTAACTGCCATATAAAATTCACTTAAACAAAGAAACGACCAACAGAATATCAAGAACCCTTATAAAAACGTTTTAACAAATGATGATGACTACTTCCACTTTGGATAATGTTGTTGCTACAACTACAACTAAGATGATGATGATGATAATGATTATGATTAAAGCTTTTTCTCTACATCCATCATCTTTTTCTTTGGTATTTTTCGAGGGTGGTTGTTAGAATTGTAATGAATTTTTTTTGCTGTTTGCTGTTGTTATAGAACATTTATTGTGGTTGTAAAACATGTATGAAAAATCGTTGAATTATGATTGTGGTAAATTAAAACCAAACAAACCCAAACTGGAAATGGTATGAAAGCAAATTGCTAGAAGCTATGGGGGAAAAAAACTAAACAAACATAATTAGGTTGGGAAAGTTATTTGAAAATAATGGAGTGTTTTGTGTGTGTGTATGTGGTTTGTTTGAAGAGACATTATTAAATAAGATTATTTTTGGTTTATATGCTAAATGGTACTTAGCAGATATACTTGCATACATACAACATACATATTTAAGATTTAGTTAAAGAAGAGGAATTTGTGGTATAAATTTTTCTACATACTCGTATGGGTATTTCCACAGAAACAACATATAAGTATTCTATTAATTTTTTTTTTATAATACCTCTTCAAAACCCTAGACTCAAATTTTTCAACAACAATGTACTAAACAACCTAGCGGAGCCTTTAAGTATTAGATGGTGCGATTTTATCGAATACCTGAACGCAACAGGCTAGATATAGTACCCATTACCTACTAGCACCTGAAAAAGATCTAGTCCTATCATGTATTCAACGAAATCAAAAGATTTCACTTGAATGCTTCCAGGTAAACCAATCAATCCAACCAATTTTAGTCTAGTTTTAGTTGTTATCAGTAGAAAATTAGTTCGAAAACTAAAAAAAATATTTTTTCTATTACTTGCTACTTTTAATGCCATTTTCTTTTTAGTATTTATTTTACACATTTTATAAAATCTTTCTATCAACCAAAAAATTATCAAATTTGAGTTTGTTTAGGTTCCAATGTCGCGTTCTTGTATCTAAAGCAGTATATCTCATTGGATACTTTTGTAATCAACTGGCAGAAACTTTTAAATTAAGTCCAAATTTAGTGGCTTTAACTTAAAAAAAGTTAAAAATAAGTTACTGCAAATAATAATCCCTGCAAATTCAAATCAAAATTAAGTGGCTTTAACTAAAAAAAGTTAGTGCAAATAATAATCACGATAAATACTTCATTTTGATTTTTCACTTTGGTATTTATTTTACACATTTTATAAAAACTTTCTATCAACCAAAAGAAATTAAATCTGAGTTTGTTTAGGTTCCAATGTCGCGTTCTTGTATACGAATAATAATCACTGTACTGCAAATAATAATCACTGCAAACATTTCATTTTGTATTTCAAAGTGTGTCGCGTTCTTAATTGTAAGTATATTTTTCAAATACATAAATTCCATTATTTTATCTACTAAAATTATTATTATTTTTTGTTATATACTGTACAATTTAATTTATTATAACATCCTAAGCAGCTCACTGTGAGCGTCACAGCTGGATATTTACAAAAAAAATCCATATGACAAAAAACATTTTTTTTGGTTACATTCACACCTCTTTAATTAAACAATTATTTATTTCAAAATCATTAGTGCAAAAACAAAAAATAAAACCTGTAAAGTACATTTAAAATAATTTGAGTTTAATTATTACATCATTGCAACAAAAAAAAAAAGTATTAAAACAAACACGGATTTCAAGATTTATATCTTTTCAGTTGGTGTTTTTTAAAACAATTAAAAATGACACTTGCATTACGTTTGACGTACATACGTATACAAAATGTACACAGAAAAAAATAAAAATGAGTTTCAATTAAAATATTTGTGGAATCAATTAAAAATTTAATTGAAAATGATACTATCAATTAAAAAAAATGTGAGATTTAATTGAAAATATCAGAAAAAGTAATTGAATCAATTAAAATTTTAATTGAAAATTATTTTAAAATCAATTAAAGGTTTAATTGAAAAAAAACATGATTTTTTTTCTGTGTATACAGTTTTATCATTACTATAAATGAAAAAAAACAAAACAAATAAATAAAATCAATTGTTTATTAACAAAGGTTTCTTAAAGTTTGTTTTTGAAACCCTTCACTGCAGGAGCTGTATATTAAAGTATAAATTTACACAAACTGGTTGTTAAAATGTTTTTTATTAGGGGAATGTAGCGTTACCTTTTTATAGAAACTTTCATAAAAAAACACTTGAAATTAAAGTTCTAGAACAAATGGCTAATTAATAGCTTATAGATCGATTAATACTTATAGAAGCAAAATCTAAAAGAAATAGCGTATTGTTACCTAAGAGACAGTTTATATAATCCATTCCAATTGTATACCAACCAACTCTAGGAAAAAAGCATTTGTTTTCTTGCACTTAGAAAAAAGCGCTTCTTAAATGCTGTAATGTAAGTGAATAAATGATCAACTGAAAGACAGCAAAAATGCCAAAGCTTAAAAAAAATTCATCAATTCAAATTGAGCATTACCATACAAAAATCATGTCTTCTTAGTAAAACTTAAACTAACCAAAATCTATATAACTTAGTATCAGTAAAGGCACAACTACTTAAGAAAAAAAGCATTTGTTTTCTTGCACTTAGAAAAAAGCGCTTCTTAGATGTAGTAGTGTAATCCAATAAATGATCAACTGAAAGAGAGCAAGAAAAGCAATTTCTAAAGCTAAAACAGAAAACACACCATACAAAAATCATTTCTTCCTATTTAAAATTAAACTAACTAACCACAAACTAGATAACTTAGGGTCAATAAAGGGACAACCACCTCTACCATGTAGAGTAAGTAATTTAACTTCTACTTATACATACATACGTATTACAGAGCACACGATAATCTGTGACAACTTATACTTTCCACTAAATATAAATTTTTATATGAAAAACCTAAATTCGTATGTGGATTTTTCAGTCTTAGTTCAGACTGGTAAAGGGCGATGGTCTGTGATCATTTATATTTTTCAATATATGAGAAACATAAAATCCTTATAGATCATTAGATATTGCTCTAATCAAAAAAGAGCGATCATAATCATGCGATCAGTGATCACTTATAATTCTTACTTAAAATAAATTTTTATATGCAGGACCTAAAATTAGCAGTAGATGATTAAATAGTTGTCTAATAAAAAAGAAAGATAACCCCAATATTAGTGGTCCAACAGGAAAATCAACGATAATCTGATCTGTTATATTTTCCACTAAAAATTAATTTTTATATGAAAAAACTAAAATCTGCTGTATATCCTTAAATAGTGGTTATTTGGAAAAACAAATAATAATCTTGGATCACGTATAAAGAATGATTTTTCAGCAACTCTTTATAGATCGTTCTATCGACCCAAATAAAGATTTCATACATTTTCCTATGTGTGTGTGTGTGTTTTTTTTTTATCAAATTCTAAATCTTTTTTTTCACCAAAATATATTTTTTTTGTTTTATTAAAAACATAAAATCGGTTATAGAACCTTAAATAGTGGACCAATCGTTAAAAGAGAAATTATCTATAATCACTTATATATATGCTGAAAAGTCGTTTCTAGTTATAAGTCCACCACTGTATATTTTTCAACAAAAATCAATTTTTGTATAAAATCTCTAAAATTGGCTGTAGATTGGAAAAAGAAGCAACTTAACAACCGTGAAAAGTGCTAAATCACCTGGGTTCTATCTACAGTTATAATATGAAATAGAAGTGAAATTTTCACTAAGTTCGTGTTCTAAATTTAGTGAAAATGATTTGAAAAGTGAATTAGCATTTCCAGTTTATTTCAGTGTGGAATGAAAGTTTCACTTGTTGTCTAGAACGCCTTGAAATTGGAATTGGAAACGATTTCAGTTTCACTTCGTAGCGGAATAAAGAACCTAGGCATATATCTTAAAGGATTATATGTTGCCTATATCTGAAGTTACCAGCTGATTTTTGTATACGATTCGTTCGAATTAAGTTTTTTCTTGCACACACTAACATTTGTTTCTAACGAATTGCTAGAGATATTTTGCATACAATCTGTGTATGACACTGTGCAAATCAAACATACATTGTATGCAGACACATTTTATATAAAGTGCAAAGTAAAGTAAGTGTCATTTTGAATTGCAAGTGGTGCTGCCACAAATTGATCACAATTAAATATTAAGCTGCACTCTCTGGCAACTACATACACAAACACTAACATTATGTATTGTTTTTTTTTTTCTATGTTAAACTCAGTCTCAATACTGATACTCACACTGTAACATATTTATGCCAGGCTGTATGCCTGACGTTCTGTCTATCTATTAATGCGATACAATCAAAATGTTGTTTATCGCCGTCATCTATAGTAAGTATGAAGAAATCGGTACTTGCATTCAGGGTTGGAAAATTGAGTACGTTTATGTTACTGTCTTAAGCGAATAATTTTAATGTTCACGAATGGGTTAAATACGTAATTTTTAATGGAAGACATTTGTTTATGCCTTTAACAACATAATTCTAATAGCAGTATTTTAGAGGTACTATTATCTCTCTATAATATTTAATATATTACAGGCAACATACTGGTCATCTTTTATTTACAGCCACAGTAACAAAGACCATAAGCTGGGTGTCTAGTCTTCTTTGAAATTTTGTGATTTTATTACTATTTCGGAGAATTTTAAAAAGTTGCACATTTAATAAAAGTAAATAATTAATAAAAAATAGTTTTTTTTTCATGTGTTTTATTGTCTTACGTTTATACGCAAGTATTAGTCACTAATCCAGTAATTTTTGAATTTTATAATTATTTTTGTAGAACATGAAATTTAGTGTTTGTGTCTTGTGAGCTACAATATGCGAAAAAGGACCTGCTTTATATGCATAATAAATGATGAAGATATCGCCCAAAGACTTCAAGCAGGTGAAGAAAGTGAAGACAGTTTAACTAATCCTGACTTAGCTCTGGATTTATATGAGTTTCTTGAAGTGTGTTTGGAAGATGAAATCGATCTCTCAATGTTAAACAATGACGACATTAATTCTTATCATGAAAAAGAACCAACACCTTCCAGTTCCAATATTCCAAATCCGATAAGTCCTACCGAAAAACGACACAAGCCTGAAATAAGAACATTGCAGTGGAGAAAGATGAATCTTAACCTAAATGCACAGCAGCTCACTTTCAATGGCAACGAATTGTTCAGTTCTGATATACATATTAGAATTCGAAAATCCTATACAGTTCTTTTTGCACTTTTCTGAAAATTTCTGCAGAGACAAATCTGTATTTGACACAAAAAGATCCCAACAACAATTTTAATGTATCTGAATTGGAAATCCATAAATTTATAGGTATGGCTTACATAATGTCACTGATTCAACTGTCGAAAGTAACCAACCATTGGAGTTCTGTTCTTGGTATTCCGCTGAAAAGATAAGACAGCAGATGTCTTCCGCTAGAAAAACGACTTTGTGCTGGCGAGCAAATATGTTCCACGAAAGCGCAAATTACGTTGAGAAAATATAAACATTTCGATGTTAATTTTTTCATATCTTTATGAGGATTTTTTTTTACATAGCAACCTATTGTTGCCTACAAACTACAATCCCTTGTTTCTTTTTAATTAATCAGAATCTATTTAAATTCATAGAAAATTTGTTATTTGAACTTCTTGAGTTATAGATGGTTATTTTTTAAATTGTTCCTATGGATTCTTATCTGCAATTTCAAATATGTGCTCTGTAGACCTTTTATGTTGTTAAAAATCTTTGTATTTTATTAATTTGGCTTTAGGTCTGTTTTATTAAAAATATAAAAACTCTTGTTCGTTTTCAATTTTTATTGTTTATTTTCAATATTTCGACAAATTTTGTTGGTCATCTTCAGGGAAAAAATAATTCCATTGTTGATGTCTTAATATTTATTTCTTCATGATCCGTTCATAATACTACCAAACTATTTATCTTAAAACCATACTTTATATCTCCCCTAATTACTCAGGAAAGTACTATTTTTTTTTTATGTTGCAAAGTTCCAGCTCTGTTAAAAATCGTTCAAATCGTTTTATATCACTTCATAAATGCTCTATAGTTCATACTCTTCTTACAATATTATTATTATTGCACTGTAATTGTTGTTGTTGTTGTTTCAATAATTAATGCGAAAATTATATGTTTAGATTCTGGGCTTTTAATTATGATTTAATATTTAGTTGTTACAACTGCTATTATTGTGTGTGGCGGCCTTTAAACGTACGTTTAAATATATTTCTTTCCTTTCATTTTATTTGTCTACTCTATTCAATTTTAATTCAATTTTTCAATATTTGTTTAATATTAACTCCGCACATTATAGCAGCAGGCAGCAGCATGAATAATTGTCGTCTTGCGGCAGAAACTTGAAGGAATTTTATAATAGAAATAAAACCGTTGCCTCAAAAGTAACTCTAGGTTTTTCATATAAAAACGAACATCACAATAGAAATTATCACAGATTATACACGTTTTTCAAGAGAACCACCATTTAAGGATCTACAACCGATTTTAGGTTTTTCATATAAAAATCGGTTTTTGGTAAAAAATATAAGGGATCACAAATTTTTATTCATTTCCCCAATTGGACCAATATTTTTGAGGATCTGTAGCCGATTTTAGGTTTTTCATATAGAAATCGATTCTTGGTGAAAAATATAAGGGATCACAAATTTTCATTCATTTCCCCAAATGGACCAATATTTTTGAGGATCTGTAGCCGATTTTAGGTTTTTCATATAGAAATCGATTCTTGGTGAAAAATATAAGGGATCACAAATTTTCATTCATTTCCCCAAATGGACCAATATTTTTGAGGATCTGTAGCCGATTTTAGGTTTTTCATATAGAAATCGATTCTTGGTGAAAAATATAAGGGATTACAAATTTTCATTCATTTCCCCAAATGGACCAATATTTTTGAGGATCTGTAGCCGATTTTAGGTTTTTCATATAGAAATCGATTCTTGGTGAAAAATATAAAGGATCACAAATTTTCATTCATTTCCTCAATTGGACCAATATTTTTGAGGATCTGTAGCCGATTTTAGGGTTTTCATATAGAAATCGATTCTTGGTGAAAAATATAAGGGATAACAAATTTTCATTCATTTCCCCAATTGGACCAATATTTTTGAGGATCTGTAGCCGATTTTAGGTTTTTCATATAGAAATTGATTATTGGTGAAAAATATAAGGGATTAAAAATTTTCATTCATTTCCCCAATTGGACCAATATTTTTGAGGATCTGTAGCTGATTTTAGGGATTTCATATAGAAATCGATTCTTGGTGAAAAATATAAGGGATCACAAATTTTCATTCATTTCCCCAATTGGACCAATATTTTTGAGGACTGTAGCCGATTTTAGGGTTTTCATATAGAAATCGATTCTTGGTGAAAAATATAAGGGATCACAAATTTTTATTCATTTCCCCAATTGGACCAATATTTTTGAGGATCTGTAGCCGATTTTAGGTTTTTCATATAGAAATTGATTATTGGTGAAAAATATAAGGGATTAAAAATTTTCATTCATTTCCCCAATTGGACCAATATTTTTGAGGATCTGTAGCCGATTTTAGGGTTTTCATATAGAAATCGATTCTTGGTGAAAAATATAAGGGATCACAAATTTTCATTCATTTCCCCAATTGGACCAATATTTTTGAGGATCTGTAGCCGATTTTAGGGTTTTCATATAGAAATTGATTATTGGTGAAAAATATAAGGGATCACAAATTTTTATTCATTTCCCCAATTGGACCAATATTTTTGAGGATCTGTAGCCGATTTTAGGTTTTTCATATAAAAATTGATTTTTTTTTTATTATTTACTCAATTGGACCACTTTTTAAGGAACTTTAGCTGATTTTAGGCTTTTCATATAAAAATTGGTTTGTGGTAAAATAACATCACAGATTTTCATTCTTTCCCCAATTGGATCAGTATTTAAGCATTTTTAGCAGATTATAGGTTTTCCACACTAAAAACAATTGTTCATATAAAAATTTAGTTTTCACAGATTAACATTGTTTTGCCAATGGAAAATAGATTTTTGTTGGAATAGTTGGATTAGAATAGAATTTCGATTATTATGATTGTATTTTGTTAAGTATTTATTTAAAGGTCTGTCATAAGTTTCCTCTTCATTATTAGCAATTGTTTTCTTCGCTTTAAAAAATAATATTGCTGCTGTTTGTTACCCACTGTTGCCATTAACTTGGCGTCTCTATCGATTATTCTATAATTGATTTTTCGTTTGTAAAAATGTTTTTCCATTGCTTGTGTTATTTATTTTTTTTTTTGTTTGCTTAAAGTAGTTGTTGCTAAAGTTTTAGCTGGTATTTAACAAAGTGCTTATTAGTTGTTTAATGTATAAATTATCATCTATTTGTTGTGTATTTATATTATTTTTTAGACTCTTGGTCTTAGTTTTATAGAGTTTTTCTGAGAAATTGCGTTGTGCCAGTGATACCTATTTAATTTTAAAGTATTTGCTGGGTGCATGAATGAATGTATGAATGAATGTTTGAATAAGTGTAAGTAATAATTTGTTTGTATACATAAATATTAGGTTTAACAAAGAAATCTTGTTGCTTAAATTTAAATTTCTTTTAATGAAAACTTTATACAAAATCATGCTTTTGACTTAGCAAGAGCTTTCATTACCAAGTATGTACTTCAACTTAGTTCAATTGCTAATATTTGAGACTTTACTATGTGCACAATAACATTTGAATTCATAATTTTAACACGCTAAAGTCATTAATTATCACAACCGCTTATAAATAAGTGATTGTTTTGATAGCCCTCAAACTACTTACAAGTAATGACTTTAATAACTCATTTATAGTAAGAATTCCCAGAAGGATTTAGCATATTCAAATGACTACTAAATAAGCAGTTATAAACCATCAAATAAACAAGTCACTATTGCACCACTTCCAAGTAATGCATACGGTAATTACTAGTCATTGAAAAGTATGTTATTCAATAATTGCAAGTTATTAACAAGTTTTTGCTAATAATTTCTTTTAGTTTTTTTACTGTAAATGTGTTATAATAGTGTCATAAGAGTCCTGGGGAATGCTGGTAGTTAATACCAACGACCTAGCCGTGTTAATGAGTTCAACTGCCTTTACATGGAAGAACATTTCATACCATTAGCTGGTAATCAAAGTTATTATGGGGTACTTACTGTTATAAAAATGATTTGATTTTAATTTATTTGAAAAGTGAGTTTTTAAGAGCATTCAGATTTGATTAAAAACCACATAAAATTTTAAGAAATATATGAAATCTTTATTTGAGTTGTTAGAACGATCTACTCAATTTTTAAAGATGATTTCACGTAAATGTTGACCTGGGCTATCTCTCAAATAGTATATACGCTGTGTTTAGTTTTGGCATACTTTCTCCAACATATCGGCCGGTATCTCATGGGGCCAATTAACCGGCCTTAAACGTGAAATAAACTGTTCACCGAACTCCCCTATCAATTGGGCCATTGTTTCGCGTGCTGTTTAGCATGTGACACCGTCTGGTTCAAACCACATGTCAGTCAAGTCCAGCTCTTCTATTAAGGGCAAAAACAGATTTGAAATCATCAAACGGTAGCGCCCGGCATTCCAAAAAGGATGGTACAATGAAGCCACCGGCTCATAATCCACACCAAAGAGTGCATTTGGAATGCATTGACAGTTCTGGCAATGCTTCCGGCTGAATTTCACACCAAATACGATAATTTTGCTTGTTTATCCATTCAACCAAAAATGAGTCTCGTCGCTGAACACACTATTCCGATAAAAAAAAAATACAGAATGCACTTTCTTAACTGAGCATAAATTTTGACAATAAAATTCAACAATATTAACTTCCATTGCGTCAACTGTTTCAGGCTTGTACCTATAGATATGACTTAACATAGTTATATTACATATGACATAGTCATATTAACATAGATCCACAAAAAATAGTCGAAAGTAATTAAATCGCACGATATAGCTGCCCAATTGATTGGCCACAAACGTAAAATGATCTGCTGTGTGGCATGTGGCACTATTATTTTGGAACTACATCTCTTCCATTTTGGGCAAAAAAAAAAAAAAAATTACACAGTAACGTTTCGATTTTCCGATAAAAATGTGGATTTTTCCGTAGTGTAGTAACAGAGGCCCAATTGCTGCGAATGACGGCGAATCGATAACGCACCCTACGAAGTCCAATATGTAAATTTGGTGCGAATTTTAGTTACAAGTTGCCAAATAGTCGCCCTAGATGGTCGCTAGACTATAAAATGGAAGAAGTGCACGATGCACTTTTCGAACCGAGCATGAATTTTGATAATAAAATTCAAAAATCTGCAAGCGTTGTTAGTTTAGAAGTCGATTCATCATTAAATTATAGACCAAACTGAACATGTTTAACAGCAATATGTTACACGAAAACATCTAAATTGCCAAAAAAGAAAGTTACTAAAAAATCACCCTTTAATTTCAGTTGAAATTTTCCTAAAAAATGTCATTGAATTGTTAAAATTCCACCTTGTCAATTTTAAAGTTTAAAATTCATATTCTAGTTTATAAATTTATTAATTTATTATAGATTTAATTAATAGTTCTGTCAAATATAATTAACTTAAATTATTTATTTATACAAAAACAAAACTATTATTATTATTATTATTGTATTATTGGCAAGTTGTCTATGAAGGTTTCAACATTAATGGGATCTATTTCATAAATATTCACACCGCAAATGGTTTAAAATAACTTTATATATAAGTACGAGTTTGTATAAGACAATTTCTTATTAGTTTTTATACCTACCAACAACAAGATGGGGGAAGTGTATTAAGTTTATCATGCCGTTTGTAACGTTTGTAAAAAGTCTTTATAAGATTCTAAGACGATCTAGTTATGTCCGTCTGTCTGTTGAAGGCACAATAGAGCTTTGCAATTTTTACCGAATATTCTTTGTTTCATCGAAATATAATGCAGATAATATAATGAAATTTTGTCCACTTTATTTTTGATATAAAACGTCAAGTTTTGTTGAAAATGGTGAGAAAAGATCCACGATTTCGCATAATCTGCCATTATAAATGTCGTCCCGGAATTTATCTATGTTCATAGGTATATGGTTTAAAAAGCAGTATACATACAAAATTCAGCACGATATTTTATTTACATTGGTCCGTATTTGAACATAGCCCCTACTTCCGAAAACCACTTAAATATTCATAAATCTTTTATAAACAGCAAGTTGTAAATTATCAAGTACACTAACAAGTTTAAATTCGCTACAAATAATTTATATATGAGTTTGTGAAAATTCTCGTACCGAATTTCATGATGATCGGTCCATATTTAACCATAGCCCCCCATATAAGTTCTACTGCCGAAAATCTTTTAAAAGCGCATAAACCTCTTATAAACATCATTTTCAAATTGAAATTCGACACAAATATATATGTATACTAAAATCTTCGCACTTAATTTCATGGCGATCGGTCCATATTTGCCCATATCACTCATATAAAGTAGAATTCTGAAAATCTCTTAAATGAGCATAAGTTGCATATAAACATCACTAACAAGTTGAAATGCGCCACAAATAACACATATATTTACATATATATACAGTGGCGGCAAAAATAATAGCACATCGATCATTTATTTGATATCTGATCATACTACATTTTTATTATCCAGTAATTTTTATTTGATGGAATACAATCCACAATTCACATCTAAGACGGTAAAACATGAAGTTTATAGCTTTATGGTATGGAGATGGTTTTTATATTACGGAGTGGAGCCAATGAGTTGTATAAAATCTACAATGGACCAACATGTTTACGTTGATATACTAAATAATATTATGCTTCCCTATGCCATGGACGAAATGCCATTGATTTTAGTCTTCCAACAAGCATACGTGCAAAAAAGCACATTTTTTGGGCTGTAGTGAAGGAGTCGAGGGCCAAAATACCTAAAGAAAGACGTAAAAACTTAATTAACTCCATGCCAAAGCACTGCGCCGCTGTTATTGCCAACAAATGCCTTGCAACAAAATATTAATAAGTTAATCTTATTTATTTATTTTTGGCCAATATGTTGTAATTTGTTGTATTTGGTATCTATTTTCGTATAAGCTACTTGGGCCTAAATTATTATATTGTAAATTAAAAATACATTTAATTACAATTTTTTCCCAACGTTTCGTCAATTCTTTGTTGACTTTATCAGGGGAATATCTATTTAAACATTTTTTATTAGTTACATTATTATTAACAATTTTAATATATTTTAAATTTACTTACAATATGTGTGTATATATTAAATAAGTTATTTGTTTTATCAGCTTCATTTTATTTGTTATACCCTTCACCTTCATGAGAAGGGTATATGTATATAAGTTTGTCAGTCCATTTGTAATTTCCATAATATCATTTTCCGAACCTATAAAGTATATATATTCTGGATCCTTATAGATAGCGGAGTCTACTAAGCCATGTCCGTCTATCTGTCTGTCTGTCGAAATCAGTTTTCTGAAGTCCCCAGATATCTTCGGGATCCAAATCTTCAATAATTCTGTCAGACATCCTTTCGAGAATTTTGCTATCTAAATTCAGCAAAATCCCTTCATAAATAACGGAGATATGAACAAAAATCCGAGACATTCTCTGAAAATTTAATCAAAAAAACTATCAAACAAAGTGTACGTATTTAAAATACAGTGGCTTCATAAGCCCAAACGTAAAAGTTACCAAAACAACAGGCAAATTTTGACAGTCTAAATATTTACCTGTGGTTGTTGTAAAACTGTCGTCAGGGTGGAGGGTATTTAAGATTCGGCACAGTCGAATATTGCACTCTGACTTGTTTTTTATTTTATTTATTTGATCTATAGTTTAATTTTTTAAAATCTATAATAAAGAGTGTTATTTTTTACCGTCCAAATTTTGATACTTCACCTAAAATTGTAAATATTTTCAATAAAAAGTCAATAAAAATTACACAAGTCTTTTTTTTTGTTGAATAAATTATTGACATATTTGAATTATGTGTCACTGGAATAACTAGGGACCTAATTCGAAGAAAAATCCATAAGTGCAGTCAAATGCTGCTTCAGTGCTATTGTTTTTGCAGCATATGTGAAAATTCTCGTACCGTATTTCATGATGACCATGGTTGCTATAAATTTTGAAGAAATTTTGCTGTTTACACGAGTTTGAAGCAATTTAAAGAGCAATTTTGAAGTAAATTTCAATCGTGTAAATCTAGCTTAACTTGTTATACCCTACACCACACCACAATAGTGGGGAGGGTATATTGGATTTGTGCTGATGTTTGTAACACCCACCTTAAAGTATATCAATCGGCTCAGAATCTCTTTCTGAGTCGATTTAACGATGCCCGTCCGTCCGTCTGGCTGACTGGCTGGCTGGCTGTCCATGTAAAGCTTGTGCGCAGAGTACAGGTCGCAATTTTGAAGATATTTCCAGAAAATTTAGTACGTGATATTTTTTTCGGCCCAAGGATGGATGGGATTGAAACTGGTGGAAATCGGCCCATTATTTCACCTAGCCCCCATACAAATGTCCTCCCGAAATTGGTGTTTACCGGTCATAAATCTTTGAATTATGCAAGTATGCAAACAAAATTTACCACAGATGAGTAGTAAATGAAGCTAAAGCACATCTACAAATTTCGTAAAGATCTGTCCTTAATTAGTCGTAGCTCCCATATAAGAGCCACTTCCGAAAATCACTTTAAAGAGCATGACTCATTAAAAAATGTTGGTATCTAAATAATATTTAATACAAATATATTTCATATGTATACAAACAATACGGTACAATTTTATTGTGATCGGTCCATAATTAGTCGTAGCTCCAATATAAGGCCCACTTTCGAAATTCAATTTAACAATCATAAATTTCTTAAAAATTTTGGTATTCTAATAAAATTTGACACAA
The DNA here is from genome assembly GCA_950370525.1 of Bellardia bayeri. Lineage (NCBI taxonomy): Eukaryota > Metazoa > Arthropoda > Insecta > Diptera > Calliphoridae > Bellardia > Bellardia bayeri. The sequence goes on from OX493268.1 coordinate 64,688,814, forward strand.
ATAAGTTTCTTGTATACAGAAATAATGACACCTAATTTCATAATGGTTGGTCCATAATTAGTCGAAACTCCCATATAAGACCCTCTCCCTAATTCAGTTTAAGCTCCATAAATCTTTTAAAAGTATTTATATCGAGATAAAGTTTAACACATAAAAAATTTATATTCACAGAAATCATGACACTGAATTTTGGTAAAAAATAGGTGATATCTCCCATAGAACGCCCATTTTTTAAAAACTGTTTTATATTTACATATACTAGGTGTAGGGTATTATATGGTTCTTGTTTGTTTCTTGTTATGATTTGTTTATAAAGTCTTGTTTATTATTAAAGTAAATAATAATTAACAAGCTCATTATCATGTTACCATAAACAGGCAAATAAAACAAAAAGTATAGACACAAATTTAACAAAAAAAAAAAAAACGTAACAAACTGTTTGAGTTTCTCAATTTACCTTTTTAACTATTGTGGTTATACAAATTTAAACTTAAACAATTCTTTTTATAATTTGATATTTTTTCTTGTTTCAATTTTTAATAAACTTTTTTCATGATTACTTTTTTTTTTTTTTTTGACTTCAATTTGTTGATGTATAACTGTCAATGATTAATGAATTAATTTTGTGTCTATAGAAGAAAAAAAACCACTAAAATTTGTTTTTGGTTTTAAAAAAAATTTTGACAGTTAAAAACATACCTGACACCAGCAGTATTTGAAATTGAACGTTTTCCGTATATGATAAAGTTATAAAAATAAAAATCTTTTGCATGTCTAGATTTTATGTCTTTTTTTCTATTTCGTACTAAAGTTTATTATGAATTTTTGTTGTTGTTGTTGTTAGTTGTGTTGTTTTTGGGTGGTCGTCTAATTCATTAAAACATTTCTATTTAATTTTATTGGATTTTTATGTCTAACTGCCGGTTTGGCAGTCTCTTATAAGTGTGTGTGTGTGTGTGTGTGTGTTTTTTTTTTTGGTAATTATGTATGTACGAGTATGACATACATATGTATGTATGTATGTAGTTTAAAAAAAGCGTGATTTTCAAAAGTAAATTCCATCAAATGTTATTGAATATTATTTGTATTTTGGTATTTAGTGGATTTATTGAGATGTTAGGGCGTTAAACAGAAACAAGTTTTGTTTAATAAAAATTTGCTATTAAATAATTAAAAAGAGTTTTTATGACATTTAGCTTGATGTGTTTATTATTTAATACAAATATTTCATACATTTATTTTTTTTTTTTTTGACGAATTTTTATGGAAATTTTGAATTTACACATGTTTGTTTGGTTGTTTTTTATTTTGACTGTTTATTTAGCAGGTTTAACAGTGTGTAACAAAATTAAGCAGGCAATAAAAAAAAAAAAACAAAACAAAATTTATTTTTTGTGTTTTTTAAACATAAACTTACTTGTCATAAAATTAAAAAAAAAAGTTTCGCTAATAAAACCTATCAACAACCCATCAACTAGTATTTAAATGTGAATGAAATGCAAAACTGTGATAAGTTTTGAGAAACCTCTGGAAAACTACACTTATCCACAAATAAAATAAATTTCTTACAATATTGTCTCATTGTCTCATTGAAACTCAAAACTATTCAAATTAATCTTGTAACCAATTTACTTTAAATTTAAGAAACTTATTAGATACAATTTTATTTGGCTTGAGTTCATTAATTTAATAAATGTTTGAAATAAATTGCTTTCAAACTGCTTTAAAAAAAGTCATTTCAATTTATCTTGGTTTAAAAAGGAACATTAAGTTGACATTATTTTTCATATAGAATTTCTTACATCAAATTTAATTTACATACATATGTCTCAAATGTGAAATTCAAAACTTTGATTGGAGTTAAGTAATTAGTTGAAATCTATAGTTTTGCTTAACGTTTTTGTTTTTTTTGTCCAATTTTCTTAAAATATTGCGTGAGATTTAAACTAAAAAAAAAACTCTTATTAATTAATAATTCCTTTGTCATTCCGTTTGTAACACATTGAAATATTGGTCGTAGAAACAAAAACTCTATATATTCTGAGTCCTTATAAAATTCTAATACGTTCTAGCCATTTCCGTCCCTCTGTCCATTTGTTGAAGGCACTATAGAGCCACGAAAAAAGACTTAGAGCAATGAAATTTCTCCCAAACATTCTTTGTTTTATTAATTTGTTTTTGTGACCAATATTTATAATTATTATAATTTTTAAGGAGTTTCCTTCAGGCTAATTTGGTCAAATGTTTGTTTCCAAACGTAAATAAAAAACTTGTTCGATTTTTATTTTTTATTTTATTTACCCAACGTTTTGTTAGTTTTATTCTAACTTCTTCAGGGGTCTCGTTCTAAATAATCTAGTGACAAAATTTATTGTTTTATTACACAGCTTTGACTTATTAACTTATTATATAGTTTTACTTACAGCTTTAATGTTTGTTTTACTGATATGTTTTGTATTGAAAATGGGAAAATCGTTCCAGTAGTTTTGAAGTTATAGACAAAGTTTCATATAACCACGATCTTTTTTAAATATTTTTTCTATTTTCTTCAAATAATATACAGATAATATCGTGCAATTTTTTGCACACATTATTTTTAACATACAGGGACAAATTAAAATGGTTAGAATCGGTCCACGATTTCTCTGTAAAGCAAGAAGGTTCTAGCATTATGGTATGGGGACCAATACATTGCATAATATCAACAGTGGATCAACAGGTTTGCGTTGATATACTAAATAATGTTATGCTTCCCTATGCCATGGACGAAATGCCATTGGTTTGGGTCTTCCAATAAGACAACGAACTAAAACATATAATCAGAAAAGCATGTCAGTGATTCATTGATAACAATATTGAGGTCATGGCGGGGCCAGCGCAATCTGACTTGAACCCAAACCTGACTTGAATCCAATAGATCATCTTTAAGCTGACGTAAAGAAAAGTGTATCTCAAATAAAACCGACTAAGGGCACTGCTACACGTTCAATAAATATCGTGATATTTCTAGTGATACTAGTGATACGTGTAGCATGCAATATTGCTGGATCGCGGTCAATATCGCAGGATCGCTAATATACACGTTCTAGAGCTAATGATTTTAGAGAAAGCCTTAAACATTTTCGAGATTAATATTATAGATTTTACATTAAATTTGTATAAATATGAATATTTATTAAAATTTCTAAATGTTTATTGCGCATCAATCGTTAATAAAGAAATATAAATAAATATTAATGGCTTAATAATTTTGAAACAAAAAGAGTCAGTTTAATAAAATTTTTGAATACATAATATCTGTTGAAATCGAAGATCTAGATGAGAAGAGCATATACTACTATACTTTTTTGAATTGTTTATCATTATTAATCATTTAATTTTAACTTGATTAAAAAATTTTTTAATAAGTAAATATTTCATTAAGAACAACTTTGTTTCTTTCTTTATTTCATTCTAGGTAAGTTAATTTCTAATGTTGTTACTATAAACTATTCATTTGTATCTGGTAAGTTAAGAAAACTATTACCTCTTCTTGTGAAGAATTTCCAAGCATTTATTTGAATTACTGTGATAAATCATACTGTGAAATAAAGTCATTCACATAAATTATTGTAACTCAAGTAATGGGAGAAAATATCGCCTCAATTTACAAACATACATATATACGTCTACTTTGATTCAAAAATTCAAAATTTATTATAATCCTAGAGTCAATTAATTTATTGCTTTTTACTGAATAGACTTTGACAAATTAGTTAAAAGGATTACAACAACTCAGGCATCCTATGAGCTCAAAGTCTTTACTGAGAAAATTTTATCTTTTTACTGCTTGCCATCTGGATTCCTTAGAAGTAGTATAATAATTACTTACTTATTTTCTAAGATTAAAGTAAAAAAATAAAAGTAATTTGCAATAAACTGGGAATAATTGTAGCTAGTTATACAAAGAATCAATAGAATTCGTTATTTAATTCAGAATATTTTATGCCTAAGAACGTAGTTCAGTTTTTACTAAATTTTTTCCAACGTCTTAAACTTGACTATATATTTTCCAAACAAAAAATAATATAAATATTTTAGTGATATTTATGAGTTTATCAAACCATCTAAATACATTATTTACATGATTGGACATGGTTACGACAACTACACTGTGTCTTTGGTAGCAATATTTTGTTGTGGTACACAAATACTTGTTATTTAATTTGATTTCAATAATATAGTTTAGCTACTTTGTTTATCGCAATTATAAAATTAAATATGGTTCAGTGAAACATAATAATTTTTAAAAAATGTTTACCACAACTATTAAATGATAACTATTCAAACATACTCGTGGAAGTTTTTTCCTTTTTTTTTACCATTGAATTTGAATAGGACAACTGGGAAAAGGGAAAAAATTCCCGTGGAATTTTTATTCATGATTGGGCTGATTATATTATTACTATATAAACTAACGAATAACCATTAAATGGCAAGTTTCTATATTTGTTCTCATATTATGTTTAAAATACAAACAAAATATAGGGTGTTTTTTGAATGCATAGAACTTTAAGTTGGCAAATCTTTTTCAACTCGCTGCCGTTTTGTCAGCTGTCAAGTGATTATTATTTAGTTTGGTTTGGCATTTTAGCATGAATAGACTGACGCTTGAACAACGCATCCAAATTGTGCAAATTTATATTGAAAAGCATGGCTCTGTGTGTTTCTAGATGTATATAACTTTGAAATGGAATAAAGCAAATATGATTTTTTTAAATTAACATTAAATTTACGTTATACTAAAGATAATCTTTTGAAATCTATGGCGTTTTAATTAAAAGGAATTATAATTACCTTGTATCATAATATGATTACTTTGAATCATAATTTGTTTACTTGAAACTATAATCTGGTTACTTTGGATGATATTATTATTAATTTGGATCATAATATGATCAAGTATTATATTTTATAATACGATGTTATAATATCAAATTATGATTAATAAGAAAATATTCTATAATAATAATTGGTCATAATATAATATTCCATGATACTTATATTCATCATAATATGTTTTGATTGCAATCATTAATCTTATCGTAATATGTTGCGCTTAGATTATGTTTACCACAATCATGTTTTTTTTCTGCCTGTAGATATGAAATTGAGACTAAATATGATTTGAACTTATGGCAAGTCTTAAAGTGGTTTTTTCACGAATCACTGTTAATGAAATGCTTCTTTAGAAAGGCAGCAATGTAGAAAAGAAATAAATATAATTACATATCTTTTTTATAAGTTCTTTAAACACTAAACACTCTCCAATATGTGAATGAGAACTCTTAAACAAATGACTTTTTGAGGAGGAGAAAATTTAGAATGAACTAGCTTGAATGAAAATAGGCCTTAATTAAAACCAATGACTTTTATTTTTAAAGCCACATCAACAAATAATTACAAGTTTGTTATTCTTCGATGTCTGATCAATCATAAATCTTATCATAATATATTGCTCTTCACCAGTAAATTTAAAACAACCATGTTTTCTGTGTGTGTGTAAACTCCAATACTTTTACAGCAAACGTGGCTCTATATACTTCAAATTAAAAGGTTCCATCGTTTATTGTTTTTTTTTAATAATGTTTTAATTTATTATTTTCATTATCAGTACTCTCTGATCAATGTTTTTGGAAAATCTAAGACCTGAGTTGAAATCAATGGCCAAATCGATATTTTGACCCAGAACTTTTTACTTTTTTAATATTTTCTGTTGAACTAATGAAATTGGCCAATTCAACAGCAAACTAAGTGCGTTCAATAGGCAGATATCGTCTGAGAATTTTATTATGATTCCAAACATATACATACATTTTTCTAATTCAAAATTATTAAAACGGCCAGTTAAGTTTTTCAAAACCAAGAAAAAAAAACCCGATTATCCCATAACCGTTTTTCGTTTTTTGATTTTACTCTAATAAGCGACGTGTTTCAACAACATTTCTCATAACATGTTATCGATTTTTCTTTTTCATACCCTTAGTCCTGCTGTAATGTGTATGGCTAAGACAATGCAAAAAAAAAAAAAAACTAAATCATTAAAAATGATTGGTGGCTGACAATGACTTCATAATGCAATATTGTCCAATTGACAACTTATGTTGTATATGTCGTTGTAAATGACTCTTACTAACATTGCTAACGTTTAAGAATGTTAAATTCTTTTCTAATGTTTAATCGTGCTGATTGTGTTAATTGGTTTCCTTTGCATTACCTTTCACCAGTAAAATCATTAGTTCATGATTATTAGTTATTACCAGAATGATTTTTATTAGTTTAATCATTCGTCAACATAGAACTTGTTCTATTTTATGTATATTAAATACTTACTGCCGTATTTATAAAAAATAAAGTAGACTTGAAGTGTGCTTTTAGACAAAATTTTCATACAAAATTTTCTTAAAGTACGCTTGAAGTCTACTTTAATTTTTTATAAATACGGCAGTCAAACTTGATTGTATTGACTGTTGTCTCTACCCTGTGTAGGGTACTCGCTACTCAAACTAAAAATAATATCCCTTAATTATATAACATTCATAGGTGCATATGTTTTCTTTTTATGAAAACAAAAAAAAAAAATTAAAAAAAAAAAACGCAAGAAAATCACCCTAATGTGAACGCCCTCTAACAACACCAATATGACGTGTTATAAATATTACAAGAAAAATATGCATTCATTCGCTTGCTCGTACGTTCACGTGTTGCAGCAGCGACTTAAAGGAGCAACTAAATAAAATAAAGCACATACGAGTACACATACATATGTATGTACTCGTTAGCAACAACGTCATATTGACTTAAATGCAGTAAATCTTTTTTTGTTATTGTTTTCATTAGAAGGAATTTAGGAATACCAAAAGTAGGCAAAGAAGGAGCAGAGGCAGGGTACGAATGCTTAGGAAAACAGAAAGAAAGTTGATGGTGGCAAAGGAAAATGCATGTTAAGACCTAAATGCATCATAAATATTCAAAACGTCACGTCAAATGATAATCACTTTGGTCAAACGTTGGCACAATAATAATAAATATATTTAAAAGAATTAATAACAGCAAATAAGAAAGTTCTCTATGTATACAGAAAAAAAATCATGTTTTTTTTTCAATTAAACCTTTAATTGATTTTAAAATAATTTTCAATTAAAATTTTAATTGATTCAATTACTTTTTCTGATATTTTCAATTAAATCTCACATTTTTTTTTAATTGATACTATCATTTTGTTTACAGGTCCGATTTCAATTAAATTTTTAATTGATTCCACAAATATTTTAATTGAAACTCATTTTTATTTTTTTCTGTGTATAAGAGAGAGAGTGAGAGCAAATTTTTTAAATTTTTAATGCGAAAAATTTCTTAGTTGGTGCGCGGTGCGCTTTTTTTTAATTTCTGTGCGTTCTTTAATTTTTTTTTTCGAAAATGTGATGAAATCCTTATTTTCACTAATTTTTAATAGCAGTTTTTTAATAATTCCTTATCATGAAATCTATACAATGAAAAAGGACCCCATTGAATGCATTTTATATACGAATGTATGATAATCAAACATTTGTCACATGCAACCTTGCTAAAGCTGAATAGGATGAAAATTTTTGTTTGAAAATAAAATTAACATTTTACTGAACTGTAGACGAACAACCAGGGTAAGAATCCCAGTGAAGCCCTAACAAATTTTATTGAATAGGGTCAACGAAGTACTAGAAGTACTTAAAATAGAAAACAAAAATATTTAAAAAATATGTACTGAAATCAGCCCTTTTTTTTACCAATTAATTCCGAATAGCATATTGTTAGTTAAATTTTGAGTGGTTAAATACTTATTTTATCCTTATTAACTCGTTAATTAAAATAAAGGTTTTTACTATTATTACTTTTACTATTAATCGTTGATCTCTTTTTAAAAAGTTAAAAAAAGAAAAAAATATTCTATTATAGAATATTAGAAAAAAGGTCGAATAAAAGAACTAAATAAAAGAAAAAAATAATTACATATCTAGTACAAAAGAATATAAACAAATTTGTTTGGTTTATTTTTTATTTTTGTTAAGTTTTTTTTTCTAAAAACACTGAACTGTAAGACTTGTTTGGCTGTTATATTTATAATACAAAAATATTATAATTTTTATGTAAAATTAATTGAATAAACATTTTAAATAAAACAGAAAATTTAAACTTGGTGCGATTTTTTTCAAATGGCGCGTTTTTTTCCATTTTGGTGCGTTTTGAAATTTCAAAGTTGACAACGCTGTTTATTACTTTATTAGAGAAAAATTGTGAATAATAATGAAAGAGTTGTCTGCAGTGTGACCAGATCTTATAAAGTTAAGCGGTTAAATCACTTAAAGCTAAAATATGCTAAAACTTGTTTTAAAATGCGCTAATTTTTCTTCAAATAATTTTTTTCAATTTTCAATATGCATGATTAAAAAAGAAACTTTTTATATAAATAATACAACTTTAAACTCAGGAACGAAACTAATTAAGGTTCTCTTCAGGAGTCTAAAGATTCATACAACTCAGTTTTTAAATATTTTTTGTATAATTTTCATACAAATTTTCACTTGAAAACATTTATTTAATCTTTTTAATTATCATCTAATATAAAGAATAGAATTCATGGTATTTGAAATCATTATATTTCTTATTTATTATACCCTACTTCGCCATAGTGGGGAGGGTATATTGGCTTTGTGCTGATGTTTGTAATGCTTAAAAGTATTAGTCTAACATCCATCTTAAAGTATACCAATCGATTTAGAATCACTTTCCGATTCGATTTAATGGCTATCCACGCAAAGTACAGGTGGCAATTTTAAAGATATTTTTAGTGTTCAAGTTGGTTGAAATTGGTCCATTATTTCACTTAGCCTCCATACAAATGTCTTCTTAAAAAGGGCATATCTACCATAAATGTGTGATTTATAAACGTATCCTAATAAATTTTGTTAAAAATATGTTGTATATGAAATCTAATTACACCTAAAAATTTTGTGCAGATCGGTTAATAATTAGTCATAGCTCCCATATAAGCTCCATTTCCGAAAATCACTTTAACGGGCACAACTCTCTTAAAATTAATATTTTTCAATACAAATAAGTTTTATATATATATATATATATATAGAAATCATGATGGCTAATTTTATAAAGATTGGTCCATAATTGGTCATTGCTACCATATAAAGCTCAATTCCGAAACTCACTTCAACGACCATGAATCTCCTAAAAATATTAATATCCAAATGCAATGAAAAACAAGAAATCGTGGCACCTAAATTTATAACGATTGGTCGATAATTAGTCTTAGTACCCATATAAGAACCACTTCTGAAAATCACTTCAACATGTATTATAATCTTCCTTGACCGACTATACATTCTTACTTTATTTTTATAGAATTCATTCCACTAAATATACATTTAACTTCTGAATTACTAAATGGCAAAACTAACATCTTCATAACAAAAGATGAAAGGGAGTTTTCATAAAACTCATTCTTGTATTCACAAACTTGCTTTCAAAATTCTACGGTTGAGTTTTGATTTTCCCACTAATATGAAGTTAATTTTTGCCATTTTAGTTCAAGAGTTTTTAAGCTAAATCAAAATTAAATAAGCTAACCCCCTGGCCCATGATGTCGAATGATAACGTTCGCTTCGATAAGACTTAAGACACAAACTTGATTGTGGAATAAACAAACTTGATTGAGTAAAAAAAAATAGATACGATAAAAAGTTTGTGTCTTAAGTCTTATCTAAGCGAACGTTACCGTTCGACATCGTGGGCCAGGCGGTAAATTTAGCGGCAAGAATGCTAGAATGGTCACACTGGTTGTCTGTCTATAAATTAGGGAATTTTCATTAGGGATTTCCCAAAACTAAAGGTTTTTTTTAAAACGATTTGTTCAATAGTTTGGAAGCACGAGATTTAGAGCAGTGGTCGGCATAAAGAGAAGCTGTAATATGGATTATAATATCCTGTTATCCATTTAATTTCGGATTGATTCTAATTTTTGTTTTATATTTAATTATTTTTAAGAACTTTGTCGACATTCTTGTTGTTGAAATGGTAAAGAAACCAACATATTTGGCCCCTTGTGACCTCTGCTTTAGAGTCATCGGTACGTCCCAATTTACGCGAAACAATTCTTTTAGACATCGTAGTGAGGGGAAGTAACGACGACTACACACTTGATTGTACTAGCAATTCGTGTTAATTTCTTATTCGTATTCTCTCAAATTGTAGTCCCCAATGAATAGTTGTCATTATTGCAAAGAAAAAACACAGCAATTATGACAGTTCATTAATTAAGCAATTCGCTATTTCAACTAATTAAATTAAAAGTTGAGTTTTTTTTTCTATATTACACGCAAACTAGTTTCAGTAGGAAGTATAATAGATTTAATTGACGAATTACTCTGTTAACAAGCTTAAGTAGAAAATTGGTAGTCAAACTAACAACCAGTAATGACAGCACTAGAAACAGCAGCAGCAATAACAACAACAACGACATTAATAAATTTAAGCGCTTTTTTGCTGGGGATCGTTTAAAGAGACAGCAAATAAATTAATGAAGTGACAAAAAATTAATTTCACCTGTTAAGTTATCTAACTTTTTCAGTTTTAAAAAATTATCAAACCAAACAGCAACTGCTGCAACATTAGGTAGCAGCATAAAACCTTAAATGGTTAAACTAACTCCAGATTCAGCTTAACTAAACACACCATCCAGCCAAGTCAACCAACCAACCAACCAGCCATAAAGTCCAACCAACGTACCACAAATATATTTATGGCCAAAGAAGAGGAATGAAAAACTGAGGAAAAAAACACACACAATTTTTTTTTTTATTATTTTGAGTCAGGAGTAATGAAAAGTAGTTAATGATGATAATGATAATGATGAAGAAGAAAGAATAGGAATACAGGCGAAAAAAAGTTCAATATTTCTACTGCCACTAAAACTAAGAGGATGATCTGAAAAATTCTTTTGAGAATTGAATTAAAGTTCAATGGATTTCTCCAAGTTTTTGTATGTCAAATTAGTACGGTGGGGTAACGGTAAGATCATGAGTATGAGCTTTTTCGAAATCAAATTGATTTTGATATTTATTATATAGAAAAGTCTTAATTGTTGCCCATTCCAACCAATTCGGTTCTCTGTTACAACATCCATATCTCTAAAACCAACAAATACAATCAAGAAAAGGATATTTCCTTTTTTTCAATTATTAACACATTGCAGAAAGCAACTTCTACTTGAGAGGGACCAAAAGCAATAACATCAACCGAATTATCGCATCGTTGAAGTAAGCTGTAAGGTGTCGTCTTCCAAATGAGTGTAGTGTTTTCCAGGCGGAAATTTTTGCAATCATGGCAGCTTGTAATACACTACATGATCATAATATCCGCGGCAACATATGTAGGTATTTTTGTCGACAGTCAGGCGGCACTCCTCTCACTTAATGCCTACACAATTTCATCTTCACTAGTTAGGCAATGTAGAAATTCTCTGTCAAGGCTAGGTCGTCTATCTGACATTACCTTGGTCTGGGTGTCTGCGCATACGAACCACTACGGCAATGAACGGGCAGACGAACTAGCCAGAACGGGATCTGCCTTAGATATCTCCGATGTGGTCTCAGTAGCAATTCCATTGGGGACTATCTGATGATACCTTTCATCTTCAGACATTTTCTTACAAAGGCTGAGTATAGATGGCGTAATTTAGACACATGTAGGGTAGCCAAGTTAATATGGTCATCTTTTAACGCGAAACGTACTATGCAACTGATAACCCGGAATAGGAAGGATATATCAAGGTTGCTGGCAGTATTAACGGGACACTGGACGTTAGGCAAGCACGCAAATCGTCTGGGACTCCGTTTTAACTACCATTGTCGTTGTTGTAAGGATAGGGGAAAAGAGGAAACGATTTTCCTTCTCTGCGAATGCCCAGCCCTGAGTGTCAAGAGACATAAATTCATTGAAGAACCTAGGTGAAGTAGCCGGGTCAAAACTCAATGACCTACTGAGCTATCTCACAGCTATATGTTGGGTCTAGCAAGAACAGATTATGGAATAAGACTATAGCTCCAAGCATAAAGCTTGAAGGTTTGAGAAATTGATTCACAAAGTCATACATACACTGTTTTAAAAGTTGTACATGATCAACATATTTATAATTTCCTTTCGATTATGAAATGATGTTCAATTCCGGGTTTGCAAGGTAATTATTAAACTGTTTTTTTTTTACTTTAATTTTGAACAGTTAAACAGGAATAACGAGTCAGATACATCAGGGATTATCCATATTCCAAATGGAAAATAAATATTTGATTTGCCAAAGGGTGTGTGGAGAATAATATTCATTGAAGGAAGACCATTTAGTAAAGAGCTTACCGATCTTAGTTGCTCTCTTTTAAAAGCACTTTTCAAACTGTGCTCGTACTACATGACTTTTTACAACTACTGGCTTTATTGTTGGCTAATGTGGTTGCAAGTTTATTTTCATGTAGTTGTTGTTGCTGTTTTAGATGACCACACTAGGCAGTAATAAAACTGTCACATGCTGCTAAAATGAGACAATATCAGGTCTTTGTAATCGCTAAAGAGTTAAATGTGAAATAATGCCGCCGCCGAGGATGCCGTCGTTGCTGGTAGAGATGGCCAGCCAAACAAAAGCATTTAGTGCAATTGCAATTGCGTTTGCGTTTTTATCGTCATCGTTCTCTTCATTGTAACTAAAGTTGCCACAATAATATTAGCAGTTGCGGCAGCAGCAAATGGCCATTATGGCCATGCAGCAAACAGTATTATCACCACATATGGTGGCATGCGTTAGATGTTGTATGCGATGTTATTTTTTTCTTCAGTTTAGTGCAGTTCAGTTCACTTTAGTTTAGTTCAGTTCAGTTCAAACTCAAAGACTCAAATTCAGTTTGTTGAGCCAGCGAGTGAGTGAGTGAGTATTACGTGTGCGTTTAGATGTTGAACAAACGTTTAAGATATTTGCTTTTTGGAAATTATCATGATGTTGCAAGTTTACGCTTTTGGCTTTTAAAGTATTAGTTTATTTAGTTTTCATCGTTTTTGTTTTAGTTGCAGTTGCTGTGGTTTTGTCCAACATCTTTTGCTATTTTAAGTAGTAGTTTCTGAAGAGTTATTAAAATGGTGACATGATTACTTATTTATGGGTGTACACAAGCAATAGGACCCAAAGGATTAAATGGCCATGATAGAGGGATATAAAACGCACTCATACACACACACACATAAAATGTTAAAACATATTTGGTTTGCTGCATTCAGTGTAGTCGCATGCAACAATTGTCTTTTAAGAATTTTAATAAATCAAAACAACTGTCATTAATAACTGCCATTGATTATGGATGATGATGCTGGTCGTTTGAATCTTGGTAATTAACTAAAAGTTATTTGTAACTATCATTTAGACTTCCTTGTAGGTAGTAAGTTCTAACCAAAAGGGTTTATTATACAACTATATTATTTAGACGACTGGAATAAGTAAATAATTATTTAGGTCTTTATACTAACTGAAAGTGCTTTATAACTTATTTGATGTTGTGAAAAGTTTGTTACACTCTCGGGAATCTTTTTATTGTTTTGTATTTTATAAAAGAGATTTTGATCTCAAGTAAAGATTTCATATGGTTAAAGACTTGAGAGCTCAGAAAATCACTAATTAAATGAATAAATTAAATTGTAAATAATATTTTTAACAAACAATATCAATTCTCTGAAAGTTTATAAATCGGTTTATGACTGTTTTATCATTAATCGTCAGCTGTTTAGATTGTTTTAAGTACTCAAAATAGCTGAAAAGCTGTTGAGCTCTTCCACGTTCCCGACATTTGTGACGCTAACTGTTGACGGAGTGACCAAGCAGTTGTGGTATGCTTAGCAATCGTTTAATGCCTCCATGCTATTAGCTTTGTACAGTCTGCCATCTTATTCAACACACTTCATGCAACTTTTTTAGGTCCTTTGAATAATGATGATGATCACCATCATCCTGCCTATGTGATTTAGGGATTGCAACTAGCTTATTGTTAGACAGACTCTTCAACCACAAATAATTTATCAACTTTTCACTTTGCACTTATTAAATCACATTTTATTGAACAGAGCTAAGTGTTTCTGTTCCACAATATTCTTTGCAAATCTCATTTTTCTCTAAAGAAATTTTTACAGAAACGTTGCTCTCTTTGTTAAGAAATGTCTCTCTTTGCAAAGTCTTTGCGCTCTCTTGCAAAGTGAGTGTTCAAACTTTTCCCCAAAGCATCTTTCCATTTCTGTCTTATCACTTTTCTCTTTGTAGTGCTAAAAAACTTGCAGTACCGCCATAAATTTAGTCCAACACACGACAAATAAAGCGTAACCACATTTTTTAGCACACATATTGGTTTGACGCTATTCGACCTTACATCAAATAAAATTAAATTTGGTAATTGTCCTAAATAAAACAAGTTTTTGAAGTAAATCAAAGAATTTAAATATATTTTACTTAGGGGTTACGTCTTTTTCGTTAAATATTTGCCATGTGTGACCGTATCTTCAGAATAACTATCTGAGTCGATTTAACTATGTCCATCTGTCTGGCTGTACATGTGTTTTTGTGCGCAATTACAGTTCGCAATTTAGAAGATAAAATTTGGTACATGACATTTCACCTAACCCCCATACAAATGACCTCCTGAAATAGAAGTTTATAGGTCATAGGTGTTTGATTTATGCACGTATCCAAACAAATTTTGCCACATGAAACCTAATTACTTTTACAAATTTTGTGCAGATCGGTCCATAATTGGTCAAAGCTCTCATATAAGACCGTCTTGGAAAAACACTTTAGTATGTGTAAATCTCTTAAAAGTGTTTATATCGAGATAAAATTTAATACAAACAATATTTGTATCCTGATCGGGTAATTGGTTCATCACAGATCTTAGCTTCCATATAATGCCGATTTCTTAAATCTGTTTTAACACATAAGCTGGGTGTAGGGTATTATTATACTTTCATACTTCCTATTGTTTGTGAGTCCTAGGCTAGAGATTTTGTGAAGTTGAGATTGTGAGAAGTAGTATAAAAACATTAAGGTTTCCTACTGCTTCCAAATCAATAACCATCTTTAGTAGGATGTCATTGAATCTTTCGACATATAATTAAGATATTGATTCTACGAATTCACCAACAATACTTTTCGGTAACCCACTTTAGTGTAAATTGTTTCCATATTTTATTTTCTCCTAAGAGAGAAATATTCTGGCCTCGAAACATCTCAACAGCAGATAAGGATTAATATTGAAATTGGCTAGAAATTAAAGCAATAAAATGATGAGAACTTGCCCAAACAAGAATTGTTATAGAATCCTTTCAATCAAGCAAGCTGAGCTGACTGACCACACACTACACCGCAAGGGGTAATACGTCCTGATGTATGTCCATCAACTTGTTATAAACCCGGCGTTAATCCCCTAACTGATAATTGGTTGAAGTCGGAATACACGTGGTTGTGTACCGTGGCTGTGGTTAATACCCGAAGCGGGAAGAATTGCAGTTGTTTAAAAGACTGGAGTTTGTTTTAGCAGCAAACTTCGAACCACAAATTTGTCTCTGAAACAACAGAGCCATTAAAAGTACTGGAGACACTTAGTTTTGTGCTCAGGTAGCTGGCAATCCGCCATTGAACAGGGTTAGATATCGGCCTCTGGCAACCGTGGTTAACTCTAATCTAGTCTGTTAGTGCAATGTTGCGTTTGCTGTTTTTCTAGTAATAGTCTTGGTTGATGCTAATTGACTATACTATGGGATTAGATAGATCAAGCTCTTAAGAAAGATGCTATTGCAATTGCAAATTGTTCTTGGCAAGTGCTCTTTGCGAGACATACATTAGTATGTTCAGGCAGGACGTACAATGCAATGGTGAGCCGAGTTCATTCGCGTTTAAGTGCGCCGAGAGGTTAGGCCGAAAGGTAGTGTACTCTCGTTAAACTTGAACAAATCACTACATGGTGACGTTCTCAAACACAGATCAGGTCAAATGCATTTGTTAACAGAAATACGTACAAGAAAATGGCTGTAGATTGGTCATACTCTGCCTGTAAATGAAGTCTTTCCATCAATCGGGCCGAGCTATCTGAACACGCAATGCTCTATACTGGATCAAACTCATTAGTTTTGAAAAGTCTATCTCTTTCTAAACACGAGTTTCTAAGTAATATTACTAATTTTGTAACTTTTATATTCTTATATAAAAACATTATTTCAATAAACAAAACCTCTATTCGTCTTAGCAATTGAGCAATTTATTCCAAACAATATATTTAAATGTACGTCTCCAGATTGTCTTTGAGTAATTTATTTGTTTACATGATTGATAACTGCTGAGTGTTTCGTTCCATGATGTCTGGGTTGTTATAAGGTTGAAGCAGTTCGTCTAACAGATTATTGAATTAAACAAATATGTACAATATGTTTATGTTTTAAAAAACTTGGGTGGTCTCCACGTTGTCTTCGCTGACTTGTTTGTTTACTCTTATGCCGTAGTACTCTTAGAAACTGCATTGACTCCAGGTTGTCTTTCGAAAATTTGATGTATGAAATTTTTAGTTTTAAACTACATATATCGAGTCATATATTTGTTCTCATAACAGAAAGATTGCAACTGTTTAAGCATCACTTTTTCCTTGCAAAATAAACTTCGGACTAATGGATTGAGTGGAGAACATTAGAAGGTAGGACATACAACTTTTGATTTTATTTTAAGAGTTGGGTGATCGTAAGCTAAAAATTTTTTTCTCATACTTTCAAAAATACCTAAATAAATTATGCTATTTCCCAATATTTCCTAGACATATAAATTCCATTTACACCAAATAAAGCGAAATGACTCAATAAGACTTTGACTGTTGCAAGATCACACCTTAATAGCCAGCAATGACAAGGTCTCGACAATTGCAAGCACAGGTTGGAAAGCGTTTAAAACAAAACATAAAAACTTTATTACAACTCACAAATAAATATGAACAATAAATAGATAAATAAATAAATAATCCCCAATTGAACGCGTACAAACGAATGACAATGAGTTTTGGCTTAAGAAATTAATATTGTATAAAAGTCAGCTAAAGTATTTTTTTTTCGTCTTGCGTTATTGTTTTAAAGTAAAGTGTTCTATATGGCAAAGAGATTGTGTTGAATTAAATTAAAATGGAATTGGAATTGAATTGTTGTGGTACCAGGTAAGTCTCCCCCTGCTTCTGGCTGCCTCATCATTGATGGTGTGCGATAGACTTACTCACTCGTACGCAGGGCTGCCAGATGAATTTCGGAAAAAATCGTCAAAATCCTGATAAAAAAGATAAAAATCCTCAAATAAAAAGTCACCATTTCTATTAGTATTTTGAAATTTTTATTTAAACGAAAACATAACAATTCAACTTTATATAGTTTCTTGTACAATGCATATAAAAATACATAAATTTTAACATTTCAAATAAGAAATCACAAAAAATATAATGTTAAATAAAACTTGTGTAATATTTTTATAATATCTTAGTCCGTTTTCACACTTTTCAATTCTGGTGCCAAATTACCACATTCGTGATCGAATGAGCTATCGTCTTGAAAAATTATTTCGATATCGAAATTATGATAAATTGTACTAAATTTCTTGCTCGATATCGAATGCCATAATCTCAAATAAGAAAATTACGATAAATTTTACTCGATATCACATGCGCTGATTTGGCCCCTGGAGTTTTTTTTTTTTTTGATGAGAAGGGAAAAGAAAACAAAAGGGGTACAAACTTGACGGTACTAGTTAATTTTCTTATTTCCTTTTGTTTTTTTTTCATGCATGTTGATTTGCATTAAAAAGTACGAAAATTGAATTGACGTGTGTAAATGAAATGGCAAGTTCAAAAGAGAATTGAAAAAAAAATTGGTCAGCTAAAACTGAAGACTGTGAAACAAGACTTATAGTATTTTATAAATTAATATCTGAATTAAGCATATTTAATTTATTTAGGTTTAATTAAAATGTCAAAACAATATAGTTTATTAAGTTTTAAATAACATTTTGAGTAAAGAATCCAATGCATCCAACATATACAAGTACATACATACTTATTTTCAAAGAATTCTGTATTTTTGTTATTTATGTAAATTTATTTGGCTTAATAATCTTTCGACTTTTTGTTAAACTAGGAGAAATTTTTGTAGAATTTCCCCGGTGAAATTCTGAAATTGTTTCCTCTTGAAATTTTAGTTCATGGAATTCAGCATTTAAAATTGCTTTTTATGATTACAGATAAATAAGTAATTTCTGACTCAACAATATTTGGGATTATTATACTTTAAATTTAACAATTGTCAATAATTAAAAAAAAAAAACACTACTATTGCTCAGTTTTGTTTTTATACCCTTCACCTTCATGAGAAGGGTATATGTATATAAGTTTGTCATTCCGTTTGTAATTTCTGCAATATAATTTTTTTACCCTATAAAGTATATATATTCTGGATCCTTATAGATAGCGGAGTCTAATAAGCCATGTCCGTCTGTCTGCCTGTTGAAATCAATTTTCTGAAGTCCCCAGATATCTTCGAGATCCAAATCTTCCATAATTCTGTCAGACATGCTTTTGAGAAGTTTGCTATTTAAAATCAGCAAAATCCCTTCATTAATAACGAAGATATGAACAGAAATCCGACACAAGCTCTGAAAATTTCATCAAAAAAACTATCAAACAAAGTGTACGTATTTAAAATACAGTGGCTTCATAAGCCCAAACGTAAAAGTTACCAAAACAACAGGCAAATTTTGGCAGTCTAAACATTTACCTGTGCTTGTTGTAAAACTTTCGGCACTTTATTAATACAATTTGCTATCAAAATTATTTTTTTTTGTAAAAACAATGGTGCTATATTCGGCATAGCCGAAAAAAGAGAGAATTTGATAACAAAAACATTAATAAAACAAACAAATGATACAAATTTTAATAATTCAGAAAATCGTCAAATCGTCACTTTGCTATTTTTAAAACAAAAAATCGTCAAAATGACGATAAATCGTCAAATCTGGCAGCTACGCTCGTACGTACCCGTATTGGTTACTCTTGTACTTTACTTGCATTTGATCAAGATGAGAGGTGTGCTGTCAAAAAAAGTGAGTTGTTGTTGTGTTTGATTTGACATTGATGGCTTTTTGACAACTGTGTAGACTTTTCAAATACACTCCACGTACGAACACATATGTGTTGTACTTTAATATATTTAGCTTTTTTTTTATTTACAAATACAAAAGCTTTTGTTTTTATACTCGTTTTTTTTTTTTGTTTTATTTATTTATTTTCATTATATTAAAAAATTTCTTGTGTGTTTTTTTTTTTTCGTCAAACTTTTAATCGAACCAAACAGACAGAGTACACATACTCGTACCTAGTAGGCAGCAGCACACGAAGATAAGCTGAAAGTGATGCCAGCCAGTAAAGAGGAAATACAAGTCGAACAATAGAATTAGAGGAGATCATACTCGATCATGTTGGAGTGATCACAGTTTAGCAACGTGTGTGGTCGACCATATTTGACATATTATTATAACTATCACACACGCTCTTAAAAATTTGTAAAAGAGTTTGTGCGCGTGCACCTGAAACTATCTGGCATAAATTCATAGATTTTGTTTAGTTTTGTGACTTGACCAAAAAACAAACATCAAAATTTAAATAAAATAACCATAGTTTGGGTCATTGAACGTTTGTTTTTCAACTTATTAACACATTATTAGCAAATATTTATTGCTTAACTAAAAATTAACATTTATGGTTGGTCTGGACTATCTGCTATAAATTTGTCTTGAATTCAAGAACAAAAAAGAACATTTCTCGATTTCAATACCCTACACCCAAAGAGCTTAGCTTGTCTAGTCTAAGCTTGGATTTAGAGCACTAAGAGACCTGTCTCCAGCTTTTTTTTTTGTATTTGTTTGTTTTTATTCTTTTAGTTAATTAAATATTAAAATAAATGTTTATTAGAGAAATGTTAAGAATACAATGTTATAACATAAACTTTAACATTTTATGGGTGTGGGGTCTAAGAAAAAAATTTTCTGATATTTATTTAAAATTTTTTGCAAACGTTAAAATGTCCCGTAAAATTAATTTACTTTAAACTAGATTTTTAACTTTTATTTTAAGTATTTAAGTATTAAGTATGTATATAGTATGTTGAGATCTGACTATAGACAATTTGGAGACTTAGAGCGGCGTATGGGCATATCTGTAGAAAGGTCATGGCAGGAAAAATTAAAATGCTAAATTTGAATTTTTGTATAAAATGATAAATTTTCAACTAATCTTCGTGGTTAACTTAATAAAAATTATCTTGAAAACTAAAAATATATTTTATAGTTCCTCTCACTTAGCTACTTCTAATAACATTTTCTCTTCTATGAAATCATTATATAAACAAGAAATTATTCAAAAAAAAAAAAAATAAAATTTTTAATTTGATTTCGTTCATGGACTAATGTCGCATTCTTGTGCCTTAATTTGTACATATAAGCTACTTTTCTTATTATGAAATCATTCTATTAAGATTTGTTTGATTTATCGCGTTCTAAATCATCGGTTTTTGTAGTTGCAATCAATTCACTTCAACATTTATGGCCGAATTCACAGTCTTTAGTTAGCTAATGACAAAGGCTTAACTAATGATTCTTTATTCGCAATGCTTAGTTTGCCATAAGAATAAAAAGAATATTTAGTATTTGAGTTTACCAATAGTTAACTAATGACCGAGAAATCGGCCTTGGTGGCTTAAACTAAATTTTTTATTGATTTCGTTTATATAAGTTAATTTTGCATGTTCTAATGTCACGTTCATGTAATGAAATCATAAATTTTTATCATCACTTTTTATTTGTTTTTATTAAAGTTAAAGTTTAGTAATTTTAACTAAAAACTTTATTTCATTTATGTTTTTATGTCGCGTTCTTGTAAAGAATTTGGGGAAGGTTTCCGTATGATGATAAGAAAGAACTAAATTTACTTTTAAATTCCTTTAATTAAATCTAACTTTATGCAAATTTTGTTTAAAATACAAATTTCTTTACAAGTGATGACACAATTCTCAAATTTAAAACTAACTTTTACGTTACGAAAACCAGCCAAAGTGTTTGTAGCGTTTTTCAACTTATAGTTTTTTGCTAATTACTGATAAAATGCTGTCAAAAATGGAAACAAGACAAAAGTAGTTAAGATTTTTTTATTTTTTTCCCAAATATTCATCAATTGCGTATGAATGTCACGTTCTTGTTGGTGGAAATGCTAATAGATTTCCATTTGTACATATCAGCTATTACATTTATTTAAAACATAAACATAATCTAAAAGCATTACGATTCAATATGTCTTACAGTATGTCAGTAGGTCTAGGAATGTTACGTTCTTCATTGTGGAATGTCACGTTGCTCATTAACTATTAGATTGTTTATAGAGAGGAAATATTGATGTTTATTCGAAATTTCTCAAATAAACATAATAAAAAACAGTTCAATTCAATATCTCTTTTGGTTTACCACCAATGCATTCGTATTCAATGATACATAAACAGCCAATGGCAGCTGTAACTTTTTTTCAAACTAAAAATTATGTAAGTCATAGATAATTGAGAGCGAAAAACCTAAACATATTCTCTAAAATTTCAAAGGCTTACGAATGTCGCGTTCTTGATAGTGGAAATATCCATTTGCTATTAGACTGCAAATTGAGATGTTAGAAATATTAAATATATATTAATTAGTTAATATAAACATAATGTAAAAACTTTTCGATTCAAGGTGTCTTTTATTTTGTAACCAATGTTACTCAGTTTTACATAAACAGGCAATGACAGCTGTAAATTTGTTAAGTTTTTAGTTTTTGAAAATTGTGTCAGCCATAGATGACAACAAGTTGAGTAACTGAGAGTCTGTTGTGTGTAAAAAAAAAACTAATTCCTGGCAGTTTACAAATTACAAGTTAGTAATTTTCGTTTTAATTCCATTCTCTGTATATTTATTAAATAACTAGGGTTAAACAGATGAATAATCTGTTTAATTTTTAATCTTTATAATTTTGACAATTCGAACACTTGAAATTACCTGGCATTAAATGAGTTTTAAAACATACATACATCAAACCAGTGGTCGACATTCAGACTAAACACAACACGATTAACAACAAAGTTGATAAAAATTATGATGTGATTAAAACACAGAAAGAGAGAATTTAACATGTTATTAAAATCCATATTACATGTTCTCTTTATGCCGACCTCTACTTTTAGAACCAGCATATACGGCTTAAATTGCAACGCGCAACAAATTGTTTCTAAGTGGCAACAAGCCATCATAATATTTTGACACTTAAGTGTCATTAACAACAACGTGCTACGTTTATAACTTATTTCTTCTTTATTACATTGATTTAAAACGTATTTAGCTCTTCAACAAACAAAATACAATACATAGTTTATTTCTACATTGTTTCAGTTTTTAGAAGATCGTTTATTTTGTTCATATTTTCAGTGAAAGATTTGAGTGTTTATTAAGTGGAAATTACAATTGTTCTGCCAGTTGTTTTGAGTGGTGTATGGTGAAGTGGAGTAGTTGTGTGGCGTGAGTAAGTGAATGAAGTGTGTATGTACATTCCAGTCTTATGATTGGTTGAAATCTCTTAATATTAGAGCCACACTTTCAACTTTCAAGTGTTGTGCAAATAATAAATATATTTTAAACTTATGCCTCAATTTATCAAAATTTAGTTTGGTTCCAATAAATGCTGTATCATCTGGTGGTTTCTCAGCAAGACTTGTAAGATGGGAGCAAAATCCCAGGTATTGCATAATATTTGTGAGAATAATTACTCAATACTTGAAGTTGAAAAGAATTTAAAGTAGATATTGACCACTAAGTCCCAATTTACACGAAGCAATTCTTTAAGCTAAGCTGTTTACCTTTTTGACATCGTGGTGAGGGGAAGATAAAACGAGTATACACTAGATTAAACTAGCAATTCGCGCTACTCTCGCATTCGTAAAACAAATAAAAATACAAGCGATTTAAGGAATAAGAATTGTGCTGTGTAAACACCGAAGAAATATCAATCTTTTTAATAAGAATTGTTTCGTGTAAATTGGAACCAATTATCATGAGTTATTGGTAACAACATTTATCATATTCCTATAATACGAGGGCAGTTTGAAAACTTCTTAGCCTATAACAGAAAGATACTATGTAGTTAGTTTTCCAAAAACATTTTTATTTTTCAATATAATCTCCTGAAACTTAGTCCAACGCTTATCTAGCAATTCTATGATTAAAATAGTTTTCCTCAAGGCCGTCAAAATAGTGGTTTACAACATTTGAAGTAAAACGCCTGCCAGCTAGGAATTATTTTTGATTTGGGAACAGGTAAAAGTCACTAGGAGCTAAATCAGGAGAATAAGGTGGGTGTTCCAGCAACTCGTACTTTAATTCGTTTTATTTTAGCCATTGTTAAAACACTCTTGAGCGCTAGTGCGTTGTCTTGATGAAAAATTATTTTTTTGTGTTGTAAGCCAG
Source organism: Bellardia bayeri (assembly GCA_950370525.1). Classification (NCBI taxonomy): domain Eukaryota; kingdom Metazoa; phylum Arthropoda; class Insecta; order Diptera; family Calliphoridae; genus Bellardia; species Bellardia bayeri. The sequence continues at coordinate 64,712,482 of OX493268.1, forward strand.
GATGTTTTTGTCGAATTATTACATTTAATTCATCCAAAATGTTGCAATAGTACTCTGAATTTATTGTTTTACCCTTTTGCAGACAATCAATCAATAAAATACTTTTGAAGTCCCAAAAAACCGTTGCCATAACCTTACCAGCCGATTGAATTGTTTTTGCCTTCTTCCTTTAGTCCATTGCTTGGATTGTTCTTTTGTCTCTGGAGTATAGTGGTTGATCCATGTCTCATTCACAGTTATCTTAAAATCCATTTTATTTTTCTTAAAACGATCCAAACAAGCTTGAGAAATTTTCATTTTTATACGTTTTTGGTCGCCCGATAACAAAAGCGGCACCCATCTTGCAGAAAGCTTTTTCATCTGTAGTTCTTCATGCAAAATTAAATGGACTCGATCATTTGAGATGCCCATGATATTGGCTATTTTACGCACTTTTATTCGTCGATCATTTAATACCATATCATGTACTTTGGCTACAATTTCTGTTGTTGTTGCTGTTTTTGGACGTACACTACGTGCTTCATTCTCAATGCTTGTACGACCACGTATAAATTCAGCAACCCAATTTTTTACTGTTGCATATGAAGGATCACTTTCCTCTAACACATTCACCATATTAGTATGCATCTCTTGTCCAGATAAACCTTTTTTATTTAAATATGATAATGACATTCGAATTTCTAATTTTTCCATTGTAAAAAAATCGTAGATGCGTCTCTTTTGAACAACTGTTTTTATATGAAGGAGTTGCAGAATCGAAAAGAAATTTAACATGTGTTAATAGCAGAGATGGACGTTTCCAGAACACTTAATTTTTTTTTGGTTTATACCACACTTTTTGTTCTAGGCTAAGAAGTTTCCGAACCCCCCTCGTATTATTATCAATTTGCAACAATTTAAAACGTCTCTGTTGGTTGACATTTAACTTTGACGGCCCCCTTTTAACTGGTTAGGAACTACAAGAATTGTTAAAACATTTTGTAGAAAATACCCCCCCCCCTCCTTATCTAAGTTTAAATTGTCTATAATTTCAATTACTACTCTGCATTCCTAGAAAAGGAACAGGATTTGGCATATTTTTTGCGAAGTTATTTTTCGATTTTTTTGTTATTAGTTTTTTTTTGCAGTTTGTTTTGTAATAATTATTACAACAATTCTTCGTTGCTTTTGTAAATTTTATGGACAAGAAAGTCTTTAACCCTACTAGTTGGCTGCCGCTTTGGCTGCAGCAAAAACCAAAAAAACAAAAAAAGAAGCACCAGAACAGAAAACACAACAATAACTAAAAGCTTTAATAAAGCTGCAGTTAAAACATGCATGCATGTGCCACATGCAGCAGGCTTCAAATAAAAACAGCAAGCTGAATAAAAAGACCACCCAAGTTGACAGGGAACAAATATTTTACTACACACAACACAACAGAGAACACAAATCGTAGTAGAACTGCAACTCAAGGAAAGAGGAAGAAACCAACAACAACAATAATAATAATAAAAACTGAAGTACAACAACTCTGTACAGTGTTTAAATCTTGTCTTTAATAAAGCTTAAGCAATTGCGCCGAAAGCCACAATCACAATCACACAGACTTTAAGGCCAAAAGGAGCGCGCAGATACCTTCCACAATATTAACTGCAAATTAACTTCATTATTAAGACAAAGTAAATGGCAATAATGAAGTTTAAAAAGACATGAGGAAAACACTCAGCCACACACACAAACACACACATGCTGAAAAATACTTTCGTTACCACAATTTGACTTTGGCTCTGTCTCTGGCCGCAATGACGACTAACTGGCTGACTGACTGACCAAAATAAAAGCCAAACAAATAAATTTGATTAAATACCCTGGCCCTGCATTGCTCCACTGTGCTGCCTTGGTGCAGGCAGGTAGGCAGGCAGGCAGGCAGGCAGGCAGGCAGGCAGGCAGGCAGGCAGGCAGGCATGCTTGTGCTGCAGTTGTGGTGGCTGGTTGTTTGGTTGTGCTCTGTCTTTAATGGTTTTGAAAAGTGTACAAGATTTAAATGTTTCTCGTACTGCACGTATTTTTTTAAATCAACAGTAACAAAAAGCCAAAAAAAAAAAAAAAAAGCCAAGAAAAACAACGACAACAAATGGATGTGGTGGAAGGAATTAATGAAATGCTCTTCTACATTATTTGTCGCACTCCTGACTTCGTTGCCTTTTCTCCATTTATACAGCTTACTGGTTTTATAGAGCGTCCAGCCCTGGTACTGATGTTGTTTACATATTTTTTTAAAGGTAAGATTATGGCGTTAAGAGATATTAAAACGATAAAACGAACGAACGAACTGACGATGATTAAGCAAAATGCTGCTGGTTGGTTACAGCTTCCAATACAATATTTCTTAAAGTCAAAAAAGCTAAAGTTGATCGCCATGAGTTGGGAGATGACAACGTTGATGGAGATGGTAGAGATGATGACGAGGTTTGAGAAATGTGGGCACTGATGTGCTGATATGTGTGTCTTACTACTTATTTGACTTATTATGATAATGAAGTAATTAGTGTGGCCCACTAAATCCAGCTAATAGTATAAGTTATTAATAAATATGTAAAGTTTTCTAAGCTGGATTTAAGTAATTGGTAAAAATAATTTTATTGTGGCTATATAACTCGAGTTCTTTAGCACAGTGGGAGAATTTGGAAAAAAGGGAAATACGAGTATGGGAGGCTAGCTGAAATAATGGACAGCTTTCAACCAATTTTAATCCCAACCGTCATTAAAGCAAAAATATATCATATACCAAATTTTATCAGGATATCATCATAATTGAGATCTGTACTTTGCGCACAAGCTTTACATGGACATCCAGTAAGCCAGCAAGCTGGACGGATGGACGGACATCGTTAAATATAATCGGAAAGTGATTCTGTGTCGATCGCTGTACATTAAGATGGGTGTTAGACTAATTCATAATTCATAAGCGTTACAAACATTACCACAAATCCCTTTCAGACCGTGATGCATCGATTGTGCGTGTGGGTTTCGGTTTCAATATTTTTGCTTCTGTTAACTTAATTTGAAATAGACTGTCAAACATCGACTGTGCTGATTGTTTTTGATATTTGCTTCTCACATTTCTCTTCTGGTTGATTTATCGTTACTTAAACCACAAGGAAAAAATATTTAAAAAAATCGCTAAATATTTGGGTCCCCTATTATTAAAAAAAAATAGACTAGAATGTTTTCAAAAATAAACAATTTAGTTTTCATATGCGAATATTTCGTAAACTATAAGAGATAATATATAGCTACGACTTGTTGATTTCATATATAGTATAATCTTTGCAAGCGGCTCACAATCGAAGAATTGGAGTCGTTTTTAATTTCTCATATACCCGAGGTGCGCTGCTTGGGGAATCCCTGGCATCGACCCTGGTGGTCTTAAGAGGTCCAAATACAGGACTTAAACTCGACAACACTTCAATCTTGCACTCGAGAAATTACAACTTTGTTTCCCTCTTTTTCCAAAATTTCGCACTGTTCAGCGATAACTGCAATTCTTTAGGAGACCTTGTTTTCACTCCAGCGATAACAGGGTTTTTTTTTTACAAAAACATCAACGTCTCCTGAAAATATGTCTGCTGCTCCTTAAGTTTTAGCAATTCCTGCCCTGCCATTGGTAATGTAATGTAGATTGCTACGGAATTGCCGATTTAAATTCGTATCATAATCATCATCATTATATTGTCTTTACAGTTTTATTGTTTTCGCCTGCAACTGTTACAGAGAGACTTTGTTTTGGATAACTTTAGTCAGCTTATTTTATGTTCCTAAAGGATTTATGATTGTCATATCAACAATTTTTCTTACTCTTAAATTTAAACTGCAGGCTTATGTGTGAGAGTAAGAGCAAAACATTCCCAATTGTGTGTGTGTGTGTGTGACAATTATGGAACTACCCTGCAGGAAATGTCAATAGTGAAACTGTACTGATTTACTATTGACACAGTCACCAATACTAGTGACTTAGACAATGCTAATTACTATAGACATTTTAACATGTGCGTGTCATTAAAAATCCACTACTGACATAGGTACTATTGACAAGGTAGTTCTTTTGGGACCACATTGTCTATACTTTTGGTACTTTTCTGAAATAGAAAATAAAAATTCATTTTTTGCTAATTTTTGGCGTTTTATTAAAAAAAAATAAAATACTAAAAGATATCTGATTAAAGATAAATTCGAAAACACCCAGAGTCTTTGGCGGGAATCGAACCCGCAAACCCTCTGAATGATAGTCCGGCACACTATCGGCTAGTCTATCGTGGCTCACAATTGAAAAAAAATAATAATTGTATAATAATAACCATTGTGACAATGCTGTTGACAATGTCGCCAAACCGTTACCAAAATAGTAGACAAAAGTGGTGACTTGGAGACACTTGTCCCCAGGTTTCCTTCAGGGTATCAATGTTAAGTGATTGCAACACAACTACATACAAACACAGCAACAACAAATTGTTTAATGCAACGATCTTGCATAAAGAGTTAACAGCCAAAATGTTGAAATCATGTTTAAGTATTGATACACCAAACAAGTGATGTATCGTTATAGATCGATTAATACGTCGCTCTGCAAAAAAAAAAAAAAAACTTAATGAGAAGAAAAAAATAAAAAGCATCTTAATGATGATTGAAGTTTTAAGTTGTTTTTTTTTGTTCTCTTATGTTCCTTGTTTTGTGTCATATAGAAACTGTAAATTGATCTTTTTATTGAAAATTAATATTATGAGTGAAACAGAAACAGAAATGTAGCTTGTGAATAGTGCTTAAGTATCCTGGGAACTTCATTTTTGTTTTGCTTTTAATAAATCCGCATTATTTAAATTTCAATATTGCTTATGATAAATAAAGTTTATTGTAAATAATTTTTGTTTAATATTTAGCTGTTCCACTTACGGAATATTTGTTTATCATTGTCATCACTGAAGCTGATGTTCGTCATTTCGTCATTATCTGGCTGGAATTGTTTATTAAAATTTCCATTAGAGTATGATTTATTTTTATTCTTTTGTGCATTTTTTTTGTATGTATGTATGTGTTTTTTTTATCTTTTGTACAATATTTTTGAATTTTGGTATTTGTATGATTGCATTAGTTTCATCTAACGATCGAATTCCATTAGAAGTATATGTTTGTTTGTTTGTTTTTATTTGTGTTTTTGCTGAGAGAGAGGAAAAAAAAAACACAACCAGCAAGCGAACAATGTGTCATTCATTCAGTCAGTCACTAGTATTTATCCATTCCCATATCCATCCACATCCACATCCACACAACAACACTGCAAACATTCTTACATTTATTCAGTCGTTCATTCATTCAATCATGCATTCATTCACCCATTGAGTTCATTGAGTTATGAGCTCATCAATTTGTATGATGATGGATTGTTGTGATGTTGTAGATAAATTAGTTTTAAACATTTTTGTTTATTTTTATAATTGATTTGCGTTTGTGTGCTTGTTTTCTTTCTCTCTACTATACAATATATTGTATTGTGTTGGATCCATTCATTTATTCATTCATTAGCGTAGTTTTGTTGAAGAAAACTTTTATTTTGTGTTTTGTTTTTTTTTTTTTTCTTTGGGTTCTTCCTGTGAAAATGGGAAATTTGAATTGCGAGTGTGCTAATTTTGAAATACAGTGGCTCACAGCTTATTTTATGCGTTGCATTTTTTGTTTGTTTTAAAAGCTCCATAAAAAGAAAACTATGTCTTGTTTCACACTCTTCCGCTTTAGCAGACCAGTTCAATTTCTTCAATTCTCTTTTGAACTTGTCATTTCATTCACACACGCCAATTCAATTTTCGTACTTTTGAATGCAAATCAACATGCATGAAAGAAATAAAAGAACGTAACACAGTACAACACATGATTTTGGGACTCAATTCTGATAATTTTTTATGAAAGTAGCCCCAAAAAGAGGAACTTCTGCATCATTCGTTTGCTCCTGTTACATCAAATAATAATTTAAAAACTAATTCTAAGTTAGTAGTATCGTATAGGGATTTTGTCACTTTTTAAGGCTCGTTTGTTTGTCATAACTCGAGAACCACTAGTCCGAATAAGCTGAAGCAAATTTAAAAAAATTAAGAATTACAATTCCTTTAATCTGTTCATACTTTCATAAACAATTATCAGAATTGAGTCCCGAATCAATCACCTGAAATATGTTGTACAGTGTAAGGAAATAAGAAAATTGTCTAGTACCATCAAGTTCGTACTCCTTTTATTCTCTTTTCCCTTCTCAACCAAAAATACTTGCCTTGACGAGTCAGAATTGAATAGTCACAGTGGACTAACAGAAACTTAAAAAATAAATTGATGACACCAATTAAAAAGAAAAACAGTTCTAGTCTAACAAACAAAATACATTTATTGCAAAGATGCACATTTTGATATATTAAAATTAAGAAAACAAAAAAAAAAAACATTATCGTTTTTTCACTTCACAGTTTAATTTATGCAAGTATGGTTTTCGAAAACTTGATTTTATAGCTGGCAATTTAATATATTTATTATTTATTAATATATATATTATCTGCAACAGATTTCATGTCATTTGGCATAGATGCGACCCGTGTTTGGCTAATACTCGGCGAAATATTTGACCATATTCCGTTAGTAGCATTTTAGTTTTTGTTAGAAATTTTGTGTTTCCTTATGCTGATTTCAAAAATTGATCATAAAAGGTCTAGCGACTGTGATAGCGGTGTCATTAAATGTGGCCAGTTATATATTAGCCACGTTGTCACAATACCTGATTTGAGCTTTAGATCGTTATCCTGGTAACATCGAAAATCTGATCTTAGACGCAGCATCTCTGCGCATTCCAATAAGTTGTCCTTCAGAATCTAAAGGCACTTAAACTTGTCCATGGTTGTTTTAACAAATGTTAAGTTCCCAATACTAGCAGCTGACATACAGACCGAAACCATGACACCGGCTTTACTGTTGCCTTTAGCAATGCTGTTTGTTGAGTTCTGTATTTTTTATTTGGTTTCCGCCAAACATACGACATGCCATCTGAACCAAATATGTTAAACTTAAGGTATGGGCACACATGGCAAATATTTACTCAAAAAAGCGTAACCACTTGCTTTAGCACAAATTTGTTTGACGTTGTTTACTCTCACAAGAGTTTTAATAATTGTTGTGTCTTGTCCTAAATAAACGAAGTTTTATTTTAATAAATTAACGAGTACGAAAGTATTTTATTTAGTGGTTACGTCTTTTTCGGCAAATATTTACCGAGTGTGAGCGTACCTTTAGATACAAAATGCATTCCTTGCCAACTTGTTCTTTGGCGAAATTTAATCTGTACAGTCTGTTTTTTGGGGTTTATAAGCGCAACTTGGCCATTAAAATCATGTCGACGAACAGTTTCAACGTAACATTGTTTGCACAGGTCAGCTTTAACTTCGGAGACCAGCTGTGAAGCTGATAGCCTTGGATTTGCCCTTATTTTTCTTAAAATGTGTCACTCATCATAATCATGAAAAATTTTATTTGGTGCCTTGCTGCCTTTTTTATGGACAAAGCACCTCAATGATTTTTTGGTCTGTGGAAACTTTAATGTTAATCATTTCTGCTATTTTTCGCTGTGAGTGGCCATTTTGGAAATAGTTTAAAACCCATTCTTGTTGTACTAATGTTGTACGTGGGCGGTCTCATTTGAACTCTTTTAAATTGAGACTTGACGTTATAAAATCGGACTCACAATTCAACAGAAAATATTGATAGAAAAAGAAAAACAGCGCTGCATTAAGCTATTGGTGCAGTGGAAATTTACAGCTGTGACGTGAAAAACGAGTAGTTTTTATTAAAAAGTACATTTTTTCAAGAAATGTTTTCTATATATGTTTGACTATAAAATTTTTTCTTTTAAATGACACCAATTTGTTTTTTAAAGTTTCTGTTAGTTTTCTTTTTATGGAAAATGCACTTCATAAAATAAGCTGTGAGCCACTGTATGCAAATCACATTTTTTTTGTGATTGTCAGATATTTTACTAATCTGTCACTTAAAATGATTTACATATACATACATACATATGTACACATTGATTTTAGTTAGGTATTTATAATTTGTGTAGCTAATCCATGTCCTCGAATAAATAAACTTCACCCAACCAACTTACAAATCAAATGTTAGGAATAGCTGGGAAAATTCTTTTAACCATTAGTTATGCCTTTACAGTTTTTTCACATTATATGAAAATTGCATGTAGCACCTTACGATACTTGACAAAAAATGTTTTCAATAAATTTATAATCTAAATGATTAGCGTTAGAACTTTAAAAATTCATTCATTCAATTACATTTAATTAGAAAGTTCTTGTTTTCTTTTAAAATTTAAACCATTTGAATTTGTAAATCCAAACATTTCCTCCACCCATCACATAAACTACCATGTCACTTGACATGCTTGCTGATGACTATGAATTAAAAGAACATTGAGTTCATTGGTGGAACATTTTGTCACAATTGGAAGCAAACAAATGAAATGAAAGAGCAATCACGACTGCTGCAATATGCTACGAAAATGTTTAAAAAAAAACTTGCAAATAATTAAACTACTTATTGAGTAAAAGGTTTTTAGCAATTGCTCTCTTTTTTGGCATAAATTATGTTGAAAGGTAAAAACATTTCCGAGTTGTACATTTAGTATTTAATGTTGCAAACAATTTTGTTTTAAAACCAATAGTTTAAGAGCTAGTAAGAAGGAGTGAAGAGTGTGGATCTGTGTGGATCGTGCGTGTGATCTACATGTTAATCTTGTATTGCGTCTAATCCAGCACTATGGGTGTTATTTGAACAGTGCATTTCAACGATCTCGTATTAAACAAGACCATTCAGTCCCGCTAAAAACGAGTATGTATTTCCTTTGATTTACAGACTATGTTCCTGAAAATCAGGGAATACAGAGATACCTTGATCCCCTACACGATATAACGTTTCATTTGAACTTAGTCTAACACTCCTGGAAACTGGAAACTTGATATTGTGTATATTAAATTGCAAGTAATATTAATCTACACAGGTATCAGTTCCAAGTTCTGCAAGTATGAATTCTTTTTCGTTGTTACGTTGTTCCACTCAAATATTCAGATTTTATATTCTAAATTTTCACTTTAGACTCATAACTTTTAGATGGAACGCCAAATATTTTATCTTTTCCAGTCTTGACGCTCCAGTATACGAATACATGACTGTTTCAACCAAATATTTGCAGAGTATGTTTCAACATCGCGATGTTTATAGTTAAATAGACATCCATAATAGACTGCCTCTTTGTCGATAGTGATCGAATGTTTTCATAGATGGTTTCTAAGGAAACCTAATTTAGATTTTAGTGACTCCTCTTCCATGCGAAAGATGAAAGAGGATTTACATATGCGAAACACCGTCGAACGAAAGTTTTACATATTGAGAGATCCATGTTCAATCCACTTCGGATGTCCTTTGTTTGTTTTACTGTTTGTTCCTAATTAAGGAATTAGTATGAAGTTAAAATACATTCAGAACAAATAATCAGAATTAAGGAAGCCGTCAATAATCCTCAAAGAAGGAGTCGAACGTCTAACAAATGTTGTTGGATTGCGGAATATTCCAAGAGTGAAAGTGAAAAAGAGATCAAAAAAAATATGAAACATGGAGAATACTGGAGAACACTGTAATTCAGAGTCCCTGAAGGAGTGTCAAATATGGCAGTCAGTGAACATGGTAGATCATAATTAAGAAAGTCGTCAATCGACAAATGTTGGTGTCGTCAATGATATAATAGATTAGATTTGAGTAAATTCCAAAAGATCATTTATTAAATTGTGTAGAAGAGAGTGGGATAAAGTACCGAAACCTGGATTTTAGAGTCCCTGAAAAAGTGACAAATGTGGCTGTCAGTCGCGATCGAATATTGGATTGGAGAAGTAGTTTTTAAGAGTTTTCTCATGGACATTAATAGGAGACATCCTTATGGTATATTAATCAACAGCATCGTGCCGCATGCATATTGCATCAATACTAACTATAATATGAATGGAAGAAGATCAAGGTTAGTGCCAATTTACACGAAGCAATTCTTATTGCTTAAATTGTTTGTATTTTTATTTGATAGTATACACAAATTTGTATGCACATATGTAATACGAATAAGAGAATAACACGAATTGCAGCTTAGCTTAAATTGCTTTGATACACATGGGCACTTATGGTTCATTATACTCTGCAATATGTGCGCAGAACAGATCGCGAAGATGTGATAGACCGAAAATGCGAAAAAAAATCAAAAAAATTTGATATTTAATTGAAAATATCAGAAAAATCAGAAAGAGTAATTGAATCAATTAAAATTTTAATTGAAAATTTTTTTTAAATCAATTAAAGGTTTAATTGAAAAAAAACATGATTTTTTTTTCTGTGTAGACGTTCATATCTTTCATAAAAGCTTAAAAAAATGGAAAATCAAAAAATTACAGATTTCTACCAAAATTCAGGCAATGGGTATGAATTTAACCCAGAATCTGACTCCGACAACACCGACCTGGCAGAGATAAATGATTTTTATAGTGACATTCGTGAATACGAAAAAATATTAAGAACTAAAAGCCAAATAAAGGAAAACGCCAAAATAAGAAATCTTCTGCAAGATCTTGCGCTTGGAACCATTTTTGCCAAATGGTTATTTTAAAGGAAACTGTTTTGAAAAATTATTTTATATGTGAAGTTCGTTTTTAGAAGACTAGACTAGAGGGGTCTAAAGGGGTAATGAATTTGTTATCAATATAAATATTTAATTATAATTATACAAAATTTCAACCTTTAGTAGGAGTTCAATCTAAAAACATAAAGCAGTTGTATTTGACTTATGCGATCGCAATGATATTTACCATAGTGATTCAATATTGCAACTTCGTTCCAAATATATGAATTCTTGAAAATTAATAAGAGTAAAAATTTCAGAAAAGTGTATACATACATACATATGTATGTAAACAATTGCTCACAACTTTTTATAATGAACAAATTTTAAGAGCAAATTGATAATTGACCGAAATTAGCCCGTAGGGATAATATCCAAAACTTAAATTTTAATATTGTTTATTGTTTTTAGTACAAATTAAAAATGTACATACAGTTTTAAAGTACACTTACATTTCATGGACCCATTCAATATACATATCTGTGGCAAATTGTATTGAAATGATGTTTTGGAATGGATTCTCCCTTTACTTTGTTAGAAGTCTTTAGATAACATTACTTAAGTTTATAGAAATATAAAGTAAACATATTTCAAAATTGGCATTTCTACTTTGACGTCGAATCTTAGCTATTATTTGGCCAAGTCCTCATGGCATTGACGTATGAAATATGTTCGTTGCAAGACAAAATCAATTCTGTTCGTAAATGCAAACATATTAATGCAGTTTTGCATGTACAGATGTAATGCAGAGATTTGCGGCCTTTTAATATTGTTCAACCAGGATTTATAGAATGAAAACAATTAAAACCAATTTATGACAAATTACAGACATTGCATTGCATGCATTGGAAGATGTATATATGTAATACATACAAAACAATAATATTAAAATTTTTAAACACCTATTGTCCAACAAATATTGATCTGGTCTTTGCCATGTGGCCCGATTCGTATCAAAATATCAAATTGGTCGATACTGTTATAACAATATTAGTACTTATTGAAATTTCATGGTACATTCAAATTTTTAGCCGGCCTGACAGCCGAATTTGAGTCGCCGCCGTGAAATTTGGTCGGCGCAGGTCTCTGCCTGCTGTATAAACACATTGAGTTGGAGCCTTCCTTCGTGTGTATAGGTCGCACAGTTCCTAAATAACGGCAGAATTTCTCGATAAACACTTTAATCAAATACATAGTTGGTTATTTTAGTAACTTAGAACAGTAGAACAAAATTCCCACGAATGTATTTTTCCCAACAAATTTTACCATGATAAAGTATTCTGACAATACAGTAGACGCTCGTAAATTAGAACTCTCGGATATTCGAATACTTCGGAAATTAGAATTAACGTTTTTAGCACACTACATGCTCTAAAATTAAAATCGTCAGTTCTAATTTCCGAGAGCGTTTTTATTTTTGGTTTGTTTTCAGCACTGAAAAATTGTTTTTATGGTTTTTATTTGGCTTCCACACATTAAAAAAGGGGAATCCCATGTTACTAACATATGTAATTTTTATTGTCAGTGAATTTTTGTTCATTATTGTGTGACATTTGAAACGCGTAGTCATATTTCGGCAGCTTTAAGCTGAAATTTTTATACATATTTAAAATACATACATACATACGTTTTTTTCTTTAATCTGTGATAAATTTTAATAATATTGTATAAATTAAAAAATCTCTGCAGTAGTGTTTCTTTTTTGTGCATTTTCTAAACGAAGATGCACTTTTATGTTGCTTTTTATTAAACAAAAAAAAACCTTTGGAAATTAGAATTTTTCGAAAATTAGAATTACCCTAGGAACAAAGTGGTTCTAATTTACAAGCGTCTACTGTATCTAAAATTGCTCCGACTAAACATTCTTGTTGCTTTTAATATGTAGAGTAGAATTTTTCATAATTTTTTTCTAAAAACCTTAAATCTTTTAAAACTTCTTATTAATTCTAACATTTCCAGTAGCTTGCTGTAGGGTGCCAAGAAGTGCAGGGCAAGAACAACCAGAATAAGCCTCCTCTTCAAGTTAACAACAATAAACAAACATATGAACAGTGGCATATTGAACTAACAAATGTCTAAAAAGACGACATTTTAACTGTTTTATTGTTGTTGTTGTGGTTGTTGTTTAGCTTTAGAAAAAACATAAACAAACGGAACATTTTATTATGTTTTTTTTGTCTGTTCTTGTTGTTTTTGTTAGTGAAATTGTAACTGATGTTGGTTGGTGGCACTTGTAGCCACTTGTTCTGTTTAACTTTTGTTAAATGTTGTGTTGTTTTGTTGCTGCTGCTGTTGTTGGCTGCCACACTGCCTGTAACTAGTTACTAATGTAGTTCATATGTATGTTTGCATGTTATTGTTGTTGCTGGTAATGAATGACATGAATTGTGTTTATTTTAACTATTGTTGTTGCTCATGCGCTTTTGGTTATTGCTCGTTAAATGGAGTGAGTCGTCCAAGAAGCTGAAGAAGAATAGCAACAACAAGAGTTGTAAGAGAATTAAATTTTAAAGTAAAGTTCTTTTTAATTCGTTTATTTATTTTTATACCCACCAAAACAATGGAAAATGGGTCCTATAAAATTCTAAGACGATCTAGCCATGTCAGTCCATCTGTCTGCCTGTCTTTCTGTTGAAGGCACAATAAAGCCTCGAAAAAGAAAGTTAGAACAATGAACTTTCTCCCAAACATTCTTTGTTTTATCGAAATGTTTGGTACCTATTAATAATTTGCAAAATCAGTCCAGTAGGACTGATAGTTATAGACCAAAATTTCAGACAATCATGATATTTTTTTCAGATATTTTTTTGCTATTTTCTTCCACTTTAATTTTATTATAGAGCGACAAGTTCTGCTGAAAATGGTAAGAATCGACCCACGATTTCTCACAGCCTCCACATTATTGTCTTCTCGGAATATGACTCTATGGTACATTATTGCTTTTACAACATAGGTCGGCATCCTATAGCACAATTGTGCAGAAAGCACTTCACACATACACTTAATCTCTTTCATTCAGTCGTCATTGAGACAGCAATGTGTGCACATGCGGCAGATGCTTTTATATTTTTTTCCGAAATACTTCCCAACGAACATTTCAAATTAATAATGAATTACGAAAAATATTTTATAATTGATAATGCATTTGGTAACATGCATGCAATCAGCTTTTGATGTATTAGAAGTTCCGTTTGTATATCAATCTCGTTGTTAAATTCTTATATGTTACGGAAAATATATTGTTAGTGTATGTTTCCTATCTAAGTTGTTTTGCATAATTTATATAATTATGTTTATGTTTGCTGGGTAGTTCGCTCACACATACAACCTCATTTTACGCTTTGCCTACCTCTGCTTTAGAATAACAGTATCCATACAAAATTCAACAAATATTAGTTTTATGTAAAAATAAATCATAAAACGGTATTTTGTTTGAATCGGTAAATATTTGACCACAGCCCCCATATAAACTCTACTTCAGAAAATCATTTAAATGAGCATAAATCTCTTATAAAAATCACTATCAAGTTGATACTCGACAGAAGTAATCCACATACATACATACATATGTATGTACATATATATGCACATAAATCACCGTACCGAATTTTATGACAATCGGTAAATATTTGACCATAGCCCACATATAAAGTCCACTTCCGAAAATTTTTTGAATGTTAATTATTATATTTTAAACATCATTATAAGGTTTAAATTTGATAGAAGTAATTCACATATCGATGGCTTAATATGAAAAAGGCCTAACTCGATTTTTTGTTACTTTACAGACGAAGAAAAAACTTAACAAAATCCGTAAAATTTTAGATACAACAAATATTTTAATAGATACAATTTTTATTAAAAAAAGCAACACATTTTATTTCTTATTTATTCATTTTTTTTTAATGAAGGTATCGAAGAAAGGCTTTTTTCATTAATTTTTTTTTTTTTTTGAAACAAAATTGAGTTAGGTCTTTTTTATATTAAGCCTTCGATCTACTAATATGTACAGTAAATCATAATAACCAACTTTATACTCCCATACAGGCATACATTATATTTTATGTATCACTTTAACACTTTTCTTTGAGCAGAACAAAGTTTTCTTTTAACACCACGAACATATTTTTATTTTATTGCAAATTGTTTTGTAAACAACAAAGAACAAACATTATTTTGTATGGCCGACGGTTGTTTTTTTTTGCCGCCGTTGCTGAAAATTTTGTTAATTTTTTTTCACCGTCAACGATATCTGTGATTAGCGGTTTCAAACACTGAAATTTTACATAGGCTTTATGTTGTATAACGTAACGACGTAATCGCTTTTGATAGTTTTCGACATGAGTTACAGACACATTCTTTTCACACTTTTCGAGAAACGATAAAATATTTTTGTTTCAATTTTGATATGAAAATATCGTTATTGAGATATAAAATTCACCTTACGATCTTCATCCGAAAAATAAAATATCTCGTATAAACATGGTTATAGATACAAATTTCTTTCAAGTATGCATAGATTATAAACTCTGTAAGAGGCATGCGGCCGCGGCGACAATTAGCAGTTCTTTTTGACGCTTTTAACGCGCGGCATATTTAAAGCGGCAAATGTCAAAAAATTAAATTGATTGTTTTTTTTTCATAAACAAATTAAACGTTTTTTTTATTATCTACATGGTGTAAAACGTATTAAAAAAATGTAATTTTTTTATTTTTCACTAAACTCATATGTCACATATTATATACATATGTACATGTGTATGGCAACATCGTTTTAAGCGGAAAATTGGAACAAAATTCTACTTTGCAGCGCAATCGCTTCTCACAGCATTTCCAGATTAACCCATTAAAGACGGCTCATAGACCGCTCGAACGATTCTGACGAAACATTTCAGAATTTTACCTGGAGGTCCATGGAAGTTGATTGGTTTAAAAAAAAATTTATCTCCCCCCATTCCTGAGATAGGCCATGCGTATTTAAATACCCAACCGTCTTTAACGATATACTTTTTTAAATATTTTTTAACAATTTTGTTTTTCTTATTTCAGTATAAATAAAAAGCTATTTATTTGTTTACAAAATTATTAATTTTTTTACCACTCGGAGTTTCGTTACACCCTACTGTGATATTTAAAATGTACAGGGTTGCTTCGAAAAGCGCAACAAATATTTCAAATTACGCCGTAATATTTTTGAAAGGGGGATTTTTAGTGTGCTTTATCGTTGTAATAGAACAACCCTATTTAATCCACCAATAATAAATATATGGGTGGTGTGGACCTTTTCTATAACGCCATGACCAATTAACGCATTCGAGTTCGGGGCAAAAAGTGTTATTGGCCATTAGTTACAAACGCTGTCGATGCGGCTATGGTGACTGCATGGAAACTGCATTGCGTTTGTCGCAAATATGAAAAAACCCCAAATGTCTCAATTCGATTTTAGAGTGGAAGTATGCGAGATGATGAAATTTAATAGGCAATTAGCAGGTAAGATTATGATTTCCGGAGCACAAATGGAAGTTAGATTTGATCGCGTCGATCATTTAATCGGGAAAGTCCCAGCATGTCGTCGCTGCCGGCAGTGCGGTGGCAAAATAGATTACGGAAGTTTCAAGTGCCAAACGAATTTGCACCCAGCACCATGCTTCCTGGATTACCATAGAAGTGTCACACCAGATAAATCTAAAATTGCAAAGTCTAAATAACCTCTAATTTTCTTTAAATAAATTTAAAAAATATAAATTCGCCTTTTACTTACACCAAAAAGAAACGGGACGGTTGGGTATTTACCCTACCCATTTGCACTTTTTACCGTGTGACAACCAAGTGTGTTGACAAACCGCTTTTATTTATTTCACATTACAAAAGCGGCACCTAAGGCTACATAGAATGTGTAGGCGTTTTTCATTTCTAGCATTATCCATTATTTGAGAAACTTTATTTTAATTTTTTGACAATTCTCAAACTAAAGGTAAAAATTAAAAATTGTTTTTTTTTTTTAATTTTTCCAACATTAATCAATCTCTAGTATTAATTAATGAAAAAGCAACTTGCAGTCTCTTATCAGGACAACGAAGGAATTTTTTATTACTTTAACTTTTTTTGGGTGTTTTTTTGCGATACTTCAAAAAATTTGTATGAATAATTTTGTAAAGAAACAAAACTTTTATAGTAATACTGTTGCCGCCCGCGGCCGCATCTTATTTTGGTTACATTTAGGTTTCTATTCGATATCTTAATTTTTTTAAACCTGGTTGTATAGTTACAAAACAGTTTTCTGCTTTTGTATAAGCAATAATTCGCGATAAAGGTCTTTTTTTTTGCATCAGTTCCAAGTTCTGCAAGTATGAATTCTTTTAACCCTCTGCCTTTTACTATTTACTTTAACTATTGTTATTATTGTCATCAGCTGCTTTTGTTGATGATGGTTTGTTTGTTTGTTTGTTTATTTCAAGTTAATAATAAATGTTTGTTGTTGTGGTGCTTTTGTTGTTGCCCTTGTTTTGTAAATATTGTTATGCATCACTTTATTTATCAACAATTTTTAATGTCTTTTTAATTTTATTGTATTTGCAATAGAAAAAATTATAAAAAAAAGTTACACACTCACACACAAATTCATGCATGGTTGCATTCAATGGTCGCAAACCTGGTTCTCAATGACTGATACATATGGATGTCCCAGCTGACCAAAACATTTGAAAATTGTAGCACCATTAAACTTTAGGAGAGCATTGCTCTTAATTAATTACAATGTGTGTGAAGATAAATTCGAATTTAACTAGGACAGACAAAAACCACATTTCTTAACATTGATAATGTTACAGTTAACAGACCACTGTTAAGCACTTAACAGTAATATTTACTTGAATTTTGAAAAAAATGTAGCTTTTAGGATGAAATTCTCTAGAAGAATTTGGACAAATATCGAGCTGCACACGTATCCCACTATATAGAAAGGGTAGTCCAAAGGGTCCTAAATGAGACTACATTAGTCGGATTTCTCAAATTCTCCGCAAATTTCTTTCTTTTTAATATTCTTAATAGTGTAATATTCGCTTTGAGTTGTTCGTTGTTCGCTTCGAGTTGTTTTCTATAGTTTGGTCAATTGGTGTATGACTTGAGAGTAGACTCTAGAGTTTTCAAAATGAAAATAATGAATAGAATAGTCAAGATGGTTGGTTTATTTGTTTATAAGTGGTACAGGAAAAGGCAGTTGGTTGGTGGTGGAGTTGTAAGCAACGTGGGTAGTTTGTAATTATTTGTCAACGCCATTTGTTAACTGAAGCATGTTTAAATTTCATTAAAAACCAAACTAATTTTAAGTAAAATTCATTAGTTACAAATTATAAAACTATATAAATTATACGAAGATTGGTGCTACATACATACATAAATGACAAGTTTAATATTCTAACATGTTGTCTAAAATAGTGTTTCATTATTTAAAAGGTCTTCTGAAATGCATCTGAAATGTTTCAACGTGGCTTCTTTATAAGTCAGACAATTTCCTTTAGTTTCCCCAATGTGCAAATTGAATCACTAAGTTTTGTTCGTATTAAAAATACCTTTAAGGTTGTCTATGTCTCACTTTGCATAACCTTTATTTTCATTAGCAATTACACCAATACCTCACTTTGCGTCGTTTCGTTTTGCGTTCTTTTTTTCAAAGTTGTGTCGCTTCTTAATTATTACTAATTTTCACTGAGGATCGTTAGGTTTTCGAGGTTGAGTTATTTCGGGTACAAGTCTTTAATTTTTTTTTTAATTTTTTGCCAAATTTGCAACATCATTGGATGCTAAAACGCTTTCTATTTGGATTGAAAATCAAGTGGCCCAGAGAATACCATTAAGTAAAATGGTAATGCAGACTTAAGCAAAGATGACATAAAAATTAAAGCATTATCCAACAATTATGCAAATGGTAGTAATACAGATAATTGCTGCAAGGGCATTTATTTTCCGTTGAGAAAAAAAGCTGTTCAGCAAACATTGGACCAATTTTTTGTGATAGAAAGGATATTATGATATTCGTAACCCTAGAACATATCTTCGATCTTCACATGGTTTGCTGTAGTAAATCTTAATTCAATTTGCGTCGTGTTTTTTTTTTAAACGTAAATCCGATGCAAACTGAGTGAATAACAAATTTTAACAAAATTGTGACCAAAGTTTTTTCGCTTGCAATACTACACTATGCTAAAATTTACAAACTTATGTATGTCACTGTATAAAACTTGCTGTACTCGGCAAACAATTTCTTATTCGTACATGAATTTGTCTCGTGTGGACAACTCTTGTCGTTGTTATGTTCTTGTTCGATCAACCTTATTTGCACAACTACATATGTCTGCCATCAAAGAACAATTTCACACAAAAATAGTGTCATTATAAAAAATGACAAAGCCAACTATGAATATGAACATATACACGTTTTACCCACACAAACGAATATGTACAAATTTATGTCCATAATTCTGACATGGGGAAAGCATTCAATAAACATCTAATCAGCATGCCATGCTATGGCAATTTCACTCTACTAAACTAAATATTTTACACAGAAACATTTTGTTTTACTAAAAATCTAAGATTGCTTAATGAATACTCAATTGAATTTATTCTAAAAAGTTTTTCAAAAATCACCTTAATTAAGTTTTAACTCAATAAAATAAAGCAATCAAATTAGTTTTTGATATACTGCCAATTTTTGTCAATATTTTTGTGGGTTATTTGAAAATTTTCACATGCATACATATGTAAGTATGTATGAGATACCACAACCAGTCAGTCACACAGAGCAACAAAAAAATCAATCAGAATTAAAGCCACAAAAAATTATCACAAATGTTGTGTGAATGTAAATTGTAGTTGTATGACGAACATTCCCATGAACTGACCTTGTTCCCACTAAAGGTAAAGGAGTTTTTTGTTGTAGTATTACTTTTGTGTAAAAAAAGAAATTGATTTTTAATAATTACAAAGAATAATCGACACTACAACTGATAGCGTTATGGTATTGGGTAAATTGCAAACAATTTACTGGTTACTTTAACCACATAAAATATCCGATTTTACACAGCAATTCACAACGTCTGTTTACATACAAACTAAAGTTTTACAAAAAATTTAGGGTTTACACAAAAACACTAGTTTAAAAAAAACATTATTTTAACACGAAAACTTTAGTTTTACACAAAACCTTCAGTTTTACACTGAAACTCCAGTTTTACAATAAAACTTACGATTACACTAAAACTTACGTTTTACACTGAAACTCCAGTTTTACACTAAAACTCCAGTTTTACACTAAAACTTCAGTTTTGCACTAAAACTCTAGTTTTACACTAAAACTCTAGTTTTACACTATAACTTCAGTTTTACACTGAAACTCTAGTTTTACACTAAAACTCCAGTTTTACACTAATACTCTAGTTTTACACGAAAACTTACATTTTACACTGAAATTTACGTTGTACACTAAAACTCAAATTTTACACTAAAACTTACGTTTTACACTGAAACTCCAGTTTTACACTAAAACTCCAGTTTTACACTAAAACTTCAGTTTTGCACTAAAACTCTAGTTTTACACTATAATTTCAGTTTTACACTGAAACTCTAGTTTTACACTAAAACTCCAGTTTTACACTAATACTCTAGTTTTACACGAAAACTTACATTTTACACTGAAATTTACGTTGTACACTAAAACTCAAATTTTACACTAAAACTTCAGTTTTACACTGAAACTCCAGTCTTACAATAAAACTAACGATTACACTAAAACTTACATTTTACACTGAAATTTACGTTTTATACTGAAACGTACGTTTTATACTGAAACTTACGTTTTACACTAAAACTCTAGTTTTACAATCAAATTTACATTTTACCCTAAATTTACGTTTTATGCTAAAACTTACGTTTTATACTAAAACTTACGTTTTACACTGGAACTTACACTAAAATTTACGTTTTACACAAAAACTTAAGTTTTACACAAGAAATTACGTTTCACACTGAAACTTACATTTTACACTAAATCTTACGTTTTACACTAAAGCTTAAGGTATGGTCACACATGCCAAATATTTATTTAAAAGAGCGTAACCGCTTGTTTTAGAACAAATTTGCTTGATGTTGTTTACTCTTACAAGAGTTTTGCAAGATCGAGCAGCATCAAATAAAATAAAACTTAATAATTGTTGTGTCTTGTCCTAAATACACGAAGTTTTGTTTTAATAAATAAACAAATACGAAAATATTTTATTTAGTGGTACGTCTTTTTCGGCAAATATTTGC
This sequence comes from Bellardia bayeri, assembly GCA_950370525.1. NCBI lineage: Eukaryota > Metazoa > Arthropoda > Insecta > Diptera > Calliphoridae > Bellardia > Bellardia bayeri. The sequence goes on from OX493268.1 coordinate 64,733,525, forward strand.
CAAGTGTGACCGTACCTTTACGTTTTACATAAATATTTATATATCACGCAAAAACCCAAGTTTTACATAAATGTTTAATTTTTTTTTTTCTTGCAAAAATGACGAATTGACAGTCAATTTTGTTTTTCCTAAATCCATATTGAAGATACAAAGGTTCCACTGTATTTTACTTTGTATCTTGTTTATAACAATTTCTCTGGCAATAATCACAACTTATCTGTATTTTCGATTTTGTATTCTGTTGCCATTATATAGCTGTGGTAAAGAGAACCCTAAAAACGAATTCTAGACCAAATTAAACACAACAATTTAATGTCCATTTCCAATCACCCTCTGGTTATATAGAATTTAAGACTATTTTTGTTTTTGAAATTCAATACCACACGCAAATTTAATTATAAACGTTTCATTTCATTACGATAATAAGTGGAAAACACTTGAAATAATACCTATAAAATGTAATTTAAATAATGAAATGTTATAATAATTCAATCAAAAACATTTCATTAAAACAAAATAAAACAAAATAATGATCGTCATAAGAATCAATATATATTGGTATAACTGTGGCATGAAACTTAAGAGATAAAAGGCAAAATTACAAAAGTAATTGTTGTCTTTGTTTCGAAATTCTCATCGTTTTATTATTTAGTTATTTATTTATTTATTTCGAGTACATTTGTTTTAAATGCAAATCAATTTTTTTTTTTTGCTTTGCTGGTTGTTGCGTTGGTTCTTGGTTGTGGTAGATTTTGAAACCATTTCAAAATTTTTATATTTATTACTCAATCAATGCAAAATCAATTGTGTGTGTGTGTGTGTGTGTTGTTTTTTTTGTTTGCGTAAAGGAAGTCAATCATGACTAAATAACTGCAAAAATACGACCTTCAGGCAGATGTTTCTTTGTTGGCCTGTTTAAAATTCTTGTTGTTTTGTTTTTTATTGTTTGGTGTTTTTCTTAAAAGGTCTTTTTCTTGCTCCTTTTGATTGCTGCTCTGCTACTTTAGTCATTCTTCATCTGTTTGGGGGACAACGGCAACAGAAATCATTGCAACTGTTGATTGAGCCAATAATTGTACATCATGTTGCAAATGTCCAAATCTACATTTGTTTTTGTCTTTTTTTTTTTTTTTTGTTTTTTTTGGTTTTTTTCTTTTTAATCCGTAATTGTCCATAAAAATATCAAACATATTTTCATATTTAAATTGCCTTTAAATTATTGTGCAATATAAAACATTTAGTAGATTGTTGCAGGTGCATAGAATTTTATATACAGTCTGAATCAGTTGTTTTCTGACAATCGGGATTTGTATCGCCAAACATTAATTTAACTTATTTTATATATGCCGAAACAATAAGGGAACATTGAAACGCTAAATTATTTCTATAGAAAACTTAACGATGAGCCAAATAACGATCAGATAGAACACGTAATGATCTTCAAGTTTTCTATAGAAAACCTAAACGATCAACAAAGTTTTCTATAGAAAACCTGAAAGATCAACAAAATTTTCTATTGAAAGCCTGAGAGATAGGCAAAGTTTTCTATATAAATCTTAGACGACCAACAAAGTTTTCTTTACAAAACCTGAACGAAAAAAAAGTTTTCTATAGATATCCAAACGATCTTCAAGTTTCTTATAGAAAACCTAAACGATCTTCAAGTTTTCTATAGAAAATCTAACCATCTGCAGGTTTTATATAGGAAAATAAGTTTAAGTTTTCTATATAAAACCTAACGATTTTAAAGTTTACTATAGAAAATTTAAAGATCTTAAAGTTTTCTATAGAAAACCTAACCATCTTCAAGTTCTCTATAGGAAAACCTAACGATCTTCAAGTTTTCTATCAAAAAACTGAACGATCTTTAAGTTTTCTAAAGAAACCTAACGATTTTCAACCTAACGATCTTAAGTTGTCAATAGAAAACCTAACGTTCTTCAATTTTTTTTATAGAAACTTAACGATCTTCAAGTTTTCTTTAAAAAAAAAAACCTAATGATATTAAAATTTTCTATGGAAAACCTAACGATCTTAAAATTTTTTTATAGAAAACCCAACGATCTTCAGGTTTTATATAAAAAACTTGAAGGATCTTCAAATTTTCTAAAGAACACCTAACGATCCTCAACTTTTTTTTATAGAAAACCTAACGATTTTAAGTTGTCTATAGGAAAACCTAACGATCTTAAAGTTTTCTATAGAAAATCTAACGATCTTGAAATTTTCTATAGAAAACAGAACGATCTTCAAGTTTTCGATAAAAAACCTGAACGATCTTCAAGTTTTCTAAAGAACACCTAACGATTTAAAATTTTTCTATAGTAAATTTAACGATCTTCAAGTTTTTTATAGGAATACTTAACAACCTTCAAGTTTTCTCCAGAACACCTGAACGATTTTCAAGTTTTCTAAAGAACACCTAACGATTTTAAATTTTTCTATAGCAAATCTAACGATCTTGAAATTTTCTATAGAAAACATAACGGTTTTTAAGTTTTCTATAGAAAACCTAACGACCTTCAAGTTTTCTAAAGAACATCTAACGATTTTAAATTTTTTTCATAGAAAACCTAACGATCTTGTTTAAGTTGTTACCTAAGTTAAGATCGCTAAACGATCTTCAAATTTTCTATGGAAAACCTATAAGAAAACTTAATAAATTGTTTGTCGCTTTGTATTATTTAATAACTGCTATGAAATAAATTGATCTGTCTGCTTATGGAAACTGAACAAATAAAAAGGCATGATCATGATTTTAAATCATTAATTCACTTATTCATACGTTCATTTAAACCTGCATTCACTGATTATAATTCAATTCCATTGAGACGTCAAATAACAATAATAATAACAACAACAACAACAACAGCAGCAGCAATAACAATAACCACAATTATAATTTAAAAACAAACAATTTTAATAGACACTTGTCATCAAACAAACGTTTCAACAAACGATTGCTCTTCACAATAACAACGACGCTTGAATTATATTAAATTCAATTTCATTTTCAATATAAATTTTTTTTCTTCTGAATTTCTGAAACAAGTGTTTGAAGTTTAGCGAAAAAATATTTTGTGAAAAAAGAAACACAAATGGAGATAATGAAGAGAAAAAAATTGGTGTCAATAAGATGGATGGATGAATTGTTCAAAGTCACCAACTATTGTTTTTCAAAAATATACATTGTAGTCGTATATGTACATATGTATGTATGTATGTGTGTATGTATGTATTTAAACTTTAAATCTTTTAATAATTTAAGTTTGATTTTTACACACATTATTTCTCAATTTAATTTTAAGACAGTCTGTCTATTGAACGATTTTGAACATTCGACCACACAAGTTGTGGTTGTACGAGTACATACATACAAATATGACTTTTTGATTATGTTACAAGAGTTTGAATGAGTCTTAAATGTGATGTCAGTTATAAAAATCTTAAATTTATACGTTTCTTTTATTCAGTCTTCAACTGAATCTGTTTTTGTACATATTTTGATTAGAGATCTTGTGAAAAGTGGCCAACTTGAGTTTCATTTTATTATATTGATTGTTCCATCACAACGAAGGGGGTCGTTTGGCTGCTCAATTAAAAAGTGATTGTTGAATAATAAAATATTTTGAGTTGTTAACAATTTTATTACCAAAAATTATTACTGTGCACAGTGGTGACGTTTGAAAAATTTTCCTTTAAATCACCTTGTCTACAAAATGCTAATAAAGCCACCGGTCTACAAAAACACTTGAATTTAACTTTTACAAGCAAATTTTTGTTTTAAACTTATCTGATCTCTGCCACTTATTGGTGACAATTTTTTTCCCGTATTTTGTTTATGAGACCATTAAAAAGAATACTTTTTGCCAATTTAAAAAGCAAAATATTATAACTGGCCACTGGCAAAAACCAAAAAATTACAAATGCTTGACATGTATTTCCAAGATACATGCATTAGATAATTACGTGATTTGAAAATTGAAATTTTATTTTTTGAGCCTGCATATATGTATGTATGAACATTTGTTTGTTTGAATTTTTGATGATTGTTTGCTCTAAGTGGCCATATCTAGATTGCAGCGGCATAATTAGTTAAATATGGCATTAAACTGAATAAATGTTCATCTAACAAGGTTTTATCTTGGGAGTTTCTTCTTTATTAGCCAAAAAAAAAAAAGCACAAATCATTTATAGAATCATAATTTCTATTTAGTCGTTGTAAAATTGTTGCTAAAAATGGTTAATTATGAGCGTGATTTGCTTAAAATTATTGCCAATGACAAAATACTTTACAGCATAATAAAACAAAGTTGTTAAAAAATGTTTAAAGAATTTGGTAGACAGCTTTTTGGAAGTAGAAATAAAAAATAATGAACCGCAAAATGTTCTCTAGAAATTTTTCAAACATAAAATCATGTCAAAGTTGTCTAAAAATTTGTTACGTCTCCACGGACACATTTTTTTATGCCTTCGCGTTATTATAACACATTAATAATGAAGAGGTCATTTGTTGCTGGATTCATTGCTTTGTGGAATTATACAATTCCTTATTCAGAAAGGAAACTTTCAAATTCTATTAAACACTTTGATCATAAATTTGTTATGAAATATTTTGTGACTGCTAAATTGTCTGTTCTTTTGTGTAGGGTGGTGTAATGAATTTTAAATTCATAATTTTTCTTTTCAGATTGCTTTTGAATTCTAAATTAATCGTATTATAAAATATTTATCTTTAAAATTTAATTGCATGTCATATTTTTTGTACCCTAATGGCTTAAAAAGCTATAAAATAAATAAATAACAGCTTGCGAACACAATGTTTTCTATAGAAAACTAAATAATCATCAAGTTTTCTATAGAAAAGTAAATGATCTTCAAATTTTCTATAGAAAACCTGAACGATTACCAAGTTTTCTATAGAAACCCTGAACGATCTCCAAGTTTTCTGGAAATGATCTTCAAGTTTTCTTTAGAAAACTAAATGATCGTCAAGTTTTTTATAGAAATTAAATTATCTTAAAATTTTCTATAAAAAACCTGAAAGATCAACAAGTTTTCTGGGAAAACCTGAACGATCTTCAAGTTGTTTGGAGAAAACCAAAACGATATTTACGATTTTTCAACGAAACTGAACAATCTTTAAGTTGTATGAAAAATCCTAAACGATCTTCAAGTTGTCTGGAGAAAACCTGAATGATCTTCAAGTTGTTTGGAGAAAACCTGAACGATATCTAAGTTGTCTGGAGAAAAACGATATTCAAGATTTTTGAACGAAACTAAACAATCTTTAAGTTGTCTGGAGAAAACCTGAACGAGCTTCAAGTTGTCTGGAGAAAACCTGAACGATTTTCAAGTTGTCTGGAGAAAACCTGAACAATATTTAAGTTGCCTGGAAAAAAAACCAAAACGATATTCAAGTTTTTTGAACGAAACTGAACGATCTTTAAGTTGTCTGGAAGAAACCTGAACGATTTTCAATCTGTTTGGAGAAAACCTGAACGATATCTAAGTTGTCTGAAGAAAACCTGAACGATTTTTAAAGTTTTTTGAACGAAACTGAACGATCTTCAAGTTTTCTGGAGAAAACCTGAACGATCTTCAATTCTTCTACAGAAACCTTAATGTTCAAAAACAATTATGCCGAAAGCCTAACAATTACAAAGTTTTTTTTATAGGAAACCTAACACTAACCAAGTTTACTTGAGATAATTAAAATCCGTTGTTAGGATCTGCCAAAAACGGCTGCGATTGAGTGAAACTTCCTTTTCTGCGAAAACAACTTACAGCTCTTTGATTCATCTGACTGTGAGACCCATAAAACACCCACGTTGCTGCAACAATCTGTGATTTGTGGCAAAAATAATAAATATTTTCTTAATGTTTTAACACAAACATATTTTACATACAAGTTTACATACCAGAATATTCAAAACAATAAATCACTAGCTGCGGCACAAAGATCTCTGCTGCTCCCCCTAGTAAGTAAAATAAAATGTAAAGTTTGCAAATGAGTAAATGGAAGACACCTCGGGAAACTAGTAAAACTAAATAAAAGAGTGAAAGAAAAAAAGTAAAGAACGTTCCAACTAAAGAAAGAAACAAATCATTGTAATAAAAAGAAGCCGCCGAACAATCGTTTGTCATCATAAGCAGCCATAAGTCAAGTGTGTGGTGGTGGCACGGTAACGTGACTTGTTGGTGTATTATGTATGTGTTGCGTACTTACGTCTGTCTGTCTGTCTGTTTGTCGGTGCATGATACTCCATCATTATGAGTGACAATTGTCATGTCGGTCCAACACAATTAGTAATTGTGTCATTACAACAAATGCAACAGAGAAATTCAGATAGAAACATAATTAAAATCTTGTGTGTGTGTGTGTGTCTGTTTTTTTTTTTTTTAATAAAATTATGAATTAGTGATTTATCACCTTCATTAGGAGAGCAAAAATGACAAGGTTAGTGATAATTACTAAGATTACAATAATTATTTTACGTTTTGTTTTATTATCTTTTTTTCTTAATTTTCTTGTGTTTGTTTTGTTTTCCTGTGTACCTACAATAAAATAATAAAGATTTTAATCAAAATAATTATCACTCATTACGATCGCATAAAAATCAATTTTTTACTAGTGTCTTTTCTTTTTATAACGTTTTGAGTTTGTGTATAAAACTGTTTTTGTTTTCTGTTGTGTTGTATTGTTCCACAAAGAAATTCTCTGGCCTTTTTCAAAATATTGAAGCAGTAACCAAAGAGCAGCAGAAAAAAATCTCGCCAGGCGCCATTTGGGCTTAATTAAGTCATCAACCAGAAGGCAGGCTAATTGGTGATTCTGTAGTTTTTTTTTCTTCTCTGCGTTCATTCTTCAGATGTTTTTGTTGCTGCTGCTGCTGCTGCTGCTGTTGTTGTATAACGTTTAAAGAGTTTTAGCCTTAGAGTTATTATTGAACATACAACAATATCATCTATAGAGACATCATATATACTAGTACATATTAAATCCCTACCATAGAGCACTGAACTAAATTGTGTCGTTGTGAAGCGCAGCATATGAATTTGAATTGGAATCATAAGCCGTCTGTGGACGACTGACTGACTGCCAGTCGCATCTTATAAGGTGGTCGGTCGTTCATATCGTTTATTTGTTACTCTGCCGTCTGTTGTATCACATAATATTTGTTGGGTTTTCATTGTGCCTCTTGTACGATCACATGTTAAACTTAATACTTTGCCACCACACTCGCTTTTTTGGGGATATCAAAGTTTGGAAATTTCTTTCAATCTTTAACGATCTTAGGAAACTGTAATAGGGAATTAAAAGCTTTTCTTTTGCATACACGCGTCAATATATCTGTCAGTATTTCGATCAACGTTGAGGACTAAGGAGCCATGATCACCGAATCCTTGTTCACGAAAATTGAGAATCAAATCAAATCAGCGACCTTGTGTTCTCTAAGTGTAATCGAGCTTTTAGTCATATTTACGATGTCTTCATTTGCATACAGAGCTTTGGTTTAATTTTGTTGAATTCTTTAGCAGATTTCGTTAGAAATTTGTTTGAACCGTCGTTCGTGACATTCACTAGATAGCAGCTGAAGTCATCAACAAGGTTTTGGCCAAGTTTCAGATACTACAAGCCAATCGTGTTCTTATCTAATGTCTCTTTTAAATCATTGCTTATTAGTGATCTTCTTGGTTTTTACTTTTACTCCGGTAGGGTCACAACTATTCGTCGTTTTTGGAGCATAACTTTGACTGAAGACTAAACATTTTTAAGGCATCCAAAACAAACTTCAAGTTTTCTATAGGAAACCCTAACGATCTTGAAGTATTCTACAGGAAAATCCAAGGATCTTCAAAATTTCTATAGGAAAGATAACAATCTCCGAGTTTAGGAAAACCTAATGACCTCCAAGATTTCTACAGAAGAACAGCCAAGATTGCCAAGTTTTCAAGGGGAAACTATGATGTTCTCTATATGATCTTGAAGTTTTCTATAGGATAAAAAGCATTAGAAAAGCTCAAAGTTTTCTATAAAAAAAATCAATAACGAGTAATTAGAATACTTCCATATAGAGTCATTAGTAGGCCAAAGTTTCCACAATGCCAAAATTTTAAGAAATAATTAGTTTGGAAAATATTTGTAACCATATATTCAGGCAGACATTAAGACATTTAATATCAAAGAAGTTATTAGAAATTATTGTATCTATTATCGATGGTCAAAATTTCAAAGAGACGACTAAACAGTTTAACTTCCCCTTTATTTGAATTACAAAGCTGAACGATGTATTGAACTGTTCTACAAAATCGAATCCTAGGGAATTTCAAACAAATCAAATGTTAAAGAAGCACGACATTAAGTAAGTTAAATCAATGAGACGCTTGTCTTATTTAACGATGAAATATTGAACTGATAGCAAAGAAGTTTTTTTTTGCGTTACTTTCTTTGGAAATGGGATAGTGGAAGAAGTAAAGGTGGTGATAGAAGAAAGCTTTTTTATATCACAACTCTGCAATTGCAGCGCATCTGGTGGTGAGTAGGTGCATTATTTTTAAAACTTGATTTTATAGCCTTTATTTAATTATTTTATTTCGGTGGCTTTTCAATGCTATACCACTGTGGTAAATATTAGTTATGATAGGATAGAAAACTAATAATTATCAGAAACTGATGTTGTTTGAGTGGCAGCGGCTGGGAATCGAACCAGGGCCTACAAATACCAACTAATGCTGAGTGGTCAAATGCTCTAACCAATAAAATCGCATTCTAGAAAATTTCAAACAAAAACTATGGCATAAAGTAAATTAAATCAATGAGAAGCTTCAAATATTTAACGATTGAAAATTTAAATCTATGTATGTATGCCTTAAATTAAGAAAAATATTCCCTTTTCCGTTCGCTTTATTCACCTGATGCGTATTCGAAATCAACTACCTGCTCTCTTTAGAGTTTAAATGCATCCCGGTAATCTAGATCCCAACACAAAAGGCAAATTTAACATTTTTAACATGTCGTACAGCTGATCATAATTCTAAATTCTCTTTATATCAGTCATGGGCGAAATAGAAATTTCCCAGCACATGTGATTGAACACAAAATTCTGTTAACGCTATTTTGACACACATAGACTATAGCTTAGTCCCAATTTACACGAGGCAATTTTTATTGAAAAGATTAATATAATTTTTTCCTAGAAAATTCTTTGGTGTATATTTCTCATTGCTTAAATTGCTCGTATTTGTAATACGAATAAGAGAGTAACACGTATCGCTAGTACAATAAAGTGTGTGCTCGGCTTATCTTCCCCTCACCTGTATGTCTAAAAGGCAATCAGCTTAGCTTAAAGAATTGCTTCGTGTAAATTAGGACTTGTGTGTTTTACTAAAATGAGCATGTGTTTCTTGCTTTGTTGTGATCTCAGAAATCAAACTCAAATAAATTGCTGGTTAGCACTTGCGCAAGCAAATTCTTGCTATGAAATTTTTTAAGTCTTTATAAATTTCTCTCTTAATACTGTAAGCCCTCTGCTGCTTAACCAACTCAAATATAAACATAGTATGTGTTTACCCACCTCTGCTTTATATCAACTTTAAAATTTTTTAAAAATCTTCAAATCCAGCTCTTAGAACTGACATTATGCCATTTCAATTCAATTGATGGTATTTGTTGGGGGTAAACTTAAAAGGTACTTAGTGAACTATAATTTCCCGCGATTTCAACTTAGATATTCAAAACGTTTCTATGCTTGTGTTGGTGTTACGATTTCCGAACTCCAAAAGAAGTAGTAGTAGTCTCTTTTAACGAGTAGCTTGCAATCTTTAAAGTAAAACTGCCTATAGGTTCCTTAAAATGTGAAAGTATTAATCATAATTTCAATTGTTCTTAGCGACGCTCTTTTAGAATATTGATAATTTAAGGCAAGCGGCAGTATTATTGTAACGTCAACAATTTGGAGTTCAAGAATTTTAAGGATGGTTTAGGTAAGTTAACAGCTCGATTAGATTTCACAAAAGAGTGGCCGTCTGCTTTGTTCAGATACTTTTGGAGTTCTTAAATTGTTTAGAACATTTTGGACTCATTCAATTGCTTTAATTCTCTACTAGGTCACTTGGAGTAAAACCTTTTCAGAACCAAATAAATTCATGATCTCCCATCTGTTTGCGAAGAATAGCATTTCTTTAAAAAACCCTTCACTTTAAGTTGTTTTTCAGACCAACTTTAAATTTCCATTACGTCCAACAGAACGTGGGAAAAATCACCAATAATTACATGCACCCCCAAATGGGTTAAACACAGAGCAAAACCCAACTCCAAATAAAATGCCACCAATGTTAAGAATATGTTGAAATGATTTGAGACGATTTCTAAACTCTCACACAATCAATGCAAAGGTAATAACATTTAACAAACAGAATTTCAAACAACATGAGACGAAGGCAGAACAGACACAGCTTCAGCGCCACAACACACAGTCTTCAGTGACTTCTACAGCTTTGCAACAAGCTCAGGAGAAAGAATACCGAGAGTAACAACTCAAAGACCACACGCCGTTGCAAAATAAAAAAAAGGGCGTACATAGAGCAAGATTAAAATATAAATACGAAAAGTTCAAGTCAACATAGGGACAGACACACACAGACTGACTGACTGCCTGGCCGGTTGGCTGACAGTTAGGGAGACTTATAAAACACATGCTCCCATATAGAGACTTAATGGATTAATGGTACCAAAATCCTCAAAACTTTAAATTCTCTATAATGTTTTTATTACAATACAAGTGTTTGCTAAGCAAGAGCAGTAAACTAACTATTCAAATAAATGAAATAAAACAAATGCCATATTACTCCGAATAATTGTGGGGTATCTTCCACGGCCAAAGATGACTCATTTATTAGTTTATTCATTTGTCTGTTGGAATAACTCTTTTGCATACCAGCATTTAAATTCTCTTCAACTCTCGCTCTCTCTCTATCTATCTATCACTCTTTTTCTCGATGCCTTTTTCAGTTTTAGTAGAATGACTCACAGAATTTTTACAATCAACAGCCGACCAGTGAGTCTGAACTGAGCTCTGGGAATACTATTCTATAGAGTTATAACTCGTACTACTAGCTAGTCAGTGTGTCAAGTCTTTAAAGTAAGTCAAGTTTTGTTCAATGTTGTTGGCTGTTGGTGGTTGTTGGTGTTGTTGTTCTTGTTGCTGTTGTCGGTTGCTGCCTTAGTAATGATGATATTATTATTATTGTTGTTGTTGTTGTCGTTGTTATTGCTGCTAGTGCTGGTTGGTGGTGGTGAAAGACCACCAAAGTAGTCGCCAAGCATTTGAAGTTACATGCGTTAGTAGGGTGGTCCAACATACTCAATGCGTAATGTATTCTTCATTCGTTTGCTAATTTTTCTAACTTGCAACGTTCGTATGTATGTATGTGAAATCAACTAGATACTTTGCAATAGTGGTGGCGAGTAAAGAAAATCATGATCATTATTGTGTGTGTTCTTAAATACATAATGTTGAGTTTAATTAAAATATATGGGAAAGTAAAATTGCGGTCTATTGTATTATTGAAATAAATGATAAAACTGTAGGCATGAGAAGTAACTGAAGAAATGCTTAGTAGGGAAAAGTGATTTCACATTTAATTTATTAACTGCAATTTAGTTTTTGAAGCCCGGATCTATTTTTCGAAGTAGTTCTTAAGGCATGGTCATACATGGTTAAGGTAGCACAAAGTTGTTTAACGTTGTTTACTCTTACATATGTTTTGCAAGATCAAACAGCGTCAAATAAAATAAAACCAAATATTTGTTGTCTCCTGTCCTAAATAAACGAAGTTTTTTTTTTTTTTAATAAATAAACGAATTCAAATATATTTTATTTAGTGGTTACATCTTTTTCGTCAAATATTTGCCTTTAAAATGTTTACAAGATTTTCCAATTGACCTAGATTTTTCTGATCACTCATGGTCTCATAAGGACTATGGTCACTTTGCTATAACGAGGTACTATAAAAACATTCAAAGTAATGTCGTTTACTGCACATCGAAAGCATTTCTCGATATGTCTCCCAAATTAGAACTTATGGTTAGAAGGACTCAATCCTCCGGAACGAATAATAAGGGATATAGTAGGGTAAACGAAGTTGTTGGTGGATTCTTCATGAAGGAGTTTGGAATGAAATCCTATTTTAGGCTTCTAGATTTCTGTTCTATTCTTCAAGCAGAGATCGCTGGCATAAAGCGGCCAGCGGCAAAGTACAAAGCTGTTGGTAAATTGAGACGTTTGAGCAATGTTTAATCAAAGATCCTAACGTTTCTTATATTCTAAGATTGCAAATAGGAGATTTGTGTAACAATAATGTAATATTGAGATTATTCACTCACCTTTTTGTTTAATTTAGCTGGTCGTTCGCAACCCAATGGTCATTCATCCGTTGATGTGAAGTCCGAAAAGTTGTTTTTAAGCCAAAGTTGATTCGTTTTTTTTTTTTTTTTTGTGAGCAAAGTCCATGATTTGTTGGCGAATATTGATTGATTGTGAGGTTTCAAAATGGGTTCCAAGACGGTCGATTAATAGACTATGACCGATGTTTTACACTCATTTCTCGCAAAAACGGAGCTTGGTAACGCCATTGTAGCTCACCCTCCATTACACCGTTACAGACGCGCAATGATGGCCTCAGGATGACTGAGTATACACTCGATCGTTCTGTTTACGGTGAAGATTTTCTCGTCAGTAAACAGAATTTGTCTGTGAGTGTTCTTCGCGTACCCCCTGAATAAGGCTTTCGATATTCGCTTCCATTTTCCTTTAGCAGGTGTCCAGGTTTTCGCTGTATTCATTAGTACACTGAACTAACTACTTCACTAATGAATTTTACATGACTGCTTTATTATTATTGTCAGGGGATTTCAGAAGTAAGAGAAAATAATTAATAATTCCTTAACCATCGATGAGATGCACCAAATAATTTTGTGGATGGCAGCAGCTAAAATTGATTTTAAGAAACTTAAACAACTTGGAACTTGGAACAATTAAAGAAATCAAGGGAAACATGGAAATTGGTGTTTCATAAATAATTCAATTTCCTGAAACCTCTACATATATTGTTTAATTTCTGATGACAATCTAAATAGTTACAAGCTTTTCAAGATTCACATAATGTGTTTGCTGCAGCTCTAGGCCAAGAAAAGAATCTCACAAATAGTCTGTGGTTCTTACCAAGAGTCTTTAAAAAGCTTTTATAAGAATTGCATACATCACTAACTATCTCATTATCAGCTTTGTTTAAAAATCTCAGACATTCCTAAACAAATTAGTTGATCTTGCTAAACTCACTTGAACTTAAACTCCCACATATAAAATTCTTGTCTAAAACCTTTATAATCATACCAAAAAGCAAATGACATCTGCTTTTAAAAGCTTTCTGCATTAAGATCATTAAAACGATTTTAATAGTTGTAACTCTGACTGACCGAATCAAGCTCATCATTTTAGAGCCTCACGAACGTGATCATCATCACAATCATACAAAGTTTATGAGTTTATTTCACCAACAATACAATTGGGGGCGTTTTTTTTTTTGGCCTTTTATAGACGTTTTGTTAATGGGTAATAAAGAATTTAAGAATTGTGGAAATGTATGTTTATTATTTTATTAATCTTAAAGTTTCAATTTTCACACCTTCAACAAAGAAAAAACAAAAAAACCAAACACGAGCTGTGAAACGTTCTTGCACAGGGAAGTGAATCATCAGCAAGCTTCGCCTGGGAATTGTGATGGTCAATAAAAATTCTTTAGATACACGAGTACAAGCATATATATAATAATGTAGGCATTGTACCTGTTTAAAGTATTTATTTCTTTACATTAGAGTTCCTTTTTGTTGTCCTATATGGTGATGTTGCAGCAACAAAATCAAACCACCAATATTTATAACTTAAGAATAAATGGTAAAAAAAGACGAAACATCTTATTCTAGAGTTCTTTTACTTTAGTTTTTTTTTTTTTTTTTGGTTTGCGCTTGTTGCAAATGTTGTACGACATAAATTAGCAACTTGGGTGGTCTTGTTTGACGTTGTCAAAATGTGTGGTCTTTATTAATACTCTTGGTACACTACGAACGCGCCAACCAGAGTACCAGAGTTTAGCATTGCAGGAATGAGAGCAGGATAAGTTGAAGATGCTACATATGTATAGTAAGTTTGGGGCATATTGCATGGATACTGTTGAGATTTATTGAAGAATTTAGCGACTGCTCTTGTTTTTTGTTGAACTGATTTTTTTCGTCGCTTGTCACACCCATTCTACAATTGATCTTTTTGACTCCCCTAATTGTTGATTTCTTTTTACGTGTTTCTTGGTTTCTTTACTGAATTTCTTTATATCTTTGCCAGCTGAGGCCGTCGTCAGTATGGATGGCATTCTGCCGAGTAAATGTATGTGCATATGTACAGTGGGAAGCAAAACTATCCGGATGTTAGGTATATTATCACATATATGTATTTTTTTTATTTAATTGAACTTTATAAAGCACAAAAACTCACATAAATTGCTTCAAAAAAATAAAACAAAAAATTTACTATTCGAACACTTTTGCACAGTACCTACAAGAAATAAACATTATCACGATATTGCTCCGTTGGTTTTTTTTTGTTGCAAGCTTCTGTTGCTCTATTTGTGTATTATTGTTTGACCTGTAAAGTGATTAACTTGATTTTCTAATAAAAAATTAAATGATCTTTAAAAATGAGAAAAAACGGCAACTGATATTGAAAACAATGTTATAAATTTGTTGCAAAATAATTATTCATGCCGTAAAATTGCCGAAAAATTAAATTTAAATCCACGGTAAATGATACAAAAAAAAAACCGGGGTAGCTTGCAATAATAACCAAGGGGGTCAATTACGTCTGCTTTCTGATGGTGATGCCGGCAGATTGAACGTTTGCTACATAATAAGAACATCAAGACCCCGAAAAATGCTGCAAAAAGTTTTGGTAAGGATGCCAGTTCCTGAACGGTTAGACGCGCATTATATAAAATTGGTTTAGTAGCCAGTGTGAAAAAGAAAAAGCCAGCACTTGCCGATAGAAATGTGAATAAACGTTTTTATTTCTGTAAAACCCTTTTGACTGGAAATGGGTAGTATACTGGAAAGTATACTATTATCATAGCGCATCCAAAAGCTTCCTTCCTTAATGCAAAACATCTGGACAGTTTTACTTCCCACTGTATGTATGAATGACTGCATATTTATTTAGTACTTATGCACTCGTACTTATTTCAGTAGCAGTAGTGGCTTAACGTTTCTTTAATTTTATTTGTATTTCCTTGTTCTTTTATTTATTTGACATGACATGCTTGGTTTGCCATCATATTGTATTGGGGAAGTTCTCTTTTTGTGACTTTCTGGTAGAAAAAGTATTGCATTATTTTACTTATTTGGAAGCAGCAACAACTGTTGCTGTGCTATTTGCTTAAGTAATTGTTTATGTTGGTTTTGAAGAGTAACGCTTTTTGCCGCGCTTTTAAATTTACTTGTCACTCCTTGTTTTTCGATAAGATGTTCATTCGTCATTTGTTTTTCACCGGCTGTTAATTAAATTCATGTTTTTGTTATTAGTTTGGCATATTAATCTAAAACAAAAAACCCTGTTTAACGCTAAAGAAAAAGTAATTCCTCGTTTTGTGCAAAGAGCAAAACATCGACAGAATAACGGACTTAAAATTGCAAATATCTTTCAGGGAGTTGAACTCCTAGCCCCAATTTACACGAAGTAATTTTTATTGAAAAGATTGATACAATTTTTTTCTTGAAATTTTTTCGGTATTCACACAGCACAGAGAGTATACACACATTTGTATTCACATACAGTGATGGACATATAATTAGAAACGATGCTTTGATAACTGTTTAAATTGTTTTTACCGTTATTCAATGAGTAAACAATCAACATTGTTGTTGATGCACAACACGTTGAGTTCTAAGTTAAATTAAAAAAATATAAAAATATTATTTTTACAATTGTTTTTTTTTTGCTGGCCACGTAATTAGAAACGCGCATTATTTTCTTCAACTTTTCTAAATATTAGTGACAAAATTAGTAAAATTTGTCAAACAATAGTTTAACTTGTAATAATTTTGATAGTTTCAAAAATGAGCAAAACAAGTCATGTACTCCAGAATCAAGTGTGCAGTGTTACCAAAATGAAAAACTTTTAATGCCGTCTATTGCACAAAAGTTTTCTTGCTCAAACAAAATGATTTTTGGTGCAATTTACTTGTACAAACATACAAAGGAACTTGCAACCCTAGCTAGGAAACCTAGGACACAAAAGACCACTTTAGCAGAAGAGCCAGTAAAAAAACCCCATTTTTATCTTTGCGCGAAATAAAGGCTGAAATTGGACAGCAAATAAGCGCAGAAATATCCACTAGGACAATAAGAAGATGTTTAAATGAGTCAGGACTACGTGGGTACATTGCACAAGAAAACCTCATGTCTTAAAAAATATATCATGAAGCAGTTGCGATTTGCCAGAGAAATGCTCAGAAAAGATCCACGTTACTGGAATAGAGTTCTCTGGAGTTCCAATCTGATAGAAACTCGTATGTTAGACGTCCTCCAAATAAAAACTTAGTACACTGTTAAGATAGTGAAACATGGTGGCGGGTCTATTATGGTGGTGGTCCAATTGCACGAATTCAGAGAATAATTTATGTTAGTGCTTTGAGAATATGGCCCACCAATACATTTTCCAGCATGCTAATGACCCAAAGCACACTTCACGGTTAGTGAAGTGTTGGATTTTGGAACAAAATATTGATGTTGCTGACTGGCCACCTCAAAGTCCTGATCTTAACCCAATTACAAACTTATGGGTAATTGTAAAAAGAGACCCAAAGGACAAAAATCTACGAAATAATGATGGATTGTTTCAGTTGGTGCAACAAAGCTAGAAAAACATATCTCTGCAAACATGCCAGCGTTTAATTAAGAGCTTACCAAAA
The DNA here is from genome assembly GCA_950370525.1 of Bellardia bayeri. NCBI lineage: Eukaryota > Metazoa > Arthropoda > Insecta > Diptera > Calliphoridae > Bellardia > Bellardia bayeri. The sequence goes on from OX493268.1 coordinate 64,750,545, forward strand.
AAAAACTGGCCAATGTTGTTAAAAGCAAGGGTTATCCAACAAAATATTAAAACATAATTCCGTTTTGTTAAACCTCACTAAGTTTTTTTTTTTTTTGCATATATAGTTTTTTAGTTTCTAATTATGTGACCTATTTGATAATGCGTTTTTTTGGGTGTTTAAGTTAATTTAACTTAAAATAGTATTGATGATGTGAATTTTTTTTATTTTAAACTGAATAATAATTTGTTACTTTACTATTTGCAGTTATTAGTTTTAATATGTTGAACTAAAGTTTTAAAATATAAATATTTTTGTTTATTTTTAACTTTAAAAACTGCTCCGCTAAATTTATTATTTTAAAAAATTGTTCGTCGATTCAACGAAGAGTAATCTTGAATGTACAAAAATGAAGAGTAACCATCTAGGGTAACAAATATACATATATGCTGAAAAGTCTTTAACAATTATATGGCCACCATTGTATGTAATACGAATAAGAGAGTAACACGAATTGCTAGTACAATCAAGTTTGTACTTGTCTTATCTTCCCCTCACCCCGATGTATAAAAGGTAATCAGCTTAGCTTAAAGAATTGCTTCGTGTAAATTGCGACTAATATTTATGGGCTTTAAAAGCATCAGCACAAATCCACTATGCTGGTGTAGGGTAAAAAAATTGTTCAGTTATTATCTGCGATAATTTATCAAACCTTATCAAACCTAATCTGCTTTACTTAATTAACACAACTAAATTTATTTAGTTCATAAAAATCTCATAACTACAAACTATAAAACAAAACAGCAATTTGATACCACCGCAAAACCCACATCTGGTCAGAATAAAAACACAATAAGAGCAACACCGATCCACAAACAGCCACAAAGTAAATTTATATGCCCTATGCAAGCCACACACACACACACACACTACTACTATGTAGGCTACTGTGACTGGCAAGGCAGGCAGGCAGCACTGCAAAAACTGCAAGTTACCATGAACACACTAACTAAACTATGCACACTTACACCATGTGTTAAAGTGTAATTTTTTGCTGCTAAATATGCATTTTACATAAATTTTATTCAATGCCCTCATATTGTATCGGTATTTTAAGAAGCTACAAAAACACTTTTTTTTTTTGACTTGCACACACGATAGGGAGATAATTTAGACAAAAGTCACCGCTTGCAGCCCTTAAAAGTGTTGTTTTGAAAAGAAAAAATAAAACAAAAGAAAAGTAAAGGCAAAAAAAAAAAAAAAACTTTAGCTTAACTACAGCAAAAACAAATGTTAATGAGTTAATTAGTGTTGGCAAAAAAATTTATATACATACGTACATATGTACATACATATATCTAAGAGTTTGAACACAACGCTGTTGTGGGTCTCCCCTTTAAACTCAAGAAGACGAAACCCAAATCCTTGCATAAACAAAAAAAAAAAAGATTAAAAGAAAACACACTCACATTTAGCTTAGAATTTACCACAACATGTGGAAGAGTCAAGCAAAAATAAAACGAAAACGAATTCTTAAATATAAAATCACAGGCAGTGTAATATAATGACATCCCTAAAGCGGCAACAGGGGGGGGGGGGGAACTTATTTACCCTAAAATACTAACAAATATGCTTAAATTTACAATGTCACGATTAAAACAAAGCTGTAAAGGAATTTATTCATTAAGGTTTTTAGAATTAAACTTAATTTACATGTTTGTATCTTAATACCAGCGATTAAATGTTTTCTCTGTGAATTCATAACATAGATATTTGACTGTAACTGGGATTAGCCGAATCTTATTAATTTTGATTGTGTATTTTGAACTTGAGAGTATTTTACACAAACAGATAGTAAATCAGTTGCCAATAGGTTACATTTGTTCATACAAATAATAATGAATGCCTTGTGTATTTCCATGGCCATCAGCAAAATAAACTTTCTTTTGTCATTCATTTTGAATACACAATATTTGAAAATTATTTTAATATTCATTTTTTGACACTTAAAAATCGAAGCAAAATATGTAAATCAATGGCCGCAGTATTAGCACGAAATGCTGATGTCTACTAAATTGATAATAGATTTTGTTTACATATGGCAGCTTTGATTTTCCAGAAAAACCGTTCGAAATGGGTGCTGCAAAAAAATCTGCGTAAAAAATTTTCTCCGGACAAATTTTTTGTTCGGAACAAATGGGCGAATCAGTGTTGCCACCAGCAACATTCAAAATTACACCTAACATGAAGAAATTACCCGATTTGCATAAAACTACACCTCATACCAAATTACGTTTTAATTTATTGAAAACTTAAAACAAATTAACAAAAATAACATTAACTTTAAATAAACTTTAAATAAATTAATAAAAAATCTCTACTTCCACATTTAGTTGCATATACTCGTATTTATGGAAGGTTCAAAATGTTTAATGCCGTTCCTTCTTTAGTAAATAGAATTTCTGCAATGGTTTCAGACGACAGTCTGTTTCTCAAATCAGTTTTACAAATATTATTTTAACTGAAACATTTGAAAACAAGTAAGCAAGTATAGTCGGCCAAGCCCGACCATATAATACCCTACACCCAGTATATGTATAAAACCGATCACACAAAGATTTAGTGCCATAACTTCCGTGAATACAAATTTATGGAAATAAAAGTGATTTACGGAGGAGGTCTTATATTGGAGTTTGAACTAATTATGAACCAATCATTATAAAATTAGGTGCCATCGTTTCTGTATAATCTAGAAATATGAGAATTGTATTAATTTTTCGGTCCATATTACTTCTTATAAATTCGATACAATCTGACATTAAGCCCGTAGTAATTTTGCTGATTTTTCAAACCAAAACGCTTATGACAATCATAAACATTTTTGAAAGAATCTTATAAGTTTCGGTTGTGTATTTCGAACAGGATTGTGTTTTACATTAACAAAATAATCGTTTATGTAGAATGTGAATTGAAATATTTCTAATTGTTACACACGGAAGATTAACTTACACAGTGCCGGCTATATAACTAAAACATAATTCTAATCTCACCCTATTTAAAATGTTTAATATTACTTTTCCACAATAATTTTCTGTTTTATGTCTTATGCTCTTAATTCCGCAGTTATTTCTTTCTTTCATCAATTTATTTTGTAAAATAATGCTTTATTTTGCATTACTACATACACACATACATACATATTTAAAAATTGTTCCCCTAGGGGAAATAGGGACAAACATGTATTAATTTGCAATTGAATTAATACCTTTAAATATCTGTCAATGACAAGTGTTGGCCTTACCCTCGACAAACTATGCACAGGATTAGAGAGTTATTGCTCATCATACATCATGCAAACACAACAGCTCAAATGCATATATGTATGACTATCTATCTATACCAAGTCAGCCAAATACCACACCATAACTGACAGACTGACTAAACCAATCCTAACATAAGAGTATGTACGAGTATGTATAGCGTTTATGATTCCCTCTCATGAACGCGTGTTTATGTTGTAATTAAATATGAAAAAATAAATTATTAAATTAAACTCTGAAGAAAATAAATACCCAGCCAACGCACTTCTCTTCTACATTCATTTCCATAAGAAATGATATATATGATGTTCAGGCAAGCATGCCAAACCTGAACATACTCGTACATATTTATCTAAATCTCAGAATCTATTCAAAATTATTTTTGTCACACTTTCGTAAAGCAATCAATACCAAAGCTGTTGTCTTCTCTCTGGCCCCTCTCTTAGTTTTTGTTTTATATTATGTAATTTATTATTGTTTTTTGGTTTTTGATAATTAAACAAATGTTTTTTTAATAAGTTTGATTTCGTTTGCCATGATTTAATAATTCAAATGCCATCAATTTTATTTATATGTCTGTCTGTTTGTATGAATTCAAGCATTAAGACCTTTTACTGTAGTTTATGTATGTATGTATGTATGTCCGAGTAGATACTCGTCGGTCTGTCTTGTGTGTCGGGCATTTGTTATTTGTTTAAGGGAACGTTTTTCTATTTCTTTGTTATCTCGAAAGATTTATCTATTGTTAATTATATTCATTAAATATTTATTTCTTAATACAGACACTAATTTCTTAGTTAAGCTCCATGTTAAAACAGTGATTTAGTTTCATTAATTTTTCTTCACTAATTTGCTACAAGTTTCTAGGTGTGTGGGCTGAAATTTTATGTCATACTGGGTTTTTGGCTGCTTATGTTGTTTAGGGACTTCTGAATATTATTGAAGCGTTTATAGCTTTCTAAACGTTTTTAGCGTCAAGTTACATGTGAAGATTTTTCGCGGCAATGTACTTTCGGAGGTGATGTCGTAAGCTCAGCTGACTGTTTTTTATATGAAATTTTTTTTATCGGTTTGTTTGTCAATTTCATATAAAAAATGTTTTTTCAACTGTCATTTTTTTTTTGGTGACATCACCTTTAAAATAAATTTGCTTTTCATTTGTCGATGTCAGCTGCAACACTTTCAAAAGTAGAAAGTAAAGGTCGTCAGATCTTAAAACGTTGTACGAAAAATGCTCAGCAAATGTCTAACAACCGTGTGAACTTAAAATTTTTGTCTTCCAACGTTGTAAGAAAAAGCATTTTCAGTATATTGCAAGACAAAAATTTTGTCAGACATCTAATAATCGTGTAGACACAAATTTTTGTCATTGTCAACAGTATTTTCCATAGAAAATCATGTGTATAGAGTATTTGCGATAAAAAATCTTCTGTATAACAGTATTTTCTCTAGAAAATCTTCTGTATAAGAGTATTTTTTTATAGAAAATCTTGTGTATAAAGTATTTTCTATATAAAACGTATGTATTTTCTATAGAAATTCTGTATAACAGTATTTGTCATAGAAAATCTTCCGTATAACAGTATTTTTTTACAGAAAATCTTCTGTATAGCAGCATTTTGCAGAGAAAATCTTCTGTATAACAGTGTTTCCATACAAAATCTTCTGTATAACTGTATTTTCCATAGAAAATCATGTATATAAAGTATTTGCGATAAAAAATCTTCTGTATACCTGTATTTTTTATAGAAGATCTTCTGTATAACAGTATTTAACATACAAAATCTTCTGTGTAACTATATTTTCTATAGAAAATCTTCTTTATAACAGTCTTTAACATAAAAAATCTTCTCTACAACTGTATTTTTATAGAATATCTTCTGCAGAACAGTATTTTCTATAGAAAATCTTCTGTATAACTGTATTTTTAAATAGAATATCTTGTGTATAAAGTATTTTCTATATAAAACTTATGTATTTTCTATAGAAATTCTGTATAACAGTATTTGCCATAGAAAATCTTCCGTATAACAGTATTTTTTTACAGAAAATCTTCTGTATAGCAGCATTTTTCAGAAAAAATCTTCTGTATAACAGTGTTTCCATACAAAATCTTCTGTATAACTGTATTTTCCATAGAAAATCATGTATATAAAGTATTTGCGATAAAAAATCTTCTGTATAGCTGTGTTTTCTATAGAAAATCTTCTGTATAACAGTACTTTCTATACAAAATCTTCTGCATAGCTGTATTTTCTATAGAAAATCTTGTGTATAACAGTATTTAACATAAAAAATCTTCTGTATAACAGTATTTTCTATAGAATATCTTCTGTATAAAAGTATTTTCTATAGAAAATCTTCTGTATAACTGTATTTTTTAATAGAAAATCTTGTGTATAAAGTATTTTCTATATAAAACTTGTATATTTTCTATAGAAAATCTTCTGTATTCAGTGTTTTCAATGGTTGTTATAGAAAATCTTTGTAATCAGTGTTTTCAATGAAACATTTGGACCTATAGAAATACACGAATATTAAAATAAGTACCAAAATAGATAACTATTTGGACTTAATTTTGATACCGACCTAAAATTTTATGTTCTATCCAGATGTACCACATTATGTCCACATTTGTTGTAGAACAGTCGGCATAAAGAGACCGCGGAAGTTGGATTATAATAAGATGTTAAGCACATTCATTCTTGTTTGTTATCTGACCAGCTAAGTATATGGATTGAGAACTTTGTTTATATTTTCAAAGGATATGGATATGAATGCCAATCTCTGCTCTAGAACTGACTACTTAAGTACAAACTGAAGTGTTCCTAAAAATGTATAATATTACTAATAATTTGTATAAGCTGCAGTAACGCTTGCAAATATCTTAAAATAAGCAACAAATTTCAGTTTTTTTTTTCTTCCAATACAAGTGTAATGTTGTTTGTTTGTTTTGAATTTATATCTCCTTTTTTAACTGATTCAAATCTAAAGATAAAATTGTCTAGCATTTTATATAAATAAATAATGTGTATGTAATTAAATCTGTGTGTAAGTGGAAGTATAAATGTGGTGGAGTAAAGTGAGTGTGTTGCGAGTTTGTTGCCATAACTAATAACTCATTTAAGTTGCAACAAACGTATACAACTCTGTTTACAGCAAATAACAATTACTACAAAACATGTTCATGTTTTCTTGTTGTACTGTATTTTTTCTATTATTTCTAAATGGTGGCATTTAGTTTAATTTGTTTTTTTTTATAAAAAGATTTTTCTATTTTATTTTTTAATATTTTGAGTGTGTGTATTGTTGATGCCAGTTAGGCAGTCAGCCAACGAGCAACGTGTGGAAGAGACAATTGTATTAGTCGTAGTTGTTGCTAGTTTATAACTATATTTGTTTGTCTATTTGTATGTGTTGTGGCATGCAACAAACATTGGTATGTTTGGTTTCAGAAATCAACAATAATGTTTATGTAGTAGAATTTTTCCAAACCATAAAATATGTTCCCAGGAGCAAAATAACTCAATTTTAAAATGGCAAACGACATAAAACAACAAGTAAAATTGACGCTTGATAAAGACAAGCCACAACAAAAAACAAAAACTAAACAACACAACAACACTTTACCTATAGAAATTGCAGCCTACTTTTAAACTAAAGCAACCAACCAACCAACCAGTCATTGCACTAATTCCATTTCTTTCCATGCCATGCCATGCTACACTTCTATAAGAAAAAATTTAAAACATTCTATTTGCAACTAAGAGCCGAAACGAACCTATGAAAACATCAGTTTACTGAAATGCAACAACAACAAATGGTTTATTTATATATTTTTTTATTCAATTAAAACTCATAACTAGGAAGGTGCTGTGAGAACGCCTAGAATTTGACAAAAATAATCGGAGAAAATCCAAAGTTTTTCTTAAAATTAATTAATTTTTTAAATAAGCTGTACATAAAATTGTGTTCATATTCCAATGTCGCGTTCTGGTAACTAAATCACCGTTTGCTATAATTTGTCCGCCATCGTTGCAACCAAGTGGTTGATAACTTTAACTAAATCAAAATTTTGTGGCTTGAACTAAACAAATTTTATTCACTGCTAGCATTTAATTTTGATCTTTAAAGTGTGTCTCGTTCGCTATCGTAAGTGTGTTTATTTTTCAAGGACAAATGATTTTATGATTTTAACACGTCTAAAGAAGAAGTTTTACAACAATGTGCTACGCAAAATCGCCTACATAAACATAAAAAAGAAAATAAAAAATAACAAATAACAAAATTTTTTTCATGTTCCAAAGTCGCGTTCTGGTACCTAAATTATCGTTTGTTATCCGTGATGGTTAAAATCAAGTGGCGCAAACTTGTAACAGTTTGCAGTTTTAGTTTCAATCACTAAATTTTACTGCTAGCATCTTATTATTATGTGTCTCGTTCGCTATCGTAATGTATTTTTTCAAAAACTAATTTTATTATTAAAAAAAAAGTTTAACAACAGTGGAAAAGAGAAAAGATCAAAATTTTGTTCATGTACCAATGTCGCGTTCTGGTACCAAATTATCGTTTGTTATCAGTAATCCGTGATTGTTGATATAAAGTGGCGGAAAATTGTAACTGAAATTAGAATTTAGTGACTGTAACTAAAGTAATATTACTGCTAGCATCTCATTTTTTTTAATTGTGTCGCGTTTGCTATTGTAAGTGTATTTTTCCAAAAACTAGTTTTTTTCCTTTTTTGATGCCTAAAGCAGGACGTTGGAAAAAATCTGGTACTTGGAAAAAGTGAAAGAAGCTCCACTATAGTGAATGACTACTTCTTACGATCTGCATTACTTACAAGTAGATTGGTAATGATTTTCATATAATATGATACATTAGTTCTTGTTTATGAAACGTTTGAATGTTTAATTTTTTGTTAATTGATTTAAAAAAATATATTTTCATTCAATTTTTTTCTTTAATGTCTAAGAAAATAAATCATTTTTAAAGACAATTTGTAATCGATTTAAAGTAATAACTTATTTAAATACCGAAAGAGGTAATGACTCATTTAACTCCCTATTTGTAAGCGTGTCTTATGTAGAATTTACTTGAATTATTCCTTATTACAAATTTAACAAAAAATGTCGCGTGCTAAACCATACGAAAGTTTGTAAAAGAAAACTTTAATGCAAATATTTCAACATGATAACTATCTGCAAAAAAACGTACTTGTTTTCCAATTCTTAGATTTGTGAAATTTTCTAGTTGCATTCGAACTAGTTTTATGTTTTGTAGCGTTCTGAATCCCATAATGCTATGTATTGGAAATATTAAAACTAAAATGCTATCACAAAATGAAAACAAGAAACAAATTTAAATTTGTTGTTTTTTTTTTGCTTCAAAAACGTAAGTTATGTCGCGTTCGGGACCGTGTAAATTCTCATATTACATATGTTACTGTATTTACCTAGGCAATGATGAAAATCTAGAGATAAATTTGTTTAATTTGAACTAATACTTATCACAGAACTTAACAGATAAATATGTCTTGTGCTAAATCGTACTAAAGGTTGCATAAGAAAAACCAAAAGCAAATATTTCAGTATGACAACTATTATTAAAAAGCGGCACTATTATTCTTTAGTTTAAAAACAAATCGCTATAGATAATTATCTTCCATTTGACACATTTTTACATTTGTCTATTTTGCAATTAAAAAATAGGACTATTTTTTGTAGCGTTTACGTCCACATTAATTGCTAAAATATTGAATTTTATAAAACGAACAAAATCCACATTTTACTCTAAAATGATATAAAAAAACTAGAAACAATAATAACATTTTGAGATACGCTTTATGCTTTTTCGCTTTGAAGACGTACTGTCGCGTTCCAGATCAGAGAACCTTGTTATATTTGGCAGTGATGAACTATTAAAATAATAAGTTTGTTCAAGTATCATATGCTACAATTTCATTGAGTTGTGTCCAACATTGCCTACAAATGTCGTGACATGAGTTGACAATGTTAAGTGTGACATTTGTTACCCGGTTAAACAATTCAACAGTTACAGTAACTGTTAAACAAACAAAAACTAAAAAGCATGGGCTAGATGGTAAAAACACTAATGGCCGAATTCTCAGTCATTAGTTAACCATTGGAAAACTAAAATACTAACTATTGTTTAACTATTGCTTGTTATTCTTATGGCAAACTAAGCATTGCGAATAAATAATCATTAGTTAAGCCTTTGACATTAGCTAACTAAAGACTGTGAATTCGGCCATAACAGTCTTTAAAGGGAATCAAGCACAAAATTCTCAGTCTGAGAGTCCAGTACACAATCATCTAGTCTTTTGGGACACATACTAATAAACTGCCCTATTGGCGAACTAATTGATTACAATTCGCATCTACAGTAATGAATAGACATGATACAGTTATAATTGTAGAAAAGGGGCAGCCTAAATAACTAATAGATATTTTTATTTGACAACACCGATATTTCAAGTTATTAAAGTTAAATTTTAGTAATTATTCGCTTGAGCAACTCGAGTAACACACCAGCCTCGTAATAAATAACATAATCGTAAATTTATATAGAGTACTTACTTACTTACTTAAATACATACCAGTACTTACTTGCGTACATTTGTACACATTACAAAATCCATATTGAGTGTTGTTTGTATTTTGAATGTTGTTGGTTGAATGCCTTAGTGTCATGCCACATAATATGCCGTGTTTGGCACATTCATCAAAACTAACAGCAATAGCAACAATTATGCCAGCAGCAACAGCAACAGAACATTCACTTATGCTGCATATTTGCCTCCACTCAATACACTTACTCCATCCAGCCAACATTGCATCCACATAGACTGCATTGACGTGTTATATTTTTAGCTTGCAAAACTGTTGCTGTTAAAATATACTTTAATTGTTGTTGTCGCTGTTATTAAAATGTTGCTGTTGCCTGATTAAAATGAAGGTGTTTGTGGCTCATGTAAGATACCAACTACATACATAGTTGATGTTATAGTTTTTTTTTTTTTTTTTAGAACCATATAGTCATCTATTCTACAAACTATGCCATGTCATAAATTCATTAAACATTAAACACAGTTGCATATAATAAAAAATAAAAGAAAAAAAGGCTTAAGTTTTTGCTTCAAATCTGTACTCCTCCTTTTAACATGGACATGAACATTACTGGCCTTAAGGTTTTTTGATTTCTATGACTTGTGTTGTCTTTCGCAGACTTTGCCAGACTACTAATCAATCTGAAATGTAGACATACTAGACTAGTACTCTCACTGTATCTACATAATAGTTGGTAGTTGAGGCGTTCTTTGCTTAAATATAATTATTAACACACACCTCATAAGAGTAAGTGATGATAGTGGTGTGGATTTTTATATTACTTCCTTTATTATAGAAATAATTTCTAATATTTGAAATAGTTTTGAAAAGTTACGAGAACGTAGAAATATTTCTAGTTGATTTAGAAAGAAAATTTTTATTTATGTAACATCGGGTTTAGAAGTTTCTGTTAAATAAATATTGATTTGTAGCAAGCAAACCCAATAGGGGAGAGTTTTATTGAACAAATTATTTTTCAATATGACTACTTTGTATCATTTAGAAAAACTTAGAAGTAGTTTGGTAATTGCGAACATATTCACCCTTATTCTGTTTGGCGTCATCGACACAAGACGACATCGTTTGTTGTAAATCCGTATTCTCGTTGTAAATATTGCCACTTATCGGCGACTGTCGGCATTATTTGGTATTCTGTAACTTGAATTGACGTCGATGTTGCCTTTCATTTTGTCGACGGTATTTTTAATATCATGTTATGTAGTGTTGTGTACAAAGAAAAATTAAAAAAAAAATTAAATAGTAAAAATAATTGTAAAAAGAAAAAGTTTATAATTAAAAAATACGGGGGAAAAAATCAAATTACAAACACAAACAAATCTGGCTTAAAGCTGTGTTCACATTATGTGTATTTGTCATGCGGAATGTCACTTTTCTACCCATATGTGATTTCATGTGTATGTCAAAATTTGAGTTTTACATACGGTTTATAAATTACATGTTCATATGTTGGTTATGTCACATACATATGTACTTACTTTTGTTAACCCCTTTTCAATTTTTCCCTCCATTTTCAATAATAAATTTGTGTAGTTTTTTTTTAGTATTTTTGTTTTACTATTAGGTATAAATTAATTAATTTTTCCGCCACAAAATTTTGGTTATAAAAAACAGCTGATGTCAGATGGTTTGTCACTTGAAAATAGAACTCGTTCTAAATAAAAAAATGGCATGTGTATTGCACACAGAGAAATAACACATGATATTGTTTTAAGGTGTTCAGACTATATGTACAAATTTGACATGCGAAAAAGTGACAGTCCACATGTCAAATACACATAATGTGTATAACAAATACACATAATGTATACACAGCTTAAGTCGGTTTAATAACATTTTTCAAATCATTTCCAAAATTTGATCACTAATAGAGTTTTTAATTTTAATTTAAATAAAACATTTTTTTTATCAGCTAGGCCTATTTTCGAGTGGTCGGGGCTCCAAAGTTTCTAATATATTTGGCTATATCTTGAAAACTACATTTATTTATTAGGCGATATATAGACATATGTATATCAAATAATAGGTATTTTAAAGACCTTTTCAACATGACCTACTTATGTGGATCATCTATAGGTAAATTTCGAAAAATAATTTTTTGATCCTATATTTTTTTTAAAAAAAATCTAAAAAATCCAGGAAAAACATCTATTTGAGTAAATAAATTTAAAAGTCAAGAAATTAAGGTTTTATTTAATTATAATCATGTAGGTAATATAGATCCAAAGATATTAAAGAAAGATTATGACATTTCAACATAAAAATACAAACAAATTTTTACTGTGCGCAGCCGGTGTTTTATATACCATAGAGGAGAAAATCCTTTCATGTTTTTTTCTTTGCTGGAATTCAAATAAAAAAAATCATTTTATTTAAATAATATATTAAAAAAGTTTTTATTAATTCACAAAGTTGTGTTGGCACCAAAAAATAAAAAAATATAAAAAAATATGCAAAAAATCAACAGACTCAAATATTAGATATGTGTGTTGTAAATATGTAGCAATATTAAGACGACGTCGATACAAGACTGTTAGGGAATACCAAATTTGTATTGATGTCGTGTTAAAGTGACGTTGACTCAAAATTGACGATGCTGTCGACGACGCCAAACAGAATAAGGGTGATTATCTGATATTTAAATAGTTATACTAAATTTACATTACAGATATTGTCAATTCACATTTAATTAAAATTATTTTAATATATGTATGTATGTATGTTTATTCTTCTTTTAATTTTAATGTCTTAGAAAATAAATGCTGAAAAATATTTGTTCCCCTCCACCGTCACATACATACATATATAAGTTTGTCATTTTGTGTGTAACATTGAACAATAGTTTTCTAAGACCCAACAAAGTATATTCTTGATCCTTATGTAATTCTAAAGGTCACACTTGGCAAATATTTGCCGCAAACAACGTAACTACTAAATAAAATATATTTGAAGACACAACAAATATTTAGTTCTATTTTTTTTTTGATGATGTTTGATCTTGCAAAACTCTTGTATTTTTTGTACAAATTTGTTTCACGATATTCAATCTCTTGTAAAATAAAACTTAACTTCTATGGTGATTTTTCCTTAGTAAAATAAATTTTCGAAATAAAAACAAGAATTTCGTTATTATCATCAATTATAACATGTGTGACCGTATCTTAAGCCGCTTGACCTATTGTTTGTTTGTTTGTGTAAATCATTCTCACGTCCAAAATACATAACCAAAATGCACAAAGTTTACAAAAGAACGTTTATAATTTTCTTAAACAGTTTCGTATTGAAAATCAATAAAATCGGTCCAGTAGAACCTGTCTTATGAATCAATATCTGAGACAACCTTCAAAATATTATATTTTTCACATATTTTGTACATATTTTGTATATGTAATTTCTTGAAAGATTTTGTAGATAAAGCCATGCAATTATTTTTATGTTTACAATAAAAGCACAAACTATGACGAAAATAGTATAAATTGGTCCATGATTTCTCATGGCCCCCATACAAATTTCTTTTCGAAATAAGGCTAAATGGTGCATAAATGTCCATAAAATGATAATATTAATACAAAATTCAGCAAAAATAAGTTTAATATAAAAAGAAACCACAAAACAATATTTGGTACGGTTCGGTCCATATTTGACCATAACCCCCATGCAAAGTCCACTTCCATAAATCACTTAAATACGATATCGTTATAAGTAACGATATCGAACTAAAATTGTTTACAATAATAATACATGTCTAATCATTAGACATGTCATGGTCAGTAACTGCAAGTCAGTAGCAAGTTTTAACAGAAACAATTTTTCCATATTCATACATGTTTTATAAATTGAAATTCTATAATATTTATTACAATATTCTCTCTTTTCTTTTTAGGTAAGTCCAATTTACTAGAAAATGTGCTCTTCAATTATGATTTACTATTTAATTTCGAGATTCAAAAGGTATTTATGCCGTTTTTATGCATTTTTTTTCATACGGTTTTAAATATGTTGGTCAATACACAGCGAGAAAAATTGCTAGTGCTTCACTTTACAGGCCTTATAAAAGAACTGCGAGTAATCAAATATAGTTTAAATTTAATATTTTATAAAGGTTTGTGTTGTAAAGTACGCATGAATTAGTTTGCTTTATGTAGTAAAATACCTATGATTGATTTAAAACCCCTCTAAATTCACAAGACATATTTTCTATAATAAAATTCTTGCTTCTGTGTGGAGTCATTCTATGAGGCATTATTTGGCAGGTCTTCTTATAAGGGGTGTTTTTTTTAGATGTATAGAACTTTGAAATAGAATAAAACTAAGACGATTTTTTAAATTGACATGAAATTTACTTTATAATTTCCTGGCATTATAATTTAAACATGACTTCTAGCATATGACCGCCATGGCTGGCTCGGACGTAGTCTTACCTAGAGGTCCAATTTGCGATGACTTTTTCCAACATTTGTGGCCATATATCGGTAATAACGCGGCGAATGTTGTCCTCCAATTGGTAAATCGTTTCGGGCATATCGGTGTAGACTAGCGACTTTACATATCCTCACAGAAACTAGTCAAGCGGTGTTAAATCGCACGATCTCTCAATTGACGGGTCCGAAACATAAAACTATGCGGTTAGCAAATGTTTTCTTCAATAAATCATTTGTGGCACTAGCTGTGTGACCTGTTGCGCCATCTTGTTAAAATCACAACTCCATCCACATCATCATTGTTCAATTGATGAACGAAAAAGTGAGTAGTCATAGCGGTCACCATTGACTGTAACGTTCTGGCCAGCTTAGTTTTTAAAGTAGTATGGACCAATTATTCCACCAGTCCATAAAGCACACCAAACAGTCAGTTTTTCTGGATTTAACGGTGTCTCAAAATACTCTTGAGGATTATCACCACTCCAAATACAGCAGTTTGGTTTATTGACGTATCCATTCAACCAAAAGTGAGCTTCATCGCTAAACAGAATTCGCTTATGAAAATCAGGATCAACGGCAATCTTGTTTTGGGCACATTCAACGAATTATCAATATAAATTAGCACAATTTGAAAGCGTTGTTCAGACGTCAGTCTATTCATGTTGAAATGCCAAATCAAACTAAACATAAATCACTTGACTGCTGACAAAATGGCCGCGAGTTAAAAAGTGTTGCCAACTTAGAGTTCTATATATCTAAAAAAAAAACACCCTATATATGCTTTTTATCAGCTATTAACCCAGTAGCGAGTAGGCAAGGCCTGACTACCAATGACACGCTGTGAAAAATTGAACGATTTTCTCCACTGGTTATTCTTAAAGATTATTTGGTACATTATTTGAAGGTACTTTACCATGTTGAAATAAGTTTTCTGAGTACTGAAAGTATCCACATACTTTTATATATTAATTAATCATTTATCAATACATACATATATCAAATAGATTTATGAGAATTTTATAATACAGATTTTAAAAATTCTTGCAGTTTTAGTTCTCCACATATTCGCAAATAACTATACAGTTTTACTTTGAACGATCTTTCTATGAGTTGTTATATATTGCCTAATTTGACACGTGCAAAAGACAAGAAATTCATATTATACGAGTATATCAATGGATAGGAAATTGTAACTTTTATTTAAAAATGTATAGAACTTTAGACAAACCAGAAATACAGGACAGACTTTTGGACTGACTGAACTGACTTATTTCTTTATTTGTTTGATATCCTGTACAATAAAACTAAAAGTTTTATAATTACAGTACAAGATGTGTCTTATGTGAAAAAGTATGTAGAGTAAAATGACAAGAAGATCTTATAAAATATAATGAAAATAATATCAAAGATAAAAATTGAATTAAATGCTAAGTGAAAAGTTAATTAAAAACAATAATAATAATAGTAAAGTTGGCATCAACTTATGCACTAAAGTAGTTATATATACACGCAGAGAAAAAACATGGTTGGACATGGTTACGACAACTACACTGTGTTTTTGGTAACAGTATATTGTTGTGGTACACAAATAATTGTTATTTTAATTTGATTTTAACCATAATTTAGTTACTATATATAAACATTTTTATATTTATCGCAATTATAAATTTGAATATGATTCACTGAAACATAATTATTTTTAAAAAATGTTTACCACAACTATTAAATGATAACTATTCAAACATATTATGTTATTTGCAACTATTTTAACTTACAAATAACCATTTAATGGCAATTTTCTTTATTTGTACTCATATTATGTTTGCAATGCAAACAAAATATCTTTAATTTTAATAATGTTTTGTTTTTACCATTTGTAGAATGCTTTTGCAACAGTTCAGTAGGTTGTCTGCGTGATATCGGATTATTTATTTGGATTTAAATGTTTCAATAATTCAAAAAAAATAAAAACAATTCGTATTTAAAATATTAATACAAAAATGTGAAAGAAGTGTAAAAGACTTAAATAAAGTGTACATAAAAGAAACAATTTTAAATATCACAAAATAAAATTGTAATTCTAAATTTTTTTATACAGATACGTTGAAAGTACATAAATATTTATTTCTATTTACAAAAATATTAACTAGTGTTTGTAAGTTTTGTGTTTTAAAAAATGTATAAATAATTGCAATTTACGTCCTACTTTAGATACATATGATTACTTTAGATCATAATATAAATAATTTAGATCATAATATGATTATTATATATCATAATATGATTACTTTAGATCATAATATGTTTATAATATACCATAATATGATTATATACGATCATATTATGATTATTTTAAACTATAATATGGTTACCTTGGGCCATAATATGAGCATATATGACAATTTTATGATTATATTAGGTTATAATATGATGTTATAATATCAAATTATGATTAACAAGAAAATATTATGATAAAATATCACGATGATAATTGATCATAATATGATATTTCATGGCAATTATATTCATCATAATATGTTTTGACTACAATCATAAATCTCATCATAATATGTTGCTCTTAGATTATTTTTACCACAACCATGTTTTTCCTTTGCGTGTAGATATCCTAAATTCTGCTGTGTTTCTCAAAAGCTGTATCGAGTTCCAAAGACGAATAGAATAGATAAAGTATTGATGTTCTGAAACTAGTTTTTTATGACGTATTTAAATTATTATTATTATTCCTCCTCGAAGGAGTGAAAAAGAGCCGATTAAAAAGACAAGATGGTTCATTTGTAAAAATAATCTTATGTAGTAACGTAAGAGATTTAAGTTTTAGAAAGTTACAAAAACTTACTTGCAACAATTTTGTTTTAAAGGGTGAGATATGGAATGATCTTCTCAAGTTAAGTACATATCTTACGATTGAATTATACACAGAAATAAGTTTCCTTGGGCTTTTGGAGTCACAGCGGAAAAATATGTACTTCAGAACCGTACAGAAGTGTTGGAATCAAACAAGTTATTGCAAGCATTGTGCGTCTGGAAACCGGTGTCAGGTGTTGGGTTTTCCATAGTGCACGTAATATTGCGAAGGTGTTTCCAGTAGCATTGATAATATGATCTGACCGGGTGAGTGTAGAGTTGAAAATTTTCCCAAGGTTCCTAGTTTTATTGACAATCTCAATATTCTGGTTATTGAGCAAAATATTCGGTACATCAATAGTTTGTACCGAAGATCGAGAAATTATTAGACATTTAGATTTTAAAGGGTTAAGGCGGAGACCATTAGATATTGCCCAATATTGGATTTTTGAGAGATACGAATTCAGCTTGTCAACACATTCATTCATTTGGCCAGTATTGCAACATAAATACAGCTGAACATCATCAGCATGCATCTAAACTGTGCAACGTGATAATTGTCGTGGTAGATAATTAATATACATACATATATTAATGATCGTTTGGAAATTACAGATTTAATTTCCTTTGTCTTTGATTTCCCCACTGTGCGGTGTAGCCTTCTAAAGGGCCCCAACAAATATTTAATTTTTTTTTTAGAAGAATTCACTCTTTAGTTATTCTAAGTATTAATCTGTAAACTGTTAAAGACACTTTTCGACAAAAAGCCTTTATTCATATTTTTCATAGCCCTTAAACATGTTGACTAACCTACAGCAATGATCCAGTATATCTTGCACATTTTTATCAATAAAATCCCTTTACAGAAACATAATGATTTTTCTTTATCTCCCCCTTTTTCCAGCATTTTATTGCTATTATTGTTTGCTTATTTTATTATGATGAGGTTAATCTACAAACCCAACTAACAAACAATAAAAGAACCAAACCATTTACATTTAACAAAAAAAAAAAAAAAAAACACCCATTAAAAAATCTCTTATAAACCCCAAAATACTCGTAATAATAAAAATATTTACAGAAAATCCTGTAACCTACTCCGCCCACCAACTGCTTGCTTTGCTACCTCACCCTTGTACTCGTAACAGCCACAGCAGAGTGTAACAGATAGATAAGCCTGCATGCTGCCTAAGTGTTAAGAGAACCAGACCCATAAACAGGGTAACAAATATTTGTTTAAAAATTTTGTGGCTTTACAAAAAAAGAGAGAGAGGGTGGTTTTTACTTAAATATTTTTGGGCCCTCATGAAAATAAAACAATTTGTGAATAAACTTACACCACCACCACTCCCCTTCCCATAGTGCAGGCGTTTGAGGTTAATTTTCTGTGTGTTACCATGTAATAAGTCCTTGGGGACATAGACAGTGTTTAGTCCTGCTACTTCCTTTCTTTGCTTATACTTACAAGTATTTAGTATGTCTGCTGTTGGTATTTTTGTGGGTGTATTATTGGTTGTTGGCGATATTTTTGTTTTTATTGAATTTTAAATATGTCATACATACATACATACATACATACACATGTTTATTGGGAATGAGATTGTATGAGAGTGTGTTGATAATCTAGATAATAAATGTAGACATGTATTAACATGGATTTATACGATAATTATTTTTGTAAAATAGTTGTGGGGGTGCAACAAAAAAGTGTGAACAAAAACATTTCATATGATTTATTTGCATATTTAAATGGTATTTAAGGATTTTGTCTTCAACATAAAGCAGGAGTTGAGGAAAGTGTTTTATTTGGAAGAACGTGTAGTGAGCTTTTGAAATGATAAAATACATACATACTAATTCCAGAATTCAGGCTTAGTCTAACTACGTTTATTGAGTTCAAGCGAAAGCCGTAACAAACCAAAACTTGCCAAGGCACCTCCAACTTTCACAAAAAAATTTATTGTTAGAGAAAATTTTTCATTATTTTGGCTTGAGTTCATTTTTTTAATTAATAATAACGGTATATTTTTCTAGACAAATGGCACACTGGAATGCATTTTCTACCCTGCCAAGGTCGTCATCAGCAATGAACTCAAGCCAAAATAATGAAAAATTTTCTCTAATAATAAAATATAAAAAAGTTTAATTTTAGAGCCAGTTTCAAAGTTGGCTAAATTTTTATTGATTTTAGGCAGATTTTTGGTTTAATCTGAAATCGCAAGGGTATATTTTGTTGGATTCTATAAATTCCTAATGCTGTTGTAATAAAGCATTCACAAATATGAAAATAAGCAACAGACATAATTATTTTTGTAGTGAAAATGTGTGACCATAAATATTTCATATGATTTACGAGTATTTGCATGTTTAAATGGTATTTTAGGTTTTTGACTTTAAAATAAAGCAGGCCAAGTTGGAAAATATAAGTTTTAAAGTAATTGAATATAATTAGTTTCATTTGGAAAACCGAGTAGTGGGATTTTGAAATGATAAGTTCATAGAGTTGGACCGAAACCGTGTTTTCAGGTTCGGTCTAATGTGAAATAAACCGTAAATTGCCAGTTTTTGGTCAACAATTTTACTGATTTAGGACCCAATTTAGGCTCATGATCAACGTTGTAAATATTCCGATTGTGAACCACTTTCTATAGGCTTTATAGCATCTCAGCATAGCCCACTGTAATCAAGCACAAACTGTAAAATAGGATTAGTTCCTCAACGTACATTTGCGGTATTTACAGTGCGAAGCAAAACTGTCCGGATGTTATGCATTAAGGAAGGAAGCTTTTGGATGCGCTCATGCGGCCTATGATAATAGTATACTTTTCCATTAGACTGGTATCGGTTGACTTTCGTTTCGTCGCTTTAAATAACCCGTTTTCAGTCAAAAGTGTTTTAATGAAGGCGTTTTTTCACATTTCTATCGGCAAGTGCTGGCTTTTTCTTTTTCACACTGGGAACTAAACCAATTCTATTTAATACGCTTCTAACCGTCTAGGAACTGCAATCTTTAGCAATACTTTTTGCAGCATTTTTTGGGGTCTTGATGTCCTTATTAGGTAGCAAACGTTCAATCTGCCGGGCATCACCATCAGAAAGCAGACTTGGTCGATCCCCTTGGTTATTTTTGCAAGCTACATTACGCCGTTTTTTAATGTCGTTAACCGTGAATTTAAATTTAATTTTTCGGCAATTTTACGGCAATAATTTTACGGAATAATTATTTTGCAACAAATTTATCACATTGTTTTCAATATCAGTTGGCGTTTTTCTCATTTTTAAAGATCATTTAATTTTTTGTTTAAAAACCAAGTTAATCACTTCACAGGTCATAAAAAAGGTTTATCGGGACAAGAAATTCATACTAATGAATTTGTTAGGTGAAAGTGCTCCTTCATATGCAACAGTAAAAAAATTGGGTTGCTGAATTTAAACGTGGTCGTACAAGTATTGAGGATGAACCACGTATGGAAGAGCAAAAACAACAGAAATTGTAGCCAAAGAGCATGATATGGTATTAAATGATCGACGAATAAAACTGCGAAAAATAGCCAATATCATGGGCATCTCAAATGATCGAGTCCATTTAATTTTGCATGAAGAACTACTAATGAAAAAGCTTTCTGCAAGATGGGTGTCGCATATGTTAACAGTCGACTAAAAACGCGTTTTAAGAAAAATAAAATGGATTTTAAGCATCGTTTCATAACTGTTAATGAGACATGGATCCACTCTAGAAACAAAAGAATAATCCAAACAATGGACTAAAGCTGGTCGAAGTGGCCAAAAAAAGGCAAAAACAATTCAATCGGCTAATAAGGTTATGTCAACGGGTTTTTTGGACTTCAAAGGTATTTTATTGATTGGCTATCTGCAAACGGGTAAAAAAATAAATTCAGAGTACTATTGCCAATATGTTGGATTAATTAAATGTAAAAATTCGGCAAAAACGTCCTGGCTAACAACACAAAAAAATAATTTTTCATCAAGACAACGCACCAGCGCACAAGAGTGTTTTAACAATGGCTAAAATCAGCTAAAGTGCGAGTTGCTTGACTACCCACCTTATTCTCCTGGTTTAACTCCCAGTGTCTTTTACCTGTTTCCAAATCAAAAATAATTCCTAGCTGGCAGGCGTTTTACCTCAAACAAGGATGCAATTACAGTTGTAAACCACTATTTTGAAGGCCTTGAGGAAAACTATTTTAATCAAGGGGTAGAATTGCTAGATAAGTGTTGGGCTAAGGGCATTGAATTTTCAGGAGATTATATTGAAAAATAAAAATGTTTTTGCAAAACTAAGTATTCTCTTTCTGTGCTACGCTAAGAAGTTTCCGAACCGCCCTCGTATGTCTTATCAGGTCCACAAATACAACACGACAAGTGTGAAGTTTAAGTATAATATTTCTAGGCGTGTGAAGTTTTAAGGCAATTGGACTTACGGTTTAGTACTTATTTTCTTTTTTTTTCAAATTCCCCCCACTGTGCGTCAGCAGTCTTCAATAAAGTATTGCTGGCACGAATATAGCTCAGTGTCATTATTCAAAAACTGCAATCGATTGGCATCAAATGTCACCAGACAAATTTACAAAACCCTTTAAATACAGCTTTAACCAATTAAATAATATTTGGCTATTGTCAAAGACAAATTAAACCGAATTTTAAGCAAAAAATATTATTATATTTAGTTTCAAACTTCCAACATTGCAAAACTCTATTGAATTTATTAGTTTTCTACAACAAATAACTGTTTTTCCAATCAAAAAATCAATTTTTCCAATAACAATAACAGTTTTCAAAATAAAACACAACAAAACTGTTATTTGATTTTCAAAAAAAAAAAAAAAAAAGTTCAATAAAACGTTCAAGCATAAAAAACAAACCAAGTTCCGATTTCAAATATATTTGCCAATTGTATTTTTCCTATTTTAAATATTTCTTGTGTACACACACAAATAGTGGAGTGTAGTAGTATATTTTTAATTAACAAATTCTAACACAGATACATTTTCAAGCGACTATTAAAATTTGATGTGAATTATAACAACAAATACACAAACAAACAAACAAGCAAACAGATTTTCCAAAGGCAGGGAAAAAGTGGATGATGCTACTCTGATTCTGCATAAAGAAAATGCGTATCAAATTGGTGTTGACATGGTACGAAAGAAAAAAAAAAACAACAAATATAATAAAAAAAAGAGAGGCAACCAAACACCAGCAAATAACACCAATAAAAATAATAACAACAACAACAACAATAGAATTAAGAACTACAACAAACTTGTCATTTAAAATAGAATTTTAATTAAATCCTTGATGTCACAATACTGTCTGTTATAAAATATAAAAACAAAACAACAACAACAATTGTTATACAGTCTAAAATATTTTTCACATTTACACTTGATTTCATTTAGTGTTTTTAGTCAAGGACAGCTATTTAAAAGTATTAAAGCGAATAAACACAACTAATTTAATAAAGTGTTGAAATTGCTCTTTAAAGGAGTCTTAAAGGGGAACATAAAAAATATGATATCTTCTAAACCAGAGCTTGCCATAATTTCTTTTTTATTTTCAGTACATTTTGAGAACCTTCTATAACCCCCGTTTAAAAATGTTGCATATCCACAGCACATCTTCGCACTTGAAAATCCGTCAGTCGAATACTCGTTTTGCTAGCCTTTAACTGACGAGGTGAAATATTTGGACATACTTAAGGACGTGGTGATAAATTTTACCCCTATCAATTTTATTAAAAATAATTGAGAAAAAAATATTTTTTTATAATTATTTGCTTTTTAGAAATAAGCCACTACATTTTTGATTACAAAAAATATTTTTATTTGTTTAAATAAAACAGGTACTTTATTTCACAAACCTTTTTTTTTTTTTTTGGAAGAGAGTTTTTAAACAAAAATGTAAAGAGGGGGTAAAATTTACCACTACCTCAACAGTTAAAGGCTAGAGGAACTTGTATATTTTCTTTTCATTTTCCAAGGCAAACTTACTTGACTTTCAAATAAAATTTTAACTTAAGATAAAACTACAACTTTTTAAGTTAAAATTAAGAAAGTACAATTTAAAACTCAGATATCCAAATTAATGTTGAGAAATAACAAATTGATATTTAGAAAAGCAAATTGATATTGAGAACAAACAAATTGAAATTAAGGCCCTAATTTTGTAAATCACTTGTGTTCAATGCATCACCTACGCTTTTGCGAACGCATCAACAAAAATGTGAAATTTTGTAAATCACTGTGTCATTGCGTTTAGCGAACGCAGATATATAACGTTGTTACAATACTGTCAAATCATGGCGTGGTTAAAGTTGCCATTGTAAATGTTGATACTGAAATTTAAAGTAAAAATTTACATAAAGTCACAATTATTTTGCATTGGCAATGCTACAAACCTATCAGCTGTTCAATAATTTTGTTTGGTTATTTATCAAGAAATTGTGATGAAAACAGCAAATAACTATAAATACAAAGATGAAAATGATCGTACTTATGGTTATGTGTTCTTCTTCGGATGATGATGACGAGCTTATATCTATTCAAAAAGGCAATTGCACTCTACTATCAGCATCATGAATTTAACGAATAATGAGTAAGGAAAATTACACTGTGGAGATTTGCAATATTTTTGAATGAAACTTCGCGGGTGTTCTAATTGGTGTGCCAATTGCATTCAGGAGTTGCTTAAATTAAACATTCCATGAGCCACATCTGGACGATTTTCTATTTCAGCTATCAACAAATCAAATTGAGCTGCCGTTGTGGCTTCTTTGTTCGACACCCCCTAAGAAAAATGTTACTAGTATTTTATACTAAAGGAATACGTTTGTATACATTTACTTACATCGTATTAATAAATATTCTATAAAATATTAAATTACATAATTGAATAATTTTATTTTTTAATAATATTTTAATTCAACTAACTAACGCCAAGAAAATGAAGGCGTTTTACAAAATACACAATTTCAAAGAGTTGTATTAACGACAACGTAAGAATCAGCTGTTAGAACGCAAACAATCACTTGCTTGAACGCCATGATTTACAAAATGTAATTTAACGCAACGCTTAGAAAATTGTGGAGTTGCGTTTTACAAAATTAGGATCTAAGAAATGTAGGCCCCGATTATAGTTCACAACACTAAAATGTTATGTTGTCTCGACTACAACATAACATGCGGTTATTTAAGATTAAGCCCATAAGTGCTGAGAATCGTAAACACAGTTTACAACATACAACATCGTAATACTTTGTGTTGCGAACGGTAATCCGGCCGTAAATCAATATTGGGAATATACAAATTGAAATTGAGCAGAAAAAAAAATTTATTCGATTTGTGACTCAAAATCGTGTTATGTAGGTACATATGTTAAAAGTAAACAAAATATTTGAAAAATTTCATACAAATTTTAATTTCTCAATTAAAATTTTTATCAGTTTGTCATATCAGATTTGATTTTTCATGTTACACTTTTTTCCCATTTCGCACCATTTTGAATTTTTTTTGTGTTCTTTTCTGAAATAAATGTCAACACTGCTAAAATGTAGTGTGTTCTTTTCTATAAATGTCACACTATAAATTTAAAAAATGTTGCACCTTTCACACTCTGTATTTTAAGAGGGGGAGAATCGCACGATAAAACAGCTGACATTTGTTTTGTTTATGAATGTGTATTTGTGTTAAGAAACAAAAAATGGAAAATATTAGTTTGTAATTTTTTTCCACTTCAGTTTCCATTTTAATAAATAAAATTAATTTTAATTTATTTTAATATATGTATATAAATGTGAGTATGTATGTATTTCTACTTTTGAGCTATCTGCTTCTTCTTTTTTAACAAAAACAGCTGTACATGAAAAGAAAAAGTGTTACACTTTTGTGATTTTATGTTCTATTCTGACTATTAAAAATGCGACATCTTTAAAATGTGGGGTAAACATTATAAAAATGTACATAATAAAGGTGTAACATTTTATTTCAGAAAAGAAAACACCATTAATTTCAATTTGTTATTTCTCAATATCAATTTGTTTTTCTAAATTTCAATTTGGAATTTTTTAATATTAATTTTGATTTCTAAAATTTAATTTGTTGTTTCTGAATATCATTTTGTTATTACCCAATATCAGTTTGGAATTTTTTAATTTAAATTTGAAAAGGTATAGAAACCAGGTACATGTCGGAATTTTTTTCTTCCTATTACAACATTAATGTAATTCTTTTACTGCCCTGCTTCAATTTCGTTTAGCAATCTTAATAGTTATTAAATAAATAAATTTTGAAGAATTTTTATTTAATAACTATTAAATAAATAAATTTTGAAGAATTTTTTCTGTTTACACGAGTTTGAAGCATTTTGAAGAAAATTTCAATCGTGTAAATCTAGCTTTAGCAATTTTTTTTGTTGAAAATCTTTATTAAAATCATTTGAAAATATTTCATTTGTTGTCGTCTTATTTTTATGCTTGGCCTCGAAAGGCAAAGAAACAACAAACAGTTCTTTGAAAATTGAATGTTGTTAAACATTTTCTGAAACATGTCGCTGTTGTTTTAATTGTTTGTTTGTTTGTATTTTTTCTTCTTAGTCTGTTCATTTGTACTAATTACTTAATTAACTCATTTAGTGAAATTCAATTATTTCCATATCAATTTCTTTTACAAACAACGGAAAAAATGCTGCAAAGCGCTGAATTAAAACAACAACAAAAACAAGGAGTAAAATAAAACATGATCTACAAAAATGTCGTCTTTGTTCTGTTAATTTATTTACAACAAGATGTTTTTTTTTACTCATACATGTTGGCTTCTCATCCAACCAGGCCAACCAACCAACCATCCCATTATCCATCTATACAATGTAAAAAAAAACAAAACTTTTAGAGGTATGTGAGAGTAAGTGCTAAGCGATAAAGAATTGTTTGGTAGCGCTACTATTTTATGTAAGCTAAAGATCAGCTGGAGCTGGCAAGACTTCAACTGGAGCTAGTTAGAAAGAATTGCTATCTATAGCTATGGAATGGCCTACAATGTTTTTTTTACGCTTGAGGTGTGGAATCTTCACATGCACGATTCACTGAACTACTACGTACTAAACCACAACCCCATCTGCTTACCCACCCCGCTGAATTGCCATCAGGTATAGTTTCCTCTGCTTTATGAAGTGTTTGATTTATGACGCTAGCTAACATGTTTATTTGGGGTCCAACTTTCCTCCGACTGCAGCATATCTTTGATTATGTTACCTGGGTACAAAGTTTTTACTAGGTACATACGTCTGGAGTCTTCTACGTTGTCCAAAAAATCTCGGGCATGTTGATGTGACATGTTCTGCCGTTTCGTCTTCTTCGGGACATTATCGATATCTGGTGGAATTGCCGTGACCACAACATTACAAATAGCTTCTATAGGCCCCATGGCGTGTAATGAATTAGGTCAAGTTATAATTTGTCTCCCCATGCTTGCGATGTAACCACATATCACTACGGGGGTTATTTTAAAGGTCCAACGACCTTCTCAACCGGACGTATGCCTCTGGGTGCCTTTTAATTTCTTCCTAAATATTAGCGAATTCTCTAGTGATAGTTTCTACCACAATACTAGCTGCTTTCATGGAAATGGTTCTAAAGCCGCTGCAGACTCTTCGACCACCTCTTTTGTATATTGATATCATTGTTTTTTTTTTTGCCGTTTTACTCAGTGCCCTCTCCTAAATTGGTGTCTCGTAGAGTAGGACTGTATTACAAACTGTTGTTATTAATAAACGGCTTTATTCTCGCCAATGCGTGTAATACACCAGCAGCTTTTTAGCATGCGTATTCCAGTTGTTGTCTGAAGCTGAGACCTCTAGCAACCATTATATCCAAATACTTTATGAATTGTGACGATGTAATTTCGGTTGATCCTACTTTAATCGTTAGTTTTTCTATTTTCCTCCTTCCGCTTATAAGCACCAACTCTGTCCTGTGCTCTCTAAGTTGCAGGTTCATGGTCGTCAACCACTTCTCGATAGATCTAACTAATTCGTTTGCATATAGGTAACTATACTTCGTCTAGATGTTTCTATGTTGTCTGCAAAACCTACTAGTGTTGCCTCTTCTGGAATTTGTAGGTTAAATATGACATTATATATAATGTTCCACAGAAGTGGGCCCAGGACTGATACCTAAGGAACACCAGAGATAACACTGTATGACTCAAAACCTTTGCCGGTTTCCAACCATATAGCTCTGTCGGAGAAGTAGTCTTTAATTATCCTTATTAGATATGCAGGTACGTTCATATTTCTTAGAGACTGTATGTTTCCATCTGGAAGATTTGAATGCGTTTCTTATATACAGAGTGATTTGCTGTTTTTGTCTATCCCGGTAATTGCTTTTCTGGCTGAGTCTGTAATTATGTTGACCGTGTCTGCAATTGATTTCGCCTTTCAGAATAGACTACAACAGGAGCTAGCGAGAGAGAGTTGCTGTCCATATTGCAGATGGCAACTGGCACTAGCAAGAGAGGGTTATTGTCTATGCTACAGATCAACTAGCAAGATCAATAACTTGTTGAATTAACCACAGCTCATTTAAAATTTAAACTATTAAAGTCATTAACATTTTATATAATAAATTATGGCAAATATTAATCAACCCAAATAAATATTTAACTAGTTAATGTTCTCTCTTTTAAATAGCATATCAAACAGGTGTGCTCATGCTGATTCATAAGCTAAAAATACATATTTCGACACAAGTTCAACAAGAATGTATTTATTTTGTCACATGTGTCCTTTTTAAGAAAATTTAAAATATTTTCCAACAAAAAAACAAAAACTCAGCTACAACAATAAAAAACCCAAAACTACCGTTTTACAGGTAGTCAAGTGGCTAATGAAA
This sequence comes from Bellardia bayeri, assembly GCA_950370525.1. NCBI lineage: Eukaryota > Metazoa > Arthropoda > Insecta > Diptera > Calliphoridae > Bellardia > Bellardia bayeri. The sequence continues at coordinate 64,778,683 of OX493268.1, forward strand.
GTTGAAAGCAACATGATCAAGAGATCAATGAATTGAATGCTCCCAAAGAAGATGATGCTGTTGCTTAAGTGATGTTTTGTGTTTACAAATTAATGTTTTAGCTTCCGAATCGTCGTAAAAAAAAACGATACGATACCACATTCTTAAATTATTTACTAAACAAGAGTATCAATACAACAAAATAATAAAAAAGAAACAAACAATCTGCAATACAAACCTACAAAACATATGTATACCTACATACGATCAATTTGATGATGATCAGCTGCAACTCATTAATGAGGACATTTAATTTCATTGGCGCCTACTTTTGAAACGCAGTTAAAACTGAAGCTGAACCAAAGATTTCTTTAAAAACTAAAGACCACCACCGCAAAAGTATCTAAAAGAAAACCTTAAAAATACAATTTTTTTAATTTGAGTTTTGTATTGTTTTTATTTCAATAAATGATCATCACATGCATAATTTAGCTAATTGATCGATCGATCGTGCGTTTCTCATTCGTTGCGTATTTATTTCTTTCACAATCTCATTATAGACCAAAAGAAAAAAATAAAACTCATTTAATTTTGCCAGTAAATTAAGGCGATAATAGTTATAAAACAAAAAAACCATAACAGTAACAGTAATATGAAAAGCAAACAGGCAGGCAGCCAGTCAATACTTTTCAAGTAAAACGGTAAAAGTTTTTGAAGATCAGTATTTTTTTTTTTTTTTACTTTTGCCATGCTCTTAAAATACTTGATTTTTGGTGTTTCATCAACAGTAAAATCTGCAAATAATGAACATAATGTTTAAACTTTCTAGAATAAAGCTATTAAATTGTTTTATACTTTAGCTTATTCTAAACTTTTAAAAATCTATTTATTTTGAGTAGTATTTTATATAGAAATTCGTTTGAAATATGTGATAAATACTATATACCTATTCTCTTTTCCATATCATATTTTAAATAATTTAATACATCTCCTTATAGGGCCCCTTATGTCAAATCGCAATAGTATTGTTAAATTTAAAACCACCGCTCAAACTATTCATCATTAATCAACTATATTGGAAATGATAGAGAACGCTACAGACTTTCTTTTATTACATAATTTCTTTATAAAGTATTTAAACTCTTTGAAGAAATTTATCAGCTTTTTAAAGATTCCACTGTTTTTAGCATCAACCAACCTAAAATATTTTGATGACTTAATTAAGTTATTTATTTACACAATAGAATTTTAATGTAGTTTTATTCCTCTTTTGATTTATATTCAATCTCTAGATCGCATCACTGTATGGCCATGATCATGTCTGACATTTCAATGAAATGATGATTGATACTTTGATGATCTAACACTTTTGTGTGTGTGTGTTTTTTTATGTTTTTTTTTGTAATAAAAGAAACAAATAAATACTGGAAATTGCTTATAAAAGCTCTGTAATAAAAATTATAGCTGCAGAAACGATTTAATTGGCTAAGCCGATTAGTAAATACTGGTTAATAAATCAAAGGAAAATTAACAAAATGATCGTGTAGAGGATCTAACCAAACATAAATAAAACAATTCGTAAACATATGTATATTGCATATTAAGTTTGATGTTTCGTTTGTAACACATCGAAATAATGGTGGTAGAACCAAAAATTTTATGTATTGTGGGTCCTTATAGGATTCTAAGACGATCTAGCCAGAGCTTCAAAAAAAAAAAAAAACATAGAACAATAAAATTTTTACCAAACATTCTTTGTTCCACCGAAATGTTTGGTATTGCAAAATGAACAATATCGGTCCAGTAGGATCCCTATAATAGACCAAAGTATTAGCCAACTTCGATATTTTTCACATATATTTTGCAATTTTCTTCTAATTTAATGTAGCTAATATAATTAATTTTTGCACTCTTTATTTTTATTATAGAAGGGAAATGCTAGGTCTCGGTGCACCACTTCTGATAGCCCCCATACAAATTAATTCTGGCTTTATGCTACATAAATGTCTACAAAATTTAGCAAAAAATAAATTTCATGCAATGAGAAATTTTAATCTTTTATAATTTAACAATATGCATTCACATACATATAAATTGTCGTACATAATTTCATGCTCAACGATTCATAATAGGTAATAGCTCTGTTATGAGGACTACTTCCGAAAAACTCATTAACCTATATAAACATCATATCGAACCGACATGTTGCACAAACCGGTTATAAGTATAGAAAAATTATAATAGCTTTTGTGACAATTGGTTCATAATTGGCCGTGGACCCTAGGTTGTCCCTATGCTCTCTATGCTATGCTCAAGCATAATTTGAAAGCTTATAGGGTAAAGTCGGTTTGAGATTTTTTTTTCAGATTTTTTCCAAAAATCGGCTTTGGCGGGCGTTTTTTTGTCAAAAATCACGATATTCTTTAATTTTGAGGAAACATTTTAAAAGAAAAATTGCCAAGCTTTATTTTTGTGTGCAAAAACTATAATTTTTGGCAATGAATTTGCTCATTTCGGGTACCCTATATTACAATTTATTATAATTTTTCCATAAATTTCGTAAATAACGCTTTATAACTTCTAAAATTTATATGAAAATTAAGAGAACTAATGATGCAGTTTGAAAGATCTATTAATTTTAAATAATTGAGAGGAAATAAGTTTTGAATTTGCTCCTTTCATTCCACTGTTGTACCATTTTTTAAGATTTGTTTGTACCCGATGAATATTAAATGTTAAATCTTCTTGCACGTGCTGGTTTGGAAAAAAAGCTCAACCTTCCGGAAAATCCAAAGAATCAAACAGAGTTCTCAAAACCACTTTGGAATTGTTGGAAAACGAGGATAACTGCAGCGTTCGGGCGATTCAATATATGAACCAACAAAAAATTGGTTTATAGAGAAATTCCAACTTCCTCAGAAAAGCACCAGCTTTGTGCAAGTATTGCCAGAACCGGAATTAGTTGCCGTAAAGCTTCGCTTATAGTGAATTCCTCTTTTTATTAAAGGCCAGCTTTGAAAACAGGCAACCAAGAGAAGACTATAAAGAATTGCATCATCTGAAAATAATCTTTTTGGGTGATTGATCTAAGCCCCATCCAACAGTAAAAGCTATAGGAGCTATTAATTGGGCTCGCTGAATGATGAAAATTATATATTTTTTAAAAATATGTTTTCTGTTTTCCAAAAATTCCTAGTTCTCTTTCGTTACTAATTTATTGTGTGTCAAAGTGAATCGTTACACGCTGATATAGGCCCCGATTACTGTTCGCAACACAAAGTATTTCGATGTTGTATGTTGTAAACTGAGATTACGATTCACAACACTTCTCGGACAGTTCTGAAAGAAAGATATAAATATAATGTGAGACCTCCGCATACTTTGTGGAATAACTGGAATATGCATAAGATTCTTGTAAATGTTGTTATTGAGAAAAAATTTAAACAAAATAAACTTGAAATAAATCAAAATAATGGTACCATATTTTATGACGATCGCCCCATAATAGTTGATAGGGATCCGCAAAATAAATTAACCAGTATAATTATCATTACCGATACAAACTGTAACAAAATATGTAGGTTTCAAGTATGTATAGATCACACTACTGGTATTTGGTGGTGGGTATATAAAATTCGACACAGCCGAATATAAACTCTTACTTGTTATCTTAAACGAGATTCTCTCTCTCTCTCTCTCCCTCTCTAGTATAGAGAGACAAACTGAAGCTACCGAGATTAATAAATAGACAAACTTATCTACTCGTATTAATATAATTGCATATCTAATCTAAACTAATTTCAACTAAAACTGATTTTAGAACTGATCTAAAACTGAACAAGATCTGCACCAGAACATAACGAAAACTAAATCTAAAACTGATCTAGATCTAATCTGATCTAATTACATATTGTAGTTATGTCTAAGACCTCCTGAAAAGCTCACAATTGTTTTTTTTTTTGTTTTTTTGTTTAATTTCTTCTAAATTCCACACTTCTGCGGTAGGTAAACAGAATCTAAGTAATGATCTCTGTTATCTTTGTTTTTACAAGCACGGGAGGAGGCAAACAATTCATTGATAATTTATCAAATGCCCAACAAAACACATTGATTGTTATATGTAGTATGATCAACAACAACAGCCACTTTTAGTATTTATGCAGAAATTTAAAGAGGTTTTTTTTTAGCATTTTCAGCTCCTTTGTTTAATTTTTTTGTTTTATTTTTATTTTTAAAGCTTAAAAATTGTCCAACTTAGAACTCAACTCGGTACAATCAATGATGAACATCAAACCATCATTATTGGCAGTAGAAATTGATGATGACGATGATGATTTGGTGGTGGATGTTGTTGTTTGTTGATCATCTTCTTTTAAAGTAAAATTTTGTCCAAGTCCAATGTTTGAATTGTAGTTAGCCGTATTGTGCGGTGCGGTGCTGTGTGTGGATGTCAAGCAACGTGTGTGGTCGGTCCCCCACCAAAAACCAAACATACACTCATATGCACTACTCACCGAGCAGTGTGAGTAAAAGCCCATAGAGAGTGATCACAGAAAAAAAAAAAAAAAAACCAGCAACCAACCACAAAAACATAAAAACAAACTGCCTCTAGTGATCTGTGATCACTGATCACAGTAGTACGATCAGTGGTGGATGTAGTAGTCATCGTAGTAGAAATAAACGACAATAAAGAGCTACAAACAGCAATCAATTCAATTCAAAATAAAGAGTGTGTTGATCGCGTGTTTATTTCGTTCTTCTGCTGCTCTGAGATTTGTTTTAATATTTTTTTCTTTCATCTTTCATTTGACTCTTTTGTCGTTGCAACAAAAGTCAATCATTATTTTAAACGATTTTTATTAAAACAGACAACTCAAACAGTTTTCGATCAGTAAGATTTTCAAATAATATGTACTTGATTTCTTTCTTTATTTATTTATTTTTTTTTTGTTGTTGGCGATAGTCCTCCTCCTCAACCACAAGTGGTGTGTAGTGGTCATAGTAAATTGTGCCGTACAGAAGCCAATTGTTGAGCATTTTATTAGTTTTGTACTTGTGTTAGCTTTATTTGATCATCATGATCGCCCTCAATGATCTATTGGAAATTGATGACAGTGGATTTTATGATTTTTTTTTTTTAAATTTTACTTCGTTTGTTTTTTAGTGAAGTAGAAAATTTTAATTAATTTTCTTTTTTTGATTGTTGATTGGTGTATTCTTTTGTATGCCAGCTCTATTTGTGTGTCTAATTGCCCTTTAGCGGTTGAATTACAAATTAAATATCTGCTGTTTGAGTTTGAAATAAAAATAATATGTAAAAAGTTTGCGCTATTTGTTTATATCAAGACAACAAAAAAGAACTTAACGCTTCAGTTGTGTTTAGGTCAGGGTTGGAAGTTGTGCTATTAAATGAGGGTGTATGTAGAAAAATAATTAAATTTTATGCCCTTTCAAGAGTGCGTGTGTTTCCTTATAGTGTTTCGTTCCCTTTAAGACAGAAACTTAATTTCTAGTTCAGTTCTAGTTCTGTTCTACTTCTGTTCTAGTTTAGTTCTATTTGTCTTCTACTTCAGGTCTAGTTCAGTTCTAGTTGTCTTCTAGTTCTGTTCTAGTTCCCATCTAGTTCTATTCTAGTTCTCTTCTATTTTAGTTCTAGTTCTGGCCTAGTTCAGTTCTAGTGGTCTTATAATTCTGCTCTAGTACTCTTCTGGTTATGTTCTTGTTCAGTTCTACTTCTGTTCTAGTTCTCTTTTATTTTAGTTCTAGTTGTCTTCTAGTTCTGTTCTAGTTCTCATCTAGTTCTCTTCTATTTTAGTTCTAGTTCTGGTCTAGTTCAGTTCTAGTGGTCTTATAATTCTGCTCTAGTACTCTTCTGGTTATGTTCTTGTTCAGTTCTACTTCTGTTCTAGTTCTCTTTTATTTTAGTTCTAGTTCTAGTTCTGGTCTAGTTGTCTTCTAGTTCTGTTCTAGTTCTCATCTAGTTCTCTTCTATTTTAGTTCTAGTTCTGGTCTAGTTCAGTTCTAGTTGTCTTATAATTCTGTTCTAGTTCTCATCTAGTTCTGTTCTAGTTTTCTTCTAGTGTTCTTCTACTTCTCTTCTAGTTCTGTTCTAGTTCTCTTCTAATTCTCTTTTAGTTCTCTTCTAGTTCTGTTCAAATTGTCTTCTAGTTCTGTTCTAGTGCTTTTCTAGTTGTCTTCTAGTTCTCTTTTAGTTTAGTTCTATTTCTTTTTCAGTTTTAGATTCGAAACATTTTAGAAACCCTGACTTTAATACTAATGCTTAAGAATACGAACTATGAATACAGCACATGTGTCCAGTATAAAATTCATGAGCGTCAAGCCTTACCAAAATGATGCCCTACGTCGGTTTTGGTAAACCCATGTACGGATATAAATTAAAACTGTTGGATCAACAAATCAATTTATCAGAAAGCGGGCGTCAATCAGCTGTCCTTTTGGCCGCTAATACTTTTTGTAGGTAGGCAAATGAGCGCGGTATATTTAAAGCGGCAAATATGAACAAATTAAATTGATTTGTTTACTACATAATTGAAATCAACCAATTCTATTTTTTATTTCTGCAATTAATTTTTCGTTGTCGATTTTTTCCATTTTATTTTTATTCAACTACGAGTAAACTAATGTGTCAACATGTTCAACAAAAGAAAGTTGAACAAAATTCAACTTTGCCGCATGGTTGCTTCTCACAGCCTTGCCAGATTAAATGTATTGCCATACTTCAAACTTTTTGTATGAATAATTTTGTGAACAAATAAAACTTTTATTCACTGGTAATATTGTTGCCATTCAACTGGAACAGCTCAAAACCGAGCTGTCATAAGAATTCCTTATTCCATTTTTTTGAATTTCTTTTTTTCGTAGTGTACTTAGAGCTTTTCTGCCGTATTTATAAAAAATAAAGTAGGCTTGAAGTGTGCTTTAAGACAAAATTTTCATACAAAATTTTCTTAAAGTACACTTGATGTCTACTTTAATTTTTTACAAATACGGCAGTTTATCTGTAGGGTATTCCATAAATTTTACACCCAAGACCTTTTAAACTAAAACACATCGTAAATATCGTTTTAAAATATTTAAAAGTTTTCTGTTTTTTTTTTTTGCTTTGCAAAATGTTTTGATCCATGGAAGATTGATGTTAATAATTTTTGTTTGCTTTTGGTGAAAGAAGAAAAAAAAATAAAACTGAATGCTTTTTAATTTTTTTATGAGTTATTCCTCTGGGGTGCAAAAGGGGCATGGTGTGAACATTATGTTCACATGTGTGTTCTCGGCCAAAAATGACGATGATGATCATCAACATTTGTCTGTCTGTCTGGCTGACTGACTGACTGACTGACTGATTGTCTGACAAAGTCTACAACAACTGCTTGTCTCTGTGCCTGTCTGGCTATTTGTTTGTTTTGCAAAGTTACTCATCATTTTAATACGTACATAATACATACATATACATATTTAGTATGTATGTGTGTAATGGTGTTTTTCTAGAGACAAGTAAAATAAGTTCAAATATATTGAAATGCAAAACTAAATTAAGGGCAGCAATCCCATGGTACGAGGGCATATGAAAGGAAGGAGCTTAATTACAAGTCGGTTTTTATTGTTGTTGTTTGTTGTTAACGGCAGCTTGTGTCCATTAAACATGTATTTGCTTTAAGGCGTCATATTTAAAATTCACTTTACCACACACGTTGTTGCCATCGATCGTCATTGTCAGAGTCATGATCATTGTGGTGGTTATGTTCTTGTTCCAACAACGTTCAGTGTCATTACATTTATTGTACTTTAGGAATTTGTACCTAGATTGTGTGTGTGTGTGTGTGTTTTTATGTTTGTTGGACATTAAAATAAAATATTAATTAAATTGATTCTTCATTTTATGTTTGTGTGATCTTGTGATCTTTTGTTGTGGGGTTTTTATCAAATCTGATATTGAACATGTTTAATTTAAATGGGTTTTCAAATTCAAAATTGTTAATTTGTCTTTTGTTATCTAAGAAGTAGCTACTAAACGTTTTAAAGAATTTAAAAACTTTTGTTTGTTCTTTCTATTGCACAGTGGTTTAATTTGAGAAATGAATGGTAAATAATATCGACTTGTAGTTTAAATTTTTAACATTCTGTTGTTGCAATTTGGGCTTTGAAGCAGAGATGACGGTACAATGCTCCAAAGTTTCGCAGTCCATTTCCAATAAAAAATGTTCCAAAATTTTAATTAAATAGAAGACAATTTTTGTTGCTTTAGATAGTTTTTTTCCTGAATCATAAAGTACACAGTAGAGTGATTTGCCTTTCATATAAAAAAAGATAATGTAAAAACAATTCCAGAAATATTTTTTTTGCCACGCCTACAAATGCCGCTCTTTCAGTATTTTGTTCACTGTGTCGCTATTTTTAGTCCGATCATAAAATTTTGTATACCGGTGTTCATGGCTTTTTATGGGCTACATTTCCTTTTGGCACTGTGTGACAAGTCAAGGAACTAACCCAAATGCATGTGTTCTGGATGTAATAAAACTGATACCAAAATTGCATTCAAAGTAATTGAAAATATTTTTTGCCAGTTACATTCAACATTTACAGGGTTTTCAACAAGAATTCTTGAATGTTTGATCAGGGTAATATTAGGATAACATGAAAGTTTTGACGTTGTTACAATGAATTCAATTTCGCTTTAAAATTCACTATGAAAATGGTCTTTCCTTTAATATTGTTCTTCTGAGAGCGATATAAAAAATTTAGTTTTCTAAAAATCCAAGACCAATTGTTTAGAAGCCTTTGCATGCCATGAAGTACTGTTTCACACGTTTCAGTCTTAGCAATTCTTCAATTCTTTGAACCTATCATTTCGTTCACACGCTTGTCTTCAATTTTCATCAAGTGTCTACTTTTTCATGCAAATCAACATGCCGTCAGTACCGCCTTTTATTGTCTTTTCTCTTCTCACCCAAAAATATTTGCCTTGCAGAGTCAGAATTGAAACAGAATCACTCCCTGAGTCGATTTAACGATGTCTGTCCATCTGACTGGCTGTCCATGTAAAGCTTATGCGCAGAGTACAGATCGCAATTTTGAAGATATTCAATAAAATTTGGTACGTGATATTTTTTCGGCCCAACGACGGATGGGATTGAAACTAGTGAAAATCGGTTCATTATTTCACCTAGCCCCCATACAAATGTCCTCCCAAAATAGGGGTATAACGATCATATATGTTTGAATTATGAAAGTATACAAACAAATTTCACCACAAAGAAGCTAAATCACATCTAGAAATTTTGTGAAGATCGCTGCATAATTAGTCGTAGTTCCCATATAAGGCCCACTTCCGAAAATCACTTCAAAGATCCTAACTCTTTTAAAAATGTCGGTATCCAAATAATATTGAACATAAATATGTTTCGTATATATATATATAATATGTTAGAATTTTATGACGATCGGTCCATAATTAGTCGTAGCTCTCATATAAGGCCCAATTCCGAAATCACTTTAAGGACCATAAATCTCTTAAAAATGTTGTTATCCGAATAAAATTTAACAAAAATGAGTTTCGTATGTACAGAAATAATTTTATATTGGTCGTTCCATAATTAGTCAAAACTTCCATATAAGACCCTCTTCGTAATTCATATTAACCTCCATAAATCTTTTAAAGTATTACATACATAATATTTATATTCACGGAAGTCATGGCACTAAATTTTTGGATAATCAGTCCACAATAGATTATAGCTCCCATATAACGCCCATTTCTAAAAAACTGTTTTATTTATATACTGGGTGTAGGGTATTATATGGTCGGGCTTGACACTTTCTTACTTGTTTTTTTTTCGAATTCGGCTGGAAAGTCTTTAATGCAGAACGGATCACGCTATCACGAGATGTTAACAAGTAAACTTTGATCTATTATTAACGATATGGATATCAATGACATGAGATTTCAGCCAACGGAACCAAATTTCAAAATCGCCTAATTTAAGCAAAATCATCTGTTAGTGGCCGATCAGTCAATTTAACAAATCTGGATTACTTCTTATGGGGCTATGTTAAAGTTAAAGTCTATTATTCCAATTAAAGCCTTAAATCTAAAAAAAAACTGTATCGTGATTAACGAATTGTAGCTGACATTTTAGCAAAATGTGATTGAAAATTTTGATAACACAATCTGTATCTGTATCCAATGTCGTGACAGTCAGCTGGCCAATATCATTTGTCAGTTATAACTGTCAAACCTTACGCTATTCAATACAGTAAAAATTTTAAAGATTTTCATATAAATTTTTTGTTTTATTTTATTTTATATTGGAAAACCGAAACATTAATTGTCAACTTTTTGCCACAGTTGGACAAGTGAATTGGTATGTCCTCTTGAGCAATTAAAACAATTGACACACATTTCCCTTAGTCGACAAACTACAAATATTATAGATTATGTGTTTGAAAACATTTGGATCCACTCTTAACCCATATCAGCGTAACATAGCCATAGCATTTAATGTTTGGCGGTAAATGAATACATATTTTATTAATTAGTGGAACAGGCTACCAGCAACAAAAACACACAAAACCAGAACTTTTTTAAAACATTTAAATATTGGTTGATAGTAACTTTTACTTGCTGCTGTTGAGTATCAGTCCGATACTCATGCTAGGAAACGTGGTGTGGTTGGTTCGTGGCTGGCTCGGCTAGAACGTTGTTTTAAATGTTTGCCTGACGACGGTTTAGTTGCTTGCCAACACCACCACCACCAGCCTTGTCAACGGCATCGTAATCTAAGACATAATGAGTACCTTAATATAGTCATAAACACGACGGTTATTGATCAACAAATTATTTTAAAATGCCTTTAACTACCACAACTGATATGTTAATGTTGGCGGGCCAAAGCAGTTAATGATCATTAATGTTGTTTAAAAACGATTAAGAGGGGGTACCCCTTTTACAAGTTTCAAAACATCTGTTGAATTTTTGGAAAATAATTATCATTAATATTACGAGTATGTATGACTGGATGACTGTGATATTGATCATGATGATCATGTTTGTTTGTTTGTTTTAATCTCGCTTAATATTTCTCTTCTCCTCCACACCAGGCTGCTTGCATTGCTTACGGTCGATTGCTTGATTCGGTTTAACATACGGTGGCACTTGGTTTAATGTAGGTTTTAGTATGTTCTTCTTTTTTCGGTTTTTGGTTAAAGTCATTTTCTCCTTTCGATTTCGTTATGATCTTGAAAAGAAGCAACAGCAGCAGCCGCTACAGCCACAACAACAACAGCAACAGTTAACAAAAAAAAAAAAAAAAAAAAAAAAAACTCTGTAAGCTCATCTCAGCTATTTGGGTGGTCCTCCCTTCTTAAAACTAAGTTTATGTTGTTGTTGTCGTTGTTCGTCTTCTGGTTCATATGCATGTGACTGGTGTGGCCCACCACCAGGGACGGACAGAGAGTTGTAGTCAGTCGGTCGGTTGATTTGCTTTAATTCTTCTACATGAGAGAGTTTTAGCGTACGCAAAACCTTTTGTTTGGGGCATTCATTCCATCTTCATTCCTCAAAGTAGCAGTAAAGTCATAAAAACATTTTATATGTTCATTAAGACATCAAAGTTTAAGAACCTACAATTTCTGCTGCTGTTACTAAAGAAGGCGACTGCTTTTGCTGTCCGTCCGTTCCTACGTCCGTCCATCCTTCATGTGTGCTAGTACTCTTTTACACATGCCTATTGGGTACATGGGAATTTTTCCATCGTCTGCCAAATGGAGAAAGAAACAAATAAACACAGTAAAAAAGTCAGAGAGAGAAAGATTAGTTAATTGATCGGCGTTTAGTGGCCTTAATATGGGAAATGTTTTTTGTTTTTGTTTGCAGGCTTTTGAAAGATTAGCACGTTTTTTATGATCTATATGCAGACATAAATAAATTTGAGGATTTTGTTTGTTGTTTAGATTGAAGCACGAGAGTTTTGTCATCAGCAATTGGGAAGTTTGGGGCTAAATGTAAAGAGAAGTTTTTATACATACATATATACAAACAAAATTCGGAATTTTAGTAAATATTTGATCATAAATAATTTTAGTTCTTAAAGGGATTTTAAATTTTATACCAAATTTAAAATTTATGGTAATCAATGTGACTTTTAAATTGACGCCAGATTTGTATTTATTACTCCGGTTTCACACTCTTTAATTCTAACTCGCCAAGGCAAGTATTTTTGGCTGAGAAGGGAAAAGAGAATAAAAGGGGTACAAACTTGATACATACTTGGTACATACTAGTCAATATCCTTATTTGCTTTTGTTTTTTTTTTCTTGCATGTTGATTTGCATTAAAAAGTACGAAAATTGAATTGAAGTGTGTGAAAGAAATGGCAAGTTCAACACAAAAACTGTTCAGCTAAAACTGAATAGTGTGAAACAGCACTTAGAAAACACAGTTTTTTAACTACTCCCTTATTAATTTGACACCTGGAAAAGACAAGGAAGTCAACGGAAAGGAAATTGTGTTTTTTTAAACAGTGGCTCACAGCTTGCATTTCTTTTTGTTTTCAAATCTCCATAAAAAGAAAACTAACACGAACTTAAAAACTAAATTGGTGTCATTTAAAAGCTAAAGGGTTTATAAAGGATTTCTTACTGTCAACTCGGCTATTAAAATCATGTTGGCGCAAAACACGACAAGCAGTTACAACCCAACATTGTTTGCCCAGGCCAGCGTGATCCATTTCGAGGTTTCCTACTTTAAAAAAAAAAACACAGAAAATTCAAATTTAATGGGGAATGTTTATTATCATTTGAAAGAACAGTCTTTAGCATTTATTTTTTGAAGATTCTGTGGATCAAATGTTGGCCGTTGCTACGTCGAACATGGTCTATCCGTTGATGTTGATATTTTCCTCCGCATAAACTTTAGACTTTACATATCCCCACAGGAAAAAGTCTAACGGTGTGATATCACACGATATTGGTGGCCAATCGACCGGCCCAAAAAATTATGAAATTATGTGCTCACCGGAGTGTTCTCTCAATAAATACATTGATTGATCCGATGTGTGGGAAGTAGCGCCGTCTTGTTGAAACCAAATGTCACCGAGATCACGAGCCTCAATATCAGGCATCAAATAGTCGGTTGTCATGGCACGATAATGGTCGCCATTGACGATTACGTTCGCACCGGCATCATTTTTAAAGGAATATCCAATAATGAATGCTGGGTCTAAAAATTGGTGATGGTACGCTCAGTAGGCCGATAATGTTGACCACAGAACGTGAATTTTCGTAATAAGGTTAAACGATTTGTAAACGTTGTTCAGGCGTAAGTCTTTCCAATATGAAATGCCAAACAATACTAAACAAAAATAACATGACAGCATGACACGACTCACACGTGATCTGTCAAAAAACGGCTATCTCTTCTTGAATCACCCTATACTATTATTCGCAGTGAATGCCAATTTTAGAAATGTTTTAAAAAATATTCTCATTGGTTTCTGGAAATTTTTATACCCACTTCAGAAGAAAGACATAGAAAAATAAATTTTGTACCAAATATTCTTTGATCCACCGAAATGTTTGGTATTGAAAATGGGCAAAATCGGTCCAGTAGGATCTGAGTTATAAATAAAAGTTTCAGACTGCCTCGATATTTTTCAGATATTTTTTGCTGTTTTCTTCAAATATAATGCAGAAATGCAGAAAATAACATGCAATTTTGCACACTTTATTCTTACTATAGAGGAACAACTCCTGTTGAAAATGGTCGGAATCGGTCCACGATTTCTCATAGCCCCTTTACAAATGTCTTCCAGGAATATGGCTTTATGGTATATAAATGTCAATAGAAACGCCGTATCTAAACAAAATTCTGCAGTTATAAGTTTCATTGAAAGTGAAATCTCTAAACAATATTTTGTTTGCATCGGTCCATAAATATGACAAAGCCCATACCAAAGACCACTTCCGAAAATCATTTAAATGAAATTCGACAATCATAATCAACATATACACATAAATCGTCGTACCAAATTTCATGACCATCGGTCCATATTTGACCGCAGTCCCTATATGAATTTCAGTTCCAAAAATCCCTTACAAAACCCACTATTTAGTTGAAATTCAACACAAATAGTCCATACATATGTATTTATATATAAATCGTCCATCTCAATATGATGATGATAGGTCGATATTTGACCATAGCCCCTATTTAAAGTCTACTTCCGGATATCACTTAAATGCGCATAAATCTCTTATAAATCTTCAAAATATGTGATTGGGTGGTGGGTATATAAGATTCATCACAGCCGAATATAAACTCTTAGTTGTTTCATTTAACATATTGCCTTTAAAGTTAAATTCCCGAAAAATATAAATCAGCCCAATCATGAATAAAAACTCAGCTGGAGTTTTTTCTTCCTTTCCCATTTTTCAAATTCAATGTTAAAAAACTGAAAAGGGAAAAAACTCATGCGGATTTTTATTTATGATTGGGCCGAATATGTACGAGTATGTTTTCTGATAAATTTTTTAAATAATGTAAAAAGAATAGAAGTAACTTTTTAAATGTAAATAACTTTTGGCTATGTGATGATTTTCATAGAATTTTTTCTTTACAAGGTTTATAGAAGTGTTAGTATTTCACAAAAATAGAAAATCGTGAAATATTTGCATCATCTATTAGCAACAAACCAGACTAGAGTGGCTATAAAAGTTAAAAATAAAATCTTGTAAACTATAAGAGAATATATGTATGTATATACATAGCAACGACAAAGCGTAGAATTATAATATAATCTTTGAAATCGTTGTAATACGAATTGTAATCATTTTCAATTTCTGACATAACCAAGATAACCCCAATTGGGGGATCTCTAACACCGACTCTGTTAAGTTGATGACCACTCAAGTCAAAACTTAAACTCGTAAACACTTCCTCTCTAGTCATGTGAAATTATATTGCAATCGTACTTAAACTTTTTTTCAAATTCCCCCACTATGGGTCGCTGAATATCTGGGGTTTACGGAAAACTTATATCAAACCACTTCCCTGCATATTTCTAAAAACATATAAAATATGTTATTTTCTCTCAGTGCATTTGACATGAATACGTGAATATGTGAAGAAAAAATAATATAATAAAATAAAACAACCTCATCGCAATGAATTGTTACAAACTAAATAAGGTGTGAATTGCTTGTAATAAGATCACACTTGACAAATTATTGCGTTATTATTGGATTTAGTAGTTGTTGTTGTTTTATACATAAATTTGCTTTTGCCATAAAATACAACAACAACAACAACAACAAAAACTTATTATTGCTGCGGTGGCATAGAAATTGATGCCATTTATTCAATCATTTTCAATTTACACACTAAAGTCAGTTAATATCAATATACAAACTTATTTTTTATTTTTTACAATTTCCATTACACTTGGATCAATAACATAATAAATCGATAGATAAATAAATAAATAAATATGTAGATAGATCGTCAGGCAGACAGACATACAGTCAAACAAACAAACAAACAAACTGACACCAAAGACAGTTAGTTTAGAGTGGATTGAGTAGATAGAGACCTTTATAGGAGGATATCAATGACAAGTTTTTTAATAAAATTGTTTGTGTTGTCAACTGAAAAAATGTGGTTTTCAATATAAAATTACTCTGAGATAAAAATCTAAAAAAAAAAAAAAAATACAATTTTCATTTCATACGGAAAGAAGTCAGCAAACAGCAGCAGAAGTATGAACAAAATTATTGAATATTTTCTAAACAAATTTGGTTAAAAGAAACAATTTATGTTTGCTGTCATGTCTATATATGCAAATTTCTGCATTGCTGCATTTTTAGAGAATTTGTTTTAACAAATTTTAAATTTTCCAACCAGTATAGCCATAATTTTATGAAATTTTTATTTGATAAAGTATGACTGGGTGGTTTTATGTTGTCACCTTTTTTTTCGAATTCATTTAATGTGTCCAATTGACACATAAGTGTTTGGAATTTTTAAATGCTCGATGGTTTTTGTTGTTTTGCAGAAATTTCAAAAAGTATTTTAATGTTTATTTAATAAAAATCGTCGTTAACATTATATGTTTCATGGAGTGGTTACTAATATATATCCATATATGGTAGCTGATATAACTGAAATATACTGTCTAGTAAAATAACATTTATGGTTTTATACCACCACCATAGTGGGCAGGGTATATTGGATTTGTGCTGATGTTTGTAACGCCCAGAAATATTGGTCTAACACCCAGCTTAAAGTAAACCGATCGACACAGAATCACTTTCTGAGTAGATTTAACAATGTCCGTACGTACAGGTCGCAATTTTGAAGATATTTCGATAAAATTTGATACATAATACTTTTTCGACCCAAGGATAGATGGGATTGAAACTGGTGAAAATCGGTCCATTATTTCACCTAGCCCCCATACAAATGTCCTCCCGAAATTGGGGAATTATGTAAGTATCCAAACAAATTTCACCACAAATAAGCAATAAATGAAGCTAAATCACATCTAGAAATTTTGTGAAGATCGGTGCATAATTAGTCGTAGTTCCCATATAAGGCCCACTCCCGAAAATCACTTTAAAAAGGATAACTCTCTCAAAAATGTAGGTATCCAATTAATATTGAAGGCAAATATATTTCATATATATACAAATAAAACGGTACAATTTTATTATGATCAGTCCATAATTAGGCGAAACTCCCATATAAGACCCTCTCCCTAATTCACTTTAAGCTTCATAAATCGTTTAAAAGTATTTATATCGAAATAAAGTTTAACACATATAATACTTATATTCACAGAAATCATGGCACTAAATTTTTGGATGATCGGTCCATAATAGATAATAGCACCCATATAATGCCCATTTCTGAAAAACTGTTTTATACATATACTGGGTGTAGGGTATGTCGGGCTTGACCGACTATACATGCTTTTCTAAATGTTTGTTTATGGATTGACAAGAATTTTATAAACCTAGCAAAAAAAGAAATTGTTTAAAAATGTTTACATAATCTAAATTTAAAGTAAAAAATTTAATTTTTTGCCATAAAAAGGTACTTGTATTCTGTTTACATTATTTAAAAAAGTTTTTCCAGAAGAGTAATTATATTTTAGGGAAAGCTAAATTTAAAGGAAATATTTTGTTAATTATTTTATAGTTTGTTTTTTTCTTTATAACAAATAATTGAATTTTTAATCACCCCTATCGTGAATAAAAATTCGACATGAAATTTGTTCCCTTTTATTTTTTTAACATTGAATTTTAATAGGAAAAATGTGAAAAGGAAACAAATTTCATGTGGAATTTTTATTCACAATAGGGGTGAATATTTATTACATGGTACAAGGTGAGTGCAAATCGGCAACAAATACAACACAATACAACAGGCATTTTGTCGGTGTAAAATAATGTACTACTGTCAAAAACACTTGATAAAGTATTACTTTTGACATAAGTCAGTCAGCTGTGCTACTGCACTCACCTTGTATAGTTACACCATGATTTATTATTAGAAAAATTTTATTTTAGTCGGCTTAAGTTCATTTTTAATATAATAATTCAAAGAATACCATTGTAAAGTAATTTTTAGACAATTGACACATTGGTAGGCATTTACTACCCAGCCAAGAGCTGCATCAGCAATATTCATTGTCTAAGAACTACTTGTAAACTTCATCTATTTAATTCATCATTGTTTACAATTTACTTATGTCAAAAGTAATAATTTTTCAAGTGTTTTTGACAGTAGTACATTATTTTACACAAACAAAATGCCTGTTGTCTCTGTATTGTGTTGCCGATTTGCACTCACCTGATATAATTTCACCCTGGTCGTAGGTGTTGCATTAAACATTTTCGTATATACAAATTATCAACAACATTTGTACAACTATTGTAAATTCAGACGACGTACAACACATACGACACTACAACATCACTTGTGAATTAAACAATTGTTGATTATGGTTTTTCTGCTGTTATGGCTTAAAATGTTCTAGGAAAAAATAATGAAGCAATAGAAAAAATATTGAAAGTTTTTAAGTTCATAATAAATTTGACTCTTAAAATATTTATGTTGTTTTTTTTTAGCAGAATTTAGCTAATTTTTTATTTGATTTTTTTTATATGAAAAGTTCTGAATTTGGCTTTATACCTAATGAACAGAAAACCTTATTTTTTACAGAAGTTAAAGCCAAAACACCAACTATACATTACTATACTATCAAAAAGAAATTTACTTTTTGAAAATTTCAAACACTCACTCATTACGCCCGCAAATTATGCAATACATTCGGGCTCTCTGTGCTGCAAAAATACAGTTAATGTGAGTGTATTATCCATTGCTTAGTTGTCTATTTGAATCGTGTACAAATTTCAATCAACTTATTGTCAATCAATTTGATTTGCAATGTTTTTTTTTATATACAATCATTTATTTGCTTTTTGTTATTTCTTTCTTTGAATATGATTTTTTTTTTCATTTTAACGTGGTGTGTGTGTGTTTGTGTAGCCAATATTTTGTGCGATCAATTGATCTTGCTGTCAATCATAATTATGCTGGTTTGTTGCTGTTTTTGTCATTTGACATTTGCGGTGATTTTGAAGACAAGTAAAATTAAACATCACAAAACAAGGCAGGGTTTTTGTATTTAGCGATTGAGTGAATGAGTGAGTGTGTTGATGTTGTCATTTGGTTGGTTTTTTTTTTATTAATAATATTATTGAATGATTACACCATGTACGAGTTATAACAAAACTGTTTGGTTTTTCTTTTTGTATTTTGGCTTAAAATAGCAAAAAGTCTTTAAAGTTTAAACTGTTGTGTCTAGTTTTCAAACAAAATAATTGCACGTGTTTGAAAAATAAAAAAAAAAGAAATAAACATACATACATACAGACATTCAAACCAAAGACCCAATGAATTGAAGTGAGTAGGTGTTGTAATCAGTTGGCTTACAGTACAATTTGCGGCTGTCATTTTTGAAAAAGATACACAAAGTATGTTTTTTCTTTTCTTTCAAATTGCCTATAAACTGATTAAAATAAGTGCGTAGTGTTGTTTTTTTTTTTTGTACTTCATACACCAACTAGTTTAACTCCATCGATCGATCTATCCATCGAGTGCGTCAACCCAGCCATACATTTTAAGTAACTTTCCTGCATAAACTAGAGAATGGGAACATTTTGTTTAAATGAATGAATAAATGTTATAAAATAAAAAGAGTGTAAGTATGTGTTTACAACCAACACACCTTGATAAATGTCAAACATAATAATCATACAACATTGATTACAATAATACTCATACGTACCGGTATAGACGACATACATAAATACATAACAGGGTTTTCAAGCAGAACTATTTATTTTACAAAAGGGTTATATATGTATATGTTGCCATCTCAGTAGTAGAAGTTCTGGCAAGTGTTGAATGAATTAAAATTCGCTCAAAAATTGTTAAAATATCTAAAATTTATTTTAAAAATGTAATAGTGAACTCAAGCCGAAATAATAAATTTTCTCTAATAATAAATTCATGATATTTTAGCAAATATAAAAAACAATCAGCACAATCGATGAATGCCCAGTCTATTTGAAATTGGGTTAACAGAAGCAAAAATATTGAAACCCACACGCACAATCGATGCATCACGGTCTGAAAGGGATAATGTAGCAAAATCAACGCGTGTTCATCCAGGTCGTTCAGGTTAAAATATCTCCACTTTGGGCCGCAGTAATAAAGAAAATCCAAATTTCTCAATTCCTCGACGTTCTCCACAATCGGAGGTTATTTGGCTTTAAAGCTTTTCAAGATTCATAAATTCAAGCCAGTCAACCAATCACTTTGCCGTAGGTGCTGAATTCATTCGAAGACAACCCGCAGCCCATTTAAATTTGTATGGATACGTCAACAAGCTAAATTGCCGCATTGGGGCTTTTAAATATTGCTCTTGGTAATTCAGAAGCCTTTGCATACCAAACGTGCAGTGTTGTCAACTTTGAAATGGAGAAAAAAAAACGCGGAATTGTGATATAAAAAGCTTTCTTCTTTCACCACCTCTACTTCTTCAACTATCCCCTGCCCAAAGAAAGTAACGCAAGTATATATAGGCATATTTATTGCCTGAGTGTTACTTCTCTCTTTATAAAAAAAAATTAAAAAAAAAGCACCAAGTTTATAATTTTTTTTTTATTTAAAATGTTTATTGAATTAATTTTACACTTTTTTAATTTCATAAATTCTATATAAAACTTTTGTTAAAAAAAACAACATTTAATAGTAAAAGTAATAATAGTAAAATCATTCTTTTTAATGAACGAGCTAATAAAGATAAAAAAGGCATTTAACAACTCACAATATGCTATTCGGAGCTGGAGTACTAATTGGTAAAAAAGAGCTCCATTGAAACTCTAACCCTGGTTGTTGGTCTACAGTTCAGTAGACCAAAACATCAGGCTATACAAGAATTTTTATTTCCATGTTTAAAATGTTAATTTCATTTTCAAACAAAGATTTTTACCCTATTCACCTTTAGCAATAACCTTCATGTGCAGAAGTTGATAGTATGTATTCCTTTTTCATCGTATATATTTCATTATAATGAATTACTAAAAAAAAACTGCAATTAAAATTTAGTAGTAAAAAGAAAGATTTCATAACATTTTCGGAAAAATTAAAAAACGCACCGATAATAACGAAAAAGCGCACCGCGTACCAATTAAAGAATATTTCGCACAATAAATTTAAAAAGGCACAAAAAATAGTGCGAAAAGCACCAAGTTGACGACGCTGCAAAAGCGTCTTTGTATTCAATCTGGAGGCTTAATTGTGCCATTTTTCTAAGATGCAGCTGGAAATGCCTTACTTCTGAATGGATCATGCAATTGAGAAATGTTAACAACTAAATTTTGATTTATTAAGATGGATTCATCTATTTGTTGCGAACAAGAAAGAAAAATTTTTTTACTTACAGTTTTTTGCAGCACGATTCAACCATCTCAAACGATTTTTCTGGAAAATCAAAGCTGCCATATGTAAAGAAAATGTATTAGTTTTACAAGTTTTACTGCGGCCATTGATTTATTTTGCTTGGTTTTTAAATATGTATTTAATAATATTTTCAAAAATGTAGAAATGTAACCTAATGGCAACTCAGTTCATTTTTGTCCAGACAAAATATAAAATTAAACCAATGCAAGCTGAGAGTTGATCGTAAAATATATTTTCTCTGTCTCTCAAAAAGAGAGAAAAATACTTTGTTTTAACAAATATTTTATTCGGAACAAATGGGTGAATCCAAGAATGATAAAATAAAGATAACGCCATGCGCATGAAAAAACAAGTGAGAAAAAATTAGCCAATACAAACACAGAACGTGTGACGTCACAGTTCCAAAATGCGCAGAACATTTTAAAATTTTACGCGAGTTGGCGTAATTTTTTTTTTTTATCATTCTTGGGTGAATTCCCCTTTATTAGTAATATGTATATGTAGATTTTACTGACATGTAGTTTCATCAGCTCGGTCAACACATGCCGCACAGACACCGAGACAAAGAATTTTTTGCCAACAAAATTTTACGATTACATAATTTCACAAAATTCAGCTCAAATTCAAAAACCGGAAAACCAAAATTGATTTTTTACATTTTTTTTTTTTTGGTAGGTATTTTTTTTAATTTTAAACTAAAAATCCGTGATGTGATTAACGAAATAGAGACCAGTCATTTTGATAAAATCGACATTTTTCATTTATAATTGTTAGTCTTTCCAATACAATTAGAATTAAAATGATTTTCATTAAAATTCTTTGTTTTATTTTGTTTTTACCAACAAAGTTCCTATTGAAAACCCCGTAACACATCTAAAATCGAATTTAAATTGATTTAATTCATAATCGTACAAACAAAATACCTACATACATACATACATATATACATATGTTTGCATATGTACCCACAAACTAATATTTACGATTTATAGTTTCTTCCTGTTACTTACCCTCTCTCACACAAAAACAAAACTAAAACGAACAATAATCCAACTAATCGTGATCGTACGAATCATACGTACATATCAAAAAGTACTTTATATCGTCAGTATGTGTTTGTATAGCATGCATGAACTTGCATGTGTTTATTTAATTAAGCAGTAAACAGCTTGAAAATTATTGCCTTCACCATGTTTGCTTTAATTTTCTACTCATACTTCAAACATACAACAACAATAGCAACAACCACAACCGACATATTTGCATGTCATTTCATTTATTCCAGAATATCAAATAAATGATTTTTCAAGCAAAAAAACTGAAAGTTAATAGAAAAAATGATTAAACTGCTGCATTTTGTTGTTTTCTTCGTCTCTCTCTCTCACTCTCTCTCAATCATCGTAATAAAGTCTTTGTTTGTTTTCTTCAATTTTATTTATAATTGAGGAGGCTTTTTCGCCAAACAAACGCCTAATATCAATAACATCAAATTAAGTTATTTTTTTGTAGCTGTTGCTTGTTGTTTTTGTAAATGATCATTATCACAGAGTCGTGTTGATGGTTGGCAGAGTGTCTTAAATTTGTTTAAAAATACATGTACATATGTACATATGTATGTAGGTACATATGTACACACAGCTTCAAAAGTGTGTAAGCACCAGTGAATTTTTTGATTTTTTTAAGATTATGAAAAGCATTATAGTTCGACTTAATTTTTTTTTTCATAACCGAATCTATTATTCAACCAAATATCCAACAAAACGAATCTTTTAAAATTCAATCGATGGATAGATAATATAATTATATAATAATTTGTTGTGTTTACTCACTTTTGAGGCTCATAGTATAAATTTTTATATGTAACTTTGTTTTCTAAAAAAAATTATCATTTAAAAAAAGTGTACTGAGGGGTTGCTTAGGTTTTTGCCGATACTGTACATAGGTATACGAGTATTTATTTTTGCTAATTTATGGAATTATTATTATTTATATAAAGACATTATTAACAAAAGAATTTTTTTTAACAAAATAAAAAAAGAAATTATAAAAAACAATCATGGAAATATTTAGTATCGCTTGAAAATTAAAAATTTAGTTTTTCGAGATCTATTATTTTTATAGTGAATTTTAATGTGATTTTTCAGTGAAATTTTAATACAATAAAACATTAAAGACATTCACCACAGCAGGCTACCTACCGACTACAATATTTCAAAAATAATATACACACATTTATATGTGTTACTCTCTTATTCGTATTATGTACATACATACATATTGCTCATTTGCTGCAATAACGTCATAACTCAAAAAAAGTCGTTTCAAGAAAAACGGCTTTGAATGTTTTATGACATTTTACTATTTCTTAAATAAATGTTTAACAAATCATGCGATTTCAGAAATAAAACCTGTTTTAAATAGTAGAATTCGGAAGGGTCCGCGAGAACTACATCAAAAAGCTACAAACCCACCCGAATCCGCTGGCTAGAACTCTAGCTCAGAGCCAGACGGAGTCGAGGCTTTGTAGAGCTTTACAGCCCAATAAGAAATTAATGCTCTGTTAGAGAGTAATTAGATTTATGTTAGTTTTAAGATTTAAATACTTATTGTTAGGCCTAAGGAAATAAGGCAGATTCAATAAATAATAAAAAGTTATAAAAAAAATAGTAGATGTTAGTATCTTTCGAATCTGTATTTACCAAATTTTTACTTGTAAAATATATCTACGAGAAAACATGCATTTTTATTTTGATGTTTACAACAAAAAACACTCACACAAAAAATAATTGACTTTTTTGAAAACTGATAAAACTATAATATGCAAGACTATATAACGGCGCATATTTTGTATTACTCAGTTCAAAAAACACGGCTTTTGAGTTATGACGTTATTGCAGCAAATGAGCGATATGTGTATGCAAATGTGTGTATTCTCACAAATAAAAATACAAGCGATTTAAGCAATAAATTGTGCTGTGTGAACACCTCAGAAATTTCAAGAAAAAAATTGTAGTAATTTTTCCAATAAAAATTGCTTAGTGTAAATTGGGGCATGAGAATTATTCTAAAATATACTAATGCTTGGTTTTCACTATGCCATTTTTGTTGTCAAATTGCCAACAATTTGGACAATTTGACAACAAAAATGACATGATGAAAACTAAGCATTACATATTTGCATCCATGACTTTAGCTACCGTTTGACACTTAAAAAGTTTAAGTCCCACTGTTCTGAAATTATGTTGCTGTTTGTAGTTAAATTATACTACATACTCATATTAAAGTCGGTCGGCCCGTTAGTCCGTCTGTCTGTATATACATACATACATGCATACAGATGTGTGTATATTTTTTTATGTCTTACTTACAATTTAACAGCCTGCAGCAAAATTTATAGAATGAGCTTAATTGGTTGATCAATTTGTTTACACATTTGCATTTAATAAATGAAAAACACTGAACTGAGACTCATGTGTGTGGTCTTAGTTAATAATTGAAAACAATTTGCACAGCAAATAAATAAAATAGTTAATTAAGTTTTTGTAAAAAATATTAATAAATAATTTTAGAACATGAAAATTACTAAAAACGTGTCGTCTTGAAAATCGACAATTGAAGGCAAAATTTGAATGTGAGGTAGTAGATTTAAATTTTAAAAGTATAGTTAATGGAGAATGATTCCAGTCACTATAATTTTTAAACAGTATTTTACCCACACCATTACAAAAACTCTGAACCTTTATTTATTTTGTCTCAGTGTAGCCAAGACATTTTTCTTAATACTGTAATGAGTATGCGAGAGAAAAAAGATTAAAATTCACTTTACGAAATTCACATGTAAATTTATTTCTTAATTTCCATGCATGAATGCAACAGTTCAATTCATTCAATTGGATATCGATTACAATATTTTTTTTTTTCACCTTATTATTAATATTAAACAACAGCTATAAAATAAACTTAATGATAATAATATTAATAATCTTTTGTTTAGCAAATCATTATTGAGACAAGGCATTCAGTCAGTCAGTCAGTCAGTCAGTCAGTCAGTCAGTTAGCAAACTTTAATAAATATGTTGCATACTTATTTTTTTTTTTTTTAATCAAAAGACTCAAATGTGAGAGACTTGTTATGTGTTTGCGAATATAAAATTTCAATTAAGGTGTGAAAATCAAATAATAATAATGGATAAAAAACAACAATAAAAGCACTATAATGACATATTTGAATTGCATTGTAATAAGAGTCGTGTAACATTGTGGTTTTTGGCTTATTGAAATAAAATGAGATAAAGTCAATAAGATACGAACGAGCAAATGAACAGACAAACAGACAAAAAAAAAAAAAGAAACGGCAAAAATAGGGCTTCTTAATTAAAAGTTTGTAGAATAAAGATTTAAAATAATCAATCATCTTTAAATTGCCAGCAATTAAGGAAGGAGAACAGTGAAATTACCGCACAAACATAGCTGCCAGATTTGACGATTTATTGTCATTTTGACGATTTTTGGTGCTTAAATTGACATCATGACGTTGAGACGATTCATGGCCCAATTTTGACGATTATTAATAATTGAAGTTATTAATAAAGAAAATAGTTCTTTTTGTGATATTCTAAAAGAATTTAAAATATGAAAATAATTGAATTTGAAAAATATTTTTCCTAATAAAAGCATAAAACTTTTGGATTATTGGAAAAAAAATATATCAGAGATGCAAACAAAAGATTCTTGTCTTCTGTTGCCTATCTTGACTTAATTTACTTCAAAAATTCTATTCTTGCCACATTCTTCAGTAAATGTAAATGGAAAGGGTATTTAGTCAAGTAAACATAAATAAAACTAAAGTAAGAAATTCATTTAAAAAGTCTTCTTAAGAAGCAATATTAGAAAGCGTGATCCATTTCGAGATTCCTTACTTTTTTTCAAGAAAAAAAAAAAACACAGAAAATTCAAATTTAAGGGGGAATGTTTACGATCATTTGAAATAACATTCTTTGGCATTTATTTTTTGAAGATTATATCTATCAAATGTTGGCCGTTGGTTGCTACGTCGTAGATGGTCTATCCGTTGAGTCCAATTTTCGATGACTCGTTCGAGCATTTTGACATTTCGACTGGTAACTGGTGAATAACATGCGTGATGTTTTCTTCCAAGAGCTGGATCGAGAAGGTTTTGACCGCATAAACTTTAGACAACTTTAGCGTGATGTCACACGATCTTGGTGGCTAAATCATTGATGCGATGTGTGGGAAGTGGCGCCGTCTTGCTGAAACCAATTGTCGCCGAGATCACGAGCTTCAATTTCAGGCATCAAATAGTCGGTTGTCATGGCACCATTGACGTTTACGTTCGCATCGGCATCATTTTTAAAGAAATATGGACCGATAATTCCACCGGCCCACAAACCACACCAAACCGTTGTTTTTTCTGAATGAAGTTTGTTTGTTTACACACCCATTGAGCCAGAAATGGGCCTCATCGCTGAACAAAATTTGCCTTAAAAATGTCTGATCTTCTTGGAACTTTTTAAGAGCCCATAGAGCGGCTTCAGTTGTTGCACAAGCTGCATTTCTCGACCACTGTGGCCAGAAAATTAATTTCAAAATATGCTAAAACTTGAAAAACTAAGTGCTAAAATGTTCTACAGAAGAAGAAAAAGTGCTAAATTATTTCATTTTTTATTTCAAATGCTACAAATATAAATTATAGTTTTCATTACAAATGTTGACTTGTTTTAATAGATTACATTTCATATATTAATTCAAAAATTTCCGTGTTCATTTACTTACCACACCGAAAGAAATTTAGTTGAAATATTAATAAAAGTTATTTTTTATTTCTCCAAAAGTATTTTTTTGGGTAAAATAGTAAAAATTTATTCGAGAAAAAAATTTTTTTTATCAAGCAAATTATGCTAAAAAGCATTTAGCATAATTTTTAAAAAATTTAATACATTCTCGAGAAACAAAATGCTAAATCTAGCTCTGAAAGTGCTAAAATGGCAAAACTGATCTCGACGCCAAGTCATTCCATACGTCAGTTCGAGTTGTTGCGAACGGCGCCGAATCGACTCTCCACGGTCTTCGTGTACACTCTCAGCTACGGCCGCTATATTTTCTTCACAGCGTGCTAGACGTGGTCTATTTTCCAATAATGAATGCTGGGTTGTAATGTGTAACTTATGAGAAATTGATTTCTTTTAAAAGTCGCTTGATATATATATAAATTTTTTTTTTAAATATTTACTTGTTCCATTTCCATACCTATTTTGTTTAATTCCGTTTCAAACTTAGCTCCACAATCAAATCGGCTAAATCTATAGCTGATTTTTAATCAACAGTCAATGTTAAGCTATGTATAGACGGTTGTCAGATCATACAATGTTGTCAGATCTAGCAATGTACTGACATTGAAAAATTGTTAGCAAAAGGTAAATTGTCAATGCTTTTTCTTGCAACGTTGGAAGACAAAAATTTTAAGTTTACACGGTTGTTAGACATTTTCTGAACATTTTGCGGACAACGTTGTAAGATCTGACAATCGTCTATACAAAGCTTGACTTGTATTTTTTTTTTTTTGTTGTATTCACCACAATGTGGCGACACAACTTAAACAATGTTAATAGAATGCCAGATATATAAAACGTTAAATGCTGTATTGTTAAAAAAAAAATTAGCCAAAAAAATCGCCATCTCATTTAAAAATCGCATAGAGAAAACGCCATGTCGCCAAATGGAAATTTATGTCTGTCACCATAAGCACTAAAAAATAGCCATTTTTGGTGAAAAATCGTCATATCTGACAGCCCTGGTCAAGAGACTGGTTCCTTGTAAACAGTTCTATTAAAACGATTGACATTAAGCATACTGATACTGCCAGCAGTTTGCCATAACAACTGACACAGTTGTCTAGAAAAACTGACAATGCAAGCAGCTTGACAAAAAAAAAAAAAAAAACTGATACTGTGAAAAGTTTCCTCTAAAAACTGGCACTATAAGCAGTGTTCTATGAAAGCTGTTACTAGCAAAGAGCTTTTATATCTGTTCCTTTAAACTCCTACCAGGAGCATAGGGCCAAAACAAGTTCCTTCCAATAATATCGATCTACTGCACGATGTTTGATTTCATTCCAATTCAAGTTTAATTTGGAAGTCTCGATCGTTATTTGGCGATGGTTTACCTGTTCGTCGGCTGCCTTGTGGGTTCCACTCTATAGCTTGCTTTGCTATGCCATCTGGTGGTTTACGTAAAATTTGACCTATCCAGGACCATTTACGCCTTCGCATTTCTTGATGGATCGGTTGTTGATTAATTTAAGAGCTTTTATAATAAAAAAAAAAGTTCTTCAAGTTTTGAATTGAAATTAATCGTTAATTTGTTTGCACTCAGTCCTCACCTACACACTATTTAGATATTTCAGTCTGTCTCGTCTCACTACTTCACAATGACTTGTAATCGTATGTACAGCTTAGTGGGTATTCATAACCATACTTGGTTATTTATACCTCATTATGGTCATAACTAAAGGTGTTTTCTGTCTTTGCCATAAAACAAATTCACAATAAAATCTCAACAAATCAGACCACACTTTACACACTAAGGAAAAAAAAGCAAACCAAACAAAACCCAACTGCAATATGCAACACACTAAGATTCCATCGACATCTGCCGTAAGTAACAACAACATTCAGACATGTTGCATTAATTCATGCATCATGCTACAATGCACTTACATACACGTTTATATTTGTATGTCATCAGCTACTCTCAATTTACAAGTGACATCTTCTTTAAGCGAACAGAAATCATCAGACACTGCTGCAACAGCAACATTTGCAGCAGCAGCAGCAGCCTCTTTAAGAAACTAATATTTTACTCTATTTGCAACACTTTGCAACTGCTGTCAACTGGCAACCAACCATTGCTGTTGCCAGCACAAAAATGCCCCAGACGTTTATAATATTTTATGTTAATATTTTTGTAAACTTTATTATGGTGACAAAAGCAATTTACGGTCATTATCGTATAGTTCAGTTCACATACGGCTGGAGACGTGTTGCACAGTCACAGATACTGCTGCTCATTGGAAAATAACTGCAGTCTATGTAACGTGTCTTGTATTAAATGTTTTTTTTTTTTTCTTTATGTGATTTTTTCCCGATTCTTTCCACTAAAATGCTTGAGATTATTCATTTTATAGATTTCCTGTGAAATGTGTGATACAACAAAATAATTATGGTGTGATGGCATTAGAATAATAATTGCATCACGGTGACCATTAAAATGCATCAAGGAAATGGTGTTTGAAGAAAGTTTTCCTTTGAACAGTAGAACTTTGGAAAACTTCCTTTCGATAAATTGTCTATCGATAACTTTCCTTCAAAATGTTTTCCTTTAATGCGATCAATATTGGTTATACAGTGGTGGACATGAGGTTAGCACACTCCATATATGCTGCTTTCAAATTGTATATTTCTTTTATATGGTTAAAATTATTAACTGTAATTTTTGTCCACTGGTATTCCGTATCCTGTATTTGTACCCTACACCACCATGATGAGATGGGTATATTTGATTTGTGCTGATCTATCACAAATCTTAAAGTCAACCGATCAGATTCAATTCCTGAGGCGATTTAACGATGTCCGTCCAATCGTCCATCTGGCTAGCTGTCCATGTAAAGGTCTAGTTCCGGAAATCACTTAAATGCGCAAAATAGGTGATTTGATGGTGGCTATATAAGATTCGGCACAGCCGAATATAAACTCTTACTGGTTCTATTTTTGATTACATAATTGCAATTATTAGGCAATTTGAGCTGGACAATAATTTAGAACGTGAAAATAAATTTATATATTTAGTTAGTTTTTCGTTGTAAGTTTTTTGAAATTAATAAAATAAAATAAAAATAAAGGATATCCTTTGAAGTATTAGCATTTTAATGTTTTTTCTCTTTCTAATTAGTGCAAAATTAGTGTCCAAGGATTTTTTGGGTAGTTATATTCTGGAAAGAAAACCAACAATAAGTTGTGTAGCGTGTCCTTAGGGTGACATGTAAAACGTTTGAAAAATAAAGTTTAATAACAGCAAGAAAACATTAGCTGAATACTAACAACCACTTGTTATTTATTCCCAATGAACAAGTGCAAAAATCATTCAGTAAATAAACGTTGACATTTTATATCAATTAAAAATATGGTTGGGTTTGAAAAATTTGAAAATATGTAGTTACAAATGAGCCACAGGGGTACCATCGTACATTTTAGTTTTGAATTGTACCAAAAAGAAAGTACAATTGTACTAACTTTATCAACCGTGATTGGCACCAGTGTTGCCATTTTAGATTTAGCATTTTGTTTCTTAAAAATGCATTGAAATTTTTAAAAATTATGCTAAATGCTTTTTAGCATAATCTGTTTGATAAAAAACATTATTTTCTCAAACAAATTTTTAATTTTTTTAATCCAAAAAACACTTTTGGCGAAATAAAAAATAACTTTTATTAATATTTCAACCAAATTTCCTTTGGAAATTTTTGAATTAATATATGAAATGTAATCTACTAAATCAAGCCAACTATTGTTATAAACAAAATTAGAAAAAAATATAATTTATATTTGTAACATTTCAAATAAAAATTGTATTGTTACATTGAAAAAATTTAGCACTTATTTTTTCTTCTGTACAACATTTTAGCACTTAGTTTTTTAAGTTTTAGCATATTTTCAAATTCATATTCTGGCAACACTGATTGGCACCTTTAACAATTCAAATTACTTAATTTTATTTAATATCTTTATAAATCATCAAACATCATCAACTTAAAATACAATTAAATAAAATTGTAATTTGTCATGCCATAAATCTCTATAGAAGTCCTGGCAACCTTTCATTCACTATCGCCGCCACAAAATTAAACACACCAAAAACATACATACATACGAGTAAGTAGAAAAAAAAAGTATTTTTATAGTCCAACCAACACATGTATACATATGTACATGTACGAGTACATACTCGTATGTACGTTTTGGTATGTTGTTTAAAATTTAGCAAAAGATAACATTATTTAGAAGTAGAGCTACACTCCCTTGCAACAGATTTCTTTTAAACATCCCTTAAGTTACAACATTACAATTTATGTAACTGGACTTGAAAAATATGTTGGCAAATAAATTTTAAAGCATCACACACTCACTTACATAATGTATCGATGACAGGTTCAAGGTTTTTTATTTCTATTTTTTGACACTTGACTGCATCAAAAGACGTTAAAATTACAAATGCCCTTTAAATCTGCAGTATTTGTATTTGTGCCTTTTTTGTACCTACCAAAGAGTGTGAAATTGAAAACCCTGATAAAAAAAAAACAACAAAACTCTTTGTCGTCATCATCATCAGCAGCATTGTAATGGGTGCTCGGGGGTTGGGGAGTGGGTTTAAGCACGTGTTCAATTGTTGCTAAAAGAAAAATTGCCCTGGTTTTTTTTATTTTCTCTCTGCAGGAATATGAAGCTCAGACTTTATCTAATGTTTTTGGGTATTCTTGTTGCTGCTGTTGTTGTTGTTTTTTTATATGTAATTTGTTAAGCTTCAAATCATTGTTGTTGATGTGGATGTTGTTTTTATTTTTTTTGCTTTAAAATTGATTTGTTCAAATTTTTCCAGCGATTAAATTTATTTCCTTTTTTTCATTTCAATTTATTGAGAAACAACAAGTAATTCGCCTCAATTTACACTTGTAGAACAGTGCTGTCAATTAAGCGATTTTTATAAGATAATAAATGTCGAAATTGGTAAAGACCAAGAAACTGTTATAACTAACAGTTTAAGAAAGGAGACTTGACAAAATTGTATGAATTGATGGGAGCCAAGACAGCAGACTCGTTAACGATATTAAATAATAATAATAATGAGTCAAGAGCCTTAAACATGTCAGAGTTTAGCAATTAAAGCTTAATGTATTGTACTTAAACTAGATTAACTAGATTAGTTAATATTTTTAACTTACAAATTGAACAGAAAACTTGGAGTTAACTTTACATTTTATTTTTCAAAATAAATGAAAAGAGTTTCCAACATAATCTAATTGTTTTTAAGTTTTATAACTAAAAGACGATGAAATTTTAACTGGAAGTTCAAAAGTGGCCATTAGTCAAACTGTTATTTTGTAAACTTTTCAGCTAACGTTTTTTTTCTTTGTTGGTAATATAAATTAAGGTGATAAAATTCTTATTCAAAATTAAAGGAAAAATGGTTAACAAAAAATCTAAGTACATATGTATATATTTATAGTATAAATTTTAGATCATTAGCTTAATACTAAATAGAAATAAAAGAGGACATCCAATGTTATCATGGAAATTTCCAGCATTATGCAAAAAATGGTTAAATAAAATATATTAATTTTGCTGAAAATTGCCGTAAAGTCTTAATTATAGTTCTTAGTTTAAGCTTGCAGCGTTTCTATAGGTTGTTTTTTTTAGATGTATAGAACTATAACACTTTTTTACCTGGCGGCCATTTTGTCAGGTGTTAAATGATTTTGTATGTTTAGTTTGGTTTGGCATTTCAACATGAATAGACTGGCGCCCGGACAACGCTTCCAAATTGTGCAAAATTATTTTGAAAATCATGGTTCTGTTCGAAATACCTATCGAGGAGTCCTTTCTTTTCGAAACGTTTTTCGAAACTTTTTCAACTTCTACTATTGGCATCACTGGCATTCCATAAACATTTCCCAATTGTACGTGAGGTTGTTAAACTTCCATGTTCATACATTTTTATTTATTTTAGAATTGAATAACAAAACTAACAAACACACACACACACACTCTGTCAGACAGGTACCGTTTTGTTTGTTTTATTGGAGAAATTCTTTGTTGCTGTGAACATTTTTGCACGTTTTATACATTTTCCTTTAACGTCATTTTACCAAGATTTTATTTTTCCTTTCTTCGTGTTCATGTTCGTTTTACTCTGTTTTTTGTTGAGGAATTTAATCAAAATTTTTATTTTTCCTGGCTGCATTGAGAGATATTTTATACACACATACATATGTACATGTACATACATACCCGTACATGTATGTATGCATATAAAAAAAGAACTAATGTAGTGTGAGCATTTTATTGATTACGATTTGTTGTTCTTGTTTTTATTACTTTTACATTTTAAACGTTTATTTATCTCTACTCTTTCATAATTTAACAAAAAACTAATTTCAATTTGTTTGTTTCTTTGCAGGAAGAAGTAAGTACCTTGACTGTTTTACTGAAATATAATTTTAGATGAAATATTGTTTAAAGCGGGTAAGTTTAGAAATCCTATTAAGTCATATGTAGACTCGTGTTGTAACAGCTGGAGTTATTTAGTCAAATATACATATATGTACATATGTATGTACATATCATCGTCGAAAGCCCAAATCCATGATACGTATCATCAAAAAAAAATCAAAATCGAATTTTTGCTTGATTATTATTCGTTAGGTTATCCTACGTATTTCTAGCAAATTTTTAGATTTTTGTGAACAAAAATAACGATTTTATAACCGTAATTCAAAATAACGTATCAACATGTGCATTATTTTCTCAAGTCAAATGAACGTATCATCAAACATTGGGTAAGAAATGAAAATCAAATGGAGTGTGATTCGCCTCACTCTCTTATTGAACGAAGAATAAATAATAGAAACATAAATTTGCCCTTACAACCTGTGGGGGATTCTACAAAAAGGATACCCATAAAAACCCATTTCCTCTTAACGTTCAACACCTTAAACATGACTATTTTCATGACTATGAAGCTGTTTCTAAACAATACTCATCGATTAGGCCAGATAATCATTAGAAAATATATACCTATAACTTGAAACTATTATTAAAAAATGTAGAGAAAAAAATTTGGAGTTCCTACGGTTAATATTATCCATGTCTTAAGGTATGGTCACACACGGCAAATATTTTCTCAAAAAAGCGTAACCGCTTGTTTTAGCACAAATTTGGTTGACGTTTGGTTACTCTTACAAGAGTTTTGCAAGATCAAACAGCATCAAATATCTGTTGGGTCCTGTCCTAAATAAACAAAGTTTTTTTTTAATAAAAAAAACGTGTTCAAATATATTTTATTTAGTGGTTACGTCTTTTCCGGCAAATATTTTCCAAGTGTGCCGGTCCATCGGAAACAATTTCTTTTAAAACTGATATAAAAGATGATTATAACGAGCAGTCAAAAAGTACAAATTAACCCATCAACCTCTTGCATCCTGAAAGAATAAATAAATAAAAATTACATATTTTATATTTTTAACTTTTTCACTTTTGTTAAAAAAAATTTATGGTGATACGTCATTTTGTTTTAAAAAACACAAATACAAAAGAACGTAACAAATACATATATGTATAACTTATTTTACTTGTTCTGTTTTAATTCCATATAATTCCATCAATTGTCTTTACACCTGAAGTATTTTTAATTATATAAAATTTTTTCTTCTCCTGTAAAAATAAATAAAGTGATGTTAATTACTTTTCGATTTTTGATGACGATATTTAAAATAAAATGACAGCATCAAGCTAATCAGTGATTAGTAAAGGGTGTTTTTTTTAGCAACATTATTTTTGACAAGACTGTTTTTGGTAGCTCAGCTGTTTTCGTGCAACATGTTACTGTTCAACTTGTTCAGTTTTATCTATAATTTAACCATGAATATACTCACCAACGAACAAAGCTTGCAGATAAATAATTTTATTATCAAAATTCATGCTCGCTTAGGAAAGTACATCATGCTCTTTTTTTTACCGGAAAATTGTGTTCAGCGACAAAGTTCATTTCTGATCAAATGGATAAGAAAACAAGCAGGAACATTACTGTGAATGGCGAACGCTACTGTACGATGATTACAATTTTTTTCCCCCCAAAATGGAATAACTGGACTTGACTGGTATGCGATTTCTACCAGACGGAGCCACATGCCACACAGCACGCGTAAGAATGGCCCAATTGACAGGCGAGTTTGGGCTACCTAGATCGTGCGATTTAACACCTTTAGACTATTTTTTGTGAGGCTATGTTAAGGCTCATATTTATAGGGACCAGCGCGCAACGGTTGAGAAGCTTGTAAGTTTATATTGAAGAATTTATTTGCGAAATACTGGTCGATTTGTTGGAGAGAGTATGCCGAAATTTGAAACGTAGCCGCGGTCAACATTTACATGAAATCTTTTTTAAACATTGAATTGTATTGATCGTTGGATTGAAGCTGGAGCAAGTGCCCCAAAGAAGGCATAAGGTTATGGCAACGGTTTTTGGCACTTCAAAGATATTTTATTGTTTGACTATCTGCAAAAGGCTAAAACAATAAATAAAAGGGTAAAACAACTATTGCAATATTTTGGATCAATTAAATGTAAAAAATTTTTCATCAAAACAACGCACCAGTGCACAAGAGTGTTTTGACAATGACTAAAATCAACGAATTTAGGTACGAGTTGCTGGAACACCCACCTTATTCTCCAGATTTAGCTCCCAGTGACATTTACCTGTTCCCAAGTCTAAAATAATTCCTAGCTGGCAGGCGTTTTATCTCAAACAAGGATGCAATTACAGTTGTAAACCACTATTTCGAAGGCCTTGAGGAAAACTATTTTAATCAAGGGGTAGAATTGCTAGATAAGCGTTGGACTAAGTGCATTAAAGTTTCAGGAGATTATATTGAAAAATAAAAATGTTTTTAAAAAACTAACGAACCGCCCTCGTAGAATAAAGTTTTGAGAAAGAATGCAATAAAAAATGGCGGGACATACTGAGCACATCATAAGTTACAGCAATGAACAAAAGTTGCATTTAATAATTATGAACATATAAAAGAAAAATACTTTTACAAACAGCATATACTAACGTCATGACCACAACTGTATATGAGATTTTCAAATAATTTCTATATAACTTGTCTTATTTCAAATAACTCCACTATTACTGCCCACGGCAGTAACGGCCCTTTCTTTTCAAACACCAAATGGTGCATTAAAATAACACGGTCCTATTAAATTACCACCGGTTGACAATAAAGAATAATTGAGTTTACTCGTTAACATCATAAATCAACGACAAGTTTAAAACTACTTAATAAATTTCTTTACTGGCGCAAATATTTCGAACATTTGTTACAAAATGAAAATGAAAGTAAATTTTATTGCTCACATAAAGACAAACTACAAACTGTTTAAAAGTAGAGAAAACAATTAAAAACAACTTGTGGTCAACTGAAAAGATGCTGCAAATTAAAAACTAAACAAAATGTCAAGACATAAATATGTGCTACATACGAATGAATATCTTGTATGTTAAAAGACAAACGACATTAATGTTTTCTTGTACCGAAAGAAATGTGTAACAAAACTAATATTTTACTAATGATAGTTTTGGTTTTTAGTTTGTTGTAGGAAATTTCACTTTTCTCATAATGAATGTGAATGTCTGTCTGTCTGAGGATGAGTGTTGTAAACAGCTTAAAATGCTGGTGGTTATTAAATGTTAAATATTTTAGAAATGAAGAAACCAAGAAGGGTTAATTTCACTTTTGTTTATGAGACACATTTTTCTTACAACCAAAAGAATGCTCGTTAGTAAAAACCTAAAATTGCTGTATTTTACAAACTTAAAACTAAATTTTTGTGATTTTTCTAATTTACAAAATTGATATACATGAAATTTGCCTAAATGTTTCTATTATTTATTTATCCAAAAAAAAAAAAGAAAAAAAATAGTCAATGAAAATTTAAGCAAGTTTTTTAAGATTCAAAATTTAAATTAAAATTGTTGTTAACATCAACTGACTTGACTGACAGTTGTTGAGTTGTAGAGAAATTGTGCAGCCAAAGCGAAAAATTAGCTTTTTAATTCTCTGCCGTCAGTTTTCGGGATAGACAGACAGACAATGTGTTTGTGTATTAGAGAGTCTGTGTCTAGAACTTTGAACTTCTGAACTCCTCAAACAACGCTTCAATCTTTGCTGTCCTCCGCCCACCCCTGTTTAATATTGGTTTTTCTTTTTTTTTTTTAACTTATTCATTTAATTTTTAAAGTCATTGTAATGATTGTTTTATATATCAAATGACTCCACCATGACTTGGCCAAATTGTTAAAACTTTAATTATTTTCACAAATAAATAATTTCGTAATGCGTATATCCAATTTCTGTTGTACTATCATCGTAATGAATGAATTGAAATAGACACTGGAGAGACATATTGTAGACATTAGAGACGTTTTCAAACGGATGTTGACTTTTTAACATTTGAATTAATTGCTGCTGCCGTTTTGCTACCAACAACTAAAACAACGACCAAAAACGTCAACATCTATTTATTTTTGTTTTTTTGCTCCCTGGCATCATTTAACACTTGTATTACCAGTGTAGATTTATTTATTTAATCGCGCACGTAAATGAATTGACATTAGGTTGGCACTTGTTGGTGGGTTAAAAAGCAGAAAGAGTGTTAAAAGTTGTCATTAGTAATCAGGACAATTCTGTTAACACATGAAGTAGTTTCGTTTTGTTTGTATAGTGTTTAGAATTTGGTTTACTGGCTGTTTAGTAGCAGCTCAAATTTGCTGAATCTGCTTGGTTAATAAGGCCACTGCAGAAATAAAGCTTAAGTTATGGACTTTGTTTACGCCAAAATAACACTTAAAGATTCTCCTTAATTTTTCTGCAATTCCATTTTTCCTCAATGTAGAAGGTGTTTTTTCAAAATGTATAGAACTTTAAGTAGGCAACACTTTTTTAAGTCAGCTGTCAAGTGATTTATGTTTGCAGACGCTAGTCTACGCCGATAAGCCCGAAACGATTGGCCACTTGGTGGACAACAAATGTTGGAAAAAATCATCGAAAATAGGACCTCCAGAATAGACTACATCTATGCCAGAGGTCATATTTAAATTATAATGCCAGAAGATTATTTTTCGAACAAAGTAAATTTCATGTCACTTTAAAAAAGTGACATTTCAATATTTTATACAGATTAAGCGCGACTAGTTTTTGGGTAATACTCCGCAAAATATTCGACCACTCTGTTAGTAGGGCTTTTTCAAAATCGTTTTTGTTAAAAAATGTGTGTTTCCTTGTGCTGATTTCTG
Source organism: Bellardia bayeri (assembly GCA_950370525.1). Classification (NCBI taxonomy): domain Eukaryota; kingdom Metazoa; phylum Arthropoda; class Insecta; order Diptera; family Calliphoridae; genus Bellardia; species Bellardia bayeri. Next base: position 64,816,850 of record OX493268.1, read on the forward strand.
AAATTGAATGATTGATAAATTTTCGATAGACTAGCGACTGTGGTGACGGTGTCATCAAATGTGGCGACGTTTGCACAATATCCGACTTGAGCTTTCGTTTGTTATTCTGTTGTGAATCAAAAATCTGATTTTATACCCAGATTCTCTGTTTGGACAAATATTTAATTCCCAGTACCAGCAGCTGACACACAAACTATGACACTGCCACCAACATGCTTTTGGTTGTTGAGTTCAAACATACAATATGACATCTGTACTGAATATGTTAAACTTAGATTGATTGGCGTAGATGATCGAATTCCAAAATGCAGATTCCTTGCAAAATTGTTCTTTGGTCTTTTTTTTCATGTTGTTGCCAGACTCGACGAACACTTTCAACGAAACATTATTTGCACAAGTCAGCTTTAACTTCGGAGGCCAGCTGTGAAGCTGATGATAGCTTTGGATTTGCCCTAGTTACATTACGCACCACTAGTATTGTGTGAACAATTCAGTTTCTATATTACACTTTCTTAAAGGTGTCTTTGACAATTAGTTTGTATTATAATTTAGAAACTAGTTATTTTACTTAAGCCAAATAATCTAGATTTGATCAATTTGACATTAGGTTGTCCCAAAACAAAAAATTTCTTTGGGGCTGAAGCATAATTCGAGAGCTTCTGGGGTAAAGTATTGTTGAGATTTTTTTTTCAGATTTTTCGGAAAAGGTTTTAAGGTCGCACAAGTCGAATTTTTGCCAAAAATCGGCTTTGGCGAGCGTTTTTTGAGTTTACTTCATAGCTTTGTCAAAAATCACAATATTATTTAATTTTGAGGAAACATTTTGAAAGAAAAATTTCGTAGCTTTATTTTTGAATTTACTCATTTCGGGTACCCTACATTACAATTTCTCATAATTTTTCCATAAATTTCGTAAATAACGCTTTATAACTTTTAAAATTTATATGAAAATGAAATAAAAAACTCATGATGCAGTTTAAAAGATCTATTAATTTAAAATAATTTACGGGATATAATTTTTGAATTGAGGATTAAAGATAATGTAAAAACAATTCAAGAAATATTTTTTTTTATTTTTTTGCCACGCCTACAAATACCGCCTTTTTAGTATTTTATTTACTGTGTCGCAATTTTAAGACCGATCATAAGATCATAATTTTGTATACCGGTGTTCATGGCTGTGTAAGGGCTACATATGTTTTGATCACACATGGCAAATATTTACTCAAAAAAGCATAACCACTTGGTTTAGCACCAATTTATTTTGATGTTGTTTACTCTTACAAGAGTTTTGCAAAATCAAACAGCAACAAAAAAAAAAAAAACCAGAAGACTAAATATTTGTTGAGTTTTGTTCTAAATAAACCAAGTCTCTTTTAATAAATAAACGACTTCAAAAATATTTCATTCAATGGTTACGTCTTTTTCGGCAAATATTTGTTAAGTGTGACCGTGTCATAATGGTTAATATATTACTTTTGATGGATAAAACAACTATTTTCGAAAGTTGAGCAGAAACAAGTTTTAAGGCCCGCAAACATTCTAAATTACTAAAGTGACAACTGACGACACAGGGAAAATTAAAAATCGTGTTTAATCACCAAAATGATTGATATAAGCAATGAAATATTCAAATGTATGCTTTATACTAAAATATTTATACCAATTACTAAGAATTGTAAAAATGGGAAATTGGCGATTTTTTACTCAATTAATATTTTGTTTTACCTTTTAATTAAATAAAAAAATAATACATACTAATTTTAAACAATGTTTTAATTGAATGAATTAACAAAGTAATTGGGAATAAATTATTGTTTTAATTGTATCAATCATTGATGTAATTGATTGCAAAACACAAATTTAATATTGTATTAATTGCATTGATTAAAACATTAATAGAATTATTATATTAAAATAATTAAATTAATTAAACTGTGTAATTAAAATACAATTTCAACTCAATTAAAATATTAATAGAATTTATATTTTAAATCAATTCAATAGATGATTGCATGAATCAAAGTAATAATAAAATTTTTAATTTATTTCAATTAAATATATGATTGTATGAATAAAATTCTTAATTAATTTCAATTTTTAATTAATTAAGTAAATGTTTATATAAATCATAATTTTAAGTGAATTTTCATTTAAATTAAATTAAAAAAAAAGTTATTGAAAATATTCCACCCAGTCTACCAAATAAAAACAAAAATAATTCAAGTACATTTACTTTTATTTATACAATAGATAATTTGTATCTGCCAATATTATTTTCTGTGAACTTAAACTACTTGGGATTAACTACTCTTTGCATTACAAAGAGCACATGCATGACAAATGACCCAAATTTACACTGAAGTCAAACAAGTCAAACAACTAAACATCAACGTTTTTCAAATATACAGAGAAAATCTGGAATATCTAAAATTTTTCATTTAGTTAGTTTGAATGATGTAGAGAATTTAAATAACAACTTGTTGGCTGATATAAATAAAAACATGGTTGTGATTAATGATGGACGGAGGTTATGAAACAACCTTAACTTTTTGCAATATAATTTCTATGTAGCAGCCTAATATTCACTAATTTATTTATAGCATTCATTCATTACACCATTAAGAGATTTAAGGGTAGTTATTAGACGTTTTGTTGGTCCACGTATTTTTGTTTGTTAAAAATTTTGGCGTGTAATTTTTAACTCCTCATAAATCTTTTTGTTTTCGTTGGAAAAACCTCCAACAACTGCATAAAAGTTTTCTAGCAAAATTTATTTGATGAGGTGGTAATTTAGTGCGTGTTTTTCTTACTTTTGCTCATCATGGTCATGTAAAAATGAATTGAAATTAAAAGACCTACTAAATGTACAAATAGATTGCCAGCTGGCTGGCTGCCTGGCTGCCTGCCTGCCTTGGTTAGTTGGCCAGTCATTGTGGCGCAATTATGTTTGTTTTATTTGCTTTAAGGAATTTTTATGGTGTTTTTTATTTTTTTATTTTTTTTTTTGGTAGCAAACAACAAATTTCTAATTGTTTCACATCATCGTTTAATTACAGGTCCCAGAGTAAGAAAACCCAAAACTCCAAAATCCAACAACTCCTCAGCAGTGTCAACAGCAGCCTCCACAACGGCAGCCAATGCCGAAAAAGCCAACTCACCCAGTTCAACATCGTCTGCAAATACCAACGAAGATAAACGACCGCGTACAGCATTTAGTGGTTCACAATTAGCAAGACTGAAGGTACTTTTAAAAATATATAGTTTATATTTAATTATATTTTAGTTTTAGTAAAACATTTACATATGCATTTCTTATTATAAACATTTGCAAATTTCTTTCCTTTTCTCTTTCGTTTTTCTAACGATACAGCACGAATTTAATGAAAACCGCTATTTAACCGAAAAACGCCGACAACAGTTAAGCTCTGAGTTGGGCTTAAATGAAGCTCAAATAAAAATCTGGTTTCAAAATAAACGTGCCAAATTGAAAAAGTCCAGCGGCGTTAAAAACCCCTTGGCCCTGCAATTGATGGCCCAGGGTCTGTACAATCACTCCACTATACCGCTGACCAGAGAGGAAGAAGAGCTGCAAGAGTTGCAGGAGCGTGAGAAAAATAACACCAACGGAAACAACAATACATTACAACAACAGCAGGCGACAAGTGCCGTTTCCTCTTAGTTTTTTTCAAATTAAATTGTAGGCTGCAAAGGAAGCTTAATTTTTGTACAAATTATAAAAAATCATCTGTATATAAGAAAATGTTGTTGTTAATTGTGTAAAAAAAATGAGTCTTAACGCAGACTAAAATTATTTTTTTTTTTTTTTTTGAAATGCAAGCAATATTAGAATTTAGGTAAAAAATTAAAACAGTTTTTTTTTTGGCAAAGTTTGTAAGGAATGAAGGAATACACTCGAAGAAAAATAACCAAGTTTAAACGGTGGCAATTAAAATTTTTAAAAGAATTGAGAATTTGATAATAATTATATAAATTTGAAATTCACAGTAGATTTTTTATATGTTTTTACTTTTCATTGGCTACACCACTAGTTACGGAATTAACTATGTGACTAGTTACTTTTGTATGTACATACGTATCCTGTCGCTATAAATTACAGAAAATAAACTACGCATTACAACAGCACACTTAGTGGCCATCAGAGATGGGCATATTGCACTATATTTTTAGTGCACTAACAATCAAATAATTAGTGGTAGTGCTATTAAAATTTCACTACCACTAACCATTTAGTGGTAAATATTGGTAGAGTGAAATTGTTAGTGCACTAAAAATATAGTGCATTATGTCCATCTCTGGTGACAATAGACTGTCCCATAGAGTCAAGCTGAAATAACTATTTTCTAAAGTAAATACCAAACATAATATCCAAGTGTCTACTAGATTACTTAGAGACTCTAAAGTGACAATTGATTTCATGTTAAATTACCTGGTATGTTGACTTTTCGTTGCTTGTCATATGATCCAACAATATATGTATGTATTAGTATAGGCTGATTTATTTAAGTGTTTTGTTTTTGATTTAAAATAAAACTCTAAAAATAGAACTGGATGTCTGCTGATGCATTATTATTGCCAGAAAGAATAGTTTTTTAAATTTGTTTTGAAGATATTATTTTATTCAAATTCTGGCCACGAAATTTATAATTCATTTTAAATTTTCCTACACATTCAAACAGCTAAAACTATGTTCATCAAATTATAAAGAAATGGTAATTCCCCAGCCAGTTCCGGTTGTGATTTTACTTAGCATTAAAGTTCACTATTAGTACAAGCACAGAGAAAGAGAGAGCAAGATTTTGATAGTCTGTTGAAAGTAGTTGACTCAATATCGGGAAGCTAACGCATTGGTTACATAGAGACAGCACAGTATGCACCAGGTTTCTTGTAAGCCAACCATTCTTCTGCTACTATTCTGCTTACTACGGTGCAAGAAATGTTCTTACACCAGCTACAATAAATAGCGCTTCGAAAAACATTTACAACTTGTATAACACACTAGGAAACAGTAAAGTGAATTAATTTTAAACTTTACAACATTAAGACCCATTATCGCAATGTCTGTTGAATGTCCTTTAAAATAAGTTGTGTATTACAAATTGTCAGTAAATCGTTTTATATAATTTCACTCTCCAATAGATTACTTTAATGTTAATCCCCTGCAACCTATATGAGTCCGACAAGAGTCTTTTCTGACACCTTTTCCGTAGCGTTCATGCTCTTTATGAGCCCAAAAAACAATCATTATTGCTCCGAAAACCTTCAGAAAAGAGGGTCATTACATTCGAAAATAGTCCGTCAAAAAGAGCTCTTAGATAATGTCAGAAAAGAGGCTTTTATGAGGGGTTTTTTTTTGGACTCTGAAAGAGCTCTTACATCATGACAGAAAAAAGTCATTGCAATTTTAAATGCAAAAAATTAAAAGTTCACATTTTTTTTAATTGTTTTTACTTAAACAAAAAAGGAATTCATTTACAAATTAATTAAATTAGAAATGGAAAAAAATTAAATAAATTGTATTTACAGTAAAAAATATAAAATGGAATTCATTTAAATAAATTATATAAAAATGAAAAAAAAAAAAATTAATTTTTAAGCAAATTTTTCTTTCGCTCCGAAAATGCGTTTTAGTTGGACTCTTTTCTGACTCCTTTTTCGGAGCGCTGCTAGAATGGTATGCTGGGTTGTAGTCTCAGAGACCTGCGCCAAACAAATTTGACGGTGGCGTCTGTCAGCCGGCTAAAGACCACAAAGTGGAGTCATATCTAAAAAATTTATTATTAATAATAATTAAGATTTCAATAATTATACCTAGAAATCTGGGGCGAATTCAGTCTTATATTTTTTATGTATGGATGTATACAAAACATACTGTATAACACTATTTTCTACAGATAATTTTTTGTGTAATAGTTTTATCAACAGAAAACTTTCTGAAATATTCTGTATAATATTTTTAATAGAAAATATTCTTTATAACAGTTTTTTCCATAGAAAACTTTCTCTATGACAGTTTTTTTTATATAAAACTTTCTGAATAGAAAATATTCTGTATAATGTTTTTTTTTAAAGAAAACTTTCTGCATAACAGTTTTTTCTATACAAAACATACTGTATAAATTTATTTTCTACAGACAATTTTCGCACCAATTATTTTGTGTAACTTTTTTTCTATAGAAAACTTTCTGTATAACAGTTTTTTTTTTTCAAAAGAAAATTTCCTGTACTACAGTTTTTTTATAGAAAACTTTCTGTATAAAATTATTTTCTATGTAAAATGTTCTGTATAACTCTATTTTCTACAGATAATTTTCTGTATGACACACCAAACTTTTTGTGTAACAGTTTTTTCTATAGAAAAGTTTCTGTATAACCGTTTTTTTTTCTATAGAAAACTTTCTGCGTAACATTTTGTTTTTCTTACAAAACATGCCTACTGTATAAATTTATTTTCTACAGACAATTTGCGCACCAATTAATTTGTGTAACTTTTTTTCTATAGAAAACTTTCTGTATAACAGTTTTTTCTAAAGAAAATTTCCTGTACTACAGTTTTTTATAGAAAACTTTCTGTATAACATTATTTTCTATGTAAAATTTTCTGTATAACTCTATTTTCTACAGATAATTTTCTGTATGTCACACCAAACTTTTTGTGTAACAGTTTTTTCTATAGAAAAGTTTCTGTATAACCGTTTTTTTTTCTATAGAAAACTTTCTGCGTAACATTTTGTTATTCTTACAAAACATGCCTACTGTATAAATTTATTTTCTACAGACAATTTTCGCACCAATTAATTTGTGTAACTTTTTTTCTATAGAAAACTTTCTGTATAACAGTTTTTTCTAAAGAAAATTTCCTGTATTACAGTTTTTTTTATAGAAAACTTTCTGTATAATATTATTTTCTATATAAAACTTACTGTATAACTGTATTTTCTATAAAAAAAATTCTGTATTTCGCACCCACAATTTACAATTTATTTTAAAACCCACTGAAACACTTACAGCTGTTGACAACTAAATGGAAATGCTTTGCAATTAATGCCACAAATATTTTAGCTTAAAACATTTTTCCTTTTATATGATTGTATTATTGTAGCATATTAAAAAGTTAACAAAGTCATTAAAGGAACTTAAGAAATTATTCCAAATTATTTATATTTTAAACATTTAAAATAATTTTCTTAAAATTTGATTTCTTTTTGCAATAGCTGCTTAATATTAATTAAAATTATGTAATTAAAAGAAATTTCAATAGCAAAGTTTTACGACGAGTGTATTCCAAGAATAAAACAAATAAATCTTTGAGTTTCTAGTCGTAGTTTAAGTATTTTTATTATTATTATTATTTTTTTAATTTAAGATTAATTTTTTTTAATTAAAAACTTTGTTTACATTAATTAGTTATTTGAAAAAAAGAGAATAAAATATAAATTATATTAAAATATAAAAAATTAAAAAAATTGTTTTCTTTGAAAGGGGGAAAAAACTTGGTTAAAATGCAACCTCCAAACAGCAAAAATAAATTAAGCAACAATATATGTACATATGTATGTAGGTTTGCACTTATCGTTTATTGAATGCAAATGGAGAATTTACGCTGGTTTGCAATTTTAATTCTAAAAATCTGAAATTTTTTCAAAGGTAAATGAATTTTAGTTTTTTTTTTTTAATATTATTAAATGCGTAACAATTTATGGTTCAGAAGTATTCAATTGATTTTTCTGTTGCATAAATATTTAAACATTTATGTGGCCGGATTTCATGTGAACACTGTTTTATGACGAGAAATCGTAACAGCTAACAGCCCTTCTCGTTGGTACGAGAACCCGTTAATTATGATGGAAACAATGTTCCATTTTATACGATACAATAGATGATAACAAAGATTCTCGTTTCGATTGCAGTTACATATTTAATTTGTTTCAAATTCGCAACCGTAGTCAAAATTTTTCAGACTAATGCCAAGAACACAACTGGAACGAACGACAAATTTCGCTTAACACCACGAATTAGTTGGTGACAAAAAAGCACACCGCGCACCAACTAAGGAATTTTTCGCACAAACAATTTCAAAAAGCAGCAAAAATGTTGCGAAACGCACCAAGTTGACAACGCTGGTTATACGAGTAATAATAATAAATAAAGACACCGTCTATAACTTTAGTCGCTTATGAAAGTTTGTGGTTGAAAGCACGCGTTAAATTAATTTAAAATCCTTCTTTTATTTTAAACCTCTTCTTTTACTTTCCTCAATGAAATTAGTGATTTACCTTTAATGACACCTTGTATGAGAAATTAGTTGGTAGACCTTCCAATTGTCATTCTCAAGGAAGCTTTCTAGCAGATATGTAACCAGCAGCGAGTGGGCAAGACCCTGACATGCCATGTAAAATTGAAACGATTTGCCACTGCGGCTGGAAGTCCTTGTGATTGCAAAATAAGGCCTCTTTACAGCATCTTCTTCGCGCTGGCATGGTCACCCCGTATTGTTTGTTCGTCGTTCGCCGGGGTAAGAAATAGAAATATACTCTATTTCTGAATTCGCCGATGTCGTTCTTGTGTGTATTTTCGTATAAACAAATGTATTGTATTTTTAAGAGACGAAAAATTTGTCGTTCGTCCCAGTTGTGTTCCTAGTAGAAAATGTTTCAATTAAGCAAAATATTTAAAACTAGTTTTATAATATTTATAATAAACAAAACAAATAGTAAAAATTCTTCATAATTTAAAATTTTATTTAACAATTTGCTGATCTTCAACTTCAACTCTCACATGTATCAATTACAACGCTTTCTTTCGATTGTGCCAACCAAAACAACCTCTACATACGAGTAAATAAAACTGAACTTAAAAAGAAAATTATTTGTCATTTAAAAAGAAATCTCTTTGTGGCATTAATTTTAAGTTTGGGCAATAAAAACAAAAAAAAAAAAAAAAACAAGTAAGAAAGTATACTTGGTCAAGCCCGAACATATAATACCCTACAGCCAGTATATGTATAAAACAATTTTTCAGAAATTGTGGACCGATCATCCAAAAATTTAGTGCCATGACTTCCGAGAATATAGGTATTATATGTGTTAAACTTTATCTCGATATAAATACTTTTAAACGATTTATGGAGCTTAAAGTGAATTACGGAGAGGGTCTTATATGGGAGTCTCGACTAATTATAGACCGATCATAACAAAATTAGACCGTATTATTTACATACATATGAAATATATTTGCGTTCAATATTATTTGGATACCAATATTTTTGAGAGAGTTATATTCTTTAAATTGATTTTCAGAAGTGGGCCTTATATGGGAGCTACGCGTCATTATGGACCGATCTGCACAAAATTTGTAGATGAAATTTAGCTTTATTTACACTCATTTGTGGTGAAATTCGTTTGGATACTGGCATTATTCAAACATTTATGATCGGTAAACCCCAATTTCGGGAGTACATTTGTATGGCGGCCAGGTGAAATAATGGACCGATTTCCACCAGTTTCAATCCCATCCATCCTTGGGCCGAAAAAATGTCACATACCAAATTTTATCGAAATATCTTTAAAATTAAGACCTGTACTCTGCGCACAAGCTTTACATGGACAGCCAGCCAGACGAACGGATTGACATTGTTAAATCTACTCAGAAAGTGATTCTGTGTCGATCGGGTTACTTTAAGGTGGGTGTTGGACCAATATTTCTGGGCGTTACAAACATCAGCACAAATCCAATATACCCTCCCCACTATGGTGGTGTAGAGTATAAAAACAGAAACAGATAAAAAAAAATATTTTTGTAACAAACCACACAAAACGTCTTAATTCAAAAACGTTAAATAAAAAGAAATATTTGTATGAGGAAAAAATAAAAATACAAATAAAAATAAAAACTGTGTATATCATACTTGTCAAGTGATTTACAACATGATCTCAAGTTTCTTTGTTGATCGAGCAACGAGCTAATAAAAAGTTCCAGCTCCAGCCACAGACTCAGTCACAGCTTCAAATGTTGTAAAATGTTGCCTTAGTTGTTGGTTGTTTAGTAAGTGCCAATATTGTAGTGAAATGTAAATTTAGTTGTGTAAAATTTGAATAACAGAAAATTCATATTGAAATAAGAAAACAAATGAATCTGGCCACAGATATGCCAACATTAAAAGCCAACTAACAAATGCGTGAGTGTTGTGACAACTTCATTATAAACCAACAACTTAATGGCTGATTTTAAGTAGAAAATTTACGATTTGCTTTTTTAGGAAAAATACTCCAGCAAATATTAACCAGCAAAACCCATTATTTATAATTTTAAATGACCCTTTAATACAGAGAATGCAGCAAAAAAAAATAAATGTTGGTTTTAGTAAAAGTGTTTCAACAATCTTCAATCGTCATCGTCAACAGAGACAAAAAACAAAAACTGGAATAAAAATCTTTATAACGCCTACACTTTTACTAGAGACAACGACGACCACGACGATGACGACGACTGTGATAATGAAGAAGGTCAGGTTTTTATTAAAATTTTGTTTCAATATTAATTCATATCAATTTGTTTGGACACACATCCATAAGTAAGATTCCATATTAAAGGAATCTTGTGACATGTTACATTTTTCTTTTTTTATTATTATTTTGATTCCTTTTTTTTTGTTGATTTCTTTTTGCAAAGCGATTAATGATGATCTGTTTCAGTTTGGTTTTTATTGTTCTTTACAAATATCTGGTTGGCGTTTTAATTCAGAGAATACCTCGACTTATAGCTGACATTTTTCATGTCTGACATTAAGTCTTATAAATCAAAGTCTGTTTTATGTCTAAAGACGGCGCAATGCGGCGCAACGCGGCGCAAGTGGTACAAACTCACACTAAATTTAATTTATTTTGATGTGGTAAATTTGAATGATTAAGCGTGTTTCGGAGTCTTTGCAGAATCTGTTTACAAATCAGATTTCATACTTATCCTACGATAAGTTAGACTGTGATTGTAATGATTGTAAAAAACAAAGAACAATAAAAAGCGTCTGGGCCATATTCCACAAACGATTTATTAACTTTTCAGTTGGCATTTATCAAATTGCTCTTTTTTTGCAAAGAGCAAAGTGTTTCTGTTCGACATTATTCTTTGCTGCCAAAGTGCATGATATGGTATTAAATTTAAAAAGCCTCCTTTTCACTTCTCATTTTTCTTAATAAGAGACATTTTTTTTTAAGAAACTTGAAGAACTGACACCAAAGCCTCCTTTTCATTCTATCTGAAATATAAATTATTAGTAAATACCGCGCGAAGCCGAGGCGGTCAGCTAGTATTTAAATCAAAAAGGTTTATCGGGACAAGAAATTCCTGTCAAGATTGGGTTGCGGAATTTAAATGTGGTCGTACAAGCATGAAGGATGAACCACGTAGTGGACGTCCAAAAACACAACAACAACAACGTGCATGATATGGTATTAAATGATCGACGAATAAAAGTGCGTAAAATAGCAAATATCGTAAGCATCTCAAACGATCGAGTCCATTTAATTTTGCATGAAGAACTACAGATGAAAAAACTGTCTGCAAGATGGGTGCCGCATTTATTATCGGTCGACCAAAAACGTATAAAAATTAAAATTTCTCAAGCTTGTTTGGATTGTTTTAAAAAAATAAAATGGATTTTAAGCGTCGTTTCATAACTGTGGATGAGACATGGATCAACCACTATACTCCAGAGACAAAAGAACAATTCAAGCAATTAACTGAAGTAAGAAGGCAAAAACAATTCAATCGGCAAATAAGGTTATGGCAACGGTTTTTTGGGACTTCAAAGGTATTTTATTTATTGACTGTCTGCAAAAGGGTAAAACAAAAAATTCAGAGTAACATGTTGGATTAATTAAATGTAAAAAGTTGGACAAAAAACGTCCTGGCTTGCAACACAAAAAAATTAGTTTTCATCAAGACAACGCACCAGCGCATAAAAGGGTTTTAACAATGGCTAAAATCAACGAATTTAAGTACGAGTTGTTGGAGCACCCACCTTATTCTCCTGATTTAGCTCCCAGTGACATTTACCTGTTCCCAAGTCTAAAAAAATTCCTAGCTGGCAGGCGTTTTAACTCAAATGAAGTTGCAACTACAGTTGTAAACCACTATTTCGAAGGCCTTGAGGAAAACTATTTTAATCAAGGGGTGGAATTATATTGAGGTAGATTATATTGAAAAATAAAAATGTTTTTAAAAAACTAACTATTCTCTTTCTGTGCTGGGCTAAGAAGTTTCCGAACCGCCCTGGTAAGTTTAATTAACCACACTGTCTTGTTGAAACTATTATACATGTCGTTCACTTCAATAACCTGTTATCATGATGTGATATCGAGTACTGGTAACAGTCACTGCTTGATCGTGCTTAAATATTGGGCCACCCTTTTTTTTAAATTCTATTGTGAAGATATTGCAGAAAAATCCCACATATGTAGCGAAATTTCTAGATATTCAAAATGTTGAAATTTCCTAAGAAACAACATAAACTTGCAAACAAATTGTTTTCACGCATCAGCAAGTGCAAGTCACACCAATAAAGGCCAACTTCCCCTGAACTGGTCAACAAATAATAAAGCAAAACTTCACCCAACAAAAGGCTAAAGAAGTTGAACAACAACAGAATTTTCTTTGCCAAATAATTCATTATCATAATGAGACCAACGGACGGACAGACAGCAACAGAAATACAAATTCAAAAAAGTCAACTTACTCGTAAAACCAAACAAACAAACAAACAAACATAAAGTATGGGCGAGTAAGCTAAATGTGTCACACACTAAGTAAAGTAAGAAATGTACGACCTCAAAAAAAAACCTCAAATTGTTTCGATAATAAATCTTGCCAACTAAAAGATGGCTCATAAATTTTGGTGTTAATAAAGCTTATAGGCCAGACTGACTGAAGCGTTTGTTGCAACAGCATGCATCCACATCTACCACTTTAATATCGTCATCGTCATCTTCAATCATGAACATGATCAGCAGCAGCAGCAGCAGCAGCATCTGGATGTGAGAGAATAGATTGCTAAAGTATTTATTTTTTCCTCTGTGTTAATAATTAGTTGACTAATAAATTGTGTTTGCTGTTGACAAAAACAAAGTTGTTCATTCGCCAACAACAAAACATCAGCAATAACAACAACATCAACAACAACAACAACAAAAACCATTTCATTTTCGTTTAAACTATAAAACTAAAACAAAAAGACGTCATTGTTTTTAATTTATTTATGTGTGTGTTTTGTTCTTTTCTTAAATATATTTTTCTATAATTTAGTCGTAATTTATCACTTTTGGTGTGTGACTGATTTTGTCTAGTTGGAATTTTTGCAAAAAAAAAACACAAAAATTTTTACTGGAATTTATGGTCTTTTGCACCCTACAATCTATATTTTATACAGGAATAACTGAGTAAAGAGAAACTGCTTCATGTTAGCCCAGTTAAGCTACCAGGTGGCGAACGTGACGGACTGCCAAAATGGACACAACGCGAGTGTGCAAAGGTGGACAAAATTTTCTCCTTATGAAGTTTGACACATAATCCACGTTAATACTAATATATATCTTAAATATACCATTATTATGTTGAAATTCGATGTGAAATATCCTCATAGGCATGAAAATAACTGTTCCAAAATTTAAGAAGATCGGCCCATAATTTGTCGTAGCTGTCATATAAGAACCATTTCCGAAAAACAAATAAACCGACAAAAATGTCTAATAAATATCGATATCGAACCAACTTTTATATGGATCAGAAATTTTAATCCAGAAATCATATTAGTATCGATAATACGGCAATTAAGCTACTGGATTTTGTAGCTGTCAGTCCATAATTGGCAATAGCTCCTGAATTAAGTCCACTTCCGAGCATAACAACCTACCATACAACTCTTGTAAATAACGCTATTGAGATGAAATTCAAACAATATAATCCTAAAATACATAAAAATCACATTAGTGGATACTGGATTTGGAAGCTATCAGTCCATAATTGGTCCATTTCTTCTATGCCACCCAGTAATCTTTTGTAAATAATGTTATTGAGATCAAATTCAAACAAAAAAGCCTCATCTTACATCTTATCCTTTTTATTTATACTCTGTTTCTTAACTGGTTGTGAATATGGAGAAATGTTCTTTTAATTTTATAAATTGTTAAATTACAATCAAGATTATTATGAACATCAGACAAACTCTATAAATTCCAATAAGAATCGTTAATTACATCAATTACATGGTCGAAATTAGATAAAATTGCAAAATATTTAACATAAATTATGTTGGTCGTAAAATTGTCTTTCAAACAAAATATAAAATACTAATAAAATTTGCACTAAGACTGAATATAAAACACAGAATAAGAATATTCTAGTCCTTTAATTAGTGTAGTATTTCTATTTTTTAGCACGTTTAGGTGGAGGGTATTTAAGATTCGGCACAGCCGAATATAGCACTCGAACTTGTTTCATTCTGTTTTTTCCTTTGGGGCCATTTTTGCTGGAACCATTATTCGCAGCGCCTTTAAATGACTTCGGATATTTACATGTATGTACATATATAAAATAATGCCTGCCTACGTTGGCAGCCTCTTATTACAATTCACCAATCTTCGGTGTCAAATACGTGTCAAATGAACCAAAAATATGTGAATGAGACAAAAACCAAATTTAGTACCTAACAGGTAGATATATATTGACTACTTGTAAAACTGCTGGATTATTCCAGAAGTGTAACTCTCAGATTCGTTTTTGCCCACCATTAACTTCCGTTTCATATTTCTCTCCTTCATTCATTTATTCATTCATTGTTATTTCTTTCATTTGAGTGATCTATGAAGGTTTATCTCCTGTGTAGTTTTGTCTTTGATGTTGCTGTTGTTTTTTTTTTCTTAACTTCTTTATTTTATCTGCACATACAAGACCGGCTTCGTTTTTTTCTCTCCTTTGGTTAATTTGTATTTTATTTTTCTCTTGATATTTCACTAGTAATTAATTCGAATTTTATTTCTTTTTAAATTGTATCACCACTATTACGGCTGTTGTTGTCCAAGCCTCTTCAGCCTACAAGTCTGTGCAGGTCATGTTCAGAGCAGGCATTTATTTCAGGCAATATTTTGTTTTTCCTTTTTCTGTTGTTGTACTGCAGCGTATGCATGTAAATTTAAGTTTAATGGCTTCAAACTGCAACTGCAGCGAAAAAAAGTCAGCAAAAAACAAAAAAAAACTGAAAACAGTTGAAAGAAAAACGACCACCCACATTGTACTGGACTTTAAAACCCAAAATGCAGATACATTCACGTAAACTCATACTCTAGTTACACTGGTGTGTAGTTTTCAAAAACTTAATGAAAACGTTGATTATTTGAGGAAATTAAGATGGGTTAAGGGCGATTGTCTGATACCCTAAGCTATTATATATTAAAGTAGGTTTGAAGTGTGCTTGCAAAGTTTTCTTAAAGTACATTTGAAGTCTACAATACTTTAATTTTTTATGAAAAGGCTGTAAGCTATTTTGTAAGCATTTGTAGTAAAATAATTTGATAATGATGATAATTAAATTGTAATTAATTCTTAAAGGTAGTGAATTCTTAAATGGACTTTGATCAGTGAATTAAGTTTCTCGAAGCTACGAGGCCGGTTCAGCAACTTGTTAGCCTAGCACAGAAAGATAATAGTTGGTTTTTTAAAAACATTTTCATTTTTCAATATAATCTCCTAAAACTTCAATGCACTTAGTCCAACGCTTATCAAGCAATTCCATTCCTTGATTAAAATAGTTTTCCTCAAGGCCTTCGAAATAGTGGTTTACAACTGTAGTTGCAACTTCATTTGAGTTAAAACGCCTGCCAGCTAGGAATTGTTTTTGATGTGGAAACAGGTAAAAGTCACTGGGAGCTAAATCAGCAGAAGAAGGTGGGTGTTCCAACAACTCGTACTTAAATTCGTTTTATTTTAGTCATTGTTAAAACACTCTTGTGCGCTGGTGCGTTGTCTTGATGAAAAATTATTTTTTTGTGTTGTAAGCCAGAATGTTTTTGTCGAATTATTACATTTAATTCATCCAGAATGTTGCAATAGTTCTCTGAATTTTTTGTTTTACCCTTTTGCAGACAGTCAATCAATAAAATACCTTTGAAGTCCCAAAAAACCGTTGCCTGACCAGCCGATTGAATTGTTTTTGCCTTCTTCCTTCAGTCCATTGCTTGGATTGTTCTTTTGTCTCTGGAGTATAGTGGTGGATCCATGTCTCATCCACAGTTACCTTAAAATCCATTTTATTTTTCTTAAAACGATCCAAACAAGCTTGAGAAATTTTCATTTTTATACGTTTTTGGTCGACCGATAGCAAATGCGGCGCCCATCTTGCAAAAAGTTTTTACATCTGTAGTTCTTTATGCAAAATTAAATGGACTCGATCATGCCCATGTTACTGGCTATTTGATGCACTTTTATTCGTCGATCATTTAATACCATATCATGTAGTTTAGCTACAAATTCCGTTGTTGTTGCTGTTTTTGGACGTCCACTGAATGCTTGTACGACCACGTTTAAATTCCGCAACCCAATCTTGACATGAATTTCTTGTCCCGATAAACCTTTTTTATTTAAATACTAGCTGACCGCCTCGGCTTCGCGCGG
Organism: Bellardia bayeri; assembly: GCA_950370525.1. Lineage (NCBI taxonomy): Eukaryota > Metazoa > Arthropoda > Insecta > Diptera > Calliphoridae > Bellardia > Bellardia bayeri. The sequence continues at coordinate 64,833,533 of OX493268.1, forward strand.
TATTTACTAATGATTTATATTTCAGATAGAATGAAAAGGAGGCTTTGGTGTCAGTTCTTCAAGTTAGTTAAAAAAATGTCTCTTATTAAGAAAACTGAGAAGTGAAAATGAGGCAGTAAAATTTAGTTCTTTGAGTTATCATAAAATTGTCACATACTTAAAAAATTAAAAGTGAAAAGGAGGCCAGTTCTTCAAGTTTCTACAAAGATGTCTCTTATTAAGAAAAATGAGAAGTGAAAAGGTGGCAATATATTAAAACCTTAAAATTTCCGAATTTTAACCGGAATTATTGAATTTTTTTTCTTTACAAACCATCTCCTGAGAATTATGAATCGATGAAAAAAAAATCAGCCAAATCGCTCCAGCCGTTCTCACATGATGCCATTACATACATTTTTTTATATATATATAGATTTAATGACACCACGAATTTCTAATTTTCAATTGTAAAAAAAATCGCGGATGCGTATTTTTTGAACAGCTGTTTCTATATGAAGGAGTTGCCAGATCGAAAAGAAATTGAACATGTGTTCGAAAACACTCAAGTTTTTTTCTTTTTGTACCGCGCTTTCTGTTCTAGGCTAAGAAGTTTCCGAACCGGCCTCGTATTGCTGCAAATTATTAAAATCAAAACATGTTACTTAAATTTTAAATTGAATTTCCACTTAAAGTATTGTTTTCTGCAAAAAAAAAAAATAAACTTCCTTGACAAATCTATATCGCAATCAGCCTACTTCAAAATAAAGTATATTTATTTTTCATACTTGCTAATTTAATTGAATAATATGAAATTGAAAAATAAATTAAATCCACTAGACAACATAGATTCGAATTGTCATGTTACGACGTTTATCAAGTGCTTGAAATTGATATGCGTGACTAAATGTGTTTAAATGCAGACCGTAGTGGCTGATGATGATAATGATGATGATGGTGACGATGACAATGTTGATGACAACCCCAAAAAACGGGTGGTGACAAGCACAGATACACACACACACACACACACACATACACACACAATTAACAATGAGTTAAACTACGCTCATGCGTTTATCCAACCCAACTGAAAATCCATAACAAGTAATAAAAATACTAATAATAATAATAAAGAAAAGGATAATATCAACCAACATCTGGTGGCTACAACAGAACGGGTTATGGGTTACGAAGACAAAAAGAAATGTGTAACAAAAATGCGTTACGCTTTTTTACTTTTCTACTTTAACATTATATAAATTAATAAAAAAAAAACAAAAACAAAAAATAGACATGGACAAGGGCAACTTTTACTGGACGTAGAGCAAAGCAACAGCATTGTCATGTGACATTTATTTCCATTTTACATGAAAAACAAGCGTTAAATTTATTTATTTCAATTGTATTTTGAAATGTTGGAATTGTAATTGGAAAAATGTACAAAATTCTTACATTTTGTTAATTGTCAGGCAAATATTTTAAGGCAAGGTTTTTTTTATTGTTTTATCCATTATTGAAACTCAATAAGAAAAAACGAATCAATAATGTCCTGTGACATAAATTCTAGCTTATGACTTTTTATGACATTGTTAAATATGTACTTGCCTTTATTTTCTTTTACTAAATGTATTGGAATATAACTTTCGCCTTTCAACCAAATATGTCATAGAAATTACTTAAGCCAAAATTATTCAAAAAATACTTGCCTTAATTCAAGTGTACATACATATGTATGTACGAGTATATAAATTAAGGTGTATGTACATGCACATTTATAGCCATAACGTTAGTTTGCATGTTTTACATGATACTTTGCGGCAACACCAACTAATTCAAACACCGTCCCAGTAAGAACCCACTAACTTTTTAAACAACCTATTGCCAGCGATCAAAAATAGCCATGTTACTAAATTTTAAACATACTCGTACTAACAACATTCAATTGCTTATAGCAAAACTAAAAGTAACAAACAAATTCTTGAACATAAAAAATAACCATAAAAATTCTTCTCTCTTTGCCGCCTTAACTTGCATACAAACAGCTGCGGTAAAAACAATAGCACTGAAGTCAGGATTCGACTGTATATACGAGTATGAATTTTTCTACCATTTAGTTCCCTAGTTATTTCAATGACACATAATTCAAATATGTCAATCATTAATACAACGCAAACAAAGATTTGTGTCACTTTTATTAACGTTTCATTGAAAAGATTTACAATTTCAGCTGAAGTATTAAAATTTGGACATTAAAAATATAGGACTATTCTTTATAGATTAGAAAAAACAAAAAAATTAAACTATCAGTCATGTCACAGAATTCAAGAATTGCTTCTATAGAAAAAAGTAAAACGAAATATGTTTTCGGTATGAAAATTTACAATTTCACACAGCAAATTAAAAGTGGTTTCATTCCGAAAAAAAAATTGTCCTTGTACATTTTCTATAGAATCAAAATACGGAATTAATTCCACTGTCGAACGGAATTGTATCTATATACACACAGCTTCAAAAGTGTGTAAGCACCAGTGAATTTTTTGATTTTTTTAAGATTATGAAAAGCATTATAATTCAACTTGAATTTTTTTTTTTTTTTCATAACCGAATCTATTATTCAACCAAATATCCAACAAAACGAAACTTTTAAATTTCGATCGATGGATAGATTTTAGGATTTTCATTATCTTAAAAAAAAATCACATAATTTGTTGTGTTTACTCACTTTTGAGGCTCATAGTACATATATAAAAATGAAATGGTCCCTGTATGTAATGGCATCACGTGAGAACGGCTGTAGCGATTTGGCTGATTTTTTTTTAATCGATTCATAATTCTCAGGAGAAATTCAAAAATTCCGGTTAAAACTCGGAAATTTTAAGGTTTTAATATATTGCCACCTTTTCACTTCTCATTTTTCTTAATAAGAGACATCTTTGTAGAAACTTGAAGAACTGGCCTCCTTTTCACTTTTAATTTTATAAGTATGAGACAATTTTATGAAAACTCAAAGAACTAAATTTTACTGCCTCATTTTCACTTCTCAGTTTTCTTAATAAGAGACATTTTTTAACTAACTTGAAGAACTGACACCAAAGCCTCCTTTTCATTCTATCTGAAATACAAATCCTTAGTAAATACCGCGCGTAGCCGGGGCGGTCAGCTAGTATTTAAATAAAATCAAAAACAAATAAAATAAAGCTGATGAAACAAATAAGTTTTGTTGGCAATTAAGGCGGCTCAGCTCTTTGGCATGGAGTTAATTAAGTTTACACATCTTTCTTTAGGTATTTTCGCACAAAGATTCTCTATTGGCTTCAAGTCAGGTGATTGCGCTGGCCCCTCCATGACCTCAATCATGAATCAAATAATAAAGATTGCGCCAAGAATGTAAAAAAAATTGCATCTCTCTGCGCATGACGTCATAGGTTATTTTTTTTTTCGTATAATTGACATGTAAAATATAACTTTGTCTAACAATTTTTAAAGAAAAATTAATTTTTCGTAAATTTTTTGATTCAAATGAAAACATTTAATTATTTATTATTTTATACATAATGAACTATATTTTTTATACAGGCATGTGATGGAAATCGAAAACGAAAACGAATGAGTTTTAGAATTAAATTTTTTCGTAATATTTCTGTATGGAAAAACTTTTATCACATAAAATATAAAGATATTGTGCTACTAAAGAGAATCTTAAAAAAAAAAATTTAAAAATTAGATTAGAAATGCATTAAAATGTACTTCCAAAACTCATTCGTTTTCGATTTCCATCACATGCCTGATATATTATATTTTTGTATTATCAATTTATTATTTTTTTTTTTGTTACCATTTGTATTTTTACACAAACTTCTAGCCTCAGCCGCTAGGAGTTGATTTAGTTTTCTTATTTGAAAAATATTCTCGATCGAAGAAAGGGGTGTTTTAGTTTTAATATCTGCATTAATAGTACTTGACTCATTCACATATGTACATATATGCTTTTCTAAATACTCGTTGCGAATCAAGAAATTTTCACCATTCAAAGATTTGAATACAGCTTCCAGATTTTTAATTTGACACACAAATTCTTCAGTAGGCTTTAATAACCTAACATAAGGTATCTTAAACGCAAGACATTTCAGTTACCCATTTTTAATTTCATATCTTCTTTTATATCATCGGCCCCAAAGTGTTCAATACTAACTAGTGGATACATTTTAATATGTAAATATAAAATAATAAATATCGTATCAAACAATTAAAGAAAAATTATTTTCTTTTAAAATATATAACATTTTGATTATACGGAAAAAATAACCTGTGACGTCATGCGCAGAGAGAAGAAATATTGTTTACATTCTTAATATTGTTGTCAATGAACCACTGACTTGCTTTTCTTGCATTTAGTCCATAACATAGGGAAGCATAACATTATTTAGTACATCAATATAAACGTGTTGATCCATTGTTGACTTTATGCCCCACTCTATAATATGAAAATCATCCCAATAATGCTCGAACCATCATGTTTTACCGTCTTGAATGTGAATTGTATTCTGCATTTGGTGGACGAATTCTGCATTTCTACCAAATAAAATTATTTTACTCTCTACGTCCGTCCATAAAATATTTCGCAATTTACTAGCGGGCCAGTTTAAATGTTTTTGTGCTAAAGTGCTATGATTTTTGCCAGCACTGTATGTATATAATTTTATTAACTTGGGAGTCTTTGGGAAATTCAATATATTTTTATGTACTACTAACACAACTAGAGTCTATAAAGGAAAACAAATGTTAATGACAATATTAACAATTTAACATGCTAATTTCATTCAAATGTGCTGAATTTTAAATGCCCTACATCTAGAACCTTAGTTACAGCAATCACACGCGTCTTAACATTGCTGCCCGTTTATATGAAAAATCAATTTAAAGTCACAATTAACAGATCACAGATTGAAGCCTCTCTCACATTTGAATGCAAATTTACAAAGATTATAAAAATTTTTACTTTTTATTTGAAAAATTGAATTTGGGTCAGAAATATTAGTGAAACACAGATTTAGACCCTTTTCTCAATTAAACGCATATTTACAAAGTTATTAAGGATTTAAATTTATTGTGGTTTTTATCAGAAAAGTCGATTTCGAGTCAAAAATATTGACTTAAATATAGATTGATGACTGAATGAGGGCCTGTTCTCATTCAAACCTATATTTACAATTATATTAAGAATTTAAGTTTTTGGGTTTTCTTTTTTTAAGCTTATTTTAAAGTGTCCTGAATCACTAAATTACATTATGGAGTCCACAGGGAACAGTTTTACTAAAAAGTTTTTATATTCGTCTTACCCTCTAATTTGCATAACCTACGTTTTTTTTCTTTATAAAAGTTTTGGTCTCGGTATTCCATCAAATTATAATAAATACTGGTATTATTAAAATTCTTTAAATGGGCTTTAACAGATATCGGTACCAAAATTGTATGATGCTGCGAAACGAGCAGATGCTGACCTTTTTATCTATGATTATGACAATGTCTGTGTAAACATTTGCTGTCTCAAACTGTTAGGAATTGATTTTTTAAAACATTTGTATAAAAAAATTAAAGTTTTAAAAATTTTACAGAACAGTTCGATTTAAAAAATTGAACACAACCGACCGAATCATTTAAATATAGGCAGCAAAACGATTCACCCAGTTGCGGATATCCGCCATGATCTCTGGCTAAATAGGGAAAATGGTAAAAAATGGTGCAAATTTTGCAAAAAGTCATGTTTTTGTTCGAAACGCAAAATTTACTTATGCAGCTCAAACCACAAAAATGGTTTTTTTTTTTGGGGTTATTATAATCACAAATATTTTTTTCCACTTAATTGCAACTATTGTAAAATATTTGCAATAAAAATTAACAAAATAAACCTTCTTAGAAATGACTACACTTTAATCAATAAAAGCCAAAGAGTGCCTTTGAGGCACTCATTAACCTTTTCCCACCTACCTAGTAAACTATAAATTGTACTAACATGAAAAAGTTTTTTTCTTTTTAAATCAGATACCTAAATTTATTAAAAAAAAAAATATGTTAAATACAACATAATACAAGTGTCATTATTTGACTGCTGCTCAGTAATGCAGACGGTATATAGTAATCTCTGATAATTATGGTTTTGAGTAATTGAAAGTCATTACCTAAATTTTGCAGGGTAGTTGCAATTGTTGTTAATATTATTCTTTTATGCCTTATGTACTAACATTCTCCAACTATTTTTTCTACATTTATTAATCAGTAGTTATTTTCCAAGTAAAACTTACATAAACTCATTCGTACTTTTTCCATTTTATGTTTTCATAACACGCAGTTTTCACAAGTTTACTCATCAAGGCTGTTACCGTAATGGTGTTTTGAGGAGTAAGTTTTCGTCTATTTCTCTCTGTGATGAGTTTTTACTCAACATAAATATTTTTATGGCATAATTAACCCTTTTTTCCCTATGCTTAAACTAACTGAAAAGGGGCTACTGGAGTGGGGGCACTAAGAAAATAGGCGTGTTAATTTCCTTTGTTTATTTGTATTTTTGTGATAATTAATGTTCAAGTAATTTAGGTTTAACTTTTTTTTTATGGCACATATTGTTATTGCTGTGTGGGTGAAACGGTCAAATAAAAAATATATAAATTGTTAATAAACATGTTTTTTCTTGGAAAAGGTAACAGTAAATATAATTTTTTTTTTTATTTTCAAGGGGGTAATTTTAGGTTTTTTCGAAATCTTTAATTAATAAATTGTTCTTGTTTTATTAAATATAATTGCAAATCAATGATTAGTTTAAAGGGTTTTATCTAAAGGGTATTTAGGTTATGATATTAATGATTGAAGTTTGCTAAAAAGCTTAGAATTATATATGTATATGGTGAATCACATGCTTAAGAAAATAATGAAAATTTTAAAGGATTTTAATGACCTCATATAGTGTTCGATGTAAGAGAAAGTCCATCAAATTTATTAACAAATTTTGATTTTGCAACGCTGTTGAAAACTGTGAACATGAACAACGACACGTTTTCCCCACTTTAAGGAACATGAATAAAATTGGATGCTTAATTCTACCGATGTTTTGTTCTTTTGCGCACAAAACGAAGGCTTCGCAAGCATTGTCAGTATTAAGATCGGCATTAAATCCCTATTAATTGTTGTTAAGGTACGGTCACACATGACAACTATTTGACGAAATTGACTTAACCACTAAATAAAAATTGTTTTAATTCTTGTTTTTATTTAGAAAACTTATTTTACTAAGGACAAGTCTCAAACGGAGTTAAGTTTTATTATTTTTACAAAACACTCGTAAGATTAAACATCTTCAAACAAATTGGTTACGTTTTTTTTTGTCATGTGTGACCGTACCCTTGTTTTTTTTCTCTTTTTCCCCCTCTCAAAATCTCATAATCCTTTATTTTCTATTAAATTTAACCCACTTAAGGACCACCAATACTGATCTTTAGATAATTGTTGTCAAAAAAAAAATAAATGTGTATCATCTGGATTTTGCCGTTTCATTTACAAATTTCTGGCTGTTCTTGTGCTTGTACGCATATGTCAAAAATTCTGTTTCGATTAAACAAGATATAAAGACATCATCACAACGCCAGACTACTTAAATGCAATCAATCCGAAAACACAAGAGAAAAACCAAACGAAAAAAGCCACCTACGTAATGAAATGAATGGGAAGACTGAATGGTTGAACGTGTTAAAATCAAAATCCAAGAAATATCAACACGTGTGGCCTGGCCTCCCTACAAAAAAAAAAAAAATATATACAAAAATGAAAATGCAACCACTACACACACCAACACCAGCCAGTACTCAACTCACTCTGACATATAAAAGTATTGACAACAAAGTGAGTAAATGTATCTTGAGATGGAGAATGATGATAATAAGACAATAAAATGTGCAGTAGAAGTAGTGGAATATTATGATGAGGATAAAAATGTTGATGAATATTCATGCCTACGTCATTGTACTTAAGTATGCGCCAATGTCATATTTAAAATATCACACACAATGACAACATACAAAAGGTAACATTGTTTCAAAAGCCTCATAATAAATAAATCTCTCACATAATGTTGTTTGGCTAAACAAAAAACATACATATGACAGTGTTTAAAAGTCGCACGATCATTTTTCTGAATTAAAAGAAATTAAAATATGAATAAACTACCAAAATCATGAAGACAGACAGACCGACAGACGACGAACGATGAGGATCTGGAGTTTAACTCCAGAGAAAAACTGCAGCCTCTTAATTTGACACATCACAAGATCAAGTGTCAGTTGTGTGCTAAAACAAAAATCACTAACACTACAACAAAAGCATGATCATAACGAGATCTCCCCAAAAACAATAGCATTAGTGACAGTCCGTCTATGGTGACAGCACAGACATAGTTATACATAATACGTAATATGAAATAAAGTATTATTGTAAATCCTAACCACCACACAAGGTGTCACGTACGAAATTTTTTAAAAATACAACAGAAATTATTTTTTAACTCTGTTACTTTTCTTAAGGGATGCCAGAAGTTTTTTTTATATTATAACCAATTGATTTTTCGTTAACAGTTTAATTTTATCACTTGACATTATGATACACAAGCCATACATTTTTTTTTTATCGAACAATTTCTTCTCCGCACATGAATTTGTCTCGTGAGAACAAATCTTGTCGATGTTATGTTCTTGTTAAACTAACGTTGTCAGAATATTTGTTCGAATTACAAAGTCTGAAATCCAATATTATTTTAAAACAAAAAGACAGTCATTTTACAAAAATTACAAACATTTACGAACATTTGTAGTAAAAAAAAAAACTTGTGATCAATACAATTTTAAAAAATTTTTATTATAGACATTTTATAAGGAAAACTCTTTTAAAATAAAGTCCACTTTAATCAAATAGGTTAAAGGTCACATGGTACAATATTACGAATTTTTTATAAAATTAACTCAAAAAAATTTCAATTCAATTCTATATAATAAAACATTTAAATCAAAGGCTTTTTCGCTTGAAATATAAATTGTAGTGTTATTAATTTATGAAAAAAATGTTTGGAATCTTAAGATTTTTTTTTATAAAATAAGGGAAATCAATTTCAAATAGTTGATTGGCACATCTACATATCTAAATTTTAATGAAAACTATGGACATTTACATTGACACGTTTTACCCATATCGCCACGTTCTCCCTAAATCTATTGGTTTTTCACACACAGGAGAACGTTAAAAAATATTGTGTTTTGTTCTTGTGCAGACAAAATGATGGCTCCTCAAGACGGTGAAGGAAAATAAGGAAATAACTGATCTAATGTTTTTTGTTTTTATTTGTAATTCATATTTAGCACCACTGCCCCCAAATTCTTTGTTTTCAAAACTCAAATTTTGAATATTTGAGATTTCCGTAAAAATATTTACAAAAGTGTTTCCTAATGTAAAAATTTTTAATTGGAATTGTAGACAAGAGCTGCAAAATTATGCCTAACAAATTTTTTAATACAATTCATTATTCAGAAATATTAAAATCAGATCAGTCCTAAATTTTAATTGATATATATTTTTAAATTTTTGTGTTGGAGCAATATTTATGGGCGTTACAAACATCAGCACAAATCCAATATACCCTACCCACTATTGTAGTGTAGGGTATAAAAATGTAAATGTCCCAACTACCTACCAGTAAATATGAAAACAAATTTACCTAATATATCCCTTTATTACATTTTCTTTACTTTTGGCAACACTACTCTCATAATGTTTTCCCTTTTACCTTCATTCTCAATCTCTCTCAAAATAAAACAATTCTAAACGAATTTAATTTACTGCTTAATTTTTATCAAAAACCCAGAAGCAAATTATGAAAACTTTTAAGACTAAATAAAAGGAAACATTTGCGTGACTTTATTAATAAACTAAAAAAAAATAAAAATACTAATTTAAAATTTCCCCAAAAGTAATCCTAAGAAAAGAACAGCAGTAACAAAAACCACACACGCACTAATATTTTAATAAAATAAGCCTTATTGTTGTTGTTGTTTTATTTTCTGCTCTTGCTTTTAGTGCCTCAAATCTGATTTATGCAAAATGTCAAAATTGTCATTATGATACAAAATGTCACATTTGTTAATGTCATCGTTCACTGTTGCGTTTGCTTTTGTTTTTTCTTTTTTTCCTTTTTATTTTTCATAATTCGTTTGTAAAGTTGTTATGTACCTATTTGATGTGGTTCCTTTTTTAATTTTTGGTTAGTGCGCTTGAATTCTTAATACGTTTAATACGGTATGGGAGGTGTGCGCGTTTATGGGTGGTATTGATTTCATTTGTGACGAAACGAAAAAAACAAACCTGACAAAATGTGAGAATTTATAAAAAAAGTAAATAAAAGCAAAATTCGACAACAAGCCATCAATTAACTTAAACCAATTCGGTAGTTTTAATTAAATTCATATTTATTTGTGCATTATAATTGTGATTGTGATAACGTTATTAGAATTATAAATAAAGTGTGGTGGTGGAAATTGATATTGTACACTACAATAGGCCAACAACATACTAAAAGTAGGTATGTAAACTAGAAAACTGCTGCAGAAAAGGTATGTAAATATTACAATTAATTTAAAATTTATTATTTTATTATAATAACTACACAATATTTTTGCGAAAATTAGGCGAAATGCCTAATAATATAAATAATACTTCAAACAAACAATTATTATTATATTAGTTATCTTATACATACATACATACATATGAATGTACATAGTATGTACATTGTAATTTATAAAATTCTTTATAATTTTGCCAATTAGGTATAATTTTATTAAAGAAATGTTTATTGAAATCATTGTACATACATTCATACATGTATGTAGGTATGTACATGCATATGCATGTATGATGTAGAAACCAAATGCTTTTTAAGATTTTGTTTTTCTAAATTGTAACCTCTTATTTTTGTCAATTCATGTTTCATTTGTTTTATTTCTTCTTTAATACTCCTTCCACTGCTTGCAATTGTTTTTGTAATTTCATCAATTGTTTTGTTGCTGCAATTGTCGTTTGATTTTGCAGTCTCGTTTATACTACGCGATGTATGTGTGCAAGTGTGTGTTTGCTCTCGTTAATTTAAGCCTCGTCATTTATTCTGAGTACAATTTTTGCTGTAATTTCTTCAATAACTTTGTTATTGTTTTGTTCACACATGGTTGTATATTTAGCAGTGATGGAAAAAGGGTTTTTGGATTTTGTACCAACTATATAAATAAAATGTACTTTTTAGACCTCCACGGTACCATTTGTAATATAATAATAAATTGTAAGCACAAACTTACTTTATCAAAGTAAGCCATATATCTTAACATTACCTTATTGCTATTGATTTATTGCATGTGATACTATAAAAATATGGTGTAAGACTTCTTCAAATAATCATTATCTAACTTCTGGTAGTATTATAAATGCTATACAACTGGTCTATATTTAAAAATGTTACCAAATAAAGCGATATTCAACTATTGTTCCAGGAGGATAGAAACAGAGTTCATTTAGCAAAAAATGTGTCCTGTAAATGATCTCTATTTGGGATTTGTCTGTACTTGTTTATACATATATGTATATAGTTATAGAGCCACTTCTTAATCTTTAAGAATATGATTTGAGTTTATTATCGCGAAAAAAAATTCTTATTTATGAAGTATCGGATTATTTGCGAAAAGCTAACCTTGTTAAATATATGTGTTATATATTCGTGCATCCTTCGATTGTATTTCCAAAATTACTAGATTTATTATTTCAAGAATAGAAAAAATAGAAGGGTTAACTTCTAACGATTTTGAGATCCTGATTAACTACATTTTAAGCTTTAGTTTTAGGATTTAGTCTAAAAATCATTTAATGTGAATTAATATGTTCAACCAACAATTTCTTGTCCTAATAATCGTCTTATAGAATAGATCAATTTGATATCAGTTTCAAAATGTTCATGAAATTTAATAAAATCTCTTTGGTACAAATAGTATATAGTATATTTATATATTTCATCTGAAATACCAAATTTTGATGCAACAGCAATTATATTGGTCTGTGTAAACACTGAAGAAATTTCAAGAAAATAATTGTATCAAGAATTGCTTCCTCTAAATTGGGACGAGTATGTTTTAGTGCTGCCAGTATTTTTTTAGAGCTTATCCCCAATTTTGGATTTGTCATCCCCAAAAATCCCCAAACAGATTTTTTTTGATTTAATTTTTTTTAAATTTTTATTTTATTTAAAAAATAACATATATATTTAATAAAATTCATTTTTATCGGTAGCTACATATATTAATATTCAATCTAACTCGATTTGTAATTATAAATCTTGTAAGTAAAAATTACACATAATTTAATATATAGAAGTATAAAAAATTATTTACCAGAGTTTAGCATTTCCAAAACTTCAGAATAAAAATCTTCTGATTCATTAGCCTCAGAAATTTTGTTGTACATATTGCTTGTATTAAAAAGCTTTAGCATTTCAGCAGATGGATTAAATTTCTCACAACAAATTGAATTATTTTTAAAGTATGTGTTTATTCTGAGAAATGCTTTCAATAATTCATATTGCATTTTGTTACGTATTTTTGTTTTGATAGTATTCATTATTGAAAAAACGCGTTCAACGCAAGCGTTACCCTTTAAAAATATACTCGTATATGTACATTTCAAACCTTTTGCCGAATCTTCGCGTTCCCAAGAAACATTATGATTTTTTTTAATAAAATTAGTACCTATGTGCAGCCATTTTAAACAGTAAAAAAGAAATTTTTTTTTTAAATATTTACATACTTCTTCTTTATTAGAAACCATCCACTATAAATAATAACACACATTTTTAGACTTGCTAGTTATTAATAAAATCCCAAAAAAATCCCCTACAATTGTTGTCATCCCCAACAAATCCCCGGATCCTCAAATGGATGGTATGAATGTATGTATGTAAATACAATTCCAACAAGAACAACAACATGCTTCAATAATTTTTATTTGCTCTCTTAAATCTCATCCTAATAAATTCTCTAATACACTCGTTAAGTTTCCTTTAGTTAACCATTTACTAGTTAGGGTAAAGGTGCGCAGAAATTCTAGTGCAAATTCAATCAAATAAAAAAATCGGTAATTCATAGTTAATAATTATAAAATCTATTGAAATAATGTAATAAAACGATTATTTAATTGTTTTATAATAAAGTTTGTAAAATAGTTAAGCTCGTAAAAGTGAAATAAAATAATTTGCCGTTCGTTGTGTTGTCTGTGTTAAATTGTTACTGGCTTGTCATCCATGTTGTGTTTCTTTGCTCGGTTTCGTGTATTTGTTGTTGTTGTACGTGTAAATTGCAGTAAAATCACTACGTCATAAAGTCGTTGTATATATGACTTTTGCTTTGTTGTGCTTTAATAATAATAGAAAGCAAGTGCAAAGGATTTAATAAAAAGAGAGAGAATGAAAAAAAATCATAGTTATGTTAAGAGAGTAAATTACTAAAAGAGTAATTTACCAACATATGGCCTTTTTTATATTTAAGAGTGAAAATGTGTGTGTTTCTATAGGTATTTAAGGCAAAATTTTTATGAGATTTTAATAATCTACGAATACCTACTTTGTTGCTGAAGTACCTGCAGTTAACAGGTGAGTTTAACTTTTCAAAATAAATAATGACATTTTCAATAAGAACTTAAAATGAAAATCATAAACATTTTTTGTTGTTTGGAAAGAGTAGAACATATGAACTCCACTACTACACATACTTATGTACATACATAAATATGTATGTATGTATGTATATATGTATATTTATAGATGTTTTTAAGAAAATTTTCAACCACATTTGGCAAAATTACTGGTCTATTTCGTTAAACACATCATGGATTTTGAGTTCCAAGGCTGTAATCAATTCGATTGGTTCTGTATGGACTTGATCGTTAACAAAGTCCCACAAAAAGTAATCCAGTGATGTCAGATCGCATAAATTTCGTAAAATGCAATCGGGGAAATACCTATTGTTTGCAAAAAATTAATTTTTTCTATGGCATTGTGACATGTGGCATAATCTTGAAACCACGTGTCACTGAATCAGCGTTGTCAACTTGGTGCATTTCGCACCATTTTTGGTGCGTTTTTAAATTATTTAGGCTAAATCTGTATTTACATGTCAATTAGTAAGCGACAGCGTATACTATGCAATTCTTTTAATTATATTTGGGTAAACTAAATTATGATTTTATAAATTATTAAAATTTGGATAAGTTATTTGCATTTTAGTTTATACCTAGGTACATATGCATACATATAAGTAGGTATATTCCAAATTTCTGCTCATATATTGTTTTAATTTTACATAATTTTTTTTATAATAGCCATTACTCCTAATTCTGTTTTTAAACGGTGTTTTTACACGGTTTTGATTGAACACGGTTTGAAAATAAACAAATTTTAATTTTTTTACACGATTTTATTCCATTTAAATTTTTCTGGTTAAATTTAATTTTTGCGGAAAAGGTTCATATAGGGTTGCCAGATATAAAATCGACAAAAAATTAACAGATATCAAATCAAAGTAAAAACAGCAGTACAAATAAGAAAAAAAAGTACATTTTTTATTTAAAAACAATCAAAAAATTCAAAAAGAAATAATTGATGTAACTAAGAACTAGGAAAATCAATATTAACAATAACAATTCAATGAAGAAAATAACAAATAATAAAAACAAAATAAGAGATCATAAATATTTTAAATTAAATTTAGTCAGATGTATTAGATTTTATTTTTAAAAAATAAAATAATTTTTTTCTATTTTATATTAAATGTTTTAATATAACTTGTTTTTTGGCAACTTGAAAAAATATAAATATTTATCGCTTTTGTGGACTTGGTTAACTATACCATTTTTACCATCTTCTGTTTTTAAAAAATTGCAAAATTAATTGCAGGGCGATTCAAATAACTGGAAGACGCTTTTTTTATACACTAAGCAAAATATTTGCTATCAAATAAGAAATTGTTCTTAAAAAAGTACAAAAAGTAGTACAGAGGCTGAAAAAAGTACATTAGCGTACTTCTTTAGGTCTTATGCAGACAGAAGTACAATTAGTAAAAAAAGTACGCGTACTTCTAAATGCAGTACGTCTGGCAAGCCTATGTTCATATCACAAATTTAGGGGAATTGCCTTTTTGTAGCTATAAGCAAATTTACTGGTCAGAGCAATTGTAAATAGCACAAATTTAGGGAAATTTCCTTTTAGTCCATACAATCAAATAAAATTGTCACACATTTCGCTTTTCCATAGTATTTAATTTTATTAGCGGAGTTCTTTATTATGTAAGCACATTTTTGCATTTTTTACTTTAAGAAAATATAAAAATCTTTGAAATTGGAAGAAGATAATGACACTCTTTTCAAGTACTATTTTGAACACCCACTGCGATGGAGCGCTTGTGGGGTTCATTTTTAAAATTTAAAGTCAGATACTCATTGGCTATGGTCATGTACCGATCAGGCTAGCCCTTTAGATTGCATAATTATTTTGGTAGACCTTTAAATTTTAGGGTTTTTCTGATCTAAATGATTTACTCTAATAGGCATGATAAATTGTTATACTCAGACCGTTAGACTTTATTAACGAAAAAAGGTGTTCCTTTAAAAACTAGTTTCACCATATACTAACCAATTTGGAAGACTCATCTGCAAAATCATTTTCTTTTTTTCCTATATTTTTCATAAAAATTTTTTACGATTCTTAAACGAATGTTTTAAAAAAAAATTAGCCCTTAACAAGGTGTATAAGATTCAAATGATATTGAACTGGTGTTAAACAAGACATAGTACAGTGCTCCAGACAGTCGTTGTAGCCAATTTCATAAAGAAGTTAATTAACAAAATTCTTTAAACTCATAATGCTACCCTTAATAATTAGATTTATCAAAAGATATGAAATATTTCTTGTATAAAGGATTAAAATTTGAAGCAACTTAGTTCGTTTTTTTTATTTTTTTCTTTTTGAAACACGTACAACATTTTAATTTTATGTTTATTTTTTGTTGAAATTACTCGGAAGCCTTTTTTAGTTTTAATGTCATGTTTTTTATTGGTTAATTTGTTGTACGTGCATGGATAAGAAAGAAATTATTGTAGCATACACCAAGACGAGTTGCAGGAAACATATTTGCATGTATAAAGGCGCATTTGCTACCATATTTAAGAATTTAATGAAAAAAAAACACACATTTTGTAAATGTTTGATATTGTTAAATGGGACATCTGGCAAAAACAAGAATACGCTCTTTAAATATAAATATCAAGCAGATCAATGCAAAGGCTTGATTTTAAAGTATGTATGTATGTATTTGAAATTGATATTTAAAGTTTCTAAAACATAAAGTCTGTAAATTTTGCAAATCATTTTCTTTGTTTTTGAATATTATTATATTTCAAACATTGTACTTAAAAATAATATTTAATCTACTATCAGTTGCACTGCAACCCTTAATTTCTTTTATTATCTTTATAATGAAATGCTAGTGTAGGCAGTCAAGATCATGTAAATATTCAGAAACAAGAGTATGGTCTGCTGTATTTTGCCCTTTTCCACAATGAATTATTATGACAATTAAGATAAACAGACAGTTTTTCCTGCTTTGAATGGCTGACAAGCCAATATTTGTGGTGGCCTAACCGACGACCATTAATTACAAATTGTCATTTTGGTTGAATTCCCTCAATAATTTCCAATAGAAAGTGAATTTTTGTCAATTAATTTGTTACGCTCGTTGAAAAGAAAATTTGTTTTGTTTAAATATATATTTTGAAAGGAAATTGCCAGTAATTTTCTTACTAAAAATAAAAACTGTTTATAATGTTCAATTTTAAACAAGTTTGATTGATAAATATCTAGGGACCTGACATCTGTTGGTGGATTTGAAAAATATTATGGCAAAGAATTGATAATATTTTTTATGGAAGAACAAAATTTGTGTGGAAATTTTACATAAAAACACTTGAAGGTTAATTTTTAAATATATTACAGTTATAAATTCTAAATTGTAAATAAAATTATGAGAAAAAACATATGTATCTGCCCTGACGCAAGTTCTGTATTTATAATTTTATTTATAAATTTATAATATTTCGGTTCATTAATTGCTATAAATGTGAAAATACAAATACAAATTTATTTATTAACTAGTAAATTATTCACTTCGATGTGTCTTTTACCACTGTTTAATTAAACACTTTTTACTACTATCCAATTAATTGATCCATTAATATTTTATTTCAAAAACAAAAAACTGAAATCCATTAAAACTAAAACTTTTTTCAAATTGATTGTGAACACAAGTTTTGAATTACTTTTTTCATATATAAATATATGTATGTAAGTACAAGCACAAATAATTATAGAGTGTAATTACAAAAACAAGTGTCTGTCCCTCCGTTACAGTGTCTGTCATTCTCAGTGTCGTCGTCCATTTAGAACATTTGACAAATTTGTCTCAATTAAAAATCGACATAGCTACATTTTGTTTTTAAGTGCAATTAAATCTAAAAAATCAAAAATTGCTTGATTTCCTGCTATCTACACTTACACAGATTGATTACCCAGAGACACAAAATCCATTCATACAAAACGACTTGAAAATCAGCCAGTCAACTGAACTGACTCATTTACTGAATGACTAGTGATTGATATTTATTAGAGCTGTATACAAGTTTGATTTGTTTAATATTTTATGTTTTGTTTTTCGTCTGTTACTTTTCGAAAGATTCATTCATTCCTAATTAAATCGATAAAAATCAAGAGCTGATCTTTTCTTGGCTCATTTTGAGTTTTGTTCTTCAATTTCATTTAATGGATTAAATGCAAGTGTCTTGTTTTTAGAGTTTTTTCTTTGTTTTGTTTTGTTTTGGTTTTAATTGTGATGAAGACTAATTACACGCGCCAGTGTGTCATGGAGTGGCTGAAGATCGTGGTCTTAAAAACCACACCAAGGCTTTTTCACTGACGATCCATATAAGAGGCAAAGATTAATACCTTTTTCAAAATAAACTCAGCAGGTTGTTTAACCCAAGAATTATTTAGGTTTTTTTTTATATTTGTTTTATTATTTGAAAAAAAAAATCCCCAAAAACTGATGCATTTATGTACATAGCTTACAACTTATATTTAATGCTTCTCAAAATGGGATATTTACCATCGCCACAACTACCCAACACATCATCTGTGGTCAAATCGAACAAAGCCACACCACCCAAACTTCTAACTCTGGCATAATTGGCCTTATTGGCGGCAGTTGCAGGTTCCTCATACGATACCCACATACCATATTCCCCATTCTCATCAGCATCCCGATAGCAATAGGTACCAAAGCGCTTAGTAGGATCTCCTACTTTATGCAGGGGGGCCGCATCGCCTTTCAAATCATTATTTTTATGCAACTTTACACACACCTCCGGCCAACTCAAGAAACCTTCTGTATGAGTCAAATTACCAGCAGGTGCCGTTCCACCAGCTGGCAATGGTGGATAACCGGTAATACCGGATTCTTTAGTCATTATCCAAGAACGTCCATAGGCTGGCACACCCATTATAAGTTTGCTGGTTTCACTGGTATGATTTAACCAATATTGTATTTGATTATCAATATTGAGCTCAGGATCACGTTCAAATAGTTCATAAATGGAAGCGGTATAATCAGCCACCTTGGGATCTCTTAGAGGTGTAACGTAGTCGAAGGTGGCCAGGGTAACAAAGTCCATTTGTGGCACAATTTGAGGTATATCATAGAAGACTGTAAGGAAAAAATAGAATAGAAATTAAAATGTTGTAAAAAATTTAAATGTTATAAATTTTGATGCATTTTATACATTGTCCTGAGTTAAAAAGTTAATGACTTAATCTATCATTTTAGCTATGATACATTTAAAATACTTGGTGTCATATTTTTAAAACCCCTTAAAAGTCTCTAAAAATCTCCTAGAGGGAATGAAACCAATACAGAACAGGGATACGGAACGGTTCTAGTTCAAAAAAAAAATTCTTTCTCTAAAAGCTTTGATTAATGTTTCGATATGTAGTAGATTACTTAACTAACACAAATCTTGATCATTTACTGAATTTAACGGAGAAAACAATTAATATGTTGTTGTTATGAGCAGGGCGAAGAAAAGGACCCACAATGGCGAAAGGGATGTGAATAAAACTTTGAACTACAGTCAAATGATCATGACATTATTTAAGAAAACGTTGTTTATCGGATTTCGGTAGAATCAATTTCCATGGAACTCAATCCCAATCATATATCTTCTTAGATTATTATTTTCTTTGATTTGATAATTAGGCACATTTTCAGGATTATATTTAACTGTATTTATCTTGTATATTTAAAATAAAACGGACACTCACAGATTATTGTATTGTATCATAATAGCGACAACGTATTCGTAATTCGCAATATATGTCAATATATATAAACGGAAGTCGTCAACAGAAGTAATTGTAATCTGAAATGGTATTTTAATATATATATTTTTTATGCAGTTCCAACAAAGTAAGATTTGATGTCTTTTCATTGATTGATTGATTCTTTTCATTTAAAATGACAATAGGAGGGAGTAATTTGGCACTAATTTTTGTCACTCTACGTAACAGATCGCGAAATCAACCGAGAAGAACTTGTGACAAAAAATGCTTTTGCCGGTTATTTATACCACAGTGCGGACAGTATGGTTAAAGTCACAGAGAGTTCTCTGTGGTTAAAGTGTTTAATGCAGTGTATTGTGCGGCGCACCATCTAACAGCCAGCCCAAAATTAATGAGTTCTTGTAAAAATACGAGTATTTTGTCAAAATTCCCTCATTAATTAATTTCCTAAAATGATTTAGTAAAGATTATTTTCACTCTTCTGTACACGGTCGAGAAATGTTTAATTGTGTAGTGTGCACATACACAATAAGAAAAAGTCGTCTTAACTTCTTTGTTCCAGTTTAATATTTCGTTGTTTATAGAAGTAAATAGATATAAGTAAATACTGTTCCAAAAACCAATGACTTTGTTCCAGTGTAACGAATTTTCAGAACAACAACAGCTTCTAATTTCCTAATATTTACACCAACCATAATTACAGATAGCACGTTCGTACAACAATTGGATTTTCGTGCCAGACTTAAATTAAACTCGGCCAACGTTTGTAACCCAGCGATAGCTGTATCAACCGGAAGTATTTTTTTCCCAAGTAACGAACATTAGGAGAGCTGTTTTCCAATGAATTAATCTAACTAGTTGTTTTTAAATGAAATCTTATTCAGAAACAAATGTTATGATGCGATAGCTCGTTATAAAAAGGGAGAAGTTATTACCAATTACAAAAGCAATTAATTTTCACCATATCACAACCTATTGAACATCTTGGCTTAGAAATCCACCATAGAGTTTCCCCTACAGCAATACTGAAGGTCGCTAAGTAAAGTTTTACACTGCAAAAATTTAATAAGTTGTTAGTTTTTCATGCTCTGCATAACTTAAGACATCTTAAAACAAATTGTCACTGAGCGATAATTATCAGAGTAATAGCCCAGCCAGATTTCAGCAAACATGAAATTCAACTGCAGTTTTTAAAGATACTTATTGACCCCTTTTCAATAACACATTAATCGTGTTCCTCAATATCAGCCCTTAAAAACAAACAAAAATAAAATATTGATCTTTAACCCCCGCCACTAGTCATTTCTACGCATCTTTGAATTTAAACAAGATTTAAATATTTATAAAATCTACTTACGTTCCGCACTAACATGCGGCAGCACCGTCATTGTCAGCAGAGCATGCAACGAACTCATGCTCTGCCGCAACTCCCTCACAAAACTAACAAATTGATCACGATGTTCTTCCGCTTTCTCGTCCACAACTTTCTGACTCTTAAACCAGCCCTTGAATTTATTCCATGCCTTGCGTATACCCGTATAAACTTCTCGTGGAGGATTTTTTGGGAACTGCCAGGCCAAATCGAGACCATCGAAACCATAAGTATTCACAAAACTTTGAGCACTATTTATGAAGGCATTACGATGAGCAATATTCTCCAACAGCATTAAATATTTATTAGGCTCTTCTTCGTCCGACTCCAAATCACGATCACCACCCACCGACAGTAAAACCTTTAAATGTGAATGTTTACGCTTGAGAGCGGTAACGGCATGATACAAATCAAAATTCAGGCCACGATCCAAAGTTTTCAGCTGGAAGGTGTCTGAGTTAATGCCAGCATAGCCATAAATCAAATAATTGCAAAATTGCATGGCGGGATCAATGTCAAAAATGGTTTGTTGTACTGCAAATAAATTATGTAATTGAAAAAAAAAAAAAAAAAACAAATTAGTTTTCTTTTTTCTAAAGAACTTCAATTAAAATTTTACCTTCTTTGACGCGGCTGGTATCCAAATAACACACCATATTTGTAGCCTGTACATGTTTTATGGCCAAATATTGTAAAAATATTATGGAAAATATGAAAACTAATTTAATTCGTGCCATATTGTGAAGACGATGTGAACACTTGGACTTTATTTTTAAAACTAAATTTTTATATTTTACCCCGCTTCAGTTAGTTTTTCATTTTAAATACTTGTTTTGTGAATTGTAGACTTTTTACTGATAAGTTCTTGTTTATTTATAAACAATATTTCTTTTTTGTAATACATGTACATACACACATACATATGTAAATGTATATGTATTTATTTGTTTGATTTAAACTCGTATTTATTTCATAGAAATTCAGTTCAGTTGTTATCTGTGACTTTGAATTTGCTTTGCTGTGTGTGTACGAGTATAGCTTTCCTACAAGTGGGATTATCAATTATCTATCTCTAGGTTTTTTTTTTACTATTTTACATTCTCTGGCGTTTTTTTTTTTAATATGATGAGTTGATTACTTTTTGCTGTCACAAGTTTAATCTCTCTCTGGGAATTATCTGTTTTAACACATCGCCCGAAGTAAATAAATAGTTATCGTTAAGTAAAGATAGACAGAGTATTTGGTGTGAAATCAATAAAGAATTTCATATTTTAAGATTTCAAAATAACCCAAAAGAATTTCTTAAATGAGCAATAGGTAAGTTTAGATTCATTAGCTATTGTTTTGGAATCCTATTTGAAAATCGATAATATGGTTTTCGTGGGTAGATAATAGCGTTCCTAATTTCCCGGACTTTTCCATTCCCGGGAGAAGGAAAATAAATTAGTTCATTCCCGGGAATTTTAAATAAACTCACATCAATTTTAGTTTTGTTTATTTATGAAAACAAAAAATTAAATTTTATATTTATTAGAGAAAAATTTTCATCATTTTTGGTTTGAGTTCATTTTTTTTTTTAATTAATAACTCGAAGAATACCATTGTAAAGTTATATTTTTCTAGATAAGTGGCACACTGGAATGCATTTTCTACCTTGCCAAGGGCGTCATCAGCAATGTTTATTGTCCAAGATCTACTTGTAAATATCATCTATTTAACTCACCATTTATTAAGAAATAGAATTCGCGAATTAACATATTTCTTATTACATATAAATATAAAAAGTTCAATCATAATATTTTATATTTATTTAAAAAAAAAATAACAATTCATTTGTATTAAATAACATATAATGTAAATAAAAGTAAATGAGATCGTTCAGTAGTAAAATATTTGTACATTGTTAAATGGAAAAATATTACTTTTTTTTGTAAAAAAATAAATTTTAATACTATTAATGCATTTAGTAGATCATCAGACATTATATTTCTTATTTTTGTAGCTATATTTCAAGCTACAGAAAAGACCCGCTTACTTTCAACAGATGTCTGTTTTATAGTTTTTTGGGAATTTTCCAAATTGGCAGATCTATTGGCAGTGACTTCAAATACTTTTAGCTCTTTTTTTAAAACATTAACTGGATTTATTATTTTATTTATTCCGATTTTCGAATTGGAAATAGCCTTTTTACGCTCATCTTCAAATGAAACCAATACATTTTCTTCGTCAGCTGATGATTCATTGTCCATAAGTGGTTCTTCTGCAAATTCGTTCAACAATTAATTTTTTAGTATATGAGAAAAAATTAGATTAGTAGTCTTCGGGATTCTTTAAAAATTTAAGTAAAGAATAAGTGTCAATGTCTCGTCTTTCATGTACTCTTGCTTTTAAAGATTTTAACTGACAATGTGTTTTTTTTTTTACTTTGGAGCTCTTCAAATAGTTTGGAAAGGATAATTTCGGCAATGACTAAATCACAATCTCTGCAACTAAGTGCCTCTACAGCTATTTTTATTGGATGTAGAACATCAACCAACATTTTTAATATTAGAACATCATCTTCGTTCCACATCTGAGCCAAGTCCAAGTCTATTATACACTTTTTAATAGAATTCTTTAATTTTAAAAAACGTTCAATCATTACAACCAATGAGCGTAATTTACATTCTGTTCCAAGTTCATTTTTAGCGTATTGTTGCAGTAAAGCTGTTTTTAAAGATCTCTTTTTAAATAATTTTATTATTTTTCTTGATCTGTCTAAAACATCATAATAGTTGGAAACCAAATTATAATCAGAAACACAGTCTATTTCATCGTTGTCAGAAAAATCTGATTCTTCAAGTATTTCTACATTTTCTCTTTTTTGGTAAAGCAGTTCCATAACGGCCAGGTGTATTCCATGGTTCAAACAAAAAGCACCCAAAACCGGGCTATTTTTCACAAATGACTTCATAACATTTGGCCCATCAGAAATTGTACATACAATGTGTTTTTCAAAGTAGATTCTTCTAATTGTTGCTCTACCATATTTCTTATTTCTGTGGCACCACATTTTCCGGGTATGTACACTAATTCCAGGTTAAAAACTTTTTCTAATGGTCCAAACAAAAATATATTTAGGTATCGTCTTTGCTTTATGCTAAACCATTCATCCAATACGACAGAAAATCGTCCATTTTGCTCCAAAATTTCTTGTATTTTTGTTTTACTGTATCAAAGAAGAACATAATTAAATGTTTTACTGATGTGAAATTTTTTGGTAAATTAAAGCCTCTTTGTTGTAGTGATTCTCGAATGAAACCGTTTTCAGTAATTGCATTGATTGTTATTCCATCTAAAGCAGCCATTCGAGCCACTATCTCTGAAATTGATTGAGTTGGTTACAGAAATTTGCAAACGCTTCCATCGGTTTTAGCTTTTTGAGAAGATGTCGGGGTATCAGGTTGTATTTTGACTTTATGGACATTTTCCAAATGTCTTGTTAATCCACTTGTGCTCCCACCTTAATAACTTAGCATTTTTGGGCACAGAGAACATTGCGCAGAATTGTTTTTCTTTAAAAAATACTTCCAAGCTGGAGATTGAAGACGGTCCATATTATCAAAATTTATAAATTTTTAAAATAAAATAAAATAAAATAAAAGTTAAATTTTTACACGGAAAAGATCGTTAATACATTTAAATAAATGCAACAAGAGTTGAAAAAATTATTTGCTATGAAACAGCGTTGATTTTTTTCGTACAAAAACAATCAGCAGAGTTGAAAGTGTACATAAAATTCGCGAAGAAAATTTCCCGACTTTTGTAATAAAAAATTTCCCGGGAATTTTTTTCAGAATAGAAACCCTAGTGGATAAGTTTGTTGCAATAAGACACTTACTACAATATGCTTTCAAAATTTATCATCTGCACACGCCGAGGGACAATTCAGGTTCTTTTTCTGTTTAAACAAAATTTAGAATTTTTCTAACATCTCTTTGGAATTTATTAAGGATAGATAGTTTTTCTGTACCCGCGAGTTGAATTTGGCTGATTTAGGAAAACCCTTTTTTTGCCACATTTTAGTGTATAGCTAAACTTCTTTAGTGTTATAATTTCAAATAAAACCCATCCATAATAAAATAGTCCAGATACTGTTAAATATTTTCCGAAAGTTTTACTCAAAACGAAGAACATTAATCGTTAAATCGTAAAGGTCAAAGATAAAAATTTGCTATTTTTGAGATTTCTAATGAAAAGCAAGCAAAATGTTATACAATTTTGAGTCGACTTTTATGAAACTTGAACAAAATATATGCTAAAGTTCAGAATGAAAAATAACAGAGCAAATATCTAAATTACCCCTTAAACGCACTTGCGGCCAAAATTATCCGAAAATGTGCAGTATTTTTCATGGTTTTTAAAGTTTCAACACATTTTGGCCCAAAGCGCGTTTAGGGGTTAATTTAATTTTCTTATTTAAACGCATATTTGAGTTTTTTGTATGAAAAATCTGTTTTCAATCAGAGATATGAGTGAGCACAGATCGAATTTTTTCATAGAAAATACCATCAAAACTTAAAAACTTGTATCATATATTTTTCCTTTAAATTCGATCGAATTTCGAATGAATATTTAAAACGTAATCAAAGTTTCTACTTGAAGGCTTAATTCGAATACGTAAATCGAAATCAAATACTCGGCCAGATCATGTGATCATTTACATATATTTATATTAAATACAAAAATATACTCTTTCTCTTTTATCCTTAAATAATGTGGCAGCTGCAAATTTCCAACTTTAAAAATATAAATTTCGTCACTACCAAATACCAAAACGTTTGAGAAATTTGAAACTGCCTTAAAAATAATTGAAATTAAATTTTAATTATTTATAGTATTTAATGAAAATGTGTATATGTATTTTTCTGTAAATTTTATTTCAATTAATTTGTACTTTGCAAATAAAATTTTATTTGAAATACGTGTTTATTTAACAATAATGCCCCTTAAAATATGCTACATATTGACAGCATAAAAACCCCAACAACATATACTACATAAAACAACAACTAGTAGACTGTTAAAGAATTGCATACATAAAAAAAAGTAACTTTAAAACGAGAACAAATTTCTGTAAAAAACAATACATTAAATAAGACAAAAAAATGGATGGTTACTGCCAACCAGAAACAAATTTTAACTACTAAAAAAAACAATTTTTTTTTGTGCGCCAACTTTAGGGGTAGCAATTGCAGCAATAGAGAAAAAAATCGCTGAAAAAATCACGATAAAAAAATAAACAAGTGTTGTAAAAATTTCAAATTAAAAACGTGATCTCGGTGTGAATTGAATTTTGATATTGTGTAAACACACAGGCGGGGGAGTTTGGCATGGGGGCTGGCTGCTGGGCAACTATAAAGATTTTAACAGAGAGCCGTAAAAATAAATTCTCGTAACTCTCACACAAACATTTTCACAAACAAATAAAGTAACAGTTACAGTAACACTAAAAAACACATTGGCTTCATATAAAAATTCAACAAAAAACTTCCTGCAATGAATAAACTACAACAGGACTTGGCTGCCACAACAACTAGAGTGAAACAGTAGTAAAAAAAATTTATAAGGACGTTTCAAAGTGAAAAATTGCGCGCTGTGTTAAATTGTTTTGGTGTTTATCTCTCCATTCAGGGTAAATTTTTTATTTTATACTAAAAGTTTGGTTTTTTCTGTGTTCCAAATTGCTAAACATTAAAGAAGCAGAGCTAAAGTTTTCCTACTCGCATTTATTCATATTGTTGTGTTCACCCTTGTATTATGCTTTCAACACTCTGCTAATGTCTGATGGTCTGAGATATAGTCCTTTATACTGCCACATCAAGTACAAAAAAAAACACTGTCTAGTTTATAAAACAAAAAAAAAAAAAAAAAAAACGAATCCACAGCTCTACATTGAGTGTAAATCGTTTAGGCGGATGCGGAAGTATGAGGTTTGCAACACTTAATTGACGTATAAATACAGTTTTTTAGCAACATACAGGTTTTTTTTTCTTTACTTACAAAATAAATTGTCTAGTACAGCAGAGAAATGTTGATGAAAGAAGTAGCAGTTAAAACAGCGCCATTTTGTGAGATTTTCAAAGTTGAAAAAGTGATTTTTTTTGGGACTAAGCTACGAGTTGAAATTTATAGAGCACTAAATAGATAGATAGACATACATATGTATATATATATACTACTAGTGCTAAAAATGAAGAGAAATATGTAACAAATGTTTTGAAATAAGATTTAGTTCTCTATTACATATATAAAACTTTTATGTGACCGAATTGTATGTAAGCAATGCTTTAAACAAACAAAGGTGCTTCAGAATTGCTTTTTTCTTTTTAGTATGACATAAAAATAATTACTGATTTCTAGCCGCATAGTTGATTTTTTGTATGAAAAATCGATTTTCAATCCAAAATTTCAGTGATCACAGATTGAGGCCCTCTTCTCACTTAAATGCGTATTTACCCAGATATTGGGGATTTAAGAAATTTTAACTTTTTTCAGTCAGAAAT
The DNA here is from genome assembly GCA_950370525.1 of Bellardia bayeri. Taxonomy (NCBI): domain Eukaryota; kingdom Metazoa; phylum Arthropoda; class Insecta; order Diptera; family Calliphoridae; genus Bellardia; species Bellardia bayeri. Next base: position 64,860,939 of record OX493268.1, read on the forward strand.
ATGACTGATCACAAATTAAGGCCCTTTTCTCATTTAAATGCATATTTTAGCTCTTAATATGAAAAAAACGATTTTCGTTTAGAAATATGGGTGATCATATGATTCATAGAAAATACCATCAAAACTGAAAAACTTAAAAAAGTTGAAAAAGTCATATTATTGGGAGCTACGAGTTGAAATTTTTAGAGTACTGAATATTTAGATATATATATAGATACTAGTGCTAAAAAGAAAAGAAATATATAATGTGACCGCAATTTATGCTTTAAACAAAAGAAGTAAGAAAGTATAGTCGGTCAAGTCCTACCATAAAATACCCTACACAGTATATGTATAAATAGTTTTTCAGAAATGGGCGCTATATGGGAGATATGACCTATTATGGACCGATCATCCAATAATTAAGTGCTATGACTTCTGTGAATATAAATATTATGTATGTTATACTTTATCTCGATATAAATACATACTTTTAAAAGATTTATGGAAGTTAAAGTGAATTACGGAGAGGGTCTTATATGAGAATTTCGACTAATTATGTACCGAGCATTATAAAATTAGGTCTCAACATTTCTGTATACATATGTTGAATTTTATTTGGATATCAATATTTTTCAAAATTGCGAACTGTACTTTGCCCACAAGCTTTACATGAACAACTAGCCAACCAGCCAGACGGACGGACGTACAGCGTTAGACCAACTTAGAAAGTGATTCTGAGTCGATTGGTATACTTTAAGGTGGGTGTTGGTCCAATATTTGAGTGCCCCGATAGACTAGGCCATAGTGTGCCGCACTATCAGTCAGAGGGTTGCGGGTTCGATTCCCACCAAAGACTCTGGTTGTTTTCTGCAGACAAGCCAAATAGCTTCGCAGTTTGTGTTTGTTAAAAAAAAAAAAAAAAAAAAAAAAAAACATCAGCACAAATCCAATATACCCTCCCCACTATGGTGGTGTAGGCTATAGGTAGGTTTCAGAATTGCTATAGCTTTCTAGTATGACATAAAAATGCTTACTGATTTCTAATTGCTTAAAAACTTCAACTATAAAACTTATCAAGTACACGACATTATTAAAATGTCACTTTGACAGCTGCCTGCCATCACATAAATAAATATGTATATTTCTGTAATTAACCACCTACATTTAAATAAGGTCATGTAACTTAGTTAATTCGTTACTTATTTGCTAAAACCTCACACACAGTCTACACTACACACTCTACACAAACCAAGACCAAGTATTTATAATAATGTATGGCTATAATTAAAGCTCTTATTAAAATACAATACAAGTTTTATTAATTAGTATAACATTTACTGTACAAGTGTATATTCCAAAGAATTCTACATTTAATTACCATTTCATCTTAGAGCGTGTATTTTGCATTTATTTATACTCGTATGTACAATAGAAAAGAAAATGATATAAAACTAATTTAAAAATACCAATTATACCATAAAATACATACAAACGTACTTAACCACGAACTGTTTTCTTCTTTCTTTACAATGCCTACTTAAAGAAACATATTGAAACATACGACTAATACGTCTACTATTTCTATTGCTCTTATAGTAAAATAAAACTAATACCAACTACTAAACGTGTGTGGTCCATTTAAAGAAAATAATTTAATTGCGTGTCAGTTTCTGTCCGTCCGTCCGTCCTTCCTTCCCCAACCATTGGTATGTCTGTCTGTCCGTCTGATTGTGTGTTAATTAGGTTTTAGCAGAAATATTTCGTGTTATTAATGAGTTCTGTGACGCTATCAAAAGAGATCTACCACTAATAAATTGATATACATACTAATACAACCACTACTTACTTAGTTAGTATCTGCTGCTATCAACCATATCAATACACATCATGATCATGATCACGATCATAATCGTGTTGTTCATCTTTCATTTAAAAAATTTTGTAACTAACTTCTATAGTATAGAATCTATACACACACTCACACGCACCCTCTGTTAGTGTTTGCGCGAGCAGGAGTTACGGACTGACAAACGTAATGTGAGCCACTGTTGGGATCTTACTATTCTTAAATTGTACCGTCTCAATGGCAAAATTGTACCAAATTGCCATAAATTGTACCTAAATTTCGCTATTAAATAAAAAAGCATATAGTAAAAATTCATAACACTTTTTATTCAATAAAAACAAAATAACAGAAAGAAAACTTAAAAACGTAAAACAATTTTTCAAATTTTGTTTGTTGCTTTCGCTGGTCAATATGTCAAAAACACAAGCAACTTTTGACATTTCTCTCTCTAAGTAAGAAAAAAAAGTAGAACAGCTGTGCTCTCAACAACACCTGAAAAGTGAATTTACCTTAAAAAAAATTGTACCAAAAAGGGATGAACTGTACCAGAGTACCAATAAAGTTTTCTTTGTACCAAATTTGGTACAATTGTACCACAAAATCCCATCAGTGATGTGAACACAGAATCGAGTGATATTGTTTAACGATCATAACAGGTTCAACCAAGAAAACGCTGCTGTTACAATATGTATATGTAATTGCAATAGAAAACACTTCGAATTAAATGCGCCTAAGTATGCAGCCAGCTGGTCATATGAAAATGTTATAATTTCAATATGAAATTGTTGATAATTAAAGGAATGTATTCAATAAATACATATGTACATTTATTGTAACTAGGTATTTTCGATGGTGTTCAATGTTCAACATTTTGCTTCAATGATTTTCGACGTTTCAATGACTCTACGATACTCGAGCTATTAGATGATAAAGCTTAAATATAAGATAGCATTTTCATGCATTAAGAAATGCGATTCAATGCAATGCGTGACTGAATATATGTATTACATTGTAGTGAGAAAAATGACTTATTCCCGAAGTGAAATGAAAATAAAAGAATTAAACCGACTACACTACAGTTTGCCAAGGGATATTAAGTCATAACTGACTGTCCAATAGATTTCTGGGGTAAAACAGCTGCATTATAAAGAACATTATAAAGTGACTACACTCTACATTACTTATGTACAACAAAGTGACAATTTTCTTCAAACTATCTAGGATGACTACTCTTTGATTACAAAACCACTAAAGGTACAACTTTTACAGATGGAAAATTTGACAGTACATATGTAAAATACATCCCGTCTGATATCACCTTAAAACCCAAAAATGTATACATTTCAGTCAGCCAAATAATTAATTAGACATTAGGAAAAAAAAAACTTTTTGAAAACTAATATTGCGCAAGCACAGTTCGATATATGGTGGCTGATAATTGTTTAAAACGGCTAAGCATTTTGAGTACTAAATGTTCAAAACTATTGAATCAGTTTGAACACAAGACACTGTTCTTTTTAAATCAAAATTGATACTCATTTGGGAACCTTTCAGTAAAGCTTAAAATAGAAGTTAAAATTCGGAGCCTCTTATACAAGACCGTGTTTTTTTTTGTGCAACATTTAAACCCCCTGTTCTGCATACATATTGCAACAACTACAGTACCACACCAATTTACTTTTCCTTTGACAATAGCCCAATGTTGTTTAATTGGCCGAAAATTTGTACAATTTGATACCAATCCAAAACTTTACCGAAAAGTGACATCTTAAGACAATAACTGGAAATTGCTTGGCAAACTTTTGCTTTTATATATTTACTTTTTGGATCGGCATTCTCTCATTTTGCTGTAACATAAAATAGGGTCCAATTAGCTGTATGATATCAATAATAAAGCAGTTGTGGAATTTGAAAGGCAGTAGCTCCAGTGGCTACCATAAGTGCGTTTATAAAATCATACTCCTCAGTAGATTCATCCATATCTCTGATGTCAATGTTACCATTTTTGGTAGCAGATCGAACACAACATCCTGTACAAAGTACTTTGTAAAACTTGTTTAAGTTTTTTAGCTGTGACTTTAAGTTTTATAAACACTTCCCCAGCTTTGTATGGATTATAGTTGAGTCTATACTTCAGTCTTTTGTCGAGTATATAAGCCAGCGAAAACTTAAATATTTATTCCAATCTCTAAATGAGTCAATAGTCGTGTACATATGACCTTAAAAAAAATAAATATATTATATTATATTATATTATATTAAAGGTCATAGAAAATGGAGGGAGGAAATATATTTTTAAAATAATTTGAATAGAACAGAATTAGCAATACAAATTAATTTTGAAATTTATTATTTTTATTTTTAATTTTAAATTTCCATAACGAGTACTTATATAACAGATTACATATTGGTCATTACTAAACTACTTCTAAGTAATGTCAATGGTAACAATAAGTCATTGAAAAGTGCAATATGTTGTTCAGCAATTGCCATTCATTACCAAATTCTTAGATGGACAGTCTTTAGTTTAAAGCAAATGTCTACATTGCTTACTTTCAAAATGAATTCATTCATTTAATGCTCTTGCTGTTTTATTGAAGTAAAAGACTTTAGTTGCAGTTGTTAGCTCTTATTTGTTATTGTTTGAATGAAGCAAATAAAGCAGATTCCTTGAAATTTCTGTTGCAGAACAAATGTTTTAAACTAACTGCAACATAATAATCAAATAGCTACTGTTTTAAATATGTATAACAAAATAAATAAATGAAGAACTAGTACAAACGCTACTGTTTTTTAAATAGGGAACAAATAATGAATAATTGTTTTAGAAAAGAGAACAGAGAGAAATGACCTCCGCCAACCAGCGAACAAAACCACCACCAACAACGATCGATGGATGGTTACGAGAAAATTTTAATGAAATGCCACCAACATTTTTACCAATTAGAAGGTGTTTTAATAATGACTTTTTTTTAAATATTTTATTGGCTGGTTTTTTTTTAACTTGCCACAGCTACAGTATGTATAATATATGTATGTATGTCTGACTGTAGTTTATTATTAATTTATAACATTTGAAATATTTGTTGGTTTTGTTACTTTAATTAATTTTAAGTAACCAGTAATTTTTCATAATTTACATTTCAGCTGGACTTTATGTGAAAAACCTACAAATATTTAGTGATCATATTAAAAAACAAAAACAAAACCTTTAAACAAAATACAATTTCAACCATTCAAATGAGATTTCATTATTATCTTTTTGAACTAAAATGCTATTTCACCTTAAAAGCCAATAATAAAATGGGTTTACAATGTAACGGGTCCGCCATCTAACGTTTTTTTTTTTTAACTAGTGCCTATTTCGTGAATGGTAACACTTAGCTCATGTCTGATTTGACAGATAATTTGTTTTATCCTTCCGCTGAACGAATATGGTTGTGTATACGCTTGAACAACGCTGCGAAATATTGATCTTGGCGGGTATGTAAACAAGCAAAATTGTCGCATTTAGGACACAGAAAACCCGCACCCATACATTGAAAAGCCGATGCACCCAAAACGAGTCACGATTTTGGTCCAGAGGCATAATTAGGCCATTTTTCTTCGAAAATGAGCAAGGAGTGGCCGTTACAGTCAATGTCGATCGTTATCGGGCCATATTGAACGAATTTTTGTTCACAAAAATTGAAGAGGAGGATTTTGGCAACATTTGGTTTCAACAGGACGGCGCTACGTGCCACACAGCCGAAGCTACACTCGATGTTTTGCGCCGTGTTTTTGAAGATCGCATTATCAGCCGCAGAGCTGATGTCGTTTGGCCACCTCGGAGCTGCGATTTGACACCGTTGGACTATTATTTGTGGGGTGACGTCGAAGATAAGTGTTACTCCGACAAGTCAGAGACAATTGACACTTTAAAGGACAATATTCGTGAAGCCATTGGTGAAATACAGCTGCAAACAATCGATATTGTGCTTAAAAATTGGATCGATCGTGTAGGCTACTGCATGGCCACCCGCGGCAGCCATTTGCATGAAATTATTTTCCATTATTAACCGGAAGAATTTTACTTTCAAATAAAAAAAGAAATTTGAGAAAATATTCAGTAGTTTTTTTATAGCATTTTCAAAAAAAAAAAAAGTTATTTGTTGGACCCTTTACAACAATATTGAAAGAAAAAATATATTTATGTACGAGTATATTCGAGCTGAATCATGTTTCACTCAGTAGGAGGGAGTTAAAATCATGTTAAATTGTAACTTAATGACCAATAATGACAACAAATGTCAAAATATTTAACGATTAAAGATTTCTTTTTGAAATATGTATGTTTCTGTTATTTCATTTTAGTGTGTTTGTTTGTTTTTTAAGTTTTTTAAGATTTATGATTAATAAAGTTTGTATGAAGTTTGATTTACATACCTTAGACAGCCAATGAATCTGTCTGTAACTGCACTAAATTCCTCTAAATACCAAACGAAAATGTAAATTTTAGTGTTTTTGAAATGATTGTTTTTATTTTCATAAATTTTCTTTTTTATATAGTTTATTTTATTTGGTTTACTTGGAGTTAGTATTTGATGGCCTTTAAATTGAAGACAAAAACAAATTGTTAAGCTGTCAAATTGTATGATTTTAATTAATTTGTTTGTCTCCATACAAAAGTCATATGCAAACGGAATTTTTTGGATGATTTCCAAAATCTGAATTTATAATTTTATACAATTTAATTTATAGGAAAAGTTAAGTGTTTAAGATATTTTAAATGTTTAATAATTGATTTTTCATGTTTCAGGGAAATAAATATGGTCTATGATAAAATTTCCTCGTTGATTGTTAAGTTCACGAACAAAAAGTAACTTCACCTGTGTATTTTCGAGATCAATAGAATTATGATGGTTATTATAAATGGCTTTGTAAGTTTTAATGAAATTCGGAACGTAGATAGATCTATGCTTGGAAGCGTCAATAAGTTATAAGACTTGGACCAGGTAGGGATAAAATGTATAAAAACCGGTAAAATTGGTACCTTTGTTTCTTAAACGATTAATCCCAAACAGCTAAACAGATTTTTTTGAAATTTGCTAAGTAGATAGATCCATACTTGGAAGTGCCATTAGGCTTTATATTTCTTCAAGACTTGGAAGGCGTAAAAAGGGGAGACATTTTAATATTTTGTTGTTACATAATGATTAACTTTGTTTAAGATTTCTATAGCCGCAAAAATGTTTATTGAAAAAGTACCTTTCCGAAGGTCTTTTTCAATATGGTAAAAGTGGAAAAAAGAGCAATTTTCAGTTTATACAAAAAGGGGAAAAACCGGTAAGACCAAACGGCTGAAATGATTTTATTGAAATTTGAAACGAAAATATATCCATGCTTGAAAGCGTCAACAGGCTATATATTTTATATTTCAAAACTTGAACCAGGTTGGAATAAAAAAGGCTAAACCCAATTTATTGAATTGTAAATTGTAGGTAGATCCATCTAAATAGGCTATATATTTTTTTTTAAACTTGGACCTGGTCGGGATAATCCCGGTAATCCCAAAAGGCTCAACCGATTGGATTGAACATTTCAACAAAGAGAGATCCGTAATAGGGAATGTCTATAGTGTTTATCTTTTTTCAAAACTTGGACCAGGACGGGGAAAAAATGGTAATCACAAACGAATATACCAGTTTGATATATGCTTCGAAGCATCAATAGGTTAAAAAGGGGAAAAATGATAAAACTTTTAAAATTTTGTTCTTAAATAATGCTGGTCTTGTTTAAGAAGCAATATATTAAAAAACAAAAAAAAAAAGTTATGTGTGTTTTGGTCATTTTTGGTACCTTTTGCGTTTGTTGTTTTAATGCAAAAATAAATATTTAGGAAGTAATTTCTTCATAATACGACAATTAGAGGGAAATAACGGGTAAAAAGGAGATACGGACTTGAAATATTAAATATGGATTTCTATAACGAAATATAAGTGGATACTTTTTTTGGTACCTTTTTAATACTTTGTTCTTAGTTGATAAAACTTATTTTGTGCCGTCGTAAATTCATATTTTTATTTACAATGACGTTTAAAAAATTAATGAACTAAGGTAAAATGTTTAATATATATTTGTTTAAATTATTATTTGTTTCGAAAGTTAGTGTTGTTGCTCTATGCAGTCAGAAAAATATTTATTAGGAAAGTACTTTTTCGATAGTCTACCTTCAAGGATTATTAAGTGCTTAAGCTTTAAAGTATAGATTTTTTAATGGATCAAAGTTTAATAATCTGTTACATAAGTTTCGAAATTCAATAAAAATAGCAAAAATACTTAATAGTTGGTGCTTTTCTTTGGTATCTTATTTTTATTGAATTTCTTTAAAGAGATAGAATTGAATTTTTAGCTTTGTATAATCAAAAAATATACAAGAATTGCAAACACTTTGCAAATTACACTTTTCACTTGGCAAATTTCATTGTTCTGAGAAACATGACGTTTTGCAAATTGAAAAATTGCATATATGCAAAGATCATGGTTGGACGCCATAACAGTATCACCAATTTAGACAGAAAGCTCTCTTTTATGATACTGCTACATTTAGCACCAATAACTGACTGCTTGACCAGACTCACAAAGAATATGATCCAATAACAACTCCAGCCACAAAATATGCAACAAACAATGGCATGTTGTTGACAATTTAACGAAAATCACATGATTGACAAATGCATCAGGATAACAATGGGGATTTTTAATTACGGCTCTTTTGTTTGAACATTACTGGATTATTTTTTTAGTCTATGATAAAGTTAGAGTCTGTACAGAGCCAATAGAATCTGTTACAGCTTTAGAACTCTACATCCGTGACGCAACGAAATAGAACCGCCATATTGCTACAATGTGAAAAAGAATCGAACCTTACACTTTTCAAAACAATCAAAATTTGCATGATTTTCACATAAATTCTTTGTTTTATTTTGTTTTGAAAAACAAAGTTCTTGCTGACAAATTATTTTACTTATTTACATTCTCTTCAACTTTATTTATGTATGGATTTTACATGTTAAAAATTAAAGAACTTTTAAATTAAGAAACACACATTTGTTTGTATGTACATACATACTACATACATATGTATATTATTTGTTCAGTAATTTGCAAAATGAATTTGTGAAACCCTTCTTCCTTTCCTTTTTTATATATCTTTTGCTTGCTAACCAAGAACGAACAATTGCCAAAGCGTTGAAATTCGCACGCCATCCATTAAAAGCAACACTAGGGCTTTAATTTATAAAACAAATACCAACAACAGAAGCAACAGCAACAACAATACGAATTAAGAACAAATAATAAACAATATTGAAATGACGAAATGCAATAATGAAAGAAAATACATTTATGTACGAGTATGTATGTATATTGTAGCTCTGCACCGAGCAACCACAAGCAATAAAACCAGAACAACAGCAACCACAATAATAGTGCGAAACTTTTAGCAAACACACATAGAATCATATGGGATACTTATGAGGCACAATACTTGTAATAATGACTGAACAGGAATTACAACAACAACTACTTACTCCTTTTACACTTTGAGCAAATAAGTATGGGAGTAATCGTACATACGTACATATATATTTATGTACGAGTTTATCATCTGCAACTATTGTGATCAGTAATGCGAAGTTTCTTTTGTTTATCAATTAAAAGTGAGTTAGTTCTGTTTTATTCCGTTCTAGCTCTGTTCTAGTTCCATTCTATGTATTTATGTTCTAGTTCTGGTCAAGTCCTGCTCTAATTCTGTTCTAGTTCTCTTCTGGTCAAGTTCTGTTCTAGTTCTCTTCTTGTCAATTTCTGTTCTAGTTCTGGTCTAGTTCTGTTCTAGTTCTGGTCAAGTTCTGTTCTAGTTGTGTTCTAGTTCTGGTGAAGTTCTGCTCGAATTCTGTTCTAGTTCTTTTCTGATCAAGTTCTGTTCTAGTTCTGGTCTAGTTCTCTTCTAGTTATGGTCTAGTTCAGTTCTGGTTCTGGTGAAGTTCTGCTCGAATTCTGTTCTAGTTCTCTTCTGATCAAGTGATGTTCTAGTTCTGGTCAAGTTCTGTTCTAGTTGTGTTCTAGTTCTGGTGAAGTTCTGCTTGAATTCTGTTCTAGTTCTTTTCTGATCAAGTTCTGTTCTAGTTTTGGTCTACTTCTATTCTAGTTGTGTTCCAGTTCTGTCCTAGTTCTCTTCTAGTTATGGTCTAGTTCAGTTCTGGTTCTGGTGAAGTTCTGCTCGAATTCTGTTCTAGTTCTCTTCTGATCAAGTGATGTTCTAGTTCTGGTGAAGATCTGCTCGAATTCTGTTCTAGTTCTCTTCTGATCAAGTTCTGTTCTAGTTGTGTTCCAGTTCTGTTCTAGTTCTGTTCTAGTTCTCTTCTAGTTCTGTTCTAGTTCTGGTGAAGTTCTGCTCTAATTCTGTTCTAGTTCTCTTCTGATCAAGTTCTGGTCTAGTTCTGTTCTAGTTGTGTTCCAGTTCTGTTCTAGTTCTCTTCTAGTTCTGGTCTAGTTCTGGTGAAGTTCTGCTCGAATTCTGTTCTAGTTCTCTGCTGATCAAGTTTTTTTCTAGTTCTGGTCTAGTGCTGTTCTAGTTGCGTTCTAGTTCTGGCCAAGTTCTGCTCTAATCCTATTCTAGTTCCATTCTATGTATTTCTGTTCTAGTTCTGGTCAAGTTCTGCTCTATTTCTGTTCTAGTTCTGTTCTAGTTCTGCTCTATTTCTGTTATAGTTCTCATCTAATTCTGTTATAGTTTTAATCTAATTCTGTTCTAGTTCTGTTCTAATTATGTTTTAGTTCTCTTCTAGTTGTGTTCTTGTTCTGTTCTAGTTCTGCTCTAATCCTATTCTAGTTCCGTTCGAGTTCTGTTCTAGTTCAATTTTTAGTCCTGTTCTGTTCTAGTTCTGCTCTAATTCTATTATAGTTAAATTTTTAGCTCCGTTCTAGTTCTGTTCTAATTCTATTCTAGTTCCGTTCGAGTTCTGTTCTAGTTCTTTTTCTGTTCTCTGTTTATAATCCTTTGATTCTGATATTATGTATTTAAAAACTACCATAAAAAGCACTACATTAGCCATACTGCTATTAGTATGCAAGTTTATAGGTGTGAGAGTAAATGAATCTACATGTACATATGTGTGTTTGTGTAGTTTCAACATTTAGTACCTTCATTTAATCAACTGTCCCATTGCAAAGTCCCAAAGAAAATGTGTTGAATGAATACAAAAACAAAAAAAAAAAAATGAAAACAAATAAAAATGAACATTAAAATGCATTTGCACTTGTTGTTCACAAGTTGCCACAATAATCGCACATACAACAAACTAATCGCACTAAAACACACATGAATACATACATACATACATCTACAAGCAACGCAGTTTCATTAAAATCCATTTATATGCATGTGTGCTGTACTGTGCGTATTTTGTGTTGCATTAAAACGTTGCAAGTTGTTTTTGTCGGCAATCAAGTAAGTTTAAAATTTTCATTTCAATTCATTTCATTTTTCATACAAATGCAAGTGCGTTCTTCGTTTTGTAGTTCTAGCAATTAATTTGCATTTAATTGCGTCTAATCGTTTGTTGCTGCAACCAACCACTCACTGTCATCTAGTCAGTGTTTGTCTGTCAGTTTGTCCGTCAGCCATTTCAGCCATATTATGTTTATTCCAACTCTGTCTATACTAACTGCCTCACGTACCGATCCAGTCCAACTAGACTACTGTTTATATTCATACGGTCATGGAAGACAAAATAAAACAAAAAGAATGAAATAAACTCTTAAAAGCTTTTTTTTCACAGTAGAAATAATGTTAATAAGGCGGCACATTTGATGATGCATTCTCAGTTTTCAGCATTATTAACAACAACAGCAGCAGCAAGAAGATCATCATCGTCAACAGCTTTATGCTCACGATCGTCGTTACGCTCATAAGTTGCTGTCAAAGCAGTGACACCAGTTCTCAGTTTAAAAATAAGCTAAAATATGCTAAAGCTTATTTTAAAATACCAAAAAAAAGATGTGCTAATTTAATTAATTTATAATAATAATAATAATAAAAGGAGTCTAACCTTAAAGATAAACTGAGTTATATATTTTTTTAAGTAATTTTCATAATTTTTTTTACTGTATCAGGCCTTAATTAAGTTTTCTGTAATTTGAAAACGCTTTATTCCACATCTTATATAAAGAATAGAATTCATGGTATTTAAAATCATTATGTTTCTTATTTTATTATACCATACATCAGCATAGTATGGAGAGTATATTGGCTGTGTTCTGATGTTTGTAAGGTGCACTTTCAAAAATTCCTTTAACGGGCATAACTCTCTTAAAACTAATAAACTAACAATATTCAATACAAATAACTTTCATATATATAAAAATCGTGATACCTTATTTTATAAAGATTGCTCCATAAATAGTCATTGCACCCATATAAAGCTAAATTTCCAAAATCACTTCAACGACTATAAATCTCTTAAAAATATTGGTATCCAAATACAATGAAGAACAAGAAATCGTGGCAAATAATTTAATAACGATTGGTCGATAATTAGTCATAGCTCCCATATAAGAACCACTTCTGAAAATCACTTTTACTACATATATTTATATTCTCAGAAGTCATGCTACAATTTTTTTAATAATCGATGCATAATAGATCCCATATAAAGCCCATATCTAAAAAACTGTTATTGCACATATACTGGGTGTAGGATATTATTTACTCGACTATACTTTCTTAATTGGTTTTTATAGAATTAATTCCACTTTCGAAGTTCTTTCAACAGAAAATAAATTTGTATTTTTAAAATTTTAAAACGCTAAAATATGCTAAACATATTATTAAAAATGCTAAAGAAAATGCTAAATGTAACATTTTGCAGCTAAATCAAAATAATATAAGCTAAATTCAGCCGCATAAATGCTAAAATGGTCACACTGTGTCTAAGCATTTTTCTAGAGAAAATTAGTTTGACATCCTTCACTATCGGGTAATTATCACACTCTATTAAAAATATTTTAAAATACTTTGAAAGTTTGGCAAAACGAAAAATATAATTTTCATATTCGTAGAAATTTTTCCATTTCGAGCGGTGGATCAAATTAACACTAATAGTGTCATAATTTGATTTAAATATAGGTAGTACATCGCTGTAGTCTTCATTACCAACACTTTCCACTACAAAAAAGCCTAATATACATACATTAAATACTTGTTTAATATTTGTATGTTCATGGTGCAAAACTTACATTTTATGAAAAAATAGTGACTGTCTTTCTAACATTTCTGTTTAAATTTAACAAACCTCAATTAAGTAAATTGTAAATTATTTATTTAATGGCAAATAAAAAACACACACATGCAAAATTCCTCCAAAAACAAACTAATATTTTACGGTTAAATGATAAATGATAGAAAATAATGTATCAATTTTTATGGCATCAAATGACTAATAATTTCGAAACGAAAACAACAATTTCCAATAAATGTCTTCCGAATGAGAAAAGGAAAATAAAAAAACCTTGAATCAGACACAAACATTATTTCTAAACGGATGTGCATCATTAATCTTGAAGTAAAATACACTTCAAATATAGTTTTATTAAAACATTTTCAATTGAAATTTCAATACACTTAATAAATTGTGAGATTCCAGATCATTTGGGGCAACGGAGGGAGACAATTACTTAGAATATTTGTTACAACTGAACTTAAACTTAACTTATAAAGTCTGACAGATAGCTGTCCAGTTTGTTCAGGTCCATTTGATTTTTTCGCTTTGTGTTGCCTGTTAAGGAATAACAAGTAAGAGTTTATATTCGGCTGTGCCGAATCTTATATACATACATATGTCCCAATTTACACGAAGCAATTTTTATTGAAAAAATGTATACAATTTTTTCCTTCAAATTTCTTTTCGCTCGAATTAGTGTGCCTTTTGCAAAGTCTTGAGATCATAGATGATCTTTTAGTTTATAAGGTCTCTAATAAACCTAACAATTGGTTGGTCCAGTTCCAAATTCTATATATATATAGCTGATTATATAGTTGCAGATTCCAAATTGTTGAAAACTCCTTCTATAGTCAGAGAGGTCACTTCTGTCAAATTACGAATTCAAGTAATGTCTGTATGTATTCCACCAGCGAGTGAAGTGATGTCTCAACTGACCTTCAAATATTATAATCATGTTGCGAGGTAGTTGAAATTTTGAATTCTTCTCTTCAAAGTCTTTAACGATGATAAAATTACGGATAAAATATCATTTGACGATTTCCTTCCTTCGGAATTAATGTTAGGAAAATCCGGTTTTAAAAGACGGAGTGACCAGATCTATATTGTTCTCCAAATAAGCCAGTTATGCCATCCGAGTAGACTTTTTAAATTGAGATCAAAACTAAAACAGAATGAGAATTAAAACAAATAATTTAAAAAAAATTACTTTTGGTGAAGTCTAAAGCTAGATTTAAACGATTGAAATTTTCTTCAAAATTGCTCTTCAAAATGCTTCAAACTCGTGTAAACAGCAAACATTTTTCAAAATTTATTTATTTAATAGCTATTAAATAAATATTTAATTTAATTTAATTTAAATATTTAATTTCTTTAATTAAATAAATTTATTTTAAAGAAGTTTTGCTATTTACACGAGTTTGAAGCATTTTGAAGAAAATTTCAATCGTGTAAATCTAGCTTAAGTTATTTATTCCAATTGCTTTTTAAAGGGGAAATAGTCTGATACATAATTGACTATTTCCATTTTAATCATGTGCTTCGAATATTTTTTTATTTAATTTTTAAACTATCTACTGAATCCTTCCATTTCTCCCTGTGTTTAATCAAACTTAAGCTGCATATTAAATTCTAACTGCATTATTGTTGCTTAATTTTTTTCCACTTCATTTCTTCATCAACATCCTGGTGTTTATCTCACTTGCAATTTATGTTTGTATTTTGGCCAGTTTTTTAGTTTGACAAATCACTTTTCAATTTCTTGCAGAAACTTTATTGTGTTCTTATGAAAAACTTTTGTTTGGTCATGAAGTTTATCAAACATTTCTCAATTTGTTGTTTCGTTCAGTTGTTTTGGCATCATCATATTTTTGTTTTTGTTAATAAACTTTCCGCTGACATTGATCATAATTTATAAATTTATTTTTCAATTTAACATTTTGGCTAATGGTCTGCCGTGTGGGTGGCAAACTCGTTTTCAAAATTGAATGTGAGAAGAGGATTTTTGCTGCAGTAAAATGTTATTGAAAAGTAAAACAAAAGAAGCCAAAGAAATAACTTTAATAATATGCCAATACATAATATATGCCATTTTTTATTTTAAAAATTGTTTAATTGCTGCTGGCATTTTGCCTTGTTAAGCTTATAAATTGAATAATTGCACTAACAACTACAAATCAAATAGAAATTAAAAGCAAAAAATGTTAAATACACAACAAGACACCACTATTAAGAAACTACAAAAAAGCAAATATTGCATTTCAAATGGGAATTTTTGCAGAGTATTTTCTTAAGTATAGACCAAAAAAAAAAACAGAAAACTTAAAAGCTGTTAACGCCTAATAAATCACTTGAACAAAAACCAAAAAAAAAAACCCAATGCTTCAATTAAAACAATTCTTCTAACGAATGCACTCAAACACTTTGTTGCACTAACTGAATTTGTCTGTATTACTAGTTGTTTGGCTGGCGGACTGAGTGACTGAATGACTAAAACCATAAATAGTATTTTCTCTGCAATAATTTTAGTTTTGTTTTTAATTTTTCAGTTGAGTTTTCTTTCATTTAATTTCAATTTCTTGCAGATAATTTCCGTATTAAATAATTTGTGTTTGAAATGGATTTAAGCCAAAATACTTTTGCATTTGTGACCAGCAGTGTGTGTAGTTGTGTATCTGTGTTTGTTTATACCAATTAGTAAAATTGTTTGTATGTCAGCAAGTTAAATGGCAAATAAATGAAAGAAACTGCCAATTTATACAAGACATAATTTCGAAAAAATTGAAGAAAAACAAAAACGCTCACAAAACAAAGACCCATAAAGAAAGAAATTGCAACTCAAATTTTATACAGTGGTCCGAATGCTTAAAATGTTTAACACTAAAGGAGAAAAGGAGTTCAAGACCGAACAGGAGCTAAACTAAAACTGAACTGGAATTGAAATAGAACTGAACTAGAACATAACTAGAACAGAATTAGAACTGAACTAGAACTGAACTAGAAATTAACTAGAACTGAAGGGCACTAGAACAGAACTAGAACAGAAGTAGAACTGAACTAGAACTGAAAAGCACTAGAACAGAATTAGAACAGAACTAGAACTGAACTAGAACTGAACTAGAACTGAAGGGCACTAGAACAGAATTAGAACAGAACTAGAACTGAACTAGAACTGAACTAGAACTGAACTAGAACAGAACTAGAACTGAAGAGCACTAAAACAGAACTTGACCAGAAGAGAACTAGAACTGAACTAGAACAGAACCAGAACTGAACTACAACTTAACTCGTAATGAACTAGAACTAAATTAGCACAGAACTAGAACTGAAGAGCACTAGAACAGAACTAGAACAGAACTTGACCAGAAGAGAACTAGAACTGAACTAGAACAGAACCAGAACTGAACTACAACTTAACTCGTACTGATCTAGAACTAACTAAACTAAAACTAAACTAGAAGATTATTGGTCGTTCAAATCACTGTCCCCCGTATTTCATTAAAATAGCCCTCACATGTTCTATGTCATGTACATGTGTGACGGCATGTGCTCAGATAATTGTAAAATTTCAGCAGGAAAGGGTGGTGTTTAATTTGATTCATTTGTGAAAGAATGCTTTTTTTGTTTTGTTCGTTTTATTTCTCGCTTTAATGACATATCAAAGCGGTTTAATTTAAAGAGATTTTAAATTCTTTACTAATTGCTAAATCATATTTTATATAAACGAGCCAATTCACACATACACATATGTATGGAAATGAGGCACAGGAACAGCTTCTGGTGATTACAACCAACATTCTCTATTTGAGTGTGAATGGGTTTGGGATTTGTTGTTAAATTGTTTAAATGGTATGTGGTGGCAATTATTTAATAGTACCAGTACTACCTATACAGCTCATTGCATTTTGAAATGCTTCAAGTGTGATGTTGTTGATCTGAATGTGAATGTGGATGCCTCTGTTTGCTACTGATGATGATTATTTGCTGTTGTCGCCAGCAATTAAAAATAAACTTAAAATAAATAAAATTTTCTTTTCTTTTAAATATCAAGTGAGAAAAAACTACTTATAATTAAATTAAATTGAAGATAAAAAACTTCTTGCTAAAATTATTTTTCGTTAAAGAAAGAAACATCAACAAAATCGTTTTAATTTCAAATTCTGTTGAAACTATGTTGTACAAATGAGTTAATGCTGTTTATTGCAGCAGCTTTATATGTGCAACTATTTATACTTTGACATTGGAAATATGAATCAGGAATCCAAAAAGAAAAAAAAAATTTTGAAAGAAAAAATCACTACACAAAATATTAAGGAAGAGAGAGAGAAGAATAAAAAACGATATTAAGCAAGAAAAAGATTTGTGTTGTTTAAAGTGATTTATGTGGCATGGTGCAATATGATGTTCTTACACCGCCACCACCACTACCAGCCAAGCTGCCGTCTTCTACTATGAAGAGTCGAAGTGTCTTCCAAAGAAGCAAACTACAACAATAGTACTTAAAAGACGTATGTAATAATAAATCTACTTAAGTGTTTTTTGTTTTTGTTATTTACTTTTTCAGATGTTGTTTTTTACGGCACCGAAATGCCATTTTTAATATACAGCTTATAAATATTTTCTGATTTTTTTAACTAAAAAAAATGTTTAGAGTATGAGAGAACCCCAACACCATCATCTTCGTCATCATCATTGCGATCGTCAACAGCAGCATTATTGGCAGTTTCTTGTCTTAGCAGAAGCCTCCAATAAAACATGTGTATGCTTAAAATTGGAGTGGTGTTATAAAACTAATGGCTGAAAGTTTACAGATAGAAATATTTCAAATATTTTTCCGCTACAGGCGGTAGAAAGAAAAGATTTACTATGCATTTTGAATGCAGGATTCAAAACTAAAACAGAACTAGAACAGAATATGAACAGAACTAGAACTAAAGCAGAACTAGATCAGAACTAAAAGAGAAATAGAACAGAATAAGAACAGAACTAGACCGGAACTAGAACAGAATTAGAACAGAATAAGAACAGAACTAGAACTAAAGCAGAGCTAGAACAAAACTTGAACAGAATTAGAACAAAACTAGAACAGAACTAGAGCAAAGCTAGATCAGAACTAAAGCAATCCTAGAACAGAAATAAAACAGAACTATAACAGCACTGGAACAAAACCAGAACAGAACTAGAACAGAACTAAAATCAGAGCTAGAACTAGAGCAGAGCTAGACCTGAACTAGAACAAACCTAGAACAGAATTAGAATAAAACTAGAACAGAGCTAGATCAGAACTAAAGCAAACCTAGAACAGAATTAAAACAGCATAAGAACAGAGATAGATCATAACTAGAACAAAACTAGAACAGAACTAGTTCAGAATTAGAAACAAAACTAGAACAGAATTAAAATAGAATTAGAACAGAACTATTATAGAGCTAGAACAGCACTGGAACAAAACTAGAACAGAATAAGAGCAGAATTAGAACAGAACTAGTTCAGAATTAGAACAAAACTAGAACAGAACTAGAGCAGAGCTAGATCAGAACTAGAACAGAACTAGTTCAGAACTAGAAATAAAACTAGAACAGAATTAAAATAGAATTAGAACAGAACTAGAATATAGCTAGAACAGCACTGGAACAAAACTAGAACAGAATAAGAGCAGAATTAGAACAGAACTAAAAGCAGAGCTAGATCTGAACTGGAACAAACCTAGAACAGAACTAAACAAGAACCGAACTAGAGCTGGAAAAAAGAACTAAAACTTTCTTAATATGAATGTAGTGTTCATTACAGTCGTTGTTGTTCTTAAAAGTTTCATTTTAAATTTTAAAATACAAGTGTTTTGTTTTAGTATTTAAAGTATTTTTAAAAATTTTATGATACAACGAGCACAAGTACGATTGTGATGGGTGCGTGCAGCAACCATCGTCATCATCATGATCATCTTGGTCCGTATTGTTAGCATGGGTGGTAAAATGTTGCCGCAGTTGATGGGGCTCATTAATAATTTTTCTTTTAGTTGTAGAACATATTTTTTTCACTTATTCAAAGATATTTTTATTGACTCGTAAATGATTTTATGTCAAACGACAAATTAGCAATATGTTAAATTAAAAGAAATAAATTTGAAGATAAAAAACTGCCAGCTGAAAATGAAAATGAAATAAATTAAGCAAAACTAAAATTAATATAGAATTTACTAAGATTGTGTTATTTTTTAGATTGAATTCCGAGATTTTAAAATATATTCTAGAATTCAGTTTTTCTAAACAAAGTTTTTAGTTCGGTCTACATAGAAACAAGTGACTTTATTATGTTTCAACAATTTTTTAGTGAGCTCAACCAAATATACCTTATGGCTGCTTTAAAATTAAATATTTCCACTGCATATTAATTGAATATCTTTATGACAAAATTTCTTAATTTTATTTTGTAATTAATCAATCAATAATAGTTTGGCTTGTTATTTTCTCAAGCTGGGAGTATTGTTTTTGTTTTGCTAACATTCTTTAAAACGTTTTAATTAATTAAAAATTGTTTTGTTTTTTTTTTCTTTTGTCTTGTTTAGATTTTCTGTGTGGCTTCTGTTTTTTTGGAGGTAGGTAAGTGGCGCGTCAATTTAATGACTTTTTCTTAATGTGTCTTTTGTTTTATTTAATTTTATAATTTTTTTGAATACTCTTTAATGCCTTAACATTTTAAGAGACATTAATCCATAACCTAAGCACGTCCGCAACAAAATCAATAAAATTTTTGATTATTACACACTTTTTAATATTAATACTTTACTTGATTGTTTTTTTTTTGATCTTTTACTTGTTATTAAATTGTAATGATAGCGAGACCTACCGCGTTGCAAGCTGCTACACAGTGTTATTAAATATTGAAAAGTAATAAAATAAAAAATATTTAAATTAATATTAATTGTGTATGTATAAGTACATAATTACATATAATATGTGTTCAAAGAGAGTTGTACGGAACAGTGTCGCCAAGCTTGGGTTTGGAAATGTAACAGAACTTGATATGTAAGTAATTGAAGTCTTTCAGGATAAGGATGTACATATTTTTAATTTTTTACGACTTTGATTTCAGAACAAACATTTATTTTTAGCGTGACTATATCAAATATTTTTAAAATTCCCATTGATATGATTTAATAAAAAACGGGTTTTCTTAAAAAAACGGTTTTAGTTAAAAAAAAAGTTTTAGTAACATAAAACAACACCTTTTTAGTAATAAAAATGGTTTCAGTAAAGAAACGGTTCTTGTAAAAAAAATCGGTTTTAGTAAAAAAAACGTTTTAAAAAAACGATTTTAGTAACAAACGGGTTTATTATAATAAGGGTTTTCGTAACATAAACGGTTTTAGTAACAAAAACGATTTAGTAAAAAAATGATTTTGGTAAGAAACGGATTTGTAAAAAGACGGTTTTAGTAACAAAAACAGTTTCAATAAAAAAAACGATTTTAGTAAAAAATAATTTTAGTAAAAAACAATGTTTTAGTAACAAAAACGATTCTCGTAACAAAACGATTTCAGTAAAAAAAAACGATTTTAGTAAAAAATGGTTTTAGAAATACAAACGGTTTGAATGACATAAACGATTTTAGTAACAAAAACGGTTTTAGTAAATAGTACCCGTTTTATTAACAAAAACAGTTTTAGTAACAAAAATGCTTAAGTAACAAAAACTATTTCAGTAAAAACAACGATTTTTTGGTAAAAAAAACTGTTTTAGTAACAAAAACAATTTTAGTAAAAAAAAGCGATTCAGTAAAAACGATTTTAGTAAGAAATGGCTTTACAAAAAAAAACTGTTTTAGTAACAAAAACGATTTTGGTAACACAAACGGTTTGAATAACAGAAACGATTTTAATAACAGAAAAGATTTTAATAACAAAAACGGTTTTAATAAAAAATGGTTTCAGTAAAGAGTACCCGTTTTATTAACAACAACGGGTTTAGTAACAAAAACGATTTAGTAAAAAAAAAATATTTTAGTAGTAAAAAAACTGTTTTATGTAGTAACAAAAACGATTTTGGTAACAAAATTATTAAAAAACAAATATTTAATTTTAGTAAAAAAAAAACGATTTTAGTAAGAAACGGGTTTATTATAATAAGGGTTTTCGTAACATAAACGGTTTTAGTAACAAAATGATTTTGATAAGAAACGGATTTGCAAAAAGACGGTTTTAGTAACAAAAACAGTTTAAGTAAAAAACGATTTCAGTAAAAAAAAAAACGATTTTAGTAAAAAATAATTTTAGTAAAAAACAATGTTTTAGTAACAAAAACGATTCTCGTAACAAAACGATTTCAGTAAAAAAAAGAACGATTTTAGTAAAAAATGGTTTTAGAAATAAAAACGGTTTGAATGACATAAACGATTTTAGTAACAAAAACGGTTTTAGTAAATAGTACCCGTTTTATTAACAAAAACAATTTTAGTAACAAAAACGGCTTAAGTAACAAAAACTATTTCAGTAAAAACAACGATTTTTTGGTAAAAAAAGCTGTTTTAGTAAAAAAAAGCGATTCAGTAAGAACGATTTTAGTAAGAAATGGCTTTAGAAAAAAAAACTGTTTTAGTAACAAAAACGATTTTGGTAACACAAACGGTTTTAATAAAAAATGGTTTCAGTAAAGAGTACCCGTTTTATTAACAACAACGGGTTTAGTAACAAAAACGATTTAGTAAAAAAAAATATTTTAGTAGTAAAAAAACTGTTTTATGTAGTAACAAAAACGATTTTGGTAACAAAATTATTAAAAAACAAATATTTAATTTTAGTAAAAAAAAAAACGATTTTAGTAAGAAACGGTTTTAGTTAAAGCGGGTTTAGTAACAACAATGGTTTGAGTGACTTTTAACAGTTTTATTTGAAAAAGAAATGGTTTTAGTAAAAAACGTTAAAGCAAAAAAAGTAAAAACTGATTATTTATTGTAAACGATTGTTAATGAAAATTTTTAAGAAAAACGGTTTTAGTATGGCGAAACAACAGTTTTTATTGAAACTGTTTTAGTGGAAACGATTATTACATATTGAAAACTGTTTTAGCAAAAAATTAATGAGTAAAAAACGATTTTTGTGTAAAAAACGGGTTTTTAGTGTAATAGAGGGTTTAAGTAAAAAATAGGTATTAAAAAAGTTTTGAGTAAAAATTATTTGTAGAAAAAACTGTTTTAATTTGAATTTTTTAAAATTTAAAAAAAAATATTTTATTTAGGACAGATAGTCACAAAAATGTTTAGTTTTATTTTATTTTATTAGATGCTGCTTGATCTTACAAAACACTTGTAAGAGTAAAAAACTTTAACCAAATTCGAGCTAAAAAAAAGTATTGCGCATGTTCATGTTTAAATTGTCCATCCAGGTCTGAAACTGTTAGATCGTATTATCATTTAAAAGAAATCCAAAATGTCGATACAATATGTAACAAGTGACGTACCTATGAATATCTGTGAAGTTTGAATTCTTACTTCAGAACTTTTAAATTAAGCAGTTTTGTACTCTAATTATAAGTTAATTTTTATTTCTTACTTTGCAATCATTTTTGTTTTTTTTTATACATACATATCTACATATGTATATTGTACAAAACTTAAAACCTCCCGATTATTAATGGCAGTCACTGTTAATAAAATCATGTGTCGAGGCAGTGCTACTTTTTCATACCGAGTCAATTAAAAATAGACATGATCTGTAAATAAAGCTTCTCTAAATAAGTCTGCAGCATGTTTAAGCAACTTTTTAAGCATAAATCTTTTTTTTTTAGCTCGACTCAATGAAGAAATCAATGCCAGATATGTATATAAATAGAACAGAAAATAGTTGGAAATAAAATAAACTAAATAATTAACAACTGATTGAGAATTCTTAGCACGGTGTTAACAGTTGCCAAGCAGGCCAAAAGAAAAAAGAAACTAATGTCACAAGACTTATTTCTTTTTTGAATTTTTAAAGCATTTAGTAAAAATATGAACCAAATAGATACAACGATCAATATATCTTAAGTAGTTATTCGAAAATATATTTCACTCTCTAATTACTTCATTGTGGAATGAGATCATGTTAATCATGTTGAAGATGAATACATCATAAACCAAGTACATACCGGAATTTGTCAAGTCTTTAAACAGTAAATGCCGGTGTATGTTAAATGGTTGTTTAAAAATTTCCTTTTATTTTTGTTAAACAATTTCAAAATGTTACAATAAATGTAAACAGTCGTTGTTAACGTGTGTGCGATGAAATGAGATGTTGTATGAGTAAATATGACCATATTTGCATATGAGGCGCCTTCAGCATGTAACATTTAACGAGTACATTTGTAACTACTTGCTACATGTAAACTAACTATGTAACTACATTCAACAAATATTATTATACATACATATGTATGTACTCGTATATACTTATGTACTTACGTTAATAACAAGCAAACAAACAAACAAACAAATAAACGAATGTATAAATAAAATACATTTGTAAGTAAATAAATAATAAAAAGTATAAATATAAACAACAACTAAGTATGTTTGTATTTAAATGGGTTTTATTTTACAACTATTTGTAAAGCTTAGCGCCATCACTTAGCACTTCTTTTATAGTTTCGATTCTTTTGGCCAGAGTTTGTTTCTGTTTTTGTTGTTTTCTTCTCGTTTTAACGTTTTTGTTTTTTTTTTTTTTTGCTTTGTTGTTTCTCATAATGATTAAATACTTCAAGTAAATAAAAGTGTGTTGTGAGTTTGTATCTTATACGAGTATATTCTCATTCAAACCCTTTTTTCTTCGCTTAACTACTTGAGGTCAGTTTAGTTTTGATGAGTGTTTGTTTAGGTCCACTTTTGTTACTCATTTCTTTGTTAAATGTTAAATCATTATTTCTGGAATATGGTGGACGTGTAAGCCACCAATGCTAAGATTCATCTGCATCTTCTGAAAATTTAAAATACTGTTAAATCATTTTTTTTATGCTGTCGCGGCTGCCATTAAGTAGATGTCATTATATTTGAGTTACATTGTGTTGTAGTTATTAAGAACTTATTTAAATGTATTTGTAGTTAAATTCTCACTTATTTATCACATCACAAGCTGTTGTTTTTTCCAATTAATCTTTAAGAAAACTTATTGTTTTAAAGCTTTGTGTTTATTATAAAACTAAAGGGTGTCCCAAAAATCCCGACAGATTAGAATTAGTCAGAATTAGCAAACATTTGTGATATAAAGTGTTCCCACACACAGAGAAAGTATGTATATAGTTTTAATTAATTATGTTTATAATGCTTGCGACAATCATAATACGTTAAAATAACTATTCACATGATTGTAGTTTTCAGATTACGATCATCTGTAAACAACAGATAATGATTCATCACCAACATTATTCCAGTTAACATATATGTATGCATGTAATTACTACAATCATATACGAGAGGTGGACATATAATTAGAAACGACTTTTCAGCATATATGTTCATATACATATTTTAAAAATTTTGTTCAACATATTGAAACTAATAACTGGAAATACTAAAGTAACAAATTATAGTTAAGTTAAAAAAAAAATTCACATCATCAATACTATTTTAATGAAAATCAACTTAAACACCAAAAAACGCATTATTAAATTGGTCACATAATTAGAAACTAAAAAAATATTTGCAAAAAACCTTAGTGAGGTTTAAAACAGACTTATCCTTTAGTATTTTGTTGGATAACCCTTGTTTTTGACAACATGCGCCAGTTTTTTTTTAACTCTTAATTAAACGCTGGCATGTTTGCAGAGATATGTTTTTCTAGCTTTGTTGCACCAACTGAAACAATTCATTATTATTTTGTGGATTTTTATCCTTTAGGTCTCTTTTTACAATTGCCCATAAGTTTTCAATTGGATTAAGATCAGGACTTTGGCGTGGCCAGTCAAGAACATCAATATTTTGATCCAAAAGCCAACACTTCACTAACCGTGAAGTGTGTTTTGGGTCATTATCATGCTGGAAAATGTATTGAACAGGTATTTTCTCAGAGCAATACTGTTCCATTACATTTTCCAAAATGTTTTTATATTGATGCTGATCCATTATTCTCTGAACTCGTGTAATTGCACCCACACCACGCCAAGAAAAGGCACCCCACCATAATAGACCCGCCACCGTGTTTCACTCTTTTAACAGTGTACCTGGGGTCTAAGGCTTTATTTGGAGGACGTCTAACAACGAGTTTCCATCAGATTGGAACAATACAATCCGGAGAACTCTATTACATGATATTCTTTTTTGAGACATGATATTCTTTTTTGAGACATAAGGTTTTTTTGTGCAATGCACCCTCGAAGTCCTGACTCATTTAAGTGTCTTCTTATTGTCCGTGTGGATATTTCTGCGCTTATTTGCTGTTTAATTTCAGCCTTTATTTCGCGCCAAGATAAAACTGGATATTTTATTGGCTCTACAAATAACGCTATTTTCTGCTCAAGTGGTGTTTCGTGTCCTAGGTTTCCTAGCTGGGGTTGCAAGTTCCTTTGTATGTTTGTATAAGTGAATTGCACCAAATACCATTTTTTGAGCAAGAAAACTTTCGTGCAATAGCCGACATTGAAAGTTTTTTATTTTGGTAACACTGCACAATTAACCGTCTCATTTCTGGAGTACATGACTTGTTTTGCCCATTTTTGAAACTAAACCGTATCAAAATTATTACAAGTTGTTTAACAAATTATACTCACTTTGTTACTAATATTTAGAAAAGTTTAAAAATTTGAGAAAAAATGCACGTTTCTAATGACGTGGCCAGCAAAAAAAAAACACAATTGTGAAAATAATATTTTTATATTTTTTAAATTTAACTTAGAATATCAACAACAATGTTGACTGTTTACTCATTGAATAACGGTAAAAACAATTTACAGTGTAGGTCCTTTAAGAAGCTACACAGCGATCTTTTAATATCAAAGCATCGTTTCTAATTATATGGCCAACACTGTACATAAATAAACAAACAAAAGTGTGTATCAATAATATTTAAAAAAAAGTGAAAGAAAATTGTAGAACTAAATTGAAGAAAATAATAAATGAATATCGACATTTCAATTAATGAATCCTGCGTCATAGAGTGCTGCTAAAAGCCAATTGAATTTAATTTTCCTATTCAGTGGGCTCTGAAAACGACAAAAAATCAATGCTGAAACGAAAATCCTACCGCTAAAAGGTAGAATCCGTGTGGCACGAAGAAGTTTATAGGATTAAGGGCCGCAGATTCCACACAGTTAAATATAATCTCTTACACAAACTTTGCGGCGTTTTCTTTTTTTTATTTTGTCTTCATCTACACGACAATATTTAACATTTTTATACACACACACAATTCTGCCAATGCCTGACAATGAATTTGACAATTTTTGACATACAAAGATTTGACAACCGTTAGAACTGACAATTTCTGTTGACAGATAAATTTATTGTGTGACAATTGTGTGCCAATTAAATTGTATGGTTTTTTTGCAGTCTTCTGAATTGACAATTTACTTTTTGCTAACAATTTTGCAATGTCAGGACATTGCTAGCTCATTGCCAGGGGTTATTTTGTACTTCGTTTCGAAAATCGTTCGAATTTGTGAACTATATACATATATATATTTCGTAAATGTTTGCTTTCGAATCGAAATAAACAATAACCTTCCAGATTTGACAACATTGAATGGCCTGACAACCGTCTGCACATACTATAGTAGCTTAAGAATCTAGAGACTAATTGTCGCATTCGCAATCAAGTAAAAACTCACTAGTTATCAAAACACAACAAATATATATATTTCCACAGTTTTTATTCGTTCCCGTTCTAAAAAGAACTAAAAGTCTCACATTGAAATAAGTATTGGTTGGCTCTTAAACGAATGCGACATTTAATCTCCTTAAGTTGATGTGATTACGCTTGACTAGGAACTAGTTTAGCAAAAGTTCTCCACAAAACTTAAGCAGTAATAAAAACACTTTATTTATTTTTTTTTTAATATTTGGTATTTAAATATTTTATTTGTTGCTTTTTTCACAAAATTTTCTCATTTGTTTTTTGTTAATTTTCCACTTATTAACTAAGAAAATAAACTTATTAAATAAAAACAAAAAAATATATGTATGTATTTGATTTAAATAGATTTACTTGAAAATTACATACAATATACAAATTATTTTAAGTATTTATATAGACTTAAATTATTATTATTATTATTAAAAATGTCTCTATAATATATAATACAATATTAAATAAATCTATACTTTGTTGTGGTTTGTTTTCTTGTATTTTATAACTAAAATTTACATATATATTTATACAAACAATAAAGTGGAAGCAGAAAAAAAAACCAAAATTAAAATAATAAAAAAAAATATTTTGAAAAATAATACTTGTTTTATCAGATGCTCTTAGATTTTAATAATTAAAGAAAATAAATTAAGTTTTGAATACAATATAAATATTTACAAACATAACTTGAGGAATAATTTAAAGGCAGTAAAACAGGTAGTTGAAAGAAAGGGTTTTTTAAATCCTGTTTTACTGTTTTTTTTTTTAAGTTCTATTTACATGTGTTAAGTTTGTTTAGCCCCAATTTACACGAAGCAATTTTGATTGAAAATATTGATAAAATGTTTTCCTTGGAATTTCTTCAGTGTTCACGCAGCACAATTAGGGAGTAGCACCACTTGCAAGTACAATCAAGTGTGCACTCGTCCTATCTTCCTTTCACACGGATATCTAAATTGCTTTGTGTAAATTAGTACTTAAGAGTTTTTTTTTAATTTTTTTTTTACAATAATATCACAATAATAATGTTTATAAATATTTAAAAATAAATTAAATATGTGTTAAAGTGGTAGTAATGGATTTTAAGCAAAAGTTTATTTAGATATTTTTACAGTTATTGCACTATTTTGAGTTTTGTGTGAGGGGAGGAGGGGGGCGAGGGTTTAGTTACAATTTACGGTATCTGACCATTCATGCGCATTTCCAATTCCTCTTCCTCTTTGGTTAGCGGCACCGTGGTATGATTGTACAAACCCTGGGCCATTAATTGCAAGGCCAAAGGATTTTTCGAACCCGAAGATTTCTTAATTTTGGCGCGTTTATTTTGAAACCAAATTTTTATTTGAGCCTCATTCAAACCCAATTCCGAACTCAATTGTTGGCGTCTTCTTTCAGTTAAATAACGATTTTCATTAAATTCACGCTAAAATGAGAAGCAAAGAAGAATGAAAAATTAGTTTCTGTCTAAAATGTTCAACGGTTTAAAATCAATTATTTAAGATGGTTTAAAAACCAGACCATAACGAATTAACGAAACAATTAAACAAACTACAGGCTGTCATCTAACTCTAAAGTAACTAGAAAACTACAAAAAGGAACTGCTATTGTCTTAAAGGCGTTTAGTTGTGGTTTTAAAATTGTTAGCAGGATGTGTTTAAAACACACACACACAAAAATAGAAGCAAAAAGAAAAAGGACACCCTGGGTAGTGTTTAAAATTTTGTCTAAATATTTTGAAAATATGACAAAGGAACAGCAAAATAAGGTTGCTCTCATAAATTTACAATTCGTTATGTTGCTAAAAATTTTGAAACATACATATCTTTTGTAGTTTTGTAAACTGAAGTTTATTTTTTTTAAAGATTTACTTACTTTAAGTCTGACCAATTGTTCACTGGAAAATGCAGTACGTGGTCTTTTCTCATCGGTAGTTTTATCTTTGGGCTGTTTGGGACGTCTATAACGAGGTCCTAAAAATAAAGAATCACATACACAAATTAATAAACATATTTATTACAAAATGATAAAAAAAAAACCAAGATAGAGTGCAATACTCGGCTGTGTCGAATCTTAAAATACCCTTCACCTAAATATAATAAAAAAATAGAAAAACTACACTGGTTATAGGACTAGAATATCATTATTCAGTGTGTTTTATTCAGTTTTAGTGTTAATTTTTTTTTTTTTAATTTAATTTATTGCTTGAAAAGCAATTTGAAGCACAATATAGTTCAAATGTTTTAAAATTTTATTTAATTTGCACCATTTATAATTGATGTAATTACCAATTCTTACAATAATTTACTTTGTTTGTCTGATCTTCATAACAATCTTGAGTGTAATTTAACAATTTAAAACATTTTTCCATATTCAGAACAAGTTAAGAAACAGAGAATAAAGAAGGGTAAGAGTATAAGGTAAGGCTTCTTATGGTTGAATTTGATCTCAATAACTTTGTTTACAAGAGATTGCTGGGTGGTATAGAAGTGGTGGACCAATTAGGAACTGATAGAGTCTAAATCCAGTATCCAATAATGTGATTTCTATGTATAATGCTTGATTATTTTGGTTGAATTTGTTATACTTAAAGGTGAACTTTATTCGGGAGCTATTGCCAATTATTGACTGAGAGCTACAAAATCCAGTAGCATAATTGCTGTATAACCGATATTGATATTATTTCTGGATTAAAATTTCTGATCTGTATAAAAGTTCGATATCGATATTTGCTAGACATTTTTGTGGGTTAAATAGTTTTTTTGGAAAAGATTCTTATATGGCAGCTATGACAAATCATGGGCCATTCTTCTGGAATTTCGGAACAGAGAATTTTAAACATACAAGGATATCTCCGTCGAATTTTAACATAATAATGGTATATTGAAAATTCATATTATATATTATTAGTATTAAAGTAAATTTTTGGAGAGATATAGTTATATGAGAGATAATAGTCCTATAAGGACCGATATTTTCAAAATCCAGCAGTGGCATATTTTTAAATGCTCAATGTAAAATGTGAGATCGGTATCGTTATTTATAAGAGATTGATGAGTATTGAAATGATTTTCGGAATATGGACTAAAATGCACAAAATTCTGTAGAATGAATTTTGTGTATATGCAAATGATCTTTATAAAATTTTGAGTCCGTACCGATATTTTTAAGATAAACATAAAGATAAATTATTATTTTTAGTTGAACTGTTAATTTTTAAAATTTTTGATATTTCTTTAGTCAGGCTCAAGTTCATTAAATTTAATTTTCATAAATTATTTTTACTGAAGGTAGGAATTGTTTACATGTTTCGAGAACAACCACATTCTCTCATCAGAATTCTTTGCGTTCTAACCCTCTGCACCACTGCGGTGCCCGCTAGCCAACAGACAAACATCAATCCTTTAACCAGGGGGCTAATTCTGGCAGTCGTGATCGAAATTGTGTTCGAATCAAAATTTATTTCGACAGTGCAAAATTTTCTAATGATGGTACTCGATACGAATCGAATCGATTCATTGCTTCAGTGTTGTAAAAAACTTAAATAAGTACGTATTACAACACTGAATAAAATAAAAGAAAATGTAAACAAAAAACATATGGTTCTGCAAAAAATAACTCAAGTAAAAGCAAAATTTTTTAAATTTTAAATTAAAAATGGATCCAGTTGTGTTTTTTTACTCATCGTCTTCTAATTCTGACGAGATTGAAAACATTAATGACATAAGGAAACAAATAAGAGACACCTCCGACCCCTTAAGATTGACACACAATGAGTAAGTATAAATAAATACAGATATATGTACATACATACATACATATGTATTAATGTATGTATGTATGTGTTTTTCTAGACTCAAAAGACGTTTTAGGCTCACAAAGCAAGCATAGGTAAAATTTATTTTTGATATTTTTGACCTAAAAGTAATAAAATTATTAATATTATAATATTTTTTAAAGTAAGTAAGAAATTTTTTACTAACATTTTCTTTTATTTCTTCTGTTTATTAAAAAAACATTATTTCGAATGCTTCTTTGCTTACGAGTAAAAACTCGCAAGGTTGCGTTCGAATAATCATTCGTTATCGAATGCCATCATTAGAAATTTCGATACATTTTATTCGCTATCGAATGAAAGAATCTCAAATATTAAAAAATTCGAACGTTCGAATGAAAATTTACTCGCATACGAATGCGAGAGTTAGCCCCCAGTGTTCCCTGGTGGTTCGAAATTTTCTGCAATTATCATTTTTCAATTTCTTATTTATATGATATAAAGATAAATGATTTTTTCAGATGGGGTCCTTATATGGGAGCAAGGCCGACAATCATAAAATTTAGTACAATAACTTATTTATCTATACAAATTATTTGTGTCAAATTTTAACCTGGTAACGACATTTTTACCAGATTTGTACGTATTTAAGTGAATTTTGGAAGTGGACATTTACTAAAATTTTGTTTTGCGATTTCTTTTTGAATTAAACTTATTTTTACTGAATTTTGTATTGATATTCTAATTTTATAGGCATTTATTAATCATTGAGCTATGTTTCGGGAAGATATTTGTATTGAGGCTATGAGAAATCATGGACCTTTTCCACACAGTTTCTGCTTTTATGATAGAAATAACGTGTAGGTACTAAATTTCATGATTATTTAAAAAAAATTGCAAAAAAAAAATGTATAAAAAATATTACAAATTTTTTTTGTGGTTGCCTCACATTTTGGACCATAACTCTGGTTCTACTATATCGATTTTGCAGATTTTGTACAAAATAAAAAAATATTTTCCTGAAAATTTTGTTAAGTTATGCTTTTGGACGTCTAAGTCTCAATCGACTTAGAATTTCATGTGGATCAAGAATAAATATTCTTTGTTGGGTCTCAAATGAATACTAACAGAGTTTCACACCGAATGATAAACGTAATATACCCTCATGCAACACTTGTGGTGGTGGAGGGTATAAAACAAAAACCTAAAAATATTTCTTTCTAACCATCTTTCTCTTGTGTTTTCTACTTGCTTAAAGACATGTTTTAAATATTTAATGAGTTTTGAACAAGCAATAGCTCATATACATTATCAATATAAAAACCTTAACAATGCATATTAATTAATAATAACTAAATGATTATTTTATTAAGAAAATGTAAAAACGTTTATAAAATTAAAAACAACAAAAAAAATTATTGCAATTTTTGCTTGAACAATTAGAAAATTTTATGTTTTCTTAAAAAAGCCGACATCATAGAAAATAAAGACAGCTGTCATTTTATTTATGAATCAAATAAGTATAAAAACTTGATAGTTTTTCTCTATATATTATTTACTTTAACATTGATACCTACCTATATACATACTAGTACCTTCATTGATTCTATGAAATTAAATACATATTCGTACTTAACATTATTTAATAATATACCGCAAGACATGTTAAGAAAACACAGTTTAAAAAGAAACAAAAAACGTTTAATGTAAACAGGTGTTTATTTAAAGGAAAACTGGGCAATTGTAAACGTTTTAATTAAAAAAAAAAGTTTTAACAAAGCTTGTTTAAATAAAAAGCTGTTTTAATGTTATAAATATACGTAAAACTAAGTTGAAATCTTAATCAACTTGTTTTAAATTTTAAAATATTAAGCTTTAAAACGCTTTTTTAAATTAGTAAAGTAGAAAGCTTTTTCGAAAAAGCTTTTCTATAAACTTTAATCTCCTTATTCAAAAACGATTATTAAATTTAACATTGGTTTATTAAGACAGATTTGCATATAAAAATTTGCTTAATAAACGTTTGTTAAATTTAATAATCGTTTTTGTATAAGGAAAGAGGGTAAAGCTTTAATATTTACTTTTTCTAATCAAAAAATTCTGGTACTGAAATTAAAAACAATTCAACACACTTAATTCTAAAAATAAAGCTTTTTTAAAAAAAGCTTTTGAATTTTATGTTATTTGAAAGCTTTTAACATTTTTTTTTGGTTTAAATTAATAAAATAGAATTTGTAAAAATAAAGCTTGATTTGAAAAAGCTTTTCATGGCTTTTAGATTTTTAAAGCTTTAACATTAACTTTTTAATCAAAAAATTCTGGTTCTTAAAATTAAAACAATTTAACACACTTAATTTTAAAAAATAAAGCTTCTTTTAAAACTTTTAAATTTTATGTTCTTTTAAAACTTTTGAATTAATTGTTGGTTTAAAATAAATTAGTAAATACTTTCCAAGAAAATGTAAAAATCTAAATTAAAAAAAAGCTTGTAAAAGTTAATTTATTTTAAAAGCTTTTTAGGTAATTGTTTAGCATTAGCAAGTGTTTTAAAATTACATTTTAAACATATTTAAATACAAACACATTTGGAAAATAAATAGTTTTGCAAAAACGTTTTTAATCTATTATAAAAATAAAACTTTTTTCAAAAGCTGTTTAAAAAGGTGATTAAATTTGAAAAAGTTCTGTTTTATTTCAACTAAAAGATTGTTTTAAATTAGTTAAATTAAATTTCCTTTGATAATTGTAAATAATATCAAGTATTTTTTTAAAACTTATTCCTACACTACATATTTTAAATTCATTTAATTTTGAATTCTTTCATGATATTTCACTTTCATTTATTAATAATCTTTCATTTAATTACTTTTTTTGAAATTTTAATTGTTTCAACAAAAAAAAAACTTAAAGAAATCTTTTTGTTACACCATAAATCTTTCAGTTTCTAACAATTAAAAACCCATTAAAACACATTAAATTGAAATAAAAAGAAAACTACTTAACAAGACCTGCATAATCTATAAAAACTTCTGTCAGCGCGTAGTTATTTAAAAAACAAAACATTTCTTCCCCCAATCCTTTTGTTTTTATATAAGCACGTGTCTGTCTCAACAAAAAATTAAAACAAATTCTTGTATATCCCCCCAGATCCATCAGCACTTGCTTTTTAACATAAAATCTCTTTTTTCAAAATGTGTGTTTTTTTATGACTTTTTGTTTAGTTGTTGTAAGTAGTTCTCGTTTTAATTTTGGTAATATTTTGTCATTTTGTTGAGATTATTTTACATTTGATGTGTGTTTTCTTTGGTACCTTACATGTGTGTGCCTGTGTCCGACCCCTGCATTTAAGTGACATCAAATGACTTTAGCCGGCCAAACATTACACTCATACTTTAGTCTATTATCTTTTTTGTGAGCAGCCCAGCAGTTCATTTGAAAATGTAAGATCTTGTAAGATTTAAAGAATTTGCCGCTGGCTATTTGGGTGACCTTTTTATTCTACATATTCAGCTCTTTTTATATTCTGATGGTTACAATAAGACTAGCGAGAGAAATTTATGGAATCTTGTTGTGTCATATCATATTTCGAAAATGTGATGACCTTCAATATATTTAATGGCTTTTATGATTTGAAATTCAAGGTTAAAGATATAACAAATACCTATAAAATTAGAAATTTTCCAAATTAACATTAACAAACATTTTTTATTATTTAGTTGAGAATCTTTAAAGTGACTGAAGATTTTTACATTTTTATTTTTTTTATATTTTTTTTTTTTAAATCTGTCAATCATAAGAAAAGCTAATTTAAAACTTAATTTTAATTTAAACGTCTTTAACACTTTTTTTTTTAATTAAATTAATTTTGCATAACTTTGAAAAACTCTTGCTAATCTCTGCAAACTAGGTTTTTGTATAAAACTGTTTTTGTACAAATTATAGAAACTTACCCGAACTTGGTCGATCACTGTAGCGCGTGCAGAACACCCAGGCAGGCCACATTTCATTTTTGCCTGTTTCCGAGTTGGTAGTCGAGCCCGTCTCCGACTTGGTATCATCGGAACTTTCCATGCCCGAATCGCGGCTAATGGCCGACGGTGGTGGTATGGGTTGAGGGCTGGCATTTTTACGGCTGGTGGGTGAGGAATTCAAAGAAGAATTCGAGGATGAAGCACAGGATGAGCCAGACGATGAGGAGGAGGCGCAGGAGTTGTTAGGTAGCGAAGGAGGAGGTGACGATATACTGGCCACCGAAGAGCAGGAAGGAGTGAGGGCCGCCGGCGGCGTTGTCTGGCCTATTTGTGACACTGTTTTGCACAAAGAGCCCAAGGCTGAGGTGGAGGAGGAGCTGGACAGAGGCGGTGAGGTGAGCAAAGGTTCCAACGATTTTGTTTGCACATTGTTGTGATGTTGCAGATGCTGAGGTTGTGTTTGCTGTTGGGCCTGTGGTCCGGCTAAAATGCCTGTTCTACGCATACGACTTTGTAGGATTTCCTCGTGTATTCTGGGATAGGCCGCCGGATTAAAACAGTTTAAAATATTAGCTCTTTCCAACATCATGGCGGCCGTGGCGGCTGCTGCAGCGGCCTGTTGTTGCCGGCTCAACTCCAGTAAATCCACTCGCGTGAAAGCTGAGGGTGTGGCGGTGGCCGCTCTACTTTCATGAAAGGGGCGAAATACGCTGGCGGCATGTTGGGCATTTGTGTAATTATTAAGCTTGCTTTGCTCCTCTTCTTTAGTTTGTAGCTGTTGTTGGCCTATGCGATCACTTAAGATATTCGATATGCTAAAGGCTAAGGTGGGTTTGCTGGACTGTTGATGGGCCGGCGGAGGTGTGCGATGTATTTCATGTTCATCCTCGTCCACATCAACATCAATATCAGCCTCATCTTCATCTTCGGTGACTTGGCTGCCATGCAAGACCGACTGTTCATGATCACCATTGAAACTGTCGCCCATTATTGAGTCACTTTCTTCTTCTTTTATGGTCATGGTGGAGGAAGTAGAATGACCACCAGGCGATATACTTAAGCGGGCCTGGGCTGTTAAATCATAGCCGGGATGTTGAAAAACTCCAGCAGCCAATTGCTGCTGATGTAACTGTTGCAGATGATGTAGTTGCTGCAAATGTTGCAGCTGTTGTTGTTGATATAAAGAGGCCACGGTATGGGGCAACATGTTGTTGGCGGCAGGAACTGTGCTATCTGTTTGGCTTAAACTCATATCCAAAAGGGCCGTAGCCGTAGTAGGGGAGGCGAGAAAATGTGCTTGATTTAGGGGGGTTTGAGGTAAGCCTGCTGGTGGTGTCGGAGCTGTTTGGGGGCTACAACGATCCTCTAAGGCCATGGGTGGTGTGGTGGTTCTCAATAAATTTTATTATTTTGTTTTTGGGTAAATCATAAAATTTAATTAAAACACTTTCAATTTAACACTTTATTTATTACATTCAATTTTATTTTCCTTGTTATTGTTGAATATTGGTTTACTTTAATTTTTTTTTGTTTCAAAATTTACGTTAAATTATTATTCTTCTTATTTTCTCTTAAGTTTTATTTGTAAATTTTTACGGTGTTTCTTTTTTTGTTTTTCTCTTTTGTTTAACACACACGTCCGTTCACGTTGAAGTCAACGAGTAAATTAACTAATCACAGTTGTTTAACGTCTTTACCAAGTGGAGCAGCAAACCAAATCCATACAAACAAACAATGTTGTTTTTGTTCTTCTTCTCATACACTTTGTTTTTGCCTGACACTGTCTCTCTTTTGAGTGCTAGTTCATATAAGCCAGACAAGAAGAGTAGGTTGTTGTTATTGTTAATTGAGGAAAAGAGAAGTCTATAGTTTTGTTTTATCTGCCACAGTTTTCTTAACTTTTTTTTTGTATCTTTTATTTTGTATCTTTAAGATATTTTTTTGACGTTTTGTTTTTGATTTCTTATTGAAACACAAAAAAATTTAATAATTTTTTTCTTGATAAAAAAAAATTAAAAATTTTTATTTTTTATTTTTGTTAAATTTATTGTCGGTTTCTTTTTATAGTTTAAAGAACGTTTTGGAAAATTTTTAGTCCGCTTATTAGAGCTAGTTGTGTGTGACACTTATAGATGTCACCTGTAATCTGACAGACGTTTTGCAAACGTTGATGTTGAGCAGCTTAAACAACGACGTCAAATTGAAAAATAATTTTACTGAAAAGGCGCAAGTACACACATTCATGGTGTATAATAGTCGTAAATTTATTACAATAACAAAAATAAACAAACAACCACCACCATGTAAAAACTCTACTTAACGCTCGCACACTACTCTGGCCAAAAAATAAAAACAACAAGAACAACAGCTAAAGAAGGGCTTGTTAAAATACTTTATAACTTTATTAAAACAAAAATGACAGTTCTCTTAACGTTAACGCAGCAGCTACAATAACAAAATCAAACACTAAAATCTTATATTAATATATACAATTGGCTCTTTCTCTCTTATCTCATTAAAACAAACAGAGTGAAAAACCGTTATACAATTAAGAGGAGGAGTTTAGTTCTTTATTTATCTCTAGCTTTACTCTTTGCACTAGAATCACAAGCCAAGAGAGCTGTTATTTTAGAAAGAGTAAATTGTAATTCTTAAGATTTTACAGCAAATTCCCCTTTTTGGCAAATAAAAAAATCACAAGTTTTCTTAATCTTCATGTGTCAGTCAACAACTCAATTATATAAAAGCAATGATTTCTTTTATTTTTGTTGTTCTTGCACACAGAAATTTTCTTTTTCCACAGAGAGAGAGAGAGTGAGAAAGTGCACTGGCTATCTGGCCCTTTTTAACTTGTTTATTTTGTTATGCATATATGTACCTACATAAAAATTGTAATTTATATTTGTTGTAGTTGTTTCTTTTTCATTAGAGCACAACAAAAAGTAAATAATGTTATTGTTACTTTTGTCATTTGTTTGTATCTCATGCTTTTTAAGTTAATTATTTGTGTGTTGTTTTTATAAATAAAAAATAAAGGTGGGGTTTTTCTCTCTCTGTGTATGTGTGCCTGTGTGTGAGTACGTTTGTGTTTAGTTGTCAGTTGATTATGCATAGACCTGTCAAAGCAATCAACAACTACAACAACGATTGTTAAACGAAATAAATAAATGCTGATGATTTTATTTTCATTTCAAATCTCAATTTACTACGTGTTTCTTTTTTCTGGCTGCGTGAAAATTGTTTGATTTTTCACTCGATACTTTTTTATTTTATTTTTTTTTTTTATTTCTGACGTTTTTGTTAACAAAGCTGTCAAATATTTGTTGAGGTGTTTATTTTAAATTGTATTGGAAATTTGTTGTTTAAATTTAATTTGTTTTACTTTGCACATATGTACATAGGTATTTCTATTTTGTTAAATTTATTTTTAACTTTATTTAGAAAATTGATTTAAAAGTAGAAAATGAGACTGAAAATTTGTGAAAATTTAAATAGGTTTTGTTTGCAAATATGGTATTTTGACTAAGATTTATTTAACTACATGTACCTACATTGGTACATAATGTGTTATGTATTATAAATATGTATTTATTAGATTTGATTTTAAATTACAACTTTTTAGGAATATTTTTTTAATAGTCTAAAATTTCTCTAGCAATTACAAATACCTATGATCTGCTTTCATTAATAATGAAATTCTACATACCTACATATGTATATTAACATAGTTATGACAGATTTTGACAAATGTTTCGAAATCTAGGTAGGTATTAAATTTTATCTTAAATTACAACTTTTTTTGGAAGTACCTACCTACCTATTCTGTTAAAATTCCTGAATTTTTTTTAGTAGTTACTAAGCCTACTTAATCCTCTATGTGTTTCAAAGTCAATTGAATAAAAAAAAATCATTATGAAATTTGTGATAATTTGGAATATTTGGAAATTATGTCTTCAGATTTATTTAAATTGTTCTCCAACTAGGAATCATGGCAATGACTTGCAATTTCGCAACAATTTGCTATCAATGACTGCTTAAAACTAGGTAGGTATCTGCATTACTTAAAGTTGTTTAGTAATTTGTTTCAAAGCACTGGATAAGAAATTCCATAAAAATTTGTGATTATTTGGAAAATTTTATAATTTAAAACTTTTTTTTTTTTGTTTTATACAGTGGTGGACATGAGGTTAGCGCACTTTATATACATATGTATGTACCTATGCTGTTTTCAAAAGAATTTTTCTTTTATATGATTATAATTATTAACTGCAATTTTAGTCTATTGTACCCTATGGTGTGGTGTGGATATGTCCCTTTATTTTTTATTACATTCTTTCCTAAGGCCTTCTTCTATCTGTGGTTAATTGCAATTAATAGGCAATTTGTGCTGGACAAAAATTTAGAACGTTACAATTAATTTATAATACAAACTTAAAAAACAAATTTTATTCCATTTAACACGATTTAAAATCTTTTGGGCTTAAATTGTTTTGGTTAAATTTAATTTTTGCGAAATATGTTTGTTTATATCACAAATTTATGGGAATTCCCTTTTTGTGAATACAAGCAAATTTACTGGTCAGAACAACTGTAAATAGCACAAATTTAGGGGAATTCAAATGAACTTGTCATAGGTACATACATTTTTTTTGACATTTTCAGCTAGTCCATATATTTTTTCTTTAGAACTATGTTTGTGTAAAAACACATTGTACCTATATGTGATTTAATATTATAAACCTGATCACTAATTTCAATAGGTTTTAGAGATAAAGAACCAATCACCTATTTTGCATATGATCAATGTCTTTTTTACGCGATTTTTTACATGAGTTTTCCTGAAACCAATTAACGTGTAAAAACAGAATAAGGTGTATGTATTTTGTTAGTTTTTCGCGGTGAGTTTTTAGAAATTAATATTTTATGTAACAAAAGATTAACGTTCATAAAACACTATGTATTTAGACATGGCTAAAGCAAAGTGGTGCACAGAGGAACAGCTTAAGATTATTCACCAGATGAACTCTAGAGGTAGCAGCATGGGAGAGATTGGAAGTATTTTAATTGAGTTTAAGAAGATGAACTACAACGCATTAGACAATATTCCAATTTATGTGGCATATAAAAATCTTACACAGTCTCCAAAACGTAGAAAAACAAGATGAAAAGAGTAGACACTCACTCAGTGGCAGACACACCGCAATTCAAAGAGATCTTTCAACAAAAATCGTTCTTGACGTCTCCTCTGGAACTATAAGCAGAAGACTTAATTAAAATAAATGCATAGTACAGCATAAGACACAGGTTTCAAAAAAGAACTTACAATAGCAGAATTCTCCAAAATGCTTGATACGCAATTCCAAAATTTTTATTCAGTGCTAAATTACTGTCCAGAGTTTTTTTTAGTTGTATTTTGGAAAATAAAACACAAAAATGCTACAAATTGATAAAACAAAAGTGTAGTGGCTTGATCTTAGAGTGACATGTAACATGTTGAAAAAATAAAGGGTTTTTAGAAAATAACGAACCACAAAAAATAATAAAAAATGTATGTATGTATTTACATCCATACTTTAATTGGCAACCAATGCCATGTGTGCTAAACTCGTGTCCACCACTGCATCTTCAAATTTGTTTAAAATTTTTTCTCTAACTAGGAATTTGATGACCTATTAA
The DNA here is from genome assembly GCA_950370525.1 of Bellardia bayeri. Classification (NCBI taxonomy): domain Eukaryota; kingdom Metazoa; phylum Arthropoda; class Insecta; order Diptera; family Calliphoridae; genus Bellardia; species Bellardia bayeri. Next base: position 64,901,254 of record OX493268.1, read on the forward strand.
CACGTATTTATGACCAAACGTTTTTAAAATTAAAATTTGCAACAATTTGTCAAACGAATTCTTAATGGGTACCTCCTAGGTATACATATGTACATAATATTATGTATTAGATTTGCTCTTTAAGGTCTCATTAAGGACAAATAAGAGAATTAAAACCAAAAATAACTACATCAATTCGTTTTCTAATTAAGCAGTGGCAGCGATTCTAATTTCATAAATTTCGGGATTTGAAAAAATAAAAGAAAAAAGAAATTGCCTGCAAAAATGTTGCCCATTTATCGTTGAATTTAATTTTTCAGTTCAATGGTAGTTGTGGGCTTGCTGGCATAGACATTTGCCCGCAAGTAAATCCATAAAAAATATATTTAATGGTTTTGTATCTCACGATATAAGGGGGTCAATTATGACTACTGAAACTGAAGAGTAGTCGACTGTGGAAATGTCTGATAGTGTAGTTGATTTATTTGTTAAAACCACATCAATATTATACAATTTAGAAAGAAGGAATTTTGTTATCAAGTCGCTATATCGAGCACCGCTTGCACGGCTCAGTTGCGAAGAAGTATGGTTCAATGAAGGCTCCAGCCTAAAATTACTACTGACCTCAAAGTACAGCAATTTTCAGGATTAACATAGATTGATGATTTTTAAGCTAACTGTGGCCACCAAACTTTTAATATTTATGAAATATTGTTAAACAATGAAAACTCATAGGTGCAGTTTTTTTTATTGACAACACTTTAACAACACGATTACATCAGGGACCGATGTCGACAGAACATAGATATTGAGGTTTATCATATTTTAATTTCCACCACAACTCTAAATAAAAAAATAAGAGGATTTCTAGAAAGAGCAGCAAAAATAAAAGAAAATCTATTTTGGCCACAAGACGATGTTCTGCTTACCCGGCAAAGTACATGTAAACCCATTATCGACAGTGGTTGTGGTGCCACAAATTAGCGGCAAATTCAAAGCTTGCATGCATTTTTACTTAACACTTTATTTTGTTTTTTTACAAAAAGTTTATTACTCTTTAGCACGGAAATTAAAAACAAATTAATGAAATAATCTCAAAATTTTAATGAAAACACTTGATTACAATCAATAAACAATTTAATTTTAAAACTTTTTATTTATTTTTATATAAATTGTTTTTAGGTTAATGATGCGTAAAACACCTTCAATTATTTTGTATAAAAATTAAACTCAAATCACAAATAACAGCCACATTTTATAGTATACAAAAAAAAAACGCTTAATTTGTTAATACTATTTTCCTTTTGTAAACAGTTAACAATACATTAAGTTTTTAAGTTTAAAAAATAACTCTGTTCACACCCTCAACCTCAAAGTCTTCAAAGCCCCCCTAGAAAACTAGAAATTTGTGCCATTTCATGTTATTAATTTATTGCTGAATTGTGTTTTAATTTATTTTAAATTGCTTTTTAATCATTTTATTTTAATTTTTATTATTATTATTTGTTTTGTTAACGATTTGATTTATTTCATGTGTTTTTAAATGGTTTCTTTGTGGTGCGTTAGTTTTGTGTTGTTTTCTTTTATTTGCCAATTTAAAATTTGCGTTTTAAATTTAAATAAAAGCCGGTTTTTCAAAATCAATCATTAGTTAAATTTTATTTAATTTACTGTTTGTCATTTAATAATAATGCTTAATAAAATGACTTGAATGTTGCTTTTTTTTTTAGCAACAAAATTACTGATCACTGAGCACACTAAAATGATGTAGGTTTGCATGTATAGTTTTTTGTGTTTTTAACATTTTTTTTTTATAATTTGCCAAACGTGTTTGCTTTTTTAAATTAGCAATTAAATGTATTTAAAATGTTATTAGGGTTTTTTTCATGAAAGGTCAAAGGTTGAATTTTAAAATATAGTATTTAGGATTATTCTTTAAAATATAGGGATTTATTTTACAGGATATTTATGAAACTTCAGATTAGTATTTCGCAAAGTTTATATAGGTATAGACATTAAATGAAAAATGCTTCATCTTTCATAATAAGTCAGCGTTCACACGTATTTTTCTTGCTGTACTTACACCGTTATTGAACTTTTTTTTAGCGGTCAATGTGGAAGAGTTCAGGATTTTGTTTGATTGTAAGTGGTATTAGCTTTGCAAGCTTCTGGTGTCTTTTAATAACATTTTTGATTCGTTTTTGTTTATCATCTGTTATTAGAGTTTGCTTTTATTATTTTATAATATGATTTTCAGTATTTTTTGGATGCTTTAGCTTTTTTTCTTTAAATAAACCGGGGACAGTCTTGTTATTTTAAGATATTTTTGCACGAATTTCTTGATTAATTAATCTTCCATTAGAAGTAGAAATGTATGTTCCGAATAATTAATTTTATGTTTAAAAAAAATCCACTGAAAAACTGAAAGTTTTACCAGCAGATTTAAAAAAACGTACGTAGTAGCGTGGTCGTGTGAACAATGCTTTAGATCATAATATTTAACACCAAAATCCATAATGTACAAATTTGTAATAGGTACATACCTATTTGTATTATTTGTGACTAAACTCACCCCACCCCCCTTAATCAGCGGCATAATTAAATTCTAAAAAATATTACTCAATGAACATATGTATGCATTAGTTCACTCTATTTCACAAACATAAAAAATTAAAATATCAATTTTAATTGCTGCTCCAAAAAAAAAAAAAAAACCAAGAAATACTTTAACCAAAATTGAGAGAACGAGAAAACAAATGCCTATTATACTTTTCAGCATTAAATGATCATGACAATTTTACTTAAAAAAAAAACAACAACAATAAAACCAAATTGGTTAGAAATAACATAAGATTAGAAAAAAATTATAATAATCAATTTAGTTTTGAAAAGTTAATTTTCATTTTCAATATGTTTAAATTGCAGCCAACATAAACTACAAACACAGGCATATTTTAAAACAAACAAAGAGATGAAAGAAAAAAACAAAACAAACATAATCATTAAGGCAGCCTAAGCATAAATAAAATAGCAACAAATGTCAACGTAAGAAAGAGAACTTTTTATTTTCTATTAAAACTAATAAACGAGCAAGAGAGAAACTAAATACATAAGTATCGAACTCACAAATGAAAACAGAAGGCAGCCATTAAATAAAATAATAAATTTCCCCTTTTGTGTAAAAAGCATTTCAAACATTCGAAAAATTTCCCCTCTTCATTTCTAGTGTAAACCTGTAACGATTGTTAGACAAAGAGAGCTTGTGTTCGAAAATTCGAAATTGGAATATAAACTGGAAATTTGTTTTGTTTTGTATATACTACATATTACACATTGATTGAGAAGTTTTTTTTTTTATTTATATGGTGTTCTCTTTCTTTTCTTTCCCTTAACTCTGTTTATCAGAACATTTTATTTAAAAGAGTCCTTCCATTGTAAAAATAATTTTCCGTGGTTTTTATGTAGGAATTTGTTGTTTGGTTGATTTCATTATGTTTAATGGCTGTTATGGTTTTATTAAAAACAACCACCGTCGGTAGTTTTGCTTTTGTTGTATTAATTAAAGCAGCTGTTGCGTTTTATTACAGGCTGTATTTTTTTATTTAATTAAATGCTTTATATGTACCTATGTAGGTATTTGTTGTTTATGTTATGTACTGTGTGTTGTTGTAGTAAACCAAACAGCCCTTATAAATAGCGGACATTAACAGTTGCTGCCATAACTTTTTTTTTTTAAATAATTGGTTCAACCATTTTTATTTGTTTTAAGAACTGCTTTTTTTTTTAGTGTACGAGTATGTAAAACAATTTGCAAGTTTTTAAAAATATGTAGGTACCTACCTATGTACCAGTTTTAAAATACATATGCATACATACATTAAAAAAATGAATTTTTTCGAAAATAATAAAATTAATACTTTTAATAAAGTTAAAGTTTAGTATACCTACATAGTTTTAAATAGAGCTTCACATAAAATCCAAAAAATATTTTTGAGCTTTAGGTACCTACCTACATATTATTATTGTGAAAAAATATTGAATTTTAGATAAATATTGAAAAATATAAATTTTTGCATAAAATACAATTTGTACATACGACTATTTGAAAACGCATTAAAATTACTACTTTTTTAAAAATAATTTTAGTTAAAAATATTTTCCGTTTTTGCAGGTATTACGAGATTTTAAACTTAAGATTTGAGAAAAAGCAGTAAAAATACTATAAAACTGTGAACATTAATTAGATAATTTTTTCTATTTGCTGAGAGAACAAATTATTAAAAATACTAGGTAGGTACATACTTTTTTAAAAAGCAATCTCATTAATTTTTTTTAGTTTTTGCAAGTTAGGCTAGAATAATAACTCAAAATTTAAGAAACATATTCAATATTGCTATTTTGAAAATGTATTAAAAAATACTACTTTTTTATAATTAATATTTTTATGTAACTAAAAAAAAAAACTATCAATACTAGGTAGGTACATAATTTTTGATTTACTAAGAAAAAAATAAAAATTTTTGCTTATAAAAATACTACGTTTTAAAATTGCCTATTTTATGGTTTTGCAAGTTAATAACTCAATATTTAAGAAAAATCCAGAATTGTTAAAAAATACTAGTTACTTTTATTTTTTAAATGCATTCTTTTTATGTACATAATTAAAAAAAAACTATGAATACTACATCATTTTTGATTTACTAAGAGAAAAATATAATTTTTGTTTAAAAATATTACTATTTAAAAAAAGTATTATCAAATACTACTTTTTAAATGCATTTTTATAAAATTTTTTCTCAGTTTTTGCAACTTAATAATTCAAAATTTAAGAAAAATACGCAATTTTGCTATTTGAAAAAAAGTATTAAAAAATACTACTATTTTAAAAATGCATTTTTATGTATGTAATTAGAAAAACTATGAATACTACATGATTTTTGATTTATAAAGAGAAAAATATTAATTTTTGTTTCAAAATACTACTATTTGAGAAAAGTATTAAAAAAAGTACTTCTTTTTAAAAATGCATTTTTTGTTAATTTTTTTCAGTTTTTGTAAGTTAATAACTGAAAGTTTAAGAAAAAATATACAATACAGTAGACGCTCGTAAATTAGAACTAGAATTAACGTTTTTAGAACACTACATGCTCTAAAATTAGAACCGTTAGTTCTAATTTCCGAGCGTTTTTATTTTTTGTTTGTTTTCAACACTGAAAAATTGTTTTTAGGGTTTTTATTTGGCTTCCACATATTAAAAAAGGGAATACAGTAGACACTTGTAAATTAGAACCACTTTGTTTCTGGGGTAATTCTAATTTTCGAAAAATTCTAATTTCCAAAGGTTTTTTTTTAGTAAATATTTTAGTAAATATTATTAAAATTCATCACAGATTAAAGAAAAAAAAAAGTATTTTAAAAATCCGTATACTACACATATAAAAATTGGTATAAATTAAAAGTATTTAAACTATTTAAAATGCTTATAACAACTAATTGTTGATCATATAATCAGTAATATTTGTTTGTTGTTTGGCTTTATTAAATTTGTCATAACAATATCGTTGCGAAGCGCCAAAAGATTGGTCATGTACTTTGTGGAAAACTGTTCACTAGTTCTACACCAATTTATTAAATTATTTACACTCTCAGTGGCTGAAACGTTAGAAGTAACTCGTGTGACTTCAACAATATCTTTATCACTGCTATCTGAATTTTCGTCATCGCTACTAAATTCATGCCACGATAAGTATTCAAACATGTCCTAATTCCATTTTTCGATTCCACTGACAATAAAAATTACACATGTAAGTAACATGGTATGTATTGCTATTTGAAACAAAAGTATTAAAAATACTAGATACTTTTTTAAAAATGCATTTTTAACAAAAACGTTTAAGTTTTTGCAGTTTTAGCGAAACTTATAGCAGACGGTTTGAGAAAAATGCATATTTTTGCTATTTGGAAAAAGTATTAAAAATACTACTCTTTTGAGAAGAATTTTAATATATTTATTATACGTGTTTGTACTTTTAACTTGATTTATAAGTGAAAATTTCAGAAAAAAACTTTTTTTTTTAAGATATAGCAGAAATAAAAAAATAGTAGTAAACAGATTTTTTAGGACTTTATTTCATCCGTTTTGTTTCTTTAATTTTTAAATTACATAATTATATATTCAAGTTTTAATAAGTACAGTCAGGGAGGGAGTTTTTTGTTTTTTTGCAATCATTTAACCCGACAATATTGGATTTTCAAGGAATTTGTGTTCGTTTTACTTTCTTACTTTTGATTTTCCATTGCTTAGCACTTGTACGACTGATTAATTTGACAGAATATCCGCAGCTATGTAGGTATGTACTCGTATACATACATATATAAAACACAAATCACTGATAGTAACGAAAGTGTTGTCGCAAGGTTTCTAAAAACAGCTTTTGTAGTTTGGGATGATTTTATGTGTACAATGCTTTAGGTCTATTTAAGTATGTACACCTAATACTGCTTTTACACGGTAATTGGTTCCGGAAAACTTCGTGTAAAAAGAAACCGTGATAAAAGACATTGATCGTATGCGAAATAGGTGATTGGTTCCTTATCTCTAAAACCTATTTAAATTAGTGAAAAATCACGATTTTTTAAGAACAACTATTCAGGTTTATGATATTAAATCACATACATATTTATGTATACAATGTGTTTTTACACAAGCATAGTTATTAAAGAGAAAAAGATAAAAAAAAAAGAAAGTTCATTTGATTGCATGCAATTTCCCTAAATTTGTGATATTTACAATTGCTCTGACCAGTAAATTTGATTGTATACATACAAAGGTAATTCCCCTAAATTTGTGACAAGAACAAATTTCGCATATGTATGTATGTATATGAATGTGAATTTCGCAAAAATTAAATTTAACTAAAAATATGGAATAAAATCGAGTAAAAAATGTAAAATTTCTTTATTTTCAGACCATATTATATTAAAACCGTGTAAAAAAAGACCGTTTAAAAACAGAATTAGGTGTGTATTGTTTCTAGTTTCATAAAACGCTTTTTTGTATGACCAAAACTTTTAAATTTTTTGGAATCTTAATATTTCAATTTATTTCAATTTAATTTTTTTTTTTTGAAAATATTCTTAAATGAATTAAAGATGTTAGATTTTTTCTTTAATGTTTTATGAAGAACTTCTAAGAGCAGAAAATACAATAAGAAATAGTTGCGTTTCTATGATAATTTAATGATCAAATCTATTTAAACAAAGTTTAATGTGCAAACTTTAAAATATATGGGTTATCTTGGAATCTAGTATAATGTCATGATTTTATTAAAACAGATTATTAGCAAACATTTTAAAATCCCAAAAGCCACTTAATTCAAGGAGTAGCCTTGTTCTAAAGTCAACTTAAAACTGACACGCGACTGTAATGGCTGGATGGTCAAGGTTAAAATTTAAAGCATTAAGAAAGTTTAAACAAGGACATTATTTATTTGAGTTTTGAGCAAACACTTTACCTTAAGAGTTTTGTTTTAAGGCCTGCCAATAACATTGAAACACACAGTCCATGTATAAAGTGTTAGATATGTCAATGTTAAAGTGCGCCTAACACAATTTTGGCTTAGTTACTAAAACTAAATACATACATATTTACAATTAATAAGCTACTGGCTCTAGCAGCTAGTCAAGAATTTGTGTCTTGTCTATTTAACACAATAGAAAATAATGTCAGAGTAATTTTACAGTAAACACAAATGAGAAATGACACACGACTTTAAATGGCACTATGTAGTCAAGGTTATACTTATTTGTTTGTAGAAAAGTCAAAATGTAAATGTTGGTAGGCTAATCAAAGATATCTGCAATTAGCAACTTTATTTGCAAATTTTATCGGTGCTTAAGGTTTGCTTGCATCAGTTTCAGCATGTTTGCAATCATTGAATCCTATAATGTAAGATTTACAAGGAACTACATATTTTCTTTTACATTGCTCAGCACTAGTACAATTGTATACCGACTGGGGTAAATATGTTAAAGAGTTAAAAATGTTTTAAGTAACAACAAATTGCAACATTATTGTTAATATATTTAAGATAATTGCCTAGATCTGCTGTTTAAGATGACAGTACATACTATACTTGGCAGTTTATCTGTTTTAATTTTCCTACTAATATATTTGCTTTAAAAAGCGCCGGCTTTTTTAAAAATAGTTTTCAAATTAACATTTACTTTCATGCAACCCCTTTTATTTTTTATTTTTGCATTTATTAAGTTCTTAATGCATGCATTTGTTATGAAAATAAAACTCAAAAGGTGGTTGATTTTAGTATTTTATTGTTTTGTGAGACATGTGGCCTGTCAGAAGTTGTTGTGTTGTTGGCTTCATTTTTATCATTTAATGGAGCTAACACTCGCTTCATTCATACACACAAAAACCACTTTACCACTCTTGTTTAGTTTCGTTTCGTAGCTTATGCATTTTTTAAATATTATTTACCTCCATAAACTCTTTAATTTTATTTGCCATTTCAGTTACTACTACGTTCGTTCGTTTGTTCGTTCATTTGTTCATTATTCAGTGTGAATGCGTGAATTTTTTTTGTTTGCACTTCTGTTTAGCGTTTCAGTTAAATGTTTGTTGTTTTTTTTTGTTTGTTATAGACTTTTGCTGTCTCATCATTAGTCCAGTTTTTTTTATAATTTTTTTTTGTGGCTGACTGTTTGTCTGTGTTTGAATGTTTTTAGTAAACATTATAAAGGGTAGAAAGTGAATTAGTTAAGCAAAACAAAAGACTTAAGACCTGAACTTTAATAAATTACCTCTTGTGTCTTTTTTGTTCAATTATCTGTCACCAACAATCAATAAATTGTAGATTTAACTCTTAAAATATGAAGAAATATTTTTGGATATATCAATACATAGTTCATGTAGCTATTTTGTTTGGTGTTTTTATTTCAAAATTATTCCAAAAATCTATTTTTATCAATAACTAGCTGACTGCCCCAGCTTCGCTCGGTATTTACTAATGATTTGTATTTCATATAGAATTAATGATTTTGAAAGCACTGGTAATTTACATATGTCTATTAAAGTTTTAACTTTTGATATTATCAAACACGACTAAATTATATCACAGAGCAAACACATACAATATCACTCATTAAGAACTTTCTAAAGTTTAGGCGTAGGTTAAGTAAAAGAATTTAGTAGTGAACAGGAGGCAGTGTTGTTTGTTAGGTCTTCAAGCTTCTCTAAAAAATTTCGCTTATTAAGAAAAAATGAGAAGTGAAAAGGAGGCAGTAAAAAATTTAGTTCATTGAGTTTTGCTAAAATTTTCTTATACTTAAAAAATGAGAAGGAGACTTTGGTGTCAGTTCTTCAAGTTTCTTCAAAAAATGTCTTTTATTAAGAAAAATGAGATGTGAAAAAGAGGCAATATATCACTTTCTGAGTCGATTTAACAATGTCTGGCTGGCTGGCTGTCCATGTAGAGCTTGTGCGCAGAGTACAAGTCGCAATTTTGAAGATATTTCGATAAAATTTGGTACGTGATATTTTTTCGGCCCAAGGATGGATGGGATTGAAACTGGCCCCCATACAAATGTTCTCCCGAAATTGGGGTTTACCGATCATATATGTTTGAATTACGCAAGTATCCAAAAAAATTTCATCACAAATGAATGGTAAATGAAGCCAAATCACATTTACACATTTACTTGTAGCTCCCATATAAGGCTCACTTCGGAAAATCACTTTAAAGGGCATAACTGTCTCAAAAATGTTGGTATCCAAATAATATTTAACACGAATATAGTTCATATGTATACAAATAATACGGTACAATTTTATTATGATCGGTCCATAATTAGTCGAAACTCCCATATAAGACCCTCTTCGTAATTCAATTGAAGCTTCATAAATCGTTTAAAAGTATTTATATCGAGATAAAGTTTAACACATATAATATTTATATTCACAGACATCATGACACTAAATTTTTGGATGATCGGTTCACAATATTTTATATCTCCCATATAACGTCCATTTCTAAAAAACTGGTCGGGCTTGACCGACTATACTTTCTTACTTGTTATATATATAGAAGAATAATAATCTTTTTGTAAAATAAACAAAAATACATATTTTTGTTAAAATTTTTTATTTGTTATGAATATTTTATGTTTAAGAAAACAATAGAATCGAAAGCTTAAATAAAATAAACAATAAAACTTATGTTAAATATGTTACAAACAGAATTGTTTATATAAATACTGTAGTACATGTAATCTAATATTTATTTTAAAATAGCCTTTAACTTGAAAAGAAGTAATAACTAAAACTTTTTTTTCATGCTTGTGTTTAGAAAACATACCAAGACATACACTCCGGTTCACTTTTTTAAAGGCACTAACAATTTCACATTCAGCAGCCTGTATCTTTTGCAATTTTTAATCGATTGCAGAATTTTGAAATAGAAATGAAAGCTAGATATCTTAAGATATAAAAAAGGTCATGACAATGACAAAGAGACCACTTTAATAAAGAATTTTTTTTGAGCAAATTCATAAAAAAGTCCAAACATGTGCCCCTATAGACAACGCCAGAATGTTAATATTCTTGTCTGGCCACCTTATTCTAAACATTATTGAAAATGTCTCGTAAGGTCTATGAAGGAGGACAATTTGATAACACTAATTCAGGCCATTAAAGATGCTTAGAATCAAATTTCGTTGGATTACAAAAATTCTCTTTATCTGTCAATGAAAACCAGTATATTTGAAGTTATTAAAAACAAATGGGGTTGTACCCATTACTAATAGTTCTTAAATAAAGTAATAATAATGTAAAATAAATTAAAAAAAAAAACAAGAAAAATTGTGTTTCATTAAAATTAGTTAAAATGTCGTTGTTCAAGTGAATAAAAAAAAATAAAATTTTTGGACTTTTTATGAATTGCTCAAAAAGTCCTTTAGTGAAGAAACCTTCCATTTCTATTTTACAATTCGGCAAGCGGTAAAAAATTGCAAAAGAAACAGGCTGCTGAATATGGGATTTTTAGCGCCTTTAAATAAGTGAACCGGAGTGTATTTAATAAAATTTCGAAACTAAGCAAACAACAAGTTTGAATTATGTTAAATATGGTTTTATTATCAAAAATCTTTCACTGTAAAAGGCCTGCCTGCATAAAGCCGGAGATCAATGAGTTTTAATAAAAATCTGAAGTTTTCTTAGAAAAATCTATTTATTTTTCAACAAAATACAGTTTCTCACAAAAATCCGTTTCCAATTTTTTTTTTTTGTTTTCAAAAATTATATTATATTTTTGGTTGACAGAAATAGATTTTTGTTTAAAAAAAAAAAAGGTAAACAAAAACTGGCACACGACTAAAATTAATTCAGAGTACTGAAATCTATTTAGTTTACAGCCAAGGACATAACTAAACAACATGATTTCTCCAAAGATGACTTTGCAAATAGTTCAAGGCAAAACCAACAGCTAAAACAATCTTAAAATGCCCCTAACAGAGTTTAATATCTCTAATAACAGCTAATGACAGTTTTAAAGATTATTTACAGTAAACAAGCTACTACGCTTACAGACAAGACTATTTTCTTGCAACCATTAACAATATTCCAGAAGTAAGACAACTAAAAACTGACACACGTCTCAAATCGTTCAATAGTCAAGGTTAAAATTTCAAACCGATTTATTTACTTTAAGGACATTTTTAGCAAGGACACTATTTATTTGTCTTACAGCAAAAATACTGCTGCGGAATTTATGACTTTTGTTTTAACAACTTCCAATAACATTGATGTTGAAATGTCCTTTAAATTATGCTTGCTCAAATAATAAAAACTCAATGTTTACAGTAAATAAGGACATCTTTATAAGAATATTTAAAAATAAAAAAGGATTTGAAGGTTTTTTACAATTTTGATTAAGCACTTCATTACTAAAGCTTTCTTTAAACATCTGGTGGCAACATTTTCGTTTTTTCTTTGCAGTGATTTGATTCTTAATTGTAGCTGAAAAATCGTAAGAGAAAAATAATCTTGCACAAATTCCTTGAAAATGCGAACTGTTAATCGAGTTTTGTGTCAGATATCGCATTAAAAAAGCTTGTGTTTTTTGAAGCACTTAAAAGAAAAAGCGCATAATCGAGCACTTCAATAAAAGCGCTCTTTTGAAGCAGTAAATGCTTACGAATAAAATATACTGACAACGAAGAAGGTTTTAAAGCGAAAAAAAAAACAAAAATGAAATTATAGCCTACAGATTTACGCATGACAAAACGAATATCGCGCTTCTCAGTTACTATAAATTTTTCTTAAGCAAAAAAAATCGAATAGAATTTGCTCTTTGATTGGTGTGCGCGAAGTGACGTAAAACACTTTAGGAAAGTGCTTTATTTGCATATTTGATTAGGTTAAAAGAAGCGCTTATTGTCAGCAGAAAGTAGTCCTCCAAATCGGGAACATCTCATACAGAAATCATGCATCCCATGTACTAAACGAGAGTTTTCTGATATATCTGACCACTAGTCGGAAGATGAGGAAAGTAGTTCTAATGATGACGATATGTGCAACACAAGCTCTGATCCATTATGTATAGCCAAAGATGAAACTTCTTGGAAAATACATCCTTACCCCACTGCAAGATTAGGAAAGCAAAATGTTATCAATATGCACACATGTGAGTAAAAAGTGATTTGAAAAAAGGACAAAAAAGAGACCAATGCTTTAGGTGTTCCAAATTTAGTCAAGTCGTGTTAGCAATATTCGGGACTTAATTTTATTATATTTTTTTGCCACAAGTAACATCAATTAAAATTGAAAACACTAACAAGTCTGAAAATCATCTGAAGACGAAGAATTACTATCACCCCTATCGTGAATAAAAATTCCCCATGAAATTTGTTCCTTTTTCACATTTTTCCTATTAAAATTCAATGTTAAAAAAATAAAAGGGAACAAATTTCATGTGGAATTTTTATTCACGATAGAGGTGTATATGTATATTTAGTTATTTTATTATTGGCCGGAGTACAAGTAAAACTCTTCTCGAAGTGAACTTTCTTTGGCGATATACTCAAAACTGTCAAGTCAAAATTTGGATGTGTCTAATGACAGTCAAAGAAAAGAAAAGTTGATAATTCTTTGCAGAAGAAACGTGCAAGATGTCAAAAATGTTATACTTTGGGTGAAAACAAGAACAAATGAACGTCTTATAAACACTCTAAAAGTATTTAGTTAGATTGTATTAGCAATCCATAAATTCTATAATTAAGACAAAGCCTCTATAAAAAGAAGTAAATAAAACAAATATTAATATTTTATTAAGCATATTTTTTCTTCGTTGTTCGGTATGTATCAAATATGATACATGGGAAGAATTGAGATTATTTTTTTAAGGCTCGATCTACGGTTAATAAATCAAAAAAAAAAAAAAAACTAAAGCTTTCAAAAAGTACTGTAAATTATGTTACAAAACAATACAAGTTTATATACAAAAACAAGGAACCTACAAAGGATATACTACGTTAAGTAAAAAACAAAAATCCGGGTCCCTCCTACAATGGCCGCGCAAAAATACAACACGAGTGTAACAACTTTGTCTGCCAGGATAAAATCGAAATCAAATTTGATTATATCCTTATTATTGTAGAGTTTTAAACTGACAAATGATCTTTTCATAAATAAATAAATATTATCTAAAGTTTTTTGAAGGTCATCTTTACTCTAACAGATTTTTGTAGCAATTGCTACTGCAGTTGTTTTTACTCAAGGTCATGGGAAATGTTACCATATTTGGAGATCAAGTGTAAATAATTGTTAAATCATAAATTCTGACACATGACGGCAACTGTCAAAAGAAATGCTCAAGGTCTTTAAACTCTGGGGAGTTAGAAAAAAGTTTCAATGATTGTTAAGGAAATTTAGGTGTAAAAATACGACCTAAAAAATCAGCTAAGTAAGAAAATTTCTTACAGGAAACGCATTTGATTAAATAAAGAATATGTTTTATAATTTGTTGTCTAATTTTATGACAACTGAAGCAAAAAATGTCAGTTGTTGAAGTTTTTGTAATGAAACATTCTACACATGGTGCAACTATACAAGGTGAGTGCAGTAGCACAGCTGACAGACTTTGTTTACAATTTACTTGTGTCAAAAGTAATACTTTTTCAAGTATTTTTGACAGTAGTACATTATTTTACACAAACAAAATGCCTGTTGTTTCTGTTTTATGTTGTATTTGTTGTCGATTTGCACTCACCTTGTATAGTTGCACCATGATCCTACACTTATGTGGAATAAATTTTTCACATAAAATTTTCACAACACTTTCAATAAGTCGAATGCTCACAAACACTATACCCTCTCTCCCTTATCCCATAAACTATTTTCCTAGTTTTAACTTAGAGCTCTGCAAAAACACAGCCTTCGATCAGGCAAGAAAAAAAGCATATGATTAATTTTTCGTTTTCACATGTTACCGCTTCAAACTCCATACAAAAAGACCCTCTGTTTAGTGTTTAGACATTAATTTATTTTTCCTTTTTTTTAATTTTCAAAAATTAAATAAAATGTGTCTTTTAAGATTTGCTGTGCAACATTTATTTTCTATGGGCTCCCAGTTTCTGCTGTTCAAGGACATATTGACTCTAAAATAATGCTTCAACAACTGCTACTGCAGTTGTTCTTTGTCAAGGTCATGGGAAACAACAGTTTAGACTTAGAAATCAAGTGTAAAGAATTGTTAAAGCAGAAATTCTGACACACGACGGCAATTGTCTAAAGAAATACATAGTCAAGGCCTTTGCAACTATGGGAATATTTTAAACAAGGAAATTATATATTTAAGACAATTGAGTTAATTGTAAACAAGACCGTGTTAGTAAATTCTTTTGCTAAACAAAAGAAATTGATTGTAGACAATATTGTGCTAAAATATATCTACAGATTCAAAGAAACATTTATTAAAATTAATTGAAAAATTTAATGTTGCCGGGTTAATAGTTTAAATGTGAAATTTCTTTAAATTGTAGATATTCATATTTTGCTTTGTAGTAAAACTTATAAAATTCATTTTCAAAACATTTAATTTAATAATGTTAAACACAGAGTTATTCAAAATGAAACACATTTTAAATTGAATTGAATTTCTCTAATACACCTATTCACTATAGATGTCATTATTCAAATCTAACAAAAACAAGGTTCACCTTGTCACTTAGATTAATAGGAAACCCACTTTAAATAGTTTTATTAATTGAATTGTTAATTGATTTATTAAAATCTCAATTTTCATTTATAAATTGCTAAATTGCTTGAATTGTAAAACAATTAACAATTGTTGTCATAAAATTAAATAAAAATGTTTATTTTCTGTTTTTACTATATTTTCCGTTTTTTTTTTTTTTTTACTAAACAAGAAATTAAACCGACACCTATTTTGCATCTCATTGCTGTAAAAATTAAACAACTTAATTAATTGCATCGGAAAAAAGCAAGCGTTGAAATCTACACTGGACATTGAAAGCGAACATCGCGCTTTAGTTGCGGCACAGATAGAAGACAGCGAGAGTATTTGCCTGTTGGTAGTTAGTAACACAAGACAATTTGCAGCAGCTCCATGATATTTATTTATTTATGTATGTTTGGTTGTACATATGTATGTATGTATGTACATACTCACTAGTCTCGTATGCGAATACTTTTGAATGAACATAAATAAATTATGAATATTCTCAGCAAATAATTAACTTTTAACGTTGCATATACTAAATAAAGAAAAATTGAAAAAAAGACCCACACTAGCAGCGTTATGGAAACATATGAGGCCTTGTTTAACGACTGTGAAAAAATAAATAAATAAAATTTATTGAAATTTTGATTATTTGAAAATTTATAGAAATTTCAGTTTGAAAATTTATCGAAATTTTGATTATTTTAAAAAACGAAATTTTGATTGTTCGAAAACTTATCAAAATTTCGATTAATTCAAAGTTTATCAAATTTTGATTATTCGAAAATTTATCGAAATTTTGATAATTCGAAAACTTATCAAAATTTTAATTATTTAAAAGATTTACCAAAATTTCGATTATACGAAAATTTATTGAAATTTCGTTTATTCGAAAACTTATCAAAATTTTGATTATTCGAAAATTTATCGAAATTTCGATTATTCTTAAAATCGAAATTTTAATTATTAGAAAATTTATCAAAATTTCGATTATTCTAAAAATCGAAACTTAAATTATTCGAAAACTTATCAAAATTTTATTGAAATTTCGATTATTCGAAAATTTATCAAATATTGATTATTCTAAAATTGATCGAAATTTCGATTAGTAGAAAATTTATCAAAATTTTGTTCATTCAAAAATTTATCGATTTTTTTTCGATTATTCGAAAATTTATCAAAATTTTGATAATTCGAAAATTTATCGAAATTTCGATTATCCTAAAAATCGAAACTTAAATTATTCGAAAACTTATCAAAATTTTGATTATTCAAAAAATTATTGAATTTTCAATTATTCGAAAATTTATCAAATATTGATTATTCTAAAATTTATCGAAATTTCGATTAGTAGAAAATTTATCAAAATTTTGTTTATTCAAAAATTTATCGATATTTTTTATTATTCTAAAATTTATCGAAATTTCGATTATTCTTAAAATGGAAATATCAAATATTCAAAAATTTATCAAAATTTGGATTAGTCCGATATCGAAATTTGGATTATTGGAAAATTTATCGATATTTCGATTGAAAATTTATCGAAATTTAGGTTATTGAAAAATTTATCGATATTTTTTTTGATTATTCAAAATTTTATCGAAATGTCGATTATTGGAAAATTTATCAAAATTTCGATTATTCGAAAATTTGTCATAATTTAGATTAATCGAGATTTCGTTTTATCAAACATTTAATGATTCAATTGAATTTTCTATAGTTAATTAAATATCCATTGCGTACATATGTGGAACAAACTATCTGCACAAGGGATTCCAACTTTGAAACCTTAAATTTATAAAAAAATATAATCCAACATTATTAAAATGTTCTTTAAACCATTCTTGTACAGATACTAGAAAACAGATTGATGACATTAAACAAGCTGCTGAGATCTCAATTTAGCTAATCTACTTTCAAATAGTTAGCTAGAGCAAAATGTTTGCTTTAATGTGTAATAAATACTGACACACGTCTGTAACTGATTCTATATAGAGTGAAGGACATGATCTAAAGGAATTTTGCCTTATTTGCGACAAGGACATTTGATGTATTTAAAAATGGAAATTAAACAAACGAACATGACTGAAATGTTATCTTTAGTATTGATATTTTTTTTTAAGTGAGTTTTGTTTAAGATTTTGAAAAAACTCCTGAAATATTACTAAATGCTTTAAACGTCCTTAAACAATCCCTTGCAGTGACATTAAAAACCGATTATACAGTTAATAAACTACTGCTTAAATATTTATTTAGGGATTTCACAATAGTTTTGTACTTATAGAAACTGACACACGTCTCTAATTGTCTCTATTCATAGCATGGAGGCAATTAGTGTTTATTGAAATATAATTGGAATTTGTATTAAAGCAAAAAATGTTGTTTCTAATTTGTTCTTTTGAACTCTTCTGAATAGGTTTTTATGTTTTTTTATCATCATATATGAAACAGTTCCATATACAATAGTACAGTTTTCTTCCATTTCCTGTATTTTAAAATTTGTATATGAAACTGTATTTTCCTTATAAAATAAATTGTTCATTACACTTATAATTAGTTTTACTTCATTAATTTCCACTGCTTTAATCATAAGGTGGCACTAATTGGCAATTGAAACATTGATATTGTAGGGAAATAAATGACAAATTTTTATTTTTTTATTATTTGTTGTCGTTTCTTAATGTTTCTTTAGTGTGTTTGTTGGCTGCTTAATTTTCTTTTTGATAGTTAAACAATTAAATTTTGTGTGGGAAAAATTAAAAATGTTTTCCTTTCACCTGAAAGAAACTCCAATATAAGTTTGAAGTATTAATACATCCTTAAAAAATTACATTATACAAAATTATTCAAAGTAATCAAAACTTTGTTTAAGGTTTTTACATTAGACCCTTTCTTAAATAAATTGAACTAGTTTCTTCAAAACTATTCTGTTGACACACTTACAACATATTTACATTGTTGCACTGTAAAGATTAGTGGCATAGAATTATCACATTGCTGTTAATTTGTGTAATATAAAAGAGAACAAGATAACTTTCTTCAGAACTGCACTTTCTATTTAAGTAGCTAAACTCTGCTTTTAAAAATATTTTTTTAATCGAATGCAATCTATTAAACTCTGTCTGTATATAGTATATATATATTTTTTAAATTTATAGCTTTAATTTTGAAACTTTTAAACAATATAAATTTATTCAAACCATCTTACTGACAACATATGGATTACGCGCCAAAAGAACTGCTAATTTTTTGAAGCCCAGAACGAATGAAGCCAATTTTGCATACCCTGTTCCGACCTGAACCGTATCACAGGGAGAACACTCTGCATAGAACGAAACACGTATTAGTCGGATGGGGCAAGATCTGGCCTATAAGGCGGGTGACCCTGCAATGCCAGGGATCCTTCTTATATTTAATATTTATATACATCTGATATGCCAACAAACAATCGTACTTACACATCTACATTTGCTGATGATATTGCTATTCTAAACATTCATAAAAAGCCTTTAGAAGCATCTCGCAAGCTACAAAATCATCGAAGTATCTTAATTAGAAAACTGGTTAAAGTAATGCAGGATAAAAGTTAATGAGCAGAAATGCAAACATATAACTTTTACATTGCGTAGAGAATCATGCTCTAATGTTCTCTTTATATCAATAATCAAGCAATAACACAACAATCCGAAGTTAAATACCTCGGTATACACCCTCCATCGTCACCTTATATGGAAATCCCATACAGATGCAAAATTGACTCAAATGAAATTTAAAATAAACCAAATTAAATGGCTCATGGGCAGTAACTCTAGGCTTAGTTTAGTTTATAAACTCCTACTTTGTTTCACGATCCTACAACCTATATGGTGTTATGGAATACAATTATGGGGAACAGCCTCAGCTTCAAATGTAGACAGCATTCAAAGACGACAAAAAAATTGCTACGAATTGGTAAAAACTGAGATCAAAAAAAAAAAAATGCAGAAAAACACTTAAATACAGCGGATCTGAGCCGAAGACAAGAAGGAAAAATGCTAAATTAATAAATAAAATAAACAATGGTTTGACCATTTGAATTTGAATTCGGCACTGGCTGGTCTAATAATTGAAATTTTTTAAATATAAGTTTTGGAAAACTTATTGTTAGTTCGTTTTTATTGAAGATACAATAAATACATGTACAAAAAAAAAGTAGTAGTCGGAGGGGGCAAGATCTGGCCTATAAGGCCAGTTTTTAACAGGTATTACAGCTTATGGCCGAGAGTTGGTATAATGAAATATTACGCTTTCATGTCTGGCTTTCAAACGAATCATTTGCATTCGTTACAGATGCCCTTTGATGGTCTTTTGGTTTTATTCAACTGCTTGGCCGGGCTCTCTTACGCTTCGGATTATTGCAATGATTCCTTTTAAAGCATTTAAGCAGTATTTAGGACATGCACAATCGTTTTTAAGGATTTTCGGCCACAATTTATATGATAGCCCATATTAATTCTTTTGCAGAAATCCTGCTGCTTGCTGCCCCAATGATTTTCCAAGCTCCTGTTGAGTTTGACAACAATCTTCAAGAAGTAATGCAACCAATTCTTAGCCTTCTTGCCAAGAGGGTTTGATAATTACAATTGAAATATTGTTGAGGCCCGAGTAGATCAACTCGACATAGACGATGATGACGAGTTCCTCGACATCGATGTGGAGCCTCTTCTCCTATCAATCTGTCTAAGGCCCATAACAGTTTTGTGAGAAACAACAACAGCAACAGCAGCAAATTTTCAGCCAGCAAAATCTATAAAAAAGAAAAATTGTATAACGTTTAAAACAAACTGTTTTTATTAATTTACAAGTAAGTGCAACCTGCATTCATATATACATACCTACATACGTATAAACAGTATAGACAGTTTAATAATAAAGAGAGACAATGAATTATTAATAGACTGGCATCAAAAACCTACACACTCAGGAAGGATCATTTATTGTTATTGAAAACATCCTAAAAGAATTATTATTAATACAGCTAAAAATCTTATAGAAAGAATATTAACAATAAGTGATAAGGAGTTCCACAAGAAGAATATAGAAACTATTAGAAATATATTAAACGATAATAATTTCTCTATTAATATGTATATCCTTTAAATTAATAAAACAATTCAAACATAAAATGAATAAGATTTCCTGAACCTAAGTTATATAAATCATTAACTTATGTACCTGAAATATCCGAAAGATTAGAAAAATCGAATATATTTGATAACACCAAATATAAAATGGCTCCAAAAATGTATAATACAGTAGGCAGATTATTCAGTAAAACAAAAGAAAGGATACAAAAATTTGAAATTTCAAACGCCGTTTGTCCCCGTTTACACAGGGAAACATTTGGAAGGGAAACATTTTGTTTTGGAGAAAGGGACGGGTGGGACAGAGAATATGAAATTTGTTTCCCGTTCTCGGAGACACGTTTTGTGCTTTCATTCTTATTGTTTACATTTGCTATGCTTTTTGACATTTGCTTTATTTATTTTCGGCGTGCTTTGTTCTCTATGTTTTATATTTGACTTTGTTTGAATAAAAATAAAAAAATAAATAATGTAAATATATAAATTTTATCTTTTATAATTTATTTATTTATTTCACAAATCAAATATACATACATACATACATACATTAGCAAATCAAATACAGTAGACATTAAAAAAACAACACTGCAATTAGACAAATGTCAAAAAAAAAAAAAAAAACAAAACAAATATAAACTGCAATGTTTCCGACAACAATGTATCCCTGTATGGTCGCGAACGAAAATACAAAAGAGAATTCCAGATGTTTCCCTTCCAAATGTTTCCCTGTGTAAACGGGGACTTTATAAAATAAATGATAAATGTAATGAAGTAAATGTAGCTACAACTAAAAATAAACTAAAAACTAGAATAGCTGGACACAAATCTGATCAAAAATGTAGCCATATATATTCGCATATCATCACAAAAACCAGCATTATCAGCACATTGTGCAAATTTGAATCTCTATCCTGACTTTGAGAACATATCAGTATAAAAAAATAGAAAATAATTGAAAACGTTGTTATACATATGTATGTTAGAAATGTTAGAAATTATAAATGTATCAACAAATTTTAGAATTAATTTTAAAGCAGATACAGATAATGTAGACACTTAATTTATAGAAACGGAAAAGGAAACTAAATTATTTTTTCATACATACAGAGGTGTCATAAAAACCAATATTGGTTTTGCTAAATGTCGGTTTTGAACACCAAGTTGGTTTTGTTAATTTCAATAAAAGCTGCTGTTTACATTTTTGTTATTTTTTATTTTACTTTTTTCCAGTAAATTGACAAAATATTATATTTTTTTTTATTAAAATATCAGTAAAAGTGTTTTTTGCGAAAATAATAGATATCAAATAATTAAAAGGTGATAAGTGATTATAAATAAAATGAAATGAAAGCAGCAGTTGTAGCATTTTTGTTATTGAAGACAATGGCCGTTTTGAAAATGTAGAGGGCACTTCTTTCTCAAATGCAGCATCTACATCTTCGTTGAGACCAACTGCTACGCCGCAAACACCTTTCACCAACTGCGAAATGCTACATAGCCGTAATATATGGCCTCTTCTGTTGTTGTCAGATGATGCTTTGCAAACAGTCTACCGCCAGTTGCCCTAGACTGTGTCTTATTTTGAGCTAGTTTTTTTTTTTTTTTTTTTACCTCGCTCTTCCACTCAGTCCATTTCTGTACAAATAAAAAGACATTTCATATAACAAAATACAATTTGTTTTGTTGAAAAAATTTTGTTTACCTTTTTCTACCCATTCACGTCAAATTGTGGTGGCCCGGCACTATTCAGAGAATCAGCCAGTTCTTCCCACAAGACATTCACTGTTGGTTTGTCTCGCTTCGTGAAGCCTTTAGCTAAATCCTGATATTTTTCCATGAATTTCATGATTATGTTTTTTTGTATACTGTTTTTATGTTTTCCCCTAGAAAATAAAATTTTTCTTTTTATAAAGCAAATATTAAATTAATTTACTTAGATTTCCAAAAAAATATGCCGCTGCAAAAAAATAAAAACTAAAAAAAGCGCGCAAAAATGAAAACTGACAGTTGGTGTAATTCCAATAAAAAACCGATAATATTGGTTTCTGTGACACCTAAAACCGACACTAATTCTAGTTCGAACATAAAACCAATAACAATTCTGACAATATTGGTTTCTATGACAACCCTGATATTTTTGTTTATGTAATCATGGTGCAACTATACAAGGTGAGTGCAGTAGCACAGCTGACAGACTTTGTTTACAATTTACTTGTGTCAAAAGTAATACTTTTTCAAGTATTTTTGACAGTAGTACATTATTTTACACAAACAAAATGCCTGTTGTTTCTGTTTTGTGTTGTATTTGTTGTCGATTTGCACTCACCTTGTATTGTTGCACCATGTTTGTAATATTTAAATTTTTTTCATTCTGACAATTCTGTTATATTGAAAAATATTTTTAAGCTTATTTTCTAAATTTGTTAATAAATTTAATTTCCCTGAAAAGGCTACCATATTGTTGAGGCGAAATATTGGAATAAATAAAAGATAAATGAAAAGAAATTGGACTTTTAGCTCAAAACAAAATAATTTTTAATACGTATAAACATATACACCCCTATCGTGAATAAAAAATCCACATGAAATTTGTTCCCTTTTTACATTTTTCCTATTAAAATTCAATGTTAAAAAAAATAAAAGGGAATAAATTTCATGTGGACAGGTGTGATAATTAAATAACTTTTTTTTTTGCTTATTCAACCCATTGAAAGATAACAGCAGCTATCAACCAATTTGAGCCGTAAAAAGAATCTCTGATTTTGTACATTTTGTAGCTGTTGAACTCAGCTTTAAAAAAAAAACCATCTACGTTTTACAAGATAAATCAACAAACACCAGAAAGAGTACTCTATTAAACCAGCCATATAGTGTGTGTGTTTTTCCTCCACACCATATAAAAATTATTGAAAATACATACATGCATAATACAACTCTAGCAAAAGAAATAAATAAATAAATAAATAACCAAAGCCAAAGGCTATTTTTAACATAAATGGTAGGAAATCTATTGAAAACATGAACATGCAAAAGAATAAGTAAAGAACCACAACAACATCTTCTGTGGCTGCAAATTGTTAAGCCAACAAAATAATATGGCTTAAACAAAAAAGAAACCTACATACATACATACATACATATATGTATATGTACATATACATACATGTAAATATATATGTACATATATATAATGTACTATGAAGAGTTTTGTTTTTTTTTTATTCATAAAACTTTATACATCATTTATCATACAACATGTTGTTTAATGCTTTGAGGATTTATTTATTACATTGATTTTTTTCTTTTGCTTTGGCCTTTATGTATATATAAGTTTAAAGCTAAAAGTGTGCGTTTCATTTGTTTTTTTTTAAAGTTTGTACAATTTGTGTTTTGTTTTTTCTACAATTAAATTTTATATGGATTTTGATTTTAAAAGTTTTGGCCTCTTAAGTGTTAACGTAGGTTAAGAAGTTAATGAACTTGTTGACGTTTGTATGATTATACTGTTAAAGAAAAACAAAAAGCACACACACACACACACACACACATACTAAATACATAAGCCAATATTGTTTGCTGGGTGTTAAGTTCTTTTGTGAACTCAAATCGTTTGCTGTTTCTAATTAATTTACTTATATTGTGGTTAAATAAATATGTTAAAATTTTTAATTTTCAGCCCGTAACTCATTCATTTACTTAATTAATTTTTAAGGAATTTTTTTTTGTAAATAAATGTAGTCATCTTGTTAAATATACCGTCTATTTTGATGTTTTCTTTTATGGCCGTTGCTTTTATTTATTTAGTGTGAGTTTTTGTTGACCTGTTAAATTTGTTTTAAATTGCTTTGATTGACTTTGGTTTTTAATGTTAAAGCTGTCGATTGTCTATTTAAAAACAACAGCTATTAAATTTTTGTATATTTTTTTTTTATTAATAACGAGTTGTGTAAGTTTTTAAGCTTGTTTATCTGCTTATATACACTGTCGGACAAAATAAAGTGCGGTTTCAAATAAATTATTTCCTGTTTTGTTTTGTTTAAAACCTGTATTTATTATTTTCTAATAATTATAAATTATAGTTTTATTTTTAATTCAGTTACTATTTTATCTAATATTTATGTATTTCTTTGCAAAATCTAACTAACCGTTTTTTTTATCAGGCATGTCACATAATTCGTTCGGAATAGTTTCAATTCCGTATTTGCAAATCGATCGTTTTTACTTTGCGTTCTCTAGACTCCGATCGATTTTGTGTATTCCCAAAAAATTTTTAAATCTCGGTTTTTAACTTAAATGTCACACATGTCAAAGAATTTAATTCCGTTCGGAAGTCGAATTCATTCTGTATTTTGCTTCTATAACAAAACTACAAGAACATTTTTTTTCGGAATGAAACCACTATTAATTTTCTATATGAAATTGTAATTTTAAGCATTTCTATCTTTCATTTCGCATAAATTTTTCCTTGTATTTTTTCTATAGAAGCAAATTAAAAAACACGTCATTTTTGTAATAATAAGTATAACAAAAGCGAACAAAAAGAACGCTACACAGAAAAAAATAAAAATAAGTTTCAATTAAAATATTTGTGGAATCAATTAAAAATTTAATTGAAATCGGACCTGTAAACAAAATGATAGTATCAATTAAAAAAAAATGTGAGATTTAATTGCAAATATCAGAAAAATCAGAAAAAGTAATTGAATCAATTAAAATTTTAATTGAAAATTATTTTAAAATCAATTAAAGGTTTAATTGAAAAAAACATGATTTTTTTTTCTGTGTAACAAAGAACTTTTAAATAAAAGAGAACAAAAGTTATTAAAAATTTCAATTGTTGCTGTTTTAAGTGAACAAACCCATTAAAACGCAGTTGAAAAGCAACGAAGAAGAAATTTTAGGGATGCATCTGATCCTGTGTCATATTCCAGTACTGTGTAAATATTTTTGATTTTTGTAATTTCTAACAAAAGTTTTCTTTGAAATTTTTAACATTTTATTTAAATATCAATCTCAATTGAAAAAAAACAATGAAATAATTAAATTATTTATTTAATTGTCATTATAAAGTATAAAATCATAAAAAATAACAATTTCACTTTAGAAATCCAAAGTGGTTTCATTCCGAAAAAAAACTTCGTTTTTCGTTTTCTAAAGACTCAATTTACGGAATCAAAACCACATTCGATCGGAATTGAGTTCTGTGACATATAAAGCAATGAATACTGATGATGAAAACATATTTCTTTACTCAAATACCACATGAGCGTTTTATGAAACTAAAATTAATCGTTTTGAGTCAGATGGTCGCTCCTGGTATTGGAGTAAGGACCTCAATACAATAACTTCAAATTAGGTCACACAAACAATGAAACACGGTGGTGGTTCAATAATGCTTTGTGGTTGTATTACAAAAAATTACGTAGATTCCCCTTTGTTAAGAGTGAGGGTATTTTGAGGAAAGAACAATACCTTACAATTTTACAAAGAAATTTAACTGCCGCTATTGAGAAAACGGGTCTTTCTCCTGAAAATATCGTGTTTCAGCAAGATAATGACCCAAAGCACACGGCTAAAGTTGTAAAGAATTGGTTAGAAAGTCAAACATTTTCGATTTCAAAGTGGCCTTCACAGTAACCTGATATGAATCGTATCGAAAACTTTTGGAGCTACATTAAGGCTTAACTATCCAAGTACCCGGAGCCTCTAAATGGCGTAAGAGATATTTGGGAGTCTATTCTGACTCAAAGAACTTGAAAAAGCTAGAGGTTTGTGGACCAAATATTAATGAAAAAAATATATTAACATAAAAATATTGCTGGGTGCAAAAGTGTAACTTTTGAGAATTTTAGGTTACACGTCAGTTTTTGTTTTATTAATTATAATGAAGTTAATTATATTTGTGTTATAATAAAACAATTAATATAAAAATAAAAAAATTTAATTAATAAAATTTTGTAGTTTTCTTTTAATTTGTAAATAATGGAGGTTTATTTGCGAGAATATCGTAAATTGGTACATTTTTGCTCCTCACTGTATATATATATAAAGCGTTTGCTTCTTATTCGCCTTTAAAATAAAAATAAATCAAAAAAAAAAAGCAAATAAAAAAAACGAAACTTAATTTGTTAAAGTAGTTAAAAATTTTTTACAACTATATTTAAACCGACGTATTGTTAATAGTATTTATTAAAATTTCACTTAATTTTCATTAATGAGTGTTTAAAGCGTTAAACAATGCCAAGCTCATTAATTATGTATATGAGGTAAAAGTGGTAGAAAAATTCAATTAAAGTGTAAAAATTTCCTAAAATTATTATAATAAAAAGAAAATTTGTTCAAGATTTTGTTGCAGTTAGTTAAATACATAGTTTTAAAATTATGTTTACCATGGAAATTTCTTAAAAGAGAGAAGCTTTTATTTAAAGACTTAAGGCAAGCACTTGTTTTGTTTAACAAAATGGCTGCTTAAATAAAAGACTTAACAAACAAACTTGATTTTAGGTTAAAAACAATTAAATTGAACTTTATTTTTGATATTTTTAGTAAATTCAAATAGAAATTGCATTTTTTTTTATATATAACGCATTGATCGCGGATTTAACTTTTAAACTACTAAATTATGGTTTGGATTTATCTTTAATACTACTTGGTAGAGGGGTAATCAACAACAAAGTTTAAAAAAAACAGAAAGTAACCAGGTTTATATTAAAAACGGAATCAAAAGATTTTACTTGAATGCTTGCAGGCAGCAGGCAACGACGTATACCAACCAATCAGGTGGTCAAATCTCTGACCAAATTTTTTTTTTATAAAACAGACACAAACTGCGAAGCTTTTTGGCTTATCTGCAGAAAACACCCAGAATCTTTGGCGGGAATCGAACCCGCAACCCTCTGACTGATACTCCGTCACACTATCGCCTAGTCTATCGGGGTATCCAGATAGATTTAGTAACTTGTAGCTCAACCTAAATACTGCCCTCAAAATGTTTAATTTTTTTTTTGTTTTCATAATAAAATTAATTAGAAATTTCTAGTTCTAATTATACTTACCTAAAAAAGCCACCATTTACAAAAAGAAAAATATGGTGACACTTCTAGAGAATTATAATAACAAAATACAAATACTTTGTAGCTATAAAAAGCCAACAATTTTGTAATAGCAAGCAATTAACTTGAAGCCCAGCTTTGAACTTTATTTCATTTTTTATTTCTTCTTAAAACTAACACATTTTTTTTTCTTAATTTCCGCTGAGTTTTGTTTAAAAAATTTTCACAGAACATGAAATTTAAGATCAAAAATTAAAAAAAGATCAAAGTTACTTAACAATTACCAACTATATGAAATCACATTAAACAAAATAACAAAAATAAATAATTTAAGATGGAAGATGATTTCAAAACCCAGCCATCAAACTGTATAAAAAAAAGTAATTTACGGCCATAAAAAATGGAGATGGCCACAACAAAAAGAAAATACAAAGAAGTAATTTATAAAAAAAACAGAAATAGAAATACAACTACATAACACCAACATCTGAAACAAATTAAAACAATTTATCACTCTAGCACCAGACCCCAAATAAAATTTAAATTTAAAAAAAAAAAACAAAAAAAAAAACAACAACAACAAACTAGTAAAACCTCAATTCCTAATTCCAGATATACAAAGATGTTTCACAATCAAAACAAAGTATTAATGTTAGAAGTTATAAATTTGTAAAAAAAATACAAAATTCTATTTAATGAAACCAATAGCAGGGAGTTTTTATTCCAGTTCAGCTGTTGGGCTTTATGTACATACAGCAATGGACAGAGAAATAGCGCAGAAATAGTGTTAAACGTATTATATTGAAAAATGCATTGGATTGGAAAGGTCCTGTAATTTTGGCACTTTCATTTGTTTGTTGAAAATTAATTTCTTTTTTGATTTTCTTTTTGGATTTTCAACAAAAATAGTAAAATAATTTCGAGGGTAAATTCTTGTGTAATTTAACAAAAATACTTTTTATCATTAATTTTGTCAAACAAAATGGAAAGAGTGGACGGTCCTCTTTCCTCACTCGAGAAAAAAAGGTTATTTGGAAACTTCCCTGAAAGGGAACAAAACAAACAAAAACAGCTAAAATAATTGAATGTTCTCGGAAGACGTTTTATAATGTCTTTAAATATGTTAAATCAGATGCAAATTTGCTTTTAATGTAACGAAATATTGGCAGAAGCTACCGCCAAAGACAACAGTTCGTGAAGATAAGGCAATAGTTAAAAAAAGTAAGCTACATCCTTCGAGCCCAATAATGACTGAAATAAATTAGGAATTTGGGTTAAGTGTTTTCGTTATGAAAATCAGCTTTCTGTTTTTTGTCAGAAGAAAAAAAGAATATAAACGTAAGATTGTCTTCTGCAACACTACATCAGATCAAGGATATAAAATTCTGTAAAAGAATGTTTTTCACACATGAAACCAAAATTAAACTGATTGCTCCTGACGGTAAAACGTTTGTATGGAGAAAAAAATCCAAACATTCCTTACACTACTGAAACAATAAAGTGTGCTATTTCTCTCTTCATAGCTGTTTACTAGCTTATTTACCTGTAAACCAGAGATTTATAGAACAAATCTTAGTTTCTTTATTATTATAACACATTAAAAAAAATTTCATTTTGAATATTTAAAAAAACAAAGAGTTTTTAATACATAAAGAAGTTCTAGAATTAAATGAAAACCTAAAAGAAATTCTTACATTAAAATTAACAGCATCATCATCATCATACACCATTTTTATTTATTTCTTTTTTGTAATTTTTTTTATTGTGTTACATGTTTGTTGGTCATTTCCCGCCTCGATTAATATTACATTAGCTTTAGTAACACCAGCAAACAATAAAAGAGAAATTTCCCAAATAAAAGAAAGAAATCAGACAGACAAGCCAGTGGTCACGCCTTTTATTATCATCATCATCATCATCATTATGGCGATCATACTTAAATATTAGGGTTTGTTATATCCACACAAACACTTAATATTGAATTTAAACACAATGTCATGTTGAAGGAATTAATTTTGTGTCTAACTTTATTTTTTTTTTAATATTTAGTAAATTTTGTTGTTATTAAGGGTCAATCATTCGTTTAATTTAATAATTTAAAAGCAATTTGTTGAAACAGAAAATCAAGATTAGAAACACAATTTTAATGCTCATAATTCAGAATTATCATTATTAGACTAAAAACTCATAATATAAAATCTTTGGGAAATGGGTTAAGAAAAGTTTTTATCAAATTTAATATTGAAATAATAATTGCCATATAAATAGTAAGATGCAAATAAGATTAATATCCCTCAAATTGAAATACTTATTGAATAGTAATGTAGAAAAATTAATACTGCTTTAGCATTTCTCTCTCCTTGTAGAAGAGTAAGCTTTTACAAGCTCTGTGACATGTTTCGAAACTAATCTAACCAAACTTGCTCCATGTTATTTTTAACACATTTCAACCAATTAATTGGTATTTTTTAAGCAATTTTACACAAATTTCCCAGATGTTAAGAACTCCAAATCTATCCCTATATAGGGCGGGCGATTCATTTAGATCTTTGTTTTAATTTTAATTAATTGTTTATAATCATGAAATGTGGCGACATCGAACATCGTATTGTTGTAGACGGCTTACTGACGTTGTGACCTCTTTGAATCACTTGCAATTTTATGTATCGTGCTGTAAAGTTGTTTGAGTATATTGTTGGAGTACGAGACCGCCAAAAATCCGGTCGTCCGCGCACTGTGGAAACACCGCAAGCGATTAAAACCGTGAAGAGGAATGAATGGAGCGAAAATCACTGCGAAAACAGAAAATCCTTTCATGGGAAATGCAAATTTCGCAAAAATCCATGTCTTGCATTATCAAAGAAGATTTTGGACTCAGCGCGTTCAAGCGACACACTAAACACCAGCTCACGGCCGCTACGCAAAGAATACTTACAGACAAATGCTGTTTACTGACGGAAAAATCTTCACCGTAGAAGCATCGTTGAATAAACACAACGATCGTGTGTATGCTCGATCATATAGAGAAGCATTCCAACTCATGCCGAATGTTCGAAGAGGCCACCATCCCACGTCTGTAATGGTATGATGGGGAGTAAGTTACGATGGCTCCACATTTTTGCAAGAAAGCAGTGAAAACATTTAGATCACAAAGTAAAAACGGATCAACTGTGGCTCAAAAACAACATTGCGGACTTCACATTAACGTATGATTGACAAGCTGCTAGATCAAATCTCAACCCGTTGGATTACAAGCAAGTTGTAGTCCGTATTAGAGGGCATTGGTTGCTCTACTCGGTATCCAAATATTAAGTCATTGAAGCGAGCCCTTGTCCGTGCAGTGGACAATTTCCCCATGCATGAAGTGCGTCTCGTGATCGATGAATGGCCACATTGTCTCAAATCATGCTGAAAGGCAAACGGAAGTCATTTCGAATAAATAGTTCAGAAATAATAAATATATAAAAACAAAAACAACATTTTTCGCATCTATTATTCTGTGTACCAGTATCTATGACTTGACTAGATAGAACTGGATGTCGAAATCTTTATTATTAGGCCATGCGCAAGATACAATTTTTGATTACTCTTTTCAGCATTGCACTGGTTAGGATAGGATAGGAAGGGTTGTACACTGTGTGCACTACCACTCGGAGACCCTGTGGCCCATTGTGATTCCCTTCAGTAGAAAAAAGAATAGAAGGATAGATTTAAAGTGAAAGAAGAATCGAAAACCGCCTGTTAAGAGGAGAAAAAAGGAAAGAAGGAAATATCCCCTTACGGATTTGGAGTCGCCGTAGAATGACCCTTAAATAGCCACCCTATTCCCCTAATGAAACCCAGAATGTTACACGGTTTGCAACCAGCAACATTACTGAGTTCGTCCAGGAATCTCTTTCTTAGCCAGTTAAGTCTGTGACCCTGCAACATAGGACATGTGCTCTGGTTCCTCTGCATCCCCGAACACCCTACAGAAGTCCTCTGTGCCATTAACCCAGGTCCCAATCGAACAATGACCGGTTATGACTCCTACCAGAATCCTGAGACTATACCTGTCCAATTCCATCAGCGTTTCGGTCGCGTTTGCATTTAGTTTTGGCCATAAGGCCCTGGGCACTATGCAATCCGACCTACTGCCCCTGGATTGGTTCGTATAGTCACGGAATCTTTCATAAATCAGTCTGTAGAAGTTACATATAGGTGGTTTAACCCCCCTTTCTCTAGAATCATGGTCTAAACTAGAACCATGTCTAGCCAGTTCATCTGCTACCTCATTTCCCTGTACGTCACTGGTTAACACGCCAGTAATGTTGAACCCAAAGTGAACAATACCGATGCGTGAATAGCAAGCAATAGTGGTATTGGAAGATCGATATATGTTAATGGAAGTGCACGAAAAACTATTCTCATAGAATGCAGATTTTTGTAATACAGGTGAATAATTTGGAGACGTTGTTGCGGCGTCAGCCTTACCATTATCAATTGTCAGAAGAAAAAGAATAAAAATAATATGATAGTATGACACAAGTCACTCATGATCTTGAAAAAAAAACACATGAAAAAAGTTCTAAATGGATCGATCACCTATAGAAGTATCATGATTGAAGATTTTTCAAACAATTTTATAAAATTCAATTTTGTTTTTTTTGAAGTTTTTAATCCAAAACTAAATTAAAAAAAATGTATTTATAGTTTTAATTATATCTCAAATAGACATCGTTTGGAAACAAAGAAAAAAATTGTTGTTAAAATGTATGATATTGAGAAAAGTTATCCTTTAATTATTACCAGATGTAATAAAAGCCCGGTTTTTCAGATGTAACCTAATTCGAAACTGGTTTCTTTAACAATTAAATTTTCAAATAACCCGAAAATCGGTTTTTTAAAAAAGTCGTTCTTTTAGTACTTTAATCATGTCCCGTTCATAGGAAGCGTTATAACTAGAAACGTTATCGGTATTAATAAGAAGGCGAAAAATGTGTGTCAACAGTTTTAAACCAACTTCATAGAGCGACCCGTGACTTGTGAAAAGAGGACACATTACAAAACTTGCCCAATGGTAGCAAAAAAGTAGACGATTCATTTATTAAAAATAGAAATTAGTATTTGTCCAGAACTTGTTTGTTCTGAAATCTGAAATGTATCAATTTATATGCACATAAACATACATACATATATAAACAGTATATTCTAAATATTTTAAAACTTGTCTTCACTTTACATTTTAGTTACTTAATCTCTTTGGCAAGTGAGCAGCCCTTAATCCAAAACTTTAAATAGTAAAAGTAGCACGAAGAAAAAAAAACACAATTCAAAATATGCTGGTCTTTGTTAATTTCATTTTAATGATTAAATTATACAAACATTAATATGTTTCTTTATTTTTTGGTTGTCATAAAACTGGGCCATTAATACGATGAATCGTATTATAGAAATATAATTTACAAACAGATTATATGCATATTTGTGTCTAACTATCAATCAAAATTTTAAAATTTCATGCTATTTATAAGTGTTGTTTTTATATCCACCACCAAAAATATGGGTGGTATATTGCGTTTGTCATTCCGTTTGTAACACATCGAAATAATGGTCATAGAATCTATGTATTCTGGGTCCTTATAAAATTCTAAGACGATTTAGCCATATCCGTCCGTCTGTTGTTGGCACGATATAGCTTTGTAAAAAAAAATACATCAAACAATGAAATTTTTACAAAGCATTATTTGATCAAACGAAATGTTTGGTATTGCAAATGGCCAAAATCGGTCCAGTAGGATCTGAGTTATAGATCAAAGTTTCAGGCTACCTCGATATTTTAAAGATATTTATTGCTGTTTTCTTCAACTATATAATTTCTA
This sequence comes from Bellardia bayeri, assembly GCA_950370525.1. Classification (NCBI taxonomy): domain Eukaryota; kingdom Metazoa; phylum Arthropoda; class Insecta; order Diptera; family Calliphoridae; genus Bellardia; species Bellardia bayeri. The sequence goes on from OX493268.1 coordinate 64,934,520, forward strand.
TTATTTCTATTATCGAAGGACAAGTCCTGTTGAAAATGGTAGGAATCAGTCCACGATTTCTCGTAGCCCCTTACAAATGTCTTTCCGGAATATGGCTTTATGGTATATAAATGTCTATAGAAAATTCTGCAATAATAAGTTTCATGCAAAGTGAAATCTCAAAACAATATTTTCTTTGCATCGGTCCATAATTTTGACAAAGCCCATACAAAGACCACTTCAGAAAATCACTTAAATGAATATAAATCTTTTGTAAAAATTACCATCAATTTGAAATTCGACAAGCATAACACAGAAAAAAAATAAAAATGAGTTGCAATTAAAATATTTGTGGAATAAATTAAAAATTTAATTGAAATCGCAACTGTAAACAAAATGATAGTATCAATTAAAACAAATGTGAGATTTAATTAAAGATATCAGAAAAAGTAATTCAATCAATTAAAATTGTAATTGAAAATTATTTTAAAATCAATTAAAGGTTTAATTGAAAAAAAACATGATTTTTTTTCTGTGTAATCAAAATATACATTTAAATCGTCGTACCAAATTTAATGATGGTCGGCCCATATGTGACCTAAGCCCCCATATAAAGTCTACTGCCAGAAATCTCTTAAATGCGCATAAATCTCTTATAAATCTCCATAATAGTTGATTTGGTGGTGGGTATATAAGATTCGGTACAGCCGAATATAAACTCTTACTTGTTTTTTTCCGCTTTTAGTTGTTTGTTTTATTAATTAAACAAATACTTCGTCATAGTTAAATATATTTAGAGATTCTAAGCTTATAAGTTATAACATAAACTAAAGAGAAGCGTATAGCAAACCATAAAACAAGATATTAAAACTTTTTGGTTGGAAAACAAGAGTAACTCGTTCTAGTTTAATTAATAATTTTTAAATCATTTGTTATGAGAAAAAGCCATAAACAAAAATAAAAATAAAATAATTTATGATTTAAACAAACTTTGTATATAATTTATATGATTGTCGATGTGACAGCTAAACAATCTATTCAAAAACAAGCATTCAAGTGAAATCTTTTGATTCCGTTTTGAAGAACAAAACACAAGTGTATTTATACATTCATATGTATATTGAAAGACAAAAGTCATATGTGGCTAAAATAAATAAAGATTAGTTTAATTGTTTTTTTTTTTATTTTTTTTAGGGGGGGGGGGGGGGGGCGAAGAGGGTGCAGTTTTATGACAGGATAAAGAGTTTTCATTATTGATTTGTTTAGAAAATTCTAAATCGGATGTATTCTATGCAAATAAAAGATTATTTCGTAATTTATTTTTCCAACGTTTTGTTGGAGATTACCAACATCATCAGGGATATTTTATTAGATCTGGCAACATCAAAATAAACACACAATTGAAAAATAATAGTTTAATAACAACAACGATTACTTAGTTCTACAGGTATAATATTACTCACATACCTATAATCTTTCGTCAATAGTTTTGCATTTAGAATATTTTACATACATTCTGTTTTACATAAACACAACATAAAACATAAATTTAATTAAACAAAACAAATGCAAAAATATAAATAAAAATAATATCACAGTATAATTAAATTGTATTAAACTAAGTATCGCAGCAACAGAATCAAACTAAAATATTGCGATTGTATAAATTGCATTGTCGTCTTTTGTATTTAAGACATTCGTAGCCCTTTCCTGAATTCTCAAACTTTCCAGTGTAAATCGTTTATTTGTTCTCTTGGCCTTGTCCAATATTTTATCGTTTGTGAGATCGGGTAGATGTTTTTCTTCAACACAGTGTGTAGCCAGAGCTGTAGTTATTTGTAAAATTATTGTCTTCCTCAATTGTTAAGTTTGTTTTCTTTTTATTTGCATATTTCTAATTTAAGTAAAAATAAGTTTCTTTTGTTAATAGTCTGTAAGGATTTATATTCATAGACTAAATAAATAAATAAAAAAAAATACATATGTTTGAAAACAATATAATTAATTAGCTGTAATTTCCAAATTTTCTTAAAGTTTTTAAACCAAACTTTGTATTTTGTAAACAAAATTTTACAAACCATTAATAATTTAAAAATATAATAACATTAGATTGAAATTTTTTGAAAATTGAAAAATAATGTGACATTTAGCCTTTCATTTCTACATACGAGTACATAGGAATTTCAATTTAAACGCAGTAGAAATGTTTTTGAATCGTTCAATCTAAAAAAAAGCGTCTTAAAAATATAGGGTGTTTTTTTTTTTTTTTTAGATATACAGAACTTTAAGTTGGCAACACTTTTTTTAACTGGTGGCCATTTTGTCAGCTGTCAAGTGATTCATTCGGATCTTCTTTATACTGCGTCTCACGCCTAAGTTATTTTCACTTGTACGGCACAGTTGAACACGCGTCGCTGTTGGTATCGTCGAGTAGGGTTTGCGATTTAACGGACAATTTTTCCCCCAGGAAATGGGAATGAAACATTTAATTTCACGGGATCTTTTTATGAGTCGACAGTAATTTACGTCAAAATTATATCCCAACAAAGCGTCATATGCGTTTTGATTTACACTGATTGCTTACCGAAACTTATTACATAAAGATTGTTGTCAAACTCAACAAGAGCTTGAAAAATAATTTCAAAACATTTCCGAGCAGCTGGATTAATTAATTATGGCAATGTTCGGGCAAATGTTGCAATATCTATTAAAAACAATTTAGAAAGAAGAAGTCTAGACCATGCCCTGTCCAACTACTGTGATGGATGCAGATACTCTTCATTTTATGACAGGGTATACGACATTGGCTTGATTCGTTCGTTGCCTCAAAAGATGAGCAGTTCCAGAAATATGGAAAGAGCTCCTAGCTAACAATGGCCAATGCTTTATATAGATTTGTATTGCACAGATGTTTCAAAATAAAATCTACTAATTTAAAAGAAATATCACATTTTAAGTTTTATGATACAATACAGAAATGAGAATAAAAAACTATTTTATTGTTTGTCAAAAATCGTAAATCTTTCGCAAAATCAATTTGAAGTTGTTTTTGTTAGTAAAATCTTTGTTTCAAAAACTTAATTCTTGTTGGTTTTTCTTTATAGTAAGTATATTTACAGCAATAATAACTTGTTAATAAAATTTAACGACGTTAAACTTCAATTTTTTTTTTATCAAATTAAAATTTTTTGCTAGAAAATTTTAAAATTACATTTTGCCGGGAAATTTTAATACAGACAATCGAATACATTTATCAATCAAAGTCTAAGTACCTGTCTCAGAAGAACGACTATGTTGCTAGAAAATATCAACAATTTAAGACAATATAGCTTTTAATTTTAAATTTAAAACTTGTGGTGTGTTTTTCACTTCTAATTTGTCTTTTAGTAAAAAAAATTAGTGTCTTTTCCAATATATTTTCTAAGGAAAACAAGCGCCTGTAAGGGAACAAATTTAACTAGTATTTCCGACCTTTAAAAAAGTGTAACCCTCATTTCTAGCATAATCCTTATGATCAAGTGCTTAGCATAAAATCAACGCATAACACTCGTAAATTCCATTTGGAGACACTGCAGTCCATAACAACTTTTGAAATTATATCGTACATGAATAATAATGAGTAGCTCTCTGGCAAGGAAAGAGACACGTTATCATAGGACTGGCATCCAGGGAAGTAAGAGATTCTTGGTTAAGTCGTTAATGGGGTGATGTGCAATTACGTAATTATTGTACACAGGACTCCGACAAGTAAAGGGATCCAATACAATGTCAGATGGTAACTTGATAAAAACCAATAACGACTCATAACATTGAAACAAATACCAAGCTTAAATTGAAAATTATAAGAAAATGCTACTGTAATATAATAAAATCGACCACCCAAGTACATGGGAAAAATATGTGAAAAAACACGTTTCTCAAAAATCATGTAGACATTAATAGAAATCTAACACACGCCGCCTACTTTTTCTAAACAATTCAAGGCTCCATAAAAAGGCTCTCAAGGATATAAACAATAAATGCAAAAAAAAAAGAAAACATTGTAAAATTAAACTAAATCAAAATTGTTACACATCATTTTCATTAATAATCAAACATTAAATCAGGGTCAAAGGCCACACATACACTCAGTTTAAATAAATTTAATTAGATTTTTAACAAAATTGCATTCGTTTTCCAATAAAAAGGAAGACAACTCAAGGTTAAATTGTTTTACTAGTCAAGGTTACAGGCCAACATTAAAAAAACACAACATGAGAAAAATGTACACAGTAATTCACAACTACTGTTGCCAACTACTGCTGCAGATAACAAAATAGAAAAAAAAGAGAAGACTGAACAAATTGAAAATTTTAAAATCTAAAAAGCCTGACTGCTGTTAAGATAAACAGCAGTTTGCTGTTAAGCATTCAATAGACATGTCTGTTTTGCAAATGTGTGCAGAAAAACCTTGTGACTGGAAAAAACTATAAAATATTTATGGTCTATTGCTGTAGTCACCAACTGTGTGTCAAAACCGCAAAATCATTTCATCCTGTCAAAGAAAAAAAAAATGAATCAACAATAAAGTCTATCATCCTAACAACACACATTACAGCACTCCTGTAGATTTTAAAACTAAGCTGGGCAATAGTAATTGTTTGCAAAACATTACACTTGCCTTATTTGTTTGTTTATTTGTTTGTTTTTTTTTTAAGGCAGGATATAAATACCAGTATCCTGCCTTCCTAGTGAGAGTGTGTTAGTAGGCTGATTTTCAAGAGCATCTTACAATTAGTACAAGTTATTGTTAGATTTGTGTATGATTTACAACAACCTTTTCATGCTTTGCGGTTTAATCGAGTTAAAAGATTTTCGGTTTTGCCACACCAAAAACCTTGCAATTCTTACACAATTTTTTGTGCAATTTGTTTGTTTTTCCCCCTTAAATCCCAGATTATTTACGCTTTAACCATGTTTTGGTTTTATTTTGTTAACTTTGATTGTCTTAATTTTCTTAAAGATTCGCTTCACTTAAACCCAACTAAAACTAAAATACCTTGAATGCGTTTTACTTACAATTCCGTAAGATCTTTTTTCAGTTCATGTTTCTGAGGTTTTGTTTTAATATTTTTATTGGATTAGATCCTAAAGATCCTATAGATTAGATTTATATTTATTTACTCAAAAATAAATCAATTTTCTTATTTGTAAATATGAATTTTTCTTAGAAAATGTGTGAAGATTTAGGGATTAGAATTTGTTAAATTATATCAATATGTTTTGGCAATTTAGGGTATAAATTCTTGCAGCTAACAAGTATTTATATTTGAAAAACAAATGTTTGCAAGATTATGGGATTATTTTAAGTTAAAAATATCTTTTGCTGCAATTGGGTAATAGGCATTTAAAATTTTTAAATCACATTCGATTTTGTTAAGTGTCAGTATTCAATGACTAGACATTTATAAATGTGTCTTAACAGTTTTATTGCCAAATGTTAGGGGAGAAACATTTTACTATTTGTGGACTAGAAACTTTTATCAAACAAAAAATAAATTATTAACTAGAGAAGGAATTGAACTAATATTTATCTTTTTAAGAGAAAAGTTTTTTATTCAGGCTAATAGTTGGAATAATCAAGAATACTATTGTAAAGTACTGGAACAATTGGCAAATTGGAATGCATTTTCTACCCTGCCAAAGGCGTCATCAGCAATCTTCATTGTCCATGATCAATCTGTAAACATCATCTATTTAACTCAAATAAATTTTCTTGTTGACCTTTTTACGTTTTGTTTTGCATACATGGCTATAAGATTTACCGAGACTTTTAGCTATACAGACTCAAGAGTTTTGTGGCTGTTGGGTATGTGATTCCAACACATAAGTGTTGTTTGGCAAACAGGTAGAATCGATATGATTACGTGTTGACAAGACCACACCGCTATTGAATCAGTACTAGATCCAACTTGTTGTATTCAGGTATTTAATAAAGTCAACCATTCTGACACCCAATGTCTCAGATAAATTGTACAGTATATGTACGCTAAGAAATCTGCAGCTATGGCCAGAGAAATAGCGCACCAATATTCTGTAAAGTGCCAAACGTATTATATTGGTAAAAGTATTGAACATGGAATTCTATGCTATTCTTTTGCTGCACTCTGATTTTTCAAAAATTCATTGCAAATGTCATGTTAGCTGTTTGCACTTTCTTTATTATGTCTTGTGTTGTTCAAATTAACCAAAATGGGAAGAGTGCCGTCCACTGCTCACTTGAGAAAAAAAGGTTATTTGGGATCTTCCACGAAAGGGAACAAAACAAGCAAAAATAGCTAAAAATAATTGGATGTTCTCTAAAAAAATAATTTAATGAAAATTAAATTTAATGAACTCAAGCCTGACTAAAATTATCAAGAAGTTCTCGGAAGACGTTTTATAATGTCTTTAAATATGTTAAATCAGATGCAAATTTGCTTATAATGTAAAGAAATATTGGAAGAAGCTACCGCCAAAGACAACAGTTCGTGAGGATAAGGTAATAGTTAAAAAAAAGTAAGCTACATCCTTCGAGACCAATAATGACTGAAATTTTTCTAGTAGACTTGTACAAAGACGCCTTAATGAAATTAAGCTTTATGGCCGTGTAAGCAGAAAAAGACAATTTTGTCAAAATAGAACATAAAGGCAAGATTGTCTTTTGCAAAACTACAACTGAACAAGTTTATCGAATTCTAGAAAAGATTGGTTCCGACGGAAAAACGTTTGTACATCAAGAAAAAGAAACCAAGAATTCTATCCTCATTAGACTACTAAAACAATAAAGTAGCAACTGCTAAACGAAAAGCCTAGTCTTCATGCTTGATTACTTACCGTTGTTAGCTTCGACATGTCCCTATTCAAGTATTGTATATAGTATTGCTCATTGTGGGCGGGACACTATTTTCTATCAGTCTTACATGTTTCCATTTTGTACCACCTATTATCAGCCTTCTGAAAATTGTGTCCGGAAATGAGAGAGTATAGATGATGTGCCAGGACTCAGACAGGCGAGGTGGTCTTTTATATGTTTGATAAAGTAAACTGCAACAGTTCATGCCAGTGAAATCAATTTCGAGGTTTAATAGCAAAATGTTTCAATATGCTACTGAAATTTAATAAAATTTTCCACTCCAACAGATGGGAAAAATGTGAATTTTTTTCAAAAACCTTGACATGCACCACCCACTGAAGGATATAAACGGATAATTCGTTGCAATTTTGTGCAGTAATCCAAATGAGCAGTTCTACATTATACTGTCTGAATAAAAAATTTGCAGCAAATTAATTGAACATTTTAGGTTTCCTCCGAATATATTATTCGCATAAAACTTTTCACGTCTCCCAAATCGTTTTATTTGAAAGATCTATTGATAATATTACTCCCAGTTTATCAACGTATATGCCAGATTCAATGCCAGAAGATTTCATCTTGACAATATGAATTCATAGCTATCAATCATGTTACTCGCCAGTTCCGTTTGGAAGGATAATAACTTTTCACAGCAGACGATTTGAAGTGAGTGCTAAGTTCTACTTGTAGGACTTAAAGCAAATTATTAAAAATTGGACTAAAATCGAATTGAATATCCCTGATAAATTTTGTCGTTGATTTTTTCCTTGAATTTGTGAAAAAGAAAAGTGTAGCAAAATAATAGCATAGAATTCCATGTTATTATCAGTACTTTTTTTCAATATAATACGTTTAGCACTTCATAGAACACTGGTGCGCTATTTCTCTGTCCTTAACTGTATATTTAAACAATATGGTTAAAATGAAATGTTTTCTTTTTAATAGTTTCTTTCAAGCAATAAGGTCAATTTTATATACAAATATTTAGTTTATTTATATATATTAATTTCCAATATATCGCTATCACAATGGATAGCTTCTTCAGGGATAATATAAGTTTTTTTGTTTTCTTTTTAATTTTCTTATAATTCTTATAATTTGACATTTTTTATGGCTTTTAGTCGCCTCTATTTGCAAAAGTTTGTGCCTTAAGTCTTTTGTTTTAAATTACTTAAACAGCTGCCAATTTTAGTAAAATTTCTCTAAATGAAATAAATTTCCTGTTCTTTCCTTATAAAAATCAAAATTGTTTAACAATATGATCATTATACTAAAAATTAATAAAATCTTGTGATTAAACAACTGCCTGTTATTAATACAAATGTACATATTCATAAGGCAAATAAATAATATAAAAAAATTATTTGTCTGTCTAAATGTAGTGTAGCTCGTAAAGCAATTTGTTAAAAGCAACAATTTACATGCAATAATAAATAATGCTACCGTAATAAACGTCTTTAAACAAACTCTTATATATTTTGTTTATAAAAAATTTACTTTTATTGAAAAACAAGTTTACAAAAGTAACAGAAAAAAATATTATTAAATAATTAAAAAATAAATATTTATTAATATAGAAATACCACTAAAAACCCTCCTCGTTTAATGAAAAGTAAAAAAAAAAATGTACAACATTGTTGTGTATGAAAATGAATATGAGTATTAGTATGAAAACATACAAATTGTTGTACAAAACCGTTGTGTTAAGTGGCCATAATCACGTATGTGTTAATTGATATTTTAAGTCAAGTCAATAAGTAATAAATGTGTTAACACTTCAATTTCATGTATGAGTACCAAAATACCCACCACTACTTACACTGAATGTGAGTACAAGTGCCCGTCCGTCCGTCTGTCTCTGTGCATACAAAACAAAATGTATCAATTTTTTTGAATTGTTAGTTGGATGGTTGGTTGGTTGGTTGGCTGGTTTATCTGTAACCCACTCAGGTTCCTGTCTTACATGGAATCATAAATATGTGTAAATTGTTTGTATATAAGTATGATTTTTTTTTTTTAGAAATTGTTGTTTAAACAAGTCATGTTGTTTTTTCTTTTCTTACTACTATGTTACAGTTTCTCACATGACTTTGTTTTTGCTGCCTTAAAACTTAAAGCCAAATAGTCGTCGTCATATAAAGTTGTGATGAGGTTGAGATGTTTTTTTCTGGCTCTAGCCTTATAATAATTTGTTCATATTTTTGTTCAAATATTAATTTTGTTATTTGTAAGTTTAGTTTTTTTATTATTTGTTTCTTTACAATACGATAAATGTAACACATCTTTAGAGGCTATTTTGGTAAATTGTTTGTGTTTAGTCTATATTTAATAGTTTGTTTTTTTGTTATGAAGTATGATCTATATTTATTTATTTATTATGCGATAATTTCATGGTATAACAAAAAAAAAATCCAAAACGTTTTTAGTGTGTTTAAATAGAAACCAGTCAACAGCTGTTTTTAGTCTCAAAACACCCAAGAAATAAATGAAAAATGAACAACAACTTAACAATTTAAAAAAACAAAAAAAAAAAAATATGATGAAAATAATTTTAAGGCAATTATCACTGGTATGTTGATGGCGGAAATACTTTTACTTAGAAACTGTTTAAATATTTAGTTGTAAATTTTTAAAAACCTCGAAAACCCAAAGAAAAAATGATGTTAAAATATTAAATTTCCTACCAATACTGGGCTTGAAAACTTAAACACAGACAGTGTGTACGAAAAGTTATAAAGTTTTTGAGTTTGGTCGATTTTTAAATGAGTTATATGCACGTTTTATAAAAATATTGTGTTATACATAAATTGTTCGCTGTAAAAATGTGTTAAACACAAAGTTTTCTCTGGAGAGAACGCAGGCAATTGGATACCTTATGAATTAAAGTCGAGAGAACTTGAAAGTCGATCAGCTTTAAATCGTTGAAAGCAAGCTTCCCATTCACCCGAAACGTAAAAGATGCTATGTAAAACCTGGCCAAGCAGCCGAATCGTCACGAAAGTCAAATATCTGTGTCTTGTATTTGGTGTGAGCAAAAGGGTCCAATCTATTATTATAAGCTGCTGAAATTTGTAAACATTGTACCGAATGCAATTGATTCATTTAAAGCATAATTACAATAATAAATTATTCCATCATGACAATGCTTGGCCGCATGCTATTTAAAAAGAATTGGTTGGGAAGTTATGCCTCACCCGCCTTATAGTCCAGACCTTGTCCCGATTCAATCAATGCAGAACGCTATCTCTGGGATACGCTTCAATTCAGAGCAGAGTATCCGAAATTGGCTTATTTTGTTCTTGGCCTCAAAAGATGAGCAGTTCTTTTGGCGCAGAATCTAGATATTAGCAGAAATATGGGAAAATATCGTAGCCAATAATGGCCAATAGTTTGAATAAGTTTATATTGCAGAGATGTTTCCAAGTTAAATCTAATAATTAGAAAAACTCCCACAATTTTAAGTTGTCATGATTTAGTCAAAATATAATATTTAATATTTTTGATGTCATTAATATGACCATATTTATACTCTACACCACCATAGTGGGGTATTGTGCTGATGTTTGTACCGGCCATAAATAGTATACCGAGAGACACGGAATCATAATTCGATTTAACGATATCCGTTCGTCTGGCTGTCCACGTAAACATTGTGCGCAAAGTACAGGTCCCAATTTTTAAGATATTTTCATATTTCCATAAAATTTGTTACATGTTGCTTTTTTGGCCAGAATGTTTGATATTGAAATTGGTTGAAATCGGTTCATTATTTCAGCTAGTCCTCATACAAATGTCCTTCCGAAATAGGGGTTTATCGGTTATAAATATTTGATTATGTACGTATGCAAATAAATTTCGCCAAATATAAGTTATTCACGAAGCCTAATCACATCAAAAACATTTTGTGCAAATCGAAAATCACTTTAAACTCTCCCTCTCTCTTTAAAATGTCGGTATTCAAGTAATATTCAACACAAATTGTTTCGTATATATTTACATAAATCATGACACTTATTTTTATAACTGTCGGTCCATAATTATTCAAAGTTCTGTTTGAAAATCACTTTAACATGTATAAATCTTTTAAAGTGTTTGTATCGAGATAAAATTTAACACAACATTTAATAGTTTCTTCTTTGTAATTCAAAACTTATATTATCCCTGAAGAAGCTATCCATTGTGATAGCGAAATATTGGAAATTAATATATATAAATAAATTAAATATTTGTATATAAAATGCAATTGACCTTATTGCTTGAAAGAAGAAGAAACTATTAAATATTAAAAAAGGTCAAATAAACGAACTAAATATTTAACACAACATATATTTACATATATGCACAAAGAGCATGCCACTAAATTTTTGAATGATTGGTCCATAATAGGTCATAGCGGTTGACTGTTTTAAAACATTTTGTTATTGGCACATTTGTCGCATCAACTTGAGCACTTTTTATTATATGTAGTTCTATTTTCTGCAATTGAGATCAAAATTTGCACTTTCTTCATTTCAATATCAATTATCTAATGCTTCATTAATTAGCATTAATTTATTATATTTTTAATGATATTGCTTTTTCTACTTGGTTTGTCCCAATTTAAGCTAAGTTAATTACATCGGGGTGAGGGGAAGATAAAACGAGCAGCGTTGTCAACTTGGTGCGTTTCGCAACATTTTTGGTGATTTTTTAAATTTTTGTTCGAAAAAAGGTACGGTCACATTTGGCAAATATTTGCCGAAAAAGACGTAGCCACTAAATGAAATGTATTTGAACTCGTTTATTTATTAAAAAAAAAACTTTCTTATTTAGGCCAAATCACAACAAATGTTTAGTTTTATATTATTTGATGCTGTTTGATCTTGCAAAACTTTTGTGAGAGTAAACAACGTCAAACAAATTTGTGCTACAAGTAAATATTTGCCAAATGTGACCCTACCTTTAGTTGGTGCGTGGTGCGCTTTGTTTAAATCATGGTGCGTTTTGGAATTTTTCCAAAAATGTGCTGAAATTAAATACGAATGCCTGATAAATGTATGTATTCATCAAATTCGTTACATAAAGGTTATTGTTAAATGTAAATAGGGTGAAAATCTTTGTTTGAAAATAAAACTAACATTTTAAACATGGAAATAAAATCTCTGATTCTGGTTTAAACTGTAGACGAACAACCAGGATCCCAGTCCCCAGTGTCCCAGATCCCACAGTCCCAGTGGAGCCCTAACAAATGTTGTTAAAAAAAATTCAAATAGAAGTACTTAAAATAGACAACAAAAATAATTAAAAAAAGTACCAAATATGTACTGAAATTTTCCCTTTTTTACCAATTAGTACTTCAGTTCCGAATAGCATATAGTGAGTTCAATTTTGAGTGGTTAAATGCTTATTTCATCTTTATTAGCTCGTTTATTAAAAAAAAGGCTTTTACTATTTATTATTTAAATTTTTAAAAACTTTTATATAGAATTTAAGAAATTAAAAAATTTTTTATTAAGTAATTTTTAAGCTTGAGGTCACTTTTTGTTTTTTATAAAAGATTATTTATTTCTATATATAATTAACTCGATATTTCGATTTCCTTTGGAAATCTTCTTCAGGAGTAATTTTAATATTATATGTGTTACAAATATTTGTAATGTGTGATTTAAGTAGAGATACTTTTTTCAATAGCCTTTTTTTTGACAGATCACGTGTCATGCTGTCATGTTATTTTTGTTTAGTATTTTTTGGCATTTCATAATGGAAAGACTTACAACGTTTACAAATCATTCAACTTTATTACGAAAATTCACGTTCTGTGAGGAATGTGTTTCGTGCACTTCGGCCTACTGAACATACTATTCGCAGTACCATCACCCATTTTTAGACCCAGCATTCATTATTGGATAATATGATAACCGACTATTTGATGCCTGAAATTAAAGCTCGTGATCTCGGTGACATTTGGTTTTAGCAAGACGGCGCCACTTCCCACACATCGCATCAAGCAATGGATTTATTGAGAGAACACTCCGGTGAGCACATAATTTCATATTTTTTTGGGCCGGTCGATTGGCCACCAAGATCGTCTGATATCACACCGTTAGACTTTTTCCCATGGGGATATGTAAAGTGTAAAGTTTATGCGGTGAAAACCTCTTCGATTCAGGTCTTGGAGGAAAACATTACGCGTATCATTCGCCAGTTACCGGTCGAAATGTCAAAATGCTCGAAGGAGTCATCGAAAATTGTATTCAACGGATAGACCATCTGAGACGTAACAACGGCCAACATTTGATAGACATAATCTTCAAAAAATAAATGCCAAAAAATGTTCTTTCAAACGATAATAAACATTCCCCATTAAATTGGAATTTTCTGTGCTTTTTTTTTTGTCTTTAAAAAAGTAAAGAAAGCTTTACTAGCAATTCGTGTTACTCTCTTATTCGTATTACATACTCTCAAAATATTTTGTAGGTAAAATTAACTGAAAATGTAATTTAAAATAAATGAACATTAATTTAAAAACCGGTCAACTCATTTTTCATTTAAATTACATGAAAAGTTCAGTTAATATTCTATGTTCAAAAATTAACTGATCTAAACCTGTAAAAAATATTGATTTTTCTTTTCTTTTTTTTATTATAAAGGGCAAAAAAACTAATCACCAGATTCGTAAAAAAGAACTGATTCTTCCTTTAATTCGATTATTTCAACTCACAAAAAAACTAGCGTCGAGTTCCGTAAAAATAAAAGATTTTTCCTTTATTTATTTTTTTGTACTGTAAAATAATTAACCATAAATTCTGTAAAAATAAATGATTTTTTCTTTGTTTCTACTATTTTTACTATCAAAAAATTTAGCTCAAAATCCGCAGATATAATTGATTTTTCAGTGATTTTCGTTTTTCTTAAGTAATAAAAAAACTAACCACAAATTCCGTAAAATCAAAAGAATTTTCAGTTATTCAGTTAAAAGTGGTTTCATTCCAAAAAAATGTTTCGTTTTACATTTTCTATAGCAGCAAAATACGGAATTAATTCCATTTCCGAACGGAATTAAGTTCTGTGACATGGCTGTATATTTAAGTTTAACTTCCAAGTTGAGCAAGCACTTTTTGAATTACCTATACCATAAGTAGGGTACCTTTAAATCTTGTCACTGTCTTTGTTGTTATAAAAACATACATATGTATATCCTTTATTATTTTTTGCATTTTTTTTTCTCTTATTGAACAAAAAAAAAAAAAATAATTTAAAATAAAACAACAAATCGAAGTCTACCATAAATTTTTGATTACTTTTTGAATGGTTGTTGAAAATACAATTACTACTGTTAAGGCAACCCAAAACTATACCTACAAATGCAACTGAAAGTCAATACTGAAAAACAAAAACAAAACACCACAAAGAATGCCATGTTTTGTTATTTTTTTCTCTTTTAACATTTAATAAACAATAAAGGTATAAAAACACCTTTCAAACACAATTTTACAAAGTTTCAGAAAAGTTTATTTGGTTGGTTCACTGTTTCAGGTTCTGGTATTGTTTCTGCTGTATTTTGAAAATGTCGTCGCTTAACGATAAGAAATTGAAATATTTATTACCGCTAAAGTTACACTAAATTCCAAGAATTTAACACAATACTTGACTCGCACCAGCGTACAAACTAAATACAAAACTGAACTGAACTAAAGGTAAATTATGTTTTATTTTTTTGTTTTTTTTTTTTTTTTGTTTTTTCGTTTTACACATTGTTCGAGCCCTACACGAAAAAGTTACATTTCTAGCTTTTGGCAAAATCGAAACATTTGTTTAGAGGCTAAAGAATGAAGGGTTTTCAAAATTCGTTTTATTTGCAACATTTAGTTTTTACTACTGGCATGTGTTTTTGTTAAAACATTTTTGAACTCTATGTGTTGTTTCTACTAAAGTTCGTTAAATTAAATTTTCAAATGCCTGCAGAAAACACTTAACATGACCTTTTTTCCTTTTAACCACTAGACAATTGTACTTCAGCTTTATTTAGTGCTGTTGGTAAATTATTATGTTCTCAATTGTTAAACTAATTTTGATTTAATGTTTACTTGGTTGTGTAGTATGTTTTATTTGGGTTTTCTTGCTGTTGGTTCTGTGTGTGTAAAAATGTGTAAAATTGAAATGTACAAGTATTTCTGTAACCTGTTCACCTCAATTTTATGTTGCAACAAAATCGAACTGTGTATGAAAAGTATTGATTTTAATTTAAATGTTACAGTCAACACTGTGTCTATTGCTAAGAACAAACAACAAATAATAATTAGGGGACTTCTAAAATGAAAGCTTAATTGGTTTCAAGATACAAAAAATAAATATACAAAAATGGAAAACAAACAACAAACC
Source organism: Bellardia bayeri (assembly GCA_950370525.1). Lineage (NCBI taxonomy): Eukaryota > Metazoa > Arthropoda > Insecta > Diptera > Calliphoridae > Bellardia > Bellardia bayeri. The sequence continues at coordinate 64,949,734 of OX493268.1, forward strand.
TTTTGCTCTGATCAATGAAAAGCAACTACAAATTTTGTCACCTCTTCAACTATGTCTTGGGATATTTGAATCAAATAAGATGAAATATTTTATGGTCTTATTAAACGCCTTCAGTAAAGTGTTAGTCCGATTTAACTCCCTGTCATTATTCAAAAGAGGCATGATACTAGAAATATCTCGATATTTATTGAACGTGTAACAGTGCCCTATGAAACCAAAGCATTTTTTCTTGTCGGTTTTAAAACCAATTCTGACAATATTCGTTTCTATGACACCCCTGAATGGTTGTTATCAACAAAATCAATTGGACGAAAAATATATGAACTGAATTAGGGAATTTATTGTCCACAGCTACGGCTAATTGAACCGTTGTCAAAACAGTTAAAACAGAGTGTTATTGTAGTTCCTTACAATAAACAAATGTTAGCGATTTCAGTGCAATTGGATCGAAATTTACAGCTATCCTTAAAAGAAACATGGATTTTTATAACAGAAATTTAGTTTTTGTTTCTTAATTTAGTTTTTCTTAAATATTACTAATGGATCGATTATGTATAGCAACCAAACTGTAGTTGGGTTACCAATAGGCAACGCATCTGACATGCAAGTTGTTTTGTTATGTAAGGCAACTTTTGTTTTTAATCTTTTTTTTTGCAAATTTTTGAGTAGAAAACAAACATTTATATGTTAAAAATATTAATACGAACTGCTCTCGTATTAATAAACTTCTCAGTCTAGAACAGAAAGCGCTATGCTATGAACAGATGTTAAATTTCTTTTCGATCTGGCAACTCCTTCATATAGAAACAGCTGTTCAAAAAAGACGCATCCGCGATTTTTTTACAATGGAAAAATTACAAATTTGTGGTGTCATTAAATATTTAAATAAAAAAGGTTTATCGGGACAAGAAATTCATAATGATATGGTGAATGTGTTGGGTGAAAGTGCTCCTGCATATGCAACAATAAAAAATTGTGTACAAGCATGGAGGACGAACCACGTAGTGGACGTCCAAAAACAGCAACAACAACAGAAATTGTAGCCAAAGTATCGAATATATTAAATGATCGACGAATAAAAGCGCTTGAAATAGCCAGTATCAATGATCGAGTCCATTTGATTTTGCATGAAAAACTACAGATGAAAAAGCTTTCTGCAAGATGTTAACAGTCGACCAAAAACGCATAAGAATGAAAATTTCTCAAGCTTGTTTGAATCGTTTTAAAAAAATAAAATGGATTTTAAGCGTCGTTTCATAACTGTTGATGCGATATGGATCCACCACTATACTCCAGAGACAAAAAAATAATTCAAGCAATGGACAGAGGCTGGAGGAAATGCCCCAAAGAAGGCAAAAACAATTCAATCGGCTAGTAAGGTTATGGCAACGGTTTTTTTTGTAACTTTAAAAGTATTTTATTGATTGACAATCTGCAAAAGGACATGTTGGATTAATTAAATGTAAAAATTCAAGAAAAACGTCCTGGCTTGCAACACAAAAAAAAAAAATAATTTTTCATCAAAACAACGGACCAGTGCACAAGAGTTGTTAAAACACTGGCTAAAATCAACTAATTTAGGTACGAGTTGCTGGAACACCCACCATATTCTCTTGATTTAGTTCCCAGTGACTTTTACCTGTTCCCAAGTCTAAAACAATTCCTAGCTGGCAGGCGATTTATCACAAATGAAGATGCAATTACAGTTGTAAACCACTATTTTGAAGGCCTTGAGGAAAACTATTTTAATCAAGGAATGGAATTGCTTGATAAGCGTTGGACTAAGTGCATTGAAATTTTAGGAGATTATATTGAAAAATAGATTTTTTTTTTGAAAAACTAACTATTCTCTTTCTGTGCCAGGCTAAGAAGTTGCCGAACTGCCCTCGTACACGTTAAACTAACACTTTTTCACTAGTCATGTGACCAGTCGTGAACTACAAGCTACAGGAAATTGTCATAAACTTCATTCTACATTAGTTAAAAGAAAGTTTAAAGCTTACTTATGACACTAACAAATAAATAGGTTAAAACAAATCTTTCTGTTTTAAAACTCTCTAAACAGATTTTCCTACAAATTTAAATTTAATACTTACACAAAAAAAAAACTAATTTTATTTTTTTCTAAAAAGATATTTTAAGAATTTTTGTTCTATAGAAGAAAACCGCCTGTAATAAATTAAAAAGAAAAGAAACGAAATGTCTTTAAAATGCCACATAAAGTGTCAAATAATGAGTAAATGCCTAAATGATAATGATAATAATCTAAGATTTAACAAAAAGGATCACTTACCATCAGTCACTGTAAACTCTAAACACTAGTTATTATCACACAGTAACACACTAAATGTTGGTATGATTGTGATTAAACATAAGAATAAAAGTGACATACATACTCACATATGTATGTACGAGTGACAACAAAACATATAACAAATAACAATAAAATAAATTGTTAGAAGATGCATCTGTGATGTTAACCAGGCGGTAACATATGAACGCACTTTACTTTTTTAGTTTTAACACAAAGAACAAAAACAATAGCATCAACTGCAACTGCAACAGAAATAACATTTAACATTTGAACATTGTAAATGTTAGGACAACAATAACAAAAACAACAACAACGAATGCATCGTAAATTATGAACTAAAATGGGACCCGTGGATATCATCAATTGACGTTTTTACTTACAATGACAACAAAGAAAAACAAATAAGCAGCAAAAAAGCCTCCAAAAACCGTCCATCATTTGAAAGACCACAAACAACAAGTCAGACAAACACACACCACAACAACAGCACAATAACAACAACATAAAGGGACAAAGTAGTAAATTTTATGAGACATAAAGTAGAAAACTAAAGGGTAAAATGTATTTAGTCGGCAGATTAGAACTGGCTTAGATGCCAGTTTACAACAGGACATTAGTGTCAAATAAGATACATTTAAACCACAAAATACATAATCTAATGTCGCTTGCTGTTGCTGTTGTTGTTGTTAGTTTGATTTGGTTGTGTGAGCCCACCTTTAAGGTATATATATATACATATGTATGAATGTATGTAGGGGCATTCTTGAGAAGCTGTACTCTGTAATGTTACTGCTGCCACAGAGGCACACACTTGCTTAATGTAGTATTTTCAATGCCATTGTGCCACTTCAGTAGGGGTCTGTGTCTCTTGGCCAAGCAGACCCATTTTTCTTGTGCGTTTTAATTTTTTCTCTCTTCGTCTCTGTGTGTTTTTTTTTTCTTTCTTTTTCTAAATGTTTGTTTTTTGTGGACTTCTTATGTAAATAAAAGAAGTGTCATCATAGTGACAATACTTTTAAAGCCTCCAAACATCCATTACGAAATCGGAATCTAAAAGTAACAACCAGCAACCTGTTGGTGTGGTGTCATTTTTCATGCATTTGTCACTTGTATTTAATTTTTCTTAAGTTTTTTTTTGTTTTTTGTTTTTTATCTTTTTGTTGGAATATTTGGGTTTATTGTCTTGGTTGGTTGACCACTGCTGCTTAATTGTGGTTTTCTTTATCAGCGGTTTTAATACAATTTTATTGTTAAGAAGTTTGAAAATTTGAATTTGTTTCTTTTTCTTTTCTTATCATAAAACACTAAACTGAAAAGTATCCCAAATAAAAAAAAAGAAAATATTATAAAACGCCAAAAAGCAACAGAAAAAGATCACAATTACAGTGTTATCATTTTGTAATGGGCTGCTGAGGTTAATTTTGATTTCATTTGGCTGTTTAAACAACAAATCAACTATAAAACCCGTGTCTAGTTTATCACCAATTTAAGGTGTGTAAGTCTGTTTGAGTGTTTCACTGACTGATTGAGTGTTGGGGTTCTTGAGAACACCCAAGTTGAAATTTAAATTTGTCAAATTAAAAACCAAAACCAAACAAATACCAAGTGACTTGACTGTGTATTAAAAGTCTTTATCTAAAGTAGTGAAAAGATCATGTCAATTTGGTTTTAAACACAAGTATTTTATTGTTTCAAATATTTAGTTTATGGGTATAAATTTCATTTATTTTTTTTCAAATGTAAGGTTTGATCTAAGTTAAACTAGAGTGTGACTGTGATGTTTAAGTTTGAAAACAGTGTCAAGCTCAGCCAGCCTTATGTAAAATATTTTATCACAATTTTCTTAAAACAAATTTCATAAAAAAAACTTTATCAACTAAAAATAATAATTTTATGTAAACATTACTCTTACAAATATTCATGTTAGACTAACGCAAACGCTGCGAAAAAGGTTCATTTGCAACAATATCGCTTAAAATTGGGTTTTTCAAAGACTACTACATATTATTACTTCATTACTGAGAAATACATAGTTAAATAATGAGTTATTCGAAAAATGCTTTAAAATGCTGAAAAATTCTGTTCATTGGGAAACTCAAATGTCATACGTACAAAGATTACTGCCAACCGTCTATATTACTTAGAAGTAGACAAATAATAACTTCTTTATGCTTCGTTCTAATTTTATCAAAGAGTTATTAAACACATTACTGTTTAAAAGTTTGAGTGATATGAAAGTAATGACTTTGTAAGTACTTACCACCACCACCAATGTCATCTCCATGTTAGAAAATTATTGCATTATTTGTGTGTGTGTGTGTTTTTTTTTATAAGTAAAACAGAGTCAGAACATTATCATTTATTTGAACTCATTGCCCGGCAATGAAAGTTTTCGTGGGAAGTTTGGGCTTCTATTTAAATCTGAAATAATTTATAAATTAATAAATATAATGCCATTACTTAACTGACTGATCTTTAACCTCATGCCTTAATGAATAATTAAATACATATTGGTATGAAATTTCACTACTTTGATTAATTTTTTTTGCGTTGTATTCACTTTGGCATTTATTTAAAATACTTGCTCTCAAGGTGTTAAAAGCTTAACATGAAAACATGTTTTTGAAATATTTCAAAATAAAACAGCAACATAAAAATCCCACCAAAGAAAAAGAAACAAACAATCGAACAGCACTTTAATTTAAAGCCCTTAAATGAAAACAGTAAAATTCCTAAAAAAAAACACAAAAAAAGAAACAGAAAACCGAAAAGAGTCCTTGTAATGTTTGCATACGAGTGTAGAGTACAATATTGAAACATGTTTTTCACAGATTTCGCAGGTTTCGTTGATTATTATTATTTTTTTTTTTTCTTTTTGAAATTTTTTCTTCAAAGAATTCTCATGATATTAAAAGATAAAACACTATGGTCTTTATAAAGTAAAAATATGCAAAATTTATTTTAAATACCCAACAATTAAGGCTTTGAAATATTTATTCAAATTATTAATATCCTGGGACCATAGTGCTGAAGTTTTTGTTTGTGTGTCTTTCTTCAAAAGTCTTTAGTTTGCCACTATCATCAATTTTCATTCAAAGGCAGCCCAACTACCTTGTAGCAGTTTTAAATTATAAAGTTCAACGTGTGTGGTCCAAAATCTTATTTCTAAAGCTGACGACGTTGTAGCTGATGATGTCTCAGCAAATACCAAACAGGAGGACGGCAGCAAAGTTGGCAGCAGAGCAGAATTGTAGTGAGTTGTCGTTGGCAGTGAGTGGAGCCTCCAACATGTTCTCTGCTTTGAAAACATTTCAAAATAATGTTGCATGCTTGACCATCATATCAGTGTTCAACTTAAAGCAGCCAGGCTGGCTGTATTATTAGTTGAGGTTGTTGAAAATAAGGGAAGGGAAAAAATCGACATTTTCATCTACATAAATTCCTGTCATTTGAAATCCCTAGCAACGTATAACTCCACTTAGCACAACTCCCTTTAGTGGCTGCTGCCACTGATGGCTGGCTGGCTAGCTGGCTGGTTGGTTGGTTGGTTGGTTGGCTGGGTCTTTGCTTATTCTAGTGGCATGCAATTCTATAGTTTATCACGTTAAGTGAGGATATCAATAATTCTACGAATAATGTCCAATGATTGTTGGTGATCATGTTTAATGTTGACGATGAGGATGTGGATGAGGATTCCTTTTCTTTCTTCATCGGTTCTCCTTATATTTGTTTTTGGTGTTGTTTAAATTCTTTAGTTTTCTTCTTTTATTTTTCATTATTTTCATATACGAGTAGTTTGTTTGTTGTTCCCATACTATTTTGCTCGTTTGTGTTGAGTGTATTATTATGTTTCGAAAAGCTTCTGGTTTGTTGTTTATTTAAGTTTTCTGCTCACATCGTCAAGGCTTGTAGAGTATTAAGTGCGTAATGTCACGCAGTTTCCTTTTAAAGGTGTAGCCATCATTATTATCATTAATATTTGTATTATTTATTAATACTGCTAAATAATATTGCTTAATAGATACGAGTACTAGTGTGTTTGATAATAATTTTTGCTGTACTTGAGTGTACGAGTATGTTGTATGGGAGGGTCTTGAGTGTTTTAATTTTGCAAAGAAGGCTTTTTATGAAATTGGTTTAGTGCGTAGGGATGTTAGTTGTTAACACGTAAATTGTTTGTTATGTTAATTTTGTGGGAGCTGTAATGAAACACACATTGGTTGTATTTATTAAGAATTGAATATTTGGATTAACTAGATAGTTTGTTGTTGTTTCTAGCTATACATAGAAAGTCAATAAACAAAGATTAACTAAGATTGAAATAACTGAAAATTTCTTTTAACCCTTATGTGTGCACCAAGGTACCCGGGTACCTTTGGCGTTTTTAGCCAAAGTTTTTTCATTGAAATTGATAACTTGTATACCTGAAACTTTTTGAGAACTACTAACTTTCAAATAATTTAGTTTTTTTTGCAGCCGTACGTCTTGACTTTTTATTGTAATTTGCCTGAGAGTTCAATTTACTTTTAACACCCTTTATTGCGCATCAAGGTACCCGGGTACCTTTACGTGTTTTATATGAGAAAGCGGCCATTGCAAGTATATTATTTGAAGTTGTTATTAGCTTGCAAACCTTAAGGAGTTAATAAAAATTGTTTAAAATATCTCTTAACTACGCTCCAAAAATGTATTTAGTGCGAAAATGCTTTTTTATATATGTAGGTACCCAGGTACCTTGCAGCGCATTAGAAGGTGTTTTTTTTTGCCGCACACATAAGGGTTACAATTTGCATCTAAAATTGTTTGGCCACAACATGAACCAACCAATAAATACTACAATGATTACATCTTATACCAGCTAGATTTTTGATAAATTTCTAAAAAATAATTAGCGTATTAAGATTATGTACCAGAAATCAGATTGAGTTCGTTTAATATTTCAAAAACTACAGCAAAATATTGGAGCATCTATTAAACATGCTTTACGCAAATAAAATTAATAAGACAACTCCGATCTTTGTAACTTCACAACAAATAGCAAACATCAAGTGTAATTATATTAATGCAGCACAGTGTATACAATGAAATTTAATGAGGAGCGGCTCCTATATAATCTCTAATCTAAAAATCACTTTGAAAAGGCATACATTTTGTACAGACCTTGGTTTCAATAAAAAAAAACAGTAGCACAAATATTATCATTATCAGAAATAACATTAAATAAATTTTATGAACTTGAAAATAAATTAAATCTTAAAAGACAAATTTTTTTTTTACAGAATTTCATTAGAATTAATCCGTCACAGTCCATATAAAGGTGGTTTTAGATGATATGTATTTTGCAGTGTACACATGTCAGTTGTAATTGTGCATGTCTCTCAAAATTGGCAATTTACTGACAGTTTCTAATTTTCACGGGAGTTTTGTGGTTTTGCAAATATAGTTTGAAAAAAATGGATTAAAAAACTGAAATAATTGTATTTTGCAGCATTATTGCAATAATAGCTACTTCTATAAAATATAACAAGTAAGAAAGTATAGTCGGTCAAGCCCGACCATATAATACCCTACACCCAGTATATGTATAAAACTGTTTTTCAGAAATGTGCGCTATATGGGAGATATGACCTATTATAGACCGATCATTTAAAAATTTAGTGTCATGATTTCTGTGAATATAAATATTGTGTATATTAAACTTTATCTCGATATAAATACTTTTAAAAGATTTATGGAGGTAAAGTTGATTACAGGGAGAATCTTATATGGGAGTTTCGACTAATTGCGGACCGACCATTATAAAATTAGTTGTCATCATTTCTGTATATTATTTGTGTCGAATTTTATTTGATTACCAACATTCTTAAGAAATTTATGATCGTTAAAGTGATTTTCTGAAGTGGGCCATTTATGAGAGCTACGACTAATTATGCACCGATCATAATAAAATTGTACCGTATTATTTGTATATATATGAAATATATTTTTGTTAAATATTATTTGGATACTAACATTTTTGAGTGAGTTATGCTCTTTAAAGTGATTTTCGGAAGTGGGCCTTATATGGGAGCTACGACTTATTACAGACCGATATTCACAAAATTTTTAGATGTGATTTAGCTCCATTTACTACTCATTTGTGGTGAAATTTGTTTAGATACTTGCATAATTCAAACATTTATGATCCGTTAACCCCAATTTCGGTAGTACATATGTATGGGGGCCAGGTGAAATAATGGACCGATTTCTAGCACTTTCAATCCCATCCGTCCTTAAGCCGAAAAATATCACGTACTAAATTTTATCGAAATACCTTCAATATTGTCATCTGTATTCTGCACACAAGCTTTACATGGATAGCCAGCCAGCCAGACGGACGGATGGACGGGCATCGTTAAATCGACTCAAAAAGTGATTCTGAGCTGATCGGCCGATACTTTAAGGTGGGTGTTGGACCAATATTTCTGAGCGTTACAAACATATGCACAAATCCAATATACCCTTCCCACTATGGTGGTGTAGGGTATAAAACTAAAGCAAGACTTAAAGAGAAACTGAACCATATTGAGTCAAAAATTGTTGTATTTAAATTAAATAAAAATTAATATGTAAGTACGTTTTTTCAATAATTATTTCAATACAGATTTATTGTTTTATTTAATAATTTTTTTAAATATATAAAATATATGACAACATGTTTTTGGCATCATAAACAATTAACTTGCAAAACAGCTGGTTCCAGTTGCTTTGTCAGATGCAAATAGAACATGATCTAATTGAAAATTTTACACTGTAAATACAGGCTGGCATTTGCAGAAGCATTTTTTTGTTTTACTTTTACACGACGTGTATTCATTTTGCAGTGGGAATTTGACACCTTAAGTTGTATAAAAATATGAGTTAGTTATTTAACCCTTTCTAGATGGTTTAATACTGGTCTAAATTGAAAAATAGGTGGGTAATCTGATTTATCCTTTTACATTAAATTGAAAAAGGAGAAGAATATGAAATCACTTAGTTATGGATCCCACTAAAAATCGATTCGAAAATAAATTTGTTCATGTACTTTTGTGTGCGTAAAATGTTTTGATGTTTATATTCATAGTTTTATGTGTAATTTTTATAAAAATTATTTTTTTTTGTTTAAAAATGTCAATGTAATTTTAACATGAACATAACATCGACAATAGTGGTCCACACGAGATAAATTCATGTGCTAACGAGTACATGTTCGCCCCATCTTGACTAACCAGCAATATGGACCGTCAGCAAATAGTTTCTTATTCGCACATAAATTTCTCTCTTTTGGACTTTTAATATTGAAGTTATGTTCTTGCTTAAACAATGTCTTCAGATATTGTCTTCAATATAATTGAATATTACTTTATTCATTAATTCTTAAATTAATATTGTGTCTTTTTTTGTGTATTCTAACTCGATCAGTAGCACAAGTATAGAGCTGTCAATATACGAACGAAAAGGTACTATTAAAACCCCAATTTGCAGATTCTAACTGGGTTATTTGTGTCTCATTTTATGTTTCTAAAAAATTATAAAATATATTCAAAAAGTACCAAAGGATTCAAAGCAAAATCATCTAACTGATGGATTCTTACTCATTTAGCAGCATAAATTATAAATTTAATAACTCTAGATTCATTATAACAGAAAATTCAGAAAGGATTATTAAAAGAATGCCAAATTACCAAAATTACCATCTTTACTTTGAAGCATATCCACTTTTCACTTCGCACTTATCAAATTGCATTTTGTTTGCAAAAAGATAAGTGTTTCTCTACCACATTATTTTTTGCAAATCTCATTTTGCACTAAAATTTTTTTACAAAGACTTTGTCCTCTTTGCAAAGCATTTGCGCTTTCCTGCAAAGTGTGTGTGCAAAGTGTTGAACAAAGCAATTAATCATATTTGCATTTTTGTCTTAAGACTTTTGTCTTTGCAAGAGCTTGTTAAATGAGCTGCAAAATGAAATTGGAAAAAACTTGCAGTATTATATTTTATTAAAGAAGAAAAAAGATATTTCAGTTGCTAGTTTTCAAAACAAAAAGTAAAAAAAAAATCAAAATTATTAAAAAAATTTAGGAAATATTAAAGTTTACATTTCATTTCAATTACACACGGGAATCTTGCTTTATAGATGCCAAAACTATTTTTAAATTTACGCCGTGTTTTTGTGGCAACGATTGAAAGCCTGTTCAGCAGCGTTATCGGTATTCCGGCGTAATGGTGGTATCAACTAGTTTTTCAGCACCCAAAACAGCAACATTCGGTAATTAACTTCATCCATTGTTAAATATTTACAGTCAAATTCCCTAACACGCTTATATTACACTGTAAAATGTGGTTTCAATGCCGGCCCACATATCCTTTCTCGTGTAATGTAGGCGAATACAAACACAAGGCAATTCATCCATTATAAAAAACTTTTCAGCAATACCACTGATGTCTATAATTTCTTCTTATATCCGCGTTTTCACTATCGTCTTGAAAGCTTCAGTAGTTATACATATGTAACAATATAAGCTTGTAAAGCAATAGTTTACTTTGTAAATTTTTGACAAACTTATCAAAAACTACTTTGCAAAAATAGAATTTGCAATTTTTTGGAACGAAATTATTTATTTGCAAAATCTTTGCAAATTACTCTTTTCAATAAACAGAACATTGCAAAGAGAACATAAAAATTTTAAGAACTTTTCAAATTATACTTATCAATTTAAACTTAGCACTTATAAAATAAACATAAAGGAACATAAAGTTTTGCAACTTGACGAAAAATCACATAATTGAAATATTCTGTGGAGTACTTAGTCTTAGATAAATAATTTAAAGAGAGTAATTCAGGCAAAATTACAATTTGTCGCCATTTAAGCAGTAAAATGTAAATTACAGTTTCAAAGTTCTTGGTCAATAAATTGGAGAAATTATCGGATAAAAATAAGCTTTTTAATTGTTGAACAATATTAATTACAAAAATAATAAAAGCTGTTGGGCAAATTTATTACAAAATATTGTCGGACTTAATTTTGTCCACTATGAAGAAAGTTATTTGAAAACTCAAGAAGTTTGAATAAATTGGTGATGAAAATAAAACTAAAATATTAATAACGAAGCTGCGAATGATAGGGTGGAATTGGTGAAAGTCCAGCAACATCAATTCGAAATCGCACAATGGAGCAGACTTAAATTTTTTTTGGATATACAACTAATTCTGTTTTTACATGGTCTTTTTTTACACGGTTTTGATTTGACACGGTTTGAAAATAAACTAATTTCACATTTTTTACACGATTTTATTCCATTTGGCACGATTCAAAATCTTTTGGCCTTAAATTTTTTTTGGGTTAATTTAATTTTTGCAAAATATGTTATATCACAAATTTAAGGGAATTACCTTTTTACACGTTTTTTTTATTACACGAAGTTTCCCGGAACAAATTACCGTGTAAAAACAGAATTAGATGTAAATGTATAATTTCTAAAAGGCTTGCCTGTACATGGTCATGGACAAGGAGTATTAAATTTAAGTTTTATTAATGCACCCTACACACCCTCTAGGAACAACGCTGTGGGCTTCACAGTAGGGCCCCTTTAATATATAAATTTTTAATTGCGTGTCATTTTATTGTTTTTCATCCGTTTAGGAATATATGTGTATATTGAGATTTAACAATTATGTTCATGTTTATAGAATTGATGAATGTATTTGAACATCTCCTCTTAGTACAAGGTGGCGCAAAAGTAATCCTCCTTTCAGAAACTAGATGAAATGGGATTGGAAAACATGTGGTTCCAACAGGACGGTGCAACGGCACACACTGCACGTGCCACAATCGATATGCTGAAGGATGCCTTTTCCGGGCGCCTAATCTCTCGTTTTTGCGATTTGCACCGGCCAGCAAGATCGGCTGATTGGAAGTTTACTTTTGCGCCACCTTGTATATCTTTTGAAAAAGACTTACCATTATGTCTAGAATAAATACCACAAAGAATAGAATTTATTCTTTTAGCAATTTTGCTGTGGTTGTGTTTTGTTTGGAATTGAATTTCGGGGAAAACTGCCAACTACTCGTACATGTTGATAGTTGTTACCGTATCCGTTAACCAAAAGTAAAATAAGATTTACCCCTCCTCCAAATAAGGAATTTCTAATAAAAATATGAATTATTTATAAACGAATCTATATTTATTTATACCGTATTTGTCAACAACTCTTTACAAAACTGTGTTATAAACAACAAGCTTACAACATGACTTTATTCAATTAACATTAACAAACATTTGCCATGACTCATATTCATGCAATTCATATTTTTCCTACAATAATAATTATTATTTTATGGCCGAGATTACAATTACCTGCATTCAGATCACATCACAAATTATTTATTGTTTATAGCAGCAGCATTTTATAGGTACGAGTATGATGTACACGCCACAATCAAATCATATTTATAAAGAAAATTATTAAAATTCTAACACGGTTTCCAAGATGAGTACGATTTCTAGGAATACCACATTCAGCATTTTTACAAGGCTCAATTATTTTATACTTGCTGCGCAAATTAATATATTTTTACTTTAACAGTTTGTTGGTTTGTTTCAGCTGACCATTTTCATTACATTTAAATAACAAAATTATAAATTGTGTGGAAGCAACATTTTCAAAAATGTTGTTTCAAAACACCATTTCATACAACAGCCAGCATTCTATATGTTTGTGTTGTTGGACATAAATGGTTCTTTTGAGCTTAAACTGAAACTAGTAACTTTTAAAGAAAATTATTCTATTAACGAAATGTTTAAATGTTTACTCTAGCGTAAGTGAGATTTGTTGGTAACGATGTTTGCGTTTAAAAAAATTGCAAGAAAGAAAGAAAGAAAAAAACTCATTTCAAACAATTGCACAAAATTGGTAACAAAAGTTTAGTTTAAAATAGTTGTTGATGGACATGAAAGTTTACAAGTTTTATACACTCTAACATGGTAAACAATCAAACTAACAACAACTAAACATCTCTAACCGTCATTACAGCCAAACAGAGCAACTTAGTCAGCCAGCAAGCACTTGACAAGTACCAGTATATGGAGTAGAAATGCTAGAAAATAATGACATTGATGATGAGGACTACGATGACGACGACGACGACGACGATGAAGATGATAATCTAATGAATGTAAACACGGCAGCATTTACAAGCAAATCTTAAACAAGCATACATACATATGTTCAAAATGTTGCGCGTATATAAAATTGGTGGCAAGTTGCTGCTGGCTGCAAATTCAGTGCTTAACAATGCGTATAAACTTGCAATATTTCGAATATGTTGTTGCAACAGATAATAGCCAAGTTAGTTGCAGCTAGAAAAATTACAACACAACACAAAAATTACACATGACTTTATACAAAGAATTTAGAGCAGAGCATTTTGCCAGGAATGAGATGGATTTGATATCATGCCACTCAACTCAACTCAAATCGACTCAATTCAATTTATTTTTTTTTTTTTTGCTTTTTTTTTGTGCTGATTTGTTTTAAAGATGTCGTAATAGCAACAAACAACAACTGTAACAGCAGCTACATTAGCAACAACATTATTTAAAATCAGCTAAACTGATTTCAGAAGAGACGTGGTTAATAATAAATGCCATGGAAACTTTGCTTTAAAATGGCCACAATTAACTAGAAAGTTGTCTTTATAAGTTGTTTAGTTTACAACTGGCATAAATGTATAAATATCAATTAAGAAGAATCTTTGAAATGAAATGAAATTAACTACCAAAGAAACTTAGAAGCTTTAGTTTTATTTTCACTTATGATTTCTTCTATGTCTTCTCAAGACATTCTTGGTCTTAGATAAATAATATAAGGGGATGTTGGAAAATTCACGCAATATTTCAATTTTGTGGCATTTTCTTAAGTTAAGTGTTTGTTTCCTATCAATGGATAGATTTTCATTATTCAATAATTGTTCAATTCACAAGTGATGTTGTATGTTGTATATTGTATGATACAATTATCCGTCCTTCATTTTTTTTCATTTTCATTTTGTTTATAAATTGTATTTTCTTGTTTTAAATTTCTTAATCAGTTTATGATTTGACTGTTACCGTTTGGTTATTTTTTTTTTAACAATATGAGTAATTTTTTGATTGCGATACATATTTGAACTTTTAGCAACACTTAAACTTTCATACAACGTATGTAAAAATGTGGTATGTGTTGTACAAAATATTTATGTGGAAATTACCAACAACATTTGTACAACTATTGTAAATTGAGAAGACTACTATCAAACCAATATTAAAAAAAAAATTAAATTTGCGAGATATAACAATTTCCTTCTGATCAAATTTACAAAAATTAATTTTTTTTCTAAAATAACGAAAAATATTTGTTTTTAACAGCATACCACGCCCAAAATTGCCAATATTTTGAACTAATTTTTCGGCTACCTAAGTTTTAATATGTTTGCAATTATAATAATTTGGAAATTAGTGACAACAAAAAAATAGACTTTTGGCCGATGAAATTAAATTCTGAGCCACCATGCGATGTACAACTCCTACGGCACTACAACATCAGTTGTAAATTGAACAAATATGTATTTTGAATGTTTGTGGGCAATTCCAAAAATTGTTTAAAAAATATGCTCGGAATTTTGACTTAACTTTGTCAACTGTAACGATAGTTATTTGAAAACTCAAGAAGATTTGATAAGTCAAAAAATGTTTACATAATATGGTATAAATTTTGACTTAACTTTTTCAACTATGAAGAAAGTTGTACGAAAATTCAAGAAGATTGACTCAATTTGAGATGTTAAACACACTGGTCATATAAAATCAAATGGCCATATCGAAGCTTTGATAGAAGGATTGGTGAAAGTCCAGCAACATCAATTCAAGAATGCACAGTTTGAAAATAATTTCTTCATTTCTAAAAAGATGGTATGATTGGCATAACATTTTACATGGTCATAGCCAAGTACAAATCGAGTTTAAGTTTTGAATATGAAACCTAAGCATTGTGGCGGCTCAAAGTGGTACACTTTTCACATGTCAATTTTTTTATATTTGCTGATCCTTGTTTCGATCGTGTACTACTTTATAGAAGTTTCACAAAATTAAAATTCAAAACTTGTCTATAGCCGCCTGGTCTGTTTTTTTTTAATATCGGGCAGAATATTGAACCAATTTCCCTCACAATTAATTTTGTTGGTTAAACAATAAAATTGTTACTCAAAAAGTATATAATTCAAAGTAATAAGCTTTGTATAGACGGTAGTCAGATCTTACAACGTTGTCCGAAAAATGTTCAGAAAATGTCTAACCACCGTGTGAACTTAAAGTATTTGTCTTCCAACGTTGTAAGAAAAAGCATTTTCAGTACATTGTAATGACAATAATATTGCCAGGTATCTAACAATTGTGTGAACACTTATTTTTGCCATTGTAAGATTGTTTTAAGAAAATTGTCAAACAATTTTAATTGTCATATGTGCAAAGTTTATGCATCTGTCAATGGTAGCATTGTATATCTGTATATATGGACATACATATATAAATAAATAAACAAACAAAAGTGTGCATTAATAATATTTTGGAAAAAAGTGGAAGAAAATTAAAGAATTAAATTAAAGAAAATAATAAAAGGAAAGCGACACATCTGTTGATGAATCCTGTTTCATAGAGTCCAGCTATGAGCCAATTGAATTGAATCGTCCTATTCAATCGCAAAAAAAAATCAATGCTGAAACAAAAATTCTACAAAGAATCCGTGTGGTCACATGAAAGTATTATCAAACTTATCAAGGAAGTTGTGGCACGGCGAAGTTTATATGATGCTGGTTGCGTTGAATATAAACTTCCCAAAGATATTTTATTACAAGAGATAGCAGATTCCATACAGTTATGCAAAGGAAAATGGGCAAACCTGCGCATCTTATTCAAGCTGCCGCCAAAGAACCCAATCCTTCACCCAAACTGTGCGGCGTTTCATCCTCGCTACTTTCTAGGATATACATATGCAGATAAAATTGTTTCAATTGCTGTTTCTTGTTCCATGAAAATATTTAAAATGTTTAAACACACACGCAATGCCTCACAACGAATTTGACAATCTTTGCCACACAACAATCTGACAATCGTGTGAACTGACAATTTCGGTTTACAGATAAATTTATTGTGTGACAATTATGTGCCAATGAAATTGTAAGGTTTTCTTACAGTGGTCTGAACTGCCAATTGACCTTTTGGTAGGTAGGTAGGTAGGTAGGTAATAAGGCTGGTGTGAGTCACCTCACACCTTCACCCAGAGACCAATATGGCCCATTGCGATGCCTTGATAGAGGAAGTAATAGAAATAGGAAGTGAAGAAAAGAAGAGGAGGAGGAATATTAGATTTTTGGAATAGAGAGAAGAGAAGAAGAAGAGGAAGAAGAAGAAGACCTGACCAAAACCTACTCAGACGTATGTCCTCCATTTATGAGACCCGCACTCCGTATATTGGTACGTAACCAGGCCATTCCCATTACGAATCCTATCAGACTCTCAAGCCCACAGCTCGAGACATCCCCTAATTCGCTCAAGAATCTATTACCCAGCCATCTCATTCTACTGCCCTGTAACCTGGGACAGTGGCACAGAATGTGCTCAACTGTCTCCAGTTCTTCCGGGTCCTCGCATAGCCTGCACATATCCGACAATTCGGATCCCATTCTCACCGCCATCCTGCCTATCATGCAGTGGCCCGTGATAATGCCAATCATGGTCCTAACGCAGATCCTACTTCTGCCCAACAGCAGTTCCGACTCAGACCTCCTAAGCACCGGCCATAACGTCCGTGAGACTTGGCAGTCTGTTCGGTTCCCCCAGGCTTGATTGGTTGCGTTTACAATCCATTCCTTAATCCTTCCGTAATAGAAGCCTATTGGAGGCCCGACTACCTCCATACGGTCATCCATCTCTGTGCTTGAGCCCAATCTTGCCAACTCATCGGCCACCTCATTACCGGCGATGCCAGAGTGACCCGGTACCCAGCACAGCCTGACCGTATAACACCCTAAGGCTGCCTCTAGAGCCCTCCTACAACTGTCGACTAGCTTGGAGTTCACATAACAGCCCCTTATGGCCAAAAGGGCCGCCTGGCTGTCCACATATATCGTGACCTCCGAGCCTCTGTCGATGTTGTCCCTCATCAGTTCCACGGCCCTCAAGATCCCTAGAACTTCCGCCTGAAAGACACTACAGTCGTCAGACAGCCTATATGACATCCTGATGTCCAGATCCTCAATATAGACCCCTGCGCCCGTGCCGTTCATCTTTGAGCCGTCCGTGAAAATGGCAAATCCGTCATACAATTTGCCCCTTCCAGACCAGCTCTCCCTAGACGGCAATGTCACCTCCGGCAACCGCCTAAAGTCTACCAAGGTGCTCATATAATCCGTAGAGCCAGGCGATCCCAGGCAATTTCCACCTGCCTCAATCTCACACAGGATTCGCGAGTGACCCTGCATGTGACCCTTTAGCAGTCCCAGCTCCCTCAGTCTAAGAATACTTCTGGCTGCCATTCCCATCGCATACTGCTCTATAGGCAATAAATGAAGAATGACATCCAGAGCCGCTTGAGGAGTGCTTCTCATGGCCCCCGTTATGCCGATTGAAGCACACCTCTGAACTTTAGACAGAAGGCTTCTTCGATTAGCCAATCTCAATGTCTCCCACCAAACACAGCATCCATATGTAAGAATGGGCCTGACCACCGAAGTGTAAAGCCATCCCACCACTGACGGCCGAAGTCCCCAACTCTTACCTATCGATGATCTACAAGTATAGTAGGCATTGAGACCCCTTTTTGGTAACAATTTTTCAATTTCAGTACATTACTAGCACATTGCTAGATCTGACAACAGTGTATGATCTGACAACCGTCTATACATAGCTATGGCTTTTTTTGATACCACAATAAATAATTTGTAAATTGAAAAAAATTTTATAATTTTGCATTTTTTTAAAAAACTTTCTTTGAAAACATATACTTAATTATTATTTTTTAGAAAGGTATTTTTACAAGAAACATTTTGGTATAAAAAACTTGTTTCGCTTGCCAAATACGCCCTTGCGCTTTTGAACTATTTTATATTCAAATTTAATTTTTAGGCCATAAGTTTTAAAATCTCGAAGCTGGGATTACAAAACGCAACACAGTTTTGGAATTCCTCATATATGTATTTATCATAATAATATTGTTACGAAATTGCATTTCAATTTAAATTTAACGCCCGGTATCAACAGCATATTCATCAACATTTGCATTAGTAGAAGTTTCTATTGACAAATATTGTTGATAACACCCTGTTATAAACCTAGTTGAGCACTATGGCAACATTAAGTTTTAACAGCTTTGACTATAATGTTCCTAGATTCGAAAATTCTAGTATTTTAGCTTCGAACTATGCAGAAATCATGATTGGTGTATAACTGGACTTACAGGCAGGACTGCCAGATGAATTCCGGAAAAATTCGTCAAAATCCCAATAAAAAAGATAAAAAATCGTCATTTCGAATTTTCAACATCATCAAAAAAATCGGAAAAATAAAAAGTCACTATTTCTAATTATATTTTTAAATGTTTATTTAAACGAAAACATAAAAATTCAAGTTTATATAGTCTCTTGTAGTTACAATACATATCAGTATACATAAATTTTAACTTTTTAAATAAGAAATCACAAAAAATATAATGTTAAACACAACTTGTGTAATGTATCCGCCTTCACACTCTTCAATTCTGACCCCTCAAGGTGAGTACATATTTTCCGATGAGAGGAGAAAAGTGAACAAAAGGGGTACAAACTTGATGGTACTAGTCAAGTTTCCTGTTTCATTTTGTTTTTTTCTTTCACGCATGTTGATTTGCATTAAAAAGTACGAAACTTGAATTGACGTGTGTGAATGAAGTGGCAAGTTCACACAAAAACTGGTCAGCTAAAACTGAAGAGTTTGAAACAAGACTTATTAATTCAGATAAATAACAATGTCAAAACAATTTAGTTTATTAAGTTTTAAATCACATTTTGAGTATAGAATCCAATTCATCCAACTTCTTTTCAGAGAATTCCGTACTTTTGTTATTTACATTTATTTGACTGAATATTCTTTCGACGTTTTATTCAAACAGGAGAAGTTTTGTTTCCTCTAAAAATTTTAGTTCATGGTATTGAGCATTTAAATTTTTTTTATGTTTACAGATAAATAAGTAATTTCTGACTCAAAATTATTTGGAATTATTATACTTAAACTTAACAATTGTCAATAATTAGGGAAACACTACGATTACTTAGTTTTGTCTTTGAAATATGTCATGTTCTTCTTAATATTTATGATATTAAATGAGAAAAGTAATTGTTGTCTCAAAAAAGTGAGAACTTGGCGACAAAAACATTAATACAAAAAATTTAATAGTTCAGAAAATCGTTACTTTCAATGGAAAAAATCGTCACTTTGCTATTTTTGAAGCAAAAAAATCGTCAAATCTGGCGGCTATGCTGATAGGGCCACACAAGTTAAATTTAGTTTATTTTGAGTCATCGTTGAGTGAACATCAAACGCTTCCAAATTGTATTTGAGGATTAGTAAAAAGACACATTAACACTCTCATTTAAATTGTTGTTGTGTACATTTGCTTTTATTTTGCAATTAACAGGACTCCAGTTTCTTTAAAGGAATATACCACCGTTTTAAAAGGTAAAAACGTAACAATATGCAACCATTCAAAAAAAGATAGAAGGCCTTATGAGCCAACTTTTAAAAAATCCAAATTTTGGAATTTTCTTTGCATTTTTTTTTTTGAATTGAGAGATTCTTATTTGTTGTTCATAATTTAGAATGACAAATTTAAGGCATATATGTAAAATGTCTGTGTTTTACAGTAATAATAGAAGATTTTATTGTAAATTACATATTTGTTGAATTTCTAAAAAAACTATTTTTGTCTAAATTTTCATGAATCTGTATAAAATCGGTAACAATTTAAGCCATATTTTTCCTGGACCTAAATATTTTGTTCAAATAAATTAATTTACAATCTTACTTAAAAAAATTCAAGTCAATATCTTGCTTACATTCAAAAATTTACTTTAAAATTAAAGCAAATTTTAAAATGCCTGTACAGAATCTAAAAATTTCTAAAGCAGGACTAACACTTTTACTTCATTAAATTTTTGTTAAAATTAAAATCAATTTTCAAGATTATTTGAGTAGCAATGTTTAAAGGAACAATGCTACTGCAAATTGCAATCAAAAATTAGTAAATTTATTTCAGGAAACCCCCCTTGAATACGTCTCTGCTTACGAAACAATTCAATAAATCAAAAAAAAAAACTAAACACATTTACAACTGAAGGTTATTTTCTATTAGGAGAAGGAAATCAACATTTAAAATCTTATTTTTTGTTGGCCAGTTTTATGTATAGGTAGTTAGTAGTAGCAGCCTTTCTAATGTCTCTGGTACTTGCAACACAGTGGTCGCAAGTCTCAAGGGCTTTAAGCCATGTAAGCACTCGTTAAAACTACTACCTTGACAAACTACAAACAGGAGAAAGAAAATAAAACAAATCTTTAACTTGTTGCTGGCAAAATAAAAAAAAAAAAAGAAACAGAAAAACGACTAAATTGTACAATGTGTGTACAATATGAGATGCATTTAAGATTAACTAAAATGCGGAACCGCCACATGCCACGCTTGCATACACAGACCCAGAATAAAGGATGTATTGTATAGATTTATAAATATGTAAGTGCATGGATGGATGGATGGATGGCTGGCTGGCTGGCTGGATGTTGTGACAAACTGCGTTTTTGTTTGGCTATTGTTTGAGCTGCCTCAGCTTAATCCAAAACGACACACGACCATCAGTCAAATGGCACGCGTAGCTTCAAGGTCTTCCTGTCACTCTCTATATTTTTTTTTAATTCATATAGTAGATATACGTTTCAACATTTTGTTGTTATCACTGTTATCTTTTTGTTTTCATTTCATTTTAAATGTCACTTATTTATAATTGTCATCATCATCTTTTAAATGTCATTAAACATTATTATTAGTAGCCATCACTTGTTGCTGTTGTTGTTACTGTTACTGCCTCTGTGGCAGTCATAATAATCATAATTTTTCGTAATGACATTGACTTTATGTTGTTTTTGATTCTGCAGTTACTGTGTGCCTCAAAGTGTATACAATAATTATAAAGATCACTGATGATCATTGTCATGTTCGTCTTCATCATCGTCATATTTAAGTGTCCTTTGAGACACGTCTTCTCTTGTTATTTTATTTATTTTTTTTTAATTTTCTCTATCTCTAACTTTGATATTTGCTCTTGCTACAAGTTCATTTTGTTTATTACCTTGACAAGTGACAAGCAACATGTTATACGACATTCATTCAAAAAACAAACCAACAATTTCTTTCGACTTTCACAGACCCAACAAAAAGGACAAGAAATATTTGATCTTGAAAAAATAAAAACAGTATTTAACAAAAGATCTAATACGTGACTTCTTTTGAAGCAACTAATTGTGACGGTTTACTACTTCATACTTACTCAGTTTCAAGTCTCTTGAAAATGAAGCTCCTTTAAAAATTTCTTAAATAGAATAATTATTAATTTCATAATCGAACTGTTAATTTTACTTCTTGATAAATTTTAGTTAGGCTCGAGTTCATTAAATTTAATTTTCATTAAATTATTTTTACTGAAGTTAGGAATTACAACTTGAAAAATTTATTATTAAAAATTTTTGATAATTTTTCTTGACTAGGATTCGAACCTGGGTTATTGAATTTACATATGTTTCGAGAAATCCCACTTTCTCTCATCAGAATTCTTTGCGTTCTACCACCTACACCACAGCGGTGCCGGTCAGCCAACAGACAAACATCAATCCTTTAACCAGTGTTAGTTCTGGTAGTTCGAAGTTTTTGCTGTAATTATCATTTGTTTATTAATTTCTATTCATAGTTGTTTTTTTCCCTTTTCTTCAGTTTTTTCGTATTCATGTCAAGACTTCGTCTCGAAAACTTGAATACATTTGTTTTTGTTTATTATGTTTTTTGTCCACTTTCGTACAACATGTAAACATTATGGCTTGTGCCCTAGCTATTTTTATAGAATAATTATTAATTTCATAATCGAACTGTTAATTTTACTTCTTGATAAATTTTAGTTAGGCTCGAGTTCATTAAATTTAATTTTCATTAAATTATTTTTACTGAAGTTAGGAATTACAACTTGAAAAATTTATTATTAAAAATTTTTTTTTTTTTTTTTTTTTTTTTTTTTTTTTTTTTTTTTTTTTTTTTTTTTTTTTTTTTGATAATTTTTCTTGACTAGGATTCGAACCTGGGTTATTGAATTTACATATGTTTCGAGAAATCCCACTTTCTCTCATCAGAAAAATTATCAAAAATTTTTAATAATAAATTTTTCAAGTTGTAATTCCTAACTTCAGTAAAAATAATTTAATGAAAATTAAATTTAATGAACTCGAGCCTAACTAAAATTTATCAAGAAGTAAAATTAACAGTTCGATTATGAAATTAATAATTATTCTATAAAAATAGCTAGGGCACAAGCCATAATGTTTACATGTTGTACGAAAGTGGACAAAAAACATAATAAACAAAAACAAATGTATTCAAGTTTTCGAGACGAAGTCTTGACATGAATACGAAAAAACTGAAGAAAAGGGAAAAAAACAACTATGAATAGAAATTAATAAACAAATGATAATTACAGCAAAAACTTCGAACTACCAGAACTAACACTGGTTAAAGGATTGATGTTTGTCTGTTGGCTGACCGGCACCGCTGTGGTGTAGGTGGTAGAACGCAAAGAATTCTGATGAGAGAAAGTGGGATTTCTCGAAACATATGTAAATTCAATAACCCAGGTTCGAATCCTAGTCAAGAAAAATTATCAAAAATTTTTAATAATAAATTTTTCAAGTTGTAATTCCTAACTTCAGTAAAAATAATTTAATGAAAATTAAATTTAATGAACTCGAGCCTAACTAAAATTTATCAAGAAATTTCTTAAATATTTAGTTTTTTATTATCTGTCGAGAGAAATGTTTATTACTGGCATTTTTGTGTCTTAGCACGAAATACATTTAGTCATTTGCTTTCAACTCATGTTTTTATTATAATAAATATGTACAAAGTATTTATTCTAAAGGTTTTAATCTAATCTAAATTTTTAACACCAGTTTAATGTTATTAAGCAGTAGATTTCATAATTATGATTTAATTTATTTCCGTTTTACTTGAAGGTGATTTGTAATACAGTAGTTACGTTGCAGCGGTTTTTCATTGCTTAAAACGTAATCGAAAATCGACAATTGGAAAAATGTCATTGAATGGATTTTTATAATCTTATAAATAATTATTAATTTCATAATCGAACTGTTAATTTTTACTTCTTGATAAATTTTAGTTAGGCTCGAGTTCATTAAATTTAATTTTCATTAAATTATTTTTACTGAAGTTAGGAATTACAACTTGAAAAATTTATTATTAAAAAATGTTTGATAATTTTTCTTGACTGGGGATCGAACCTGGGTTGTTGAATTTACATATGTTTCGAGAAATCCCACTTTCTCTCATCAGAATTCTTTGCGTTCTACCACCTGCACCACTGCGGTGCCGGTCAGCCAACAGACAAACATCAATCCTTTAACCAGTGTTAGTTCTGGTAGTTCGAAGTTTTTGCTGTAATTATCATACTTGATTTACATTACATTAAGTACTTATATTAAGTGGA
Organism: Bellardia bayeri; assembly: GCA_950370525.1. Lineage (NCBI taxonomy): Eukaryota > Metazoa > Arthropoda > Insecta > Diptera > Calliphoridae > Bellardia > Bellardia bayeri. Next base: position 64,973,891 of record OX493268.1, read on the forward strand.
AGGCCAATGTAAGCGGCATGCGGCCGCAGGCAGAAATAAACCACCGTTTTTAAATGGTAAAAACGTAACAATATGTAATCACTCAAGAAGGATAGAAGGTCATATGAAATTGAAATTTGGAATTTTTTTTTTTGGAATTGAAAGGTTCCCTTTGTGATATTGTTATTTCTTTTTACAAGTTATTATATACAATAGCGGCGTTCAGTGTTCAGTGCAAATGGCATTGTCAAAGTGCAAATGCAAAACATCGTAGCTTTTTATTGAAATTCAAGAACAAAATACACACAATTGCATTTGTTAAAACATTTCGTTCATGCAATACTAAAATGGTATAGTTTTTTCGTTACGCGTATTGCGTTTGCAATTCTGATATTTAAACAGCTGACAGATGTAAACACTAATAAAAGAAATAAAATTAAAACAAAGCAAACAATTCCACAGAAGAAAATTAAAAGGGAAAAACCAAACAAAAAGTGGACGCCTGAAGAAATCAAAATAGTTTTCTTCTAAAAATTCAAAAATTTTTACTTTGGCACTTTTTCGTGGCATTTTTAAAATACGTTTAGAAATTGTTGTTTATGTAGATCAGCTGTTTTAGTGCATAAATTGCATTCATATCGCGAAGTGCGAAATAAATGAAGTGCTCACAATCAATGTCAAAACATTTGCAAGTGCAAACTTTTGCAATACAAAACGCATCGAACATCGAATACCACTAATGACAAATTTAAGTCATACTCAAAAAACAAAATTTATAGCATATGACTAATGTACAACTTCGAAAAACCGTAACGCGGTATAGTTAGACGACGCCAAGCATTATACAATGCAAGAGTGTGACGCTCAAGTTCTTCCTCTACCCTGAATTACAACTGGCGCATATTTAAAAAAGCAAATGTCAAGAAATTAAGGCGCCGATTACCTTTCACAACACTAAGTATTTTGATGTTGTATGTTGTAACCTGCGATTACGATTCACAACACTTACCGGCTTAATCTTAAATAATGGGTGCTTCAAATAGAGATACTTTTTTCAATAGCCTTTTTTTGACAGGTCGCGTGTGAGTCGTGTTTTTCATTTAGCATTGTCTGGCATTTCATAATGGAAAGACTTACTTACGCCTGCACAACGTTAACAAATCATTGAACTTTATTATGAAAATTCACGTTCTGTGAACGTTCGGACCATATTTCTTTAATATAAAAGGAGTTGGCAGATCAAAAAGAAATTTAACATCATGTTCATAGCAATAGATGAAAGTTTCCAAAACATTTAACTTTCATCTGTTTATACCGCGCTTTCTGTTCTAGGCTAAGAAGATTCCGTACCGCCCTCGCAATCCATCATGTAGAGACTCATGCCGCCACAATGTCTCCAGCTGTATTACAAACATCAGGGTTCTGTGAGAAATGGGTTTAGTGGGAAATGCCTTTGATGAGATGTTGTCGGTACAGTGAAATAACTCCCAAATGAAATAAGTCCCAATGGAAAAATGAAATAAATCCCAAAAATTTTTCCATACAGATTGGGACTTATTTCATAATTTTTCATTATGAAATAACTCCCAACAGTTTTTTTGTTGGGAGTAATTTCATTTGGGCGGAAGGATTTTCTCCTCTATGGTATACAGAATACCGGCTTCGCATTGCACAAATTTCTTGTATGGCCGGGCGGAAGGATTTTCTCCTTCATGGTATACAGAATACCGGCTTCGCATAGTACAGATTCCCTGTATTGTCGTCCTACGGCTGAGCGGAAGGATTTTCTCCTCCATGGTATACAGAATACCGGCTTCTTTCTTTTATTGGGATTTATTCTTACATTTTGAAATAAGTCCCAATTTTTTGCCTTTTGGAGTTATTTCATTTTTTTTTTCGGTTGGGCGTTATTTCATTTTTCATGGGACTTATTTCATTGGGCCTTATTTCATTTGGGAGTTATTTCACTGTACCGCTGTTGTCTGACTAAATGATGTGATCGCTCTGGTTTTTTTTTTCTTTGGCATTATGTGATCAATACTCTTGGCAGTTTCAAGACTTGCAAGCCAATATTACTAACGTAATTAAGATTCTGGTAGCAAGGCTGGAAAGAGTGTTTGAAAATTAAAGCACCCATCGAATGGAGTACAAACGGCCTACATGGAATAAAAGTAAATGATCATAATAAAGATTCAATCATTCAATTCTATTTTAAGTATTTTATTTCAAATTAAAAAACCTACTGATTCAAACCTTAACAAATAATAATTTCAATTATAAATAATTTTGTTTTTCCAAAAATTTCTGACATTTATGACAGTTTGTACACGATTTTTTCATCATTGTCTTCAAAATGTTTCTATACATGTTGCTATTGTTCTACTCTTTGTATTAATCTTGTGTTGTCTGTTATAATTCCATCAAAGTGATCTCTTTATTTTTTGATTTCAATGTTTTTGTTTCAAAATTTATTAAAGTGTCAATTAGTTTTCTAGACAATTTCGGTTAGCAATTCTCTAGAACTAATCCTTTTCTATTGAATTTCCAGGAACTAAAACGAATTAGTTACGTCTGTGTATTTTTCTATTGTGAGCTTAAGTTTTTTTTTATTATTTTATTCATCCAAATACCCAGATTATAAATGTAACACACTTTAAAATCAAAATATTATTTTTTATTTTTATTATTTATTTTGGATTTTGTTTATGTTATTTACACTTCAAAAGTGTGTTTGTGGTGTTGAACATGCAAAACTCCAGTAGCCTTATTTGACAGCTTTGTGTCATAATTCCACAAATTTCGTGTTAAATAACAAGAAACACAACAAAAAGCGTAACAAAATACTTGCAACTTTATGAGGGGGTATAATGTCTGTTGCTACAATTTGTATAGTTTTTCAATGCCCCTACTTACAGTCAAGTGGGTACAAATGTCTAGTATGCATACTGCTTTAGTTGTCGAATTTAAAAATAACTTTTTAAATAGTTTGTTGTTCATTACTCCCGCATTACGAGTATTTCTACATCTAATTCCGAACAACAAGTGAACAAGTTTTATTTCCCATTGTAGCATATCCTCAAGTCGTTGAAAGCTTTAAATTTTTGTTACTATTTTTATGGCGTTTCTTTATTTTGTTAATTTTCCTATGTAGGTGGTCTCCTTTTATTTATTAATTGAATTTTATAACTTTGATTGATCTGCTGCTGCTGCTGTTGCTGTTAATATTTGCTTGTAAATCATCAGTATTTTGGGTATGTTTCGAACAGTTTTAAATCTTTTGTTGATTAATTTTTAGCATTTCAATTATAAAAACTGTGATTTCTAAAGAATTAATTAAGTCAAACATCAAAAAAGCTCTATAAAATATGTACATATGTATGTATATCCAAGAACAGCAACAAACTTCAAAAGGAAATTTGTTATACGATGCGCACATGAATAAAAAAATTAGACTTTAAAAACAAATGACGTAAATCATAGTCTAATAGCAAAACTAATAAAGGCAAAAGTGATTTAACATATTAAGGTATTAAGTTACTTTAATCGATTAAGTGAGTACAAGTACCTTTAAAGGTTTGCTCGGTTTCATGCAATTATAGCTTTAATTAAAGCAAGACATAAAACATAAACATGACTTTATGATGGAAATTAAGCTTAAAGACAAGAACGAGAAAAACCAAACGAAATAAATTCGGTAAAAAAGGAGAACTACAATTTCAACCCACTTATCAATTGAGTCCTTTAACCTCATGTTACAATTATACCATGGCAAAATTAAATCACTTTTTTCCACTTTATTTTAAATGCTGTAGATTCTGTTGTTGCTCGTAACGTTGTTGTTGTTTTTACCTCCATTTACTTGTTGCAATTTATAACGCAACAAACAATTGTCTGCTTCACGCAAACCTTTAAAAAATACTGATTGCAACTTTTAATGCGCGTTTTTTGTTTTGTTCTGTTGCCTGCACACTCGGTATCAGACCATCATCTCTCTCTGGAAATTGGAGAATCAACGAGGAATACAGGGAACAAGCACCCAACTCACTTAAAAACCAACTAATGTCTATGTAGATGAAGTTAAAATGTTGGCACTAAATAAATAATTCTGAACGGAGTAAAGTGGCTTGGGTACTTTTTTGTGGCCAGAATGAAAAATAATGTAGAAAAGAAAAGATTTTCTATAGAAAATTGTTGTCTCATTTGAAGAGAGAAGAATTATATATAAAAAATTGAATTCTCATTTGAAGAGAGAATAATTTTCTAAAACAAACTTAGCTTTCATTTGAAGAGAGAAGAATTTTTTATAGAAAATTTAACTGTCATGTGAAGAGAGAACAATTTTCTATAGAAAATTTAACTCTCATTTGAAAGCAGAAGAAGTTTTCATCGAAAATTTATCTTTTATTTGAAGAGAGAAGAATTTTTTATAGAAAATTTAACTCTCATTTAAAGAGAGACAAATTTTCCATTGAAAATTTAGCTTTCATTGAAAGAGAAAAGAATTTTCCATTGAAAAATTAGCTTTCTTTTTTTGAAGTAAGAAGAATTTTCTATAGAAAATTTATCTCTCGTTTAGCTTTCATGTGAAGAGAGAAGAATTTTCTATAGAAAATGTGTTTTCTGAAGAGAGCCGAATTTTCCATTGAAAATTTAACTCTCATTTAAAGAGAAAAGAACGAGTGAAGAATTTTTCATTGAAAATTTAGCTTTCTTTCGAAGAGAGAAACATTTTGCATTGAATATTTAGCTTTCATTCGAAGTAAGTAGAATTTTCTATAGAAAATTTATCTCTCATTTGAAGAGAGACGAATTTTCCGTTGAAAATTTAGCTTTCATTTGTAGAGAGACGAATTTATATAGAAAGACAGAAGAATTTTCTATAGAAAATGTGTCTTTTGAAGAGAGATGAATTTTCCATTGAAAATTTAGCTTTCATTTGAAGAGAGACGAATTTTTCATTGAAAATGTAACTTTCATTTGAAGAGAGAATAATTTTCTATAGAAATATGATGACTCATGTGAAAAATATAATTTAACCACAGTATACTATCTGTTTTCAATTTCTTCAAGAAATTTTCTCTAGAAAAGGTACCAATTCTATCAAAGTTTAGTACTTTGCTTAACAGAATTTAATATTTACTTGAATCCCTTTATTTGCAACATGCAGCAATAACAACTGCATAAAACATTGAACTGAGTCCTTAGCATGATGTTGGTTGTTTTGCTGCTGTTGTTGTTAGTGTGTGTGAATGTTTTATTTTGTGTGTTGTTTGGTGGCTTTTGCTGTTGATGATGATGATCGCGAACAGCGAAATCTTTTAAACAAAATCGTCAACGTCTTGGGTGGTCTCGAACCATTTAAGCGGCATGTCTTCAAAGTGGTTCAAACTTGCAAACGATGCTTAAGCACCCCGAACAACACAACAAACACAACAACCAACAGCCAGCCGGGCATCCAACAGAACACAAAACTTAATAAGTGTATGAAGTTGATCTTAAAGTTGCAGCAGCAGCAGCAAACACAGCAACAACAATTGAAACGTTTTTCGTTTTCATTTATTTGCTGGTTACTTACCAAGTAAATTTCCCTTTAGTTCAGTTCAGTTGAGCTCACTTTGGTTTAGTTTAGTTTAAGTCAGTCATCAGTGGTTGGGGCTGCAGCAATGGGAAACTTGAGCGAGCATTAAATGTGAAATGAAATGATCGTTGAAATTCTTTGGAAGACGAGAACATTGGGAACACAGTGTTTCGTTGGAATTTGCAAATGAATTGCGTCTAAGTTGTTGGTTTTTATTATTATTATTTTTGTTTTGTTTTTGTTTTTTGTTTTTTTTTTTTAAAGTTAAAAGATGTTCAAAGTTCTAGAGAGACAAAGCTTAACCAATTCGGTTAGTTGTGTGTTATTTTTGTACGTTTTGTGTTGTGTTGCCAATGAAGTTGAAAATACAATAAATTTCAATTCTTATAAACACAACAAACAGTCAACCCAGCCAGCCATCCAGTCAGCCACCAGTTGTACTCTTTGCAGATAGATATTTAGAGATAGAAAGATAGATGGCTGAATGGATAGATTCTTAGTATTTTCATGGGTGAGGAACGACATCATTGCAATGTTGTAATCTAAAACTAATAGGCTTTGATGCGCGGTACTTTGATTCTTTGGAACCTTAAATATACTCTGACTCAATGAAGTCAACTTTTAGGCCATAACGCACAAACACACACCAGGCCAGATACTCAATTTTATGCAAAATTTGAACCTAATAAAGCTGCTAAAACAACTGCAACATTCATGTTGCAATGTACCTACAAGTGAATGTACAATCTTTTGCCAGGGAATTAAGGATTGTGGTAGATGTGTGACTGACTGACATGTTTTGCTGTTTAGTCTAGAGTAAAGTTGAGAAAAAAAGAAAATGTTTGTTTTCTAATGAAGTATACATGTGAGTAGTGCTCCATTAACTGTTGCAAACTTTAACAGCAATGATCATCAACATACATACAGACAGACAGATAGATAGAGAGACAGACAGCCGGACAGACAGACGCGTTGTTGTTTATTATTGTTGCTATCTTGTCTTTTGTTGTATGTAGTATGTTGCCTATTGTGTTTGTGAGATCCCGGAACAATGACTAATTTCATGGACAATGAAATCGCATTTTCGACAAGTTATCACAACGTAAAACAATCAAATAAAGCAGTAGTCAAAGATGCAATTTCTTTTTACTTTAATAAGCTCTTGAGTAGTTTGCAGATAGGAAGAATATTAAGTTGGTTAGAGAGCTGGTAATACTTAAGCTTAAGCTTATAATTGGTAGTAGTATTGAGTGACAAGTTTCTTGTAAGTTATATTTTATACTTATTACTCATTGATCCTAGGGATTTACCACAGCATCTTCATATTTAGACAATCGTCTCAATATACAATTTGAGCAGCATATTAATACCAGATGTATGATATCTTGTTTCAGGGCTACTATCTCGTAAGAATTTAAGAATTAACTAATAGGAACCAATTCCACAAACTTTTCACTTTGCAATTTTTCGTCAATTTGCAAAACTTTATGTTACTAAGAACTACATATAAAATTTCATTACTGATAAGTTGAAATTGATAAGTGTAATTTGCAAAATGTTTGCAATTTTTATATTCCTTTGCAATGCGTTCTCTTGTGCAAAGTGTAAAGTTAATATTGAAAAGTGTAATTTGCAAAAAATTAAATTAAAAGTTTAACTTTGCAAAGCAAATTGTAATAAGTTTGTCAGGTAAACGATTGCATTACAAACTCATATTCTGATAACAAATGAAGACGCAGTTATAACAAGAAATTATAGATTCTGAAATAATTTTTCAGGACTATAAAACTATAACTTAAAAGAGTGCTTCTGTTTAAATCAAATGCAATTTTATTTCATTTTAAACATAATTACAGCAATATAAAGCATGACAGAACAGTCATGCTTTGGCTGCTAAAAATCAACTGGTACTGTACTTACATTTGCTCGGAAATGGTTGCCAAAATCAATAGTTTGTAGGACCATCCATAGAGTTGTCGACGTGTTATTGAAAACACACAATTCGGTGGCCCGATGCTGATAAGTTTTTTAGGATGGTTGGATTCTCTTGTGTGCGTGGGACTGCGTGAATGTCACAATCATTAAGATTGATGTGCATACATTGCACGAGAAAGGATATGTGTGCCGGCATGAAAATCACACATATTTTATAGTGTATATGCAAACGTGTTGCGTAATTCGGCTGTAAGTCAAAGATTTGATAATGGATGGTGTCAATTTGAGGATGTTGTTGTTAATAGCCCTAGTTGCTACCACCAGTACTCCGAAATCCCGTTAACCCTACTGAAGAGGTTTTCAATCGTTGCCACAAAAAACACGGCGCATAATTGAGAATAGTTTTGGCATTCTTAAAGAAAGTTTCATGTGTCTAAATTAAATGAAACTAGAACGTTACTATAATTGTAAAAAAAATGTCTACTTTATTTTTTTTTTCAAAACTAGCAAATAAAATATCCTTTTTTTTTGCATTAATCACAACATGCAAGTTATTTTTCGTTTTAATTTTGCGGCTCATTTTAACCAAGTCTATTTGACAATGCAAAGTGAAAAGGGATGAGACAGAAATGCAAAAATGATTAAATGCTTTGTGGAACACTTTGCACACGCACTTTGTAGGAGAGTACAAAGTGCGTCCTTTGCAAAAAAATTGCTTAGTGAAAAAATGAGAGTTGTAAAGAATATTGTGCAGCAAAAACACTTATCACTTTGCTAAAAATTGCAATTTGATCAGTGAAAAGTTTATAAGTTGTTTGTTAAATAGAGCCCAGGTGTGTGAATTCATTATTGATCGTGCTGGATTTCAGTAAGGCGTTTGTCTTATTACGTCTTAAGGTACGGTCACACTTGGCAAATATTTGCCGAAAAAGATGTAACCACAAAATAAAATATATTTGAACTCGTTGATTTATTTATAAAAACTTTGTTTATTTATGACAAGATACAACAAATATTTAGTTTTATTTTATTTGATGCTGTTTGATCTTGCAACACTCTTGTAAGAGTAAACAGCATCAAACAAATTTGTGCTAAAATAAGTGGTTACGCTTTTCTGAGTAAATATTTTAGAATTGTATAAAGCAAACTTTAATTTTACTTTGCTTGATATTCCTCCTCTTACTGAATGATTTTGTAGTTTCTCATGGGAGAATATCCATTTTTATTAGCTAAATATTTGGAGGATTTGGTCTGGTCTGTTTGAGAAGCTAAAGTACTGCTAAGAAAGAGAGCTTTTGCCATTTCCTTTTATTTATATTGAGTTGGAGGATATTATTAGAATATCCTTAATTCACTTCCATATACAAAATTTCATTCTCAACTAGTTTTCATGTTATTTAGAAATTCCCAACAAGAAGTAAATTTTTAATGTTTCATACGCGTCACTTTGTCTACTAAAAAATGACCATTTAAAAGTCCAGTTGATGCTAAATTCTTCCTGCCTTCGTTTTGTGCAAATCTTCGATATATCTCTGTTACTTGTTTCGAAGTGAGTTTGTGTCTAGTAAGTTTTAGAATCTGCAGTTTATTTAATCGCACTTCAAACAAAAAGCTTTTTCCTTTATCTATTTTTCGTATCTTCTGCAAAAACCAATGAAATACTACAACAGAAAAAGTAAAAGAAAACATTTAAGATGAATAGATCTTTTTATTTTCGTATGTTTTATTGTTGTTGAAGTTCATGTGGCGGTACAAAAAAAGAACGAACGCTAACATCATCTCCTGGCATTATATGTACGTACGCGCCCGGTCTTTATTAAAAACGTTTAATAAGTCCACAACTCAAGAGCAACCAGCTCAACTCAGCTCGGCTCTGCTCTGCTCAGTGAGCACAATTGTTGTAAAACATTTATTGAAATTAATCATCATTTCGTATGTTGTAATTCTTGTTGTAAATGCTTTTGTTGCTGTTGCTGTTATTGTTGCGTTTGGTTTGTTATTGTAATCCTTATTGCAATTGTAGAATTTATTCTGTTTTTGGTTGCTCTGGCAATTTGGCCAAGAAATGAATTTTTATTGCTGTCATTGTTTGTGCTGTGTTCTTTGGCCTTCCATCTTTTTTCAGATCTATTTAGAGGTGGTTGCTGTTCGTGTGCTGGGCTCTGTTCTACCTGGTTACATGGTCATTATCGTTTTTGGTAGTGCTTTGAAGCTGTTTTTCTTCATTTTGCTCAGCTCTTTGATTAATTATGCAGCCATTTATGAGCGTTCTTTAAAATGTTTTTAAGGTGAAAGAATTTTGTATAAATTCATTTATTACTCGTATTGTATAGAACGACGTTGAGAAAAAAATGTCTGGCTAATGAGGGTCAGGAAAATTCAGGCCATATTAAATAAAAACATATAGAGAAAAGTTTTACTGGCAACATACTCGTACATATGTACGCAAATACATAGATGAATGTCTTTATAGTGTAAATGGTAAATGGTAAAATGGTAAAAATAGAATTATTTTTATAATTTTTCTCATAATCTTCACATTTCTATTGGGAATATTTCTACTGGGGATATCAAGATTTTCGAAATTGCATACCGCTTTCTAATACCAGCTTTAATATTTTTAAAAATATTAGTTAAAGTTGAAATTTTAATAAAAAAAATAGTTAAAATTTGGAACGGATTAAAGGCAACATAGTTGAAAAATTTTACATGGTTTTTACTTAAAAACCATACAGAATCATCCATGTAATGATACCTTTCAGTAAAATACAAATTTTTTATATATTTAAAAATAAAGTTTTATTTTTAACAAAAAAAAAACGTTTTTGCTCAAAAAATTAAAATACACAAATCGATTATTTTATAAATTTTCAAATAAAAAATCGTTTATTTTCGTACCTGGAAGAGATATTAATATTGTAATATTTTCTGACTAATGGAAATTTTTATTGTTTAACTAAGAAAATAAATATAAAAAAAAAATCCGTTAAAAATTCGTCTCGATATTTTTAAAACCCGGGTTTGGCGAAATTTTGAAATTTTGACTTTCAAATAAGCATAATTCGAAAATCATAAGAGTTAAATAGTCGAAGGTTGTTTGAAAATATAAAAATCTTAGAAATCGTAGGAAAAACTAATTTGAGAATTTCAGATATTTTAATAAAAACCGGACCTGGGTTGGCTTTTAATTTTCAAAAATCACAAGAGAAAATATATAAATATATATAAATATATAAAATGTATATAAAAATAAAAAAATCTTTTATAAAAAAATAAAACAGTGACCTCAAGCTTAAAAATTATTTAATAAAAATCATAAAAAAAGGTCGAAGAAAATAGAATAAAATTATTTACAAAGAGAAAATATAAAAATTTAAGAAATCCGATGAAAAAATAATTCGAGGATTTTCGATCAAAAGTTCTGCCTGATATTAAAAAAAAACGGACCAAGGGTTGTTAACATTTTAAAATTTCAATTTTTCGAATGCGTACAACATAAATAAATCACAAGAGAAAATATAAAAATCTAAGAAATCGGATGAAAAACTAATTTAAGGAAATTCAAACAAAAATTCTGCTTGATATTTAAAAAATGCCAGACCAAGTGTTGGCAAAATTTTGAAATTTAAATTTTTCAAATGCGTTTAACATTTAGAAAATATTAAAATCTTTCATGCTTTTAAATAAATTACAAATGCCAAAGTTCTCACATTTGGAGATGCCACAAATCCGCTCCTAAATGGTTTGCGGAGTCCATCTTTAAACCATAAAATAAAATACTTCTTGACTATGTCCATGTAAAAGTCTATCTTGATGCAGATTTATTTACAAACATTTACGCTGTTGCCCCACTGTACTCTGCAAATTCATATACATATGTATGTATATATTCCTTGAAATTTTCTAAATTTAGTGAATTTTCTTAGTTTTTATAATATTTCGGTTTTAAATACTTTTCAAAACTATCCAACGACATTTTTGCAGAACATTTAGTAAAAATAGCTTGCAAATAATGAATAAATATAGACTTAATTGTTATTCTGAAATGACTAATTATGACTAACGTGACCAGAGAGTTTTTATAAAAAGCGGCATGTTGGGGATAAAAAAGCAGCATTACAAAGTAAATATAATGAAAAATCGGTATCAATAATTCTAAAACTAGCAAAATCAGAATCACTGCTGAATATTAAATGACATTAGTTTTAAAAAAAGAATTTTGTCGAATTAATATTTAAAAAAAAAACTGTAAAATTATATATATTTATATTTTTGTTTAGAACTTATAAAAGTTACCAAATTCTTCAAATAAGAAAACTTTGATTTAAAAGCCAGTCACAATTTAAACAAAAACATGAATCGGAAGATTTTTCAAAATTAAATTATTCTTAAAGAAACATTAAAATCTAAATCGTCAGAATCAAAATTTTTTGGAAATAAGTCTGTCATTTCTAAATGGCCGATCGGGACTATCTGAACACAAGTACATGAATAAACTCGCTATACGAGTACTCAGAAAATTAGACGAAAATTCCAATAACTGGGTTTTTTACTTTTCATTTGTTGCTGGTAAAATACTTGAACTGTCATTATAATTTGGAAAATAACGTCAATTAAATTCAAATGTTTAAAGAAGAGGCCAACGATCACAGTTTTAATTTTTTTGTATTTTCTTCCAAATTAGCAAAATACGGGATTTTGGTTTGAAAAGCGGGATATTAAATTAACACGGGATTCTATGGTCACGTTAATTATGACGGACGGAGCAGTAACATTTCTCAGATTAATATACTAACAGCAAAAGTTTTCTTTGTGAAAAAACCCGATTTTGCTTGTAAACTAAATAAACGAGTAACAAACCAAATTTTTGTTTTTATTTTGAGGAATTGCTTAATTTTTTTTCTGAACAATAACTTGAAATTACATTTTCAAAAAAAGTATTTAGTTTTTATTTTATTTTCATTGTATGGCTATATAACAATTTAATTATTATAATTACTTTTTGCTGGTATTGTTGTTAAAAATACATATTTATTAATGCCACAAAAGGTAACAACTGTTTTTAAAAGCAATCACCCAAATATGCAACAAACTCAAACAAAAAAAAAACTGAAACCTCAATTCAACACACAAAAAAAGAAACTTAAACATTAATGGGTTTCAGCCAACAACAATTAACGAACGAACAAAGGAACGAACGAAGGAATTGAATTGAATTCAGCCACAAAATTACTGCAACATAATAAACAAAATTAACTTGAAAATGTCAAAGATGATTAGTTCTTCTACTTATATTGGTTTCTTATTTATAACATAAATTTATATATGTAGGTATTATGTACATACGTATGTAGTAGAAATATATTCGTATAGATAGACGGCATAAAAACTCCAAAGACCCACCGAACTTAAACATATGCCACAAATTTCAAGTTTCCAAAAAAAAACAAAGCTTCCAGCAACATAAAAAGTCTTACTTTATGTTTTGTAGTTTCGTTACGTTTAATGTTTTTCTTAAAGGTTTCTCCACATAATTAACTTGGCAAGAAATGCAAACGAATCCTTTTCTTTCTTATTTTATTTTGTTTTCAAATAAAATGAAATATTTAACAAAGTGAGTGCTATTTTTTGTTTTTGCCCAGGAACGAATTAACAAACAAAACAAAAAAAATACTACACATCAGACCAAAACTAAACCAATTCGAAATAAGCCATAAATTAAGGTGAGTATGTGAATATTTAAAATGTGCCTAAGATAACCACAATACGAAATGACGTGTGTGTACCAGAGACCCAACATGTACAGCAGCATCTCTTCCATATCTGTTTTTTGTTTTTTTTTTCAAAACCCTGCAGTAACACAACATTTCTATCTTTATATTTCGGACTGTGGCTGACTTTGGGCTTATTGTTTGTTACCTGACGTACCTGGATGTTATAATTTAATGCATACAAATACATTCTTATAAAGATCTACAGGAACATTTCCATATACTCTCTCTCTCTCTCTCTCTCTGTTAACTTCTTTATACCCATAATTACTTAAATATATGAATGGATTTACCTTTGCATAGTTATGTATGTACATATGTATGTATATACTCGTATTTATATAAAGATCAATATTAAATAAGAGTTTCTATAGCTGTATTTGAACATTAGACAGATCCCCAAAAAGTAACTCTGTGTTGAACTTAGTAATAAAATTTGAACTTCTAATAAAAGCTGTATCTGTATTTGTGAGGGTGCTGTAGCTTAATTGGTTAGCGCAATATAGTTGGTATTTGTAGCCCGGATTCGATTCCCAGCCGCTGCCACTCAAGCAACATCAGTTTCTGATAATTATTAGTTTTCTTTTCTATCCATCATAACTAATATTTATCACAGCGCTCTCCTTCGGTGCTATAGCATTTAAACGCCACCGAAGTAAAATTATTAAATACAGGCTGTGAAATCAAGCTTTAACATTAATGCGCCTACTCACCACCAGAGACGCTGCAATTCTGCACTAAAAACAAACATAATGCACATTAGACAGATCCCCAAAAAGTAACTCTGTGTTGAACTTAGTAATAAAATTTGAACTTCTAATAAAAGCTGTATCTTTGTCCAAAAATACTACAATAGCATGATTTAGCTTAAGACTAGAAGGTGCATCCATTAGTTTCAAATACTCGTATATGAGTAGGTGAAATGCAAAACTCGCTCGTTACACGTTAACCGAATTTTGGAAAAAAGCTTAAACATTTAACGGCTGATTAAATGGACAAGATTAGTTGCATGCTTTAAATTCCTAGATGTTACTTCATTCTTGATTAAAACTTAACAGTTGAAAAATTTACACATACTGCAACATAAAATAAAAATAATAGTAAAATAAAAGTTTGGAACGAACGAATTTTGCAACACACTGATGAATATTATCCAAGACCATAGCACAAAATGCAGGTCATTATTGTTTCTTCAATTTTTCCCAAAGCGGTTTGATAAAAAGGGTTTCAACATCATTTTTAATCATTTCATTTTTAATCTCCACACTAATGGGAAGTAGTTCCTGATCATTTTCAATAATTGCCTTTTCTCGCTTCCAGAATGGTTTAGGGGCGCAAAAGTTGGTTCTGTGATTAACCTCCCCCCCGTAGAGTCAACAGTCCTATTCAAGTTTTTTCGAGTTTTATCATTCGCTTTGAAATTTGGAATTTAAAATAAAGTTGACCTGGTGCCTTTATCACAGAATATAAAGCAGTTTTCCAATCATATATAGGAACCTCGCTGCCTGCTTTCCGCACTATACAGAATTCAGTAAAGATATCTAAAGACTACAGGATAAGTTTTAGTATTTTTTTTTGCAACTCTGATATTCAGACAAGAAATTGGACGGAATTCCTAAAACAGTAGCAAGTTTTGCTACGGAATACATAATTAATGATAGAGTTTTGAAAATGACTTATGAGACATGTAAAAATATAGAAAATAACATCCATCCATACAATCTCTATATTGCTTACCATAAAGTTTCCAAAGGACTGCCATAATCAATGAACGAGTTTTGCATCTCACCTACTCATATGTAAGTAATGAATTAAAATTCAAAATTCTGTCACTTCATTTTAATACATTATTTTACCATGTTGCTGACATTGGAGGCAAGTAAAGGGTGTTTTTTTTTAGATATATAGAACTTTAAGTTTGCAATACTTTTTTAACTGGCGACTATTTTGTCAGCCATCAAGTGATTTCTATTTAGTTTACATTTCAATACAGTTTATTAATGTCAATCGTTTCGGGCTTATTATGGTTTCAACATGACGGAATAATTGGTCTGTACTTGTTTTAAAACTAAGCTGGCTAGAAGGTTACAGTCAATGGTGACCACTAAAGAGCCATGATTACTGATTTTTTCGTTCATGAATTGTTCAATCACGAGTTGTGGTTTCAACAAGATGGCGGAACATGTCATGCCACAATTGATTTATTGCAGGAAACTTTTGGTAACCGCATAGTTTCACGTTTCGGTCCCATGAATTGGCCTCCAAGATCGCGTGACTTAAACCTGCTTGACTATTTTCTGTGGGAATATGTGAAGTCGCTAGTCTACACCGATAACATTAACTGCGTTATTGCCGATATATGGCAACAAATATTGGAAAAAGTCATCGAAAATTTAACCTACAGATTAGACTACGTCCGAGCCAGTCATATGCCAGAAGTCATATTTTTTAAATAATAATACCAGAAGATTATCTTTCGAATAAAGTAAATTTCATGACAATTAAAAACATTATCTTTTTGTTATTCCACTTCAAAGTTCTATGCATCTAAAAAAACACCCTTTGCTTACTAGTTATGAATAAGTCATTCTTCATAAGCTTTAATAGCACTAAATAGTTAGTTATGTTTCACAGAAGCCATTAACAGTAAAAACATAATGTGCTCATGCAAATGACTGGAAAATAAGTACTTACATATATAACAGATAATAAATAAGTCACAAAATGACTATATACTTCTAAGTAATGCAGTCGATATTTAGTAGTCATTGAAATCTAAGTTACTAAATAACTGCAAGCCATTGTTAAGTTTGTACTAGGATAGTTTCCAAAAAAAAAAAAAACAATTGTAGCCATGTAAGTAAAAAACAAACCATTTTTAAAAGTTCCCTTTTAACCAGGGGCAGACTTATTGTAATAACATATGTGCGCCTGTATGAATGTGTTTAATTTTATTACTTGATCGTTTATTTATACATTGGTTACGGTCAGCATTTAAATTAATGAATTCATTAACATCCCTTAATTAGGCCCAACTATAAAGCCTGCTTTATAATAAAAAGCCAACAAAAACACCATGCATGACAGCTCATAGGTTTTACAGAACTATTAATAATAGCAGCAACAAATTAATCTCATACGGTTTTAATAGAAATGAATATGATTTTATCCTAATATTTGAAAAGGAGATTAAAGACGTTAGGATTTTTGTTATGTTAGATAGCCATACAGCATCCACGCTGCGGACAGGCCGATTGTTAATGGAGGTGGCCGCTGACGCCTTTAATTGGAACAGAACCTTTCTTTCCCAGCGGAAGAGGCTGAATATGTTCTAAAGAATAGGAATTTTCCCAATATTGACGTAAATTGGTTTTACTCAGGCCGTTCAAACGATTCGTTACTCTGTACAAACGTAAATGCCAAAAAATGATTATCGGACGGAAAAAGCCATTCGTCGTTCGTTTCAGTTGTGTTCCTGGCATGAGATTCAAATCTGCGAGTGGTTTTTCCAAAACTGTGCCCATATTCTGTAACTTTAGTGAAAACTACTCGCGTCGTAAAGATGTGAAACATAATCACTTTCTGAGTCGATTTAACGATGTCCGTCCGTCCGTCTGGCTGTCTACGTAAAGCTTGTGTGCAGACTACAGATCGCAATTTTGAAGATATTTCGATAAAATTTGGTACATAATATTTTTTTGACCCAAGGATGGATGGGATTGAAACTGGTGCCAATCGGTCCATTATTTCACCTGGCTCCCATACAAAAGTCCTCCCGAAATTGGGGTTTACCGATCATAAATGTTTGAATTATGCAAGGAACCAAACAAATTTCATCACAAATGAGTGGTAACTGAAGTCAAATCACATCTACAAATTTTGTGCAAATTATTCCATAATTACTCGTAGCTCCCATATAAGGCCCACTTCTGAAAATTATTTTAAAAAGCATTACTCTTTTAAAACTGTTGGTATCCAAATAATATTTAACACGTATATATTTCATATGTATGCAAATAATACAGTACAATTTTATAATGATCGGTCCATAATTACTCGTAGCTCCCATATATGACCCTCTCCGTAATTCACTTTAAGCTCCATAAATCTTTTAAAAGTATTTACATATATCGATATAAAGTTTAACACATATAATATGTATTTATATTCACAGACATCATGACACTAAATTTTTGGATGATCGGTCCACAATAGGTTATATCCCACGCCCATTTCAGAAAAACTGTTTTATACATATACTGGGTGTAGGGTATCGGGCTTGACCGACTATACTTTCTTACTTGTTTATTTTTAAAATTATATCTCGTCGCATATTTATTTGTGAGTTAATTTGTCAGTTCAAAGCGGGAACCTTTCTCGCAAAAATTTTACAGACACACTTTTTCTGTAAATTGACGAGTTTCTTACGTGACAGCTGTTTCTTTCAATTTATGGTATTTCTGTTTCATTTCACACATTTTAATCGAAAAGTTTCTCGACGTGGGAGTTACAGAACATGGGCACTGAAGTCGAAAGGTCAGTAATACAAAGCATATGTTGTTGCAGCTGAATAACTTGAAGACGGTATGTTGCGGTATTATCCCTTTCATAACGAATTGTCGCATTTTTTTTTAAGTTTTTATTCAGTATTATAATCATGGAAAATTTCGACAATGTTGTGCGTTTGAGTCAGCAAATCAATCAACAGTTTAAATGTTAACCTTTGACGACCACAAGCAAGTTCTTTGTTTCGATTCTTATAGTTATCCTGGTAACACAGATAAAATTATTGCCCGATAAATTTTAATTAAACTTTTAATTGAGTCTTAATTGATTTTTAATTAAACTTTTAATCATATCAATTAAATTTTTAATTAAAAAACAATTTTCAATTAAATAATATAATATATTTTTTAATTAAAACTACTTTTAATTAAATTTAATTGATCCTACAAATTCCTTCATCGGTCCATTTTCAATTAAATGTTTAACCCCGAATATTTTAATTGAAAATCAATTTTAATTTTTTCTGTGTAAGAGAGACGACAAATATGGTTATATGTATTCAAAAGACCTTTATCCGTTAATGCCAACAAGTCAACATTCTAAATAAAATTTGTGAAATAGTGTTGGAAAATTGTAATTGTACGATTTAAATGTTCTTTTTGAGATCGCATAAACGAGATCTAATAAGTCCCAATTTAAACGACGCAATTCTTTCAGAAAATTTTTTTACCTTTTAAATATCGGGCTGAAGGGAAGATAAGACGAGAACACACTAGATTGCATTAGCAATTCTTGTGCGTGTTACATAAGAATGAGAGAGAAACACATATGTATGTGTATACGTACTCTCACTCGAATAAAAGTAATGAGTGATTTAAGCAATAAAATTGTGCTTTGTAAAAATCGAAGAAATTTTAGGGAAATAATTGCAGCAATTTTTTCAATAAGAATTGCGTTGTCTAAATTGTGACTAATCGATACTTAAGTTAATGATGAATTAATATTATTATTATTTGCTTAAACAAACAATTCCTTTATATTGCTGACGCAGGGATATCGAATTTTGTATATTAAATGTGTGTTTAAGAACATATATGGGTTTTATCATGTATGTATGTGTGAGTATGTGTGATTATGTGTGTGTATGTTTAGTTTGATTATATAGTTAAGCGCACCTGGCATCAATGGTGCTTATTGACTCCGCCCTAAAACCCATCTTGAAAATAAACTAAAAAGAAAATTAAAATAAAATAAAACAGAACAGAACAGAATATCTAAACGTCCAACCATACAATACAATACAATACAATAAACACACTTATAAAAGACAATAAACAGACGGACGACCAGTCAGACAGACAATCATCTCCTAGAGGATGCATATAAAAAGGCACAATTTAACATTTTAAACTTAAAACGTCTTTTTAATATGATTTTCTAAAGATATAACGTAATAATACTATTTAGTTTTGTTTTTCTTAATTTTCTTGCTCTATTAGATATTCTTGATATTCTTTTTTCTGTGTGTTTGGTTTTTTTTCGTTTTCTGAAGACTTTGATCGTCATGCTATTTTTAAGACATGCCTCCCCCTCCCCTTATTTAAGTTTGCCTTTGTAAGCAAAAATGTTTGTTGTTTCATTAAGCCGTTTTTGTAAGTTATAATACGAGATAATACTTTAGGTTTATTGATTTTTTTCAAGACAAATTTCATCTTGGTTGTGTTAAAAATTGTTCAAAGTTTAATATTTTCCTTATTAAACTGTTTAAAGTTTATCAGTTAATTGCAATTTGTGAAAACCGCCCTTAAATTCTCATGCTTTAAAGGATCTAAGACAACATCGAACCCTCAATAATTATTGGCGTTGCTAAGATAACTTGTTTGTTTCTGAAATTACTCGGTTGGCTTAAAGTTAGCTTGTTAATTTGTTTCGTTTTGTTTTTTAGCCAATTTAATTGCTGGCTGTTTGTAGTTGTGTGAAAACTAATCTAGATAGTATGTTGGCTATTAAGACTTTATCTTATTTCCTTTTTAAAACGTTTTTAAGTGTACTTATTTATAAATGTACAAGTGTGGAGTAGACAAAATTAGCAAATTGTTTGATCAGCAGCCTTGACAGTTTTAGGGTTTTAGGATACTGCTGACTTGGTTTAACACTGAACCAAGAAAAAAGTAATTATACCCTCCACCAACATAGTGGGGAAGGTATATTGGATTAGTGGTCTAACACCCACCTTAAAGTATATCGATCGACTTAGAATTACTTCCTGAGTCGATTTAACGATGTCCGTCTGCTCGTCCGTCCGTTTGGATGGCTGGCTGGCTGTCCATGTAAAGCTTTTGCGCAAAGTACAGGTTGCAATTTTGAATATATTTTGGTAAAATTTGCCACAGGATATTTTTTCGGCCCAAGAACGGATGAGATTGAAACTGGTGGAAATCGGTCAATTATTTCACCTGGCCCCCATACAAATGTCCTCCCGAAATAGGGGTTTAACGATCATAAGTGCAAGTATCTACATAAATTTCACCACAAATGAGTGGTATATAAAGCCAAATCAAATAAATAAATCTACAAATTTTTTGCAGATTGGTCCATAATTAGTCGTAGGCCCACTTCCGATAATCAATTTAAAGAACATAATTCTCTTAAAAATTTTGGTATCCAAATAAAATTCAACACAAATAAGTTTCATATAGACAAAAATAAGGACACCTAATTTTATAATAGTCGGTCCATAATTAGTCAAATCTCTTCGTAATTCCTCCATAATTTTTTAAAAGTATTTATATTGTTTAAGAAACATAATATTTATATTCAGAGAAGTCATTTCTGAAAAACCGTTTTATATATTCGGGCTTGACCGACTATACTTTCTTACTTGTTTTCTTTGTATTAGCTTTGAATGCAAATCATTGAATTTTATTACAAATTATTTGTTAATATCGAAAACAAGTTCAAGCAGGCATTACCAAACTACTTCTCAGTAATGCAGATGGTATGAGATATGCATTAATAGCAAATCATTAACAAGTTTTAGCTGGCTTATTTCAATTCATGTTTAAAACAAAAATATTCCATTAATCTTTCATAATGGCATGTAATAACAATTGTAAATTATCACTGCAAAGAAAAAAAACTGCTAAAAACAATGTTAGAATATAATTCAAATCTAAACAACAAACAACAAAAAGCATCACAACAAAATATTATTTTCGTAAAAAAAAAACAAAAACGTTTAAAGACTGTGTGTAAAAAACAATTTTCCAAGCAGTTTAGCAATCTTTAAAACACAAACAATCGATGGAATCGATAGTATTAAAACTTCGTTCATCCTGGCGAATAAATACAAACAGCTTACAACTTAAGCCAAAAGCAACCATCAAGCAATGATGATCATCTGAGGCAGTTGTTCAAACGAACACACAAACAGTCAGCCAGCAAGCGAATAATCAGCCAAGCAAAGAGGTTAAATGCTGGTTAAGTTATTTTACGTGCTGCTATGTAATCCAACCATTATGATTACACGATTAAAATGAAAATTGAAAGAAAAATAATCCATCCATCCATTCATTTATGCATCCCATACCATACCATCCCATATAACCTACCAACCAAACCTGCCTGTATATATGTATGTATGTACCACCATACGAATGCACGTACGCCTGTCCGTCCGTCCGTCCGTCCCTCTTTACACAACTGCTCAATTTAATACGAAGAAGTTTAAGATTTTTTTTCTACAGTTCACTTGGCTTTTTTTTTTGCAAAGTTAAAATCATAAAACCAGGAAAAAACATAATTTACCTGACCGCCTGTTTGTCTAACACACAAACGCCCTCAAAGATTTCGTTTTACCATTGACCAGCAGCTTTTCATCTCTCTCTCGCTCTCTCTCTCTCTCTCTGTGGAGTGCAGTTTTGCAAGTGAAAATTGCAGGCAAGAAAATTATTATTCAGATAAAGTGGAAATATTTGTTTTTATCAAACACCATAAACAATTCATAAAAGTAATAAATATTTTAACAAACCACAAAATTTAATGATTTTCACGAGTCTTGGAAAGATGTAGCAAAAAAAAAAATAAATAAATTTTAACATGACTAAATGCAGGAGTAAGAGGGGGTTTATTTAAAAAAGATTTGCGTGTCCGTTAAACATTTGATTTGAAATCGGTTTTATTTATGCCTTTTACCAAGTTAATAATTTTGTATTATAAAATAATTTAAACAGTTTTTACACCAACCCGAAACTGCCAGCTGGTGCTGGTGAAAAGAGAAATACTATCCAAAGTTACTTAAATAAATGGGTTGTGTTTATAAGTTATATTTTAAAAAGCTGGATAACTTAAGTAATTTTAAAAGTACTTAGCTCGTACCAATGCAACAATAGTTAAATATGATTAATTCTGAGTACATATAGCCTTGTTTACATTGTGAGTCAGTCTTTCTATCCAACCGGGTTATGCCTAGTCTGTCCAGGTTCTTCAAAGTACTGATTCCTGTGATATATAAGCACAGAGCTGTCTTTTAGCTTCAGCATACGATCAGGTCGTTAACGGAATCAATATTTGACTAAATTATCTTATTCTTTATTGTGGACTGTTAACAATGACTATGACGTGGTTACAACTAACTAATGCTTGGTTTTTACTAAGTCATTTTTGTTGTCAAATTGTCCAAATTGTTGGCAATTGTATGAAAACAGGTTGTCATATCATGATTTTCATGATTGCAATCATGATTCCAAACATAGATGACGCCATATGACAACCCGTTTTTAAAAAATTGCCAACAATTTGGACAATTTGACAACAAAAATAACATAGTGAAAACATAGTGAAAACGCGGCCTAAGGAATACAATCCGACAAGATAAATGCTTCGGCTCTCGGTCGGCTAAAAGTTAATCTTCTATTTTTGACACGAGTTCCTTGAATTTTCAAAGTTCAATTTGCAAAAGTTTATGGCATACATAGTTAATGTTTTCAAGAGTAAATTTAATTTAAACTTATGGTTACTTTAAATTGGTCAAAAATGTCAAGAAATTATTGGCCCAAAATTTGATCGTTTCTTTCTGCTGATGTTTTATTTTCAAATAGTGCAATATTAGTTAATTTTTAGTGTTCCTGAAATAACCTTAATACAAATATTAATTAACAAAAATCAAAGATGTTGTTAGAACTATGTGGTTTATTTATTTGGATATATCAAATATCATATAAAGTATAGCTGCAGCTTCATGGCACTGACAACCATTTCCGAACTAATGGAAGCACAGTAGTAGTTGATTTTCTGCCGACAAAACTTGACTGCGCTGTGTATTGTGCTCAAATTTTTATATTTCAAACGAAATAAACTTGAATTTGATTTAAACAAAACCACTGTTTAAAATCAAAGATTCGTAGTCCCGAAAATTCAATGTGGTCTCTATAATATCTTTTTAAAATCGCGTCTTCACTGTCATCGAACAAAAACTCATGTCTTAATATTTTGAAGGCTTCATTATTTATAACAATATGAATTTGTAAAGCGATGGTTTAGTTTGCAAATTTTTGACAAACTTATCAAAATTTGCTTTGCAAAAATAAGAATTTAACGTTTTTGTGTAACGAAATAACATAATTATATGCAAAATCTTTGCAAATAACTCTTTTCAACATTAACTTTGCATAAAGAAACATATATGAAACATAAATTGAAAAGAGTATATAAACATATCAAAAACTTTGCAAATTACACTTATCTTACAACTTACAACTCTTCAGTTATCAAATTTTAAAGTTCTGAAGAAACGGTCACACTTGGCAAATATTTGCCGAAAAAGACGTAACCACAAAATAAAATATTTTTGAACTCCTTAATTTATTAAAATACAACTTTGTTTATTTAGGACAAGACACTACAAATATTTAGTTTTATTTTATTTGATGCTGTTTGATCTTGCAAAACTCTTGTACGAGTAAACAACGTCAAACAATTCCATTTTTGCTTCTATAGAAAAAGCAAAATGAAATTTTTTTCGGAATGAAACCACTTTTATTAACTAGAGAAGGAATTGAACTAATATTTATCTTTTAAGAGAAAAGTTTTTTATTCAGGCTAATAGTTCGAATAATCAAGAATACTATTGTAAAGTACTGGAACAATTGGCAAATTAGAATGCATTTTAATTTGCAATGTGGATTTGTAATTTTAAGCATTTCTGGGTTTCATTCCGAAAAAATTGTTCGTTTTACTTTTTATATAGAAGCAAAATACGGAATTAATTCCACTTCCGAATGGAATTAAATTCTGTGACATGGCTGATAAAGTGTTGCAAATTGACGAACAATTGCATGAGTGGAAAGTGAAAAGTTGTTAAGTTGCTTTGTGGAAAAGCGGCTCTGGAAAATATGGGTACACTAGACTATTTTCTATTTAGTATTAATGTTTTATATATTGCTAGATATTGACGTTGTTTACTCTTACAAGAGTTTTGCAAGAGTAAGCAGCATCGAATAAAATAAAACTAAATATGTCTTGTCCTAAATAAACAAAGTTTTTTTTTTTAATAAATAAACGAGTTCAAATATATTTTATTTAGTGGTTACATCTTTTTCGTCAAATATTTGCCAAGTGTGACCGTACCTTAAAGAAACAAGAAAAAAAAACCTAATAACTGTTGAAGAATTTAAATTGTATTAAATTACAAACCAGCTCACAAAACTAATATATCTGCTATTTTAAATGTAGTAAAGCAACGAAAAATAAAATACTGTAACGTAACGAAAAACTACATTTTTGAGTAGATTAAATTATAAAAATTTATGAGGCATTTTTCTCATATAATTTTCCATCTTTCAACCTAAATAAATGTTGGCCTCACTTGCTGGTTTCTTTATTTTTTTTTTATTTTACAATTGTATGTTTGTTGGAAATAAACGTAAATTTTTATTATTTTAATAAGAGAGAGGAGTTAAACAATTTAGTTTTATAAAAGTAAGTAAGTATTTTTCCCCCCTACTTAAGTTTATTACATACATAAATATTTTCTTCATCATAATTATGGTATAAAATTCATATAATAATAAAAAAAAAAATTTAAAAATAACGTAAAGATGACGTACATAGTAAGTACTTGAACTATTTAATTTTGTTGAGTGTGTGGAATATAGACACGTATTAACCTTTTGAACATGATCGCAGCACTTACAGCTACATTTTGAAAATAAAACGTTAAATCGAATGCTTGTATAAATCATCATTTATGGCAATGAACAATAATTCTAGTGGAGAGACAAATAGAGTTGTGGAAAGGAGTGAAATGTTATTCACATATGTGAGTGTTACTTAATTCAATTAAAATAATTTACTAGAAATTTTATAATTTTCTGATTTTATTTAATTCAATGAATTTTAAATATATAGTAAGAGTGAAAATTTAGTATACAGTACGCTTTGTCGTCTATGAAGCAAAGCATATTTTTATTATAATAAGAAATATACAAATAAGTTTGAATCAACTTAAAGTTTAATTTAAAAATTAATGTTTTCTTATTTTAAAAAATTTTTAAAATTAATTGATATTATGGATATTTTCTGGAAGCAAGAACTAAGTACCCGAGAGAAACAGTTAAAAATTAGTGTACAGTTGCAAGATAACACCCTATTTTTTATAGCTATACTCGTATAGGTATTACAAAAATCCAAAAATTAAAAGTTAATATTTTGTTGCACGTCTATTCAACTTAATTACAGCCTCTAGTCGCCTTATCATGGAATTTACAAGAGGTTCAATCACATCTCTAGTGATCTTGCTCCACTCTTCCGTCGAAATTCGTCTTTGTTTGAAATGCTTCTTTTTCTGATGTTCTGACGGGTGCTCATGGGTATATGGCCTGGAGATTTAATTGCTTAGGCACGTTGTGCAATCCTTGACAATTCTTGCGGTGTGTTTTGGGTCGTTGTCTTGTTGAAAAACCTATGGCGTTGCAAGACTTGTTAGCACTTACTTACACTACTCACTAGGTAGTATCGGCTATTTATTGTACATTTTTTAAGTATAATTAACAAACACAAACTACGAAACTTCTTGGCTTATCTGCAGAAATTACCCAGTTCATCGGGTCACCCAAAACTTTTAATAATAACAAGATTACCTACAGCTGACATACAACCCCAAGATTCAACGCTCACTATTTCTTGTTCTCCAGACTCAAAAATCTCAAATTTACTCTAATCGCTAAATATTACATTATTCCAGAAATATTGCAGAGTGGCTAAGTAAGCTTCTGCAAAGCCTTTACGTTTAGTACGGTTTATTACAGAAATATACGATTTTTTCTTAGGTACTCTTCCATGAAGTTATTCAGCCGTTTTCTAATTGTCGCTATTGGGTCACCGCGTGTCTTTGAAATGTCTTCCGCTATTTTAACTCCGCTAGACTTTAGAGTTTTCTTGACCTATCTCTCAGACCATTTTGCGTACCATATTATCAATTAGAGAGCGTGATCGATCGTTATGTTTTGCAGTTTTGGTGTTTCCTCGAGCTTTACTTCTTTCAATAACTTTTTGAACAGTTGACCGTCTTTTGTTCACAATTTACCAATGTCAGCAAGAGAAATCTCTAACCTCTACTGGTAAATTTTTACCACGTGTCATTTGATTCCTTAAATAATTTTCTAACTCTCTACTTTTCTAACTCTCTATTATTAATATTTTTATACCCACTACCAAAAAGATGGGGGTATATTGCGTTTGTCATTCCGCTTGTAACACATCGAAATAATGGTCATAGAACCAAAAATTCTATATATTCTGGGTCCTTATAAGATTCTAATATGAATTAGCCATATCCGTCAATCCGTCTGTTGTTGGCACGATAGAGCTTCGAAAAAAGACATAGAACAATTAAATTTTTACCAAACATTCTTTGATCCACCGAAATGTTTAATATTGCAAATGGCAAAAATCGGTCCAGTAGGATCTTAGTTATAGATCAAAGTTTCAGACTACCTCGATATTTTTCAGTAATTTTTTGGTGTTTTCTTCAAATATAATTATTTTTATTATAGAAGGACAAGTGATGTTGAAAATGGTAGGAATCGCTCCACGGTTTCTCATAGCACCCATACAAACATCTTCCCAGAATATGGCTTTATGGTACATAAATGTCTATAGAAAAGCAGTATCTAAACAAAATTCTGCAATAATAAGTTTCATGCAAAGTGAAAACTTAAAACAATATTTTCTTTGCATCGGTCCATAATTTTGACAAAGCCCATACAGAGACCACTTCCGAGAATCACTTAAATGAACATTAATTTGAAATTCGACAAGCATAGTCATAATCATTATTTGGTATGACATTTAAATCGTCGTACCAAATTTCATGATCATCGGTCCATATTTGACCGTAGCCCCACTATTAACCCACTATTAAGTTGAAATTCAACACAAACAGTCCATGCGTATTCAAAAATCGTCACTCTCAATATGATGATGATCGATCCATATTTTACCGTAGCTCCCATATAAAGCCTACTTTAGAAAATCAATAAAATTCGCATAAATCTTTTATAAAAACCACTAAGAAGTCGAAATTCTACACGAGTAATCCATATATACATACATTTAAATCGTGAATAAAAATTCTACATGAAATTTGTTCCCTTTTATTTTTTTAACATTGAATTTTGATAGGACAATGTGAAAAGGGAACAAATTTCATGGGTAATTTTTATTCATGATAGGGGTGAATTGGTCCATATATGACCGTAGCCGCAATATAAAGTGCACTTCAGAAAGACACTAAAATTTGCATCTTATCAAAATGACTATCAAGTTGAAATTTAACAAGCATAATTAGAATATTTAATTTAAATTGTCGTACCAAATGGACCGATCATATCCATATTTGACCATAGCCCCCATATAAAGTCTACTTCCGGAAATCTCTTAAATGCGCATAAATCTCCATAATAGTTGATTTGGTAGTGGGTATATCAGATTCAGCACAGCCGAATATAAACTCTTACTTGTTATTTTATTATTAATATTATGTACGATCTACTCAAAACGATACTTACCCATCACCCCTATGGTGAATAGAAATTCCACATGAAATTTGTTCCCTTTTATTTTTTTAACATTGAATTTTAATAGGAAAAATGTGAAAGGGGAACAAATTTCATGTGGAATTTCTATTCACAATAGGGGTGAATATTTTATTCTATTTTAAAGTTCTGTATACTAAATATTGACTGTATTTTTAAGAGCATTTTCTCTTTTGTTAGATAAAACTTATAGCATATCTTTCAGTAAGAGGAAAAGATAAAGATCAGAAAAATGAAAGTTAGCCTATCCGAGACATTTTTATATAAATAAATTATAAAACTATAGACTTCTGTTGAAGGTATTACTCTTGGCAGAAATTATTGTTTGCTGTATACTCAATTTTGACTCTTACTGTAAAACAAAGTGTGTGCCTTCCAAACTTCATTATTTTTAAAATATTTTTCGGCAATGAAAATGCATTGTTCTTTTGCTCACCCTTAACTTAAACATGTTTAAAGGAAATTAAGGTATTGCTGGAATTTGCGAAATCATTCTTTTAAAAGCCTGTAAATACTGGTACATATGAGTTATATTCAATCGGAAGAACCGGAATAATATGTAAAGAAAATTGTAATATTTAGTGTTTGTAACCCAACATCATAAGTACTCCGTCGTACCTTTATATCATGTTGATGGCACAGACTTACAAACTCAAAACATTTCATTATAAGCGCATGCTGGCGAAAAAAATCGTTTGATTACCAGGCTGGTTGTTTAGCTGGTTAAACTTGGCCAGTTTGGTTGGATGGCGAGATGGAGTGAAGGAAGTAATGCAATGGAATGGAATTGAATTGAATAGAATGAAGGTGGTTTGTTGTAGTTCGTAATGAGAAATGGTGATGATGTGCTTGAGGTTTATTATGAGTATATAGTTTAAAAGTAGTTTTTTTTGTTGTTTTTTTTTTTTTTTGTTGTCGTTTGTGGTCTGAAATTGGTTTGTTTTGTGTTTGTGTAGTTTAACAAAATTGAAACATAAATCGTGCCCGCCATTATGGCTATTAAAGTGCAACCAACACTTTTAAAGCCTGCGGCAATAAGCAAACACTCCGCTCTCATCTTGTGTTCCTGTTCGCTCGTCTTTCTTCCTTATACTTCTTCTTTTCAGTTATATCTGCCTGCTGCTGCATGCAGCATCATTATTTGACTTCATCTTTAGGCGTCGGCGCATTGCATTTGTTTTCCATAACCATCCTTTTTAAATATGAACAACAACGAGCCAGCAACTGAACGCATGTGTTCGATTATTCGCTCTTTCATTCTGCAAGCAATTGAGTGGTGCTGCAGTTTATTTAACACTACAGGCTTTTTTTTATTATTCATTTTATTTTTCAGTTTTAAATATGATTACTTTTGCAAAATGAAAAGATTTTATTAAAATATAGTTTTTTGTTTCTTCCTTTTGTGGCAATTGCATTTATAATTCTAAGTACCTGTGCTTTAAAACAATAGATGGATGCTGCCTTATTGATTGGTATCGGAGAACATCACTTTAATTTGTTTATTAAAAAAATGTTTGAGTGAACCTGAGAAATGTTTGAAAACAATGAGTTTATACCTTTATTTAAAATTGGGCGGTAAGACTTTGTTCTTTAGTAATTTAAAAAGGAGTGCTTATGAAGTCTTATTTAGAAGTTTTAATTTCAAACTAGACTTACTTAATTACAAAATGCTGTTAAGTAATTTTAAGATGGAGTTAAAAAGATTTAGTTTCAAGGCTTTAAAATATTCCTATAAATTTCTATTGCCTACTCCAAAAGACTTGATTCAAAAATTATTACCAGTGACAAAATTCTCCAAATTCACACTGTTTGGCATTGTTGAAAAGCATTTCAAAAATAAAGAAGTTTAGGGTGCCCAATCATTTTATGAAATTATGCACATATCCTTGATTTGAATTTGCACACTTACTGTATTAGAAGTTCAGAGAAGCTACAATAGGTTGTCCCAAAAAAAATTCTTTTTTGAAAGCTTTTATAAAACACTTTTATAAAATGAGAAATTTGCTATAAGGGGAACTTTCAGGCAACTAATTCCGGTTCTGTCAAGACTTGCACAAAGCTGGTGCTTTTTTGAGAAAGTTGGAATTTCTCTTTAAACCAATTATTTTGTTGGTTCATATATTGAATCGTCCGAACGCTGCACTTATAATCGTTTTCCAACACTTCCAATTTGGTTTTGGGAACTCTGTTCGATTCTTTGGTTTTTCCGGAAGGTTGAGCTTTTTTTCTAAACCAGCACTTCATGTCGTGCAAGAAAATTACAAAGAAAAAAATTTTAAATTTGAACATTTAATATTCATCGGGTACAACCAAACCTTAACCCTTATCCTGTATTAATGGGTAAAAATTGCCCAAACAGTATTTATTGATCATTTATTCATTGAATACTTAGCGGATTTTTTTTTGATTTAATGTTCCGAATGTCAAAAATTTATTTGCAAAAAGCATTCTGAGACCATATATGTTTTATTTTTGAAGTACAGGTTAAGAGTTAAAAATGGTATAACTTGGAAACAGTAAGAGCACACTCAAAAATTGTTGCCTCTAAATTATTTAGAATTAATAAATCTTTCAAACTGCATCATTAGTTTTTTTATTTTTATATAAATTTTAAAAGTTATAAAGCGTTATTTACGAAATTTATGAAAAATTGTAATGTAGGAAATCCGAAATGAACAAATTCATTGCCAAAAATTATAGTTTTGTCTTTTAGACATTTTTCTTTTAAATTGTTTCCTCACAAGTAAAGGAAATCGTGGTTTTTCACAAAGTTATGAAGAAAACTCGAAAAACGGCCGGCAAAGCCGATTTTTGGCCAAAAATTCGACTTGTTCGAAACTCAAAGCTTTCAAATACCCATGAATACCCATGAAAAAAAAAACAAAAAAAAAAAACATTTTTTTGGGACAACCTAAGCCACATGTGACTTTCGAAAAACAAATGCATTTAAAACGTGTTACTGTTTATTGTAGATATTGAGCAGGACTCGTCAATGACCGTAGTCTGTTTTTTTTATTTTACTTTATTGGTTTGATTTTGTGGTAATGGGAGCTGGAGAAGTCCTGACATAATTAAATGGTGCATAAAAAATTAAACCTCTGAAGACAAATTGCAGTGCTAGGGAAAATATGTTCAAGGTAATAGTTAAGAATACGGCACAAGTTTGCTTGGGTAATTGCCGCTCATTATTCATAATATCAGACGAAAGCTGGTTACTACATTTTTTAAACTAAGGCCCCTTTCAGATTAGGCAACTTTATTTGCGCAAGTCTTGCGTTTGTGGGTGTGAGAGGAAAGGTCGGTTTGAAGGGGAAAGAATTGCCGAGACTTGAGTACAGACTTGTTTGTACTTGGCAATTCTGTTGCTGCTGTCATTCTTGTCTTGGGATATTTATTTGTTTTTGACATTGTCTTTTATTTCTTCTTCGGTTTATTGTCTAATTTTGTGTTAAGAAAATTTTATATTTGTGAATAAATTTTTATTAAATTAAAAAATTATGAGAAAATTGAAGCAAAATGAAACGGAACAACAATTAATCAATTTAGTTGAACAAAATGAATGCATTTTTAATGTTCGTTCATTTTCATATTTAGACCGCAATAAAAAGGCGGAAACATTTAATGAAATTTTAATTGAAATGCAAAAGACAAAAGACGCAATATAATACAGAAATGAAAGAAAACGTCAAAAAATTAAGAAAATTCGAGCATAAGAAAATTAAACTTGCGCAACCAAGTTACTGAATGTGTACACAAAAGCAAGTTCAAAAGAAAAAAAAGAAAAATTAAAATTATACTTGCGCAAATAAAATTGCCTAATCTGAAAGGGGCCTAATTGAAAAACTAGCGAAGCATGGAATAACTGTAATATTTTTGTTGGTGTTCGATATCTCAACATGATAAATTGCATTATAATGATGTGGTCAGCATGCAGTTTCAACAAGTCGTTGCCACATGTGAAACAATTCAATTACTTAATGAAAAAAAACTTGGTTCAGTGATTAAAATTGGTCGACCAGATGGTGTGATCTAACACAAATCAATTTATGGGGTTATTTGCAGTCAAAGGTCTACAATTACATGTAAATTTTGGAACACCACAGACCCAATTTTATATAAAGTTAAGGTTCACACCGATCTTCATCAAAGAAATATCAAAAATAAATTTCAAGCATATCTTTCTCTTATTAAAATATGTAAGTACAAATAAGTATATTTTTGAAGATCCTTTTTACTTTTTAGGCCACCCAGTCGCCTGTAATTACATATTTAGGAATAACCAATAAGCAAGCTGTTTAAGTTGCCATAATATTTTGACCAAAACTAATTAAGTAACATTCTCACTCACAACAAATGTTTAGACAAACAAAGTCTAAAAGGCGTGTATCTAGGAATTTCTTTGCTTATATATCCTGCTGAGTAGAACTGCATAACATTTCAGAATATGTACATATACGAGTATTTATAAACCAGCAAAAGAAACATAAAACAAAATACTCCTTGTGTTTAACGCCCTTAATATATTTAATATTTTAGTATGTATCTATTGTTCAATGCAACTAATTACAGACATTTGTTTTTTCTACTTACATATTTACTATTTACAATAAATATTTTAGTCTTGTATTGAATAATTTTAGAAAAAAAAAACACCTTTAGATGAGTGTTAAACAAAATTCAAAGAATTTTTTTGGTTGAAAACAACTAATCAACTGTTTATTTAAAATGGGATGTTGCGATGGATGGCTGGCTGTAAATTTAGTGGATGTTTATCTTTGGTGTCATACAAAACTTTTACTCACGATTTGTTTGCCAGAGTTTATACTGCTGCTGCCAATTGTATGCCAAATAAGAAATTTGCTGAAAAAAAAGAAATGAAATCTATTTCTTTATGTTTAAAACAATAGAGTAGCAACAGGAACCAAAAAAAAAAAAAGAGATGAAAATAAAGGTGATCTAAATCGTTATTTAATGCCAATATTGGCTTTACTTTAGCTGATGATTTCTTTAGGTGCTTATTTTGTTAGTTTTACCAGTTGTTTGTTGGCTTGTTTGCATTTTTAAGCCAATTAGTTTCTATTTCTCCTTAGTTGTGGTTGGCTTTTTTTTTTTGTTTATTTTCATTTAGTTGCTATTTTGTTTATTTCGTTTAGATGTCGAGTCGATTGCTTTTGTACGTGTTTCTATTAATTAAATGCAACTATTTTAAAGTATTTTACTAATTAGTTGACAACCTTATATGGCCATTTGACTGTTTGATAATCGCATTAATGCCAATATAAACTGTCAAATGTTTTTAACAAAACGATAAAAATAAGTAGCACAGTAGAGCCTGCACTTACGGTGCTATTTAAAGTAGGATTAAAGGTAAAAAATTATTTCAAGGAAATCACAAGGAAAGAATAAGAAAAGGATAAGGAAAGTATAAGGAAAGGATAAGGAAAGGTTAAGGATAGGATAACGAAAAGAACAAGGAAGGATAAGAAATGGATAAGGAAAGGTTAAGGATAGGATAAGAAATGTTAAGGATAGGATAAGGAAATGTTAAGGATAGGATAAGGAAAGGTTAAAGATAGGATAAGGAAAGACAATGAAAGGATAAGAAATAGATAAGGAAAGTATAAGGAAGGATAGGGAAAGGTTAAGAATAGGATAAGGAAAGAATAATGAAAGGATAAGGAAAGGATAAGGAAAGGATAAGGAAAGGATAAGAAATGGATAAGGAAAGGTTAAGGATAGGATAAGAAATGTTAAGGATAGGATAAGGAAATGTTAAGGATAGGATAAGGAAAGGTTAAAGATAGAATAAGGAAAGGTCAAGGAAAGGATAATAAATGGATAAGGAAAGGATAAGGAAAGTATAAGGAAAGGATAGGAAAAGGTTAAGGATAGGTTAAGGAAAGAATAATGAAAGAATAAGGAAAGGATAAAGAAAAGATAAGGAAAGTATAAGGAAAGGATATGGAAAGGATAAAAAAATTATAAGAAAAGGATAACGAAAGGATTAGGAAAAATAAGGTAATTATAAGGAAAGTATAAAAAAATGATAAGAAAATTATTAGGAAAGGATAAGGTAATTATAAGAAAAGGATAAAAAATTAAAAGAAAAGGATAACGAAAGGATTAGGAAATGATAAGCTAATTATAAGGATAAAAGATGATAAGATAAAAAATGATAAGAAAAGGATAATGAAATGATAAGGAAAGGTTAAAGAAATGATAAGAAAAGGATAAGGAAAGCATAATGAAAAGATAATGAAAGGAAAGGATAAGGAAAGTATAAGGAATGGATAAGGAAAGGATAAGTAAAGAATAAGAAAAGGGCAAGAAAAGGACAAGAAAAGGAAAGGACAGGGGAATGGTAAGGAAAGGCTAAACACTTGCTCCAAAAATCCAATCTTTTGGTGCTAATTTGACTATTTTTTAGTTTTAGTTTTAGAAAACTAAAACTGGGACTTTATAGTCATTTTGTACAAATATGTTAAATTTTGCATTCATTTTAAATCTTTTATTCTGCCCGATATATTAAATAAAATGTATCTGGAATTGGCAAATTTTGAACTTCAATCTCGTGAACCATAAGAGTTAAAAAGATGTTTTCCAAAGATGAAAAATTAAAAAAATTGCACGCTTTTATTTGGAGCACCTACAGATTCGTTCCTCATTGGTTTTGTGAGTGCATTTTTAAAATTCCTTGACATGTGATTTATTTTATCACAACATTTTATTACAACAGCCGTGTAGAATTGTGATTTTTATTTCAAAAATAACAAAAAACGATTCTGCACCAATAATCTGCCATGCAATTATTTTTATGTTTATAATAAATTTTTATAATAAAAGCACAAACTATGACGAATATAGTATATATATTTGACCATAACCCCCATCCAAAGTCCCCTTCGAAAATCACTTAAATACGATATCGTTATAAGTAACGATATCGAACTAAAATTGTTTACAATAATAATACATGTCATGTATGCTTTTAAATCTTAATGTATATTTCTAATCATTAGACATGTCATGGTCAGTAACTGCAAGTCAGTAGCAAGTTTTAACAGAAACAATTTTTCCATATTCATACATGTTTTATAAATTGAAATTCTATAATATTTATTACAATATTCTCTCTTTTCTTTTTAGGTAAGTCCAATTTACTAGAAAATGTGCTCTTCAATTATGATTTACTATTTAATTTCGAGATTCAAAAGGTATTTATGCCGTTTTTATGCATTTTTTTTCATACAGTTTTAAATATGTTGGTCAATACACAGCGAGAAAAATTGCTAGTGCTTCACTTTACAGGCCTTATAAAAGAACTGCGAGTAATCAAATATAGTTTAAATTTATTATTTTATAAAGGTTTGTGTTGTAAAGTACGCATGAATTAGTTTGCTTTATGTAGTAAAATACCTATGATTGATTTAAAAACCCTCTAAATTCACAAGATATATTTTCTATAATAAAATTCTTGCTTCTGTGTGGAGTCATTCTATGAGGCATTATTTGGCAGGTCTTCTTATAAGGGGTGTTGTTTTTTAGATGTATAGAACTTTGAAATAGAATAAAACTAAGACGATTTTTTAAATTGACATGAAATTTACTTTATAATTTCCTGGCATTAAAATTTAAACATGACTTCTGGCATATGACCGCCATGGCTGGCTCGGACGTAGTCTTACCTAGAGGTCCAATTTGCGATGACTTTTTCCAACATTTGTGGCCGTATATCGGTAATACCGCGGCGAATGTTGTCCTCCAAGTGGTCAATCGTTTCGGCCATATCGGTGTAGACTAGAGACTTTACATATCCTCACAGAAACTAGTCAAGCGGTGTTAAATCGCACGGCTCCGGCACTTTAAAAAGAAAATTCAACCGCCTTTCTAGTACGTAGTGTAGACATTTTTGAAAGTGCTTTAAACAAATTTGTTGAACAAAAGTATTTACATGAATTTCACATATCATTTAAAATTGTAACCTTTAATTATATGCTTGGAATGGGGTTTATTTATTTATTTTTTTCGCTTTTTTGGTGGTATTACTTTGTATGGATCAAATTTGTTTCGCTGTGAAATAAAATCTTTAACCTTTTTAACAAAAAACTAAAACTTTTACCAATTTAAAGCATTTTTATGCTGCAAACATATGTATATTTATGTAAATGCAAATATTAATGAAAGTATAAGACCAGCAAAGACGTAAGAAGTTGTACATTAAATTTAATTAAAATATTAAAATATAACAATTATGTTACAATATGTTTTTTTCTTTTTGGTGATATTAAAGGGGAGAAAAAGAACATAATAACGTTAATAACAATATATAACTACCAGTTTTCAGTTGAAACGCTGTGGTGTGATTAATGGCAAAATTATACAAAATTCAATAATTATGAAAGAAAAAAGTAATATGGTTGTTCTTTCAAAAATGAAGGAGAAAAAATACTGCGCCCAGTTGTTAAACTGAAACACAAGTCAAGACAGCCTACTGAGCGGTCATCCAAAAAAAAATATTTTATTTTTATTTTTATTAACATAATAATAAAATATTTGTGTACATGTACATTAGGGTGGCCCCAGAATTAAATTTGCGGATGTTCCCGACTAATATGAAAATTTGATTCATATTTGGTGAGCTGGATCAAAGGATAAAAAGGTCCTTTTTAAAGGTTTTTTGATTTTTTTCACATTTCTTCTAAAGGAACTATATGTAAATTTGGTATCATATGAAAAGCCTTTGAGAGGCGCATTCAATGAGTTATCAAAAATTAAAAAAAAAAATTTGTAAATTCAAAAATTTTCAAAATTTCAGATAAAATATTTTTTTTTTTTTTTATTTTTTTCATAGAATTTACTTAAATAAATAGTTGAAATTTCTTGATTATAAACATCATGCAATTTAACCCAAATGCTTTTTCCCGTTTTTTAGCTTATA
Source organism: Bellardia bayeri (assembly GCA_950370525.1). NCBI lineage: Eukaryota > Metazoa > Arthropoda > Insecta > Diptera > Calliphoridae > Bellardia > Bellardia bayeri. Next base: position 65,010,692 of record OX493268.1, read on the forward strand.
AAATTTACGTTATTTTAATATCCATTACATTAACGAATTGAGTTAACAGAGATTGTCAGATAGGGAAGAATTTGGGTTTAACAAAAATTAATAGAAATTTAAATAGATAGAATTTTAAAAAACGGGAAAAAACATTTGGGTTAAATTGCATGATGTTTATAATCAAGAAATTTCAACTATTTATTTAAGTAAATTCTATGAAAAAAATAAAAAAAAAAAAATTTTGTCTGAAATTTTGAAAATTTTTAAATTAAAAATTTTTTTTTTTAAGTTTTGATAACCCATTGCATGCACCTCTCAAAGACCTTTCATATGATACCAAATATACGTATAGTTCCTTTGGCAGAAATGTGAAAAAAAATCAAAAAACCTCTAAAAAGGACATTTTTATCCTTTGATCCAGCTCACCAAATATTGACCCCCGGACAAAAAAAAAATTGAGAAACGTGGTCTTAAAATGAATCAAATTTTCATATTAGTCGGGAATATCGATACCTTATTTTTTCTCCATACAAACGGGGCCGCCCTAATGTACATACATATATACTCGCATGTACATATGTATACTATACAATAAATAACATTTTGATGGTATTTATTATTATGAATTGTTTTGAGTGTGATAAGAAAGAAAAACGTTAACCCAATTATTAATAATAATTTGTATTTTTGGTTAAGTTAATTGGAGTTGACTTGTTTGTTGTTTCTTTATTTTTAATGGAGACCCATTATCTACAACAATAAAGATTGTAATTTTATGCGTGAATTGCCCCATCAAACTCCACCTTAAACTGCATTTCATTTCATTTCTCTACCAAACTTTATTAGTATTTGTAGTCTAAAATGTTAATATGTTTATTATTATAATAACTTTAAATGATGTTTTATTATTTATGCTATTTCTACTCGTATTGTAAGTATTTCTTTTATAATATTTTTTTTTAGACCCAAAAAATATGTTTGAAACCAGCATTTAGTTGGTTAAACCATCGTCTGCCATGACGCTGTAGTGCCATTAAGGTGTTTCTTTCTTTAAGTACATTTTCATTAATTTAAATGATGTACTACTTAAATAAATTATTTAATAAGCACATGATTCTTGTACTTGTACAATTTAACATCATGTCTTTACATGCCTTGAATACAGTGGATAGGAAAAGTTATTTTACAAAAGAGAATTATATTTAAAGAAATATTTTTAATTCAAATTAATTCCGCCAAATTATGCCAAACAATTTTAAAATAAATTTATTGTTATGCCAAATAAATATTTTGCATTAGTTAAAGGACCTTAAATATTAAATGGAGGAGTCCATTTAGTCTCTCATAAAACCTACAAACACACAAGTACCAGTATATTAGATAAAGTCATGAACATTTTTGTATTAAAAATCAAACAAAAATAACCGTCCTTAAATTTAATTGCTTGTTTGAAAATTCGTGCCAACAAAGCGTCATATGCGGGGGGAGATTTGCTTAACTTTTTTGATTTGAAAAAAAAAAGTTCCGCTGTGAATATGTTTCATCGGTTTCAAAGTGCTTGAGATGATTTGTGCGTTTCCGAAGTGGTAATTTTGATACGGGAGTCAAAGATCGCCCACGCTAAGAATTGGAGGTATTATTCCAAGAAGATTGCTTTCAAACTCAACAAGAACTTACTATGACATTGGGAGCTTTTCAAACAGCAATTCCAAAACGTTTCCAAAAGCATGAAATTAAAGTCAAAAGACCATTAAATACGATTTTCGCTGTCCGAAATGCTGATGAAACGCTATAAAAGGCAATAATTTTTGCAGCGAATCATCAATTGCGCAGAAATCTGAATCCATTACGATAAACCGCAGAGTAATGCTAGGAACACAACTGGGACGAACGACGAAATTCGTCTCTAAAAATAAAACATTTGTGTATTGAAAACAAAAAAAAAAAAAAAACACAGCGTCGGCTGAATTCGTCATATGCGGCGAACTCTGAAATATATTTATTTCTATTATTGACGCCAGCCAACGACGAACAAACAATACGGGGCGACCATGTTTCGTTGTAGTTTTTTATGTTTTATTAAATAATGTTAATTTTTACTTTAATTATTGTTTTATTTTTTATTTTATATAATGTAAAATAAATATTAATAATTAATATTAAAAATTAACTATTAAACTTATTTTTACCTGTATTTTTGTTTTATTTTATATGATGCTGTTTGATCTTGCAAAACTATTGTAAGAGTAAACATCGTCAAACAAATTTTTTGGTAAAAAAACACTTGCAAGATCAAATTAAAAGCGGCAAACAAATGTATGCTAAGAAATGTGGTTACGCTCTTTTAGTAAATATTTGTCGAGTGTGAACGTACTTTGTTGTGACCCTGCAAGTCTTTAGTTGGAAATTTTGATTAGGAGACATTGGTTTGTTTTTGTTACCCACTGTTTCTGTACTAAAGTATGAAAGTACTTTAAACATGAAATTAATTTTGTAATAAAATGTGATGTTACAGCATATTAGGGAAGATCATAGATGGAGCGAGATATTTTCGAAAGCCAAACTAAAATGATTTTAAAGCTCAACAGCAGACAGTTTAAGAATTTGTTTTAATTAAACAAATAGTTGTCATTTTAAATCCAGTTAAACTAACAGATGAAGCCCAGTGATGTGAATTTCTGCTGATGTTGCACTTTTATTAAGGCACAAAGAGATATTAAAAATATGACTGTATATTAAGCGATGAACTGGTGCAATCTCTTCTTCAAAGAAACCAAGAACGAAGGATAATTTACGCAACACGTTTAAATTTTTAAAAAAAATTTAAGAGCGAGTTTGCTAACAATTTTGTACACAAATGATGTGAACGAAGTTTTTCTTTAATTTTATATATTGGTAAGAAAATTAAATTAAAATTCTCTTTACACGCAGAGAAAAAACATGGTTGTGGTAAATATTATCTAAGAGCAACATGTTATGATAAGATTTATGATTGTAGTCAAAACAAATTATAATGATTATAAGTGCCATGAAATATCATATTATGATCAACTATCATCGTAATATTTCATCATAATATTTTCTTGTCAATTATAATTTGACAATTAATAACCTAATATAATCATAAATCATATTATGACCCAAGGTAACCATATTATAGTTTAAAGTAATCAGAATATGATCTAAATTAATCATCATTGTTCATAATATGATTAATTTAGATCATATTATGCTATATAATCTTGAGACCTTAATATTTTTAAGAAGTTTTTTTTAAGGTCGAATGTTATTGCTTTTAAATTAATATAGAAATTAAGGGCAAAATGACATATTGTTTTTGTAAATCTAACATTTGAATGTAATGTTATTATGTTGTCAAATTATTAATGGTTTATAAACTTTTAATAAATTAAAAAATTAAAGCTATGAGAACAGCAGCTGTTTGTTTTCCAAAATATTTATATTTAATAAAATTTGCTTTTTTGAAATAAATAGTTTTTATTATTAATGAGCTAATTTGTTTTAATATGAAAAAAAAATACCGAAAAATCACGAATCCCGGTATTTTTAAAACCAGTCCCGTTTGGCATCCCTAGTTCATATTAAATCCAAATGACTTAACATGGATGTTTCATAAATAATAAATGAGAAACGTTGATAATTTTATTTCTTAATAAATTAGGCATGTAGAAAAAGCTTATAGTACCAATAAATAATTGAGTTTTCAGAAACTACTAGAAATTTTCCGCATTATATAGAAGCAGTTTTATAATGACTTATTTATTTCTAATATTTTTCAATCATTAGCTTGACTATAATTCTATTGGTATTGGTAATTGCCTATAAAGACACCAGTAATGTGCCAGAATTTCGAAAGTTTTCGCTGGGGTATTTAGTAATTACGTTAGCTTTAATAATTTTTTAAATATTTTTCTATCTATTTAAAGAAAATCTATTTCAAAAAATAGCTTTCCATATGTTTCTTATTATTTTATTGGAAAATTATTATAAACAAAACAACGCAGGCTAAACTGTGATTACCCTAATATCACAGCATACACCTCAAACTCTGAACATCCTTAATGCTTTATGTTAAATATGAATAATAATGACCAACTTAGTCATTCCCTTAAACTGTATGATTAAGCTTTTTAATATTCAGTATTATTTATAAGCTTGTTTAATTTTTTCTGCATTTTATATATATTATGCTTCATAAACTTTTCAAACAGCAGAATTACTGAACGATTTCTGTGGCGATAAAAGGAAGTCTAATAATTATTATAAAGAATTTTTATTACACTTCAAAGTAGAATTAATGAAAATAAAAGCATTAGCAAAGTTAAGTGAACTTAAACCACCTAATAAGTATGATAAAAAAACAAATTATACTTATTGTAAATAGAAAAAATTTATATTAATTTAGAACGGTCAGGTGTGATGATGAAAAGGAGGCGGATTTTTATTATTTCATTATTAGAATTTCAGATTTAGAGTAAAGACAAATTTGAAACACGCAGATGACTCAAGAACAATTTTAAACGCACCAATGGCTTCAAACTAATTTGTAACGAAATTGAACTCAAATATTAACTTAAGCTAGACGGTTGTCAGTTCATACAATGTTGTCAGATCTAGCAATGTACTGACATTAAAAAATTGTTACTAAAAGGTAAATTGCCAGTTTAGACGACTGTAAGAAAACCTTACAATTTCATTGGCACACAATTGTCAGACAATGAATTTATCTGTCAACAGAAATTATAAGTTCAGACGTTTGTCAGATTGTTGTGTGGCAAAGATTGTCAAATTCGTTGTGAGGCATTGCGTGTGTGTTTACACATTTTAAACATTGTCATGGAATGAAAAGAGCATTTGAAACAATTTTATCTGCATATATCCTAGAAAGTAGCGAGGATGAAGAGAAATAACAAAACAAAAAAAAAAAAAAAACCCCCGCAAAGTTTGGTTGCCTCAGGGACAGCAGGAGGCTTTTTATGCTAAATTACTCATCCAACTACGAACTGACGAGCCGGAGTTGTATCGAAACTTTTTCAGATTAATTGGCTCATAGCTGCACTCTATGAATAAGGATTCATCGATAAATGTGTCGCTATCCATTTATTATTTTATTTATTATTTTCTTTAATTTTCTTCCACTTTTTTCGAAAATTTTATTAATGCACACTTGTGTTTGCACATAGGACAACTACAAGTGTTTGACAATTGTCTTAAAACAATCTTACAATGTCAAGAAAAGTGTTCACACAATTGTTAGATGTCTGGCAATATTTGTGTCTTACAATGTACTGCAAATGCTTTTTCTTACAACGTTGAAAGACAAAGACTTTAAGTTCACACGGTGGTTAGACATTTTCAGAACATTTTTCGGACAACTTTGTAAGATCTGGCAACCGTCTGTACAAAGCTTTAGATGTATAAAGTGCAGAAATAATGAAATTTTTTACAAAAATTCGAATTCATGTATGTGATAATTAAAGTTATTCACAAAATTACAACGTAAATATTTCGAAAATTCTTTGACTCACTCTAGTCTAGACATATTTGTTTCTGTGAAGTTTTCTCTGCTTTGTCGCACCTTTAAACATCGACTATAATTATTTTTTGAAATTTAAAAATAATAAATTTGTTGTTAACGTTCAAAAGTGTTTATGAATTTTTTACAATTTACAGTGCCACTATGTGAACTTTATAGCAATTTTAACAGCTGTTATTGTCTTCTTTGAAGCCACGGCACAAGAAAGAGAATAGTAAGTTTTTTAAAAACATTTTTGTTTTTTTTTTATAATCTCCTGAAACTTCAATGCACTTAGTCCAATATTTATCTAGCAATTCTATTCCTTGATTAAAATATTTTTCCTCAAGGCCTTCCAAATAGTAGTTTTCAACTGTAATTGCAACTTCATTTAAGGTAAAACGCTTGCCAGCTAAGTAAAAGTCACTGGGAGCTAAATCAGGAGAATAAGGTAGGTGTTGCAGTAACGCGTACTTAAATTCGTTGATTTTAGCCATTGTTAAAACCCTTTTGTACGTTGGTGCGTTGTCTTGATGAAAACTTATTTTTTTGTGTTGTAAGCCACGACTTGCTTGTCGAATTTTTACATTTAATTGATCCAAAATGTTGCAATAGTACTCTGAATTTATTGTTTTACCCTTTTGCAGATAGTCAATCAATAAAATACCTTTGAAGTCCCAAAAAAACCGTTAAAATAACCTTACCAGCCGATTGAATTATTTTTGCCTTCTTTGGGGCATTTCCTCCAGCTTCAGTCCATTGCTTGGATTATTTTTTTGTCTCTGGAGTATAGTGGTGGATCCATGTCTCATCAACAGTTATGAAACGACGCTTAAAATTCATTTTATTTTTCTTAAAACGATCCAAACAAGGTTGAGGAATTTTCATTCTTATGCGTTTTTGATCGACCCATCTTGCAGGAGGATTTTTCATCTGCAGTTTGAGATGCCCATGATTTTGGCTATTTCACGCACTTTTATTCGTCGATCATTTAATACGATGTTGTTTTTGTTCTTTCACTACGTGGTTCATCCTCAATAATTGTACGACCACGTTTAAATTCAGCAACTCAATTTTTTACTGTTGTATATGATGGAGCACTGTCACCAAACAAATTCACCATATTAGTATGAATTTCTTGTCCCGATAAACCTTTTATATTTAAGTTTCTTTATTTGTTATTTAAAACACACACAATTTATAGAAAAGAGGGGGGGAAATGCAAATTTAAGGATTACAATACGACTCATTACAAAAATGAACATTTTATAATGAAACTTTTCAAGATTTTGTTTACAATGTTGAGCAAAAACTAGTGAAACCAAATATTTAGCATGATATTCATTTTTATGTCTCCATTTTTTAAGAATTTCTTTAATTTTTAAGAAGAAATTTGAATTTTTTAAACATTTATTTGAAAAACAAAATTTAAATGAAATCAGAGCCAATACAACATATAACAAACAAAAGCACAAACTCAATGGTGACAACAAAATTTTCAATCATATTTTGGCCAAATAGCGGGTATATTAATAATCACATACCGGATTTTGAGTTTTAAAGCTGTAGTCAATTTAATTGGTTATGTTTAGATTTTCCCCCTTATTCATAAAAACTTACAACAGGTCTATAAAGCAAATTTTGTATGGAAATTTGCTATATAAATCTTTTATAAACCTTATGTATGTTTTATGAATAAGGGCATTTATCTTTAGCATTGCTGCACAAACAGTAATACGAGTACAGTGGTGTTAAATCACATGATAGGGGAGGCCATTTAATAGGTAATATCCATATCATCAATAATACGCCTAAATTTGTTTGTTGGCATCTGTTAAATTAGTATTTCTTAAATTATAAAAGGCTAAAAAAAGCTAAACATGTTATTAAGAAATGCTAAATAAAATGCCAAATGCAAAATTTTGCAGCTAAATCAAAATCAAATATGCTAAAATAGTCACACTGAAAAGTGTAGTTTCTTGAAAAAACGGATGGGCATAGAAATGAATTTTATTTACTGCAGTCACATATGTTGATGACTACATCTATCGGTCAGCTTCAAAAAGAATTTAACAAACAATTTCGCTTGAAATTTTCAAAACTATAAATAAATTGTCAATAAATTATGATAAAAAGAAAACAACATGAAATTTAGCGTTAAAATGATTTGTAACACTTGAACAAGACAAAAGTTACGCAAAGGCAACAGAAATACACTTGTTGCAGTAAAACAACCAACATTGAACGAAACACAAAACTAAATATTTATAATGAGGCAGCAAAAACAACAAAGTAAAGATTATCGCAAGACGCACACACCGACGAACGGCAGTGAGTATGTAACTGCAGGCAGAGAGAGAGTGAGAAAAAGAGAGCAAAAGGGACCACCCAAATATAATTTGTTAGGATCATGTGGTTTAATCACCCACAATCTTAATGTAATGTTGGTCAGTTAGTAAACTGATCCCTTTTTATTAATGTTACAAGCAGAAACAAACACAGGAACTCATTGCATTCTCTACCATTCAACATTGAGGGTTCTTTATCTCATCTACTTAACTGCATGTGATTCCTCAGTCTTTTCTTTGTTGTAGTATAGTCTGTCAAAAGAAGAATTGTCGGTCTGGTCGGGTCTGGTATGGTTGGGTCGGTTTTTTTTTGTATTATTTGTAGTCACAACAACATTTTGTTGCATCTTTTGAAAATTGTGTGTGATCAATGTTTTGATCACTGCCGACATAATTGTTTTGACAACAACAAACAGCCACACAACACAAACAAACATACATCATCCTAAATACGAACAAGAACAACAACACTAACAGTTAAAGGTTTTTTGTTTTTGTTTAATAAAAAAAAAAAAAAAGGACACTGGTTAGTTAAAGTTATTTTCGTGTTGCATGAATATGTGAGAGAATAGTGATCAAAACAACAACTGACACAACAATAACAATAGTAAAAAAAAAAGAAAATATAAAATTAATGGCACACAACACACATACTACATTCTGTCAAGAGATGTTGTAATAAATGGATTCTTATCTCATTATGACTCTGCACATGTTACTTTTATATTCATACCGTTCCGTGTTGCCAGAGAGAAGGAGACAGCTTAGCTTGTTTTCTTTTAACAATTACATGCGGCATCAATCCTGCCAAATGTATTTTTGAACATGTAGTGAAAGTGCAATTGATTCAAACAGATCAGGGAATTATCGAACATTAGAGAGCTGAGTGTTGTTAGTATGTACATATGTCTGTATATATGGTGGTCGGCATGATTCAATTAAATCAAAGCCTCAGTAGGGGTTTTCATATTTGTAGTTTCTAATGGGTTTTTTCAATATATATATATATTTTCTTTCTTGTAGAAGTCATCATTTTACGCTCAAACAAGTATGTGTAGTTAAATACGAGTAACTACTATTTTGTTGAACAAAAAGAATATTTTAGGGTTTGATTTATTTGCTTTCATTTTGAATCCTTTGTTTTAAGGGTATTTAAAAAAAAAATTAGCTCAATTTAGAGTTATTAGAAACACCATTTTTTTTAAGTGTTTTGTCAGTTTAAGTAAACGATCGTGTGTTAAGGAAAATGGCGTCTTATAGTATTGAACTCTTACTGCCGTATTTATAAAAAATTAAAGTAGACTTCAAGTGTACTTTAAGAAAATTTTGTATGAAAATTTTGTCTTAAAGCACACTTCAAGCATACTTTATTTTTATAAATACGGCAGTTAATCTTAAAGTTCCTCAAAATATTGCAAACAATTTAAGAACATTTGGGAATCAATTGCCTAACTATCGTAAAACTGTTGGCCTGAAATTTAAGATATGACAGCCATATTATATGTATGTTACGAAACATATTTATGTTCAATATTATTTCAATACCAACATTTTTAAGAGAGTTATGCTCTTTAAAGTGATTTTCGGAAGTGGGTCTTATATGGAGGCTACGACTTGGTCCATTATTTCACCTGGCCCCCATACAAATGTTCTCCCGAAATTGGGGTTTACCGATCATAAATGTTTGAATTATGCAAGTATCCAAACAAATTTAATCACAAATGAGTGGCATAAAGCCAAATCACATCTACGAATTTTGTGCAGATCGGTCCATATAAGGCCCACTTCCGAAAATCACTTTAAAGAGCATAACTCTCTCAAAAATGTTAGTATTGACATAATATTGAACATAAATATTTTTCGTATACATACATATAATATGGTAGAATTTTATGATGATCGTTCCATAGTTAGTCGTGGTTCCCATATAAGGCCCTCTACGTAATTCACTTTAACCTCCATAAATCTTTTAAAAGTATTTATATCGAGATAAAGTTTAACACATATAATATATATATTCACAGAAATCATGGCACTAAATTTTGGTCCAAAATAGGTGATATCTCCCATATAACGCCCATTTCTAAAAGAATATTATATGGTCGGGCTATACTTTTTTACTTGTTATTGCATGTCAAAACTTTTTGCTTAGTAAAGTTTATTTTTAAATTTTTCTTAACGGCAAAACTAAAAACACATAAAAACAAGTTAATTTGTGTTTAGAAATTAATTAAATTAATTATTATTAATTAAATTTTGCAAAAAAATTATATTTAATCACACAAAGAAAAAATCTAAAGCAATGTATATACGGTTGTCAGATCATACAATGTTGTCATATCTGACATTGAAAAATTGTTACCAAAAGGTAAATTGTCAGTTTAGACGACTGTAAGAACACAATTGCACACAATTGTCAGACAATGAATTTATTTCTCAACCGAAATTGTCAGCTCACACGGTTGTCAGATTGTTGTGTCAAATTCGTTGTGAGCCATTCCGTGTGTGTGGGAACGTTTTAAATATTGTCATGGAATGAAAAAGAGAAATTGAAACAATTTTATCTGAATATATCCTAGAAAGTAGCAAGGATGAAGACAAAATAACGAAAAAAAAACCGCCGCAAAGTTTGGTTGAAGGATTGGGTGCTCCATCGACAGCAGTTGGAAGGTTTTTATGCTAAATTACTCATCCAACGAAACTTTTTAAGATTAATTGACTCATAGCTGCATTCTATGAAACAGGATTCATCGATAAATGTGTCGCTATCCATTTATTATTTTATTTAATTCTTTATTTTCTTCCACTTTTTTCCAAAATGTTATTAATGCACACTTTTGTTTGTTTATTTATTTATACATGTATGTCCATATATACAGATACATATACAATGCTGCCATTTACAGATGCATAAACTTTGCACATATGACAATTAAAATTGTTTGACAATTTTCTTAAAACAATGTTACAATGACAAAAAAAGTGTTCACACGATTGTTAGATGTCTGGCAATATTTTTGTTTTACAATGTACTGATAATGCTTTTTCTTACAACGTTGGAAGACAAAAATGTTAAGTTTACACGGTGGTTAGACAGTTTCTGAAAAATTTTCGGACAACGTTGTAAGATCTAACAAACGTCTGTGCAAAGCTTAAGATTGTGCGTTCATAAATGCATTGAAATGTTATTGTATTATTCGACAAAGAAGTGTTGCCATAAAGTATTGCTTTGCCAATGGTTTAACTATACACGGTGAGTGCAGTAGCACAGCTGACTGGCTTTGCTTGCAAATCACTTTATCAAAAGTAATACTTTTACAAGTGTTTTTGACAGTAGTACATTATTTTGCACAAATAAAATGCCTGTTGTTTCTGTATTGTATTGTATTTGTTGCCGATTTGCACTCACCTTGTATAATTACACCATGGCTTTGCCTTGAAAATAAATTTCTTTGCAGTGTTGCATTTCAAACTGCATTTATGAAGTCAGCGAATGCTTCCAGTATTGTCAGTGATGTTATAAAACGATATAAGCAAAACTTTATCACAGATAGTATTGGGTGTTAAACTTGAAAATGTAGGATTCATAACAGATGGCGTATCTTATGAACGCAGTTTTTGTTTTTAGTAAAGCATGATCCATTTCGAGATTTCTAGACATTGTCCCGTCCGACTACTATTAGTTTCGATATATTGAAAACGCTCTCTCTGAGATACGCTTCACTTCAGAACAGGGTATCCGTAATTGACTTGATTCGTTGTTGACCTCAAAGGATGAGCAGTTCTTTTGGCGCGGTGTCAATATTTTAGCAACAATATGGGCAAACGTTATTCAATTTATTATATTTATTTTATTATATATTGTATAAAAGTTTTAAAATAAAATGAAATCAAAAATGTTCCAAGGAATTCCCTTTTAGTGCAGACAATCAAATGAACTTGTCATCATACATTTTTTTTTTACATTACTTTTAATCTTACAGAGCATATCTGTTTTTCTTTAATAACTCTGCTTGTGTAAAAATATATTGTATATGTGATTTAATATTATTAACCTGAATAGTTGTTTTTAAAAAAATCTTTGATTTTAACTAATTTTAATAGGTTTTAGAGATAAGGAACCAATTACTATGTAAAAACAGAATTAGGTGTATTTGTTTTTAACACATTTTTCTTTTGTCATTTTAAAGGTTTGACAACATAAACATACAAATTTGCTCAAAATTATATTTACAATCAGATAGATAGTTGTATCATACAATGTACAACATACAACGTCAGTTGTGAACTGAACAAATATTATTGGTGGATTTTAATCTCGGAACTTTATATCAGAGATATACTTATGTATGAGTGACAATCTAATTTTCAGTAGTGAAAGCTTCGGCCACTTAAACAATGAGCGTAACGTGGTTTTGTCTTTGGCTGAGGTAGGTCAGTTGTGTCCAGGGTCTACTTACGGATCCACAAACCCTAAGTAAAAGATAACACGAAGATCTCCCTTTGTGGGGTAAAATATAGATATATCTTTGACAACTTCGGTATTCGGTTACAATAAATGATGTGTAATATTAATTACTGACAGCCACGATGACTCGATAGGATTCAGTCGGATATTCTCGGTAGATGAATTCGGGTTTCTCTGGATTCTCGGTGGATGAATTCGGTTTTTTCTGGGTGCCGGCTCGCGGTTGGACGGACCAAATCTTCTTCCGAAGTGTTCGACTTAAATACTCACTAAATAATACAATTATCTTAAAATTATATTTCTTAACCTAGAAAAACTGTCGACCGAAGTCGCAGTGCCGAAACAATCAACCGAAGTTGTTGTGCCGAAACTAACAACCGAAGTTGTAGTGCCAAAATTGTCGACCGAAGTCGCAGTACCGAAACAATCAACCGAAGTTGTTGTGCCGAAACTATCAACCGAAGTTGTAGTACCGAAACTGTCGACCGAAGTCGCAGTGCCGAAACTATCAACCGAAGTTGTTGTGCCGAAACTATCAACCGAAGTTGTAGTGCCATAACTGCCGACCGAAGTCGCAGTGGCGAAACAATCAACCGAAGTTGTTGTGCCGAAACTATCAACCGAAGTTGTAGTGCCAAAACTGTCGACTGAAGTCGCAGTGCCGAAACAATCAAGCGAAGTTGTTGTGCCGAAACTAACAACCGAAGTTGTAGTGCCAAAACTGTCGACCGAAGTCGCAGTGCCGAAACAATCAACCGAAGTTGTTGTGCCGAAACTAACAACCGAAGTTGTAGTGCCAAAACTATCAACCGAAGTTGTAGTGACCCGAGCAATCAACCGAAGTTGTTGTACGAGGTAACAATCGAACCAAGTTCAAATGTCAATGACCGATACGCCTGAGCTAATATCATCCACCTTCAATTAATAATTGAAGTTTCGCAAATTCTTGTCTCGTTAGAACCGTTTAAACAATAAGTATGGATCAAGATACCTAATGCGATACATCAAAACAAAAACACGGATTTTTATAAGAGCATATTAATTTTAATTTTTTCTTTTAAATAATAAATTAGTAGTAGGCTCCGATTACCGTTTACAACACTAAGTATTTTAATGTTGTATGTTGTAAACTGCTACTACGATTCACAACACTTATCGGCTTAATCGTATGAAAAATTCATGTTGTGTTGTAGTCGAGACAACACAAAATTTTATGGTGTTTTCTTTCCTGAAATAAAGTGTTACACCTTTATTATGTACATTTTTATAATGTTTACCCCACATTTTAAAGATGTCGCATTTTTAATGGTCAGAAAAGAACATGTACAGCTGTTGTTTTTTTTTTGTTAAAAAAGAAGAAGCAGATAGCTCCCTGGTAAGATCGCTTGAATTAAGACAATGAATATTTCTCAAAAAGACCAATGGCACCTTCCCGACTAATACGCAAATTCTTCTTAAACTATAAAAATTACATATATAAACAGACATTACATGTGCATATGTATAAGAAGTACGAGATATTGTCCTATAAAATTTGACATATGTACATCAACTTCAGAGTATTCATTAATTCCATTCTCTACAAAGCCTTTCACTCGCGGTTGTGGATTTCTTTCCATAATCATATCAAACATTTCATCATCATCAGATGATGAAGATGAATCGAACAAGTCATTCAAAATTTTTTCAGCACTTAAAAAAGTAGTAATATTTTCCATTTTGTATATTTTTTTTGTTTCTTAACACAAATACACATTAATAAACAAAACAAATGTCAGCTGTTTTATCGTGCGATTCTCCCCCTCTAAAAATACAGAGTGTGAAAGGTGCAACATTTTTTAAATTTATAGTGTGACATTTATAGAAAAGAACACACTACACTTTAGCAGTGTTGACATTTTTTCAGAAAAGAACACAAAGAAATTAAGAAAGGTGCGAAATGGGAAAAACGTGTAACATTTTTGCCGGAAAAGAAAACGCCATTAGTGTTGGCAATGACAATCAGGCCCGTAATTTGTGCTTTCCAATTAAGCTATTTAATATTTTGGTTACATAAATATTAAAACATTTATGCAACCGAATTTTATGTGAACAAGACTTTATATCAACAAACTAAATATAACTTTTAGTGGATTATTTTTTAAGGCAAACAGCCTACATATTTGTTAAATTACACTCGCAATTGATCTCAAAATAAAGAAGTTTAATTTTGTTCATGTATGTATAATTATATTTCTAAGGAACGTTGAAATTAAATAAAAAGAAAACGGTAGCCAAACATTAATTTCCCCACAAACAAAAAAGTATATTAGAAATAATCTCTTATTTACAGCAAACATACATAATTATTTATTTACCTGTTTCCGCTGTTTCAGACAGGCAGCCAAACCAAACTATCAATCTGCAATACGAACGAAACATATTAATGACTTGAAAAAACAACAACATACAACAATAATAATTTAAGCGTAAGAAAAAAAAAACAAAACAAAAAATTTTAAAATTTAAGCAGTTCATTAGAATAAGGCAGCTGCTATAAAAATTGAAAATTTATGATCAAAGTAAATAAACGAATCAAAAACGGTGGCTTTTGTTCTGACAAAAAACTGAAACGAATTGAACTCAATTCAAGGGAATAAGAAAAAAAAAAAAAAGGAAATGCTTAAAGTTAAAAAGAAGATGACTTAGTTGTTCTTTGAAATGTGGTTGTGGTGGATGGTGGTGGTTATTATAAAAACCACAAATAAATGATTCATTATATGATCAAAGTTTGATCATTTCATCCTGAGGCTGTTGACAGCCCACCACACATACACGCACTCACACACACACAGATACACAAAATAATCAACCATATTGAAAAACCTTCATCATCATCTTTACTTTCATCTTTGACTACCACGCACAAATTTACGTGTTTAGACATACGAGTGAGTAGCTACCTCCAGCTCATGCTGTTGTTTAAGCCCAACAGTCATGATCACCATCAACATCATCATCATCGTCAGCTACAAATCAACCATCATCGTTTATATCCAACTTTAAGATAGATGGACATTTAGACAGACAAACAGATAGATAGATGAAAGGGCAAACGTTTGCAACGAACAAACGATCCATATAGACATACATGACATGCGAGTCGTTGCCACACAACAAATAAAAACTAAAAAAAAAAAAAACATCTACAGTAAAATGTTTAACATTGGCCATACTTCAATTCAATTTTAGCAACAGGAAAACAAAAAATATATAAATACTTGTAATAACTATAACATCAAATCCATAAGTTAAATGTAGCTTGTTTTTTTTTTTGCGGCAAATATATTTCGTAATGAAGGAAGAAATCTTTAAAGTTTGAGCAAAAGAAATAACACAAAAAACAAGATGTCTCAAAAAAGACTTCAAAACATGGTGGACAGGTCAGCAGCGGCACAACAAACTCTTTACCTTCAAATAATTACTCCAATATAGCAAATAACCAGATCACTGGGCTTTTCATGCAGAGATTTAGAGAATGAATTCATTTGAAATGTTCTATTAAGTTGTTCAGATTTCTGTGATACCAATGATAGAGACTAAAATCGGGCCACAACTTTATTGAAGAATGGTGGCGTTTAATAAGAGCCAGCCAGTGTTTATTCTGCTCTTTGGAACACAATTATAAAACAAGTTTTTAACAAGTTTATCTATTATTTTTATATTTATATTTTAGTTCGTCAAACCCTCGTTTTGATGCAACATAAAATCGTCTGTAGTGTGACTGGATTTTATATGAACACTGCTTTAACTTGAAGTTTCTTGCGATCAACATAAGTTCACAATTTTAAAAATATTGACATTATTTGCTGATAATCATTAGTAATTTAAAATAACTCCAAAGGTCTAGGCCGACCCTACTTTTCCAACTATTGTAATTCGCTTCAAAGACCAGTGTTGCCAGAAGCTGCCAAAACAGAAAACTAAAAACATTAATTCGAATTTTCAGTTTTTTTTTTATCGAATTATCGAATTAAAGTAAAAGTAATATGAAGTAATCAAATTAAAAGATACTCCATCAAATAGAAAATATGTAAACATAGCTGCCAGATTTAACGATTAATTGTCATTTGAACGATTTTTTGTTTCAAAAATAGCAAAGTGACGATTTGACGAAATTTTCATTGAAAGTGACGATTTTCTGAATTATTAAAATTTGCTATCATTTGTTTGTTTTATTAATGTTTTTGTTCTCCACAACTCTCTTCTTTTAAAAAAGAACATGGCATATTTCAAAGACAAAACTAAGTAATAGTAGTGTTTCCCTAATTATTGGCAATTGTTAAGTTTAAGTATAATAATTCCAAATAATATTAAGTCAGAAATTACTTATTTATATGTAAACATAAAAAACTATTTGAAATGCTCAATTCCATGAACTAAAACTTTTAGAGGAAACAATTTCTGAATTTCAACGGGGAAATTCTACAAAAACTTCTCCTGTTTTAACAAAATGGATGACTTGGGTTCTATACTCAAAATATTAATTCAAACATAATAAACTAAATTATTTTGGCATTGTAATTTAACCTGAGTCTTGTTTTACACTCTTCAGTTTTATCTGACCAGTTTTTGTTCAATCATAAGATTTATATTCTTTCATATGATTTATATTCTTTGGTTCAATTCCCTTTTGAACTTTCCATTTCATTTACACACGTCAATTCAATTTTCATACTTTTTAATGCAAATCAACATCCATGAAAGAAAAAACAAAATGAAATAAGAAAATTGACTAGTACCGTCAAGTTTGTACCCATTTGTTCTCTTTTCCCTTCTGACTTGACGAGTCAGTATTGAAAAGTGTGAAAGCGGACTAAGATATTATAAAAATATTACACCAGATGTGTTTAACATTATATTTTTGTGATTTCTTAAATAAAAGGTTAAACAAATTTATGTATTTTGATATGTATTGTACAAGAGACTGTATAAACTTGAATTTTTATGATTTCGTTTAAACAAAAATTTCAAAATACTATTAGAAGTAGTGACTTTTTAATTTTCCGATTTTTTTTTTTTTGACAATTTTTAAAATTTCAAATGACGATTTTTTCTTTTTTATCGAGATTTTGACGATTTTTTTCATCTGGCAGCCCTGTATGCAACATATATTTTTAGGTAGCATGTACATAGTATTGTTATGTTTTTACCTTTTTAAAAACGTTAATTTATGTTTTTCGTTTATATCAACCGGATTCCTTTTTATTGCAAAATAAAAGCATTAAGTAGTTTAAAATTATAACGAGTCTTTATTTATTCAAATGTAAACAAAACAATTTTATGGGTCAATTCTTTATAGCAACCAAGTGCAAGTTGTTATTATTTCATTTTTAATCTTTTTTGTCGAATTTACAAGTAGAAAACAATCATTTATATGTATGTTAAAAATATAAATAATTTAATAACAAAATTACCTACATTTAAAATTTACCACTTAAAATAAAATCACAGCAATTACTAATTCTAGGCTGCTATGTTCGACAACTGAAGTTAACAGCTGACAGTTGGCAGTTGTCATCTGTAGCTTACTTGATTAGCGCGTTTGATCATTAAGCATGAGTTGGTATTTGTGGCCTGGGTTCGATCCCAGCCGCTGCCACTCAAAACAACATCAGTTTCTGATAATTTTTAGTTTTCTATTCTATCGTAACTAAGATTTATCACAGCGCCCACCTTCGATGTAAAAATAACTAAAATAATAATGGCTATAAATTAAGCTTTGGTCAATGCGCCTACTCGCCACCAGAGGCGCTGCAATACTGTACTATTAATAAACATAACGCGCAATTACAGTGTTGTCATATTAAAAGCTTTTCTCTACGTTCAGGCACATTGCCTGAGTGTAACTTCTCTTTAAAAAAAGAAAATATATGTTTTTGGCAACTGTAAACTCCACTTGCCATCCGTAATCGATCCATTAATAACCACTCTGTTTTTTAACACTCCTTTAAAAATTTACTTTAAACACACATTTAAATTGAAGTTCACTCATCGATTACAGTCAATAAACTTTGAGTGGCCCTTTGCCATCTTATGGTAATTGCTGGCGGCATCTAGAAAGGACAATCGAAAGTTTCTTTCTATTATGGAGTTCCTTTTTCTTTCTATCAATGTTTGTATAGAAACTTCTACTAATGCAAATATTGATAATCATGGTGTATGTTGACAAACAACTGTCTGTTAATACCAGCCGTTACAAACCGTAAAATTTAAATTGACATCAAATTTCGTAACAATACTCGTATGTATGAAAGTTAAATATATGAATTCAAGAAGTGTGTATTTTCATGGGTTGGGTCTTATTTTATTATTTAATATCATTTATGGCCGAATTCTCGGTCATTAGTTAACCATTGGTAAACTAAGATACTAACTATTGTTTAACTATTACATACTTGTTATTCTTATGGCAAACTAAGCATTGCGAATAAAGAATCATTAGTAAAGCCTTTGTCATTAGCTAACTAAAGTCTGTTTTTTTCTTAATGAAACATTTTTGAACTTTGATAATTATTATTAGAGAAATTTTTATCTGACCATCGTAAACTATTTTTTAGACAATTGGCACATTAGAATGCATTTTCGTTATTTCAACTAGCTCCTCCTCCCGAAATAGGTCTCTATTGGTCGTAAATATTTGATTTATTTAAAGAAATTTCGCCACAAATAAGTTGTAGGTACATGTAGCCTAATCATATCTACAAATTTCGAGCAGATCGGTCGATAATTGACCATAGTTCCCATATTTTCACGACCATAAATCTCTTAAAATTCTGGTATTCTAAAGACTGGGTGTAGGCCATTATATGGTCGGGCTTCACTGACTACACTTTCGTAATTGTACTTACTTATATATTTGCACTATTTTTAGTAAATTATCAACCCATAAAAAGTAGATTTTTCGAAGTGTCTCCATATTTGCTGGTAATCTTTGCCTCAATTGTTGTTCTATTTGACATGTTTTGGCGTATTAATTTTTTTTTTCGAAATTTCACCCATTTATCCATTTTTTATATCATCTTTCATATATTGTTAAAATTTATGTAAAAACTGTGCCGATGATACATATTAACAATTTTCAGGTGGGGATGATTGAATTTAAATTGACAGTTTAATATCACTTTGGTAAACGTTTTTGCAATGATTTGCTATTTTAACAACGATTGATTTTAGATTAGTAATAGATTAATATAATTATAAGTAAAATATTTCTTAACTGAAAATAAAATATGCTCTTTAAAAGGCTGTTTTAAAAATTAAAAAAAGGTTAAAAAAAGACAGAAGCTAAAACATAAATTTCGAGGCTAAAAGGCTAAATCTGGCCTCAAAAGAGCTAAACTGGCAACGCTTTTAAAGACTTCCAAATATTTTTCTGCGTAAAAAATTAAATTTAAATTTAGATTTTTGAACATAAGCTACCATTGGAAGCCACCATTTTTCACTGTATATTCGAATTCAATCACTGTGATCGTTCGCTTTCAAACAAATTTCTACATGATTTTCAGAGATCAGTTGTATAGTTGAAAGTTGACCCAATTTCCTTTTTATTATCAATTCTTGAAAGTAAACACATATTGAAAATTTAGTGTGAAATAAATTTGCCTGATATCTAATTATGGCAGAAAACATCTTTAACATAATAATCAGAGATCTTTACATATCGGCTCAAATAAGGAATTTTACAATATTTTATTGGGGGAGGGGGGTGTTTCAGCAAGTAGATCAATTCTAAGGAATTGATATTTCAGCAGGTGAGTTTATATAGGCTGCAATTGGAAAACTTTGAATATTTCTCCACTGAGTATCACTTAATGAAATTGGGCCCCTGGAGCAGTGTGCTGAGGGGGTAAAAAGACTATAAAAGATTCACTGTCGAAATTTGTACATCGTCGACCATGATGACTAAGTTTAGTTTAATCTGCTTCATCCTGCAGTGAAGAAATTTGGAATTTCGTTGAGATAACTAGTTACCATACTGCGAAGCTCATAAACAGACCTAAATTGGCATTGGCAAATTTGCTCTACTTTGCTTTTCCACAAATTCGTTGGAAATGCCCTATTAACTTTAGCACGTTCTTTATTTTGTACTATTTTGTTAAAAATTAAGTTTTTTTTTGTTTTTAGTTGGACAATGCAATAGCGCACAGTTATTTCGATTTTAAACAAAAATAGTTGATGCTAAATTCGGTGGTGAATTCTTGTGTAATTTAACAAAAATATTGTTTATCATTAATTTTGTCAACTAAAATTTGGAAGAGGACCGTCCACAGCTCACTTGAGTAAAAAGATTATTTGGGAACTTCCCCGAAAGGGAACAAAACAAGCAAAAATAGCTGAAAGATAATTTATAATGCCAATTAAAATGGATGCAAATTTCCTTTTAATGTAAAGAAAAATCGGAAGAAGTCACCTCAAAAGACAAAAGATAAGGCAATAGTTAAAAAAGTAAGCTAGATCCTTACCAACTCATCGAGAGGAATTTGTATTAAATGCAGCATTTAAATTGCTGACTATGAATTAGCAAAAGCACACAAATTTCTGCTTGGCTTACATTTTTTTCAGCAGAATAAACGACTGTGTTTTTAATGCATTTAATTAAAATGTTTCCAGTAGACTTGTACTTGTACGCCTCAACTAAAATCAGCATTATGGTCGTGTAAGTAGAAAAAAGACACTTCTGCCAAAAGAGAAAGAGAGAGCCACCATTGTCTTTTGCAAAACTACAACGGATCAAAGATATTAAATTCTGGAAAAGACTACTTTTCACAAATGAAACCAAAATTAATCTGCTTGGTCCTGAAACCAAAAACTACTAAAAGCTATTTCTCTGTCTCTGGCTGTACATGACGAGGTCAAGTCATTATTTGAGTTTTTAAAACGTTGGAGAAGGAAACAATTCTTTCAAAATACTGTTTAAATTTTGAGGAATATTTTGACCATCATGTCGAGTTATTATTAGTTATATTCGTATGTACGTGTATGTATGTAGTTATTGATGAAGACAATTTTGTTGCTGTTATGTGATGTGTGATGATCATGTTACTGCTGCTACACAGCAAACCATTCTAGGAGCGCTCCGAAAAAAGGAGTCAGAAAAGAGTCCAACTAAAGAGCATTTTCGGAGCGAAAGAAAAATTTGCTTGTTACTGTCCTGAGTCGGCACGCAGAATGATAAAAACAAGATTACACAGAGCCCAAAAAAACCCCCATAAAAGCCTCTATCTATTATCTAAGAGCCCAAAAAAAAAACCCTCATAAAAGACTCTTTTTCTGACATTATCTAAGAGCTCTTTCTGACGGACCATTTTCGAATGTAATGACCCTTTTTTTCTGGAGGTTTTCGGAGCAATTATGATTGTTTTTTGGGCTCATAAAGAGCGTTAGCGCTCCGAAAAAGGTGTCAGAAAAGACTCTTTTCGGACTCATATGGCTTGCTGGGTAGTAGATTTTGGTTTTTGTTGGTGTATGTAGATATCAACTTTTGATTGCTGCTTTTTTTATGATGATCTGTTTTTGGTGCGTTTGATTTTTATTTAG
Organism: Bellardia bayeri; assembly: GCA_950370525.1. NCBI lineage: Eukaryota > Metazoa > Arthropoda > Insecta > Diptera > Calliphoridae > Bellardia > Bellardia bayeri. The sequence goes on from OX493268.1 coordinate 65,032,605, forward strand.
TTTAATTTTGAAACTGCTGGGCTGGCTGGTTGATTTTATTTTATTTCATTTTAGGCTTTCTTCTCTTTTGTTTGTTATACAGTTCCAGGATGGGCTGGAATGTACTTTTATGGTTAACGCCGTAACTGACATTTTGTTTTAAAAGACTGGTAAAATAATGAAACCAACAGCAAGAAATATCTTTAAATCGTCTTCATTATTGCAGTGGTGGTTCGTCCTCATCATCTACCGACCGACCGACAACCATTATTGTCGGTATCGGTATTTGTTATAATTTTTTTTTTGCAGTATGTTTTTTTTTCAAGCTGTTGCAGACATGTAGTGATGAGTAAATTGTGGTTTAAATTGTGCTGTTTATGGATTGGTAAAATATGTAGCTGTAGTTTTAAACAGAAAATCACTTTATGATGAAATTATTAAACTTTGATTATTGTTGGGAGTTTGTTTTATTTTTTTTTTAATGCATTGATCTTAATTAAGCAACTAACTTTCTGAACGGAGATTTTGATAGGAGAAGCTTTAAAAAGAGTCTAAAAATTAATATAGTTTTTTATTTATATTCTTACCCCTTTATTCAAAAACGATTATGAAATTTAACAAACGTTTATTAAGACTGATTTGCATATAAAACTTTGCTTAATAAACGTTTGTTAAATTTAATAATCGTTTTTGAATAAGGGGGTTAGTTAATGGTATTTTTCTTCAGGTGTTATACATAGGTATTATCTTTTCAATCAACCAAATTATTATTTTAGTTTATTAAGAGTCCATCTTGTAGACATTTATAAAAGTCATCAAAGTTTTTTTTAAACAATGTAATGAATATGTATCGGAAAAGAAAAACATTCATGTTAGGACTACTTCGCCTTAAGTTAATTATTGATTATGTTATTTGTGATAACTTATGCTTCGCTTCTTTGGAAGTGTTGTGTACTTAAACCTAATCTTCTTATTGTTGCAATAGTTTAAATTGTGATACTTTTTCTGGGTTACTCGATAAATTCTTTGAAGAAAGTCAAGTAGATCATTAAAAATTTATCAAGAGGATCCAGAGCAAATGCTGGTCAGATAAATTTAGAACTCTCCATCCCGATCTCAGCGCTAGAACTACTCTGCCTTTTCACGGTAGGTTTTTCTTAGTGTCTTCTATGGGCGACCTCCAAGTACAACATTCAGGAGATATTCTATGGTGTCTCCAATGAATATCATGCACAAACTTATGTTAGGTTTTCTCCTATTATCAGGGTAGACTTCAGCTTCAAATTAGGTTAAATTCTCCAATGATATCCAAGGAGTAACTGTTTTGTGAAAATATTATTGTTTTTTTTTATCACTTTTACACCTGTTTATCCTCCAACTGTGAATAAGAATACAAATCCTAAAGCTTATAAAGTAGCTGGAGAATTATTTAATTCTGTTCCATAAAGAGTTGCTAATCAAGTAAAATACTCCAGAAGACCGTTAAAAACATAAACTAGAGCAAAAACTAAGAAATAAATTAACAAAATTTCACAAAACCAAACATTTTTCGCAGGCTTATATTTTCGAAGCTATTTTATTTGCAGTACTAATGTTTTAATTTATTAATATTAATAAATTTTCTTATCGAAATTAAGATTTGAAACTTAAGATTAGTTTTATAGAACTTTTAAGATGATCTGCGGATGTCATATTGTTATAACTGATTAGAAACTTCCGTAATAATTGCAGCAGTCGTATTTGTATTCTCTTCAAATCTGCCCTGCATACTCTCATCTAAGTGTGAAGGAAAGCAATTTTGTTTTCCATGATTGAAATAAAAATCAGGCAGTGTAAAATATTTACGAATGTTCGGAAATTAATTTCCAAAAATCGTACTATTTTTTGCAATTTTTACGAATTTGTAAATTTTTCGATTCGAATGGAAAAACACAATAACCACTCACGCCCCCTCAGCTTTTCAATAATGACTGAAGTCAACAAACGTTTATGCAGGCATAATTGAAGAGGTGACAAAATGTATGTTGAGCACAACTGAACATTGTTTGCTTTTGAACAAAATTTATAAATTTTTTTTATTTAAATTTGGGGTCCATTTTTTCATATGTTTCATGATCAATTATAAGAAAGTTGTTGCATTATTTGTCCTAAAGAAGGCGTGCACGTTTTATATAGCAATACTAAACTGATTTTCACTTCAATTTGGATATTTATAAGGCATGATTGGACCAGTTTTTCGGAAATTAGGCTGGAAGTGTCAAAAGATGTTAACAACAAAATTTTGATCTATTGTTCATGCTGTGGATATCACTGACATGTGATTTTAACGAGATGTAATCATATGTCACACAGCCACAGAAACAATAGCGCAATTCATATATTTTTGCTCTACTAACAAAACTAACGAATTGCACACCCAAATACAATGAAGCAATACCATATGCACAATATTGTGAATTGCACTAATGAATGTATTGCAAGTCCATCTGTCAAATGGCCGCCGCGGCGATCACAACAGTTTAACGAAAAATGCTTGAAATTGTTTGATAAAATTATGGACATAAGTAAAAGGGATGGCCTTACAAATCTTGGGATTAGGGATTTTAAAATTTAAATGCCGGCATTTCGGGATTTTTGTTTCTTATTAAAACAATTTGGTTTATTAATAATAAAAAATATTCATTTCAAAAAAGTAACTCACATTAAATATAAATATGTTTGAAAAACAATATTTTCTGTCCTTAAGCTAATTTTGTATTTTATAATTTAATAATTTAAAAACATAATAAAATTACATTGAAAATTAGATAGAGAAAAATAATATGGCATTTCGCCTTCAATTTCTGTATTAATTTAAAAGCAATAAAATATTTATCGTTCGATCTTAAAAAAGCTTCTTAACAATATTAAGGTATCAAGGTATCTAAAGTAAAGAGAATCTTGATTTAATTTTGTTACCAATATCTGACGCTGGCGAAAAGCATTGTTCACATTATTTGTGGGCAAAATTGTTAGCAAATTGTTGTAAAGCTGATTGCATAAACAATCCTTTCTCACCCTCCGATATTTCCATATTTGCTTCCATCTCAGGTGTTGTGGGGGCTTTTACATACTTAAATGACATTTCATTCGTTTCGCAATCTGCTTTCACCAGTTTATCGTTTAATATGCAATCAGTTTTTGATCTGTCTTTGAGCTTAAATAAAAGTGCAACATCGGCAGAGATTCATATCACAAACACCTTCATCTGTTACTTTAACTGGATTTAAAATGACAAACATTTGTTTAATTAAAACAAATTCTTCTGTTGAGCTTTAAAATCAATTAAATCATTTTTTATTGGAATATCCAATTCCAAAAACCGTAGGTAGACACATCAAATAGTGCATTCGAGTTTGGCAATACAAAATTAATTTTTATTCTTTCATGTTTATTTCTTTAATATACTTTTGTAAAATTTTAATATTTGTTGGTGACTTTGTAAATAATTTTGAAATGTTTCTGACCTTTTCAATTTCAGTGATTAAATGTGGAATCCGTCATTAGATCTCTTTTATTTTCTCTTATTACAAATGCTTGATTTATGTCAAGTGAAGAGGTTTTGTATTTGTGTATGCCAAAAAATGCAGATAAAAACAATTACACTTCTCTGGATTATTTGCACTAATAGTAATTTTCGGGATTTATTAATCCCGTAAAATTCCGGGATTTTCGGAATCGGAATTGGCATCCCTTATCAATATACGTGTTCGTGTTCATTTATAATTTTCTTATGCTTTGAAATGCAATAATAATTGAAATGATTTTCCTATAAATTTTTGGTTTTCTGTTGAAAACCATTTAGCATTGTTTCAATACATGCCAGCTAAACCTGAAAATCGTTTCAGTATCTGGCAATTTTGGTGCAGTGTTATCTACCACCAACCGAACAATTATGTTGTGTGCCCTGCTCCAAATGCAAATTTGTTAGCGTTTTCACTAGTTTATCAGTTTGAGCTCAAATTTGAGAAAAATGTTGAGCAACATTAATTATTTCATACGGAAAATTTGACGTGTAGCCAATGTTGCCTATCACGCGAATTTACATAATTTGACGGTTTTTTTATTGAAAGTACGCCACATTGTTTTACTTGTGTAAACAAAACACATATGTTTTGCTATTTTGTGAATTTAAATCGAAAATAAATAAAAGTTAAAATATTTAAAAATCTGTGTTGAATCGAAATCTTTATATAAAAATGAATAAACAAATATTACTGGCCGCTTGTGAAGCAGCACAACAAGACATAGATATTGTTGTTGCGACAGAAGAGCTTTTGGATGAAAATTCCACGTGAAACAATTGCTACTTTAATTATTTCGCTGTGAAAAAATAATGTTGCCAGATACATTTCATATGTTTTTCACAAAATGAACAGAGTACTACTTCTGCAAAATTTTTTTATGAAAATTTCATGTGAATTTTTTTAACATGTATTTTGACAGCATTCCACTTGAAATTTTGAACAGAGTACTATGCTTTAAATGAAAAACAGTTTTCAGCAATACTTATAATTTCAATAGATTCGTCAATTATAAATTCAAAATTATATTAGAGCAGATGTCCAAGGATTTTAAGTTTTAAGACTGTAATCGATACGATAAGCTCTGTATGGCCACTAAATTCAACATGGCCCCACAAAAAATAGTCAAATGATTTTCAAACACATAATCGAGGCAGCAAATTAACAGCAAAATTTCATGAAATGAACTGCGATCGTGAAATTTAGTTTGCAATAAATTCGATGTTTGATTGTTTACATACGAAAAGGCTTTAAAATGGTCATTATCGGAAAAGAAGATTGTTTTTAGAAAACCCAGCGGCTTGTTTTTCAATGAATTTAGCGAGTCTACGCAGATTTTCAATATATATTGTGTATATGTATTTCAAAAATTGTCAATGCTTTTACTATTAGAGGTGGTTTTAGACGGTATGTATTTTGCAGTGTACTTGTCAGTTGTACGTTACATATGTAATTGTGAAGTTGCACTTCAATTCGTTATAACGAGGTAATAAAAAATTTTGTATGTATATTAATCATCATCTGCTAACCATGTTATAGCGAACGATTTCCGCTAATAAATCAAAACAACTGCTCTTGGCAACAATAAATTTTGCTACGAATATTTCAGCCGTTAGTCTAAGGCATGCTGCTGTCGACTACGAATGTAGGTTTGCTGAAGACATTGTCGTTGCAAACACAATAATTTTGTGTGTATCTGTTTCATATAATTTGGATTAATTCATCGAAATCATTATGCAAAGATTGTAAGTTGAAAAAATTCGTTAAATAGGGGTAAATAATTCTTTCTATTTCGTTAGTCTGCAGTGAATGAAAATTCGTTATTACGAGGCCATTGACAAATGTATTCGTAATAAAGAGGTTTATTTTGTATTAAATCTTATGGAGCGTTGTAGGGGATTTCAAAAAATTCGTTAAATCGAGGAATTCTTTATAGTGGGGGTCGCTATATCGAGGTTTGACTGTTGGTTGAAAAAAAATGGATTAAAAAACTGAAATAATTGTAACTTGCAGCATTATTGCAATAATAGCTTCTTCTATAAAATATAAAAATAAAGCAAGAGTTAAAGAGAAAATGAACCATATGGAGTCAAAAATTGTTGTATTTAAATTAACTAAAAATCAATATGTAAGTACGTTTTTTCAACAAATATTTCAATACAGATTCATTGTTTTGTTTAATAATTTTTTTTAAATATATAAAATATATGAATTGCAACCAGCTGACTTGCAAAACAGCTGGTTGCAGTTGATTTGTCAGATGAAAATAGAACATGCTCTAATTGAAAATTTTACACTGTAAATACAGACTGGCATTTGCAGAAGAATTTTTTTTTTGGGAAATTTGACGTCTAAAACTGCCTTAAAATGTCACCAAGTAACATAGGAAAACTTTCCTGTTATTCCTATATGCCCTGTTGGAAAACAAAGTTCTTGTTAAAAACAAAAAACTTAATAACTCCCTTGTAAAATCAGTTTGTCGTTCGTACTTAGTGGCAAGCTAAAAATTCATTAAAATTAATTACCACGAAATAAATAATTAAGACAGCTTTATAAAAATTCAGCTAAACAAAATAATTTTTATACAACACACACTCGTGTTTTAAGACGTGCAAACTTTTCTAATTAGTTGCTTAATTTAAATGTTTGCTTAATCGTTACTATTTGTGAAACTGTGGAAAAACAACTAAATTAACAATTAAATTTGGCAATTTGACAAATCGTTTTCAAAAAAAAAAAAAACAAACAAACTAACTAATTGCTTGTCAACTAACAAAAATATGTAGAAAATTGCCTTAAATACAGCTAAATACTAAAAACTTATTTAGCATTTGTTAAGATGAAGTATTTAGAAAAAAAACATTGATTTAGTAAGAATCAATGGATATAGAAACACCATTTTTATTACATTACTCTACTACTAATTTACTAAACGTTGCATATAGAATTGTTTTAGCGACCACATGATGTTTGCAGCAATTTGTTTTTTTTTTTTTATTGAAATTACATTTCTCTACATGGTTGTAACAGATCATTGTGTTGATGGCACTTTATATTTCTTATGGGTTTTTTTATTTCTTGGTTTCAGTTTTGTTCTTGTCGTTGTTGTGGTCCATGTTTGTAAACTGTTTCTTTTTAAGTCGTAGTTGCCGCTTTTTTTTAGTGGTCTATAAATATTGTTAAATGACTGTTAAAGCGTTTAATTGTTTACCCCCCATTGATTTTCTAAGCCATAAATATAGTTGGTTATTCCTTCAAAGGTTGCTGTTGCTATACACACTGCAGTTGGCCAAAAAGGCTCAATAACCAACCGATACAAACAGATAACAGATAAAGTTTTAAAAAACACAATATTACTAACATTATGCTACGGTTTCAAAAGTAACGATAGACAGAGAGAGAGAGAGAGATAAAGACAAATGCTTACTTAGATAGAATAGAAGAAAAATATCACATTAAAACTTATAAAATAAAAACGGATTGTTATGTAAAATTCCAAAAAAAAAGAGAAATAGAAATAAATGTCATAGAAGTTTTAATAATGTAGCTAGAAGTAAACAAACCAACAAACGTAACCAACGATCGATCGCTTCAACGATCTATGCATGCAAGTAAATATCTTTCCATCTATTTATCGACTTTATATACAATACCTAATAAATGTTATTTGTGACAGTATCTTTAAGTTACAGCCAGCAGTATGTACATATGTATGTAGGCATGTTGCTACCCAGCATACCATTCTAGGAGCGCTCCGAAAAAGGAGTCAGAAAAGAGTCCAACTAAGGAGCATTTTCGGAGCGCTCCGAAAAAGGAGTCAGAAAAGAGTCCAACAAAAGAGTATTTTCGGAGCGAAAGAAAAATTTCCTTGTTACTGTCCTAAGTCGGCACGAAGTATGACTGATAAATTCCACTTAATTATGTGTGTACCAAAGCGTTGTTGTCGTGTTATTTGTGCTTTGAACAAAAAAAAAAAACATAGCTGTACCACACAAGAATGATAAAAACAAGATTATACAGAGCCCAAAAAACCCTCATAAAAGACTCTTTTCGGACCATTTTCGAACGTAATGACCCTCTTTTCTGAAGGTTTTCGGAGCAATTATGATTGTTTTTTTGGCTCATAAAGAGCGTTAACGCTCCGAAAAAGGTGTAAGAAAAGACTATTTTCGGACTCATATGGCTTGCTGGGTAGTATGTTTTCTGACATTATCTAAGAGCTCTTTCTGACGGACCATTTTCGAACGTAATGACCCTCTTTTCTGAAGGTTTTCGGAGCAATTATGATTGTTTTTTTGGCTCATAAAGAGCGTTAACGCTCCGAAAAAGGTGTAAGAAAAGACTATTTTCGGACTCATATGGCTTGCTGGGTAGTATGTTTTCTGACATTATCTAAGAGCTCTTTCTGACGGACCATTTTTGAACGTAATGACCCTCTTTTCTGAAGGTTTTCGGAGCTATTATGTTTGTTTTTTGGGCTCATAAAGAGCGTTAACGCTCCGAAAAAGGTGTAAGAAAAGACTATTTTCGGACTCATATGGCTTGCTGGGTAGTATGTTTTCTGACATTATCTAAGAGCTCTTTCTGACGGACCATTTTCGAACGTAATGACCCTCTTTTCTGAAGGTTTTCGGAGCAATTATGATTGTTTTTTTGGCTCATAAAGAGCGTTAACGCTCCGAAAAAGGTGTAAGAAAAGACTATTTTCGGACTCATATGGCTTGCTGGGTAGTATGTTGTAGGCTCATGTAAATATATATGGATGTATGTACTTGTGTATACTTGTGGCATTTTAAAACCTACAACAACAGTTGGTTGCTCATTTTGTTAAATGATCCCATATTTAGTGTCACATCTACTGTCATCCATAGTTGCATGTATTTTATTGATTGGTCCTTTTTCTGGTTTAAAATGAAGAAAAAAACCAAACGAAGAAAACAAATGTAGTACATATGTACGTATAAAGAAATGTAAAGGGTAACAGGTGTCTTGAGTTTTAATTTTTTTTTAAGGTAACATTTGTTCAATATACATACATACGAGTACATATACATACTCGTATATAGCAGCAAAATATGTATATTATGTATAAATACTAGGGTATCCGTTCGAATAATGATCGTTCAAATAATCATTCAATTTCTTACAAATAATACACGGTTTTGACTTAACACGATTTGAAAATAAACAAATTTAAAATTTTTTTTATACTATTTTACTCCATTCAGCACGATACGAAATCTTTTTGGCTTAAAATTTTTTTTTTATTAAATTTATTTTTTGCGAAATATGTTCATATCAGAAATTTAGACGAATTACCCTTTTGTGGATACAAGCAAATTTACTGGTCAGAGCAATTTTAAATAGCACAAATTTAGGGGAAATCCCTTTTAAATTAACTTGTCAATGACAAGTTGTCATACATATTTTTACATTACTTTTAAGCTAAGAATGTATATGTATGTATGTATATCTTTTTTACCTTTAATAACTATGCTTGTGTAAAAACACATTGTATATGTGATTTAATATTCTAAACCTGAATAGTTGTTCTTAAAAAATGCTTGTTTTTCACTATTTAGAGATAAGAAACCAATCAATCACCTATTTTGCATACGATCAATGTCACTTTTTTTACACGGAATTTACTGGAACCAATTACCGTGTAAAAACAGAATTAGGTGTAATTATTTGAAAAATTTCAAATATTTGCCAAGTGTGACAGTACCTTTAGAATAAATCTACAAAGTGCTTGCAAAAAATTAGGAACAAATCTTTTTCCTAAAGTAAGCCACAATAGAAAGCCAAATCAATCACAGGAAATAGCACTCTAACTTTTCTTGACGTTAACATTCTATATTCTTTAGTCAAAGCGGGAATTGATTGATCTGAACTTCCCTAATACAACCAAATTAAAAACATATGGCTTAAAATACTATTCTCCAAAAAATATGGAATAATTTCTAAAGTGACCATAAAACTTTTGGAATATAAACACACACACACACACACATATATTCTGTCTTGAAAATTAAAAAATCCATATGTATGTTTTATGGCTGAAAAACAGTTTGAAACCATTCTTCAAAGCCAACGATATCCAACTGACATAATATTTGGACAGATTAAAGGCACTCAAGCAAAGACAAACGCATAGACATATAAAGCCTTGTCAAATTCAATCACACAATTTTTATTTTATTTTTATTTATTTTTTTTTTTTTTTTTGAATAAAAATTAACACTGTAACACCTTTTAATGTTTGTGAAGTTGATGATGATGATGATGATTAATTTGAAAATTTGTTAAATTGAAAGACCACCCAATTAGTTTGATGGCTGGCTGGTGCTTTAGATAGTTTACAGCTCCAAAATCGCCTCCAAAATTATAAAACAAAACCCTAAAATCTTGCAGATGATACTCGTAGTGATTAAATAACAAAACAAGCTGAACGAACTCCTGCTGGGCTCTACACTTTTTCTTTATAGTTATTTTCAATTTCAACTCAAATTTTTAAGAGCTGGGCTGAGTTAAACATGTGTGATGTGCCAAATCTCATGTCCACATGTCCATCAAGGTGTCTAGAAATATATTTCAAATAAATCTTTAACAAGAAAAAAAAACAAGACAGCAGATTACAAAAGTTTTAAGCAAAGAAGATCTTCTTGGCTGGAGAATATTTTGCTATTTAAAGGCTTAAATTTAATTGCAGTGTTTTCTTTGCAAATATCCTTAATACATGTAAGCTGGTGTATGTAGATCTTATTTAAAGTATAGTTACCGTATTTTGTTTTTACTTAATATCCTTAAGGATCTACAGATAAAATTTCCTGTTGGAGTATTTTGCACAAACCCTTGTTGCAGAGTTCAAGTCTTTTGTTGTTTGTTGTTTTAAGAAAAATGTCATTCTGTTTTAAGCGGCTTTAGTGTGTTTGTTCTTTCTTTTTGCTCAAATTTCTTAAGGACATTCTTTTTTACAATTTCTGTTAGAGATTATTTTATTGTGTTTTGATTTCTTTAATTGTTTTGTGTGTTTTGGGTTTTTTTTTTTTGTTTCATTCTTTAAGTATAATTGCATTTACTGTTTTGTAAATAAGACCATTTGACTTCCTAACTTTATTTTGATTTGCTTTTTGTCGTGAGTGGATTTTTGTCTTCAAAGTAACGCCGCCAGGACCACCATGACTGGTTGGTCATATGCATGAATTTTAAGGAAATATAAATTAAATTCTTAAACAATACAGTTCCAGGGATTAACTTTATGACTTATTGAATGACAATTTTTAATTTGTATGAATATAAGGCATTGTTCACATAAAATCCGGTTGTAAACAAGTTGTAATAATTCTGTAACAAATAAAGCAATTGCATACTTTTGAACTAGCACACATTGATTGATGCACATCAAGAAACACTAAAATAAAATTTAAATTTATTTACGAAGTTATAAGTTGTCATAATTTACGTCTATATTACGTCTAAGTTATTTCAGAAATCAGCTCAATCTGTAACCCATTTCTACTTATTAGAAAAAATCATATTTGACAGAATTAATTTTTAGAGCAAATGGATCTCAAATTAAATGAAAAATGCAATGAATTTGATATTTGTCATTAAAATAATTCCTAGAATTTATTCTAACGTGAGTAATATTTGCTTTGACGCTTCCTAGAAATGTAACTTTAGCTAATGACTGCAGCTGAACGCAATATATCGTGCTACATTCAAGTGTATAATAAAAAAGAAAACTACAATATACGAGTACATATATTAATAATGACAATAACGATACATTGGTAACAAATAGTTTTAGCAACATCTGCTTAGTTGTGTAATTAAATAAACTAAAACACAATCAAAATTAATAAATAAAACAAAAACATACCAAAAAAAGAGTCTTTCTGTAATCGGGGAATTAAACCAACCAAAAAGAAAACCCAAGAAAACAACTGCCACAGACAGAGTAAAAGTTATACATGCCAACAACCATAAACGTACCCACGTACGCTTCCAAATTGGCAAAGTTTGTTAAGAAGTGACTTTTTGTGTCATCATTAGTAACACGCGGCTCTAATATAAAATGTCCTCTCATTACAATTCTATTCAGGGCAAAACAACCAATATATGTATTTAGTTTGGCAGCAGTCTATTTATTTATGTCATGAATTGGAAAATGGTTGCACAAAATAATGACAATTGACATAAAACAATAACCAAGAACCAAGAGCAGCACACCATAAATCTAGGACCGAATACAAATACAAATGACAGACAGTAGTTGTATTTTAGTTTTATAAAAATCATCATTATCATCGTAAAAACACAAAAATATTGATGTCAACAAATTATATATGTATGTATGTATATATGTATGTATGTATGTATGTATGTATGTATGTATATAAAAAAAATCAAAATGTTTGCAATGGAAATAAATAGAACAATCCCCTTAGGGGCAGCTGTGTAATATGATGGCAACGATTTATTTGATTGAGTATTTTTTTAACAAAACACAAACACACTCTCATTTAACAACCTCAAATCTATAAACAAACTGTTAATAAATTTAAGTGAGTGTGTGTGAGAGCTATCCGACATTTTGTTACAATGATCAAGGCATACAAAAACTAATAAGATTTTGTCATTGTTGTTAATATTTTTTTCGTAATCCTTGTGGCAACAATGAAAATCTGTTGTGGTTATTATAGTTTAACGCATAACCCTGCAGTTTTTGAAGTAGCATTTGCAGACAAGCCAAAGGCTTCGCGGGATTAGAATTAAGAAAAATGTAAATACATAGCAATTTAACAATAAATTTTAAGGTATTACTTCTATAACCCAAGGTAGTGCAGCTGCTGTCAATTGTATAAAACTATGAAATCTATATTGATGTAATGAGACATTATAAACACATTGCTGCCTAAATTGATAAATGTAGTTTCAACAATACGTTGCCCGGAATTAGCCTAAACGATCAATACATTTTTATTCACAAAATGGTTACACTTGGGTTGATTATCGAAAAACAAATGTATCCACAATAAAGTCATAATTTGTGGAGGATTTGTATCAATCTTCTTTGAAAATGGCTACACGATAAAATAATTCTTTCTGCCTAAATTGGATAATATTAATATGGAAGTTATATGGTTGCACCCGTGCAATGAAGGTGGGGCCGCAGCCTCAACGAAATTCTGTCACATTTATACAAAATGAAAGCGTGCGTATTATTAATGACTATTGGTGTTTTATTTTCTGAAATAAAATGTTACACCTTTATTATGTACATTTTTATAATGTTTACCCCACATTTTAAAGAAGTCGCATTTTTAATGGTCAGAATAGAACGTAAAATCAGAACAGTGTAACACTTTTTTTTCATGTACAGCTGTTTTTGTTAAAAAAGAAGAAGCAGATAGCTCCCTGGTAAGATCGCTTGAAATAAGACAATGAATATCTCTCAAAAAGACCAATGGCACCTTCCCAACTAAGACACTATAAAAATTTTATATATAAACATACATGAAAGATATAAGAAGTAGGAGATATTGTCCTATGGAATTTGACATATGTACAAATGTCAAATGTACACATATGTACATTCATTAATTACGTTCTCTACAAAGCATTTCACTCGCGGTTGTGGATTTCTTTTTATAATCATATCAAATATTTCATCATCATCAGATGATGAAGATGTATCCAACAAGTCATCCAACATTTTTTCAGCAAAAAGTAGTAATATTTTCCATTTTGTATATTTTTTTGTTTCTTAACACAAATACACATTCATAAACAAAACAAATGTCAGCTCTTTTATCGTGCGATTCTCCCCCTCTAAAAATACAGAGTGTGAAAGGTGTAACATTTTTTTAATTTATAGTGTGACATTTATAGAAAAGAACACACTACACTTTAGCAGTGTTGACATTTTTTCAGAAAAGAACACGGAAAATTAAAAAAGGTGTGAAATGGGAAAAACGTGTAACATTTTTGCCAGAAAAGAAAACGCCATATGTCTTATACTAAAGACTACGTCTTACACTAAATACTACGTTTTATACCAATGACTACGTCTTATACTCAAGACTACGTCTTATACTCAAGACTACGTCTTATACTCAAGACTACATCTTGTACTAAAACCCACGTCTTATACTAAAGACTACGTCTTATACTGAAGACTACGTCTTATACTAAAGACTAAGTCTTACACTAAATGCTACGTCTTATACCAATGGCTACGTCTTATACTCAAGACTACGTCTTATACTCAAGGCTACGTCTTATACTCAAGACTACGTCTTATACTGAAGACTACGTCTTATACTGAAGACTACGTCTTATACTAAAGACTAAGTCTTACACTAAATACTACGTCTTATACCAATGGCTACGTCTTATACTCAAGACTACGTCTTATACTCAAGACTACATCTTATATTAAAGACTACGTCTGCTACTAAAACCCACGTCTTATACTATAGACTACGTCTTTTACTCAAGACTGCATCTTATAGTTTTTTTGTACTATATTCATTCTTTATTAAGTTTAACAAATTGCAATAATAGCTCTACTTATTTGACTTAGGACTAATCTTGCGAAGCCATTAGGGTTATCTGCAGGATGCAATAAAAAAATATTAATATTAATTTAAAATTTCACGATAAGAAATGTAATTTTAAAAGTGATTTTTTTTTTACAAATAAATATTACATATTACATATAAATATATGTATATGTCTAATAGCAAATTATTAAAAATGTTAGGTAATATAACGGTGAAGGTGTGTTTTTTTTTTTTTGTATCTTCCTCTAGTACGAAGTCTTGTGCTGTATGTATGGTCTAACGGTTATAGCAATCTGTTGTCTTTAAAAAATTAATTTGCAAGTTTCTTGCAATACAGACTACTAAAGACTGCGGCTTCTATTAAAGACTACGTCTTATACCAAATACTACGTTTTGTACTAAAGACTTACTACTAAAAAATTTAATTAGACTTCAAATGTACTTTGACAAAATTTTGTATGAAAATTTTGTCTAAAAGCACATTTCAAAGCTAGTTTATTTTTTATGAATGTGGCAGTAAGTGTTATACTAAAGACTACGTGAGATAGAGTTCGCTATCTATAAAGATCTAGCAGATGTACTTCATGAAACCAAAAAAGGAAAGTTCCGAAAATTACATACGAAATGACTAATTTTGTTGGAAACTTACTTTGATTATTTCACTTTTTAATTTGTATGTTTAGATTTGTTTCCACTTACTTTTGCTAGCAAACTTCCTTAATTTTAAATTTTACTTGCTGAATTGTAAAAACTCAACTCCTTCTCTCTGAATATCGGAAACATTTTTACTGATCGGACTAGTTAGTTTGTAAAATTATATTATAAAACTATTGATTTGAGTTTATTAAAAAAAATTAATATGTAATAATAAATGTAATGTGCCATGAAATCTTGCAAAATCTGCCAGGACATGTCTCGCATTTTTGTCACATTAGTTTGTTTATACCACAAATTACTTCAGGTTATTTTTTTTTTGTTTAATAATTTGTGTTCTTATCAAACCAAAAACCCAAATAAATGATGAAAACGGTTTAAACACGCAAACATATTTCATAATATTTGCTGCAAGCAGAAAATACCTTAATAATCGTATTTACACTGGCAATATGGATAATTTAATTTTTTACATACATACTTACATATTTTCATATTTACACAACATTGTATAATACAAGGTGGCGCAAAAGTAAACTTCCGATGTTTTTTGGCTGTAATTAAAAAAAAAATGAAAAACTTTGATTCTTTTTGTGGACTATTTTTATTTGGTCTTTTAATTTTTTTTACATCAAGTCGAGAATGGCCGCTGCCACAGTTGATTGTCATTTGAGCCCTTTTAATGGCATTTTCCATCACTTTGGCCAACACTTCCGGTGATAGGTTCTCACATTCTTGACGGATATTGTCTTTAAGAGCTGCAAGAGTCTGAGGCTTGTCTCAGGCGACCGAGAAATGCATCCTTCAGCATATCGGTTGTGGCACGTGCAGTGTGTGCCGTCCCAATCCATCAAGTTGTGGCAAAAAGAACTCGTTGATCATTGCTCTATAGCGCTCACCATTCACAGTAACCGTTTGGCTCGCGACGTCTTCGAAGAAAAAAGGTCCGATGACTCCTCCAGCGAAAACAGCACACTATACATTGACTTTGAGCGGGTGTAATGGCTCTTCGTGGGTTACACGCGGATTTTCAGTGCCCCAGAAGCGTAAATTTTGCTTATTTACGTACCCGCTAAGATGATTATTTTTGATGAAAAATCATCTTCCTCTTGCTGGTGATTAAGAATGGCTTGAACGTATGTTAGACGCGATTGGCGGTCAGCAGCTAACAGTTGATGCACCGTCTGGACTTTGTACGGAAACATCTTTAAATCTTGTACCAAAATTCGCCGTAAAGACCGTCGACTAATATCCATTTGCGTGGCACGTCGTCTGGTCGATGTCGACGGCACTTCCATGACATACTCGGCTACAGCAGCAATATTCTCTGCAGAACGGCTACTCCGGGGTCTGCCACGCCTGGTAGCATCTCGTGTTGTGCCAGTCTCTTCAAGGCGAGCGGCTAAACGTCGCAGTGTTTCACCAGTAGGAGTTGGACGGCCAGGAAATCTGCGATGAAATTCACGTTGTGCCAAAGTCACCGATCGATTATTGGTCAAATAAATAGTCAGCAATAATCCGCGTTCTGGAGCAGTGTAGCGTAACATTGTTTATTAACGTGTATTTCGCATGTGTTTACATTAGGGGCCAATCGCAAAATTTATAGCATTTTCTGATAGGAGGATTACTTTTGCGCCACCTTTTACACCTAAACATTATACATACATACATAAGTATATAAACATAACGAAAGAATTATATTCCAAGAATTGTTTTATTTTAATATGAAACCTTATAGTATTTCAAACTATTTGAGTAATAATGAGTCACTCAGCTTATTTGAAAGCGTTTCTTTTGAAAAAGAGCCCAAAACCACAAGACATCAAACAAATTTTTGATGTTTTTGGTTTTCGGTTTATGTTTATTGATATTAACGCCTGTTAAACACAATAATTAGTTTATTAATACAGAGAAGCAAAGCAATTTAAGAAATATTTTTCCTAAAAAAAAAAAAAAAAAACAAATACTTGAATTTAATATTTTAAATTCCTTTAAAACTACTAATACAGTTGTTAGAACGCTAAACAAGTTTCATACTACATACTCGTAAGTTGGTAGTTAAAGTTTTCAGTATTCGGAATAAGATAAATTTGCGTAGTTTTAATAAATAACAATTTCAACATTTTCAAATATGTATCGAAGAATACTGTTATTGTTACGTGCTAGTAAATCCTTCTTGTAGCCTAGATTTTGATTCACTTTTATATTTCCAAATATTTTTATACAATTATAAATCATCATCGAAAACCAGAAACAAATTTAAACAATACAAAATATAAGTGCACCATCATCATTATCAACATCTCGCAGATTTGTTCCTTTTTACACACATAGCAGAATAAATTAGCAAACAAATCATAACGAATATCATATCCTGCTCTTCCCAACCTCCCCTCTGACTAATGCAATATTCATCTCCAAAATAAAATAAAAATCACAAATGCAGATACAGATACAGACAACAAATATAACGGATTGAAAATTAAATGATCCTTAACTAGCAGCTATCATAAATCAAACTATAAAAACAAAACGAAAACAAATTAAAAGAGATAAAAAGGATTTGCTTTGGCTCGTTTTCTCATACAAATAAACAAACAAATAGTTACAGAGACAAGCAGACAATAACAAAACAAATAAACCATAGCATACCACATCACATCACACCAGACCAAACCAAACCAAACCCAACCCAATCCCAGCCAATATAATCAACCCATTTTGCTATTTATACAAGATACCCACCCAGCAATCTCATAGATGCCTTGTACTCGTTTAATGCCTTTAACTCCTTTTTTATTGTTAAATTAACAAATCCTTTGAGAATTGATTTGTGCACGCCAATAATAAACTCCCATTGAAAATGGCAAAACATTAAATCTCATGTACGATAGACGTTGATGTTTCTGTTGGGAAAACGGAAACTTGTCTACTTGTTAGATGTTAGATGTTGCTTGCAACTCATGCCATTTTTTTTTGTAAGGGCTGAGTTAGTGAGTGCTTTGCTTTCAGTTCACCCTATTTATATTTTCTGGGTTTTTTTTTGCGTTTTTGGAATTGAAATTGTCAAGCCCTTGAGCCTGTAATAGTTGAATGTTAAAGTGAACGACATAATCAGCTCATAATCAAAATATTACGTTGTTTTTTTCATTTCAAGGGATTAGGAAAATTGATATCAAGGATTTGTAGAAATAAACAAAATTATAATGATGTTTATTTTGAATGCGTAAAGGGAGGATTTTGTACGAAAGTTGTTGCAGAAATTAACAATACTAAACATTTAAGCAGAATTTCTTCTACCTAAATAATCTTCTTCTCTCTGTGATTCCATGCTAACTTTGTAAGTAAGATTATATAATTCAAGAGTAAACCCTGCCGAATTTTATATTATGTTTGGCAATGTACATACATATATTTCTTACTTCAATAATACGAGTACTCTTCATGCTATGGATATATAAAATCTGGTCACATTAAAATTTGTATTAAGCAATAAGTCTTATTCTAAAGACTACGTCTTATACCCAACACTACGTCTTATACTAAATACTACGTATTATTATAAAGACTCTGTTTTATTATAAAGCCTTTTTCTAAAGACTATTTCTTATTCTAAAAGCTACGTTTAATAAGAATAAGATTACGTCTTATTGTAAAGACTACGTCTTATTCTAAAGACTGTGTTTTATTCTAAAGACTTTATCGTGTTCTAAAGACTAGGTATTATTCTAAAGGCAGCTTCTTATTCTAAAAGCTACGTCTACATAGAACAAGACAACGTCTTATTCTAAAGACAACTTTTTATTCTAAATAATACGTTTTATTCTAAAGACTGTGTTTTATTCTAAAGACTTCATCGTGTTCTAAAGACTACGTATTATTCTAAAGACTACGTCTTATTCTAAAAGCTACGTCTACATAGAACAAGACAACGTCTTATTCTAAAGACAACTTTTTATTCCAAATAATACGTTTTATTCTAAAGACTGTGTTTTATTCTAAAGACTTCAACGTGTTCTAAAGACTACGTATTATTCTAAAGACTACGTCTTATTCTAAAAGCTACGTCTACATAGAACAAGACAACGTCTTATTCTAAAGACAACTTTTTATTCTAAATAATACGTTTTATTCTAAAGACTGTGTTTTATTCTAAAGACTTCAACGTGTTCTAAAGACTACGTATTATTCTAAAGACTACGTCTTATTCTAAAAGCTACGTCTACATAGAACAAGACAACGTCTTATTCTAAAGACAACTTCTTATTCTAAATAATACGTTTTATTCTAAAGACTGTACCATAACCATAATTGAAGTCACCATATTCCAATCGCATGTCAAAGACAGTTGATTAGATTTTATGAACCAAGAACATTACCGAACTTCGAAATACATCGAATGTGGATGGTTAGACTAATCGGAAGTCTAATTTCTGAATACATTTAATTATGAAGAATTATCATATAGAACACATTCGCAAAAACTGCTCAAAAGATACTTATACTACTGCTGTTTTGTTTACTTAATGCATTTTGATTACAAAGAATTTTGACAGCAGCATTGCTTTACTGTCTACCTATTTCAGAAATATATTTAAAAGTACCTTACCAACATAGTTAGGGTGATGACCTTGTCAAACTCGTACTAAATATTTGCCAACTCATAAAAGACCATTTATTTTGAATGAAGAGCCTCTTATTACAAAAGAATCTAGCAAATTCCAATAAAAACGCCTTCCTGGGCCCTGTTAAAACATTTATACATTCTTCTTTTACATATGTATATAAACACACAACAACTATTATTTATATTCCTTTTGATACAAAAACCTAAAATTACTTTGTTTTGGCAACACAGAGGAAATTTAACAAAACAGTCAATAAAATTATAACCAGTAACAGAAAAAAAAAATACCAAAAATTAAAGAAATAAGCAAAAAACATAACTCCTGCCAAGTGTACAAATGAATTTTGCACACATCCTGTGGTGGTTGCATGCCACTGCAACCGTGCTAAACAAAACCAATACCAGCCGGATAACAAATGCCAGCACACAGGACAATAAAACAAACAAAATTATAAATAGAAACCAAACTCCAACGAAAAAAAGAATGCTTAAACTTTTTCTAAATAAATTTTGATGGTTGGAAATTATGAAAAGAAATTTATATAAAACCCATAATATTATTGAAAAGAAACTATGTATGTATGTATGTATGTATGTACATATGTATTTGCAAACATTTTACAGAAGTCCTTTATCAACTGTAGGATAATTGAAAAGGACTACAGGATGCAAAGAATTGGCAACACAAGACAGAAGTTGCTTTGTCATATTAGTGGCCAAAAAAATTAAAACAAAACAAAAAAAAAAATACAATAAATTTTTAAACCACACACAAATCGTTGCAATTTGTGACAATAACATTCGGTTGCGGCTTTCGTTTTTTGTTTGTTTTTAGGTCTTTACTTTGTTTTTGTTTAGATGACTTTGGCAAAATAATGAGTTGCATTATGTTGTATGTGCCGAATTTGTTGCTGCCATGAGCTACTGCTTTATTGAAAACCTTATTGGTTTTTTTGTGAGTTAATGTATGTGGTTTGCGCATTTTGATATTTATATCAGAAAGATTGGAAAGATATTAATTTGGAGCCAAGTCTTGGAACAGATTGGCATTATGCATTCGTTTAGAACACAATGCTGTTTAGCTATCTTAGGGCAGAAATGAAAGACTAGAAGAACCATAGTCACAAAAAAAGTGCACTTTAATAGGTAAAAAGTTGCATTTTGTTAACAGTACAATTTACTTTAACTATAGACACGTAAAAGTATACTTTAACCGCTAAAACATACTTTTAATTTAAAACCAGCTGAATTTAACAGCACTTTAAAATCAACCAGCGTTTATGCAAAGAACAAAAACTAGATGTGTACACTGTACAAAAATATAAAAAAGTAGAAAAAAATCTTATACACTCCCGCAAATGTCTCTGTTTCTTTTGTTCCTGTAAAGAGTTATCGAAAATCAACGCCAAATTAGCCTAATTATCTTACCTTCTCCATTTTTCCACCGCAAACACTTTTCTTAAATTTGAGGTGGCACCCAGTTAAAGTCGGTTTAACTTAAAACGACCTTAAATTTTGACTATAGTTACAAAATAATAAAAAGTAGGTTTAAGTTCAAAGTTGTTTTTAAAAAGAACCGACTTTAGTGTTTGTCTTTGGTTATGGTCCTAGGTATTTTACTAAAGACTACCCCCCTTATTCAAAAACGATTATTAAATTTAACAAACGTTTATTAAACAAATTTTTATATGCAAATCTGTCTTAATAAACGTTTGTTAAATTTAATAATCGTTTTTTAATAAGGGGCTACGTCTTTAACAAAAGTTTAGCTCTTTCACTAAAAACTACCTCTTCAACAAAAGACTACGTCTTTAACAATATCAATCACTAAACAGCAAAAATTAAGCAATATAAGACAACGTCTTCACCAAAAGTCCAAAAGACTACGTCTTAACAACGACTTTAACAAAAAACTAGATCTTTTACTAAAGACTACCACTCTTATTCAAAATAATTAAAGTATTCAAATGTACTTTAAGAAAATGTTGTATGAAAATTTTGTCTTAAAGCACACTACAAACCTACTTTATTTTTTATTAATACGGTAGTACGTGTTTAGCAAAACCGACTAGGTCTTTTACTAAAGACTACGTCTTCAACAAAAGACTATATCTTCAACCACAGATTGCATTATAAACTACATACTACGTTAATTTTTACTTCTTGATAAATTTTAGTTAGGCTCGAGTTCATTAAATTTAATTTTCATTCATATATATATATATATATATATATATATATTTTTTCAATCAATTCAGATCCTGAAGATGAACAGAAGATGTTTGAAATATATTGGTCTAATTTGTAAAAAAATACAATAATTTTTTATTTTATTGGATTTAAAGAGGCAACACAAAATAAAAGCTTAATAATATAATTTGATCCAGCAATACAAAATATTAATCAATAATAAATTATTTTTACTGAAGTTAGGAATTACAACTTGAAAAATTTATTATTAAAAAATGTTTGATAATTTTTCTTGACTGAGGATCGAACCTGGGTTGTTGAATTTACATATATTTCGAGAAATCCCACTTTCTCTCATCAGAATTCTTTGCGTTCTACCACCTGCACCACTGCTAATAAAAGCTACGTTTTCTAATAAAAACTACGTTTACTAATAAAAACTTCGTTTTCTAATAAAGACTACGTCCTCTAATAAAGATTTCGTCTTCGAATAAAGATAACGTCTTTTACTAAACACTGCGTCTTCTATTAAGGACTACGTCTTCAACTACTGACTTCTAATGAAGACTACGTCTTCTAATAAAAACTACATTTTCTAATAAAGACTACTTTTTGTAATAAAGACTACGTTTTATAATAAAAACTACGTCTTCTAATAAAGATTTCGTCTTCGAATGAAGATAACGTCTTCTACTAAAGACTGCATCCTCTATTAAAAACTACGTCTACAACAAAAGATTACTTCTTCAAGCTAAAGTTACGTCTTCAAGCAATGGCTACGACTTGAAGCAAAAACAACATCTTAAAGTAAATTCTACATCTTCAACCAATGATTACCTGCCGTATTCATAAAAAATAAAGTAGATTTGAAGTGTGCTTTTAGACAAAATTTTCATACAAAATTTTCTTAAAGTACATTTGAAGTCTACTTTAATTTTTTCTGAATAAGACTGTACGTCTTCAGCTACAGACTTGTACTAAAGATTATATCTTAAGCCTGATTTTAGTATAATTGCTTCTTCATTAAACATATCAAAGAAAAACCATGTTTATTTTTTTTCCTGTTAAACCGTGTGAATGTCTCATTTCAACTAAAATAATTTTTTAATCAATTTAAAAAAAAACGAAAAATTAAACAAAAAAGAAACTGTCAAATATATTTTATTACCACAGATCTGGCGATTAATACATTCTTAAACAAACGACGACATAAAAAACAAATTCTCAGCCTAACAAAAAGTAATAAAATTTATATAAAAATATTTAGAATTGGATTGGTTACATATGTACATATTTACACAAAATGACTGAAACAAAAGAAAATCAATCGTTTACAACTCCCCACCACAACTAATAAAATATATAGAAATTGTTTTGATTTTAAAATTTTAACGTGCGAGTATGGATGGGTGTGTGTTTAAGTTTTTCTTCAACTTTAAATAATAAAAAAAAAAAAGACAAAGATATAAAATCAGCTTTTTTTGGTTGGATTTATCAGCCACAATTATGGCTGGCTGCCGCCACCAACAACAACATGAGATCAACAAGCTTTAAAATGCAACAACAAATAATAATAAAAGAATAAACTGAATAATAAATATTGTGGCCAGATTGTAGCTGCTGTGAAGTTGAATTGTGTTTTTTTTTTTTTTTTTTTGGAGTTTGAGCATGAAACTGTTGAGGATGATGATGATGTAGTCAATCGATTGTTGCGTACAAATTCACGATCAATGTTTAACATGCATTTTCTCCATCTCAATAAACAACAAACAACATTATCGATTCGATTGCCTGTTTTCTTTATATTCAGTTTTTTTAGTCATTGTCCGCCATATGCATTTACAAAAATAAAAAAAAACAAAAAGGTTTAAACATTTAAAAACGAAAATCACCATAAAACAAACAACAAAAATCTTGGAAAAAAAACAGCCCCAATCAAAAGTTGATTTTGGTTTAATAAACTCGTAGCTCTTTGTTCTTGTTGCTGTTTTTTTGCTGTATATCCGTCGTCTGTCTGTCTGTCTGTCTTATTAGAGGCGGGAGACAACAACATCAGAACAAACAATCAAATGGCCAGCAAGTTTATTAAGAATTTAAATGGCAGTCAGGCAGGCAGTCGTAAAATGTTTACAATAAACGTAAACGTTGAACGACTGTGAATTTAAGTGACTGAAATAAGTGAGTGAGTGAGTAGTGCTCATGAGCAGTGAGTGTGTAAAAGTTAAAGTCAATATCTTGTTTTGTTTTCAGTTTTTTATTATTGAGCCTTAAAGATTTTACAAAAAAATAAAACCAAGATATTGAAGATGTTGCGTGACGATTTGGTTGACATTAACCCTTTAGGGACGAATTTTCAACATCGAGGACAGTATTAAATGACAAGGATCTGTTCTAAATTAAATACAATAGACTAAAATCACGAAATAGTTTTTCTTATTAGATGGTTGGAAAGATATTTTTGAGGAAAAGAGAAGATTTGTTATTATTTTTTAATTACTTTTTTGGATAATTATAGAGTCATTGTAGATTAAACATTGTTTTTTTTATAAATAATGCACAGGTCCTTCAGATTCAATTTTAATAAAATTAATACACTGTTTCTTAAAAACTTAGCTATCCTAGAGCTTATACTTTATTAAACTCTGCATCATTATGATAACCTTCACTATCATCCTTTTGATTGAGCAGACAGATTCACTTCCCCACCTTAACTAAGTAAACACAGAAGAGCCGGGCAGCGGAATTTCGCATAGAAAATCTATATCACTGTCGGATACTTTAGCATCTCTAAATCATCAACAACACAGTTGATTGTTTATATACATACATACAAAGGAGCGTGAGACAAGGTCCTTGTAAGGTATCATAAAGAGACCAGTTTATGGTCACTAAAGAACTGTCCAAATCACTGCCTTTTATAGTTTTTATCACAGCCTGACGAATATTACACGTCTTTGGGATCTAAAACGTCATCCTTATCCCTGGTTTTAGATACCTTGATTAACATATTAGGTTTAGCGTGAATACTGTGCTGCTCGGTATAGAGAAACCAAGGTTTTTGAAAGGAAGGTCTCTAACTGTTATCGATCTGTGTAGACACTGCAGCCATCGAATTGGCTTTACTTTTAAAGACACCCATAAAATTTGAGGAGTTCATTGTAGTAGGACTCTTATGAATAAGACTTGCAACGTGTGAACACGAACTATACATGGATTAAGTCTAAAAACTAAATAAACTGGAATAAATTTACGTTACATTAAAAACTTAAACATGGTACAGGCAATTTTTAAGAAATATAATGCAGAAATTGATGCAGTCAGCAAATTATATTTTATAGCAGGTAACAATATGTACGTGTCTTTACAATATGCAGTAAATATGATACAATGTTTACATATTTAAAATTTTTCAAGAAAATATAATCATAATAAGTGTTTCCACAATATTTTTTGCAAATCTCATTTCGCACTAAAAAATTTTTTTGCAAAGACTTTGTGCTATTTGCAAAGTTTTTGCGCTATCCTGCAAAGCGAGTGTGCAAAGTGTTCCACAAAGCATTTAATCATCTTTGCATTTCTGTCTTTTCTCTTTGCATTGCTAAATACAACTTGCTAAAATAAGCCGCAAAATAAAAATGAAAAAAAAAACTTGCAGTCTTACATGTTGTTAAAGAAAATATTTTATTTGCTAGTTTTAAAAACAATAAAACTAGGTATGAA
Source organism: Bellardia bayeri (assembly GCA_950370525.1). NCBI lineage: Eukaryota > Metazoa > Arthropoda > Insecta > Diptera > Calliphoridae > Bellardia > Bellardia bayeri. Next base: position 65,057,909 of record OX493268.1, read on the forward strand.
TGAAATTAATAAAGAATGATAATTACAGCAAAAACTTCGAACTACCAGAACTAACACTGGTTAAAGGATTGATGTTTGTCTGTTGGCTGACCGGCACCGCAGTGGTGCAGGTGGTAGAACGCAAAGAATTCTGATGAGAGAAAGTGGGATTTCTCGAAACATATGTAAATTCAACAACCCAGGTTCGATCCCCAGTCAAGAAAAATTATCAAAAATTTTTAATAATAAATTTTTCAAGTTGTAATTCCTAACTTCAGTAAAAATAATTTAATGAAAATTAAATTTAATGAACTTGAGCCTAACTAAAATTATCAAAAAGTAAAAATTAACAGTTCGATTATGAAATAAGGAAATCTTTCTTTAAGAATGCCAAAGCTACTTTCATTCATGCGTCGTGTTGTTTTGTGTCAACAGCAATGTTATTGGGAATTCGAAGTAATAGTCGTATCAACTAGTCTTTCAGTCTGTAACCACTACCACCCACAACAACAGCATTGTCAAATCTTTGACTTACAGCCGAATTTCGCAAACACGCTTGCATTTACACTGTAAAATGTAGAAACTGGCCCGTATATCATTATCTTATTCCATGAGTGGTTTCCATCCGGTCCACATATCCTTCCATTCGTCCCGAAAAACTAATTCGGTCTCTATAATTTCTTCTCATAAGCACGACTTTACTATTGTCGGACAAAAACTCACGTCTTAACATTTTGATAGCTTCACTAGTTATAACAATATGAATTTGTAAAGCGACCGTTTGTCTTGCAATTTTTTGGTAACCTTATCAAAATTTGCTTTGCAAAAATAGAATTTACAATTTTTGTGGAACGAAACAGCATAATTATTTGCGAAATCTTTGCAAATAATAACATTGCACTTTGCACAAGATAACGTTCATGGAACAGAAAATTGCAAAGAGAATATAAAAATTTCAAAAACTTTGCAAATTTCACTTTAAAATATCAACTTAGCACTTAGCAAATTTTATAGTTCTGAGTAACATAAAGTTTTGAAAATTGCGAAATGAAAAGTTGATAAGTAGTTTCGTGGAATAGGACCCTGGTCTCACATTGTGGTTTAAAACTTTTTCCTCTAAAACGATTTTGCTAGTTTTCTAAACAAAGCTATCTAGGTTAACAACAAATATTCCAGCTAAATTTCTTTAATTGCAGATCTCTATTATGGTCTTGAGTCTGTTTTAAACACACAAGCAGAAAGCATTTCCAATTCAAAGCTTTAATTTCTTTAGAGCTATTTTGATGAATAATATTCAATCACCAAGGGTTAATTTGTTTTTTAAAATACAAATTCAATTTATTGCACAAACAATTCGTTTTAGCTTTTATTCCCCTGATTTTTTGCTCTGATTGCAGAATTCTGCATTATACAAAAATGGACAGACATTTTTCAATTCCACCAACCAAATACATATTTGCAAGTATAAGTTTTATCTTTGTTGTTTTTTAGGCAGCTCTTTCGAAGATCAAGCCAACTGAGGAAGGAGTAATATGGTTAGTTTATGTATGTATAAGGTCACATTTAGCCATGGTTATGTTATGGCTGGCTAAAGCAGATTTTTGTCTGACGATTGGTATCATGATAATAAAGTTTTCAACTGACTTCACTTAATTTTGGGCTAGTAAACAAAAGCGCGTAAAAGCTGTATAAAACCAATCAAAGTTTTTTGTGTTGTGGCTTTTCTTATTTAAAGAGGAAAGGATTTCGTTTTAAACATTTTATAAAGTTGAGTTTTTGTGGCTTTCTTTTAATTGGCTTTTAGTTTGATAATTAAGTTCGTTAAAATAAAATAATAAAGCAACAGAAATCATAAAATTATAAATTTTAATAAACTTTAATTTGCCTCCATATATAATCAAGGGTATGATGGCTTAAGCTAATTAAGCTGGTGTGTCTATTAAATATTAAAAAGACATTTTAGTTTCACAAATCATTGTAATTAAGAGAAATGTTGTTAGAATGTATGACAGTAATTTATTGTACATATTTACGCCCCCAATTTGTTTGTTTTTTTCTATAACAAATAACGGCCGGCCATATCCTGAGTTGTTTTATTTGCTTTTTCGCTCTGTAATCTTTATAAATTATACGATAGAGGTTTTTGTTCAATTGTTTCGTTACGGTTTATAAACTACTAATCAAATATATTGGAAACTATAAATTTGGCGGCATCATTTATTATAAAGAGACTACTACAATATTTTAAACAGTTTACACCATTTCCTTAACAATTGAAATTTGTATAAATGCTTTGCAAATGTTTTCTAATACTTTACAAGTAATTTTACTTCCCGTCTGCATTACTTAGAAGTAGTTGTGTAATGGATTTTTTATATCTGTTAAAGAAATGCTTATTTTTAGCCATTTGTATGAGCATATTCTAATTCTACTGATAAAGGTGTATGTGAGATCCAACTATCAATGAGTTATATAAGTCATTACTGGTAATGTTAAAGTAATGACATATTTTTAAATAGATGTGGTAAGTACTTGACTCCGACGTCAACATCGGTATAAAATAATGAGCTAACTTGCTATTGTTTAAGTAGTGAAATGCCAAAATTTTGCATTTTAACTCATTACTTGGTAATTGCTCGGGGTCAATTAACATTATTAAGTATTTCAAGAACATTTTTTAAGTTAAAATTCTTTTAACTGTAATCCTTCTTCCCTTAGAAACAGTGTAAAAAAACTACTAGGTAAATTGAAATTATTACCAAATCATGTTCAATATTAAATAAAATGAAACAATAAATTTTCATTTACAACACGCCATTGCATTCACTTTGGATTATAGAAAATAAATACACACACAACCACTGGAAAAAAACAACAACGAAAAACCAATTGAATTACACCACTGAAGAGGGTGAAACGAAACGATTTACAAATGCTGGATGTATAACAACCCTAAAACAGACCCACACACTGACTGACGGATCAGCCATAATGATGAGACAGCAAGAAAAAATAGTAAGTAATAATATTGGGAGTTTAAATGTTGTAATATTAGCTTTGCTGTTTGAGTTTTTTACATTGTCATCATTATTGTTTGCAACCACCACATCCATCGCCCTCATCCTAATGGACAACCAATAAACCAACATCATCAATTCTCATCATCTAATGATTGTTGCCACCATGTTTTACCATGATTTCTGACATCAAACGGTAGCTTTATTTTGTGTGTGATCTGTGAGTTAGCCCTGTAGTTTTAAAGGAGGCAAAATTTCCAACTTTGAACAACATAAAATGCTAATTATACATTATACTAGTTACCTTTAACGCCACTGGTAAGCTTAAAAGTGTATAGTGTTAAAATAATGTATTAAGTATTTTTATTAAAAAAAAAATATTATGCGTCGTTACATTATAAAGTAATGAGTTCAATTGCGAATATAATCACTCTTCACTACTTGTACATTGGCATTTTAACTCATGAACATGTTGAAGGCAAGTAGGCCCATTGTGGAGTAATATAAATCTTAACTCGTTTGCTCACAAATAGTGACTTAAATAAGTTATTAGGATTAAATATATTACATTTAATTGCTGCATTTAATTTCTAAAAGGTAAGTTGTTCAGTAATCACTTAATTAAATGTACTTATAAATGTCAGCCATTACCAAACTACATCTAAGTAATGCAAATGCTATAACGCAGTCACTGCAAAGTTGTTCAGTAATTGCAAATTTTAGCTGGGGAGTTACGTTTTTTAATCAAAAATAATAAGTAGTTTGTCAGTTTTATAGCGAAAAATTGCCCAAATATGTAAATGAAACTTACCCCACAATTCCCAAAAAAGTTTTCAAAAATCCCAAAATTAAATTTTTTATATTTTTGGTCATACTGTTGAATGAATTGAATTTTATATGAAAAATAGCTATATTTTGAATGACTCTGATCCTCTGGGTAACTTTAAATGTTTATAGCTTTTGACTCTGTGATGCTTTACAACTGTTTTTCAAGCTTTATAAGAGTGTTGCTTGTCAAATCAAGAAAACCGGGAAATATTTGAAACAGTTATTTGCAAAAAAAAACCCGACTAGCGTGGCAACAAAACTTAAACATTTTAATTTTCATATGCAAATATCTCGTAAACTATATGACGAATTTGTCATAGTCTTACAAATCGTGTCACAATTGAAAAATTGAGTTTCTTTTCAATTTCTCACATTTCTCATTTGGTTTTGATGCCCCAATTTGAAGGCCGCTGGCACAGCTCCTGCTTGGATTATAAGATCCAAGTTCAAAAATTAAACTGGATAAAACTTCATGTGAAATTTCCAACTGCAATTGGACTTACCATTTAAAAATTACCCATTTATTTCCCTTTTTTTCTGAGCGTTGCTTAAACTTTGCAAATGAAAATGTTTCATGATTACTTTGCATAAATGTGGCATAATTCTGTAAATGTAGTGTTTGAAATTCCTCCTTTCATAAACTTGTATAAAAGAAGCGATAAATTGTCGTTATCAAAAGTTTAGTTTTTTCGAAGTTTAAAGTTCAACGCATTTGACTTTAAAACATAAATATAAGTTCAATTTATTGAAAAGATTAATGCAATATTTTCTTCAGTGTTCACATAGCACAATTTTATTGCTTAAATCGCTCGTATTTTTATTTGAGAGTATATACATATATGCACATACATATGTAATACGAATAAAAGAGTAACACGAATTTTTAGTACAATCAAGTGTGTACTCGTCTTATCTTCCACTCACCCCGATTACCTTTTAGACAATCAGCTTTGCTTAAAGAATTGCTGCGTGTAAATTGGTACTAACCATAAGATAAAGCCAAGCTGCCGACATCATTATCAATTTCTAGAAGAAGGAAACATCAGAGAATATGCAGCAATTTTAATTACTGTCTAGTACAGCCTGCCATTACTAAATTACTGCCAAGTAGTACAGGATATTAGTATCATGTTGTTGCCAGTTTCATATCTAAATCTGAATTTCTTAATAACAATACTAAATAATATTTGCAGTGGCAAAAAAAAAAACAAAAAAAAACGAACAAACTTTCTTTAACTAATAAATAGTAACAGATTGTTAATATTACTGCTGTAATTTTTGTTATTGTTGTTACAGACAAACTCAACACATACATACGAGTGCTTACTACCCATATGTACATTAAGTTGCAAGAATGAACATTTCAAATGTCGCAAATATAAACGAGTATGAGGATGTATATAAATTGTACAAATACCCAGCAACACTTTTGACACAAATTTGTTAAACAATATTTTGTCAAAAGAGATTGATATTAAATGGAATTTCAAACCAATAAACAAATTTTAAAAATACCCACTATTTTCAAATACTATATTATACTCAAACGTTTGCTTTTAAGTTTTGATTTGAGTAATTGAAAGTGGAATTTTTAAACTCTTTTTTTTTTATAAATATTAACAAAATATTCTCAAAGGTTTGCCTTCGAGAAAGGCTTTGATTTCAAAGAAATCTTAAACCTGCATGTTTGCTGGGCCGTTGAAACGTGTGTGTATGTTTATTGTATGTAAGTTGTTGTTGTTAGAAATTGTGCTTTCAAGCACTCGTTAACACTTTTGTTTACATAAAAATAATTCCCGGACACTTGAAGGATAAACAATGGGTTTTTAGAATTGTATTTAGAATACAACAACAACTATAAGCAGCAACAAGAAACCACAAACAGCAAGCAACAATAACAAAACACGATTACAGTGATTATAACAATGAGACCAAACAGCAACAAAAACAAACCGCAAAATCAACGAATGTTGCAAAATAGAAACAGAAGCATACAACAAGGGGAATATGTGCTCTAGAACATAAATACATACTTAAGCAATATGCCATATTATACATACATACATATGTATGTGCAACATATAGACACAACTGCTGCATAAAAACAAAGTTAACAAAGTGCACAACACACAACACACATACACTAAAATAGTGCCAACAATGGTAGTGGCAGTGGCAATGGGAATAGATAAAAACCTAAACCACATTAACACCCGCCCTTACAAACTAATAAAAAAAAAAAAACATAAAGAAAAAGGAATAAACAGCGGTGGCAACAGCAACATCATTTTCAGTTACTCGTTTAAACTAGAAGAGGATCTCAAACCGTTAAGTATCTGAAGAGAAGGGTAACGAATTTTAGTTAGTTTTATTTTTCTTTTTTTTTGTTATGCCTTTGTTATACAATGTTATTGGAAAAATAGCACATATGTTGTTGCAACAACATGTTAACGCTTGTTACAAGAGTAACGTTAATAAAATAAACTCATATCGTAAGCCATTTTGTATTCCACAATAGATGAGGCATGAACTTACAAAGATACACCAACATACATTTATACATGTGTAACACTCATATGCTTGTATGTATGTATGTGCCACTGCGGTGATAATGATGGTGGTGTGGTGGTAAAATAATGTTGTACGAGTATTTAGTTAAATTGCTTGTTTTTCGTTTATACGTGTGTCTGTCTGTCCGTTTGTCCGTCCCTATACATATATGTTTGTCTATTTTTTTTCTAGTTAACCGACGACAGCAGTAAAATAGATAATCCTGCGCAACAGCAGGATGATAAAGGAAATAATGCTTTCACCAGACTTTAATAATAGGAAACGACGAACAACAGCAGCAAAAAGCAAATCTGTATAAAAAAATTTCACATTTTGTTTATTTGTTAGAAATGCTAAAACGAAATAAGCCAGCATAGGAAACCATTTCATTATGTGAAATATTTAAGTAGTCAATTTTATATTAGCTAAGGGATTAAAACATTTCTGGGATCCCATCAAAAAGCCCTAAAAAGTTTAAGGATTTCGGATTAATAGTTCTTATGAACTTTTCGATTTTCATTAATATGAAACAAACTGAAAACTTGATCAATTTCAGACATCAAAATACCAATTACTCACCCAGTTCTACTCACATTATCTCAATTTATGCTAGTACAGTGGGCAGCACAAATGATTACACAGTTTTGCTTCTTTAAGCAGGTTTTATTGCATAAAAATTAAACTAGTAAAAGAAAATTATAAAATGCTTTATGTCATTTATTTAAGGTTTGTTGCTAAACAAAATAATTCACAATACAAAATGGAAAATTTGCAAGATTTATGGCAAATAAACAATTAGTAAAAAAAAAAAGTGTTTTTAAAATATTTGCACAAGCATATGGCAATATACCGTTATATTTGTGTATGTTGGCTTTGTTTATGACTTCAAAAATCATTAGTTTGATATTAATTTAATTGCATGTGCTAAACTTTTTTTGCAAATTACACTGTGGAACAAATTCGGGTTAGCAAAAGTTAGGTCGATTCTGAGAGTGAGAGGTGAAAATAGAGGCTAAAGTAGAAGACCCGTATCGCGGTCAGCGTTGCCGTTTTGGTTACTTTTAACCAAAATGGGTTACTTTTTTCAACAATGTGTACTTGTGTACTTTTTTTCCGTTTTGGTTACTTTTTTTTAATATAAAAGTAACCATTTTTTACATTGTTTTTCACTTTGACTTAACACCACTAATTTTGGTGATAAACTAAACTACATACCACAATTTAAACGTTTTTATAACGTTATAATAACAACACTGTAACACCATGTGAACTTAAAATTTTTGTCTTCCAACGTTGTAAGAAAATGCATTTTCAGTACATTGGAAAACAAAAATATTGTCAGACATCTAACAATCGTGTAAACACACACAATTTTGTCATTGTTTTAAGACAATTGCCACACACTTTTCATTGTCATATGTGCAAAGTTTATGCATCTGCCAATGGCAGCATTGTCATAGAAATTATTTCTAAACTCTGTATTTACATAAATAAACAAACAAGTATGCATTAATAACATTTTAAAAAAAGTGGAAGAAAATTAAAGAATTAAATTAAAGAAAATACAAAATGGATAGTAGCATATCTTTTGATGAATCCTGTTTCATAGAGTGCAGATAAAATGGTTTCAATTGCTCGTTTTTGTTCCATGACAATATTTAAAATTTTTAAATACAACAAATTTGATAATGCCACACAACAATCTGACAACCGTGTGAACTGACAATTTCGGTTGACAGATAAATTCATTGTGTGCCAATGAAATTGTTAGTTTTCTTACAGTCGTCTAAACTGACAATTTACCTTTTGCTAACAATTTTTCAATGCCAGTACATTGCTAGCACATTTCTAGATCTGACACTTTGCAATATCTGACGATCGTGTATATATAGCTTTACAAAAAAACACATGCCTGTCTCCAAACATAACAAACACAATCATCACAGTGTATAACAGAGGTGACAGAAGAGCAAAGATAGTGTAGTTTTTTTCTTGTCTCTTTCTTTGGAACCTGCCTTTTTGTTTTCTTTATGTTACTATTTTTCTGACGCAATAAAATTAATTTTTGGCACAGAGTATTTTTGTATTGTTTGATACAACCATAAAAAAATGCATTTATATCATCTAACGAATGCACAAACTCCACAATGCATACCACAAAGTATAACAGTTATTAAAATACAATTTAGTTAGTTATTAAAATCACAAACATATAAACAAAATTTCAATTCAAATATTCTAACTCAAATTGTTTTGTTTATTTTGTTTTGTCCACAAAATTCTTGTTGTATATAGTGCTTTGCTTTTTCACATTACAAATTTACTACCAGAAAATATTTTCTTTCTCTTTTTAATATACCTGCCTTTTTAGCTGATTGTAGCTATTTTGAAACGCCAATATTGACACCTCTGTGTACTCTGTGACAATCATTGTATTGTTGAACGAGTAAGGTTCTTCAAACGTCAAAAACCATCTACAAACTGAAATGCAATGGTTAATTTATATTTTACATATATGTATATTTTTTAGCTAAAGTATTAATAAAATAAAATTTTAAATATATTAAAATTTTGGTTACTTTTTTTTGCTTTTGGTTACTTTTTTTACATATTGGTTGCAAAATTGTTTTGGTCGTGGCAACGCTGATCGCGGTATGTTAGTTCGAATTTTTTTAGTCGATCTTCGAACTTTGCAGTCAAATGCCGATTTTCAACATATTGTTTATATGGTTTTTTGGCTATAACTTGTAGACTAATTGATTGAGACCTGTGCAACAATTAAAAATTTTTTAAAAAATTGATTTAGAAAAAAATATCAATTAGTCGACGAGTTATAGCCAAAAAATCAAAATGATTTTTGGTAGTGGGCCTTATATAGGAGCTATGTTTAATTATGCACCGATTATCATACAATTTTGCCGATTGATTAGTATTTAGATACCATATAGATACATATATATAAGAGAGTATAAATTGATTTTCGGCAGGGGGCCTTATATGGGAGCTATGATCAATTATGGACCGATCTGCTATAAATTTGTAGATTTGATTAGACTTTCTGTAAAATATATTTGTGAAGAAATTTCTTTTAAAAAGTGCATTAATCAAACATTTATGACCCTTATTTCGGGATGATATTTGTATGGGGGCTAGGTGAAATACTGAACCGATTTCAAAACATCCTTGGGCCGAAAAAATATCATGTACCAAATTTTATGGAAATATCTTTAAAATTGCAATGTACTCTGTACTCTGCGCATAAGCTTTACATGGACAGCCAGCCAAACGGACGGAAGAACGAACATCGTTAAATTGACTCAGGAAGTGGTTCTAAAGGTACGGTCGCACTTGGCAAATATTTGCCGAAAAATACGTAACCACTAAATAAAATATATTTGAACTAGTTTTTTTTATTAAAAAAAACTTCGTTTATTTAAAACAGGACACAACAAATATTTGCTCATATTTTATTTGATGCTGTTTGATCTTGCAAAACTCTTGTAAGAATAAACAACGTCAAACAATTTCGTGCTAAAACAAGTGGTTTTTGAGTAAATATTTGCCGAGTGTAAATATTTGCCGTGTGTGTCCATACCTTAAGTCGATCGTTATATTTTAAGGTGTTTGTTGGACTAATATTTTTGGGCGTTACAGACATCAGCACAAATCCAATCCCCACTATGGTGGTATACGGTATAATGAAAACCTGCATTGTTGATATAAAAAAAGAGCACATAAATGGGACAGTAGATGACTGGAAACGTGTAAACTGTTCAGACATGACCGGAGAATTTAAAGACACCATGTAAAGGAAACAATAAAGCACGTCATGATATGGGGTTGGTTTTTTTTCTTGGACCAGCACTCAGGGGACGACCCCTACTTATGCAATGCATTATGTTGGAACTAGAAAAATAGGTTATGGGAGGGAGGATAGAGGGAGTAGTGGTAGCGTAGTAAGCAGAATTTTCTTTTCGCTGCAATGGCCGGCAAAAAGTCCCGACCTTAATCCGATTGTCAATTTGTGTTTGGCTAAATAATTGAACATTTAAAGAAATAGTTAAAATTTGTTTCTCTTTATACATACATGAAAATGCATACACTTTTACCCCCTACCAACTATTCACAACATTTGGAGATTTCGTTAATATTGTAAATAAAATAAGTATTAATAAGATTTTATAACTTCCCAAATAGTAAATCGCCTTTTTACAACACATTTTTATGGCAGAGCATAAAAAATTAAACGAATATCTTGTAGTAAGGCAGCTAAACACAGGGCATCTTGTTTTGTTCTCTAATAGATATCAGGGTCTTTTGTGGTTGGTTTTTTTTTCTGTTGATGTTGTTGTTTTGGTTCAATATATTTTATTTTCTATTGGCAACATTTGGTTTATTACATTACGAAATGGTTGGTTGTTTGCTTCTACAATACAGTTGCTATCTCACTAACTATACTTTCTTCAATTTAAATCCATCTCACTGGGTGTTAATTTTGTGGTTACATGGCTGTGATGGTGATGGTGGTGGTGGTGTGTTTGGTGGACGGTTCTTGTTTGTCTGAGAGTTACAAGGATGAAGGTAGCAAATACTTATTGCTGGCTCATACATATATACGAGTACAATAAAACGAGACCACAAATGGTGTTTATTGATGGAAGTGATAAATGTTTTTAATAATAAAAAAGAAAATTGCCATTTTTACTAAAAACATCATCAGCAAGAAAAAATAAAAAAGAAAAGAGGCAGTGGCAAAAAACGTCCAGGCACTAGAATCATCAGAACACTTACTCACATATGTAAAGGGTCTTTTTTTTAAATGTTTAGAACTTTTTAAATGTAGTTATTTTATTTAGTTTGGTTTGGCATTTCAACATCAATACTCTGACGCCTGAGCAACGCTTCCAAATTGTGCAAATTTATTTTGAAAATAATGGTTCTGTTCGAATTACGTATCGGGGGTGTTTTTTTTTAGATGTATAGAACTATAAAATTGAATGAAATAAAGATGATTTTTTTAAGTTGACATGAAATATAGTAAATTTCATGATTTTTTTTTTTTAATTGACATGAAATATTGTAAATTTCATATCAATTTGAAAAAATCATCTTTGTTTTATTCAATTTCAATGCTCTATACATTTAAAAAAAACACCATTTACATTATACATACATATGTATGTTTGTGCAAATGTAATGTAGTTTATGTTGCATGGTTATGGGTATCATCACATACGATTTCTATATCATTAGTAACAAATAATTTTCATCTTTTGACGTTTCTTTACGAAAAAAAAGCAATACAATACAAATGTTACCATTTCATTATGTATTTTACATTTTGCTTCGTTTGTATTATTTACACACACTGTTAGTCAGTCAGTCAGTCAGTCGTTTGCGAATGATGTACGTATGTACTATGAGTTTGTTTAATGAATGTCTAATGTTGGTTGCTCTGCATGTTTTTTGTTTTTAGTTTTGTTCGTGCTTCATTTGAGATGAAAACAATTTAATGAAATATTGTTGTATAAAAGTTGTAAAAAACATATTAATGTTGAAAAGTTTTCTTTTTCATTTTTCTTTTATAATTTCAGGGGATAGTGAGTGGCTGGAAAGACAACATATGTAGGACAGTTGTTTACATTTTACATTTATTAAATGTTAGAAATTTATTATTGTTTTTAGTTTACTATTAAATATTATTGATACATTCCAATTTGTTAGATTAATTTGGCATGTCTCAAACAGTACCAGGAAAGCCTGCTCGTTACCGCTAAGCTATCTACATCTAAAATAACCTCTAGCTACCGAAATAATTGAAACTATCGTTACCTCTAAACTTTTTTCTATAAATAATTTAAGAATGTGAAAATATGTACAAAGTTTAGTTTATTTTAAACAAATCTCTAACGAAGTTCCTAATGAATCGTTATTAAAAGCATTCTGGAGCGTTCGGGATTCAGTGATCTCTGTTTGAATTGTTGGGATACTTGTTCTTGAATGTTTTTAAGAGAAACGTTCGCATTAAGTTCGAATGTAATACAATTTTTGAATACTGTGGCCAGGTGGATTTTGTATGACATTATGATTTTTTATTATTAAGGAATACTTGACGACTCCGTTTTAATTTCATTTTGACAGTAGCATAATATTGTTTTATTGACCGAAGCTGGGAACAATTAGGTGAGTTCATATAATTTTCTATTAGGTCAAATTGATTTCTAAATTGCTCAAAAACTTTAATGTAAAGTGCTAACGTCTAATAAGAAGCAGCAAATGTTTCTGCAGGCAAGAGGAAATAGGCTTTATTTACTTCGTTACTTCGTAAAACCCTTTTTAGTTACTTCGTAAAACCCTTTTTACACGTTTTGGCATGCTCTCCAACTATTTCTCAGTTTATTATATATTCTCCCATTTTGGGTTAAACCCGCTGCCAAATCTCGTCCAAATTAGTTGGAGTTAATCAGTATTTTCGAATTCGGATTAAGATCAAAACTTTTAGCTGGCCACTGTATCAAAAGAAAATTCTGCTTCACGAATTTGTAATTGTGCTTTCGGTCAACTTGCAGCAGAAAAGTAACTTTATCCACATTATAGACGCTCTTATCTACAAAATCGGTTAGTCCTCAATATTCCTTTGATTCTTTGTAGTGGTTCAAGGTGCCACCAAGTACAGCAATCCTATATCATGATGTTCCTCCCTACGGTGTCTACATGGTGTCTTTGAATTTTCTGGGCTGTTAGGAGCCAGAAATATTTTTTACCTTCGGATTGAAAACGGTTAAATTTAGATTTGTCTGGCCAGATTATACGTTTCCAATCATCTACTGTGCAGTTTCTGCAAACTTTAAACCGTACCTGAACTTTTTTTTTATTGTCAATGCAGGTTTTAATTTTTTTTACTGCTGAGGTGTAACCAATATCGTGAAGGACTGGTCTTGCTGTCCATCTACTAACAGGTTTATCTATTGCTAGAGAAACATGTGTTGGTGTTATTTTCATTTGCCTTGTCCAGAGACGTTCGTCTGCATTCGTTAATAGCTTTTTGCAAGCTCTGTTTTGAGGCCTTATTTGTACTTTTATGATTGACTTGCTTTAATCAGTTTGGCTATTACTCGCGTACAATGGTTACTTTTTGGCATTGCTAGAATATTCTCCTCAATGACTCCAGACAGTTTTTTCCTTATTTATTATAATTTGTGTTGGTTAATTTGCAAAAAGTGTTTAGCACATGCAATTAAATTAATTTTAAATTAATGATTTTTGAAGTTATAAACAAAGCTAACATACACACTTGTGTAAAATTGAGTACATACATGCTACATATTTTGTAGTATTCGTGTCCATTTTCCGAAAATTATTATTTTCTATTCTGTATTGTAAATTATTTTGTTTAGCATTAAACCTTAAATAAATGACAACAAATATTTTAACATTTTTTTATATAAAATTATTTTATTCGAAGTTGCCTTCTAGTTAAATATAAAAATTTAATTTGAAATTTATTTTTGTATACTTCATTGTATGTTCTACACTAGCTTTCCGTTGGAAAACATAAATGTAAAATCATACAGAAATATACAAAGAGACACTAGCAAAATGTAACGTTTTCTGGCCTGCTAAAGCCGTCATCAGCATTCTTTGTGTCTAATATTGTTTATTTTGAAATTTTTATATTTAACTTTTTTGATATACTAAATGAGAATTGTTCCTCTTACGAGTAAAAAATTGTTCTATAAAATTATTTTATTCGAAGTTGCCTTCTAGTTAAATATAAAAATTTAATTTGAAATTTATTTTTGTATACTTCATTGTATGTTCTACACTAGCTTTCCGTTGGAAAACATAAATGTAAAATCATACAGAAATATACAAAGAGACACTAGCAAAATGTAACGTTTTCTGGCCTGCTAAAGCCGTCATCAGCATTCTTTGTGTCTAATATTGTTTATTTTGAAATTTTTATATTTAACTTTTTTGATATACTAAATGAGAATTGTTCCTCTTACGAGTAAAAAATTGTTCTATAAAATTATTTTATTCGAAGTTGCCTTCTAGTTAAATATAAAAATTTAATTTGAAATTTATTTTTGTATACTTCATTGTATGTTCTACACTAGCTTTCCGTTGGAAAACATAAATGTAAAATCATACAGAAATATACAAAGAGACACTAGCAAAATGTAACGTTTTCTGGCCTGCTAAAGCCGTCATCAGCATTCTTTGTGTCTAATATTGTTTATTTTGAAATTTTTATATTTAACTTTTTTGATATACTAAATGAGAATTGTTCCTCTTACGAGTAAAAAATTGTTCTATAAAATTATTTTATTCGAAGTTGCCTTCTAGTTAAATATAAAAATTTAATTTGAAATTTATTTTTGTATACTTCATTGTATGTTCTACACTAGCTTTCCGTTGGAAAACATAAATGTAAAATCATACAGAAATATACAAAGAGACACTAGCAAAATGTAACGTTTTCTGGCCTGCTAAAGCCGTCATCAGCATTCTTTGTGTCTAATATTGTTTATTTTGAAATTTTTATATTTAACTTTTTTGATATACTAAATGAGAATTGTTCCTCTTACGAGTAAAAAATTGTTCTATAAAATTATTTTATTCGAAGTTGCCTTCTAGTTAAATATAAAAATTTAATTTGAAATTTATTTTTGTATACTTCATTGTATGTTCTACACTAGCTTTCCGTTGGAAAACATAAATGTAAAATCATACAGAAATATACAAAGAGACACTAGCAAAATGTAACGTTTTCTGGCCTGCTAAAGCCGTCATCAGCATTCTTTGTGTCTAATATTGTTTATTTTGAAATTTTTATATTTAACTTTTTTGATATACTAAATGAGAATTGTTCCTCTTACGAGTAAAAAATTGTTCTATAAAATTATTTTATTCGAAGTTGCCTTCTAGTTAAATATAAAAATTTAATTTGAAATTTCTTTTTGTATACTTCATTCTCATTTAGTATATCAAAAAAGTTAAATATAAAAATTTCAAAATAAACAATATTAGACACAAAGAATGCTGATGACGGCTTTAGCAGGCCAGAAAACCTTACATTTTGCTAGTGTCTCTTTGTATATTTCTGTATGATTTTACATTTATGTTTTCCAACGGAAAGCTAGTGTAGAACATACAATGAAGTATACAAAAATAAATTTCAAATTAAATTTTTATATTTAACTAGAAGGCAACTTCGAATAAAATAATTTTATAGAACAATTTTTTACTCGTAAGAGGAACAATTCTCATTTAGTATATCAAAAAAGTTAAATATAAAAATTTCAAAATAAACAATATTAGACACAAAGAATGCTGATGACGGCTTTAGCAGGCCAGAAAACGTTACATTTTGCTAGTGTCTCTTTGTATATTTCTGTATGATTTTACATTTATGTTTTCCAACGGAAAGCTAGTGTAGAACATACAATGAAGTATACAAAAATAAATTTCAAATTAAATTTTTATATTTAACTAGAAGGCAACTTCGAATAAAATAATTTTATAGAACAATTTTTTACTCGTAAGAGGAACAATTCTCATTTAGTATATCAAAAAAGTTAAATATAAAAATTTCAAAATAAACAATATTAGACACAAAGAATGCTGATGACGGCTTTAGCAGGCCAGAAAACGTTACATTTTGCTAGTGTCTCTTTGTATATTTCTGTATGATTTTACATTTATGTTTTCCAACGGAAAGCTAGTGTAGAACATACAATGAAGTATACAAAAATAAATTTCAAATTAAATTTTTATATTTAACTAGAAGGCAACTTCGAATAAAATAATTTTATAGAACAATTTTTTACTCGTAAGAGGAACAATTCTCATTTAACATTTTTTTATGCAATTTTTGCAAAAATTTATTTTTATGCAATCACAAGTCCACAAAGCGCAAACGTGTACTCATATATGCTCCCCACTGTATATATTTGGTTTCAGATTTTTAATTAATTTAAGCACGATTTTCTTTCTATTTTTCCAGCACTCGTGAAAATATATCCCGACTGATTAAATTGACGGTTGGTAGGCTGTATTGAAAGCACAAAGCACTGAAAAAACGAAAGTGTTGTTTTTTTTTTTTTTTTTGGTTTATGTAATGTAGCTGAATTTTATGTGAACAATACTTTAGTAAGACTTTTTCAATGAACTTTTAAACTCGTTGCAGAGCGCATTAAACATTTTCCTTAATAATAATTTAATGGCAATATGAACCCCAGCCAAAACTACCCTAAACTATAAAGTATTTACCAATTCATATTAGAGTATTTCAACTAACTATTAAACACACTGTTAAAATAAATCTTAATAAGTGTAATTAAATTTAATAAAACACATACTCACCGAAAATAAAATTTTAATATAAACTTAATTATATAGAGAAACTATAAAGTTAAAAGTTTTAAACTTTAGACACGCAAATGTTAAATATTAAAAATTTTTATAACAAAACAAGTAAAAAAGTATAGTCGGTCAAGCCCGATCATATAAATACCCTACACCTAGTATATGTATAAAACAGTGTTTCAGAAATGGGCGTTATATGGTCATCCAAAAATGTAGTGCCATGACTTCTGTGAATATAAATATTATGTTTGTTAAACAATATAAATAGGAATTTCGAAGAAGTTTTTGCGAGTACATATGTATATAGGAGATTTGACTAATTATGGACCGACCATTATAAAATTAAGTGTCATTATTTCTGTATATAAGAAACTTATTTGTATCGAATTTTATTTGATTACCAATATTTTTAAGAAATTTATAAGCTACGACTAATTATAGACCGATCTTTACAAAGCTCCATTTACTACACATTTGTGGTGAAATTTGTTTGGATACTTGCATAATTCAAACATTTATGATCGGTAAACCCCAATTTCGGGAGTACATTTGTATGGGGCCAGGTGAAATAATGGACCGATTTCCACCACTTTCAATCCCATCCGTCCTTGAGCCGAAAAAATATCACGTACTAAATTTTATCGAAATATCTTAAAAATTGCGACCTGTACTCTGCGCACAAGCTTTACATAGACAGCCAGCCAGCCAGCCAGCCAGACGGACGGGCGGACATCAGCACAAATCCAATATACCCTCCCCACTATGGTGGTGTAGGGTATAATAAAAATTTAAACTAGTTTTTTATATACATACGTACGTACGTACGCACGAGTATATGTACATACATATGTATATTAAATATAAACATTCCAGTGACTTGCAAAAGTGTAAAATTATGTGAAAAATATTGCAAATAACCACATTTAAAATAAAAGTGCTACATTTTTGTTTTACATACTTATTTATTCATAACGAAGTCAAAGGACATTATTATTAAGTAAAAATACCCCTTTAACAGTTACCAGTATTTAGAAGAAAAGCAAATGGTGTTTAAAGTTCCTTAACGGTTTAACGAGTTTCCGGTTTATTTTTTATTTTTTTTTGTTTAATTTTTGTGTTTAAACTACCCCTCTATATTTAATGTAATTCTCTTAATAATGGTGGCTGAGGTAAAGCAATGAATGAAGGAAGGTACGAACGTAAACACAGAAGAACATGGCGTTAAATGTTTTTTGAAGCCATTAACATTTGAGTTAAACTTAAAACTGGAAAAACAATTAAATGAATTTTATTTTGTGTGTTTGTGAGAGTGTGAGTGTGTGTAATTAAACGCGATGCTGGTTGTTGGAAATAAGTATTTTAATTAATCTACGCATTCTATGAAGTGGTAGATTGTGTTAACGACCCTAAAAAGGTTTTCAAACACTTTAAATTTAATGTACCGGCTAGTTTTAGTAAATGTACTTACTTACAGAGTTGACAGAGTATAAAAGGAAGGCATTCTTTAAGTGGCATTTACTGTGATTATATTACATTTAAGTATGTACTCATATTCTATTGAATTTAACTTTTTGCAATTCTTAAATAACTTAATTATGATACATCAATCGCGCGCATAATTTCTAAAATTTAACTAATAGACTGTATTATGAGCTAAAAATCTAAACATTTTTACATGAAAATCATAAAATCAACTGTAGATCCTTAAATAGTGGCCCAATTGTTAAAAGGATAATTATCTGTGATCAATGATATTTCACTACAAAAACTGATTTTTATAGAAAAGCTTTAAAATCGACAATTGGAAAAGCAATTGGAAAATAATCTGTAATCACTTATATTTCGCATTAAAAATCGATTTTATATGAAAGCCTTAAAATCGACTGTAGATATTTAATTAAAAAGAGGACAATTATCTGTGGTCACTTATATTGCCCATCAAAAATCAATTTTTTATGAAAAATATAAAATCGGCTGTAGATTCTTAAATAGTAGCCTCATTGGTAAAACAACAATTATCTGTGATCACTTTTATTTCTTGCAAGCCTAAATGAATTCCTTTAAATATCTGTTCACGTTGGTAATAACATTTGTAATTGGATTATGCAGTATTTAAAGTTATTCTCCATTTATACGAATATGTATTTATTTAATTAACTGCCTTAATAAAACCAAACTAAAGGGTGTTTTTTTAAGATGTAAGTTGGCAAAACTTTTTAAACATTTTGTCAGCTGTCAAGTGATCGACATGGTTTGACATTTCAATATGAATACACGAGTATTGATGCCTGAACAATGCTTCCAAGTTGTGCAAATTTATTGTGAAAATTTTGTTTAGCGAATCAAGTGTATGTTGAGACACCGTTACATCTAGAAAAACTGGCATTTGCTAGAATAATTGGTCTGTACTTCTGTAAAAACAAAGCTGGCCAGAAGGTTACAGTCAATGCCTTTTTCGTTCATCAATTGAACAATCATGATGTGCAGGAGTTGTGGTTTCAACAAGACAGCGCAACATGTCACACAGTTCATGCCACAATTGATTTATTGCAGGAAACGTTGATAACTGCATAGTTTCACGTTTCGGTCCCATGAATTGGCCTCCAAGATCGCGTGACTTAAACCCGCTTGACTATTTTCTGTTGGAACATGTGAAGTCGCTAGTCTACGCCGATAAGTCTCGAAACGATTGACCATTTGGAGGACAACATTAACTGCGTTATTGCCTATATACGCCCAAAAATGTTAGAAAACGTCATTCAAAATTGGACCTACAGATTAGACTACGTCTGAGCCAGCCGTGGCGGTCATATGCCAGAAGACATTTTAAATAATAATACCAGAAGATTATCTTTCGAATAAAGTAAATTTCATGTCAATTTATATAAAATCATCTTTGTTTTATAACATTTCAAAGTTCTATACAACTAAAATATACACCCTTTACTAGCAACAATTTTAATACGAAATTAGGGTTCAACTCCAGCTCATTGGTTTATATCATAAACTCTACTAGATATTCATACTCTAAAAACAAATTACAACTTCAAATAAAAATTAAACATGTTCAAGCAAAATGTTAAATATTCCATGAACGACAAAAAAAAAATAAACGAATTGTTATTTGTCCAAGGCTGTGATGGAAGGGGGCTACCAACCACAAGTAGTTACGCATTTTCTAGATACAAAAGAGACAAAAACTATTAAAATGTTTGTAATGAACATGACAAATAAAACTTTTCGTTAATGCGCCATGAATAATTTATGAGAATTTCTTTGTTTTTTTTTTAGACAAAAACTAATTATTTATATTTTTTTTTTGTTTCCGAAAAGTGGTGGTAATGAGGCAGATGTACTTGTAAGTTGTATGTTTGCTGTTAATAATTGAATTTGTAACAAATTTTTGGTTTTCAAGGGCTTTTCTAAATTGAAATATTATTTAATTTAAAAGTGTCGTTTGTTTTCAAAATTATTAAGGGAGGGTGGGGTGTGTGGGGAGAATTTTTGTTATGGCTAATCATGTATTTGTTGTAATGTTGTAGGGTCAGAGTAATGGCTGGTAATAGAGAGCAATACATTTACTAATTAAAATCGATATTATTAAGGTTATATTTGGGAAATGAAATATTGTTAAATTTCACAACTAAATAAGGAGTAAACGTATGATTGTCAAACTGCTGTTTTTCACCAAACTGCCATCAGCTGTTGATTGTGATAATAGTAATAATTGTTCAATTGATAAGTGATGTTGTATGCTGTACATTGCTTGTATGATACAACTATCTCATTGTGAACACAATTTGGAGCAAAGTTGTTATGTTGTCAAGCCTTCAAAATTAAAACTAAATAAAAATTTTCAAAATTAAAACATACCCTAGTATTTTCAACAATATCCATTATTAAAATTTTTTATTTATTAATTTCATTTTCCTGTTTTAAATTTGTCAATCGGTTTATGATTTGAGTGTTATTTGTTTTTTTTTACTAAAATGGGTTATTTTTTGGCAACCCCTTAACTTTCATACAACATTTGAAAAACATGTGTAAAAATGTCGTAGTTATTGTAAAAAATATTTATATAAAAATTAGCAACAACTATTGTAAATTCAGACGACGTACAACTCCTACGACACTACAACATTACTAGAGAATTGAACATATGTATGTATGTTTCATCAATTTCAACAACGTCTTGTCGAACCATCGAGTCATTTGTGCGCGGTTTCTGGCGTATAAAGATCTTCATGTTAATAGCATTCTTTGGCGATATTTGGATGTAAAAATTTAATATGATGGCAGATATATGTATATAGTTGTGCGAACAAATGTTGTGAAAATGTTCGAACAAGAACATAACATCGACAAGAGTTGTCCACACAAGACAAATTCAAGTGCGGACATGATGGCTTGTCAAATCGTCTATAATGATGTACATAGATGTAGAATTTTCTTAAAACTTTGTCGAATAGAATACATGTCCCATTTATAGTAATTCCATATTGATTTTCACTATGATTTGGTTATTTATTTGCACGTTAGTTTTGAAATATTTAAGCGGTTTAGTCAGTTTTGCCTTTATTAATATTAATAATATTTTTACTAAATTTAGTTTTTTTTTCGATTTGTGCTTAAAAGGTTAAAAGCTTGCAGCTTGTATTTTGAATACCATTTACAGTACTTTTCTTTGCACTCATTGAACCCTACAATGTCGGAATTGCAAGGAAATTGTACACGATTTCCTTTCCATTTTTAATATACAGTAACGGCAAAAACAATAGTACTTCGATCATTTATTTAATATCTGATCATACTACATTTTTAAATATATTTTTTTAAACAAACGAAAGTAAAATCATTTTATTTGGTGGTAACGGTTCTCGCTCATATGTTAGACGTGACCCAAATGCAGAATACAATCCACAATTCACATCTAAGACGGTAAAGCATGGAGTTTATAGCATTATGGTTTGGGGATCATTTTTATATTACGGAGTGGGGCCAATAAGTTGCATAAAATCAACAATGGATCAACATTTGTACGTTGATATAATAAATAATGTTATGCTTCCCTATGCCATGGACGAAATATGCCATTGATTTGGGTCTGTCAACAAGACAACAAAACAAAACATAGAAGCAGTGGTTCATTGACAACAATATGGAGGTCATGAAGTGGCCAGCGTAATCACCTGACTTGAACCCAATAGAAAATCTTTGGACTGACCTAAAGAAAATAAAGCACCTTTGGATTGTAGTGAAGGAGTCGTGATCGAAAATACCTAAAGAATTTGCAACAATATATTAATAAGTTATTTTATTTATTTGAAAATAGTTTAATTTTTATAAATCAATAATGAATAGGGCTATTTTTATGGTTAATCGACTTTTCAATAAAAAGTCAATAAAAGTTACACAAATCTTTTTTACGTTAAAAAAATTATTGACATATTTTAATTATGTATATGTCTCGGGAATAACTAGGGAACTAAATCGTAGAAAAATTCGAATCCTGCCTTCAGTGCTATTTTCTTACCGCAGCTGCACATGTTTACAAGTATATTGCAACTGATTAAATGAAAGTGTTGCGGCCAGCTTGTATGGTGTGATCGGATTGCAAGTGATCAATGCTTCAATATATTAAACAGCCAGTGGCCATTTGTTTATCAAAAGTTTAGTCTTTGTAGGGTCAATTGATTTCTATCATATGGCTAATTCTGTAATCAGATATTCCTAATTTATAACCAACGTCATGATTTTCGAAAAGTTACCTATCACTGCTGGGATTTCTTATTCAAATACAATAAGATTTATAATATTTGGGGATATTTGTAGCACTGGAAATGTTTCTGAAACGATTTTTGTAGATTATAATTCCTTCATAGCTAAGTAAATGAGAAAATATGTATGTATATGTAACTATCAGCCATGTACAGGATTTAATTCCGTATTTTGCGTCTATAGAAAAAGTAAAAGGTAACATTTTTTCGGAATGCAACTAAGACATTTTCTATAGAAACAAAATACAGAATTAATTCCGCTACCGAAAGGAATTAAATTCTGTGACGTGGCTGTAGATGTATACATTACCTCGAATACCAGTGATCTGTTGGATATCAGTCTATTGTTTTTGTTTGGAATCTTTTCAAATTGTTTGCTTCGATTAACCGCGTTTACCTCTATTATCCGTGATGACAGAATCTTTTTTATTAACTTCAAATTCATACATACAATATAATAAACTAGAAAACGGGAAATTCCCTAGGTTGTATACGATGAGTCAGAAGCATTTACAAGTGATTAGTTTAATTTTGAAATTTGGAAAGTACGGGTGATTATATCCAAATACATATATTTAGTATGGCATCGTTACCAGTGGTAAAAAAAAAGCAAAGAAACGTTTCAAATTTTGAATTTAAAGTTAAAATAATTCACGAGTGAGTGTTTTAAGAAGAATTATTTTTTTTAAAGTAAATATCGCTCCTTAAATACAAAAGCACCACAAGTCAAAATAAGCAAACTATGCAGGAGCGTCATTTTTAAAAATAATTTTAATTATTTTATGATTTTTACTACAAAACAAAACTAACGGTTTTGCGTTTACGGATGTTTTCGATCATAAAATGACGGCTGTTTTAGCGAAACATAAAAGTTTCATCGTTTAAGAAGCATTTTATGCAAAATAAAAATTTTTGATATTTTTTGAAATTTGTGACTTTTGTATTTAAGGAGCGATATGTTAAATAATAAAAATATTAAGAAAACTTTATAATCAAAATTTTTATTCGATTAACCGTGAAAATCGATTATCCATAATACTTCTGCTCCCCACCATCACATATAATTGAGGCCCGACTGTAAATAGTTACAAAACTAAAATTAATTAAGAACTAAATTCTCGCTGTATGGTTCCTGTACAAAATCATGCCATAAATAAAGTCCAAAGTTATTTTCAAACCAAATTGCTTAACAAATTTTGACAATCTTCAAATAATTTTGTATTTTTGCAAAACTAGTGATTAAATAGCAGGCGCAACCACAGACATACTCGTGCATACATACATACATACATACATACATACATACATACATACATACATACATACATACATACATACATACATATGTACATATATTATAAAGACACATAAAATTTATTAAGAAATTTAGTTTTCAAATCAGTAACAACTTTGTTTTTTGTTTGGTTATTTTGCCAGAACTTTAAAAGAAACCTGATCAATTTGAAAAACAATCTTAAAAAAAGGGCAAAACGAAATACATACATAAATAAAACGAGCAAAAGAAACAGCAGTCCCAGTATCCAATTATCCCAAGAAATCTGCAAAACAACGGCCATGCTGGATTCCTAAAGTTTCATTATCAAAAGCTACACAGACCAATACTCAAACATTGCAGCCAACAAACACGCTTAAAAGGATCCTTTCAGTTCAGTTTTAAGATCTCTATATACTTGAGAGATCCAAAACAAAAAAAAAAAAACAAAAAATAAACAGACACAAAATACAATTTGAAATGAAACTCTTTATTATAGAGATGTGAATGTGTGGTTGTGAATGTTGTCCAAAATGTATTTACACCCGAATGTGTGGAGGAAACAAAAACTTAAAGCGAATCAACATTAATTCAAACATCAATATAAAAAAGGGGCCAAGAAGATGAGGAGTATTTAAAAAACACAAAAACAACAGCAACCGCAACCACAACATGTAGTATTTAAGCACAGATTTTTTACCTGTGTCTGCTTTGGGTTTGAGGAACGAAGGAGGAAGGAACAAGGGCATCTTATACATATGCACCCATTAACATTGCCAGTCAATAAGTTTTACGCAGCAAGACGACTTGATTGGGATACAAAACTCCAAAATAAAAGAAGAGCTCAATTAACAGAGCAACGGCAGCACAAGATCGGATTCGGGTTTAAAAAAAAAATAAAAATAAAAACCTCTTCTTACATGCAATGGCCGTAAAACGTTATAAATTTATTTTGAGACGATGCCATACATTGAGATATGGCTCAGACTCTGCAGCAGCCTTAAATGAACCAAAAACTGGCTGGTTAATGTGGTATGGCTGACTTGTTGCTTGTTTTTTTTTTTTTTGTTGTTTGTTTGTTTCATCTTCTTTAACTGGCTGCTGTTGGTGTTGGCTGGTCCTTAAAATTGACTGCCAACAACAACAACGACAACAAACACCATCACCACCACCTCTATCTACCAGCCACAAAGTGTACAAAGCACGATCTTTTTTTTTACTTGAACTAACTACCTTCCACTGATTGCCTTCCGTGAGAAACAAGAACATTTTTTTTTGTGCTTCGTTTGTAAAACGAAAACGTTAATTAAGATTATGAAGTCATAAGAAGTCTCCATGTCGTTTGTTGTCGTCGTCATCGTCTTAAATTATTTAATGGTGGTGTTGTTGTTGTTGCTGCTGCTGCTGCTGTAGTTGTGTTGTCCACCACATGCAATAATTACAGCAGCCAACAAACAGGCAACACATACGTTGATACATACATATACGTGCATGTTGCAGAAATACAGTGAGACAAACAATAATAATATCAGATTTAAATTGAAGTATGTAGCGATCCCAGTTACATTTTCAGAATGAACTCGGAAATTGTCAGATATTGTATTGTCTGACTGAGAAAAGTTGAAACAAATTAAAAGGAGTGGACAGAGAAATAGCGCACCAATGTTCTATGAAGTGCCAGAATGTATTATATTGAGAAATGGAATGATAGTAACATGAAATTCTATGCTATTCTTTTGCTACACTCTGCTTTTCCAAAAGTTTGTTGGAAATATCCTGCAAACGTTCTTTATTTTAGCATATTTTGTTAAAAATTAAGTTTTTTTTTTTTTGGTTGGTTGGTTATACAGTTATTTCGATTTTAAACAAAAATAGTCGACGCTAATTTCGGTGCTAAATTGTTGTATAATTTAACAAAACTATTGTTTATCATTAATTTTGTCAATCAAAATGGGAAGAGGACCGACTGCTCTGCTTACTTGAAAAATAAAAGATCATTTGGGAACTATACCAAAAGGATACAAAACAAACAAAAATAGCTGAAATAATAATGGAATGTTCTCGAAAGATGTTAAATGTGTTAAAGCAGATGCAAATTTGCTTTAAATGTAAAGAAAGATCCGAAGAAGTCACCGCGAAAGACAACAGTTCGTAAAGATAAGGCAATAGTTAAAAAAAAAAGTAAGCTAGATCCTTTCAAGTCATCGAAAACAATAATCAGTCAACTTTTACGAAGACGCCTCAATGAAAATCAGCTTTAGAGTTGTGTAAGTGTCCAAAAAGAATATGTATAAAGAAGGCACGATTGTCTTTTACAAAACTACACCAGAACAAGGATATGAAATTCTGCAAAAGAATGATTTTCACAAATGAAACCAAAATTAATGTGATTGGTACTGACGGATAAACGTTTGTACAGTGAGAAAAAACCCAGAAAACTCTATCCCCGTTACACTATTAAAATAGTAAAGTGTGCTATTTCTCTGTCCATTCGTTAAGGTCAGCTAACAATTCAAACGGTAACGATAACGCCAATTTTGATTACATATTTAGATAATGACATTCCAGTAGTACCGGTATTTTCTGTTATTTTGGTAACGGGTATCATCGTACTAACTTAAATTGTTGTATAGAAATCGAAGATTATCTACATACATATGTAATACGTTACAAACAAAGTTGGCACCGATTAGAAACGTTTAAATTGTAACGTTAACGGTATTTTCGATTATTTCCATAACTGTATTTAAACAAAAATGGCAAATAATATTGCAAATATTTCAATAACGATTTCTTTTAGCGGTAACGGTTGAGTTGAGCTACTTTATGGGTAACGGTAGCCAACCTTGCTGCTGAAACGTTTCTCTCTCTGTGTAACACCAAAAATGTTTATTATTTTTGTGATCAGCTTAAAATTGGAATTGGTTTGGTAAAAAGTTGTTGTAAGTTTTTTCTTCATCGGTTGCCTTATTTTTTTTTTTTTATTTGTCCATTTGATATGTTGCAAAGGCGACACGCCACGCATATGCAAGTGATGCTAACAAATATCATCAGCAGCAAACAACAATAAAATATGCTACTACCAACAAATATCATACAACTAGCAGCAGCACCAGCACCACCAAACATTGTCGTCATCATCAGCCATCAGTAGCAACAGCAAAATCTAAAGAAACCAACCAGCAACTGAAACAACAACAACAACAGCGGTAACAGCAACAATGCAAACAAACATGAGTCGGTCTGGGGCACTCAAGTAAAACGATCTTCACACGACTCGATTTTTAAGTCAACAACTTGATTTTCCAGCAATAACAAGATTAAATTATTTAATTTTTTGCCTCATTTGCAGTAACAGCAACAAGAACAACAACAACAGCAACAAGTTACAGCGAACGCAAAAGTAACTAACGACACCAACAAACAAACGTCCTGTAAACTTAGAGCAGCAGCATCCTCATCATCATTCGAAACATTTTTTAAAGATTTTTATTTTATTCAATCGTATTGAATGTGTTTCTCTTTCTTTCTTTTTTTGGTTCTTTCAGAGGCTGGTTCTTTCAGGTTGGTAAAAAGTTAAAATGTTTTGCGTTTTTCTTAAAATATATTTTTTTTTTGTTTTTTTTTTTATTTAGTTTTTGGTTGTTGTCGTTTCGTTAATCATACCGTGTTGCACGGCATCATGTAGTGCTAGTTACTCTCTGTGTTGTTGTCGTTATTGTTGCTGTTCGTTGCTGTTGTGTTATGTTGTAGTTGTTTTTCTTGAATATGCCTCTTACTTATTAATCCTGTTGCAGCAATTATAAGGCTTGTAAAGGTAGACAAAAAAAAATGCAATAAAAACAGCCAGTCCGCTTGGACCATTGAATATTAATTTTTGTTATTCTTTTTGAAGTTTTCTTTTTTCTTTTAATTTTAACCATTTCTCTGAAATTTACATTTTCACAGCATTTTAATATTTTCCAACTTCTACTTAACCCAATGGGTTAATGCCAAAAGCTTTTAACTTGAACCAATTTAATGCGGTCTTATAATTATGCTGCAATGAAACTCTTAATTGACTTGCCTTTAAATCTGTGAAAAATCACCAAGAAATCATTTTCTCCTTTTTGCCATGGCTTGCATTTATTTGCTTTTTAAGGCAGATATTTACAGAGTCTTAGCCAGAATGAGAGAATGATTAAAATAATGAAAAAATATTTTGACATTTAAGCCTCTTAAGCCGTAACAACTACATTGAGCCTCATAATATTCACATTTTTATATGCAAGAATGAACAGCGACTAACAAATCAGCAAGATAAAATTTATGTTTTACATTTGCCGGATGGGTATAAATTGAAAGAAATAAATTCGAATTCTTGTTGTAATGAATTCGCAATTCATACATCTTGGTAGAAGCTTTTCAGTGAGGTTTTTAATGGTGACTTTATGGTTTAAAGGAAATTTTAAAAATGTTTTAAAGTAAATGAAGAAAACTGTTTAAATCGTTTTTAATTAATTATACCAACATGTATTATTACGAATTGCTATTCTGAACCTAACTACATACATATACACTTAAAGAGGCTGAGATAATCAGCTTCTGATTGCTAAAGATCAAGAACGTATAGACATGCAAAGATTTTGAATTTGCTTCCCCCTTACATTACACCAAACATCCGGCTGTACAACTTTGGGAAGATGTTCAAAATCACTATACCATCCAGACGTGAATGGAAACGGGCTAACATGATGATCAAGAGTCTACAGTGATGCTTCAAAGATGTAGTGTGGCTTTGGTTCCAGCATCTTTTACGTTGAGAACTCAGGGGTCAAATTACCGCATTCGATATCGAGTAAAATTGATCGTAATTTTCTTATTTGAGATTATGGCATTCGATATCGGACAAGAAATTTAGTACATTTTATCATAATTTCGATATCGAAATCATATTTCGATACGATAGCTCATTCGATCACGTATGCGGTAACTTGGCCCCAGTTTAAACTCTCGATACCCCACCCACATAAATCTAGTATATTTCAGGCTGAGATACCAGTGATTAGGGAAGCATGTAGAATTTTATGTAAAAGAAATAGTCACTTAAATTCCATACTACAATATCTATTCCAGCCAGGCAATATAAAGAAGAACTGTCTGTCTCAGTGGCATTGCTCTAGTTTGGGTCCCTGCGCATAGTGACTACTACGGTAATGAGCGGGCGGACGAACTGGCCAGAGAAGGATCCGCTTTAAACTGCCGTATCAGTCGCAATACCATTTGGGACCATTAAAAGTTAAATTTTCAGACACTACTTTTAAAAGACTGGAAGCAGGTGACGCAATCCGTATACATGCAGTACCACTAGCAATATGTGGCCAGTATATAATTCAGGTGCGGGCAAGAATTGTTTTGTTGAAGGAAGGGATAAATTCAATCTGACTTAAATTATTAATAAAATTTACATGATAGGATAGTTGTGTTTCTCCGATCACACAACAAATTGTTACAAAACGTTACAAAACACAAATTTGTTTATGTTCATCTGTGTGGAGAAGACATTTTGATGTTTATGATCATAGTTTTCTTTAACATATTAGAAAAAAATAGCGGTTTTTTGCATGGAAATCTCATTTGAAGACAGTAATAATTGTGCGACAAATATTCGAACAAAGACATCAAAATCAACAAGAGTTGTCCACACGAAACAAATTTATGAGCAAACAAGAAATTGTTTACTGACTAAACAAATTTATGTCTTGACAAGACGATGGTTAAAAAAATATAAATAACCACAACTAATTAACAATTTACAATAAAATCAACACTAAATAAAGCAGTTAATTTATATTAATTGAACTTTTTTGTTTAAATATAGCTGTAGAAATACGAAAAAAAAACTCTTTGCTTTAACATTAAAAATATATTCAAAATGTCATTATTTGTGAAAACGTAAAAACGTATTTTAATTAATTTCAACAAATTTCCGTATAACAATTTTAAAGCGGCTAATTAAGATCGGCCATATTTATGGGTTGATTATTTTCTGTGATTAAGAAACGAAATTAAGTCAAAATAAAATTTTACATTTATTTTAACCAACAAACTCGTAAAACGCGAAAATTGACAGGTTCGTAACAATTTATTACTTTTAATTAAAATCCAATCATTGATGAACAAAAATTATTTCTTTATTTTGATTGTACGTTTGTGATTTGATTTTGATTTCTTTGGCTTTTTTTTTTGTTAATCTTTTTTGCAAGCTGTTTTTTTAAATATAATTTTTAGGTTGGTTTCAATTTAACGCTGTCGTCGTCTGTTGAAATTTAAGGCCTGCAGCTTAAAACAAGTTTTAAAATCAATAAATTATAATAAAGTTGTTTCAATAAATTATATGGTTTAATTTTAAAACAGTTTTTTTTATATACATACTTACATACATACTTCTTTAAACACATACTGGAAATTGTTTTGATAAATGTGTAGAGGTATTATATGGTGGCTGTTTGCTCTTATTTTGTTAATGGCCACCAACTAAATTTAAATTATGTTTTAATTTTTTTTTTTTTTTTTCTGGGGGAGTTTTAAAATAAATTCCAATGATTTCTTGTTTAAAATTAATTAGCATAATTATGTTTTTATCTCAAAAAAAAACAGTCACATAATCCCAGCAAGCCATATGAGTCCGAAAAGACTCTTTTCGAAAGAGCTCTTAGATAATGTCAGAAAAGAGTCTTTTATGAGGGTTGTTTTTGGGCTCTTAAAGAGCTCTTAGATAATGTCAAAAAAGGGTCTTTTATGAGTTTTTTTTGGGCTCTGTGTAATCTTGTTTTTATCATTCTTGTGTGGTACAGCTATGTTTTTTTTTTTTTTTTTGTTCAAAGCACAAATAACAGGACAACAACGCTTTGGTGCACACATAATTAAGTGGCATTTCTGAGTCATACTGCGTGCGACTCAGGACAGTAACAAGCAAATCTTTCTTTCGCTACGAAAATGCTCCTTAATTGGACTCTTTTCTGACTTCTTTTTCGAAGCGTTCCGAAAATGCTCCTTAGTTGGACTCTTTTCTGACTCCTTTTTCGAAGCGCTCCTAGAATGGTATGCTGGGATATTTCTATATGTTAATGTTAGTTGTATTTGTATTTGATTAGTCAATCATTTTTAGATTTTATTAAAACATAACTATATTTTCAACTGTTGAAACAAAAACTGAGAGCTAATCAATTTTAATACATATGTACATATGTACATATTAATATAATTTTTGTTGTTGTTTTTATTTTTCGTTTATAATTTATGTATCTTGATCTGTAGTTAAAATGGCAAACAACATTACTGTGAGTTTCAGTTTTTGGTTGAATAAAAACTAATTTATTAAATTTAATTGGCTGTAAAACAGACACCGACAAATAAAATTTGATATTTTAAAATTATAACCAGCAATAATATTATTAATAAAATTCATACAAATATAATTATATTACAAATCAATAATGTTTAATGACCTGTCTATTAGTTAAATATTTACATTACAGCATTTAATTGCTTTGTATTTAACAACTGTGGCAAGATCTCCAAATAATTGTTAAAGTATTTCATAAAAGTTCACGCTAATTTATTAAGGCGCTATCAGACGGGATGTATTTTACATATGTACTGTCAAATTTTCCATCTGTAAAAGTTGTACACATCGTGTGATACATATGAAACTTTGCATGTGTAAAATACATGTGGAAATACATGTGTAATTTTTTCGATAAGAGCACGCTCTATTTTCCTGTGACAAACATAAACAAAACATCTGGTTTGTTTTGTAACAAAATTGTCTGAGAAAGTATGTTGTAAAGAAAAATTAAAGCAAATGAATAATGAACATGGAAAAGGAAGTATTTTTCGATTTTTAATAAATTAAATTATGTTTATTATATTTATTGCAGTTAGATTGTCCAAAAGAAGCAATTCTTGAAATTTATACATTAAAAAGTCAGAAAAACATAAGCAGGTGTGATAGCAAAAATTATGAATCGTATGTAAAATGGAAATTTTGACATACATACGGAATTACATATGGGTAAGACAGTGACAGTACATATGTAAAATACATCCCGTCTGATAGCACATTTAAGCTTTACATAATAATAATCAGTAGTAGAATATTCAGCCCTGTTCACAAATTAAAAGGAATGCTTTACATACTGTGAGCGTCAAAATAATTTCAACACCTTATTAACACATTATATTGCATCTAAATTATATTATGTATATTAGAAAATTATACTCCATTTTTATACACATAGTTATTTAATGGTGTTTTCTTTTCTGAAATAAAATGTTACACATTTATTATGGACATTTTTATAATGTTTACCCTACATTTTAAAGATGTCGCATTTTTAATGGTCAGAATAGAACGTAAAATCAGAACAGTACAGTTGTTTTTTTTTTTTTTTTTTTTTTTTTTTTGTTCAAAAAGAAGAAGCAGATAGCTCAAAAGTAAAAATACATACATATATATTTATTAAATTTTATTAAAATTAATTTTATTTATTAAAATGGAAATTGAAGAATTTTTTCAGCTCATAAAAAAGTAGTAATATTTTCCATTTTGTATATATGTATATTTTTTTGTTTCTTAACACAAATACACATTCATAAACAAAACAAATGTCAGCTGTTTTATCGTGCGATTCTCCCCCTCTTAAAATACAGAGTGTGAAAGGTGCAACATTTTTTTAATTTATAGTGTGACATTTATAGAAAAGAACACACTACTCTTTAGCAGTGTTGACATTTTTTCAGAGAAGAACACAAAAAATTAAAAAAGGTGCGAAATGAGAATAACGTGTAACAGTTTTGCCAGAAAAGAAAACACCATAAGTAGAAATGAATTCAAAAAAAGTAACAAAAACAAAAGCTTTTTTTTTAACTTTTTTATTACTCTTTTATTGAATCTGCCTTTACTTCAAAGGCCTTACAATAAGTATTTAAATCTTACACCTAAACCTTAAAAACTATTTGCTCTCAGTTGAGAGAGCCAAAAAAAAACGCCGTCATTTCACAAGTAGTGGCAATTCCTTTAATATTGGAACTACATATAACCAGGGTTGTTACATTTTTTCACCTGCGTCGTCAAAACAGTTGCATAAATCGGCAAAAATCGTCAAAAAATTAAAAAATCGTAAAAAATGTCGCCGGAGTAAAATTTTTAAAATAAGCATTTCATTTTCCATTTATGAAGATTATAAATAAAATTTCATACATATTTATGCACATAGGTATGTGTAATATGTATGTATAAGATCGTAAACTTGTTTTTTACACACTTCATCTGTATCATTTTCATCATTGTACACCTAATTCTATTTTCACGCGTTTTTTTTTTTGCGCGAATTTGAATTAACGCGTTACCAAATAAATATTTCATTCTGTTTTTATGCGACTAGATTTGATTTAACGCGATCTAAAAATGTATGTATTTTTTCCAGAAAAACGTTGTTTACACTGGATTTTGAGGATTTTAAATTAAACACATACATAAGTATGTATGTGTGTATGTACATAGTTGGCTGCACTACAAATCGTCTGGTACGAAAAATAACACAATCGAAACAGGGGATTTCCCTTGTTAAGTTAAAATAAATGTACATATACATACAGTGCACTCGGGAAAACGTCAACTAATTA
This sequence comes from Bellardia bayeri, assembly GCA_950370525.1. Taxonomy (NCBI): domain Eukaryota; kingdom Metazoa; phylum Arthropoda; class Insecta; order Diptera; family Calliphoridae; genus Bellardia; species Bellardia bayeri. The sequence continues at coordinate 65,091,373 of OX493268.1, forward strand.
AAACCGCGGGTGTTGATGTTTACGAATGTAAAATTTTTAAATAAAAAACATATCGACAATGTGCTTTTAAGCGGTTTTATTGATTATAAACTAAAATCAAACATAAACAAATTCAAAAAGGAAACAATAAAGGCATTCAACCTGACTAGAACCATAGAAGACAACTAGAACCAAAAGAATACATTTTAAATGAGATCATATTTTTATGTCATATGCATTAAAAAAAAAACTGTTATTTTTTTCTGCTACTTTTTTTCTGTCCAACACTTGGAAGAGAGCCTTCCCAGCAAGCCATATGAGTCCGAAAAGAGTCTTTTCTGACACCTTTTTCGGAGCGTTAACGCTCTTTATGAGCCCAAAAAACTATCATAATTGCTCCGAAAACCTTCAGAAAAGAGGGTCATTATATTTGAAAATGATCCGTCAGAAAGAGCTCTTAGATAATGTCAGAAAAGAGTCTTTTATGAGGGTTTTTTTGGGCTCTGTGTAATCTTGTTTTTATCATTCTGCGTGCCGACTCAGGACAGTAACAAGCAAATTTTTCTTTCGCTCCGAAAATGCTCTTTTGTTGGACACTTTTCTGACTCGTTTTTCGGATGGTATGTTGGGTTCTCTCTATTTATTTCATAAAATAAATGTGTGTGTGTACAAATGTGTGTATTTTAACTGCTGCTATATTCAAAATTTTGTTTTATTCAGAGTTGACGTTTTAGAGCTTTGTGGTTGGGTTGACATTTTAGAGTAGGCAATGTAAAAAAATGGGTTGACGTTTTGGGATGTTGACGTATTAAATAAAATATGTTTGCGTATAAAGCAACATGAATTTGAATTATTTATCTTATTTTACCTGATATTTCGTACGTAAAGCCAATTCCCTCATTTACTATTGATACGCTATCTTTTTTACGAGGTTTTTGTTACGAGAATTTTTGAGGAACATATATATCGCGTAAAAACAGAATTAGGTGTACATTATATTAGCATTACATTTTTTTAAATTTTAATAACATTCATATATGTAGTTAATAATTCTAAGTATGCAGATAAGTACAATTCATAATTAAAAACACCCTTTCCACGCTAGCGTTGCTAGTCGAAATGATCAACATATTAAGAACGGTCAAAGCAATTTCTTTCAGATGAAATGTTCCTGCTGCATCGCTGTAGTTGTAAACTTTAGCCCAGAAGTCTAGTAAGTTTGTTGGCATTTATACTTTCAAATAATCCTTCCAATTAATGTATATATGTGCATAAGCCACTTTTGACCACTGAAGTTCATACTCGACTAAAGACGCTTTTTGGATCTTGAAAAAGTTTTAAAGAATTTTGTATTAATGAAAATTTCGCCTGTGTCAACGGATTTCCATATTTTGATATTGAAAATTCAATAAACACTTTAAAGAGTCTCATATTTTCTATCAATCGATTCAAAATTTCTTTTAAAAGTCTCTTGAGATACATATATAAAACAGTTTTGTTTTAAAATGTTTACTTGGTCCATTATCCATTTAATAATAGATATGGACTATTTTGTTTAATTCGGTATTAAACTCAGCTCCACAATCAATCGCAACGTTTGGCGAAAAATCTCCATATCTGATAGCCCTGCATATAACGGCAAATTACATTATTCATAATTTATAATAAAAAGAGATCAACATACGACACGATTAACAACATTTGCCTTAGTAGAAGTTTCTATATTGTACAAACATTATTGATAACACGCCGTATGGCAACATTAAGTTTTACAAGTCATAGAAAGGAACTTTCGATTGTCTTCTCTAGATGCCGCCGGAAATTACTAGAAGATGGCGCTATTGTATAAATAGAACAAAATGGAGTTTATTGGAGTGAACATCAAAGCCTTCTCCAACTTGAATTTAAATGTGTGTTAAACTAAACTTTAAAAGAGTATTAAAGGAGAGGGTGTTTACTTAAATGATTTTGTACATATGAATAAATAAGGACTCGTTATATTTTCGTTAAACTACTTTTATTTTGCAATTAAAAGAAATCCGGTTTATTTAAAGGAAATAAACCAAGGGTTTCAAATGATAAAAACGTAACAATATTAAGGAATCAGAAGCTTTTCATGTTCTAAGCGTGAGAATTCAGTGTGATGTCCGCTGGACTAAAAACATTTTTCAAATGTCAAAAGAAGCATTCACTGTTTTTTTTTTTTTTGTAAAACAGTGTAAGAAATACTTCACTCCAACTATTCTCCTACATATATTCAACCGATAATGTTATACATTTCTCAGTCTATTTTGAAGTTATGTACTCCGAGTACAAGAGAAATCAAAGGTGCTTATCGGTGACAGTAGGTATCCAACTGTATTGACTCGTTGAAACGTGTTTCACCGTACTATCGTTACTATAATAGAATTTGTTCTGCTGAAATTATTAAACTTTTTCCTGAAACTGGTAGTCTTTTACGCAATACACGCTCTGCAGTAAAAGCTCATTCGTTCGTGGACGACTGAACAGTGGCTCGCACAATACGTTACAGGAAATGTATTTAAAAAAAAAACTCTATATCTTTGATTTCTAATAACTTAGGTTTAAATAAATTTCATGTTTAACATTGATTTATAATTATTAAACTAATCATTAATTAATTAAATTCATAAACATGCTACTTTCTTTAAATATTTCGCCACCCCTCCTGCACCCTCACACGCCCTATTCTAAGCAGCTCTATTTGCTCAATTTGATAATTAGTTGTTTTATTTCAATTGAATTACAGTTTGACATGATATTCTAACATTCAAACTAATTTTCTAATTATTTCCTTGAACAGCAAACCAAAATTTGTTTAACAATGGCTTCATATTACCGTTAGCCACCATTTTTCTTATAACACTCACACAAACTGTTCTTTTTTATGTTTCCGTTTCACACGAATAAATATATGTAGGTATACACTCGAAGATAGTGTAATAATATGTACCTACTCTGGCAGTACAAATGAACTAATTTTATATCATTTAATTTAATTTCATTTCACTTGATGATGATAATGATGATGACGCTGACACTGATGGTTTTTTTTTTCTTTTAATTTTTGGGAGGGGGCTGGAAATGATTATTTACTAATTAATTCAGTTATTACCTTTTAATATGCCTGTAATTTCCTCAATGCGTTTCATAGTTTGTGTTGTGCGTGTGCATAACATAAGTAGATGTTTTTTATATGTATGTATGTATATTGTTAAATTAAAACGACAAGAAATTTCCATTAAGTTCTTTTTTTATATGTAACTAAGTTTTATATTATTTGGAAACACCTAAATTTAATATAAAAAAATAACTCATTAGTAGGTTTTACTACATGTTTTCTTGATGTCAATGTGTTAATTTGTAATTAATTAGAAAACTACTTTGGAACTAAAGAAAACTTTTACCAAACAAAAAAAAAAAAAAACTAATTCCCTTATTAAAGTCTAATTAATAATTTAAATGGTATCATGGGTGTTTATTAAGGTTAACATTCGGTATTAATAAAATTGAAATCTACATCCTGACATCATTTTGTTACCATAGATTTTTCAATCTTCAAATTCATTGACATTAAATCACTCTGCATGTTTAAGATGTTGTGTTTTTTATTTTCGTATTCAATCACAATGATTAATTTATTTTACGGCACGTTTTACAACCGCAGAAAAAAGTAATAGAATTGAAAAAAAAAAATTAAATTGTTTTTAATTAACTTAAAAACTCTGACGCACCCACAATTTCCACCTAATAAAAATACACACAGATTTAGTTGGTTTTTGTTTTGCTCTCCACTTTCTATTCGGTCGTTGGGGTTTAGGTTCATTATACAATAAAATAGCGCATAATTTGATTACAACAATACACCTTATCGTGTAAATCTCTTTTAACAAGTTTTATAACTAATTCTTATTCTCCACCCTCCTCGTCTTCTTGTTGTGTCAGTCATCCCCCTTCCTTGTTGATCCAGTAAATGATGGTAAAATAAACAATCCACTTTAACTTACACAGCCACACACATAGATACACATTTTAACATTTATGTACTTTAATAATATCTACCCAGCGGGAAAAATTGCCAGTGCTTCCATTTGCAGGCCTTATAGAAGGCCTGTTTACACATTCTAAAGGACCCGATACTCATACGTCACTACAATAATAATACATAATATAATATTTGCATCAGATGCGCAGGACGTTCGGCAGAGCAACTGCAAATTTATTGTTTTCTAAAATGCAACAGTGAAGCAGCTGATGCGTAAAGAACATAAAAATAAGCATCACAAAAATGGCTAAAGCAATAAATGAGCACCAGCATCAGCTGATTTCCATAATCATCGCAAACTAATCACAGATGCAGCGCAGTGATGCATTTCAGAAAATGCCCATTATTTTGCTCACTTTGTTATACGGGTAATAAAAATGAATAAAGAGAGCGTCTATAAATTTACTGCCGTATTCATGAAAAATAAAGTAGGTTTGAAGTGTGCTTTTAGACAAAATTTTCATACAAAATTTTCTTAAAGTATATTTGAAGTCTACTTTAATTTTTTATGCATAAGGGCATTAGTCTTTTATGAAAGTTTGTGGTGTAAAGTACGCGGTACTTTATAATTTTTTATTTTATATATTAAATTAAAATTAATTTAAAACCCTTCTTTTATTTAACTTTCCTCCATGAAATTATTAATTTAACTGACCTTTATTTACGCCTTGTATGAGGCATTAGTTGGTAGACATTCCAATTGTCCTTTTCAAGAAGACCTTCTAGCCAGTAACGAGTACACTAGACCTTGACTAACATTGAAACACCATGTAAAGTTCAAACTATATGGCAATGCGGCTGGAAGTGCTTGTGACTGCAAAATAAGGCCTTTTAGAAGGCCTTTTTCCCGCTGGCTACTCTTACACTTACACACTCATATAATATTCAGCCCCATTCGGGAATAAATCCAATACTTAAGGCCTGCAAGAGGCTTAAGTGAACATTTATTCTATTATTACACGATTTGGAAGCAGAGACCGAAAATAACTCAAAAATCAAAGTTGTGATACATATACGAGTATGAAATATGTATGACTCAAAACAAAATTTTCCACTTTTTTTTGGTTTCGATAGTTTTTGAGACGCTCTTTCACGTGGTGAAAACTAGAAAATCCTAACTTGCTTAGAAGTGTCCTAAAATGTAGAGAAAGAAGAGCACAAATGAAAGAAAAACAGAATTTTATTGAAAATCAGAATCAAGATAATAAATGGAAATGAATTTCTTTTTTGAGCCATAAGCCACCTTTTCATAGGCCGGGTCACATATTCGGAAAAACAAATTTAATAACGGTAAGCCATTGCTATTTTTTCTCACATGTTGCGAGACAGAAAAAGATTTTCTTCTTTTTATTCATTAACAAAGTGACATTTGCATCATTATATAAAAACAATAGTCTAAACATATACTTTTACAAAAATCGTCCCTTTGAGGGAAAAAATCTCACTTTGTTATTTTTTTAATAAAAAATCGCCAAAACGCCGTTAAATCGATAAACTTGACAACACTGGCTACAGGAATAAAGTTATCGCAGGACAGAATAGTAATTTTACTTCGCGTTCATGCATTTGAAACTTTTTCTTGTTGTGTCTGCGAAACTTTGTTACGCTCGCTTCGTAACAATTTATTGTCAGCAAAGTCTTTTCATTCAAATAACGAACAGATATTTTTATTGGCAGAACCATTTTTAGAACCAAAATATGTCTCTAAGAAGACGTTATAGATGTTTTCATAATTCCCGAAGTCACCCTCCCGAAGAACAATTAGTGGTTCGAATTATTGAATCCGTCCGCGGACGCGTAAAGAAATTTTTTGTGCGGAAGCATAATTTGAAGTTATTCATTTCGTTGCAGCGGTATTTTTCCTTTTTCCAGTATCCTCTCTACACATATATTTAGATAGTATTGTGGCATGCCGCAGGAATGATTAATTACATTTTACATATCGATCGATATTTCTTTCCTCTTAGTTTTCCTTTTCGTGCGGAATCACTAATGCCACCCAATAAAAACTTTACTCAAAAAATAAATCTCGAGATTTATTTTCGTATTCCCCTAAATTAAATGATTTCCTATTGTAATGCACAACTTCCAGTCAAACGTATCACATTAGAGCAATCTCTAATAAAAAGGCATGCTATTTAAAGCTCAACATATCGACAGTTCAATTCCAAACCATACTATGTCCACTTAGCATGTTTTTAATTTTTTTGCGTTTTTGAATTTAGATTTTTTCAACTTAAATTCTGTCAAATTTTGGTTGTGCTTGGCTAGTCCAATCAATAGTTATAAACAACAAAGTTCTACCTCATATGGTTTTTTAGATATCGCCTGCAAAGCTTTTCCTGCAAAGCTCACTTTTTCGACTTAGCATGTTTTGGAATTGAGCTGTCGATATACTTAGTGTAGTATCTGTCGCTTTGCAATTCCCTCTAAAGTTTTAAGTGAAATACATTTATCGAAACAACAATATTGTAGATTAAATATTTCCTAAAAACACATTATCACAGACCAGGCCTGCACTACTTTTCCAGAATGGGGCTGCTTATTATTTTCCACATCGTTTATTATATACATACATACATATGTATGTATATAGATTCTATATTATAGTAATAGAAATATATGTACATATGTATGTATGTATTTAGCCCTACTCGTCCGTATGTTGATGTCAAATAATTTTCTTTTCAAGTTTATTTAGTGTAATCACTGTGTATACATGATTATAAATTGTTTGTTATCCATGTAATAAGGGAAAACCAAAAAAAAAAAGGGAAAAACAACTCCTACACACTTAACTGTTAATAGTCCTTGTTGTAATATGAATAACCTCTAGTATTAAACTTCCTATTCCCACTAAACAAGAAAACAAACAACAACTTTTACTAGAGCTTCATGAAAAGCAAAAAAGAAAACATACATACTCGTATGTATTATTTGTTGGTGGCCCTTTTAAGGTGTAGGGGGGGTTCGGTGAGTGTGTTTGGGTGTTTGTGTTGTCAATGATGGTGGTAGTAATAAAACGATTTCCGTTTAATGCCATAAAATTACGTTGACTTAATTCCATTCACGATTCAATTCAATTTTCTTGTAAATGCGTGTTTAAACTTGATCTCTGAAACCGACAGACAGTTTCTTGCTCATCCTGAGACTTTTTACACTTCTTTGCTTTTCCGGCTGTTCCCCTTAGATACGGTCTATAAACACGCATACTTAACGTTTTATTTATTTATTATATCCTTCAGTGAAATGAAACTCTCCCATGCATATACATACATACTCGTATGAATCTTCATGGGACTTGTGTGTTTTTTTAAGGGTGGAAATTGCGTACATGCGTTAAATAATCATCTTCTTTTCTTTATGTTCTTATAAAAATTGTTTTTGGGATTTTGTATGTTTTGTCCTATTTAGCCACTCCCTTGTGTATTTTTAAACAAGAACACAAAAAACACAATCCTTGTGTATCATTAGTAATACTGAGCTGACATTATTTTTCTTGGCGAACTCAATTTTTCATCCCCTCTGAGTCAGTGTTTAACGAACAACTGGCGGTTTAATGCGTTTCAACACACACACACACATGAAGTGTTTTTGTTATATGGGTTTGCAAACGAAGTCAAGTCTCGTACATATACATACATATTTTTCCTAATGGCGGAAGTGTTGGTGAAATTGTGTTTCTGTGTGTTTTTCTTTGCCGTCGCCAAATATTTGCTTAAATGTGATGAAATATTAGGAAAATTGTAGACGATTTGTTTAATGTCTGAAGTCCATTTCTAAAACGTTCTATTATAAAATTAAAATAAAATAACTAAAATTCCAAATATCCATTCAATTTAATCCTTTTCGCATACTTCCTTACTCCCAAAGCAACTCATTTCATTTAACAACTCCAAGTGCCTAATTCCTTAAAACATACTTACATACGCATAACTACAACTTATAACTTTCGTTTATTGTCCAAAAATCGCTTAAATCTTTAATGGTTGCCTCCTAAAGTCACTTAATTGATATGGAAAGATTAAAATCTAATCGAATAAGCAAATGTTTGCTATTCTGCATTCGTTTTATTTAATCTTGTTAAAAAACGTTTAAACTTGTAAAATAATTGTGCCAAGATATAAATATTATGGTCATCTTAATAATTGAGCACTGTTTTGTTGCTTTTAGGCATCGACCAAAAACCAACTTTTTATGGTCAATGGCCAATAGAAATATGTTCGTACAATGCGGCCAAAAACAACGACAACAATAAATGACAGCCTTAACAATAATCTAACAGAAAATATCGTACAACAAAATTTGAAGAGAAAAATTGTTTGTGCTACAAGCAGGAGAAGGTTTAGGACACAACGAGGTCTAAGTACATAATAAGTTTTCCGAAAAAGAAATAGACACGCTACTAGAGTTGTTATAATTAATTTCAGAATTATGTGCTCCGAGATTTTTGAGCTATTTTGTTTTGAAATATTCGATATTTTTGAATATATACATTTAATTTTCATTTATCTGGATACGTCAACAGGCAAACTTTAAGCATTTGGGCTTCTGAAAATGCAAAGAGAAGCTAAAGAGCCAATCGAATCAATCACAGCCTTAAAAGTCAAAGTCCCTGACGTAATTAACGAAATGAAACGACATGCTGAAAAATGTGATTGAAAATTTTGATAAAGGAATCGATGAGTCCGTATTGGAGTTTTTTTTTTCTTGATTTAAACAAGAACAAAGTGAAACCCAATTGAATTTCAGAGGATTAACTATAATAACACAAAATTTATTACAGAACTTTGCTGGGTCAGCATCCTAAATTAAGATAATGATTTGTAAATATTTCAAAACAATTAGGGAAACATGGTCACTCAAGTATGGACCATATAATACCCTACACCCAGTATAGGTGTAAAAACAGTTTTTCAGAAAATGGCGCTATATGAAAGCTATGATCTATTATGGACTGATCATCTAAAAATGTTCGTACAGTGACATGGCTTCTGTGCATATACATACATACATATTTTTTGTGTTAAATTTTACCTCGATAATTTTTCATCCCCTTTGAGTCAGTGTTGAACCACCGACTGACGGTTTAATGCATTCCAACATACGCCCAAAAGAAGAGCTTGTTATTTAAATTGTTTTAAAATGTTAAATGGGTTACCAAAGATGTAGATATGCATGTTAGTGATGTTCAGAAGTGGGTCTTTTATGGAAGCTACACGCAGAGAAAATACATGCTTGGACATAGTTACTGTATTTTTTGGTAACAATATATTGTTGTGGTAAACAAATAATTGTTATTTTCATTTGGTTTCAGCAAATATAAAATTGAGTATAGTTCAGTGCAACAAAATATTTTAAAAAATATTTACCACAACTATTGAATGTTAACTATTCAAAAATATTATATTATTTACGACTATTTAAACTTACAAATAACCATTAAATGGCAAGTTTCTTTATTTGTACTCATATTGTGTTTGAAATGCAAACAAAATATGTTTAATTTTAATAATATTTTGTTTTCACTGTTGGTTGAATGCTTTTTCATTAATTCAGTAGTTTGTCTGCATGATAAAAAAAAACTACTTGTCTTAAACAAAAATTCAAAAATAGTGCTTCAACAAATAGAGTGTTACTCAAAACAAATATTAATAATTTATATCAAATATGATTACTGTAGATCATATTATAATTACTTTATATCGTAATATTATTACTTTGGTCATATTATGATTACTTTAAACTATAAAATTGTTATTTTGGGTCATATTATTATTAGTTTGAATCATAATATAATCATGTATGACAATTTTTTGTTCATATTGGTTTAAAATGTGATCTTAGAATATAAAATTATGATTAATAAGAAAATATGAAAACGATAATTGATCATAATATATTATTTCATGATACTAATATTCATCATAATATGTTTTTAGTTCAATCATAAATTTTATTATAATATATTGCTCGTAGATTATGTTTACCACAACCATGTTTTTTATCTGCGTGTATAAATAAATTTGGATCGTATATGTACATATACAATAAATATACTATATGTATTTATCAAACTATGTAATTTGTTTTGAATTCTATTTGGATACCAAAATTTTTAAGAGATTTAAAGTCGTTAAAGTGATTTTCAGAAATGGGACTTATATGGGAGCTATGGATAATTATGGACCGATCATTATAATATTAAGGCGAATAATTATTTATATAACAACATAACAACATGAGAGTTATGCCCTTTAAATTGATTTGTGGCAGTGAGCCTTATAGTATATGGGAGCTATTGTCAATTATGAAACGATCTGCACAAAAATTGTAAATGTGATTAGGTTTTATGTACAACTTATTTATGGCGAAATTGGTTTGGCTACGTGTATAAATCAAACATTTATGACCGATAAACTCCTATTTCGGGATGACATTTGTATGGGGGCTAGGTGGAATAATGGAACGATAAACGACCTAAGACCGAAAAAATGTCATACATGAAATTTTATCAAAATATCTTCAAAATTGCGCCCTGTAGATTGCGTACAAACTTTACATGGACAAGCAGCCAGCCAGCCCTACATGCGGACGGACGGACATCGTTAAATCGGCTAAGGAAGTTATTCTGAGTCGATCGTTAGTAAGGTGGGTGTTGAACTAATAATAAAGGGCGTAGCAAACATCAGCACAAATCCACAAATCACAAATATGGTGCTGTAGCGTATAATCAGAACATAAATTTGGATTTGGAACAGTCTTACAAACACAGTTTTCTATTAGAAAAAAAAACGCAGTTTAAGTAAAAAAAAAAAATACAAATATAGAAAATCATATATCTCGTACCAACACCGATCCTTGCCGATACTTCCCTGAATGCTTTTGGCCATTTGCCTTTCTATTCGTCTTAAATATAGATATTGCACAAAATTTCTATATCGTACATGATGCCATGCGTACGTAGTTCATGCATGTATTTAACGAAAAACTACACACGTACTATTATATGTTGCATGCCCCAGTGAACATGCAATCTATGTAATAATATTAAATGGCCTGTATGGAGATATGTAACCCATATTAAATACAATGGATTTAGAAACTAACTGACTAACTATGCCTCTAAGGTAAATTTTAGTTGGTTAGACTCATAATAAACCTCTGGCGCGTAAAAGGCAATGTTTTTTTTTTCACTTGAAAATCACTTGATTATGTGTCCTGTAAAAGAAAAGGCCAAAATATAAGACACACACACACACTAAAAAAAGATGCATAAGTAATGGTTAAATTCATTATCTTAAAGAAAATATTATTGAGAGAGTTTTGCATTAAAATTTACCTAAATTTACTACTTTTGAGCGTTTTTTTTTTTTTTTTGTTTAAAACTTTTACTTTTAAAACTTATTAAGCGATTAAGCAATATTTAAATGCAATGAAAGGAATCAAAGAAGTAAAACATTTGTCTTGTATAAAATTCATTTTTGCTTCTTTTGAAGTTCTGATTTCTATTATAATCTTTGAATATATCACACCTTAGTAAATATAGTCCACCCTAATACTGGGTACATTTTAACCGGCTATAACTTTTTCAACATATATTTTGTCATTTTGTCGTTTCTTTAAATCAAATTTTCTTAAACTTGTTTAATAAGTGCCCGAGGCTAAAATCTTCAGTCAAAAAAAGAAAACCCAACTGCAGCAAAAACTTAAAAGTTAAAAAAAAATACTAACTAACTTAACTATTCGCAGCAATTTACTGCAGTCTTTAGCAAAGTACTAAAAAATGTTTAACAACAACCAGCAACCAACAACCAACAACCTTAAGATAGAATCGCTTGCCAATACATTATTTACTCCTTTTACAAAAACAAAACATTATTACTTGTTGTTGTTGTTGTTATTCCTGTTGTTAGTTTAAACACAGGGTAACACACAGCTAAACCGAAAGATATACTGAGGGACAGACAGCAACTAAAGCCATCAAAACCGATAATTTTGATTTACAACACGCTAGTTATTATTTATAACTTACTTAGTTTTGTTTTGTGGTCGTGAAACCTGCACATTTTTACTGAAAGAAAGACCATTTTTTTTTTGTTCTTTTCTTCTAAATCACAAAAACATCTACGAGTATTTTAGCAAAGAAAAAAAAATTTGAGTTTTTATGGACTCAGGAAGATTTTTTTTTAAAGAAAAACATGGTTGTCTTATTCTTGGCAGACAGAGGGGAACAAGAACTAAAACTAAATAGTCAAACCGTTTATTTTAAATCATTCATTGCTTATTTTAGTCGTCTGTTGTTGGCAGGGATTTAAAAGTATGCGTTCTTTTTCATTTAACATATTTAATTTAACAGCTAGTTTTAGGCATTCGGATTCAGATATTTATTTGTAAAATATTGCATTTTATTATAAATATAACACACAAGTTCTGTTTAACAATATAGTTTTTGTGCTTTCTTAGTTATTAAGCTTAATTGTAGGTATTTTGATATATGTATAGTACAAGTTGACTGCAACATTATCAATGTTAAGAAATGTAGTTTTTGTCTGTGCTAGTGGAATTCGAATTTATTTTAACACACATTAAATTCTAAAGGCTTTGAAATCCTGATTAACTAAACTTTTAGCTTTCGTTTTTGGATTTAGCCTCAAAATCATTAAATGTAAAACAATAATTAAAAGACTCCCTTTGTACGATAATTCAACCAAAAACTTGTCTACGTGATAACCATCGTTTAGATGCATATTTAAAGATCATCAGTTCCAAAATCTCTTCGGCTTGCACTCTTACACAAATAGAAACTTAAGTCAACATATTTATATATTTTATTAAAAATACCAATTTGTTTTATTACTGCAATATTTTGAAATTGTACCAAAATGTCTCGTGCTAGTACCAAGGTACTAATGAGTCTAAATTGTTGAAAAAAAAAGTATGTACAATTGTACCATGTTTGCCAAACCTGATTAAAACTCCTTCAAAGTCCTGCATCGAACGAATTTCATTTCATATTACCCTCCTTGTTCTTGTGGCGAAGAAGTGAAAGAAATCTTGGTTTAAAAAATGGTTTAAAAAAAAATGTTATTAACAAAACAAGAAAACAACAAACAAGATTGCTGCTTATACGAGTACAATTATTATTTTAGTGGCATTTATTGATGGAAACAAACACCCTTTGGCTTGGTGTTTAGTTCAAGGAAGATTTTAACATTTAGTTGCTTAATATATTCCCTGGCAAGCAGACAGTCAGTCCAGTCCAGTCCGTCAGTACATGATGGTGTTAGTTTGGTGTTATTACGTTTACCACGAGCTCTCCGCGACCCAAGACAACAACATAACGAAAACACGCCTATTCACGTTTTATTTATGCCGTTTAAAAAATGTACTAAATGTAGAATTTTTTTTGCTTCGTCTTCTCTATTTATTGTGGTTTTGGCCAATTCCTGTCTGGCTATTCAGACATTTTTACAGAAATTACTTTATTTTTTCGTTAACAACAAACAAAAAAAAAATAAAAAGACAATTCAGCCTAAAAACCTTTAGAAAAATAAAGAAATAAAGAATGAAAAATACAAACAAATATCACCTGGATAATATCTTAACTACGGTTGGCATTAAATTCAAATTATCTGAAACAAAATAAATGCTTAACTGCGAACAGAATTCTCAATTTTAGTTAGCGGCTCTGAAGTTTGGAAATGCGTTTATAAGATTAACTAGTTTTATGTTGTGTGATTTAAATAAAACAATTTCGAAATATAATGCCAATGCGGCACGAGTAAATGATATCTGATCCTCGTTATTTAAGGCTACACCTGATTTTAGCGGTAGAGGCACAATTATGAAGATATTTACGTTCAAAAATGTATGTTTTCGAATAGTCTACGCCTTTTCAAGTTTAAATTGAGAGAAATCCAATTTGATGTTGAGAAAAGACAAATTTAAATTTAGAAAAGTAAATTAATAATGAGAACAAATTGAAAATGAGAAATATTAAGAAATGTAAATCAATATTGAGAATATACAAATTAAAATTGAGAAATCGAAATTGCTTTCGAGAAAACGCAAATTGAAATTGAGAAATAAAAAGTTTTATTAGATTTGTAGCTCTAAATCGTGTTATGTATTTTGTAAAGGTGTTTTCACAAAATATTTGTTCGGACAAAGTTTTTTTCCATATAAAGTTTGACGTCTTTTTTCATGAGTGAGAGAAAATATTTTTTACGAACAACTCTCAGCTTGGATTGGTTTAATTTTATATTTTGTCTGGACAAAAATGAACAAAGTTGTCAGTAGGTTACATTTTTATGTATTTCCATGGCCAGCAAGAGCAACTTTATTTTTCCATTAATTTTCATTCATTCAGTTTAATACACAATATTTTTTAAAATAATTTAATATTTGTTTTTTGACACAAATAAAATAAATCAATGGCCGCAGTATTACCACTTGTAAAACTAATAAATTTTGTTTATATATTGTAGCTTTGCTTTTCCAGACAAATCGTTCGAAATGAGTGAATTGTGCTACAAAAAACTATTAGTAAAAAAAATTTTCTCCGGACAAAATTGTTGTTCGCAACAAATGGGCGAATCCACGTTAAGTGAAAAAAAATATTTGATAATGTCATACAAATTTTAATTTCTCAATTATAAATTTTAGTCTCTCAATATCACTTATGTACGTGAAGACACAAACCATTAATGTTAACAGAGTCATATTAAATATTTAACAGAGACAATTTCAAGTTTCAAAATTCAATATATAACTTTATTAATGATATTTGAACACAAAAAAAGTCCGAAAGAAATAAAAAAAATCAGAATCTATAAAAAATGTCTCAGAAAATTTAAATAATTAAAAATATTAAACTAAAAACATTTGTTTATAACGATTTTTCGAAAAAATCACTTCTGAAATTTGAAAACCAGTTTGTTTTTTTTTTTGAAATTATGACGTTTTTTTCCACTGTTTTTTATAGATTCTGACTTTTTTTCAATTTTTTCGAACTATTTTCGTGTTCAAATATCATTAGTAAAGTTATATATTGAATTTTGAAACTTGAAATTGTCTCTGTTAAATATTTAATATGACTCAGTTAACATTAATGGTTTGTGTCTAGGGAGTTAAATTTTAAATTTATCTTCACGTACATACATATATTAATGTGTATTTTCTCAATATCAATTTAGATTTCTCAATTTCAATTTGCATATTCATATTCACAATATCATTTTGGATTTCTCATTTTCAATTTGTTATTTCTCAATATCAATTTGCTTTTCTAAATTTGAATTTATTTTTTCTAAATATAAATTTGGATTTCTGAATTTCAATTTGTTATTTTTTAATATAAATTTAGAATTTCTCGCTTTCAACTTGAAAGCTACAGTAGTAATCACAAGAAAACTTTTACCTAAATCTAAATGTTTGCTAAAGAATAACTATGAATGATGACGAACGGTCGTCCTTTGCCAAAATTTAAAAAAAAAAACTAATTAAGGGTAAATTCTGTTTTCATTTTATTCCACAACATTTTCTAACTCCAACAAAAAAGATGTTCAAATGGCGTGTTCAAAAACACTTTATTAGAACTGAAAATTAATCTTTAACTTTGTATTAGTGTTTTGCAGAAAGCTTTGTAGCAAAACACCTTGATTTTTCTTCATTTTACCGTCTAGAATTGTATGGTGTGGCAACTAATGCCTAAATTATCGCATTGCCAACATCTTAACCCCAAATGCTGTGCCACGAGTGTGTATGGTAATGTTTGAACAATTCCTTGAATTGTGTTTTACTTTTGTTCGTTATAAAGAAATGAAATTTTGTTGCTTTATTACTGTGCCACAAAAACAAAATGCTGCAATACATTAGTGAGTGATTATGATGAGTTCTGTGATTGTGTTTTCAGTTATTGGCCATTTATGAGGACTATTATGTTGTTGTATGAAGTCTGCCTGGTGTATATATTCGATGTTATTATAATGTGAGTTTATAAAACAAACTATTGCCGGTAATAAAACTTTAAACTCCTACTTAATGCGATTGAAAAAAGGAAATGAGCTAAATATAGAGTAACACGCAAGTTAAGGGGGTGATTGTGAGGAGATTTTCAATATTAATTGTAGTATGGAGAAATATGTTTTAAGTCCCTCCTTGAATGTATTTTTATGACGACTAAAGACTTTGAATTTTTAATTAATAACAACTTCGAGTCTTTAACTAATAAAGACTCTCAGTCTCTGACTAATAAAGACTCCCATTCTTTGACTAATAAAGACTCCCAGTCTTTAACTAGTAAAAACTCCCAGTCTTTAACTAATAAAGAGCCCCAGTCTTTGACTAATAAAGACTCCCAGTCTTTAACTAGTAAAGACTCCCAGTCTTTAACTAGTAAAGAGTCCCAGTCTTTAACTAGTAAAGACTCCCAGTCTTTGACTAATAAAGACTTCCAGTCTTTGACTAATAAAGACTCCCAGTCTTTAACTAGTAAAGACTCCCAGTCTATGACTAATAAAGACTCCCATCCTGTGTCTAATAAAGACTCCCAGTCTTTAACTAATAAAGACACCTATATAGTTTTTTGTGTTTTTTGTTTATTTTAGAAATCTTAAACTTCAATATCTTTAGTATAAAGACTCCAAAGTCTTTGGTCATTTGTAATTTATTTTAAATAACAATCAGTGTATTTCGAATAAATATTTTTCATAAATCAAAATAAACAAATCATTATCCTGTCTTAAGACCATAAACGACAAACCATTGTTTGAAAATTGTTTAATATTAACTAACTAAAACTAAACATCATTTTAAAATCTTACAAGGATAAAGAATAGAACGATTGTAAAATCATTTTCCTTTTTCTAGCCAATAAAATTAATGATCAGTAAAAATGTCAGTCAACATTAAAAGACACAAGCCGCAACCAGAAAAGGAACACAATGCTACCAATCAAAACAAAACAGTTGGTCAAAAAGAAAGTAACAGAAATAAAACAAAAATAGAAACAAAAACAATTATTTTAGGCCAAAAACTGAAACGGCAACATCAAAGTATGACAATATTTTGTCAACTCACAAATTGCCCTTCTGCCACTCAATAGATCAGAAAAAAAGATCACCCAAATATTGTTTATTAGCAGGGCAAAGAAGCCAAAACAAAAGAGAAAAAGGTCATAACAAGAGTGTAGAAAGAGAAAGAGTAGACAAATATGATAGTCATTGATGTTTGAGACTATTTAAAGCAACTCTTATTACCCTTATACTCGTACATACCCATACAGACAGGATATTTATGTATGAGGATTTTAGTTTTGTTTTTGTCAAGTTACACAATGTTTTGTCATAAATTTCATTTAAATCCTGATTTATGAGAGAATGTCATCTATAAGTTCTGTTGTGTGAGTTTTTCTATGCTCACCATAAGCTGAGATTAAGTAGGCCAGTTTTACAAACAAATACACCGCCGCCTGTAACTCTCTGATATATTCCATTCGCTCTCTTTTTATTTAATGTTTTTTTTTTTTTTAATTTCTGCTGTCTGTCGGCTTTTTGACTTTTTGACTATATAAATACATATTTAGCGTGAGAACATTTAGAAATTCTTTGAATTTAGTTTGCCTATACAAAGTTCGGAAACCATATCGTGACTTTTGTGCGGAAAACCTACTTAAGAGACCACCCGCATTTGGTTATAGAGATTGTAAAAAACTATATAAAATTATATAGAGTATTGTTTTGAATTTGATTTGAAGAAAAAAAGGATTTAGCATTTGAATTTTACAATTCCTAAGTTGGGGGGGGCCTTCAAATAAAAAAGGTATTTCTGGTTTTATTGTATTGTCAGTTTTGTGTTTGGGTTGCTGGCTTGTTAATTTCGGTTAATTATTCCATGATGAACAAGATGCTGTTGATGCTGAGTATGATGAGTGTGTGCTAATAATAGAGATAATAAAATGTTAAAAGGTTTCATTCAAATCCTTTCACTGGCTACTTAACGCACAATATACTTTTGGAATTTTTTTACACGCTTTTGGAATTTTTTTTACTTTGGCGAAAGAGATCACAGCAATAAATATTTATGGGTAGAAGCTTATTAAATTGACTTAAAAATTTATTTTTTATTGTATGAAATCTGCACAAATTTAATAATAAAATGACGAAACTTAAACATTTTGATGCCGATAAAAAATGTTTTCAGAAATTTTAAAAATAAACTTACCAATATTTCGTGTTGAATTGAATAATTTGCAAATAGAAAGAAACATTAATGAAATTTTATAAAAATATCTCTTTCAGACCTGACGCAAAACTACCACGATATTTTTTTTATAATTTTTGGAATATGTGATCTCTACAGCGTATGAAAATATAATCAATGATTATCAGGACACTCACACTTGATGCATCGCGGTCGTTTTTCATTAATATTTTTAACTAAAACATATTTTTATTGCATGAAACGATTTCAATTAGTTTGAAATATTACAATTTATCATTTTTTTTGTTAATATACAGTCATTATTTGTAAACGATTAATACTTTTGTAATTAAGACATATGTTCTTCATAGGCCTTACAATAAGTATTTAAATCTTACATAATGGACAAATGGGCCCCAAATCAGTAGAGTGGTAAATCAGCTCTTGGAAGCTTTGTTTCTGTTTGAGTTCTCTTCAGAATTTTTCTGAATTCATCTTTAGCCAATGGTAGTTCTAAGTCTAAATGGATGTTCTTATTTCTTATGTACCATAGTACTCCCGTCATGGTTCTAAAAATTTTCGATTGGGCCCCCGTGTATAAGTTCTATACTGGTACTACTTGCCTTTCCCCATAACTGAATTCCATATGTTTAAATTGGTTTTAAAACAGTCTTATACAGGATGACTTTATAATCAAGGCGTAATTTAGATTGGTCGTTAAGTAGCCAGTGCAGATTAAAAGATTTCAGTCTCATATGTGCCGACGTCAGGTAAGGCGTCTATCTAGAATTGTGTGCCAAGGTATATGACATGACTAGACTGTGAGATATTCACATTGTTTATTGAAGATGTTTTTTTTTTAAACATAAATAACACTCAGATAATTAATATGCCTATATATAATTGCGTTACTTTCTTTAGAAAGGAGATAGATTTAAGAAGTAAAGGTGGTGAAAGTAGAAGAAAGCTTTATATCACATCTCTGCAATTGCGCTTTATGTTTGTTTTAGTG
This sequence comes from Bellardia bayeri, assembly GCA_950370525.1. Lineage (NCBI taxonomy): Eukaryota > Metazoa > Arthropoda > Insecta > Diptera > Calliphoridae > Bellardia > Bellardia bayeri. Next base: position 65,110,635 of record OX493268.1, read on the forward strand.
CAGCGCCTCTGGTGGTGAGTAGGCGCATTATTTTTAAAGCTTGATTTTATAGCCTTTATTTGATTATTTTATTTCGGTGGCGTTTAAATGCTATCGCACCGAAGGAGGGCGCTGTGAAAAATATTAGTTATGATGGATAGAAAACTAATAATTATCAGAAACTGATGTTGTTTGAGTAGCAGCGGCTGGGAATCGAACCCGGGCTACAAATACCAACTTAAATGCGCTAACCAATTAAGCTACAGCACCCTTATTTGGAGAATTTTCTCTCCTTAGCGTAAACGTAACATGTCTACTTTTGGATTCGTTTACACGTATTCTTCAGTTTTTTAACCACGTCTCCACACGTTTGAAATAATTATCGAGTTCTCTGGATGCCACACTTGAATTCACATGTGAGCTAAGAATGGCAGTGTCGACTGCAAATGTAGAAATGGTTAAATTTTCAATCGTGGGCAAATCAGAGGTGTATATCAGGTAAAGTGTTGGTCCGAAAACACTCCCCTGTGAAACTCTAGCTCTAATTTCGTAGTCACATAATCACTGTATTTAACCCTAAATAAGCGATTCGATAGGTAAGACTTTAGTAATCTGTGAGTACTAGGAGTCAATAAGCATTTAATTAAATGCCTGTGCGACATCTAAAAAGATAGCCGAACAATGTGAAATGTGAGAAGCAAATATAACAAACAATCAGCACAATCGATGCATGCCAGTCTATTTTAAATTGGGTTAACAGAAGCAAAAATATCGAAACCGAAACCTAACCGCACAATCGATGCATCACGGTCTGAAAGGTATCTGGTAAATTTGGTAATTATATAAACTAAAATTCGTTTTAGTTCTCTAACTTTTCACACAATTGGAAAACGTCGGTAAATCCGTATTAGTAAAATGCTTACTTTTGAAACACTTTTACATTTAGCCAAACAACTGCCAAAAATTTCTTAGTCCCAGTTTACACGAAACAATTTTTATTGAAAAGATTGATACAATTTTTTCCTTGAAATTTCTTCGGTGTTCACACAGCACAATTCTTATTGCTTAGTTCGCTCGTATTTTTATTTGAGCGTATGCACACATTTGTATACGAGTGCATATACATATGTGATACGAATAGAGCTGTGTTCGTCATGAGCGAACGGTTAAAATGAACGGATCACTTCACATTCAATAAGGGTTGTATTCATTCGTTCAAAGTGAACGATTGAACGAATTGAATGAACGAATCAGTTTTGTATAAATGAACGAAAATGTTCGGTCACTGAAATGAATGACCGCGCACAACTCTAGATACGAATAAGAGAGTAGCACGAATTTCTAGTACAATCAAGACGAGTACACACCCCTCACCCCGTTCTCTAAAAGGTAATCAGCTTAGCTTAAAGAATTGATTCGTGTAAATTGGGGCTTAACATGTTTGCGGAACAAAAATCAAAATATACAAAATAAAAAATATTTAGTTCGTTTATTTGACCTTTTCTAATATTTAATAGTTTCTTCTTTTTTTCAAGCAATAAGGTCAATTGCATTTTATATACAAATATTTTATTTTATTTATATATATTAATTTCCGATATTTCGCTATCACAATGGATAGCTTCTTCAGGGATAATATAAGTTTTGAATTATAATAAAATAATAATTGAAGTATTTACAAAAATTAAAAAATTATTTAACAGAAAATGAAAAGTTTATAATTATGATATACAGTTATGATATATATATGTATATAAAACTTGTTTGGAATAGTAAATGAAAAATTATATATGTAATATTTTTAGTTTCTAAACTTATTTTTATAAATTAAATGTCTGTAATTTTGAGCTACATTGTCTGTATCTGTTTTAAAATTAATTCTCTTTTCTATCGGTACATTAATAATCTGTAACATTTCTAACATAAATCGTCTTTTATAATTTGTTTCTGTATTTAATATGGTGGTATTTTCAAAATCTGGATAATGATCTAAATTGTAACAATGTGATGTTAATGCAGTTTTTTGAGAAGAAGTGTGTTTGTGTTTTTGGTCAGATTTATGTCCAGCTAATCTAGTTTTCAATTTGTTCTTAGTTGTACCTACATATATTTTATTACATTTTTCATTATTTTTACCCTTACACGGTATTTTATAAACAATATTGGATTTATCTAATTTTACTGTTTTATCTTTTATTTTACTATATAGTCTATTTAATGTGTTATAAGTCTTATGGGCTATTTTATAATTATTCCTGTCATAAAATTTTGAATTTTCTAATCGTTCAGAAATTAATGGAATATAAGTTAGAGATTTATACATTTTAGGTTCAGAATTTATATTTGTATTATTATTTATTGGTCTTTTATATTGTCTTATTAATTTATTAATTAGTTCATTTGGAAAACTATTATCTTTTAAAATTTGTTTGATTTTTATTTTATTATTTTTATGAAATATTTTGTCACTAATATTTAGAACTTTATCTATTAAGTTTTTAGCCGTATTTATAATAACTCTCTTTGGATGTTTTTTTTTTTTTTTTTTTTTCTTTGTTTTTTCTAAACATCCAAAGAGAGTTATTATAAATACGGCTAAAAACTTAATAGATAAAGTTCTAAATATTAGTGACAAAATATTTCACAAACAAACGTTTATTAAGACAGATTTGCATATAAAAATTTGCTTAATAAACGTTTGTTAAATTTAATAATCGTTTTTGAATAAGGGGGTAAATGTTTAATTCTTTGTAAAATGAATTGTACATTAATTTTAGGCCTTATCAAATTCGCTGACAACCTCTGTTAAACATCGAAATCTTTATTTATTATTGTTTTTAACCATGTTTGAGACCAATTTAGCGTATGTTCGATTAATCTTTTTTGATTTATAAGCAACTGCGACGACAAACGAGACCCACAACAACATAAATGTTATAGTGAAAAAACCCAGCAGTTCTTGGGGTATGTATTTTGCCACAAGCCTACTTAAACAAAGTGGTGTCTTCTTAGATATTTCACTATCGCTAAGTTGAGTGTCATTGATGGCAACAACTGACCCTCAATGGCTTTACTTAGAGACTGTAAAGTGTCCATTGACTCCATTGACTGTACATTCATTTCGAACAATATGTGTCATGTTCATACATTGTAAATTGTTTCAAAAAGAACTTTATTCTCCAATAGGGGCATATTGAATTGACTTGAAAGTTTTCATACAAGGTGGCGCAAAAGTAAACTTCCGATGTTTTTTGGCTGTAATTAAAAAAAAAATGAAAAACTTTGATTCTTCTTGTGGATTATTTTTATTTGGTCTTTTAATTTTTTTTACATCAAGTCGAGAATATGATGTCATGTAAATGGCCGCCGCCACTGTTGATTGTCATTTGAGCCTATTTTATGGCATTTTCCATCACTTTGGCCAAAACTTCCGGCGATAGGTCCTCACATTCTCGACGGATATTGTCTTTAAGAGCTGCAAAAGTCTGAGGCTTGTTGACATAAACCCGCGACTTCAAAAAGCCCCACAAAAAGAAGTCTGGACGGCCAGGAAATCTGCGACGAAATTCACGTTGTGTCAAAGTCACCGACCGATTATTGGTCAAATAAATAGTCAGCAATATTCCGCGTTCTGGAGCAGTGTAGCATAACATTGTTTATTAACGTGTATTTCGCATGTGTTTACTACACAAATGTCAAAACAGAACTGACATTAGGGGCCAATCGCAAAATTTATAGCATTTTCTGATAGGAGGATTACTTTTGCGCCACCTTGTATTTTATTAGTTGACATATCGATAGTAGAAGCTTTAGCAATTGCTGTTAATTTTAATTAAACTCTAAAATCGCCGTGGCTTTGCTGATTTCATTCAAGAACAACCAGCTTGGTTATTTGGAAAAAAAAAATTTTTTAGATGAATTCCTTAAAACCCAAGAGCGTCACCTTTGCTGATCATGTCACCTTTGAGGTTAAGAAAATCCTCAACTGAGCTGCCATTTACGACTATAATACTCCAAAGATAGCAATCGGACGGATATACTCAAGCCGATAGGTACTATCCCTTTGCCGTTTTAAAGGGCTATTGAGAGATGTTACAAATAAATTTTTCCGTATTACAAATGATATGGATTCCACTGGGATGTGATTTTAACAGAATATCACACAGCCATCGAAACAATGAATTTATTGCAAATCAAATTTACTGGTCGCATGATTTTACAAAATTCTGCTGCTAATTGGCCACCCCCCGATCAATATATTTAATACCACTGCAGGACTGTTAAAGATAAAGTCTATAAAGAGCCAATCGAATAGATTACAGTCTAAAAACGAACAAACGTAATTAACAAAATAGACCCGCTATTTTGGCAATATGTACTTGACAAATTTTGTGTGATCGTGATAATTTTTTTTCAATACAATAAAAAAAATTGTATAGTTTTCATTAAGTTCCTTATTTTATTTTGTTTTGAAAAAACAAAGTTTTGGTTGCATAGCTCTTTACTTACAACAACTAACCCTCGTTTAGATTACATGAAGACAATAAAGTATCAATTGCCCATGTATGTGAAGCATTTCCAACAATTGACTCCCACTTAGACTACAAGTAGTCAATAAAGTATAGACTTACTTCACTATACTTGAATTTTAATCCATTGTGAGGCTAATGTTGAGATTTACAATTTCAGGGATATTTATTTAAACACACACACACATGCATACACACACTGGAAAAACTCTTTGACACTCACACATATTCGGTTCTAATCTAATACACATGCAAACGTGTATACATACTCAGAAATAAATAAATAAAATACGAACAAAAATAGTAAATGTTTAACTAATAATGGTATTTAATTGGCAACATTTATGCTTACATGTAACAAAACAATAACAACCATGCAGAATAATAAATGACATACATTAAAGTGTATGTGTGTATACATACATAAATAAACATTAAGGAGGTCTCGTTTGTGTGGAGTCCAAGAAGTGCTCAATGTTGTAAATTAATTGCTTTTAAAGCAATTTATGTTTTTGCTGCTATTTGTTTGAAATTTGCTATTATTTTAAACATCTGGAAAATATGCTTTAAATCTGTGCTACATTTATAAATGAAATGTAAAACATTGAAAAAAAACACAGTTTTCGTTGCATACCTCTTTACTAACAACAACTAACCCCCGGTTAGATTACATGAAGACAATAAAGTGTCAATTGAACATGTATGTGTAGCATTTTGGGATTGTGTTTTTAATGCACAATCTTTAATTTGTTTTTTTTTCTGATAATTTTAACGCGTTTCACTCACATGTTCATTATGTTCATCCCCTGTTGTCAGTGATGAGTGCAGAAAAAACATTATCAGTAAAAAAAAATCAGTAAACCCGTAATAAGGACCTTTGACCCCAAACTACAACAACGAAATTTAGAACCAAATATTTTCAAATTTCTGCCTAATAACGTGCCTTTTAACTGCAAATGCATCCGCCCTAATAAACATACATAAATATTGTTTATGAACATAAGCAACAATAGGACAAAGTAAAACAAAACTTCTGCATTTTAAGCAACTTGTGAACATGAACTTACAAACAATTGTCTATTGTCGTCAATGTTGTTGTTGTTGTTGTTCTTGTTGTTGTCGTTGAGAAAAGCTACATAATGTTACGAGTACAAGAATAAATGTAAGACATTGTTTTTATGTTCGAATTTCGTTTATTTCGGAGTCTATAAACAATAATAGAGCAATAGCAATAAAAGGGTGGCAGTGTTTAGGAAATACTACACTTAACAAAATATTTAACTAGTTACAACATATGAGAAGAATGCAAATACACCCAACTCTTTTTTTACACCGTAGATACGTTCCTCAGAAATCCGTGTAAAAAAAAAGTGTGTAAAAAGAGGCGTTTCCTATAGTAAAATCGGGGATACATTCCATGTCATCTGAAAACCGTGTAAGATGAAATAAAGAACTATATTTACTTCGAAAAACCGTGTAAAAAATTTTGAAAACTATAAAATTTTAGGTATGCATACAAATTGTATGTTCATATGGCATTTTATTGAGCATTAAAACTTAAAATACATAATTCATACAGGTGAAAAATTGGCAGAGCAAGCAAAAAACAAAAGAAATCTGTTAATCCAGAATTAAGAACAGAAAAATTAGAATAGAATAAAACATGCGAACAAAATGTGTAGGTAAGAGTTATCGAATAAGGGGATTTTCCAGTTACTACTACTATATATGTTCATTTTAGCAATGGCGCAAGAGTGATAAAGTGATTTTGAAACCGCACTAGATTAAAAAATTTTTACAAACCTTTTTATTTACCGTGTAACTTCAAATCCGTGTAAAAAGAAACCGTGTAAAAAAAGAGTTGGGTGTATATGATTCTGAAAATCTACAAAATTCTAAAAGAAACCAATTGTGAAAGTCTCAAAGGAAATTATAAATCGTTTATACTTTTCTATGATTGCGAAATATGTCTGTGGATTTATTTGCATTTTCTGCAATATTCATTTACAGTAAATATATACAGCTATGGACAGAGAAATAGCGCACTTTACTGTTTTAGTAGTGTAACGGGGAGTGAAGTCTTGGCAGTTTTCTCGATGTAACAACGTTTTTCCGTCGGGACCAAGCAGATTAATTTTGGCTTCATCTGTGAAAAACACTCATTCATAATAAAGAAAATGTAAAAGTTAAGAAGACATTTCCAACCAATATTTGGAAAAGCAGAGTGGAGCAAAATAATAGCATAGAATTCCATGTTATTATCATTCTATTTTTCAATATAATACGTTTGTTACTTCATAGAACATTGGTGCGCTATTTCTCGGTCCATAGCTGTATATTCTTTAACGTTATAGATAGGCAAGTGGATTTAGCAATAATCATTTGACTGCCTGTCAGTGTTTTGGTTGAAATACGTTTTTAGAAACCCACAGATACATATATTAGTTACACACATGTGATATAATTATATTAGAAAAATATCAGAATATTTGAACTATCTGAGATTAGTTCTATACCACGAAATTTGGAACGAATAATTTCGAGAAATATAGAAAGAAAATCATAAAATCTGTAACATAACTCAATTTGAAATTAAGATAATAAATTAATTGAATCCTTACACGAGGAAATGTAGGCGCATCAATTTTAATGATCGTGTCATCCATGCAACCACACACACAAGGGAATCCAGCCATCATAGAAAACTGTTCACCAATACCACTAACGGCGTTGTGTTTTGAAATAAAACTTCTATTTTGAAGTCGACAACTCCTGCAAATTGTTGATTTTGCAACACCATGCATAGCTGCAAATCCATGGTACTGGCAACCATTTCCGAGCCAATGTAAGCACAGTAGAAGCACAGATTTTCAGCCGACAAAATACGACTGCGCTGTCTATTCTATATTATATTTAAAATGAAATAAACTTGGATAAACGAAAGCACTCTTTTAAATTAGAGATTTGTAGTCCCGAAAAATAAATTCGGTCTCTTTAAATTCTTGTTATAACCGCGTCTTTACTATCGTCAAACTCAAACAAAAACTCATGTCTTAACATTTTGAAAGTTTCGCTAGTTATAACAATAGCGCAATTCACAATCGTGTGCAAATGGTGTTGCATCATTGCATTTGCAAATTGGTATAATATATTTTTGCTCTACACTAACAAAACACACAGCAAGAGCGAAACTATGCTAAATCGCTTTGCAATTACAATGATGCAATACCATTTGCACAACATTGTGAATAGAACTAATATGAATTTGTCAAGCCATTGTTTACGTTGCAAATTTTTGACAAACATATCCAAATATTCTTTGCAAAAATAGAATTTACAGTTTTTATGAAACGCAGCAGCATAGTTATTTAACAAAAACTTTTGCAAATCACTTTTCTCAATATTAACTTTGCACTTTGCACAAGAGAGCGTACAGGGAACAAAAATTGCAAAGAGAATATAAAAATTTGAAAGACTTTGCAAATTACACTTATCAATTTCAACTTATTACTTATTAAATTTTATAGTTCTGAGGAACATAAGGCTTTGCAAATTGACAAAAAATTGCATAAGATCAAAGTGAAAAACTGATAAGTTGTTTTGTGGAACAGGGTCCATATCTTAAAATCAATTCAGATTTTATGGGAATATTTTTATTAGACGTCTAGCTTTATTAGTTTGCAGCTTTGGAGTTTCGTTTTAAAGTAATTGAGCTAATATTGCCGGAAAGCACCTTATTTCCAGAACGTTAAAGTCAGTCATTTGTGTGGCAAGACTTAAAAATCTTTATCAAGACTTTGGAATGACAGTAGGTTTTACTGAAAAAAATCCAACTGTTCTCTCTAATATCTAAAGCTATAATAGTTTTATGCACTTTTTATAAACAGTATTTTATTTGGACCCAGCTCCAGCAAGTTGCTATTGAAATAGGTGCTGCTGTCCCCAAAAATCGTTCGATTGATCGAGATGACTCTGTTCATTTCAAGTTGAGATCATCAGAGAGTTGACAACTATTTAACAGGATCCTAAAATATTGCAGAATATTTGAAATCTGCTATTAAATGTCAGACTAAAGAGTTCCTATAAAAACTTCTTCTTGAAGCTAACATATTAATAGGAAATTTTCTCTGAGTTTCGATGCAAATAACACAAACGTAAAAACAATAATGCGATCATATTGTTAGTCATTAACAGCTATAAATAGGGACTTATTCTAATTTCAAATTGTTTAATAACTTGAGATTAACATTTGATTAAGCAATGGATGTTTTACTATTGGATATTTTGTTAATCGTATATATAAAAGAAGATTTCATTCCTGCTAGTTTGTGTGTATTATTTTCTCAGTGTATTATCAAACCATACCTAAAGTACCTTAAAAGCCTTGGGTACTTTTGCAGTTTACGTTAAAGCACAGAAAAGTCTATTTTTGTCTTTCACTGGCAACACAAATATGTTACAACAATGATAAAACGACATGAATATAAAGCCATAAATATGAATTTCAAATGCATTTATAAGCAACTGTCAATGTGTTAAATATACATTTATAACCAAACGTACAAAGAAGGTGGTGCTTACAGACTTTTCCAAAAAGAAAAAAATAATAACTCGTGTAGTTTATAAGCAAAATGTTTTTAGAAGTTGGGGAATTTAATTACACGAAAGAATACATACATCTGTACACATTTAAGTGTATTTATTAGGCTGTTAACTGATAAAATACTTATAAATATTTTAGATCCTTATAAATTGTCTTTAATAAACTGGAGAAATAAAGCTTAAGATTTGGATTGAAGTAGGGTGAAGTAAAACTACATAAAAAAGGTCACTTGAACAACCGTAAAAACTATAAAACCAACACAGATCTTTGGCTAGACGTTCTAAATTGGAAGTAAAACTTAATGCAAATAGAAATGTTAATTGCTAAGTTGTTGTTGTTACTAAAAATGTTAGAACATCTAGCCAAAGCACTGTGATAGTTTTATAGTTCAGTAACTATATGTACTTCATTCCGAGTTTTAACGACAAAATGAAAACTTTGTTTTTGGTGCCTTAGGTTTCTTAGTCAGTTTGTATGCATCTAGTATTGGGATTCAATGCCTATAATTCAGTTTTTTTGTATCAGCTCTAGTTTTCGAGATATTCATTTTTTAAGAAAACTACATAGTTACGCGATTTATAGTAACGTTACTAATATTTTGATTCCATGGAGTATTTTCGGAGATATCGCTCAACTTTAGAGGGAAATTTTTTTATACTTTTATTTTTCAAAAATTCATAAAAAAAAATAGCAAAGACGACAAATTTTCCTTTATTTTCCTTTTTTTCTAATTAACAAACACAAACTGCGAAGTTTTTTGGCTTATCTGCAGAAAACACTCGGAGTCTTTGGCGACCTTCTGGCACACTATCGCCTATTCTATTGGGGCACCCAAGTCATTTAGGAAAATATGTTACGCATATCTTGTTAAAATCCATTCACAACTGTGGCTTTTATTCGAAATAAAGTAACTCTATATGATTAAAAGCAAAAACGTTATACACCTAATTCTGTTTTTACACGGTTTTGATATAACAATTTTAAATTTGTTTACCTATACACAACGTGTTGTTGCATATGTATTTTTAAGTTTACAACTCAAATTTTTTTCTTTATGTCTGTCAAAATTGGTTATTTTACATAAAAGGGTTTTAATGTTTGGTCACCAACTTGTATGTACAATTACACGTGACATCGCCATGATTATTTACAACAGCTGATACGTTTAAATATTAAATATTATTTTTTTTTTCACATGTAAATTTCCATGTCGTTTCTTTAAAAAATGCGTTAAAGCCGCTTGCAAACATTTTTGGTAGCGTCACTTAACTGCCGGCGTCAAAAATTTTGATTTAAGGTTTTTCGTTTTTTAATATACAAGATGTGGTGGAGCTTGTATCAAAAATTTTTAAATAATTTACATTTATCATTGTTATTAAATTATCAAAATGGGATAAAAAAAATATTTAATTTATCACTTATGCTAATTCTTCATACGGTCGGCTAATGATAGCGCAGATATTTAACCGTCGACAAATCTATTCGCCTGGCATATACATTTGAAAACATGTGTTGGAACATACGAAAATAGAACATATTCTAACTGAAATTTTGTCTTATTGTTTTTGCTTGAGTATTTGTGTCCCTTTTTGTGGATACAATCAAATTTACTGGTCAAAGCAATTGTAAATATCACAAATTAACGGGAAATCCCTTTTAAATGAACTTTTCAATGACAAGTTCACAGAAAAAAATAAAAATTAGTTTCAATTAAAATATTTGTGGAATCAATTAAAAATTTAATTGAAATCGGACCTGTAAACAAAATGATAGTATCAATTAAAAAAAAATGTGAGATTTAATTGAAAATATCAGAAAAAATAATTGAATCAATTAAAATTTTAATTGAAAATTATTTTAAAATCAATTAAAGGTTTAATTGAAAAAAAACACGATTTTTTTTCTGTGTTGTCATACATTTTTTTTAGATTACTCTTAAACATATTTTTTTTTTAATAACTATGCTTGCGTAAAAGCACATTGCATATGTGATTTAATATTATAAACCTGAATAGTTGTTCTTAAAAAAATCCTAGTTTTTCACTAACTTAAATAGGTTTTAGAGATAAGGAGCCAATCATTTATTTTGCGTTCGATCAATGTCGTCTTTTACACGGTTTTTTTTGTACACGAAGTTTTCCGGAACCAATTACCGTATAAAAACAGAATTGAGGTGTACATAGAACAGTACACAAGAGATATGTATGTGGTACATACATATTGCGTGCATATTAACAAAAAATATTGTATTTTATGCAGGACATATCTGCCTATATGGCTATAGAAAAATATTGGAACTTTTGTTATTACCTCTATTTTTTTATGAATTTTTGAAAATAATATTTAAATAATATTTTTTCGTCATATATCTGGCTATATCTCCAAAACCACTGAGTAGAGTAAATATTATATTAGGTAATATTGTAGCTAAATTTTGATTTTTTTCTTTTCACTAAGTATGTTACTGCGCATAATAATTATTCCAAACATTTTATTTTTATATTAAAAAAAATGTGTCGCGTTCTCTATATGAAGTGTATCTTTTTCAAAATCAACAAACACTTTTATTGTTTTAACATGCACATATCTTTATATGAGTAAAACGTTTTCCTTGAGAAGTAAAGAAGCAACAAATGCTATATTTGTCAAACATTAAAAATATCCACTAAAGTGTAAAGAATATATTGTGATGAAGCATCTGAACAGACGCCTTGATAAGCTATGATAATTTGGAAAAATAAAATAGCAAGCTGCATTAAAAAATTAGCGTCATACAAAGAAAAAATATGCTAACGAAAATGAGAAATGCAAGCAAAAATTGGAAGGCAGAAAATTAATTGTAAGTGGGCTTAGTTAACGAGTAAAAGTTATTGAAATACTCTATACAAAGTATGTTGTACTAATATATAAGAAATACGAAGCTTTTGTTGAAATTACTTCACCTGATCTCTACGACAAAGGCGTCTTCAAAATATGTACAGTACTAAATCACACTAAATAATTAAAAAAAAACCGAGATCACATACGTCCACATTAAAACTATCACATTATTTTACATTGTTGTAAAAATATTACTTTAAAAGTAATATTCCAATACGCAGATTTTTGCATTTCTGTAGATATCGGCGAAAAAGAGTTTAATTTTATTGATTACATATTTATTGCTAATATGGACAATATCAAAATGACAAAATCAGAAGTTATTGAAGCACTATATAAAAGGTCGAATTAATAAATATGTAGCTTCTGTTCATGCCAATATTCTAAGAAAACGAATGCAAATATTTCAACACGACATTGTTGATAGTTGTCACATTATTCTACTTTATATTAAAAAAAAATCTGGTTAAAAAAATTGTTTTTTAATCGCATTCCAATTCGTTTTTTATACCTATTTTTCTAGATGCAGTCCAAAACTAGCTTTATTTTTTGTAGCGTTCTTTATTGCTTATTTATGGAAAATGACAAAACGAAAGAAAATATCAAAAGTTATTGACGCGCTATAGAAAAGTAAGTTTAAGCTTCTGTTGAAACTATTTGAACTAATTTTATGAATATCTTTGAACTTAGTTGTTATATTTCTCAAGATACCCTTTAATTTTTGCAGCTTTATTGATTACATCCAATTGACAAATAAACACACAGCTACTAAAATGCTATGTAAAAATGTAAAATAAAAACATTTTATCATTTCTGTATATTGTGTAACTTCAATGTCGCGTTCTTCATTTTACTGCAATATGCTACTCAAAATCATGTAATTACGTATTTTTAAAAAGAAATTTATATCTTGAAAACTAGAGCTGATGCAAAAAAAAGTGATTTAGAGGAATTTAAGATGTATACAAATTGACTAAAAAATTTAAGGCTTCATTTTTCGTGTTGGGCTGTGGACTTGTTTCTTTTTTATTACCGGTATTAAAATAAAGTTGTGTTTTAATTTGTTTTTCTTTTAAATAAAATTAATTTAAATCCGCATAAAATTGTGTAAATGAAAACGCACTTTTTCGCTCGAACATACGAGTACATAAATTCTTTTCCCCCTTTATGCAATTGAAAACCAGAAGCCATTAATGAAAACAGTCCCAACAAACAACAAGTTATCATAAATATTAATGGAAAACAAAAAATTAATATGGAAAATTTAACAACAAAACCTAGATCTCAAATCCTAATAATGACATTTACTAATTGTAAGTGTTGATAGGAATTTTTGTTTAAATCAGCAAAGAAAAAAAAAACAACAACAAAATCAATTGAATTTAATCGAACTAAATTGAATTGAATAAATGAAATGTCCACATTTTAAATTAGTGCTGTGTAGCGAGTAAAGCTAAAGTATCTGACATACATATGTACATATGTACATATGTAGTCGCTCTATAACAGAGTCCAGCTGTTGTGATTTATACAAAAAATAAAATTATAAAAAAAGTAGAGTGTATATTTTTTTGTTTTAATTGAAATAACTCGGTAACAATTTTATTGAATTAATTAAAACAATTGTGTAGCTTTTGTGGTCCATATCTCTTTATGTTTTTTGTTATTTGTTGTTTGTTATAGTTTTCCTAGTACGAGTAAAAGCGAAGATATTTGTACTGATCGATTTTAATTGAAATCAATGCGTTAATTGACTCGAAAATAATGTTTGTTTGTTTATTATTGTTTTGTGGTTGTTTTTTTATTTCAAAATGGCGGATGTGATTCCAGCCAATTATTGTAATAATACGAGTAATAATAATAAAAATACAATGGGTGAAAAGGTACAGTGGTATAAAAGAGAGAAAATTTACAAAAATATTTTCAAAAAATCATAAAAGATTTTTAACAGAAATATTTATTCAGGAACTGAGTTCACGATATGCAACTAGTGTTCGAGGAAAAAAGTTACCAAAGGATAATCTAACAATTTTATTTTAATGCAAAGAAACGGAGCTCGTTTCGTAATAAAATGTTTCCTGTAAATTAACTTCATTTGGTGTTTGTTTGTGTATGTTTAAAGTAAGTTAGACGGCTACTTCTAAATCTTTAAAAATATTACTTGCGTTTATTATTGCGATTATCTAAAATATTCTTATTGATGAAGTATCGGGTTATTTGCGAAAAGTTAACCATGTTAAATATATTGTATGTATGTATGTATGTATATAATATGTATAATCGTGCATCCTTCGATTGTATTTCAAAAATTACTAGATTTATTATTTCAAGACTAGAAGCAATTGAAGGTTTAACTTCTGATTAACATTAACATTTTAAGCTTTAGTTTTTGGATTCAGCTCCAAAATTATTTAATGTGAAATAAAATGTTCGATAATTTAACCAACAATTTCTTGTCGTAATAATCACCTTATAGATGCATATTTAAAGTTCAAATTGATATAGTTCATGAAATTTAATAAAATCTCTTTGGCTTAGACTATTACACAAATATTAACTTAAATGATATATTTATTTATTTCATTTGAAAAACGAGGCAACAGCATTTTGAAATTGTACCCAATGACTTGTGCCAACTGTGTCTAAAATGTCTCAAAGTAAGTACAATTGTACCATGTTTGCCAACACTGATCCAGACAAATGAAAATGGGCTTCGTCTAACATTTTAAAAACTACACCATTTGCCATTCAAAGAAGCCACTACTGTTTAAGTAGGTTAAATGCAATCAATTATATAACTTATAACTCATTATATGTACCAGAAAACAAAAAAATCCCATTTAGAAATACTCCTACATATTTTCATACCTACTGTTCTGTTAATTAGTTTCTACTTCACTTTAATTATCTATATTTTCAAATTAAAAAAAAAAAAAAACTAACAAAATAGATAAAGTTGTTGCTAATTACAAAGCCTTAAAGTGTACGTACGTGTGTATATATTTTATATATGTATGTATATACAGACATATTAATATTTTACACTCTAAAGTTACTAAGTACTGCACATCATTCAACCAATCTTCATCGTAAAAAAAATGTGGAGAAAAAAACATTTCAAAACAATTAAAAAATGAATGTTCGCACAATTGTTTTATTTATTTATTTCATTTAATTTATTTTATTTCTTTTTATACCTAAGCAATCATCATCACCATTGTGATCGCCATGATCATCATGATGATGATGATGTGTTGCCACCATCATTTGCAGCAGCAAATCATGATCGTCTTATTGCTGGTTGTTAAAATGGCTAATAAACGCACAATTATAAATCATTTCAGTTTTAATTCTTTTTCTTTTTTCTGTTTCTTTAGTTTTTTTTTATTCTTTAAAAGTGGTTGCGGATAGAGTGAGCGCATGAATAGTAAGACAGATAGATACAACAACATTCATTAAGCATTTAGTAGTTATGCTTAAGCTTTTAAACGTAAATATACAAATACAGACATATAAAGCAAAAAAAAGAAAAAAATCATAACACTTGGACATAACTGACTGGCGGACTGAGTGTATCACAGGTAACAGCAACAGCAACACAAATAAATACCTCGACTACATGCACATTCGAGTGGTAAGTTAATAAGTGCTACGTACTGTTGCACATTGTTAATAAATAGTTGTGGTATGTTGTCTACCACGAGGTTGCACTGAAAAATCTAAATTCTTACGACTCAGCGAGAATTCGATTCACAGGGAACTGGTGGAAACTTTTCAGTTTGCCCTCCTATATACATATCTTTATACATACATACGAGTTTACAACTCTTTATATCTACGTAAACAAAATATTACAATACGCAGCATATTTCTACACATGTATGAAACCATTTCTGTGGAAATAGCTAGAAGAAATATTATGAATATTTCTACGACTTCTTTCTACACTTTTTTTATACATACATACATGTATATGTACATATGTACATAACTTCTTGTGTATTATTGCTTTTTGCCTTTTACCAATTATGGCATTAATTAATTGTAGTTTTTATTATTTAAGACAACAACTGAAACTACAACTTCTCATATAACTCTAAGCTGACAAAAGGACGTATGTATGTACGAGTATGTATGTATGTATATAAATATGAATATAAACTTAGTTGTTAGATGCAAGCAAGGAACAAGTTTATCAGAGCCCTTAAATCATAAAATGTTTCTGTAACACACATACTTATTTCAAGTACCAGTCGTTGTAAAAGTAACAACAATAAAGATACATACATAAATATAATAAAAGCATTTTCACTGAATAGGAGATTGGGAATATTAGTCCCGGTTTACATTATGAAATTTTTGTCGCTGCGATTCTTGCTTTGTAGGCGAGAGCGGTGAGTCATATTAAAATATGCATGTACGACTCACCGCTCTCGCCTACAAAGCAAGAATCGCAGCGACAAAAATTTCATAATGTAAACCGGGACTTAGTAATCTTAGTTTCAACTTGCAATCGTTTGTAAAATAAAACAGTTGAATTTAGGCATGCCAAACGGGACTGGATTTAAAAATCCCGGGATTCCGGGATTTCGACGATAAAATTGAGGTTTATATGGATCAGTGCTGCCACCAGTATTTTTTTAGAGCTTATCCCCAATTTTTGATTTGTCATCCCCAAAAATCCCCAAACTGATTTTTTTTATATTCAATTTTTTGTAAAATTTTTATTTTATTTAAAAACTAACATATTTATTAAAAAAAATCATTTTTATCGATAGCTACATATATTAATATTTAAACTAATTCGATTTGTAATTATAAGTCTTGTAATGAAAAAATTACACTTAATATAATATATAGAAGTATAAAAAATTATTTACCAGATGCCGGATGGATTAAATTTCTCACAACAAATTGAATTATTTTTAAAGTACATATGTATTTATTCTGAGAAGTGCTTTCATGCCAAACCATGGAAAAGCTTCTTCTTTATTAGAAACCATCCACTATAAATAATAACACACATTTTTAGACTTGCCAGACGCACATTTTTTAGCTCAAAAATTATTCTTGTTACCATTAGTTATAATAAAATAAAATTGTGTTGTCATCCCCAACAAATCCCCAAGATAAAATGAATGATTCAAAGAAAGAAATTCTGGTAATGGTTTATAATACGTTCAAGATAGTATGAATCTTGCCAGGTCGAAATTTTTGCTTGCAGAAGTTATCATTGATGTACTCAATGAACAACATTCACTGAAATTCTGCTGCATACCTGGTGACATTATTATTCAAGCACATAAAATTGAGCATGCACTAGCATAAACTGATCTTGATTCTTAAGTTAAAAGACTTAGATCCCCTCTAAGGTACAATCTACTGAGACAATGGATTGGCTAAGAAAACCAATTTTTCGGTTGTAGCAACAATTAAAAATTGAAGAAATAAATAAATTTTGTATCATTACATGATGATTATTGTAGCCACAACTAGGAAATCCAATCACGGCAACAAATTCAGTTTTATTAAAGAATGCATTTACTCTGTGTAAGGACAGTGTGGGGTATAACAAAAAATATAAACCGAAATTGGAATAATATAAAGGAATTGAGACTACGTAGAGATTATGTGTCGATGAAGAGGTGGATTTTCTAATAATTTTCTTTCACAATATAAAGGAATTAACAGATTCACTGAAATAATAAATAAATAGTAAGGTTTGACAATTATAGACCATGCATACAAATGTCTAGTGTTTTATAAAAATTTTCAATCTCTTTTTGGCTAAATGACTGGTTTATTTTAGGACGTATTTTAATAAGTGCCTATTTTTAAAACTGCATTGTATATTCTTAAAACTTTTGCTAAAATAAGAAGAAAATATGGTAATGTCCTTAAAATCCTTATTTAAATAAAAATATCAAAAAAAAAAAAAAAAAACTCGAACAATTGACTTTACTTTGTCAATAAGATGGCAACTTTATTAGTTTGTCAATAAGATGGCAACTTTATTAGTTTTAACAAATATGAATTACGGCGGTTAATGGGTTAATTAATCACGTAACGGATTTTAAGTTTTAAGGCTGTAATCAATTTCATTGGCTCCGTATAGACTCTTTCTTTAATATAGCCTTACAGTGATGTTAAAACGCATGTTGGATGGTCATGGTTTCGGTAACTGTGTGATATGTGTCACCGTCCTGTTGTAACCACATGTCAGTTGTATCCATATTATTAAAAATAGGCCAAAATTTTGTTGTTAAAGTCTCTCGATAGCGTGATTCATACACTCTAACCGCATTACAAGTTAAATTTTCTGAAAAAAAAAAAACTGGCCTAATCACGAATATAGACCAAATACAAGGATACATTCAGCATGTAAAGTCAATTTAGCTTGTAGACGTATCCACACAAATCTTCTTAAACTAATTTGTTATATTTTTTAATGCGATTTTTGAGCGAAATTGAATTCATTGTAAAATTGTAAAAGCTTATATTACTGATACATACATATGTATGTCAACAAAACGTTCCTGTTATTCCAACACGGCCCTTTTAAAAAGCAAAGTTCTAGTTCAAAAATTCGATAGATAACAAAATGACTACATGACTACTAATGAATCAAAAATTCTACAAAGAAGTCAACTCTCTCTCTTGAATGAAAATTGTCTCGGCATTTATACTTTGTGGAATTTTAGATTCATACATAAGGACAATGTAGGGAATAAAATGTAAAAAAAATGGTCGTAAAGAACTAAATTTGTTTCCTTCTAAAATCTGCAAGTAATGATAAGGCCCTTGTTTTCTGTTTCTCCATATAAACACTGTAATTATATTCTAATTGTAACTACGAGGGCGGTGCGGAAATTTCTTAGCCTAGCACAGAAAGAGAATAGTTAGTTTTTCAAAAACATTTTTATTTTTGAATATAATCTCCTGAAACTTCAATACACTTAGTCCAAGGCTTATCAAGGAATTATATTCCTTGATTAAAAAAGTTTTCCTCAAGGCCTTTAAAATAGTGGTTTACAACTGTAATTGCATCTTCATTTTAGGTAAAACGCCTCCAGCTAGGAATTGTTTTAGATTTGGTAACAGGTAAAAGTCACTGGGTGCTAAATCAGGAGAATAATTTGGGTGGTTAAGCAACTCGTACTTAAATTAATTGATTTTAGCCATTGTTAAAACACTCTTGTGCGCTGGTGCGTTGTGTTGATGAAAAATAATTTATTTGTGTTGTAAGCCAGGACGTTTTAGTCGAATTTTTACATTTAATTAATCCAACATGTTGTTACTCTGAATTTATTGTTATACCCTTTTGCAAATAGTCAATCAATAAAATACGTTTAAAGTCCCGTTGTCATAACCTTACCAAACGATTTAATTGTTTTTGCCTTCTTTGGGTACTGCCTCCAGCTTCAGTCAATTGCTGGGTTTGCTCTTTTGTCTCTGGAGTATAGTGGAGGATCCATGTCTCATCAGCAGTTATGAAACGACGCTTAAAATCCATTTTATATTTCTTAAAACGATCCAAACAAGCTTGAGAAATTTTCATTCTTATGCATTTTTGGCCGACTATTAACAAATGCGGCAGAAATCTTGCAGAACGCCTTTTCATCTGCAGTTCTTCATGCAAAATCAAATGGACTCGATCATCTGAGATGCCCATGATATTGGCTATTTTACGCACTTTTATTCGTTGATCATTTAATACCATATCATGCGCTTTGGCTACAACTTCTGTTGTTGTTGCTGTTTTTGGACGTCCCCTACATGGTTCATCCTCAATGCTTGTACGACCACGTTTAAATTAAGCACCCCAATTTTTTACTGCTGCATATGCAGGATCACTTTCCGCTAACACATTCACCATATTAGTATGAATTTCTTGTCCCGATAAATTTTTTTTATTTAAACATTTATTGACACCACGAATTTGTAATTTTTCCATTGTAAAAAAATCGCGGATGCGTTTTTTTTTGAACAGCTGTTTCTATATGAAGGAGTTGCCAGATCGAAAAGAAATTTAACATGTGTTCATAGCAATAGATGGAAGTTCCCAAAACATTTAACTTTCTTCTGTTTATACCGCGCTTTCTGTTCTAGGCTAAGAAGTTTTCAAACTACCCTCGTACTCTGATTTCTTATTAGATAATATGTATTCCTACAGTAAACTCATAATTCTTAATTTTGTTGTAATGACTATCTTGTGTTGGAGTTGTTGATTTACAGCTATTTAAAGTTTGTGTCTGCAATCTACTTAAAAGAAGGTAATTTTCAAATTGATTTTAAAAGCACGCATTACATTTAACAGCAATAGTTGCCACAGCAATTATACACAAAATATGGATACGTTGCACTCGTAAATACAATTTTAAGTGTTGCATAAATCAAAAAAGTATCCAGACGCACAAACACACAATACAGCAATAAAACATACAATGTTTGTAAACTATTAACAATTTAGAAGAGTAAATATTTTGTTAGACTAATTACACAGGGCAACAAGAATGAACATTTTAAAATATACCAAAATTAAGAAAACACATTGAGATTGGGAATTTTTTTTTTGTTTTTTTTTATTAATATAATTAACAAAAACATCTGCAGAAAACAGCCAGAGTCTTTGGCGGGAAACGAACCCACAACCCTCTGACTGATAGTCCGGCATACTATCCTCTAGCCTATCGGGGCACCCAATTAGCAAAGCTTAATTCTGTGGAGCTATGAATTTTGTTAAAATTTAGTTACTCTTTGGAACACAGTGTTGTACAGTGCTACAGCTTACACCCCTTACGAACAATTTTAATTACACTTGGATACACAGAAATAACTATAGATATACATATGTATGTACATACCTTGTAGACATGTATGTATATAGTTGTATATTGTATATTGTATAAATACCACTGCAATTACAGACCCCAGGTTTGGTTTTTTTTCTCCTTATTTCATACTTATTTCATGTACTATAATTTATTTTACGATTGTTTAAAATTATTTTTTAATGTCCCCCATTTATGAAGAAATAGTGTGTAGTTAATTATTTATAATTGTGTAGATATACTCAAGCCAATGGTGCAAATAAATAAAGTAAATACTTATGTACCTAGTATGTATTGTATTTGTTGGTTGGTTGTATTTAAGTTGTTATTATGTTTTGTTTTATAAGTTTACTACAGATCGTACGTATTTAACACTCGCTTGAGTTTATCAATCAATTACAGAAAATTCCAAAAAAAAGTCTTTTAAATGGAAGTAAATAAATACGTTTCCTCACCTGGCTGTGAAGTGTGAAATGTTGATAGAAAATTAATCAGTATTTCCGGTCAATATAACACAAAAACAATGAAGCTTGAAATTAGCTTTAAATATTAATATTCATTTTAAAATTGAACAATAAGAAATGTTGCAACTCAATTGAACTAATAAAGCATTGTTCACATAAAATCCATTCGCTTAAAACTTTCAATATTTATGTAACCAATCAAGCGATTGCATACTTTTGAACCACAAATTGTTACTCATTCATTTATGAAAATTTATGAAAAGCAAAAAGATAAAACAAGAATTCATTTCCTCTTATAAAAATTGATAAATTGATAAAAATTAATTGTACATCTACATACATTTTTGTAGACATGTGCACAACTGGGAAATTCAATCCCGGCAATAAATTCTATTTTAATAAAGAATCCATTTACTCTGTATAAGGACAGTATTGGTTATGACAGAAATATAAACCGAAATTTGAACAATCTAAAGAAATCATGACTTTGTAGAGAAATCAAATCCCTTTAATTCTTATTCTTCCACAATCTAGAGAAATTGATGGAAAATAGAAAATATAATACAAAAGCCGAGAACTTTGCTAAAAAAGAATAAAGAATTTATATGAAAATGATTAGAATTTGTATTGTGTTTAAAGGAGTAAGTCCCGGTTTACATTATGAAATTTTTGTCGCTGCGATTCTTGTCGTATCTTTTTTAAAATTGTATGTACATTGTCTACATTGTGAGATTTTTGTTGCAGCGATTTTTTGTGGATGTATACATGTTTTCATATTTTTTTGACAATTCCTTATCAAAATTAACAAAATAATAATAAATTTGTGGTGAAATTAAAATTTTGTGAAAAATTATAGAAACCATTAAAAATAAAAGCTGGTCGAAACACCATAACTTGGGGACATAAATATCAGATGTACCAGCACCACTTTTTTTTAAAAGATTTATCATATTTATTATATTATATAAAATGAACTTGCAGCTAACTTCACGTTTAAAACTACGAATGAGGGAACAAAGCGTGTCTCACGAGTACATGCATATGTGTACCCCTTTCAATACGACTCACCGCTCTCGCCTACAAAGCAAGAATCGCAGCGACAAAAATTTCATAATGTAAACCGGGACTATGCACAGAAGTAAGGGCACTAAATTTTTGGATGATCGCTCCATAATAGGCCATATCACGCATATAGCGTTCATTACTAAAAAAAAAAACTGTTTTCTAGATTTACTGGGTGTAGGGTATTATATGGTCGCGCTTGACCGACTATTTTTTTCTTACTTGTTTTATACTACGGATTGAATATGTGATCCATTTAACTTTAATTCTTGTATATTCATATAGTTTCGAATCGCAGACGAGTTGAAATGCCTGAAATTGCTCGCCGATATCATTTGAAAATGCTTGTGTATGAAGAAACTATTAATAAAATGCTTAAGGTTCGGTCAAACTTTGCAAATATTTGACGAAAATGAAGCAACCACTAGATAAAATGTGTTTTAATTCTTGTGTTTATTTGGAAAACTTCTTTTGCTACGGACTAATTACCACAGAAATTTTGTTTAATTCTATTTGATGCTGTTGGCGTTTACAAAACACTTGTAAGATTAAACGTCGTCTAATTAATTTGTGCTTAAAAATAGTGGTTACGCTTTTTTGAATAAATATTTGTCAAGTGTGACACACATTCCTCAATAAATCGATCAAATGCAGATACAATTAATGTAACAAGCTAGTCCCTAACATACGAGTATAATACATTGAAATTAGTAGCGAGTACAAACTTATGTATAAATTGTACAATTTTTTAACAGTTGTAGTTTGAAAATTGATGCTTTTATATTCCTGTCTTGAAGGCTTTCTAAGCGGATCGTTTATTAAAAGAATTAAATAGATTTTAACATATAAAATTAATTTGTTCTTAAAGAAGCTGTGATCTTTGTGAAAATCCGTTGCAAGTTTAAGCTTCCAGAATTTGATTTATGCCCATAATAATTAATAATCAATGGGTTGGCTATTGACGATTTTGCAATACAGCCACAAAGAAAACTTTTGCTTTTACATAATCAGCAATAATACGATATTAGTTTTATTCAATGCTTCAATATCAAGATAATTAGGTTTAAGTTTCAGTGCGCCTTTAATATTAAAATTACAAATTACATACCACATACTACTTATTGTACAAAGAAGAAAGCCTGACACTTTATCTCTGTGTAAATTAAATAATTGAACCAATTTTCGTTTTTTTTTTTTTTCAAAAATGTTCAGCCTTACACAAAAACAAAACCAGGCATAAAACAGGCATCAGTCATTTTGGTGTCTGACACTTGTTTTGCACTCCAGCTAAACGTCTGCTGTGTGCAAAATAATCTTTGGGCCTCCACTGACATTCAGTTAAATTGGAGTGAAAACGAAGAGTGAGCAAAAACAAAAACTAAAGCCTCACAGCTAAATTTCAAGCACAATATAACAGGATGTCAAGTTTTGAACGTATTTCGAAAAAATAAAAGAGAACAAAAAAAAAACAACAATAAAAAATTAAAAAAGTTCCACTGAAAATTTAAACTAAAAGAGGAGGGGTTGTTCGAGTATAAATGTGATGTGTTCAGAAAACACCTTTTTGATCAAATGAAGCACCAACAACAAAACAACAAAATAAGACACGGTAAAAGTGTTGAGCAAAATGTCTTCTTTGACATGATCACTAAACGCACACCAACTCACTATAAAATAACGTTTCAAATTCATATAAACTTGTCTTAAACTTAAGTAAGCAACAGTTTAAACTTGTTAAATTTAAACTAAAAGAACTCGTTAAATTTATTTTTTTTTGCTTTTTGTTTTTAGAAAAAAAAAAAACAAAAACAAAAATTAAAAATTACAATGTTTTATACAATATATTGATAAAGATGACGATGACGATGACTGACTGCAGCACGATCTTTGCAGTTCCGTTCATTTTTTGGTTTGTTTTGTTTCTCCTGGTAACACGTTAAACATCAGTCAGTCCATGCAGCCATAAAAATAATTGAGTTTGTAAACTTAAACTAGAGGTATGTCTCTTGCTCCTTTAACTATGTATGTATGTATGTACGTTGGCTGTTATGTTCAATGATTTTGTTAAGGGACCTCAGATTTTACCAATGAAATAATCGTATGATTTGCATTATTTTTTTTTTGTCCGTTTATTTTCTTCTGTACACACAAAAATTGTTAAGTTAATGTTTTACCATTCTTTTGTTTGTAATTTTTTTTAAGGGTTTTATTTGCAGTTTTTTTTTTAAACCAAATTGATTTTATATGTTAAAATCCATTTAATTCCTTTAACAAACAAGCTGCTTTAAAATGCCTTAAAGACTGAATATAAAAGGAGCAATTTTCAAAACTATTCACAGATTGTGCAATTTTAATGCACCCTACACATTTAATAAGAGTATTATACGTTGTGGACATTGGGGTTTGTTACACCAGTTGTATCAGTTTTCGGTAGATTTGTTAAGGAATACAATTGATTTATGCTCAAGATTATTTAAATGATATTGCTTAGCAATTTTTGGCACTTTAACTTGTCGATCGCCATTAGTCACTTTTCAGACATTCAAATAATTATTCGTATGAATTTGTTCGAATATTCGAATAATGATCTTTCGAGTTCGGCTCAAAAATGATTTCCTGTTATAGCGTTTAGGCAGCATTTTTGACATGCAAAATTGTCTTTCAAGGTCTCTCAAGCTAAGTGTCCACGATCGTCAGATATTACAACGTTGTCATATCTAGCAATGTGCTAGCAATGTACTGACATTTGCAAAAGTTAAATTGTCAGTTTAGACGACTGTAAGAAAACTAACAATTTCATTTGCACACAATTGTCACACAATGAATTTATCTGTCAACCGAAATTGTCAGTTCACACGGTTGTCAGATTGTTTTGTGGCATTGTCAAATACGTTTTGCAGCTCTGTGTGTGTGTTTTAAATTTTTAAATATTGTCATGGATCAAAAAAGAGCAATTGGAACCATTCTATCTGCTTATGTCCTAATGCACACTTTAATTTAATTCTTTAATTTTCTTCTACTTTTTTCAAAAATTTTATCAATGCTTGTTTGTTTATTTATGTACATACAGAGTTGCATTTAGAAATAATTTCTATGACAATGCTGCCATTGGCAGATGCATAAACTTTGCTTATATGACAATGAAAAGTGTTTGACAATTGTCTTAAAACAATGACAATGACAAAATTGTGTGTTTACACAATTTTTGTCTTCCAATGTACTGAAAATGCTTGTTCTTACAACGTTGGAAGGCAAAAATTTCAAGTTTACACGGTTGTTAGTCATTTTCTGAACATTTTTCGTACAACGTTATAATATCTGACGATCGTGGACACATAGCTTAAGTTTCAATTCATATGGCACCTAATTTCCCTGCTTTTGGATGGATATGTTGCTCGCATATGTTTGAAATTGTTGCTTGAGTAACTGCCAATGATTTTGCAAGCTCTTATTGAGTTTGACAAAAATCTTCAAGGAGTAATGTCTCCAATTCTTTGTATTCAAACGTTTCTGACTGGACTGGATGATCTTTGTCTTCCGGTTCAAAATCTGAACAGCACAAACTTTCTCTCGCACGTTTAAACTAATGGAACTCATTGACCATTAATAGGCCTTGGTGAGCAATCGATGTGAGTACTGGTAAAATGGCAACATTTTCTTGTTATTCCGATATGGCCCTGTTGGTTCTTGTTGGAAAACAGTTTTTAAGGGATGATCTGATCTGAGCCTGACAACTTTTCTAAATGTCCTAGCTTCATTGGGAGGAGATATGATTTTTAGATAAGACACCAAAATGAGCTTCCCTGACAGTTTACAGAGCAGACATTTAGCGCTGTCTTTTACAGAAAGCCCGTGCAGCTTCGTTGCGCTGCTAGATCTTGGAATCACGAACATTGAAGGGAAATTTCACCACTACAATTTTGCTTGATTTCAGTCCTAGTAGATTTTGTTTTCCAACGTTGAATAGTTGGCATAGGAAATGTTTAAAATTAGACATCACAGGAATCTGTATTAATCAATCAATATTAAAGAAACTAAGTGGACACTTTTCTAAATCCAAACTAATTTGAATGCTTCACTTTTCAATTTTACAATATTCAATATTCAACAAACTTGATTTTTAACACAATTTCTCACTGGTAATCCGCCATTAACTAAGATAATCCAACCTTTCCAAAACATTGTGAACAGCATGAATGTATGTAGCTCTCCTGCATAGATCTTCAAGACCAACTTATAACTTTTTGAAAACCTAAATTTTAAAAGGTTTTTGCAAGTTTTTTTTTTTGTGCTAAGTTCCTATTTGAAGTTAAAGAAACAATTTAATGCCAATGTGAATTTTTAAACATGTATCCCTTTTTAAGTATTCAATTCTGTACGGATACTGAATCAGAATCAGAAACAAACAAAAACGAAAATCATACAAAATACCAGCATCTTTAAGTTGGTTGGAAAAAACTAGCTTGATTCCTTCTGAAAGTAGGTATATGACGGGCAAACAAAGATGCGAAAAGGCGAGTAAATAGTAGTGGTAGGTTGGTTGGTGCTTTGGCTGGCTTGGATGGATGGGTTGTGGTTGTGATTGCGACGAATTCATTTGGAATTCATTTAGAGGAACGTGTATGTAGGTAGTAGTTGTAGGTACATTATGGGATAGGATAGGATTCAAAACAATATGAGTAAATAATACCTACAATAGGTATACGAGTATATGTATGTACGAGTATATAAACATACATATGTGTTTATTTTAAAATGTTTATAAAAGATCTGTGGTTTTTCAACGAGCTTTAAAGCCATAACAACTTTACTACAATTGAGTTTTTGCCATTTAAATGGGGTTTTTTTTTTGTTGCTGGGTTTTTGTTTAGGAAGAGAGTGATAGAGAGAGAGAGGGTGGTGCAGACGGTGATGAAGATGAAAATGTAAGATCCTCTAGAAAATGAAATTGTTTAAAAGCCTGTTCATATCAATGCTGGACATATTTATAAACGTGTATCATGTACAACTCGTTGTTGGAGTACTCGTACTCGTACGTATTTACGTTATTTCTTGGCTCATACTCAACTGCATCAGGGTCTACTAGATGCTGTTGTTGCCTTTGGGTTATTGCTGTTGTTTGTACGTACGTTAATGCATTCGCGCATAAATCCCAGCAACGACAACGGCCACAGCTTCGACAGCATCCTAAAAACATAGACGCTTTCGTAATGATGTGTGCCCAAGAAATTGGTAAAGTAAGACTGTTGCTGCTGCTGCTGCTGCTGATAATGATGACGACATCTTTGCAATGTTTTTATTTTTTCTCCACTAAATCCTGCTAGAGGGACTGTTTTGCTGTTCTCATCTTCTTCGTTTTTTTTTTTTGTTTTTTTCTTTTTATTTTATTTCATTTCATTTTTTTTTGTTCTGCATGTAGTTGTGTGTCACAGACATGGCTTAATGTTAAATGTTTTAAGCCATGTTTGCTGTTTACGGCTGTCTCCGCTATACTTAGTGGCCAAAGAGAACTTTATTAACAGCCATCCATTCATTCCCTTTTATGCCCAATAAGATGAGTTCGTTGTTTGGCTGGCTAACTGGCTGGTTTGACCATTTGGTTTTTTTTACTTTTAAACAACATATGTATTGAATTTTGCTCTTGTGTGTTTGTGTTTCAGTGTATGAACATTACATTATTAGTGTAGTGTAGTGTAGTGTAGTGTAGTGTAGTAGTAGTACGAGCATTTTTCGTTGATTAAATCAACAATACTACAAGTTTTTCTTTAACTACTTTGTAATAGTTAATAGACTTGAGATAAGCATCAAAATAGTTTTTATGTTCCTGCTAAAAAGACATTTAATATGGAATGAATTTAAAATCTTCCTCGCAACACACCCAAGGTTAATGTTTGGCATGGATGGATTCTTTTTTAACAGCAACTGCGAAGTTCTTATATACTATTATTTATATGGTATATAAATATATTTTCTGGTTTTGTTTTGTTTTTCTTTGTTGTAATTGATTGAACTAAAGTACATAATTAAAAGTGTATATTGTGTTGAATTCTAACAACTTTGTTTTCCTAAAACATCTGACAGCTAGCAATTACTTGACGTTTACTAGACAAGATACAGATATTGATTTTTTTAAATTAAGTGCTTGATAAATTCTTTCGGAAGAAGATAAATTTGCAAAAGAGAAAATTAGAAAATAAACAAAATTGCTAATAACTCTGTAAAAATAGTTGAATTAAGAAAACTTTAGTTAGGAAATGAAGCTGCATTTGTGATCACCAACATTGCTCACTAAAAATCAGTTTTTATATGTAAAACACAAAATAGCGTTTAAGTGAGAAAAGGAGCTCGATCTGTGATCACCCATATTTCTCACTTAAAATCGATTTTTACATAGAAAACTCAAAGTATCTAAAATCGTTTGTTTATAAATAAGCATTTAAATGAGAAAAGAAGTGTGATTTATGATCACCCATATTTCTCACTAAAACAAATTACAAAGCGCCACAAAATCAAACTTTTCAAATGGTAATGGGTTGGGACCAATTGCAAATGAAGGTGGACATTATCCATTAGCCATATTTAGTTGAGTGCGAGATTTTTTTTATATGCATTTGAAATTGGTCATTAATAAAATTTTACCTTTCCAGGATAATAAAAATAAATAAATTGCATTATTTTTTCAAATTTTCAATAATCATTCCAAAATCAAAAACTTCAAATGCGTATAAAAAAAAAATCTCGTACTCAACTAAAAACCCCTTGAAGGTTTTGTTATTTATGCATAATGTCAACTTTCATTTGCAATTGGTCTCATCCCATTCCCATTTGGTTTGTTGCACTGTGTTATTTATATGGAAAACTGAAAAGATCGTATATCGTAATAACTTTGTAAACATTAAAGTTTTCTCTAAAAACTCGAGTAGATTTCATTAGATAAGTTTCATATTAAGATTAACCACTTATACTATAGATGTTAATAACTAAAAGTTTCATTTCCAAGATTTTTCTTAATTCAAACCATTAACATCCAGCATGTAGTCATTAATTAAATTATCACAACCATATTGATTTATTTTCAAAATGGTCTCCACAACAGCAAGATGAGATCCCAAAAACGACTACGAATGTGTAGGGAAAAAGAAACATACAAACAAAATAAAAAACAATGTAATTAATTGGCTTAATTAGTAGAAGGCGTTACCGAAAAGATGACAATGGATGGAATTTTATTTCTTTTTTATTTTCCATAAATCAGGAAAAATCTGGTTTTAATTCTAATGAGATTTTAATGTTACGATAGATGGTCAAAAGAAAATGACGATAATTTTATATATTGATTGTTTTATCATTGTGATGTAAACCAAAAAAACAAAAAACAAAACATGAGATATCAACATTAAAAAATGTTTATTAACAAATCAAACAATAAATGATTGTTCTTTTCTTTGTTTGTCCTGCCTGAAACAAAAACCTATAATTATGATCCAATTGGCATGTGATTGAAATATGTAGTTCCCTATCATTTCCAATTACTTTACTATTCTTGAGTTAAAAGTTTTTGTTTAGTGCTTTTTAAAACAATCATAATATTGAGATGATAATTTATAACAATTACCATGTCTGAAATTTATTGGTTTTGAAAGCGCATCAAAAACTTACCGCAACTGTCATCACTTGACTTGACTTGACTTGAAGCGACTTAACTCTGTGCAACTTCTGCATCACTTTGCTGTTGTGTTAATGTTTGATTCGTTTTGTACTGTTTGTCGTCATGTAATTTATACAATTTGTATTTGCTGTGTAATAGCAGAATTTACAACAAGTTGACATGTATAATTTGCAACTACAATTTGAAGCAGTAATAGTAAGGAATTAAATCTGTAACCGTTTAATTGAAAAAAAATCAACTCGATCTGTGCTCGCTCACCCATATCTCTCAACAAAAAACGATATTTTGTTATTAAAATCTATTACTTCACACAAACAATGATTGCATTCCTTTAAAGTTTCAAATGTCAAAACAATTGTATCTATCGTATTGAGGTACATATTTTACAAACGTATTCATATTAACATTTAAACACATTGTCTGCTGATCATCCGAACTGCTTGCTACCCCAACAACTCAAAACAAATAATAAACAAGCAGACAATTGTTGTTGGTCTTATTGTTTGTCAATGATGTTGCTGATGACGATCCGTTTCAATACGATACGATTTAACAACAGCTCTTTATTTAAAATTGCTACTTACTTACAATTATTGTACATTTGTAAAATACAATACGATACGAGTATGTACAAGAGTGAATTTTCAGTTGGGTTTCTTGCTGTTACGCCAACATATGATTAAATGTGCAAATATTATATGTAGTACATACGAGATCGTAGTATATGTACATAGTATTCAATTTGTGAGAAGTCAAAAGCATGATCATACTTCTTCCTTTACATCCATACATTAGTATTAAAGTTAAGTGAGGTAATGCATCAATGATTACCAGGCAATTGATTACAGTCAGAAAGAAGTACAAATACTTGGAAACTGTAGGCAACAGTAGTGCAGAACATTGTACATATATTTGTATTTAAAAAACGATTTGCGTGAATGGTTTGATGAAGCTATTATATTTTATGAAATTATCTATCTCTAGTTTTTAGTCATTTGTTGTTTGTTTGCCAATCATGGACTAGAGGTGAGTGGCAAGTAGAAAAAGTTTTTAATGCAAATTATATTTAGTATTGATTACATATCAAAAGTGAAAATTTCGTAAAGAGTAGCAGTCGCAAAACCGAATTTCTTCCCTATTATTTTTCAGTAAAAAGTTTTAATCTTTGTTGTTCTGTAATAATAATAGACATCTTCTCTAAACAAAAACTATCTGTTTGATTGCCTGCTTATTATACTAATTTCCTATACAGTGGCTCACAGCTTATTTTATGTAATGAATTTTTTTGTTGTCAAAACGCCATAAAAGAAAATCTAACTGGAACTTGAAAAAGAATTTGTGTAATTTAAAAGAAAAAAATGTTATAGTTTAACAAACAAATATCATTTATAGCAAAAATGTACATTTTAATATATTACAACAACAAAAAAAAACATAAAATACTCTTTTTCACGTCACAGCTTATTTCATGCAGTCAATATCAATAGCTCAATGCAAGTGTTGTTGGTTTTTCGTTTTCTTTTTTTTTACTTCTATCAATATATTCTGTTGAATTGTGAGTCCGCTTTTGTAACGTCAAGTGTCAATTTAAAATAGTTCAAATGATTCTGCGCAAGTTACATATACATACATATACAAATCCAAACACACACACACACATATGTTAAGAACGACCTATTTTAATGACTTTTTAGCAAACATAATTACTACTAAATAAAGTAATGTAACACGACACCCATTTCCTGTTTAATAAAGAAACTAAACTTAATTTCATAGTTTTCGATCGCAATTCTAAAAATTTTTAACAATCCCAATTTAACAAAACAAAGAGAAAAAAATTAATAAATATTGTAAAAATTGCATTTCCGTTCCCATAACGAAAATGCAATATCAAATAAATATTTTATAGAACAATAATTTTTTGACTAATCAACAGAATAAAAATAAGTTAACCTATAAGAGAAGAAGATTCCATTCAAGTCGACAGACAAATAATTAATAAATAAAAACAACAATGAGAATTGTTTTAAAATCATTTCAAAAATGGCTACTCGCAGTGAAAAATATCAGAAATGGTTAACATTAAAGCTTCCACAATCCAAAAAATCATTTCGGTGCTTCGTCCATAACAAAGGCAGAAAGGCACCAAATAAAATTTTCAATGATCATGATGAGCGACACATTTTAAGAAAAATAAGGTTAAATCCAAGGCCTCCGAAGTTAAAGCTGACCAGGGCAAACAATGTTACGTTGAAACTGTTTGTCGTGTTTAATGGCCGAGTTGTACACAAAAAACCGTTTTTAAACCCGAAAAACAGACTGTACCAGGCTTCGTCGATGAATTATAGTTCAACATATTCGGTTCAGATGGCATGTCTGGAGGAAACCAAATACAGAACTTAACAAAGAAAACCTAAAGGCAACAGTGAAGCATGGTGGTGACAGTGTAATGGTTTGGTTATGTATGTCAGCTGCTGTTACTGGGAATTTAACAACATGGTATTTAAAACCCGTACGTGATTACATAAAATTGGCTGTGCGGTAAAAAAAAAACGAAAATTTTTTCGATTGTTTTAGTTTTAATAAAAGGTGGCGCAAAAGTAAACTTCCGATGTTTTTTGGCTGTTATTAAAAAAAAAATGAAAAACTTTGATTCTTCTTGTGGATTATTTTTATTTGGTCTTTTAATTTTTTTTACTTCAAGTCGAGAATATGATGTCATGTAAATGGCCGCCGCCACTCTTAATTGTCATTTGAGCCTATTTTATGGCATTTCCATCACTTTGGCCAAAACTTCCGGCGATAGGTCCTCACATTCTCGACGGATATTGTCTTTAAGAGCTGCAAAAGTCTGAGGCTTGTTGACATAAACCCGCGACTTCAAAAAGCCCCACAAAAAGAAGTCTGGACGGCCAGGAAATCTGCGATGAAATTCACGTTGTGCCAAAGTCACCGACCGATTATTGGTCAAATAAATAGTCAGCAATATTCCGCGTTCTGGAGCAGTGTAGCGTAACATTGTTTATTAACGTGTATTTCGCATGTGTTTACTACACAAATGTCAAAACAGAACTGACATTAGGGGCCAATCGCAAAATTTATAGCATTTTCTGATAGGAGGATTACTTTTGCGCCACCTTGTATATTAAAATGTACATTTTTGTTAGACTATATCAATTTTGTCTTTCAAATGACACCAATTTCTTTTTTAAATTCCTGTTAGTTTTCTTTTTGCTTTGGAACAAAAAAATGTACTGCATAAATTTAGCTGTGAGCCACTGTATTTAGTTTATTTTATAATGTGCTTTTTTAAAGAAAATTTCTAGAGCGTAACTTAAGGATGTCAGAATCACTTTCTGAGTCGATTTAACGATGTCCGTCCTTCCGTCCGTCTGGCTGGCTGGCTATCCATGTAAAGCTTGTGCGCAGAGTACAGGTCGCAATTTTGAAATATCTATTTCGATAAAATTTGGTATGTACGTGATATTTTTTGGCCCAAGGATGGATGGGATTGAAACTGGTGGAAATCGGTCCATTATTTCACCTGGCCGCCATACTAATGTACTCCCGAAATTGGGGTTTACCGATCATAAATGTTTGAATTATGCAAGTATCCAAACAAATTTCACCAAAAATGAGTAGTAAATGAAGCTAAATAACATCTATAAATTTTGTGAAAATCGGTCCATCATAAATAGTCGTAGCTCCCATATAATGACCACTTCAGAAAATCACTTTAAAACGCATACTAACTCACTCAAAAATGTTGGTGTCCAAATAATATATAACGCAAATATATTTCATATGTATACAAATAATACGGTATAATTTTATTATGATCGGTTCATAATTAGTCGTAGCTCCCATATAAGGCCCACTTTCGAAATTCACTTTAACGATCATAAATTTCTTAAAAATAAAATTTGACACAAATAAGTTTCTTATACATATACAGAAATGATGACACCTAACTTTATAATGGTCAGTCCATAATTAGTCGAAACTCCCCTATAAGACCCTCTCCGTAATTCAATTTAAGCTCCATAAATCTTTTAAAAGTATTTATATCGAGATAAAGTTTAACACATATAATATTTATATTCACAAAAATCATGACACTAAATTTTGGTCCAAAATAGGTGATATCTCCCATATAACGCCCATTTCCGAAAAACTTTTTATACATATACTAAGTGTAGGGTATTATATGGTCGGGCTTGACCGACTATAATAAGCTTATCATGGTATACAATAAATATATTTAGTTGCATTTTGCTTAAGAATTTTGGTTTGTTCGGTTGTGACACTTTTGCTGTGAATGACTGACTACACACAACAACAACACAACACATCCATATGCATAAACATGAACATGAACAAGCACGACCAAACTTTTCTTTATGTATTTTCAAAGTTAAAAATTAGTACATATGTAAAATAAATAATTAAAAACAATCACTAACATTTTTATTTTATACTTATGTGAATGCAAAAGTTTTTTTTTTTTTTTATTAAATTCACTTAATAATTTGTATGTATGTATGTATTATGATGTAGCACTAACTAACCAAAATCCAATCAGAAACCAGCATTATATGAGAACACACGTTTTCCTTAAAGTTCCCGTATTTATTTATGAAAACACTTGTTCTAACAATACTTTGCAAAAACTTGTAGCACGGTAACACTTTTCGACCACAACACCATTTTTGATGATATTTTTTTTATTTTGCAAAATGAAATAAACAAAACAAAAGAAGTGGGATAGAAGATGAAGAATTTATTTAAAAGCCTAATAGCTATAGCATACTTTACGGCAGAGTATTTAAAATGTTCCTCAAAAATAAAACCAGTATTAAAGTGATGTTTTTTTCTTTTATAATATTTTGGTGTGTATTTTTCATTATGTTTCATATAATATGGTATAATTTTTTTAACTGATATATTGCATATTTTTTTATTTGTTTTTATAATTAAGTATTTTCTTTATAATTTTTCTGTTTTTTTTATTATTTTTTAATTAAATTAAATGTTTTCTTTTATTTTGTAAATTATTTACTTTCTTTAATTTAAATATTCATCACTAAGTTTTCTGAATAGAATAATAATGTCGGATAGTGGGAAAGTGGGTTTTATAGAGGAGCAAAATTTGTTTTAGAAAACACGTTTATTACCAAATACATTATGGGGGTTTTTTTTAATATTTTGCTGGTTTTTACAATTAAAAAAGTTTATTTTCTTTTTTCGGTTTTTCGGGGACAAATAATTTTCTACAAGTTAGTTTTTGTAAAAGGGGGAAAAGCAATAATTTAAGCATAATCTCTAGTAGAAATTGTTAAAAAATAAAGTGAAAATCATTTATGTTTATTGTTTATCATTTAGGCTTTAATTTAATATTTACAAGTTGTTGTAAAATAAATTATAATACATTTTTATAAGTTTTTCTTTTTTAACATTATTTACTCGTATGTTTTATTTTTATTATTATATTAATATTAATATTAATACTATTGTTAAATATGCGTATATGTTTTCTACCATCACTAACTATTAATTATTTTAAATATAATATATTTTGTATTTTATTTATTTTTTATTTTTTTCAATATAAAATTGGTTTTATGGGTAATTTTTTTGGAAGGGGTGGGGGGTGGTAGGGGGGGGGGGGGTAGTTTCGGTTGAGTTTATTTGTGTATGTATGTAAGTATGGTCTTATATAAATTATATATGTATTTGTTCAATATTGTATTTATTTTAATGTGGCTATTTTTTTATTTCTTTGAGTTTGTTGTCCATTTTTTGTTTATTATTATTGTGCTGCACTGGTTGTTGTAACGAAATCATAATGTAATTAAAGTTTAAATAAATGAATAAAAATGAGTAATTATTAAAGTTTTAAATTTGAATTTTATTTAAAAGAATCTCATGATTAACAACAAAACAGAAATCAGAAGTTAAAAATAGTTTTAAAACAATTAGAATTTTTCAACTACCGAGTTTTCTTTTTATCAATTTCAAAACGTTTTCTTCGTTTACCAAAATCTGGACGATTTTTATCGATTATTTGCTAAGCTAATATTCCGCCTTGTTTTCTAAATTGGATTGTTGAATTGTTCATGTTTATTTATTTTACAGAATAGGGAGTTTATTACTAAATAAAAATGTTTATTGAAATTTAAAAATATTCAAAATCTACTGTAATAATTATGCTCCATCTATTTTGTTAACATTATTGAACATCCTTTATTCTCAACCCAAACAAAATATGTATATAACCGTTTCGTATCCCTGGACAAGTTTAATCAATGAGTTTAAAACCTTTTGGTTTAAATAAGGTTTAAACGAGTACATAATATGTTTAATGAATAAACTGTTAAACCATGTTTAATATGTTCTTTTCTAAGAATTTTTTCCTGTACATGTTTGAATTTTGAATGAAAAAGACTCCATCCATAATTCCATAATTCGGACTCTGTACTGATTTACTGATTTAATAGCACAGACTCAGCTGACAGCAACTGTGTGCACGTTCATTCTAGCAAAAAATATTGTAAATAAGATAAAGAAGTATGTAGGCTATCTAAACTCCATTAAAGACATCAATTCAGTCGCGATCGCATAAGTTTTCATACCGAAATTATAATAAAATTTAGATATCTTGCTCGATATCTAATGTCATTATCTCAATACGAAAATTCCGATAAATTTTACTTGATCTTTCGGCCCCAGATAGAAAAAATCGTTCAATGCTCGATTAAATAATTGTAGAAGCTGCGCATAAGATCAAAACATGTCGGAATCAATTCTACGCTTGATCAAAGATCGAAAAAATATTGTAATTTTCGCCGCAAGTATAAGCATCTATAATATTCAAATATCAAAATATTTAGGAGCTGTTTCGCACGTTTCAGCTATAGCTGACCAGTTTCGTTTACACGTGTATCTTAAATGTTCATGCTTTCAACATGTAAACAACTTCGCGTAGAATAAGACGGAGAAAACAAAAGAAAATGCAAAGAGCCAGTACCCATTCTTGTTTGCAGAAGCGCCAATGAGTTCTGTTTGCAACTGAACTTGTTCTTAGGCACACAACATTACATATTTATAGCGGGTGTGAAACCAGTTTTTTTTTTTTTTTCAATGATATTTATTTGTCATTCTTGAAACTAGTTCTAAGAATGCCTTCAGGAAGCAATCACATTCTTTTAGGCACAGTAATATAATAACTAATTTTATCATCATGTGATTCTTGTTTGAACTTATCACGCTTAGAAATAGTTTCATTCATCTAATTAGTCTTAGATTTATATTTATCGAAAATATGCTTAATACTCGTAGATAGAAAGGCTTTGGCCAAAGTTTAATTTACATTTGTCAAATGAAGTGGAAGTGAAATTTCCATTAAGTTTGTGAGATTGAGGTGAAAAGTAATGGGTGTATGTATAGCAACCAAACTGGTGTTAGATTGCCAATAGGCAACGCAACTGACATGCAAGTTGTTATTATGTAAGGCAATTTTCGTTTTTGATATTTTGTCCGGATTTTCGAGTAGAAAACAAATATTTTTTATGTTAAAAATATTACATTCTACATTTGTAAAATAAAGTGTAATTTAAACTTTGTAAGTGTAGGTGTTCTAAATTTTTTGAAGTAAAGTATCATTTCAGTATGGTTCCTCATAGAATAAAAGTTTCACCTCGTTAAATTTTCTATGTGGAATTTAAAAACATTTCAATTTCATTTCGAAGTGGAATATAGAACCTAGACGTATGTATAAATAATTCAACAACAAAATTACTAACATTTCAAATTTACCACTTAAAATAAAATCAATCGGCAATTGAAGTTAACAGCTGACAGTTTCCATCTGCAATATGGTTTTGACAACTCCACTGAGGTTAGGTTGACATCCGTAATCCTCCCATAAAATATAATTTCCAATTTGGTTCATGCAGACAAAAAGTTTTACTTGTTTTTACACCATTTCCAATGGTATTTCAGAATTTTCCAATTTTTTTTTCAGAATATTTCAATTGTATTTAAAAATTTTCTAATAGAAGTGCAGATTAACACCTGGATTCTACATTTTTAAAATGAAGTGGAAGTGAAATTTGCATCAAGTTTGTTGTACTAAATTTTGTGAAAATGATTTGAAAAGTAAAATATCATTTTTAGAGTTTGGTTCATTGTAGAATAGAAAATTCACTCGTTTCTACACCATTTCCAATTGTATTTCAGAATATTTTAATTATATTTCAGAATTTTCAAATAGAAATACAGGGGGGTTACTGTGTATTTCGATTTGAAAAGAAAATCATTCGAATTTGTATACTTTTTACATTGTATTTCGAAAGCTTTTGCTTTCGAATTGAAATACACAGTAACCCCCCAGATTAAATTTTTTGCAATACAAATGGAAAATTCTGAAATACGATTAGAAATTTGTGGAAAATTGATATGGAATTGGAAATTTTTAAAATACAATAGAAACTTCTGAAATGCAATTGGAAACGGTGTAGAATGCCTTGAAATTGTTCATGTGGCATTGAAAACAATTACCGTTTGAAATATAGAACCTAGGCGAATGTTCCCCACATATTTATACATAAATAAATATGTAAAAAAAAAATGAAAGTTAAAAAAGATTTATAAAGCAACCTTTGATAACTTTAAATATACTAAAAAAGCTGTTTTACAACTAAAACAGCTGTTTTATTCATTAAAGAATCTGACGAGAGTTGTGCTTACAATTGTTCTATAATAAGTTAGTTTCTAACAAATTGTAGAAATTTACGCGGTGTTTTTAGAATTTCTAAAAGATAGTGAGGTATAAAATTTCCAAATTATAGTGATAAAGATAACAACTAAGTACCTTGACCTTGCCTGTAGTCTTCTGCTTTTAATAATAAACAAAAATAAAATTACTAATTTTATTACTGATTGCTGGCATTTAATATAAAATTCAAATATCTTTTGTTCTTTTTTTTTTTTTTTTTGTTTGTTCTATATTTTTATATGTATTGAATGTATATATAACATTTAAAATAGTATAAACTATAAATACATAGTTAAATTTATATAATATAGCAAGAAAATAAATAATTTTTAATACAATTAAAAAAAAAAATAAAAGAAAAAGCTGCCAAATAAAAATTAAAAACAACACAGAGAAAAAGACATTTATAAAGAGAGTAAGATAAAGAGAGCAAAAGAGTTACAGTACAAAGAACAATAAAATATTAAAAAAAAAAAAAACTATATATATATATATAAAATTATACTTAAAGAAGTATGTATTCATTAATTAATTAATTAATAATTTGTGATAAGAAAACTTACAATTTAAATACTGTATAGTAAATAGTAAAATTCTAATTTATATACTGGTGCTTATAATTCTGTGTTATAGAGATTAATACAATACAATACAAAAAAAGTTTCTTAATTCTTTTAAGATTTTACATTTGATCGCTATTATTTGCTGGTTTGTTTAATTTAATTTTAAACAAGTTTTTTTTTTTTTTTTGCTGTATGTATTTAAATGAATTTCATTGATACTTATGTTAGTTAGTTACATATATTATGATAATTTCATTTATTTGTGTTGGTTTTTACTTGTTTATTGGTTTTCTGTTTAGAGTCTAAAAACTAAGTACAACAAATACAAATATTTATAAATTACAAAGTACAATGTCTTATTAATTATATATTAAACTTTATTATTAAGTTATATATTTTGTTTTTAAATTATTTTGATGCATTTTTATATAGTTCACACGTTGTTTTGTAAAAAATACTTTTTATTTTTTAGTTTTTTGGGTGTTTAAGGAAAAAACTTTTTTATTTGTTTATTTCATTAATTAATTTTTAATTATGTTGTAGTGTTGTATATATAAAAAAATACTGCTCAGTTAGTTTTGCGAAAAAAATACAAAAAAAAAAAAATAATACATATTTTTTTATGTTTATTTTATTTTTATATTAAATTAAAATTATAACTGAAACTTAAAATTAACTAAATTTTAAAATTAATTAAAATTTAAAAAAGTAAAATTATTAACTAAAAGTTGGTTGTGTATTTTTGTTAGTTTTCTGAGTATATTAAAAAAATTGTTGTTATTTATTTTGTTGGTTTAACAGTAAAGACAGACGCGTTTTGCACGAATTTAATTTATGTATGTTTATTTTTCGTTATAAAAGAGATTTGCCTGAAAGTAAGATTTAGATTTTTTTTTTTTTTATCAGTTTGTTCGTGTTTTTTATACTTTTGTGTATTATTAACAAAAGTTTATGTTTTCTTATTAAATTTTATAAATATTTTACATTGTTAGTTTTGTGATTTTGAGCAAAAAGATGTAAAACGAAAGTGTAATTAGTAATTTATAAATCTTTTGCCAAATTGTATAGCAAATATATAATGTATGAAAAAAATTGCCTTTTCTGTATTTTTCAGTTTCAATTTGAAAATTTCGAATTTACTTTTTTTGTATTTTTTTAAAAAAAGATATTAACATTTTCTATATTTTTCAGTTTCAATTCCAGTATAATAGAAAAATTTTTAGTTTTGGCAATATTCGAAAATATCGAAAATAATTTCGCATTTTGTTCATGATGTCAGAAATATTAAAAATAGCTTTTTTCTAATTTTCAATTTATATTAAATTCAAAATTAATTTCGAATTTAGTTTTTGAGTTCGAAAAAATTAATACTTTTAAACAAATATTAACTTTATTCTATATTTTTCTCGTTATTTGTATTATACTTAAAAAATTTAAAATTTTGGCCATCTTCGAAAATTTCAAATTTTGTCAGCAATATTAATAAATATTTTTTTTTAATTTTGGGTTTCTATTAAATTCTATGTGCAAAATAAATAGTTAAAGCATGTTTGAAAATTCGAAATTAATTAGAAAATTCATATTTTTCAGTATTTAAAAAAAATATTAACTTTTTCTGCACCTTTGACGTTCAATTATATTATAATAGAAAAATTTCCATTTCTGCCATATTCGAAATTTTCAAAATTAATTACGAATTTTGTTCATGATGTAGAAATATTAAAAACTGTTTTATTCTAATTTTCATTTTCTATTAAATTCTTCATTAATAATGAAAAGTTTTGACAATGTTCGAAAATTTCAAAATTAATTTCAAAAATTCATATTTTTCAGTATTTTTAAAATGAATTTATTTTTTTATAATTTTCACGATCAATTATATTCTACTTGAAAAATTTTAATTTTTGGCCGTAATCGAAAATTTTGAATTTTGTTCATGTCAGAAATATTAAAAATTGTTTTTTTTATAATTTTAAGTTTCTATTAAATTCTACATGGTATGTATTTATGCTCGAAAAATTTTAATTTTTATGAATTACGAAATCAATCTTCGAAATGTAAAACATTTAAAACCGAAAATTTAAAAATATTAATGAATATTATTTGCTTCGCCGTTTTCAATTAATTTTGAATTTTGTCATTTTTATTGAAATAATTTTAAAACATAAATTTAAATGGTGAAAATTCTAAATAAATTTTGAGAATTTCAATTTGAAATTGAGAAAATTCTAAATGAAATTGAGAATTTCAATTTGAAATTGAGAAAATTCTAAATGAAATTGATAATTTCAATTTGAAATTATGAATATTTCAAATAAAATTTATGAATTTCAATTTTAAATGAAGAAATTTTGAAATTTAGAAAATTCCAAATGAAATTGATAAACCGAACACACCGCAAGCATTTTTCAACTGAATAGACGCCCATGTTCGTTCACTATCGATAGCATTAACAAAAGGTTTGAAATAGTTACTGACAGATGAGAAGATTTGAGGAATCAGTTATCTGCCTGACAAAAGATGATATGATGTTTAAAATTTGAATAAATGTTTGTTTTTAAAATAATAAATCAACTTTTATTTAATTTCAGAATTTTTTCTTAATTTTAAGTTTTTGATTTGAAATGAACATTTTTTTCATGTTGTAAAAATTGTATTTAAACAAAAGGATTATAAATTAATAAAATATTTAAAATCATATATTAAATCTCGTTTCTATGCACGATTAGAAAGAATAGTGTAACTCACACACTTTTCTTTTAAGAAAAAAAAAATCGTCTTATTGAGATTTACATGTACATACATA
Source organism: Bellardia bayeri (assembly GCA_950370525.1). Classification (NCBI taxonomy): domain Eukaryota; kingdom Metazoa; phylum Arthropoda; class Insecta; order Diptera; family Calliphoridae; genus Bellardia; species Bellardia bayeri. Next base: position 65,152,797 of record OX493268.1, read on the forward strand.
TATTTAGTTAATAAATTTTGACAAAAATTCTGTAAGTGTGACTGAGAGAGTGAGAGAGATTGATTGATTGATTGATTAATTAAGTGAGTGTGGCCAATGACATGTGTACGCATTGTATTGTAATAATATAATTTTGTTGTAATGTTATTATTGTTTAAAATCTTTTTTTTTAGTTTTGTTGTGTGTGTGTGTTTTATATATCTATATACTAATTAATTAATATCAAGCCTTGTTTAATTAGTTAAAATTTGATTAAAGTTAGATCTTATATTTTATGTATAATTTGTTTTGTTTTTGTTTGTTTAAATATATTTCACTTACGATTGTTTACTAATCATTTTGTTTTGCTTGTGTGTTATTATTTTTGTTTTTAATTTTTAAATCCATGTTGGATTCAAATGTTTTAGGGATACATTTTATTCGCTGTTATATTTGAGTTGTTGTGTTTGTTGTTGTTGTTGATGTTGCAATTGATATCATGAATGCTTATCTGTCAATTCGGCCCAGCGCATTTCAAAGAACTTACGCATACCATGACCAGCTTTGCCCACCGGCGAATCATCTTCATTGAACATTTCGCAATTGTCGAAAATCTGTCTGACATCAACACAAAAATCTTCTCGACATTTGTAGCTAGAGAGTGGCAATCAGAGAGATAGAGAGGGGTCAGTAAGGGAATATTAAAAAGAAATATTTATATACATAATTTATAACAATTTACCTTAGATCTTGTAGTCTTTTCTTAATGGTGGACAAATCCATGGGATTTTTTATGATTTTGCGATACGTTGGAAATTGTTTGGTATTTACTGGCAACAGGAAAGGCCAAGAATCTTCATGCAGCTAAGTAATAAAAAATAATAAGATTTTAATTACAATTATTTTGTTCTGTTGTAAAAAAAAAAACTTACCTCCATTTCACTTAAAACTGTCTTGCACACGGCCAATTCTTTCATTAACTTTTTGGTGGCATGTTTTTCTTTTTTCTCTTGTTTCAACTTTTCCTTGGCCTCCTGCACGGCATGAATATTCAGGGGTGGCGGTGGGCCCAATGCAGTGGGTGGCGGTGTTGTTACTGCACTTGTAGTTACCACCATCATCGAAGGCGAAGTAGCAGGAGCGTGTAATTGTGGCGAATGCTGGGCAGCAGAGCCATGATGCATCTGTTGCTGTGTAGGTGTCGAGGAACGGGATGATGATGTTATGGAGGAATGTTGTGGGGAGGTAGTAGCGCACATTAAACTTGCAGTGACACCAATGGGTGGTGTGGGCGGTGCTGCTGTTATATTGGGTAAATGTGGCATTTGATTTGGTAGAGAAGTTACAGGTAGGAGACCGGCTGTGGCCGTTGTTGGGGTTATTGTTGAGGGTACAACAATTGAAGCTGCCGATGCATTTAGTGATGATGTTATAGCTGTTGTGGGTGGTGCTAGTGATGGTGGTGCCGCTATCACGGCCGCTGTGCTGGGCGGTATCAGTTGTGTGGTGTTAAGGGGATATGGCAAATGATTTGTTTGATTTGAACCGACTTGAAGTGGTGGTGCGCTGAGATTGGCAAAATGTGATGGTGACATTATTTGTGCTTGAGGTGGTAAGAGTGCTGCCGTAGTTGGCATACTATTGAAACTTTGTTGTTGCTGTTGTATTGGTGGCGTTGGTGGTGGAATAGTCATCATTGGAAGAATGTTTGTTACAGTAGGAGGAGGAGTTTGTAGAGCTTGTTGTTGCTGCAGTATACCAACATTTGCTGCGGCTGCTACTGCTGTATTTGTGCCTAATGCTGCTGCAGTGCCAGTACCATCCATGCTGACATCATTGAATTCATTGTTTGAGGGTTGTGGAGTTAGAGCACCTTGACGATTAGTTACTTGATTTTGGAAGCGCGTTGTATCAATGGAGTTGTTATGATGATCATCGTACGACGTTGAGGCCACTGAATGAGCAGGGCTAAAAGAAAACAAAAATGTGGATTGATTACAAATGTCAACTGTACAACTGTATACATTGCGATAGTGTACAGATTAAGTTGAAACTCACCTTAGCGGTGCCGGCAGGGAAGTCATGGACTCATCATGTGATGAATTGTGTATATTGTGATGATCGGCCGAGGTATTCAGCTGCTCACAACTGGACGATGTATTATGATGTTTATCTTTGCGTTTCGATAGCGAGGCAGATGAATCACGTTCACGGCGAGGTTTACTAGTGGAGGAACGTTTTTTCGGTGGTGGTGCCTTTGAGATGCAGCCATGACAATACCATTTGCCACGAGGCACTTTCAACAGTGGGGGAATGTAACAATCGGCATGATATGCACGTGGACACAAATCACAATAGATCATTTTGCCAACCGGTGAGGGACGATGACCGCCACAAACAATACATTTACGTTCATTGGTTGCCTTATTTACACACTCATAGCAATACCTAAAGAACACACACAAAGAGATTAACAGGCATTAGTAACGAAATTACCAGACACAAGCTATAAAAATTAATTTGAAAGTGTATTCTTTTTTATATTAGTGCTTTAAAAGGTGACAACATGGGTTCATTAGTTAAAAAAAAAAAACTGACGCTTTTTTACTTTTTAGTTTTGAGACTGAGACAAATAAAAATCGGCTGATTGATTGATTGATTGAGAGACTGACTGATTGATAAATGAAAAATGAATATGTATTAAAAGAAATACAAGAAAACAGAAATTAGTTGCCACCAAAACTTTATTGTAGTTTGATAAAAGAAAATTGTACAAAAATTGTAATTAAGTTGTGTAGATTGTAGAATCTAATATACTTACCAGTCGCCGTCGGGTATATTCTCCATTTTCGGTTTGAAACAGTAGGTATGATAACCTTTGTCGCAGCCATCGCACAGCAAGAGTTTATCCTCATTTTCGCCAGATGTGCAGAACTGGCAATTCTGTAAGGAATTCGAATATTTGGGAGATTTTGTAGATGTTGTTGATTTTTTACGGCTTCTACCTAATTTTTTAGTATTTGTTGTTGTTGTTGTTTTGGTGGATTTTAAGGAATGGGAGTGGGAATGGGAAGGGCATGAAGGACTAGAGGCTTTATGGGATGTGTTGTTGCTGATGTTGTTGTTGGTGGTGGTTATGTTTGTGGTTGTCATTTTTTTATTTTTTTTGGTCGCTAATTTCTTTGTTTTTTTGGAAGGAGTGTTGTTTGGTGTTGTTGTGAAAGTTGGCGGTGGTGTTACAGAATCTCTTGACGTGGAAGAGGGAGTAGGTGAGAGACCTTTTCGACTAGAAGTGCTGATACTGGGTGTCTGTGCTAGAGAGACTTCACCCGATTTTAAAGCATTCTTAAATCTTTGTTTAGGCGTTTGATATTTAAGATTGATTTTTATGGTGGTGGGAGTTGTGGTCTCACACACCATTACAGAATTCTTAGCCGTGTCAACAGTTGACCGGTCCTTAGGACTTTTCGCACTAGTCTGAGAATTCTCCACCTCCTCCTCCGCCTCCTGCTCCTCGTTTGTTACAAAGAGAGTTTGCAAATTTAGAGACTTGGTATCATTGATCATTGCTTGATCGCTTTTGTTCGATTTATTTTTCGATTTCTTATGATGTTTATGCTTATGTTTTCCATTAAAATTTTCATCATTTTTATGGGAATTTTTCTTATCTTTCGATTTTTTTTCTTTTTTAGACTTTTTGGACTTTTCTGATTTGTCCGGTTTTGTTATTGGCAACTTTTGTGAGAGATTAGAATGATTAGAAGGATTTACGTAAACAAATAAACAACCATCAAAACAAGGATGGAAGGTATGGTATGGTATTGAATAACATGGGAATTGATTTCGGAAAAGGGAATGAGAAGAAAGGCAACAGGGAAAGGAAAATTTGTATTGAATTTATATTTTGTTTTGTATACCAATCACCATCAATGTTTAATGAATAAATATATAGAGGGCATCATGTATGATGTATTTATGTTTAAAGATGTGTATGTATGTAAAAGTGTATTTAGATGATTTTGTCAAATGTTTAATTTAAATTTAAGATGATAGATTTGTAAAATGAGTGATTGTGTGAGTGGGTGGGTGTTGTAGGTAGTGTTTATGAATGAAAGTATGTGGTTATGGTTTTTGTTTTTGGTTTGTAAAAATTATAGTGTTTCAAGTGTTTTTTTTTAACAAACATTCACCATTAAATCAGTATTTTATTTTTAATGCAAAAATAGAAAAAGTTAAAAAAAAAACAAAAAGAACATATAAGAAGCACACAACAAAATTAAATGATTTTATTTTTAAGGATTTAAGATGCAATAGTAGTAATTAACAATAATTAAATTAAAGAAATTAATATTGAATAACGAAATTTTTTCAGGATTTTGAATTTAAGCGACATTTATATAATTTAATAAAAGTGCGTAGTAAATTGGACAACAACAAATATTATTATTTTTTTTTTTTATTTTGAAAAAAGAAAAAAATCGAAAAAAGTTTAAGAAAAATTAGATGATTTTTTTTTTAAATATTTTTTTTAATTAATTTGTTTCTAAACTAAAAACAAACAAATTGAATATTTTCTGGATAACTAATTTAAACAAAAAAGAATAAGCAAAAAAGGCTAAATACAAAATACAAAATAAACAAAATGCAAACTAAATAATATGTATGTATAATGGATTTGTTTTACTACAAATTATTTAATAAATTTCTTCAATAAATCGAGTAAAAGAACAAAGAACATGTGATATTCTCTCAAAAACTCTCCACACTATTAATATTTGTATAAGTTTTCAATTATTGAAAACTACAATTAACAATTAATTGTGTATAAGATGTGTGAGGAAAACTGTGTTTAAATTATACAAGTTGATGGAGTAAAATTTCAAGAGATTCTGTTTTTATAACCTACTGTGAACGTCAAAATAAAGTCAACAACACATATTTTTAAAAGAAAAGCTTAAGTGTGTTAATATAAATTTTATTTTATTAGAAAATAACATTGAATTCACAAAAAAATAACAAAAACAAAAGAGTTTACAAATTTTATTGATTTATTGTTAAAATAGACTAATTTTTACACGTCAAAATAAAGCAAACAGTGGCATCATTGTTATGCAAAAAAAACTGTCATTCCAAAAGTAGTGGCATTCCATACATTTTCTTTGTTTAAAAGTACTCGTATAACGGTAAAGCTGGAGGTCCACAACTCGCGTTTTGGCGTCAACGCGTTTTAAGCTGTCTACACGTTTTAAGCGTCAAGTATTTCAAGTTACATGCGAAGATTTTTCGCGTAAATCATTTTGGTTTTATATACATACATATGTATATGTATAATTTTTGGAGGTGATGCCGTAAGCCCAGCTAATTTTGTTTTTATATGAAGCTTTTTTTATCGGTTTGTTTGTCAATTTCATATAAAAAATGTTTTTTCATTTCATTTTAATTTTTTTTAGTAACATCACTTTTAAAATAAATTTGCTTTGCATTTGTCAATGTCAGCTGTTCGCCGCTTGCGACGCGTTCAAAAGTAGAAAGTAAACAAACTTTTCGCTTTTCAAGCGTCAATGCGTCCTACGCTTTTGAGTGTGTAACTTAAAACGTGCAACTACATTGATTCTACTTTTTTGACAGTTGCTTAGAACGCGTGAAACGCGTAGACGCTTGGTGTGGACCTCCAGCTTAAAGTGCCGTTCAAAATAAATTGCAAGTTTCATAATTTATCCTTAAAGAAATTGACAATGGAAATACAAGCATCAATTAAAACTAGGCAAATCATACAGCCCAATCATGAATAAAAATTCCGTGGGAGTTTTTTTCCCTTTTCCCATTTTTTCTATTCAAATTCAATGTTAAAAAAATAAAAAGGGAAAAAACTCCCGCGGAATTTTTATTCATGATTGGGCTGATTATAGACTTGGAAGGCATCGCTGTACAATAAAAAAAATTATAGACAAACACAATACCATAGAAAATGTGCCGGTGCAAACGATCCAAGCTTCTTATAAAAACTGAAGTAAGAGCTATAGTAAGAAATTGAATTTCTTTTGAATTTCGCAAAAAGCTGCCTGCAACTTTTTTTTTAAATAAATATTCTTTTCTTCGATGAAAGTAAGTTTGAGATTTTTGGACACGGAAAGCCCCTCTAAAATATGACGAACCAAGAACGAAGCCTTTAGTAATAAATATGTTACCAAGACGGTAAGGGTCTGGATTGTGTGGCTGCATCAGAGGTCAGAAAACTTACATTTATAAAATCTACAATGAAAAATAGAAGATTATCTCAACATTTAAAAAAAGCATACATGGTGTAAAGAAATTAAAACTATTGCAAAACTGTTTTTTCCAACAGGACAATGATCCTAAGCATACCTCTAAAATTGTGAGAGTTATTGCTCAATCATTGTCCAAAAACTTTAGATCATCCTCCTCAGTCCCCAAGACCTCAAGCCAATTAAGCACCTGTGGAAATATCTGAACAAAAAAATTAGGCAAAGAAGTAGTTTTTGCAAGCATAACCTAAAGGCACTAAGTAAAACAGGATGAATGAAACAAAATTTAAGCCTGATTTCAATGATTCTGTCTGGAAGATAAAGGCAAAAGGACTAAAAACAAAACATTAAATACATGTTTTATATAATTTTAATATAACTGTTTACTTTACTTTGATGCGAAAAATGTATATAATAAAACATTTTTTAAACAATATTAGGTGTTTACTTTTTATTGACGCTCATAGTATAACTTCACTCAGGCCCCTTTCAGATTAGGCAATTTTATTTGCTCAAGTATAATTTTCATTTTTATTTATTTTCTTTTGAACTTGCTTTTGTGTACACATTCAGTAACTTGGTTGCGCAAGTTTAATTTTCTTATGCTCGAATTTTCTTAATTTTTTTTTGACGTTTTCTTTCATTTATGTATCCCAAGACAAGAATGACAGCAGCAACCGAATTTCTACAAACAAGCGTGTTCTCAAGCCTAGGCAATTATTTCCCCTTCAAACCGACCTTTCCTCTCATACCCACAAACACTAGACTTGCGCAAATAAAATTGCCTAATATGAAAGGGGGCTCACAATGGTTATCTAAAGCCGTTTAAAGTGACCGATCTATAGTGGTTGACAGCTTATTTTAGGCAGTGATTTTTTGTTTGTTTTCAAAGCTCCATAAAAGGAAAACTAACAGAAACTTAAAAAAGAAATTGGTGTCATTTAGCAGAAAAAATTTTATATGTAGTCTAACAAACAAAAAACATTTATTGCAAAAATGTACATTTTAATATATTACAGCTAAATGAACAAGAAAATGCTCGTTTTTTCACGTCACAGCTTATTTTATGCAGGCACGTAATGGCTTCGAAAACTGGTAATTACACGATTTAATATTTGGTGTGATAGCCTTTGATGCGACCGGTTTTTGTTTAATACGCGAATTATTCAATGCTGATTTCTAAAATTGATTAATTGATAAATTTTCTACAACATTCAGGTCTGGCGATTGTGGTGGCGTTTTGCACAATTCTTGATTTGTGCTTTGCATAGTTGTCTTAGTAAAATCGAAAGTCTGAGCTTATACCCAGGTTCTCTGCGCTTTCCAACAAGTTGTCCTTCAGAATCTGAAGGTACTTAAACTTGTCCATGGTTGTTTCAACAAATGTTCCAGTACCAGCAGCTGACATGCAGGCCCAAACCTTGACACTGCCACCACCATGCTTCACTGTTGCCTTTAGGTTTTCTTTGTTGAGTTCTATGTTGAACTAAGATTCATCTGCGAAAATGACCAAAATGCAGATTCCTTGCAAACATTCTCTTTGGCAAAATTTTGCCTGCGCAGTCTGTTTATAAACGATTTTTTGCGTTCAACTCGGCCATTAAAATCATGTTGGCGTAAGACATGACGAACAGTTTCAACGCAACATTGTTCTGCCTTCGTTATGAACCCGATTTTCAGGAATAAAGCGCTCAATGATTTTTTGGACTGCGGAAGTTTTAATGGTAACCATTTCTGCTGTTTTTAACTGTTAAATGGTTTAAACAAAATTCTCGTTGATCTATCGTTGTACGCAGCCTCATTTGAACTATTTTAAATTGACACTAGACGTTACAATTCAACAATTGATAGAAGTAAAAAAAAAAGAAAAACGAAAAACCAACATCCCTGAATTGAGCTATCGTTACAGAAGAAATTAACTGCATAAAATTAGCTGTGACGTGAAAAAACGAAAATTTTTTGTTTTCTTAGTTTTAATATATGTATTAAAATTTACATTGTTGCAATAAATAGTTTTTTTGTTTGTTAGACTATAAAATTTTTTCTTTTAAATGACACCTATTTTTCTTTCAAGTTCCTGTTAGTTTTCCTTTTATGGAGCTTTGAAAACAAAAACAAAAAAAAAATGCACTGCATAAAATAAGCTAGGAGCCACTGTATTTGTAATTACCCTCAGAAGTTTAGGCTTAGAAATGAGACAAATTTAAACTTAAGAATAATAAAGCATTGTGCACATAAAATCCAACCACACCACAAAGCTTTTATTTAAAAATCTGGCTGGTAGACTTTTCAGTGATTTGTTTTTAAACATAGATACCGGTATTCTGTCAAAACGGGCTATAAACATGTTTTTATTGTTGATCATATTGAACCTATAATTTATCTTATGTGAAAGTTGACTCATTCCTGTACATCTACAACAACTATAAGGAAATATAACCATCAGAATGTCAGCTAACATTTATAAAAAATCAACCAATATTTCATTTTAAACCTGCTACATGTAATAGCTATTAAAGATAATATTGTAATAATAGAGCCATAATAGAGCTGTGAGTTTGGACTAAGTTTAAAATTTATTCATATCATAATCGTTTTGCAAAAACGTTTGCTGTCAGCATAAGCAGCAACGGACACTGTGAATGCGAAAAGTTTATGAACAAAAAACACTATAAACATTCTCAAAATCCTGCTTATAAATAAGAAATTATTATAAAACGAATTAAATATGTTGTATTCAATTCAATAAAAGCAACGAAAAAACCCCAACATGCATTTCAGAGACAAATTAAATTAATTTAAAAGAAAACTTAAATAAAAGAAACAAAGAAAATATTCGACTTTCAATATAATAAAATTAACACTAAAGAAATAAATAAATACATGTTAGTTGGGTTAATAATGTGAATGAAGGAAGGAAAACAAAGTTCTAAATTAAAAACCAAACACAAAACACAAAAGTATACTAAAGTATAAAATAGGTAGGTACTTTTACTACTACTAGTAAGTAGTAAAATATACATAAGTACATATGTATGTATGTATGTGGGTAGGTAGTAAAATAAAATGAGGTCGTTTAAATCATAAATGAAATAAAATGTGTGCTTGTGTAGTGTTAATATTGCCTGATTAATAATAAATTTTTAGTTTTATTCTTTTTATTATGTATTAAGTTTAGAAAAACTATCAAAAAAGAATGAAAAGTGTTTAAAACTTACGGCTTTCATAATGCTTTTGTCCCAGGCCACACAAGATTCCAAAACGTATAGAGCCATCGCCAGCTGGGCGGTGGTGTGGGAACGTGAGACGGCATCACGCCAAGACACCAGACCTTTAGGTATATTTTCTACCTTTTCATCTTTGTCACTATCACAATTGCTGGATGGGGAGTCGCCGCCCGAATTATTTTCGTTGTTGGCCGAGTGCGACTGACAGTTGAGGTCGGCATTGCTGTTGTTGTTTGCATTTGAGTTTGTGGCAGCAGCGTTGTTGGCATTATTCGCTGCTATGGCCATGGCTCTTTCGTTAAAGGACGAAGGATTGAAGGCTTGTTGTTGCTGCTGCTGCAGCAGGGCCTGCTGTTGTTGTTGCTGCTGTTGCATTTGTTGGTAGTAGGCAGCGGCATTGGCTGAGTTTTGTGTTTGAGTATTCTGTTGATTCTGAGCAATGGCCGCCAAATGTGCATCGCCAGTTTGAGCACCCAAGGGTGGTTTCAAATAACGCCTTTCTATATTGGCTTCCAAGTCTATGATGCGTTCCCTTATCATGGGTATAATGCTAACAAAGTCTTCTTCCGTGATGTCAGCATCACTCTCCAAGTTAAGTTCGGATTCTATTCTGGGTGGCAGCTGCCAATGTTTCAATTGCATGGAGGCTGAAGCGATTTTGTCCTCTAATACTTCCAGTTGTTCTAATAAAGCCATTTCTACTCGTTTAGCTATTTTGGGAGTCCAATCACTGAGTTTGTCCGGCAACAAAAAGTCTTTATCATCCGGCCTTACATCACCCATGGAATAGGGCAGACCCAAGGGGATTTCTTGTGTCAGAAAACGGGTAAGATTATCCTTAAGTTCCTTTTCCCTCAAGCCCGTAGAGTTGAGGGAGTTTATGACTTGTTGCAACAGTTCCATGGTATCGATTTTCCACCAGCCGTAGCGCAAGTTACGTTTCACAAAAGTGCCTTTTTGTTTTTTAGGAAACCCCTCACGTTTGATTTCCTCCAGCATCTGAGATTCTTCCAGCGACATTTGCAGTGGTGTGGGAATATCGTACTGTATGAAATTGCTGATATTGGCCAAAGACATTTGCTGCATATTTTGTAGGGATGATTGCAAAGCATCATCTAATTTGATTTCCAATTTGGGCTTTATGTCCTCAGAATATTCTCCTTCACCTCCTCCGCCGGTGTCGCAGAGTGCGTCCTTAGAAAAAGGAAAAAATTGCATTTTGCCTTCGTTTTTTACCACGGATTTGTTATCTACTCCATCATGCTGTACCAATGCTCTATCGGCCTCACCCTCCTCGTCATCGCATTCCATATTGTTATTGTCTTTACCTTCTACATCTGCTTTTTCTTCACTTTTCATCGTTGCTGCAGAATGATGACGAGGAGTCTCCAAGGAGTTTTTTGAATTTTGTAATTTTTCCTCAAATTCCTTTAGTTTGATTTCGATGTCCGCCTCGTTGAGGCCCGACAGCGATAGTATGCATTCCGTGGTCAATTTCGTTAAATCAGCCTTACAGTCATCCATGGTAACGGTGAAATATTGGACATTATTCGAGATATCCCAAGGATGGCCCTGGATTTGATAGCTGGTGCCACAGGTGATGTTAGCATACATCTTTTGAAATTCCTTCAGATTGGTGGCATTTTGAGGTTCTGTGGTTGTCAATGGCACTTCACGATTAACAATGGAAAACCACTTGACTTCGGGTATTTCGGTAGTGAATATGGGCTTAATGTCCGACGGACCTGTGGAGGAGACGATTATGCAATCGTCTTCTTTTTTGTCATCATACTTGCAGTCAGGATTAGTGACAACGGCACTAATGCTGGTGCACAGATTTATCGAAGACGACGAGACGGTGGTGGATGTGGTGGGATTAGACATCATGGAAGTTGTAGAAGTGTTAGAATTCATTTTATTCAAATCTGGTTTATCACAGTTTATAGTTATTGAATTCTGAATCTGATTTTGATTCGTCATGAGTTGAGGATTTGATAATTGATGGAGATTGGAGGAGGGTAGTGGTATTGCAAGTGGTAGCGGAGGTGGTGGTATTTTCATTTCGACATCAATTTCTTCTTTTTTAGGCAGCTGATTAATTATGTGGGCCGGGGGCAAGAGGCCAGCTGCATCGGGTTTTTCCACTTTGGCGGTACCATTATTATCCAGTTGTATGCCATGCGGTTGTATAGCCACATCGTAATCATCGTCGTCATCATCACGCAAATCGACTATTTCGGGTTCTATGCGATTTGTTTCGATGACATCATCATCCGAGTCGTCGGCTAGATTATTTTCTACAACATTTTCTACTGGTGGTGGTAGGTTTATGGGAATCGCTGGAGCTGCTACTAGTGATTCCAACTCTTTCATTTCTACATCTAGGTCATCTTCTATCTTCTCATTTGCATTCTTTGTGTCATCTAGTGCCAATGGTTCTGGGCTCATGTTTTGTTTTCTTTCCTCATCTTCTTGCTCCAGTATTTCGTTGAATTGGAATATATCGTTCTGAGCCGATTCCAGAGCCTCGATGAATATGCCACCAGCCTTGGGCAAACGCCAATAACGTCGCCAAAAACGATCCTGGCCAAAGCATGTGGCCCTTAATTGATTTGTGCTCTTCTCCAGCACTTCCTTGCAGTTCAAAGATGCTCTAATGATTTTATCTAACTTCTTTTGCAACTCATCGGCCGATAGTCTATTGTCTTCATCCTCTTCCACATTGGTAATTTCGGACTCAATGTCGGAGAGATCTTCATCCATGCCGACATCGGTTGAGGCATCATCATTGAGACTCTTTATAGTCTTCTTACCCGCTAATAAAGCATTGATGTCGCCAGTCGTTGCACCACCGTTGTGGTATGACGTGGATGTTAATTCATCCAATTTTGCCATCTTTGTGGGCGTCATATCACTTGTGGCCATTAAGTTGGTTGCAGACAATTTTCCATCATCCAAATTGCTAGGCAGGTTGGTTAATTCCTTATCGAGTTGTTTTTGAGGGCCATCTAAGTCCACTTCCATGGTTTCATCTTTGTTTGTGTTATTATTTTGTTCGCCAGCTGTTTCCAATGACGTGGTAGCCACTGGGATAACTTCCAAACCAGCACCATCTTTTTTATTCGTCTCTTCGCTTGATTCCTTCTCCAAGCGTTCTGCATCCAACTTCTGTTGTGCTGCCATTGCCTGCATGGCTGCCTCACGTTCAGCTTGAATTTTCTCATAAGCCTCTATTCTTGACTTGCGCATGTGCAGAGCCTTATATTTCCTCACTTTCATGTCAGTCATGTACTTTTCCTTGCGCATCTGATTGCAGGTTTCCAGACTGCTATCGATTTGTTTGAGCACGGCCTTGTTCATAAGCAAATCATTGCAGAGATGAGCCAATATTTGGGTTTTCTTTGTGGGATTGAGTGCCACAAATGGCCGGTCCTTTAGAGCCAGAGACATTTTCCAGGTTTCGTTTTCATGCAGCAACTTGTAGTACTCGGCATTTTTGCCAGTGTGCACCACAGTTTCAGCATCAATTTGATGATGGTCCGGTATTTTACGTTCACGTTCACGATCCATAACAACGCCAAACATTTGCCGTATTTCTCCTGTGGCTGTGGCATACAAGTAGATGCGTAATATTTCCGATACATTGGAATTTGTTATGTCGGCGTTTCGTAGAGATTGTCCCAGTAGTGTGGTATGACGTCCCGGATTTGGTATGCCCGGGTCTTCTATGGCACATACCAGCAGATGTGTCATCACAGATAAGAGTTCTTCTTCAACTTCAGCATTACTATCGACTACTAAAGCATCATGGAGATTCTGGAGGCTGGGTAGAGATTCCATATCTGTGAGAAAAAATTGTGAAAATTTAATTAATGATTTCTAAAGAAATTCCATTTAAAGTTGTTCAAGCTAAACTTACCAAAGCCTAATGTTTCTCCAAAGTTGTGTAAAAATTCAAAGACCATTAGCAGATCAGCCATAGCTTGACCGGGCAAACGATTGCCAGCAATACGCTCCAAATCGGGTATGGGATGTAATTGCAATAATTCCGAATCCTCTTGGGGTTTTCTATTATAAGTAAAAAGTGAACAAATACATACATACATTTATTTTATAATGTGTATGTATACGCATACACATAAAACACACAAATAGCCCATGTCGTAGTTGAATAAAGTTAAATATTATTCTAACAGTACCTTACCTTATTTGTGCTAAAATATCAGCATCTCGTTTACGAGCTGCCAAACGTTTCTCTCTTAGAATCAAACGATCCAATACCATTTGATGCTTTTTCTTTTCACGCTCTTCAAACTTGCGACGCAATTCCAATTGACGTATGAGAGCCATATGTTGTCGTCTACGTTCCCGCTCCATTTCGGCTGCCAACAGCATTTCCTTTTGACGGTTGAGTTCCTATACAGATATAAAGAAATTGACAGCATGTTATAAACTGATAAACAGAAAGGTATGTGTGATTTCGCCATTATGTTCATTGCAAGTCTACTAGCTTTTAACTTTTATTTATAAACTACATACTTCTCAGTTAAGGAACAAATGTCTATAAGTGAAAAATCTTTAGGTTTTAAAAAATTGAAACATTTTTTATACCTGTTCTTTAGCTAAAATAGCTTCTTGACGTTTCTTTTCCTTTTCCTAAATTAAACGATTTTAATAAAAAAAAACAAACATTAACAATAATTTACGTTGTGTTTTTAAGAAACAGAACAGATTTTTAAACAAAGAATTAAAACAAATTTTAAGGCAAAAGAAAACAATAATAAACCAAAGATAGGAATAATAAGAAGTAATAGACAAAATGAAGAATTTGTTTATTAAATTGCATCTACCTGCTGTTTTTTGAGTATTTCTTCCTGTTTGAGGCGCTCCAGTTCTTCTTGTTTCTTTTTGCGGGCCTAAAATGTAGAAATATTGAGGTACATAAATATTCTAGTTTACAGTTTGTTTGACTTTATTACCTCAATGGCTTGTTGATTTTTCAACTCTTTTTCCTTGCGCTGCTGTTCTAACTTTTCATTTTTCTCTAAACGTGCCTTCTCCTTGTTGCGGGCCATTTCCTCCTTTTGTAATTTCTTGGCATCTCTTAATGCCTGCTGCTGTTTGGCGATTTCAATGCGTTGTTCCACATTTAGGGTTTGACGTGTAAAGATTTTTAGATCCTCCAAACGTTTGGCCACATCTTCGTCAGTCATGCGTATGTAATCACCATCATTGGCGTACGGTGGTGGTGCAGGTTGTAAGAATGAGCCTACTATAGCTCGGGCCGAAAAACTAAAGTTTTCTCGTGTCAACTTCGAAGGATTCTTTTCCAAATGCTAAGGCAGTTAATAAAATAAAGATTTCATATAAAATTGTAATTATGTTTTTAGTTTCAAGTGTATAAAATGTATTCAATCCCTTTTCTATCAATAGTCTACTAAAAATTGATCTACAAACTCACAGAGAAAACATGTCCCATGGTTTTTAGGGGTACATTACTACCGGGAGCATAATAAACAACTTCTCCTTTGATTTGACCCGCCTTAGTAAGACCTCTGATAACGGTCTCTCGCTTCCAGCCCAAGTCCAAGGGTATTCTGAGTTCAGTTACATTCAAGAGATTCGGTTCCTCACTCTCCGATTCTGACAGACCGCTTTCAGCAGCAATACTTTCGGAATCCGTGGAAACCTCCATTTGAGCATTAGCTTCTGTAAGGGCTTGACGTATTTTCTCCTGAAATAGAAACACAAACCAGGTAAGCTCTTTAACACTTTAACATGGCCATGATAGTCTTAATAAACAACAACACTTACTATGTCAGCGCCTTGTTGTAATAATTGTTGAGTGGAAAGCATGGGTTTTATACCCACTGCCCTTGATTGAGCGAGTAGCGAGGCCACAGTATTCTTTTTGGGTTTCGATACACCACGACCCAAATTTCTAGGACGTCCCTCTTTGAAAGGCGGCTGGTTTGTTCTATCATTACCCATACCACCGCCACCACCACTGGCCGAAGAGGAATTGC
Source organism: Bellardia bayeri (assembly GCA_950370525.1). Lineage (NCBI taxonomy): Eukaryota > Metazoa > Arthropoda > Insecta > Diptera > Calliphoridae > Bellardia > Bellardia bayeri. Next base: position 65,168,295 of record OX493268.1, read on the forward strand.
TACTACTATTACCTCCAGTATTGGAGCTATTTGCTGCTCCACCATTACCACCACCGACACTACCACTGATACCGATACCGCCACTACCGCTACTCCCAAGAGCAGCGGTTATGGAACTTAAACTTTGTAAACTATTTGAACCCGTATTGCCAGAGTTATTACCACCAGAACCGCCACCTCCACTGCCACTGCTACCTGATAAATCATTACTAGACGCCGATGATTTATCCGGTTTCATGGATAAATTAAGCGGAGCATCAAAATCTTCTATAGTAATGGTAGCTCCGGCAACATTCGAATTGGCGAGCGATGTATTCGATACTGAAGAAGCAGCCGGTTTCAAACTGAGATTAACGCCCGAGTTAAGATCAGTTGTACCGCTCAAATCGTGTATATCTTTATTTTTATTCGATAAGTTATACGCTCCATTCGAGGTAATAGTAGGTGGCAATTTAATGACCTCCACTCGATCCGACGATGAGTCACGGCTCGTTCGGCCACTGCTCGGGCCGGTCAAGTCCAAGTGCGGCGTACTCTGCGACGATGAGGCGGCCGAGGCTCCCGAAGATTTTGATGTGCTACTCGCTCCTCCCAACCCACTCAGTGCAGCGATCTGGGCAGCAGTCAGTGTGGGAGGTAAGCTGGGACCGGGCCCAGCATTGGCTGCGGCAGCTATGGCAGCATACTCCATTTCGAGTCTAGCCCTTTTCGCCGGGCTAAGACCTGAAAATGCAATGCAAAATGTTTTTGAATCTGATACATTCTTTTGTTGTAGTTGTAGATTTTGATCGTGATCAGAAATGGTCTTTTTACGACCACGTGTAGTAGTACCAGGTATTTTGGGGCCCACGATGGATGATGTGTATTTGATGATCTCCGTATCGGGTGGCAAGCGTACTCCCAACAGCGATGGATGGTCACTGAAACGTTCAAGGGTAAATGATTATCATATAGAAGGTTACAAGGTTAGGAGATTTTCAAAAGCTCACCCTAATCCTCCGGATAGCATGAAATCATTTACTGATTGCTTATTGCCTACCGCCGACGATGATGACGTCGACGTTGAGGAAACTCCAGTATTGTTACCAGCATTACAGGCTGCTGCCGCTGCAGCCGAGTTGCTGGCCGCAAAAGCATTCATGGCCGCCTGCATACTCTGTTGCGGTGTCATGCCCAATGTACCGAACTGAGACAATGAGTTTAAAGCATTCAAGGAGGCATTATTTTTATCGTCATTCTTATTACGCGAAGATGAGGAAGAGCCACTCATGCCGCCACCTACGCCACTTCCTGTCAAAGAACCATGCGCTGACATAAGACCACCTGAGGATGAGGCATTGTTTCCCGACGAACTGCCTATCAAATGATGAGATGAGGAAGAATTGTTGGACGAAGAATTTCTAGATTTCTTCGATGAAGATGATGATGTCGACGAAGATGAGGGATTGGCAGCTGCAGCGGCGGCTGCCACTTGCATGGCCAATAATTCTTTGTGCAAGACTACAGGATCATAAGCTGAACCAGGCGACGGAGGCAATTGTACGGAGATTGTAGAAGACGACGATGAGGCTGAGTTTTTACCAAGATTTGAGGAATTATTCTGCATAAAAAATAAATAATTTTCATTAATTTTCTTTTTTTTTTTTAATTATCAAATAAGAAAACTAATTCTAATTTATGATTGTAGGCCAGTATGTGTGGCTGTATAAAGAAATTACTTTATATGAGTTAGAGTTGCTACTGTTATTGTTGTTATTGCCACTATTGCCGGAGTTGTTCATGCCCGATGAGGGAGTTATTGTGGTGCCTGCTCCCACCAAATGCATGCCCGCCAAAGCAGCTGCCGGATTAGAGGCCACGGCTGCTGCTGCAGCAGCATTTAAACTGTTGGCCAGCGATTGTTGTTGCTGCTGCTGTTGTTGTTGTTGCTGTTGGCGCTGCTTTTCTTTACGAGACTTACTGCTCGACTTACTGCCAGACGATGAATTCCCACCAATATTGGAGCTCGTATTACCACTTGAGCCCGAATTTTGTGTTCCAGAACCAGAAGAGCCTCCGACGCCACCACCATTTCCTGCACCAGAACCCGCACCACCTAAACCTAAAGCTGCTGGCCCGAAAGCAGCTGCTAAATCAGGATGGGGAAATGGTGATAAACCAGAGGCTTGCAAACGACTGAAGTAGTCTTGTGCAGCTAATTGGGCCATTGACCACCAATCTATGAAATAAAAGAAATAAAAAATTTAACTAAAATAACACATACACGAATTTATTGTTTCCAACTTGTTTACTTGATTCAATTACATATGGAAATACATATGTACATATGTATGTATTAGTGTGAAAGAAAAATTAATTTTTGTATTAAAAACAAAAAAATGTATATAATCTTAATAGGTATCTAGTTATTAAAGATCATAGCTAGATGGTATTGATTATACATATACCTAAGTACAACATACATATGTATGTAGTTAATCTAGGAGCGTTTTCTTCAAACATCATTTATGGTAAAGCAAATGAATTTGCTGTCATACCCCAAAGTTAAGGTCAATATTAGGATTTCAACCAGGATCCTACGAACTTGAACTAATAATAGTAAAAAAAAAACAACAAGTTGGAACAGTATAATAAACAAGTTTCGGCGCTTATTGCTGTTGGCAAACTTTTTTAACTTTTTCCATGTAGTAAAGTTAAAATTAACGCATACTTTACACATTAACTCACTTGCTGGATGTAAACCCGCTAAACTGGCTGCTTGGGAAGCTGCCACTGCCATGGTATTTTGGTGATGATGTCCAGCGGCCGCCGCTGCGGCTGCTGCAGCCATTGAATAGCGATCATTAGCAGAATTAGCAGTAGGATTGGGTAGTAAACCCAAACCAGCTGCGGCCGCAGCATTAAATTGTGCGTTAAATAAAGGATTAGCAGCTGCTGCCGCGGCAGCGGTAGGATCGCGGCCCCAGTAAGCTGAAATGATTTGAAAATAAATTTATATGTATTAACAAAACGTTATTTATTTACATATGCATATGTATGTGTGTATGTATGTATATGAAACTAACCAAATAATGAGGCCGCATCTAATAGGGCAGCAGGATCGTGTGCACCACCACCTGCCCCACCAGCACCAGAATTGCCTGATGATTTGCCGCCACCACCGCCGCCGCCTTTACCATCATTTTGTTGTCCACCCTCACCCGCATTTTTATCCATGTTCTTCATGAATGTATGGGGGTCAAAGGGTCTATTGTTACGTTTAATTTTGAAGTTTTTATTTTAACCGGATTTTTTCAAATAATTCGATGTCTATCGCTGTTGTTGCAAATTTGCTGCTTATGCTTCTGCTGTTGTTGCTTGTGTTTTTTGTTAAACAATTTTTAATGTAATTTATCATTTCAGTTCAGTTCATTTCATACTTGTTCACTTCCATCATGTTGTGGGATTTTGCTGTAAGCAAAATAAAGAAAACCATCATAAAACAAATAGACAAAAACAATAACAAACTTGTTTAGATACACATACATCAACTCGAACTTCTAACAAATATCACTTTGCACCTCGTTACAACTCAGACAAAGTTAAAACAAACAATATAAGAGAAACAAACATATAAGAAAGAGTGCTAACTCTCTCTCTCTCTCACTCTCTCTTTTAGTACAAGTGGAGTGATTTGTCTTTATTTTTATTACTCTTTCATTGTATTTGCACACCATCAAGTAGAGGAAACGAAAACAAAATACCAAATAGAGTAAAGAGGAGAAGCAATTAGAAAAACAAGTTAAAAGATATTTGATAGACAAAACAAAGTGGAAATGTCAAAACATAATAAATACACACAATACCAGTGAGTGAGTAGGTACAATATTAAAAGAAAAACAGGCCGACAATAAAGCGTAGAGTCCAAAACATTTTCGCCGCATCGTACTGCCACCGCCAACAAACAAAAATGCAAAATTTGGTCAATTAATTGGCCTAAAGGTTTTTACTGTTTTGTTTATGGCTTAACGTAGTTTTTGTTGTTGTTGGTTTTAAAATCATTTATAAAAGTTGAGTGTAAAAAATGCGAACGTGAAATAAAAACATAAAAGTAAAAATATCGAATTTCCAGTTAATTCACAATAACAAAATTATTAAATGATTTATAGATAATAGGTTTAATAATTAAAATCGTTTGTTTTGTTGATCTTCTAGTTTTGCATTCATTCATTGTTTTGTCAATAAAAAAACACAAATTTTTAAATCAATTAATTGCTATTGCTGCATTATCGTTAAGTAAAATATTTATTAGAAACAGGAAATTAACAAGAAAAGACTTTCAATTTGTTTGTGGAAAGCTGTAATTAAAAATATTGAATAAAGGGGATAATTTTAGGCATAACTGTATGAAAATCACTTTAGAAATTACCTACATAGGTACATACAGTTGGACAAAATAATATGGATATATTTTCAGTACCTATCTAATTTTCTAAAATTTTATTCATATTTTAACAAATACAAATCTAAGTACCTATAACGCAGCAGGAAAAAACAGGTCTTCACTTTACAGGCCTTATTCATTCATTCTAAATTCTAAAGATTCGATACTTGTACGACTCGACTATGCCTCCCTCCAGAAGGAGTTGCATTTCAAAAGAAGGTCAACAAATCATGATTTAAATATCAAACAACCATTATAAATTTAGTTTTTTATAAAGGTTTATGGTGTAAAGTACGTGCAAAGCAGTTTAGTTTATACATACATATGTATAACAAAATACATACATACTACCTATGCATACATATGCATACAGAAGTATGCATGTATGATTTATGCTAAATTCACAAAGAAAATTTTCTTAATAAAATTTTGATCAAGTTTTGATCTTCGCTCCGGAACTATTGTCAACTAAACGACTGTATCAACCATTTTTTTTTTCGAAAGAGAAGAACCTTATAGTTATACCAACTAATTTTGATACAGATTTGTTAGTAAAAGAAATGCTCACATGCCAACGTTCTATTTTAAATGCTTTATTAAAAATTAATGCAGGTGTGGATTTAGTTATGTGAACCCATTCAAAATATTTTTAAAATCTTTAAAGCTGAATTCAGATTGCTTCTATTTTGAAGTGCTTGGAAATAAAAAAAAAGTCGGTATATGAGAGCTATGACCTATTATGGACCAAACATTCAACATACATTTAGTGGCAGTTCAATTTTATCTCGATATAAACACTTTTAAAAGATTTAAAGTGAATTTTAAATGTAAAGTGAATTTTAAATGGAGTTTTATATGGGAGCTTTGACTAATTATAGACCGACCGTTAGAAAATAAGGTACCATGATTTCTGTTTAGATGATAATTATCAGTGTTGATTATTTTTTGGATACCAAAATTTTTAAGATATTTATAGTCGTTACAGTGATTTTCATAAGTGGATCTTATATGGGAGCTATGGTCAATTATGGACACATCAGCACAAAATTTGTAGATACGACTAGGCTACATGTACAACTTTTTTGTGGCGATATTTGTTAAAATACGTCCATAAATAAAACATTTGTGACCGATAAACCGCTATTTTGGCAGGACATTTGTATGGGGACCGATTTCAATCAATTTCAATACCAACCGTCATTGGGTCGAAAAAATATCATGTACATTTTAGAGATATATCTTCAAAATTGTGATCGGTGCTTTACGCACAAGGTTTACATGGACAGCCAGCCAAACGGTCGGAGGAAAATCGTTAAATCGGCTCAGGAAGTGTTTCTGAGTCTATCGGTAACTTTAAGGTGGGTGTTGGACTATTATTTAAGGACGTTACAAACATCAGCACAATTCCAATAAACTCTCCTCATTATGGTGTTGTTGGGTTGAGTTTTGTAAAATTTTAGGTCATTAACCTTAAACTATTACATTTACAATAGATTTTTTTATTAATCTGATTGTACATACATATAATTGAAGTTCAAGCTGCATAATTTTCTATAAACATTAATTACCTCACAAGTTTTATATTAAGCATCTTAATAATTCCGTAAAGGACTTAGTATACCTTTTTCGGATATTATTACACAGAGAAAATAAATTTATTGCTAATCAAAAGATTCAATTCAATCTAAATCATACTACCAACAAACAAAAATTAATATGTTGGTCAATTAATTAAACAAATTAAATTAAAAGTTGGTAATATATTTAACTATAGGTAAGTATGTACTAAAGTTGACTGTAATATAAAAACAATAATGTGAATAACAACTTTTAGTTAATAACAAAACAAATTAGTATTAAACGATTCATAACAGATTTAATAATTAAAATCGAATGTTTTTAAATAACTGCATTCATTCATTGATATGTTCATTAAAACAAGAAATTCTTTTTTATTTAAATTTAGTTGTATTGAAAAAATCTGGTTATTTAAATCGTATTTTTTTGTCTATTTTTATAATCGAGTGTCAACAAAACACAAGTAATCTGTTGCATATTTTTAAAATATACATAGGTAGGTACACATATTATGATGACAGCCTACAGATTCCTTCCAACATAAGTCACAACACTATGGCTTTTTCTGTAATACCTATATAAATAATTCTGGTCATAATTTTTGGCGAAAAGTTACACATACATAAATATGTGCATATAAACTCTCATCACTATAATTATACAAGGTGAGTGCAGTAGCACATCTGACTGGCTTTGCTTACAACTCACTTATGTCAAAAGTAATACTTTTTCAAGTGTTTTTGACAGTAGTACATTATTTTATACAAACAAAATGCGTGTTGTTTCTGTATTGTGCTGTATTTGTTGCCGATTTGCACTCAACCTTATATGTACCTATATGGAATTTTAGTAAATTTTTCGAAAATGTTTCTTTCGTATTTGTATATGGGTGTTTCCATGGTTATGCACGCGACATTTGTACACGTTTAATTGTCTTTGAATATTGTGAAAATGGAAATGGATTGGAATTTTAGAATGGAATTATAGAATCGTTCATTGTATGTGATGAGACTTTTCAAAAAGTATATATATTGGAAAATTGAGCACTGGGTACCCAAGTTCCATGCAATCAAAGTTGACTTACGCAAGTGACAAAAAATGGAAGTGCCTTTTAGAGCCGTAAGAAAAAGTGCGAAATTAAGCGAATTGTAGGAAATTTTTATTTCGAAAAAAATGTTTTTATAAAGGTTAATAATGGACCTTTATAATCTTTGTTCAAAAACAACTATGCATAAATTTGCTAAGAAAAAAATAATTTGTTGATTACGCACGTTACATTACGCACGTGACACTTTTTACCTTCATACATATTTTAGTAATTTTATATACATATATGTATGTATGTATATTTTTTTTTACCAAAAAAATAAACTGTTGTTTTCTTATTTCGGCTTGAGGTCAGATTTAAACAATAAATAAAAACTTTTTTCCTTTATATTTATCTATTATTTAATTTTATTTTTCCAATATTTCGGTCAAAATCTTTGATCAAAGATTTAAAAGTGAAGTGTTGAATGTGTCGGAGCTTTGAATAAGAACAATTTTTGTTTATTTATTTAAATTTCCCTGATGATGGTCAAAGATTTTGACCGAAATATTGGAAAAATAAAATTAAATAATAGATAAATATAAAGGAAAAAAGTTTCTATTTATTGTTTAAATCTGACCTCAGCCGAAATAAGAAAACAACATTAACAACAGGTCAACTATACACAGGAATAAAAAATTAAACTTTTATTCAAAAATGAAAAATAAAAATATACCTACTACAATTAATCTAATTTAATTTTTTCCTTAAAAAAAAATTATGCGAGCGTTGTGATTTTTTAAGTCACGGTGGACCATTTCATGGAAATACCCATATGTATATACACATAACACAATTTCTAATGAAACAACACTATTCAAATCCAATATCCATTGAAAATGTGAATTAATTTATTTTAAATTATAAAATAAAGGGTGGGTTTTTTTAGCAACTTTCTTTTTGGCAGCTCAGCTGTTTTATAGTAACATTTTACTGTTATATGTTTCACGTGAATCGACTTACAAACGAACAACGCTTGAAGATTATTGAATTTTATTATCAAAATTTATGGTGGCAAAGTTGGATGAAGATCCACATTTTATCAGGAAATTGTGTTCAGCGACGAAGCTCATTTCTGGTGTAATAGATACTTACGTTAACAAGCAAATTTGTTGTATTTGGTGTGAAAAGCAGCCAGAACTGCCAATGCATCCCGAAAAAGTCACTGTTTGGTGTGGATTATGGGCCGGTGTCATCAGTAGAGCGTACTTTTTCCAATACGACGAAGGCAGGAACGTCACTGTGAATAGCAAAATGGACCAATTAAGAGGCGTGTTCGGTGAACATTGTACTTCAAGCCCGCAACAGTTAACGCACAGGAAGCTAATATTGAAGTGTTTATTCGTAAAAGACGGGCCGATAATGTTGTAGAGCAGATCGTTTTATCGACTCAAATAAAGATTTCATATAGGTACATATTTCTTTAAATTTAATGTGTTGTTTTTTAATCAAATCTGAAAGCTTTAACAAAATCACTCTTTATTTAGACGTTAGAGTTTTATATGTCACAGTACGAGGAATGTTTAAATAATTCCAGTAAATTTTTCGATAATTTTTATTATATATTGTTTATAACACTTTCCAAGTCAACAATTTAAAACAATTTAAAATTTTTGAAATAATAAAATCGTAACTTCAGTTGTTTTTGTTTACAGATGTACAAGATGAGATGAATTACAGACGAGAACTGGAGGGCTTATTATTTTCAAACTTCTATTTAAAACAAAAAATATTTGGCCTTGAAAGCCAACTTTTAAAATAAACTGTTATGTAGGCTTTATAGGTATTGTTTGTTTGTTTTAATATTACATATTTTAAAGATATGCACAATTTAAAATTTAATTGACCTTCAATTTTTTTACATTTTTATCAATTAATTTTTTCTTTTTTTTCGTTTGTTCCTTAGGTCGGCCAATGAACTTTTACACAAAAACACACACGCACTCATTTTTACAAACATACATATGTATGTACATATGAACATACTTCAAACAGTAACATTCAGCCATAAAATATTACAATAAATATAAATTATCTTTAATTTAACACTTTTAACTTTTGGATTGTTTAAATTTATTTAAAATAATATTATTGTTGGTTTTATTTATATGTAAATATAAAAGAATTACCATGTTTTTGATTTGCATATTTATGATCTTTTAATACAAATTCACTACTATTTTTTACGTTTTTTCCTTATTCATTCATTTGATTTATTTATTTTATCGGTTTCTTATGTGTGTTTTGTTGGTAGACGAGTGAGAGGGAGAGACAGAGATAGATGGTGTACCTTGCTTTTAAATTTTCTCTTTAGTTAACATTTTGAAAGCAATTCTCTATGAGTGTTTTTTTTATTTGTTATTTTGTTTTGCTTTGTTAAACTGAGAGAGAGAGAGAGAATGATAGCAAACAGAGTGATTTCAGCGAATTGCACATGAAAACAAAAACTAAGAAACAAACAAAAATCTTTGGAACATTCTTTTATTATTCTTGGTATTTCTTTTGGGTTACTTCTGCTTTTATTTTACCACAAACCTACCAAATTTTGAGGACAATAATAAAACAAAATAACAAGGAATAACTAACAAAGCGATAATTTAAGTAACACATATTTATATATACACACATATACACACTCCTGCACGCACATGGAAAAGTAACGAATTATCTATGAGTAAGCACGATTCAATTCAGACGAGCAATACACCTTTTCAGATAAAAAAGATAACAATAAAATTACACCAACAAAAAGAAACCCCAACTAAACTGTATTTTAAATTGTACATGTGTGCTACACACAGTTAGTGATAGAGTAGAGAAGTGTGTAGTAATATATGAAAAAGAAAAAGAGAAGAAGTGTATATGTAAATTCTTCCCGTTTTTCTCCACACTTAAACACATCTGCTGCATGTATAGTTTTTCAAAAACATTTTTTTTTCAACAAATCACTGCACTTTTTGCTTAGAAAATGATAACCTTTTATTAACTTGTCTAATAAATTATTAAATAACCTAGGTACCTATACATATTTAGATTAATATTTATAGCCTTTTAATTACTAAAACAATTGATTTGTTTTTATATTGTACCTATATACCTACATACATACAATATTTTTCTGTTTTTGCTTTCTTTTATTACAAATTTTCTTTAAATTTTTTTCTACTACAAGTAGTAGATAATAGGTATATCTACAATATTTTTTTTCATTCATTCATTATTTTTTTTTCTTTTTCTTAGTCTTCTTTCAAACTTCACATCGATTTTACACACACCTCTTTTTTTTGGTGTTTGTTGTATTTTAATTTAAATTGTAGTAGCACTTCACTTTGTATAATATATCTACTTTTACTTGTTAATATTATTTATTGTATAATATAGATTATTTATATTTTTTACATTTTATTTATTTTTTCTTTCAATTCTTTGTAATTGTTTTAATTGAAAATTTTTGTTTTGTTGGTATTATAAAAATTCCGAGAAATTTGTATTGTTTAAAAAACGCGTAGTTATGTGTTTACTTTAGTACACCAGCAAAGTATCTGATGGTTACTCAAACTACTATTATAAACTACCACTACTTTACTTACTCGCTCGCTGCGCTCGCTCACTCACTCAGTAAGTCACACACAATAAACAAGCATACAAAAAAAAAAAAAATACATACAATAATGTTGAGTTATTATTAAGCGAGTATTTCGATTTTTGAGTGGACCGAATGATAAAAAAAATAACAAACACATTCACATGTCGCTGCCACATTTGATGAATTTTCGGTGTTTAGTGATTTTTTATTGTCATATTAAAATGTATACATATGTATGTAAATAATACAAAGCAATATTTCTGTACTCCAAAATAACACGAATGTTTTTTTCTTTCTTTCTTTAGCCCTTTTCGGCAATGTCTATCTAATGCGTAAGCGAAAACAACTGGAAATTGCAGTTTCGGTTTCAAAAACGGTTGTTAATGGTAGTTCTAATTTGGATTATTTCAATAAAGCCAATTAAGTTTGTTTCAGCAATGGCATTTTATAATGATAACAATAATGAGATCTGGCATAATAAATTATTAATAAAATTTACAGATTTCAATGAAATTCCCTTATTTTAATATTACACCTATTAAATGTAGGTACATAAGTAATTTTAGTTTTTTAAATTATATTATTGATAAAACTGAATTAAAAATCGTCCTTGAAAAAGTAAAGAGTGATTTTTTAAAGGCTTTCGGATTAGATTTAAAAAATGCATAAAAATTAGAAAAATGTATGAAATCTTTATTTAAGTCAAGAGAATAATCTATGTAGGTATGTATATAAATAAATGTTTAAAGATGATTTCATGTAAATATTGATCGCGGCTACGCCTCAAATGGTTTATACTCTGGGTCCAACTTTGGCATACTCTCTCCAACATAAAAGCCGGTATCTCCCGACTAGATTCTTTGAGCTTGTCCATATAGATATGAGCCTTAACATAGCCCCACAAAAAATAGTTTAAAGGCGTTAATTCGTGTAATAAACTGTTCACCGAACTGTCTTCTCAATTGGGTTATTGTTTCGGGTTGAAACCACATGTCAGCCAAGTCCAATTACATATAATCATTGCACGGTAGCGCTCGCCATTTACAGTAACGTTCCCGTCTTTGTTGTCTTAGAAAAAGTATGGTCCAATGATGCTACAGGCCCATAATCCACACCAATCAGTGCAGTTCTTGCAATGCTTCTGGCTGCTTTTCAAACTAAATACGACAATCGTTCAACCAAAAATGAGCTTCATCGCTGAACAGAATTTTCCGATAAAAAAGCAGATCTTCATCCAACTGAATTTTGATAATAAAATTCAATAATCTGCAAGCGTTGTTTGTTTGTAAGTCGATTCATGGTTCAGTTATACATATACCTTAACTTAACATGTTTAACAATAATATGTTATGTACACGAAAACAGCTGAGCTGCAAAAACAGTTTTGTCAAATAAAAGTTGCTAAAAAATCACCCTTTAGATTCAAAAATCATGACCTTATATTAATTGGTATTTAAAATATTTTTATTGCAGTTAATGTACATATTTTATTTATATGTAGAAGTTTTTACGAAAAAAAACCCAATTTATTTCCCAAAATCATCTGGCTTCCCTGTCAGACACAGAGAAAAAATTAAAACAGGCAATCAAACACAAACTCACATACATACTCCAACATACGGCATCATCGTTTTCATCTAAGTCAAAGTACATACATACAATAATATTTAAACAACTAAAAACAACGATATTGTTTATTCACCGACAAACAACAAACAGATGGACTTCTTTAATTCGTAGGTTGGTTGTTGTTCGTTCGGGTTCAGTATTATTTGCAGCGTTGTCAACTTGGTGCGTTTCGCACCATTTTTGGTGCTTTTTTAAAATTTTTGTGCGAAAAATTCCTTAGTTGGTGGGCGGTGCGCTTTTTTGTTAATTTCGGTGCAATTTTTAATATTTTCAAAATTTTATGAAATCTTTCTTTGTACCAATTTTTAATTGCAGTTTTCTAATAATTCTTTTTAATGAAATCTATACTATGAAAAAGGACTACATTCTAAATGAATACATACTATCGAATTCGTCACATTAAGATTATTGCTAAAGGAGAATAAAATGAAAATCTTTGTTTGAAAGTAAAATTAACATTTTAAACATGGAAATAAAAATTCTTGTATAGCCTGATGGTTTGGTCTACTGAACTGTAGACGAGCAACCAGGGTTAAAGTCCCAGTGGAGCCTTAACAAATTTAATTGAAAAAATTCAAATAGAAGTAGGTAAATAGAAAACAAAAATATGTAATATGTAAAAAAAGTACCAAATATGTACCGAAATTAGCCTTTCTTTACCAATTAGTACTTCAGTTCCGGATAGCATATTGTGAGTTAAATTTTGAGGAGTTAAAGGCTTTTACTATTATTACTTTTACTATTAATCGTTGATCTCTTTTTAACAAGATTTATATAGAATTTATGAAATTAAAAATATGGAAAACTAAACTTGGTGAGTTTTTTTTAAATGATGCGTTTTAAAATTTCAAAGTTGACAACGCTGATTATTTGGCTGTTGTTGTTATTGTTGGTTTTCTTCTTCTGTTCTTTCAAGTCAATTTGTTGTTGGTTCGATGAGCAACATATTTTTAATGTTTGTTTTTGTTTTAATTCGTATTACTTTGAAAATAACATGTGAGTGAGAGAGTGTGTGCTTTGCGTGGTTTAACAGCAGAAACAGCAAATGAATGTCTCTTATCGGTTGATGTGTGTGTATAAATAAAAACACAATAAAAAAACCATACAAAAACCAATGATATTGACGAGTAACCGGGATTATAACGATAGTAATGAGTTTTTTTTTTTTTTTTGAAAATAAAAACAGTGTGTTAAATTTTGATTAATTACAACTAAAACGGGGGGCAAAATACTAGCTGACAATATTATTTATTTAAATTTAGTTTTCTAGTAAAACTTGCTAAATTATAAATTAATAGATACAGTAGTTTCGCGATTTAACGAATCTATATATTGAAAGCCCGGTTCGTTAAATTAAAAAGTTCGTTAAACGCAGTACATACTTGCAAAAGTTATAATGTTTTTTAATTATTTATTTCATTAATAAATATAAAAAAATAAAACAAACAATTCGTATCACTTTGGCATGTAATATAAAAAAAAGTATTAAATTCTCCAGCCTACAGCTGCTTATGAAGTTCTTTTGCTTTAAACTGCAAAGTTTCACTAGAGACTGGCGTAAACGACTTGCGTTGCCTTTGGAACCAAGACAAAAGTTCATTTTCAATACTCTGAAATTCGCCTGACTTAATGGTTTTTCTATTTCGGGCTTCAAAATTTGTATCTTTTACACATTTTAAAAGATTTTCCTTTGATTTTAAAATTGTTGTCAATCCATACTTTGTACATAAATCTTTTACTCGCAAACCTCTTCGATAATCATCGACGATTTTCTCTTTCAAACACAATATTTTACTTCTTCCCATTTTAATGTTTACGCAACAAAATAACATACGAGTACAATACTAAAGGTACGGTCATATTTGGCAAATACTCACTCAAAAAAGCGTAACCACTTGTTTTGGCACATATGTATTTGTTTGACGTTGTTTACTCTTACAAGAGTTTTGCAAGATCAAACACCATAAAATAAATTAAAACTAAATATTTCTTATGCTTTGGACTAAATAAGAAAAGTTTTTTTTTTTAAATAAATAAACGAGTTCAAAAATATGTTATTTAGTGGTTACGTTTTATTCCACAAATATTTGCTAAACTTAGGCCGCGTTTTCACTATGTCATTTTTGTTGTCAAATTGTCCAAATTGTTGGCAATTGTATAAAAACGGGTTGCCATATGGCGTCATCTATGATTGCAAACATACAATTGCCAACAATTTGGACAATTTGACAACAAAAATGGCATAGTGAAAACCAAGCATTACTATCGTAGTTTAAAGAAAATCACAAATAAGAACTAAAATAAGAGTATAGTGTTTTCTACTACTGGAGTTTTTTTTACTGCAGTTCTAAAATAAGTAAAATTAGGAAACTATATAAACTATTAAAAATTAGTTTTTTTATATAAAATGTTTAATTTATTTGTTCGTTAAACTGATCCCAAAAAATATATTTTGTTCGTTATTTAAGGTACTCAATGGAATCAGAAAAGGGTTCGCTAAATGAGTTGTTCGTTAAAACAATGGTTCGTTAAATCGGGAAACTACTGTACCTACATATCTTGGATCATCCCCCCAGTCACCCGATCTCAACCCCTTCGAACATTTGTGCGAACATCTGGATCGGCAAATAAGAAAAAGGGAAATTACAAGCAAGGATTCTCTCAAATCAGTAATAATGGAGGAATGGCTGAAAATTTCCCCCGAAGTTACTAGAAAACTTGTGGAATCGATGCCCAGAAGACTGCAAGCAGTAACAAAATCAAATGGTAATCAAACTAAATACCAATTATTTTTAAGTAACATTATTACTTTAATATAGAGATAATGTACAGTTTCTTTTGACGCTTGAAATATGAAGATGTATTTGTTTTTGTTGTTGTTGAAGTTTTGTTTTTGTTTTTTAATAAAAAGTTACAGAAGGATATATATTAAATAAAAACTATAAAATTTTAAGTTACATTATAAAAAAAAGTAATAAATTAATGTTTTAAACATGAAAACCAATGGTGTACAGTTTCTTTTGATACTCACAGTATATATAATAGACAAATGTTTTAAAATCAATTTTGCAATATAAGTGCAAAAGTACCTACCTATAAAGACAATATATTTAAGAACTGGTTAATCTTTATAATTACACACAATCAGGATCAAATTAATAATTAATAATATTTGTACGAGAATATTAAAATGGAAGAAAAAAAATCACAAGCTCCGGGATAATCAAAAATTAAAAAAAGTTTCCAAAAAATTTTGTAAATGCTGTTATAAAACGATACAAAGAAATAAATAAAGATTTTATTAAAATAAACTAGGCTGCTTTTTTCAGCCCAATTGCACTAATAAATTCTTTCCTTATTTTTTTTAATATTTTTTATTAAAAATTAACTAAAAACGTACACAACAATTTATTTGTATATATATTTTACCCACATGCAATTAATAAAAGAGCACATTAATATTCATTCGTACTAAGTACTTACATACTTATACCTATGTACATAGATACATTTTTTAAAATACATTTCTGCAATGTAATAATATAGGGAAAAATTTTAAATAGTGCAAAATTAGCCATTGGGGTGCTATTGTACTTTTGACTCTCAAATAGTGCTAAAAATAAGTACAATTGTACCAACTTTTGCATCCCTGTTACAAACACAATACAGATCACAAACGATGACTTTGGTACGAGAACGCGACATACAGTGGTGGACACATTTGGTATCTGTTGTCAATTAAAGCAAATATTTTCTGTTGTTTGTTATTTTTTAAACCCATTATTTTCAAACGTTTTACATGTTAACCTAAGATCACATCAATCCACTTTTTGCTTTTGTGACAATTCAATGGTTTCTCTTCAGAATACAACTACCCAAAAAAAAAACTCTGGACAGTTATTTAGCACTAAATATAAATTTTATTCTCATAAGGTAAACAAAACAAAAAATTTTATTTAAATATACATATATCTATGTACATATGTATGTATACATATTATTATATGTATTTAGTATGATATCCTTATTAAATATTAGTCTGCTCAAAGTGTGTGAGGTGGGTTTTGGATTATTGTTGTGCATAAAAAGCCACCTAAGCGGCATATTGTCTCAGAGGACAATACTATACCTATATGGACAATATTCTTGTGTTTAAAAGCATCCGAGTTAAAACTTACATTTTATTCTAATTTTCAATATTTCATCAAAGATCTAGTTGAAACCCTTTATTTAACTACATAAATACATATATCTACATATAGTACATAGTTATGTATGTATGTATAAGCCAAAATTTATAAAAAATTACATACACTTTGAACTACTTCAACATTTTTTTGCTAAGATAGATACATACATATGTATGTACATATGTAGGTATTTAATAAAACTTAAGTTTTATTTCTGCCTTTCCAACAACCCCACTGTGTGGCGGCAAATTAATTGTTATTAAATCATTCAACAAGCCTTTCCAACTGTCAATTAATTTAGAAAAATGTTCGTCCAAACTCATTTTATATTGCAGATATATGTATGTACCTACCTAGTTCTATCATAGAGATTATTTCTTTTGTTTTTCATATTAGGTACATATCTAAAAAAGAAAATCTTCCATCAATTTAGCCAAGACAAATCATTGAAAATATTTAGCAAAAACCTAAGAAATAATAACGAATATTTAACAGAAAATACATACATACTTACATACATATGTACATTTATTTAGTATTGTGATGGCTCCTAAAGATTTTTTATTACGAGTACGATTTCTATTATTTATGCTTTTTGTTTTGGTTTTAAATACGAGTGAGTACAAGATGGCGAATTAATGAGAGTACATAGTTTTAGTAGAGTTCTGGCTGTTGTTGTTGGTATTATTGTTATTATTATACAGACATATTAAGCAAAAACAAAATATGTATACGAAAATACATACATACATATGTAGGTACATATAATTTCTTCTTCTTGACATTATAATAAATATGTAGGTATGTTTGATTGTTTATGTACTTGTCTGTATGTACATATGTATGTTTATTATTTATTGTACTGTAAAGTTATTCGTTTATTTTACTACCAATTCTCTATACAGTCTAGTTTATTTTTGTTTCTTTTCCCAACAAAACAACAACTAGCTCCAACTTTGTCCATTTATTGTTTATTCACTGCTCAACTCATACTTTTTTTGTATTCAAGAGAAGAAAAAAAAGAGTGTCGGTTGTCGCAGCAACTGCAACAAAGCAACACTTTTTATTATTATTTTGTTTTCATTTTAATGTTGCTGTTATATGTATGTAGGTACTAGTTGTGTTGTATTTTCATTTATTGTCACTTTTAAACATTGTGGACAATAAGAGCAACCAACAACAACAAAATACAGTAAACACAGTTTGAGCGATTTTATTAAAACGAGTCAAACTGAAATTGAAACCGAAGCATCTAAACGACTAAAAAGCACAAAAACCAAACCAATCAACTGAACAAACAACAACAGCAACAAAAGTAGCAACAGCAACAACAACAACAACACCAGACTACTATAAAACATGCATATACACATACGACACAACACAATGTACCTCTATTAAAGATTTATGTTTTTATTTTTTAAATAATAATTCCATTGGATAAAAATTGCAACAATAAGAAAAAAAAAAAATAAACATCAACATGAATGAAGCTTTTTTGTTGTAAATAGTTGTTGGTAGTGTTTTGCAATTAAACCCTTCAAACTAAGGTCAACTAGAGAATTATAACTTTCTTTAATCAATTTTGGCAAAACGAATGCAATGAATTCGTCAACAACTAACTACCTACTTTGTTTTCCAACAGGAGCATTTTGAAATAAAATGAAATACATATTTAACATTTATGTACATATTAGTTGCAAAAGTTTTGACAATTGTTATAATGTCTACAATATCACTCTAATGGAAATAGTGAACAAATGTTGGTCCATTATTGATGATATGAAATGTCTACTTTATTTCTATTTGGTGTGAAACATAATTAATGCCTTCTTTCAAACAATGCCAGCAAAGAGAAAGAGAGAAAGAGAGAGATAGATGTCGAACGAGTACTTGGGTCGTATGAAATTACACGTTATGCTGACATTGTTTAAATTGATGATGTAATTTGCTTCGTTGCTTTTATTTTAATTTTCATTTGTTTTGCCAATTGTATATCGGCATTTATCGATTATGTACCTACATATCCATAATTTAAATTTTATTTAATTATAGCCAACATCATGTGTGCGGGGAAACCGTCATTGCAGAGAGTAGGTATGATGAATACAGTTTGTTGTATGGTTTGCAACACATTTGGAAATTTATACCTACTCCTTAATTATAAGATGCTGAAGTTAAACAAAACTTCAGGTAATTGTAACCACTGATAGGTTATCCTTGGTAGTTGATGAACCAGTAAGAGAATACGAAACATATTTATGTACATAGTATGTATTTACTTACTAAATTTGTTTCTAGTAGAGGTTACATATTTTGTCTTAACCGCATGATGGATCATTCTCACTTATTTTTGCTATTTTTAAATGTAGTATGTATGTATGAATGTACTTGGCTATTGTGTTTGAATGTATGTTTTTCTTACTTTACAGATTTTAATCATTTATACATATGTATGTATGTATATGTATACAGTAGTCGGTCGGTTATATGAACTAATTCAAACAGAGCCTCTTCACTAAATGGGGAAATTCACATAATCGAGAGAATATTAAATAAGTAATTCACATGATTTCTATTACATTAAATTTTTGTTTTCAATAAGTTTTTTAATAATTAATTTACGTGAAAGTAGTCGTTTATATATTTTTTTATACTTTTTTTGCTTAAAGAGATTTTTTCTTTTGCTTCATTAATTCACTTCTCATGGGTAAATTTTTAAGTCTTTCTTGATTGAACCAACGGCATTTCTCTTTTCTCAATGTCTTCCTCTTAATTTTGCCTTCACACTTTACGGTCGCTACCAAAATCGGATTTTTATTTTTCTTAATTGCACAAATTGTTGACTTAGCCACTTCATATCCATGTGCAAGAAAAGTAACGCTTGTGCCTTGGTCCAAGTTTGCCAAAAATGTCACTTTTTTCAGATAACTAACATTAAAAAAAGCAACCGTTGCAGATTCTTTACTTATTTCGGGGAAGAACAAACATACTTGTAATAAGAAAAACATTTAAAAAATATCAACGGTTGAAAGCTGTTCACATAATAGAGATAGGCTGTGTTCACTTTTTAGAACCTCATGTGTTTAAATTTTGTTGTTCACTATTCTAATTGCTGACATGACTGGATATTCATGTAACCGAGCTGGTATCTACTGTATTTATTTTAATTTTATGTACTTCATTCATGTTGTTGTATTTTTGTGTGTTTATTCAAATTTTTTTTTGTTTTCGAATATTTTTATTTGTAGCGTATAATTTTTCAATAAATTATTTATAATGGTTTAATGAGAGATTTCTATAATATGTATAAATGTGTGTATGTTATATGTCTGTGTATGTATGTACGAGCAAATGAACATACATAGGTACATAAATATACGTATGTATAAGTACATATATTTTTGTTTTAAATAGATTTCCAATAAACAATTTGGGCAAATTATAGAAAATTTTAAGAAAATTATTAAAACTTGCTATAAACTTAACAGAATAAGTAACAAATTCATTGAATATCCGACATTGTCTGGCTCAATCATTGCTAATCAAAGCAAAAGCTTAAAACAAAATTTCACAACAAAACCGCAACTGGAAGCAAAATTTTATGTTGCAGTGAAACGAGAGAACTGAGTTTTCCAACAGGGGAAAATTGGAATAACATGAAAGTTTCGACATTTCACTTATTGAATTATCAGTAGTAGAAGCCAATTGTTACAATGAGTTCATTCAACTTTTTTGGAATATCGCATTAAAATATTAAAAATTCAGTATGAAAATGTTGGATCTGTAAAAGCTGAATTTTTAATTGTCTGGCTACGCCAACAAGCAAATTTATCGCATTTGACCTTCTAAAAATCCAAGATCAATTTTTACGGTGTAGCCTCAAACTTATCTTTTTTGACTTTAGCATAAGTGTTTTTTTCTTTAGAACAACTTTTTCTATTTTAGACAATATTTTACACTTTTTTCATTTAGCAACATGCTATTTGTTTTTGTTTTAACGAACGCTACTTTATACTTTAGTGGATATCTATTAATTTTACTCAAGTAACGCATTGTAACTATCATCCTTCTATATGCAAGCATCATACCGATCTAAATAGGCATATTAAAATAATAAAAACATTTATTTTTGAAAAAGTATACACTTATGATAGCGAACGTGACATAACTTAATAATTATTGGATAAAGTTGATGTTAAATGTTAAAAAAAAAAAATATTTTCTTAAGGTGGATTCGTTCTAAACAAAATATTTGTTCAGACAAAGTTTTTTCAATGAAGTTTGACGTCTCTCTTTTTGAGAGAGAGAAAATATTTTTTTACGTACAACTCTCAGCTTGAATTGGTTTAATTTTATATTTTGACTGAACAAAAATGAACTGAGTTGCTAATAGGTTACATTTTTTCATACAAATAATAATGCCTTATGTATTTTCATGGCCATCAGCAAGAGCAACTTTCTTTTTTCATTAATTTTCATTCATTCAGTTTAATACACAATATTTTTTAAAATAATTTAATATTTGTTTTTTGACACTTAAAAACCAACACAAAATAAATCAATGGCCGCAGTATTACCACTTGTCAAACTAATAGATTTTTTTTTACATATGGCAGCTTTTATTTACCAGAATAATTGTTTTAAATGGGCGAATCGGGCTGCAAAAAACTCTCAGTAAAAAAATTTTTCTCCGGACAATATTTTAGTTCGGAACAAATTAGTGAATCCACCTTTACAAAACTCATTAATAATAAATCCAATATATTTAAATTGTATAATAACTATAAAAAACGCAAAAATTTCGTTTCTGCATGTATGTACTATAAAATAAAGGGTCCGCCAAATAACTTTTTTTTTGAAAATGCTATAAAAAAAACTACTGAATATTTTCTCAAATTTCTTTTTTTATTTGAAAGTGCAATCCTTCCGGTTAATAATGGAAAATAATTTCATTCAAATGGCTGCCTCGGCTAGCCATGCAGTAGCCTACACGATCGGCGCAATTTTTAAGCACATTATCGATTGTGTGCAGCTGTATTTCACAAATGGCTTCACGAATATTGTCCTTTAAAGCGTCAATTGTCTGTGGCTTGCCGGCGTAACACTTATCTTTGACGGCACCCCACAAGTAATAGTCCAACGGTGTCAAATCGCAGCAGCCAAACGACATCAGCTCTGCGGCTGATAATGTGAACAAAAATTCGTTCAACATGGCCCGATAACGATCGCCATTGACTGTAACGGCCACTCCTTGCTCATTTTCGAAGAAAAATGACCCAATTATGCCTCTGGACCAAAATCCGCACCTCGTGACTCGTTTTGGGTGCAGCTTAATCTGAAAATCATCGCACACATTCTGACCATGATTTTCAAAGTAATGTCGCAATATTTCCCAGCCTTGTTCAAGCGTATACACCAACCACATTCGTTCAGCGGAAGGATAAAACTAATTATCTATCAAATCAGACATGAGCTAAGTGTTACCATTCACGAATTAAGCACTAGTTGGAAAAAAAACGTTAGATGGCGGACCCGTTACTTGTAATTTTTCTGTCGAATACTATGAGGGTCAATAAAGTAAACATCTAATATTGTTTAAAAATGTTTTATTTTATGTACTACAAATTTAAAACAAAATACATATGTACATATATATTGCATAATTCATAAGTAACTTCAGCAAAATATATGACCTGTTTCACACTCATCAGTTCTGACTGTCAAGTCAACTATTTTTCAATGAGAAGGAAAAAGATAACAAATAATTCAATTTTAAAAGAAAAGTAACAGATTTTTCACGTCAAAATAAAGTAAACAGTATGGAAAACATTGTATTTAATTTTTAATTTTTGTTTGTAATATTCTTGCCTTTATCACAGCTAATAGTCTTCTAGACATAGAATCAACAAGTTTTGTAGTGAAATCAGGCGAAATTTTATTCCATTCATCCTGTATTATTAAAAAAAAAAGATATTTCTTTTCCTAATTTTTTTGTGCAAATATTCTCACAGGTACTCAATTGGATTGAGGTCAGGAGACTGCGGAAACTGATCTAAGGTTTTTGGACAATGATTGAGCAATAAATCTTGCACAATTTTGGAGTTATGTTTAGAACCATCATAGTCCTGTTGGAAAATCCAGTTCTTCTAATTTCTCTATACTAGAGGCTGCATTTTTATTTAAAACGTCGATATAATCTTCCTTCTTTGATTGTAGATTCTAAAAATGTAAATTTACCGACACCTGAAGCCGCCATACAACCACAGACCATTACTGAGTCGCAACCATGTTTTACCGTCTTAGTAACATATATATTACTAAAGGCTTCGTTCTAGTTCGCCATATCTTTGGGGTGTTTTTGACTCCAAATATCTCAAACTTACTTTCATTGAAGTAAAGAATATTATTGAAAAAAATTTGAGGCTCGTTTATATATTTTGTTTGTGAAATTAAAACGTTTGTTTTGGTTGTTGTTTGTTTGGTTGTTTGGCCATTTCGATGCAAAGATCTTCTAATCGTACTTGCTATCACAGGTTTTCCAGAAGTTTTCGTAACAAATTCAGCATTGTCAGTTGGATTTGCTCTTACTTCCCTTTCAATAGCTCTTACTTTAGTTTTTGTAAGACGCTTTGGTCGTTTTGCACTAGGCAAATTTTCTATGATTTTACATTTGTTATACTTTTCTATAATAGTTTTTATTGTACAGTGATGCCTTCCAACGATTTTTCCTACATATTTCACGCAGGGATGTTGGAGTTCCCATTGTAAATTTCACTACTTAATGTTAAAACTTAGGCCCTAATTTTGTAAAACGCAACGGCACAATTTTCTAAACGTTGCGTTTAAATTACATTTTGTAAATCACGGCGTTCAAACAAGTGATTGTTTGCGTTGTAACAGCTGATTCTTACGTTGTTGTTAATACAAATGTTTGAAATGGTGTATTTTGTAAAACGCAACGCTGAATTTTGTATCACTTGCGTTGTCAAATTTAACGCCTCCATTTTTATGGCGTTAGTTTTAAAAGCTGAATTAAATTATTCAATTAATTTAATATTTTATAGGAACTTTATTAATACGATGTAAGTAAATGTATACACAAACATATTCATTTAGTATAAAATACTACTAAAATTTGTTTCTTAGGGCGAAAAAAGAAGCCACAACGGCAGCTCAATTTGAATTGTTGACAGCTGAAATGGAAAAGCATCCAGATGTGGCTCGTCGAATGCCTAATTTTGGCAGCTCAAAGGCAACTGTTGATAATGTTTGGGAAGCTATTCAATCTTCCTCTTCATTTTGTCTTCAGCCGTAAGATTAAACTTTATTCATTTTGGACAAAGCGACTGTTCCATAACTGACAAACATTTATTAATAACGTCACTAACCTTGGATTGTGAAAGCGATGGCATAAGCTCATTCCCAATTCCCATCTGATACCCTCCCGTTGCAAAATCCCTATTGTTGTTGGAAGTTTTGCTTCTTTTGAAATAGCTATCACACGATGAGGTTCCTTTAGAAAGGGACCTATTTCACATAATATATTATATGAAAACGTTTTCTTGTTCATTTGGAAGTTCACTTGAAATCTAAATTAAAAATATTGTAAATCTCCACAGTTTTATTTCACTTAATCATTATTCGTTAAATTCATGATGTTGATAGTAGAGCGCAATTGCGTTTTTTGCAATATATATGTCTAGGATGCTTGAAGAATCTTCATCATCCGAAGAAAAAGACATATCCATAAGTGCGAACATTTTTTTATACCCCTTAGTATCTTTGTATTTATAGTTATTTGCTTTAAAAGATTTTTTCTTCACAATTTAAAATATTTTCTTGATAAAATATTGAACAGCTGATAGGTTTGTAGCATTGCCAATGCGAAATAAGTGTAGCTTTATGTAAATGTTTATTTTAAATTTCAGTATCAACATTTACAATGGCAACATTAACCACGCAATAATTTTACAGTATTTTATCAACGTAATATTTCTGCGTTCGCTAATGACGCAGTGATTTACAAATTTCATATTTTTAGTGATGTGTTCGCAAAAGCGTAGGTGATGCTTTGAACGCAAGTGATTTACAAAATTGGGGCCTCAATCTCTTTTAATGATAAATTATGCACCGTGCAATTATTTTGAAGGGCACTTTGTCGTTATACTTTTAAACAAAGAAAAATTACAGGAATTGTTACTACATACTTTTGAAATTACGGGTTTTTTTTTTGCATAAGGCTGATGCCACTGTTTATTTTGATGTGTAAAAATTGGTCAATTTTTAAAAATAAATCAATATATGCAATTTGTTTACGCTTTGGAGTTTGTTACTTTTTCAGTTCAGTTCTACCGAAATAACTATATTAAAATGCAATGTAATTTTCTAATATAATATAATTTATATTAATATAATTAAGCGTTTCTTTTAATATTATGCAATGTTGACTTTATTTTGACACTCACTGTATATCAAAAGAATTAGCTTTCTTTATTTGCTTTACGCAGTAAAATTAAACTTTCTTTACTTATAGAATTTAGAATTTGCATTGCAATAAAAAATTAATAAACTGAAACCCATTTTAAAGTCATAAACTAATGACACAGTTTGAGTATGTGTACCTATAGAAAAAGTAAATGGAAATTTTATCAATTAAATTTTGTAGTTTTTCCATAGTTTTTTTTTACAACTAACCACACAAACCTTTTCGTTTGTACTCGCACACCTACACAGACACACGGAAATAAAGAAAGAAATTGTTTTCAAATGACACATATGAAAATAAACTTAATTTATACAACAATTATGAAAGAAATTAAAAATAGCAGCAACAATAACAAACACAATAGCAATAAATAAAAAGTATCTATCATTAATTTGTAAAGACACTGCAACAAATTGTGTTTTACAAAATTTTGTTATTTTTTTTAATTATTTCAATTTCATTTTCTAATTGCACAGAGTTTTATTGTTTTTATACCCTACACCACCATAGTGGGGAGGGTATATTGGATTTGTACTGATGTTTGTAACGCCCATTAATATTGGACCAACAGCCACCTTAAAGTATACCGATCGACTTAGAATCACTTCCTGAGTCGATTTAACTATGTCCGTCCGTCCGTGTGTTTGGCTGGCTGGCTGTCCATGTAAAGCTTGTGCGCAGAGTACAGATCGAAGTTTTAAAGATATTTCGATAAAATTTGGTACATGATATTTTTTCGGCCCAAGGACGGATTGGATTCAAACTGGTGGAAATCGGTCCATGATTTCATCTGGCCCCCATACAAATGTACTCCCGAAATACATTACCCACATAAATTTCGCCACAAATTTTGTGCAGATTGGTACATAATTGATCATAGCTCCCATATAAGGCCCACTTCTGAAAATCACTATAAAGAGCACAACTCTCCTAAAAATGCAGGTATCCAAATAATATTGAACACAAATATGTTTCATATATGTATATACAAATAATATGGTACCATTTTATAATTAGTCGTAGCTTCCATATAAGTTCCACTTCCGAAAATCACTTTACCGACTATAAATCTCTAATTTTATAATGGTCGGCCCATAATTAGTGAAATCTCCCATATAAGACGCTTTCCGTAATTCCTCAATCAATCAGAGGTGGTCATAGAAACCAATATTATCAGAATTGGTTTTAAAACCGACAAGAAAAAATGCTTTGGTGTCATAAATATCTCGATAGCAAAGCATTTTTTCTTGTCGGTTTTAAAACCAATTCTGACAATATTGGTTTCTATGACACTCCTGAATAATGTCATTAGACGCTGAGGCATATAAATAGCAACAACAAAACTTGTAAATAAAAATTTTCAATAAATAAAAGAAAATATTTATTGCGTTTAACAAGCATAATATTTATGTTCACAGAAGCCATGGCACTAACTTTTTGGATGACCATATAGCGCCCATTTCTTGAAAAAAGTTTTATACATATACTGGGTGTAGGGTATTATATAGTAGGGCTTGACCGACTATACTTTCTTACTTGTTGTTTTTGCTGTTGTATTTTATTCAAACTACGAGTGTGTATAGTTTTTAATATGTGATATCTTATAGATACTGTATAACGTTTCCCAGCATTTTATAAGCAAAAACAAATTATATTTTGTTGTTGTTGTTAAATAAAACGAAAAGAAAACGAACGAACGATTATCTACAAACATTCATACAGATAGACAGACAGATAGATAGACAGACAGAGAGACAGACGTTTTAGATACAATTGTACGGGTGTAAACAAGTATGGATGATAAGATGTGAACGAAAAAGTACAAGTATGTATGAATGTATGTATGTATACAAGACATGAAATATATATATATATAAAAAAAAGACAAAAAGAGTTGTTGTAGCTGCGCGCTGTTCAAATTGTGTTATTCCCTTTTATTTTTTGGTCTTCATTTTCCTCTGCTTAAATATTTGTTGTAGTTTTTGGAAAACGAACTTATTTTTTGTTCTGTTGTCTTTTCGTAATTTTCGTGAAATAAAATTGTGCTGTTTGACCATGTTAAGAGTACAATAACTATTGTTGTATTTCATGTACATACATACATCCAAAATGTGCGGACGCAGCAGAACAAGGTCTTAGCTTGTTTGTCTTGCTTTCTTATTCTTATACATTTTGACGAGCAGAAAAAACAAAGAAAGCTTCGCAAAACACACTACATATGTATGTGTTTCAGAACAAGCTAAAAGAAATCTAAGGATGTAATTTGGTGTGTGCCCCAGAGCCATTAAAATCTCAATGTTGCATTGTCTTCCGCTGTACAGGAGAATTTTAAATTGAAATCAATTCTCCAAGATAAATACATATGTATGTATGTACATACATACACATGTAGGTAATAATTTGAACTAACAAAAATTCTGTTTTAAATGTAAATTTGTAAAGAATTCACTAGGACCTTATTAGTGTTGAAATATGTGAAGGTTGCTTAAAATAACATGGCAGAAAAAGGTTAAAATGTAATTAAGTGTCAACTCCCCAGTTGAAAATCAAGCTTAAAAACGCTCTCCAGAATAAAATCAGTTGTTTGAAAAAGGGGCTTCTTTATTAGTTGCAGTTTTGTAAGTTAATAAATGCTCAATTATAAGCTAGAAAACAAAAGCTATTGGGTGTATAACTTTTGTACCATATAAATGTTTTCAAAGTATTGGTCATTGTTAACAAATGGATTCCGAGCCAAAACTGCTCATGTTTTGAGGCCAAAAACGAATCAAGCCAATTTCAGATAACCGGTGCTGAAGTAAAGCGTATCCCAGAGAGAGAGAGAGAGAAAGAGAGTGCTCTGTTTCGATCAAAACTAATATTAAACAGACGGGGCAAGATCTGGACTATAAGGCGAATGAGGAAAAACTTCCACAAGCACTTCTTTCTGAATAGTTATTAATAGAGCTGTGTCGTTCATGAACGAACGGGTTAAAATGAACGGATCACTTCATTGAACGGAATGAGCCAGTAATTTAACTGAACGGTTTTCGTTTAATAGTGTACGGATCAATTTCGTTCAGCTGCTGTTTATCAAAAGACATGAAGAAAATCACATTTAATAAGGGTTGTATTCATTCGTTTAAAGTAAACGATTGAACGAATTGAATGAACGAATCAGTCTTGGAGAAATGAACAAAAATAAGCGGTCACTGAAATGAACGACCGGGCACAATTCTAGTTATTAATAGGTATTGCAACTTGTGGCGGTGTGTTCAATTTGAATAAAATTCATAGAGAAAGTATTGTCGAATTTACATTTTTTTTAAATTTGCACCTCACAATCCCACTAGGGGCGGTGCCAGAGGTAACCAAAGAGGGGCTTCCTTAGTGACACGATTTTAAAGATTAATGCCCTTATTCATAAAACTTACAACAAGTTTATAAGATGTTTATAAAGCAAATTTTGAATGAAAATTTTGTATGGAAACCTGTTATAGACCTATTGTAAGTTTTTATGAATAAGGTAGTATGTATAAATATATACATATATCTACTAGTAGAACACTAAAAACAAATAAAAAAAACAAATAACTTTAAATTGTTGGAGTTTTTTGTTTCTCTTTATGAAAAATTTTTTCAATTTTTAATATTTATGGTTAGATAAATTTTATTCGGCTTGAGTTTATTTTAATGTAATAATCCTAAGAATATTTTTAATATTTGTAGCCAGCCTAATCTGGTTTTTCGCTAATATCGAATAAATTTATATCCCGATTTTTTTTAACGTTTTCTGTGGCTTACTAACATTTTTATAAACCTAGTATGTACAAAGAAATTGTCACAAGTTATAAAATGTTAAAAATTTGATTTTTTGCACTTTTTTGGCATAAGACTTATAACGTATTTATATTTTCTGGAAAGCTATCTTTATAGTAAATCTATTATATTAAAAAAAAAAAGGTTCTTTAAACATTTTTGGCTTGTCTGGGCGATCTTGTCTTCCATTTCTGAACCGCACAAATCTACTTTCGCACATTGAAACCGATGGAATCAATTCACCAAAAGCGTTGGTGAGCAGTCGATGTGCTTTAGCTCTACTTTTTTCGAATTAAAGAAAACTTTCCGCATATAACGCTTTGTTGCCGCAATATTCAAAATGTTTGAAGCTAAAAACTGTAATGTTCAATAACTAAAGGTATATCGCCGAAAAAGACGTAACCACTAAATAAAATATTTTTGAACACGTTTATTTATTTAAAAAAAAAACTTCGTTTATTTAGAAGAAGACACAACAAATATTTAGCCTTATTTTATTCGATGCTGTTTGACCTTGCAAAACTCTTGTAAGAGTAAACAATGTCAAACAAATTTGTGCTAAAACAAGCTTTTTTGAGTAAATATTTGTCATGTGTGACCTTAAGTGAGAATTAATGTCATATATGTAAGTTACTAAAGTTAAAATCTGCGTTCGAAAGATTTGTAATCTGCTATGAATCCCGTATTTTTTTGTTATACGAGTATGAGCCATATATATACATACTTAGGGGAAGTGTAAAAAAGATTTAGTTCAGCCGAATCTGTAAGGTACTTTTGTATTTGCATAGTTGTTTTTTTTAGTAGTTTATAATTCTTTAATTTTGTTTCAGTTGCTTAAGATTTTCCTTATAGTAAAAAAACATTCCAAACTGCTAAATAAATAGTGTCCTTAAGTGCATATTTATTTATACAAACTATAAATGTTTTCTGACAGTGTCAGGTTATGCACTAACTAATTTTTAGTTATAGACGAGTAACATTAGTGTTTTAGTAGGTTTGAATGTATTTACCAGAGTTGTGTCTTTTTGCGGTGTTTAATCTTTATCGTTGCAGTGTTGTGTTGTTGTTAATATGACTATTATTGTTCATCAGGGATGGAAAGTAAAAAAAATGATTGGTAATAAAAAAGAAATTAAATGAAAATAAAGACTACGTTATGAGTGGTAAATCATCATAATAGTGTTATATTGAAGATTTTCTATAGAAAATGCTATTGTACGCAAGATTTTCTAGAGAAACAACTGTTATACACAAGATTTTCTAAAGAAAATAGTTTTATACCTACTGAAGATTTTCTAAGGAACATACTGATATACTAAACTTTTTCTAAATAATATATTGTTATACATAAGATTTTCTATGAAAAATACTGTTATACCACAGATTTTCCATAGAAAATAATATTAAACTATACTTTTCTAAAGAAAATATTGTTATGCTCAAATTTTTTCTAAAGAAAATACTGATATACCGTAAACTTTCCATAGAATATACTGTTATACACATGATTTTCTATAAAAAAAAAAATACTGTAATACTTAAGATTTTCTATAGAAAATCCTCTTATACAGAATAATGTCTTTATAATCTGTCGTGAAAAACTACAGTACTTTTGGATATGAAATAATATCAAACACAAAAGTACGATCGTATCAACTTTTCCATCCTTGTTACACAACCATTTAAATATATATTCTCACTCATAAAAACACACACTCGAATACGATAATAATTGCGAGAGCGAGGGTTATTGACTCGGTTGCTCTTACACTTTATTTTCCCTCCACTTTCATGTTGTTGTTATTGTCGTTTGTGGTGGCTGCTGTCGTTGTTGTTATTTGCTGTAATGTTGAAAAATATTGAGTTGTTTGATTGTTTTATGTCTGAGTTTATTTTTTTTTTTAATTTCCATCTTTTTTCATATTTAAACATCTACAAAATCGATTTGTTTGTATTAAAAAGTGTTATGTGTACATATAAAGAAGATGTTTAAAGAAGTTATTACAGAAAAGCCTGATATTGATCAGAGAGCTTTTAAAAAACCACTACATACCTATATGTTTGGGTTGGGAGACGAATGAAGTGTGTCGCTTAGCAGACGAGCAATGTTCATTAAATATAGTTGGTATTAACTAAATATTAGTGCCACAATAATCAATATAAAATGTTACATTTGTTTGTCAAAAGGCAATTGCCAAAACTAATTTGAGCCGATTGATTCAAAAAATTGTCTTAAAGCATTGTGCACATTAAATCCGTCCACAGTAGAAACACAGACTTTCATAAGAGGAAATAAATTTTAGTGGCTTATTTAAGTTTTTCTTAAAAATTAATAAATATGTAAGAATTTTTTGTTCAAAAATATAATATTTTTTAAAGCTACTCGTACATGTAAAACTAATTGTTTATTACGATATATTACTATAAATAACAATTATCAATATTTACTGGGTATACATATATTAGTTTAAAACAAGAACATGTAGGTATTATATACAATAATAACAACAAATACATAAACTACAATAATTTAACTATTATTATTAATGTGTAAGCAAACAAAAGATAAATTTATTTGTTTAAATATAAGATTTCACTCTTAGCCCCTCGTCCTCTCTCTATCTCTCTGTGTCTATCTTTATATTTCAAAATTACACTTTATAATATAATAAAATCATCGGTTATAATTTTAAATTTCAATTTGTTTAGTTTCTGTTTCATTGTTATTTTTCATATTTTAGTTTTATTATTTTAACAAATTAAACGTTTAAACTGCCTGGGTCTCACAAAATCCCCTTTTCGAATTTATCCACACCGCTCACAATGGCAACGACAACAACTACTTCAGTTTAAATAGCTAAAGGAAGGAGCGGGTGTAATGTAAAAAGACTTAAGTGGCAAAATTTGCAGAAGCAAAGAATTCAAAATTTGTCCAAATATCAACAACATTTCATTATATTTTAAAGAATACTTGCATGCAAATATAATATGACCTTTGAACTTTTTGTTAATATTTCACTTAAACTTAACTGCAAACATTTTCTTAACAATTAGTATTATTAGAAATATTTTAGTTTATATTTAAGTCTTAAACCAATATTCCTCTCTTTATGGTACTGGCTAATTGGTTATTTTCTCAGATCAAACAGTTTACTAATCAAAATTCGTACATATTTACAAAATTGCTCTCCTGCTGTTAAGGTTTCTTTATGGAAGCGAAGCTGATTTTTTGGCAAATCATTTAAAATTGTTTTTAGGAATTTAAGAAAATTCATTCCACTATAATTTACTTTAGATCACAAAAAAAAAAACAAAAAAAAAAAAAAAAGGAAAAACTCATAGCAAAATATGGATACATAATTAATTAACTAAATATAAAATTTAAAGAAATGAATTGGAGTGAAAATATGTAGCGTGCAAAGCTGTTAAAGAGACATGGATCTACCACTTTACTCCAGAGACAAAAGAACAATCCAAGCAATGGACTGAAGCTGGAGGAAGTGCTCAAAGAAGGCGAAAACAATTCAATGGACTGGTAAGGTTATGGCAACGATTTTTTGTGACTATTGCAACATGTTGGATTAATTAAATGTAAAAATTCGAGAAAAACGCCCTGGCTTACAACACTAAAAAATAATGTTTCATCAAGACATCGCACCAGCGCACAAGAGTGTTTTAACAATGGCTAAAATCAACGAATTTAAGTACGAGTTGCTGGAACACCCACCTTATTCTCCTGATTTAGCTCCCAGTGACTTTTACCTGTTCCCAAATCTAAAACTTTTCCTAACTGGCAAGCGTTTTACCTCAAATGAAGAT
This sequence comes from Bellardia bayeri, assembly GCA_950370525.1. Classification (NCBI taxonomy): domain Eukaryota; kingdom Metazoa; phylum Arthropoda; class Insecta; order Diptera; family Calliphoridae; genus Bellardia; species Bellardia bayeri. The sequence goes on from OX493268.1 coordinate 65,200,893, forward strand.
GCAATTACAGTTGTAAACCACTATTTTGAAGGCCTTGAGGAAAACTATTTTAATCAAGGGATAGAATTGCTAAATAAGCCTTGGACTAAGTGTATAGAAGTTTCAGGAGATTACATTCAAAAATAAAAATGTTTTTTAAAAACTAACTATTCTGTTACTGTCTAGGCTAAGAAGTTTTCGAACCGCCCTCGTATGGTTGGTCAAAATGTTAGCTGCGAAGAAAGTGCTATTGAAAGTGACGAAGAAAATGTTAATGATAATTGATTGGAAATGCGGGTACGTAAAATCCATGCTTATGAATTAAATTTAATTTTTGTTTAATTCGTTATTATATTTGTTTTTGCGAATTTTATTTTTAATACATAATCCGTTTCTATGCAATTATTAAAAAAATATATTTCGCATTCTTTAATTTTAATTAATTTTAAACAGGCTAAAATCACTTAAGCGTATTATTCGTTTAATTCGAACAAAATAAGAAACGAATAATTTGAATTCCCTATTGACTGCTCGACTCGAAATAGTAACCATAATTTAAATTACTTTGATTTGAATTATTCATAAAATTTACAAAAAATTAAAATAAATTATATTTTAGTTCTATAAATTTGAATAAACGGAAATCGTTTTAGAATTAATTTATTATTGTTATCTCCCACCTCAAAATATGAGAATCTTGTGAAAGTAGGAACAGTTTAGTTATAAGTCGCCATCATTAACTCTACAAAACACGACATAAAAAAGCAGTTTTTTTCCTGCAAACAATTGCAGTTAAGACCTTTGAAAACTTTAGCAAACGTTTTTATGTTGATTCTATATTCATATAATCAGTTTAAAGCGCAAAAAAAATAATATAATAATAATAAATAAAAAAAAAAAAAACGAGAAAAAAACTGAAAAAACACATTTTGAAAAGTGATTCATCATCGTAATTTCAGTTCACATGTCTTGTTATTGATTTCAAGTCATCGTCAAAATGATTTTTTTTCGCTTCTTTTTTGAATTTTGTTTTATATGTTGTTGTAGTTGTTATATATATATATATAAAGATATACATATTTGTTTGTATATAAAACTACAACAACAAAAATTAATTATATCGTATATATACGCTTGATTGAATTGAATGTACACGACGATATTAAAATAAAGATTCGATGGATGTTTGGATGGATGGCTGACTGAATGCCTGACTGACTGGGTTGAGTTTTTGGCCGTTCTATCGTATGTTTTTGGGGTTTAAGATGACTGCTTCGCTGCCTGACAGTGTTTTGCTTGTTTTATGTGTCGTCGTTTGTCGTCCTAGTTTTTAAATTTCAGTTTTTTTTTAATATTTTTTATATTTTCCTGCCTTTAGTTATAATTTACGCAAATTTAAATGTGAAATTTTGTATTGATTCGGTTAAATGATGAGAATGAGCAGACTGTGCAACATGCCATGAATGTGTTTGGCATTTAAGGGGGCAAGGTGTAAATTTTGTATAAAAACAAGTTAAGCAGACTTTTACACATGAATGATTATTTTTTGATATTTAGCTTTTCACAATTTCATATTTAGTTAAGACAAGTAAGTGTAACTTAATTAGAGAAAATGTGACAAAAAAGTGAGTTTTTTTTTTAACAAAATTGTTGTAGGAGATTTTCTGCAAGTGTTAGAAATATCAAAATACTATTTAGAAATCTGATTCTGTGAAAATATTTTATCAGCGGAAATTTAATGTAGCATTCTTTATGCCATGTTTAATGCTAAACTAATAGAAACAACAAACAGCTTGTAAAATGTTAACGGAAAATGTAAACAAAATAAATTATTTTAAAAATATCTTTATTTTCTCATATGAATGTCGCGTTCTAGATCAAAGAAGTAAAAGCAAAACAACACAAATCAATATGTTCTAGTAAACAATTAAAAAACTTTCAAGTCTTGTAATTAGTATAATTCTTAAACAACTTCCGTTGCCTTTTAATTTAAACTTTGAACCAGTTTATATTAAGTAAAGTTACAGTCACATTTGGCAAATATTTACCGAAAAAGAAGTTACCACTAAATAACAACTCGTTTATTTATTTAAAAAAAAATTTCTTATATCGGCCAAAACACAACAAATATTTAGTTTTAATTTATTTAATGCTGTTCAATCTTGAAAAACTCATGTAAGAGTCAGTGTTGCCAAAACATGCCAGCAAAAAATAGCCAGAATGAATAAAAAAAAACGCCAGAAACCGCTAAACGTTCAAAATGAACCAGCTGAAATTCGGCTAAATACTACCATGTATAAACCTTAACTCTTACATGTATGATTTAAATGCTTTAATTACATGCGGTTTTTATACCCTACACCACCATAGTAAGGAGGGTATATTGGATTTGTGTTGATGTTTGTAACGCCCAGAAATATTGGTCCAACACCCACCTTAAATTATACCGATCGACTCATAATCACTTCCTGAGTCTATTTAACGATGTCCGTCCGTCTGGCTGGCTGTTCATGTAAAGCTTGTGTGCAGAGTACAGGTCGCAATTTTAAAGATATTTCGATAAAATTTGGTACGTGAAATTTTTTATAAATGCTTGAATTATGAAAGTATGCAAACAGATTTCACCACAAATGAGTGGTAAATAAAGCCAATTCAGATCTACAAATTTTGTGCAGATCGGTCCATAATTTATCATAAATCCCATATAAAGCCCACTCCCGAAAATCACTTTAAATAGCATAACTCCCTCAAGAATGTTGGTATCTAAATAATATTGAACGCAAATATATTTCATATATATACGAATAATATGGTACAATTGTATGATGATCGATCCATAATTAGTCATAGCTCCCATATAAGGCACACTTCCGAAAATTACTTTAATCATAAATTTCTTAAAAATGTTGGTATATACATATATAAAATTCAACACAAATAAGTTTCACATATACAGAAATGATGATGACGGTTGGTCCATAATTAGTTAATTAAAATCATCAGTTTCTTGAATCCAGTCTTTAAGCATTGGCTTAGTCTTCCACTCCTGTCTAAACTTTTAAGCTTTAATTCTATGTACAAATGAGTGGCATTTGATTAAAACTTACATATATTTCGTACGCTAATATAATAAGATGTTATTTTTTAAGATTAAGAGTTTTTTTTCGCTTTTCCCATTTTTCCTATTCAAATTCAATGTTAAAAAAATAAAAAGGGAAAAAACTCCCGCGGAATTTTTATTCATGATTGGGCTGTATTAGTAAAAATACACCGCAAAATTAGAGTGCTGCCCACTAGAAAAACGCAGAAATAAAAAAAAAGTAGCTAAAAAATAGTTCAGCTATTTTTTCAAAAACTTTCCCGTAATTGACAAAATAAAAACACCATATCTGGCCGAAAAACCGCTCAAATGGCAACGCTGGTAAGAGCAAACAACGTCAAACAAATTTGTGCTAAAACAAGTGGTTACGCTTTTTTGAGTAAATATTTGGTAAATGTGACCGTACCTTAAGTCTAACAATACTCAAACAACAATTTGTATTTCAACTAATAAAGTTCACTATCAAAACCACAAATGTATCGCTTTACATTTATTAAATAAATAAAATAAACATCATTTATTATTTATACGTATATTGTTATTTAAAAAACGTTTTTAAAACAGAAACAAAAACACATGTCATTTATGACATGTGTATGAATGAAATCTACATACATACTTACGTTTGAGTATTATTTGAGAGTACCAGTATGTAACTAAATAAACAGGTGTGGGTATTTAAGCATAATACACGTACGTAACGAAATATGTAAGTATGAAGAACATGAAATTTGTTCCCTTTTCACATTTTTCCTATTTAAATTCAATGTTAAAAAAATAAAAGGGAACAAATTTCATGTGGAATTTTTATTCACGATAGGGGTTATTATGTTGCTTATTTAAGGAATTTATTTATAAATCAAAGTAAATTGGTCAGGCTTATATTTGCTTCCTGAACAAAAACATTTCACATGCTTGTAGTCATTTTCTTTTCTCTTGTTAATAATTTTGAAAGTTTTATTGATTTTTTTTTTAAATCGTACTTAATGGAGATAGCAGTCAATTAGTTGCATTAGAGAACAATAGAGCTAGTCTGGTGATTGGTTACCTAGGGATAGCCAAACGCTGTTCTGTAATTGAAAAACTATTATTAAGCAAATGTACATTGAAACAGTTTTGTTTACTTGAAAGTAAAATGTATAAATTCGTTTTACAGAATGTGAATTCATACTGTATGGACTGACTGTCTCCAATCTAATCCAAGCAAAGGATTTGTTAAAGTCATCTAATTCGTGCTGCTACAATTTAGACATGAGTAAGAATTTTTTTAGCAAGAAGTATGTCATAAATAATACTTTTATATTCAGATCTCAACAACTAATAGTCTTTATGTACCTTTTGAAATTAAAACATTAATATTAATTGTTAAGTTTATCTACGCATATATATTTAAGTACTTAGTACGAATGAATTTTAATGCGCTTTTATATTAATTGTAAAGTTTTTTACACACATGTACAAATGAATTGTTATGTACGTTTTCAGTTAATTTTTAATAAAAAATATTTAAAAGAAAATAATGAAATAATTTAGTACAATTGGGTGAAATATGTACACTTTTTCTTGAAATTTAGTACAATTTGTAAAATCTTATTTTGCATCCCTGATCGTAAGACCTCAATAATTAGTAATCAAAACTAATAACAGCTGGGATTTCCTTATTGAAAATGTAACAAATATATTCGCAGTCTCTCTGTCTGGCTGCCAAGTGTAGAAAACGCTGACTCAATATAGAATATATGCCACAGAATGGTAACGGATCCCATAAAAAAGCGTCAACAAAAGCGTCTTAAAAATATAACAAACTATAGACAGCAATGTTTTGAATTGTATTTGGAACTTTTCTGAGTCCAATCTCAAGAACTAAAAACTTTCATGTTTTGAATATTTTGAATTTTTCTGAATTCCACTTAAGTAAAATTTAAAACAATAAGCAAGCGGCTCTCTAAAGTCAAATAATGAAATATATTTGAAAATGTTAAAGAAGTGACGCTAAGGTAAAAATTTTACCGTTAGGTAAAGTGCAAAGAAAGAACACATTAGCGGCGTTCAGTGTTCAGTGCAAATGGCATTGTAAAAGTGTAAATGCAAAACATTGTAGCTTTTTATTGCAATCCAACAACAAAATACACACAATTGCATTTGTCAAAACATTGCGTTCATGCAATACTAAAATGGTTTAGTTTTTTCGTTACGCGTATTGCGGTTGCAATTCTGACATTTAAACAGCTGACAAATGTAAACAATAATAAAAGAAATAAAATTAAAACAATGGAGCAAACAATTCCACAGAAGAAAGTATATATAGAAGTATATATATATAGAAGTATATATTCCAAATTGTTTCTTCAGCAACTTCTTCTTCTAAAAATTCAACAATTTTTTCTTTGGCACTTTTTCGTGACATTTTTAAAATAAGTTAAGAAATTGTTGTTTATGTAGATCAGCTGTTTTAGTGCGTAAATTGCATTAGTATCGCGAAGTACGAAATAAATGGAGTGCTCACAATCAATGTCAAAACATTTGCAAGTGCAAACGTACATCAAATACCACTATTAAAAGTTCCTATTGCAATTAATGAACAATGATATTGCAGCAGAACCTATGCTCTATGCTCTAACAGTGCTCTGTTGACTGTAACATTATGAATGTTAAAAAAATGTGGTTTTTGTCTGTGCTAATTTATCTTCTTCACACACATCTTAAAAACTCTATAGATGATATTTATTACAGAACTAGTTTATTTATAATAAATAAAAAAATATTCATATTTAAAACAATATATTTTTTTTAATTTGTTAGAGAAGATTTATGTTAAAATTTAATTAGTAGTCAAGATTCTTGTCTGTTGGACAACAAATGAGATTTTTTCTTCATTCCCTTGTTTGGTAAAATGAGTAGGAATATAATTTTTTTTTTGCAATACAAGTGATTTAAAATTTCGCTTGTTTTTACTACTTACCAATAAGTTTTTAAGGGGTCTGTAATAAAAAATAAAACAAAATTTTAATTAGTAAATTTGTGGTTTTAAAAATAGGATTTGTTTAATATACAAAATTATATTTTAAAAGTCATGTCCACAGGAGCAACAAAAATTATATATTTAACATTAAATTGTAGAGATTTTTTTCATAAACTATTTAATTATGTATCTATAAATAATACAAAAACTATTAAATAAAACAAATATTCGCTTAGAGTTTGCTTTATTTTGTTAATAATTTGAATAACTAATTTACCACTGGGACCAGAAACACCACTCAATAATATATATTTTAATTGGCAAGTATTTAAGCTTATTTAAACGATTAGTTGTTGCTCTTACTGTCAAAATGTTTGCAGACAAATGGAATTAAATACATATTTACGTTAAAACTGGCTTCAGATGCTGAAAGCAGCAAAGTTTAAAGTCTAATCTTTAAGCAAAAGCAAATTTATTAAACCACCATGCTACAATATGTTGCAGCTACATATAAGAAAGAAGACAAAGCAAGTGCAACAATAACGAAAATCTGAGGCACCAGATATACATTTTTACCACTTTTTTCCACTTATTATTTATTTTTTTAATATAGCAAAAACTCGATTTTAAAATGTAACGTAGAAAATGATAAATTATGTATATGTATAAGAAGTTGAAATACATACATACATAAAATATTACAAAAACTTTTTTTTACAATTAAGGAGTCTAAAGGGACGTAAGACAGGCGTTTTTTACACAGAGTCTTTCACAACAATCGGTTTAAGAAAAGTAGAAAATCAACAAGAAGATTAAGATGAAAAAAACAGAAACAGAAACGAAATAAATAAATATACTCGTACTTACATACACGAATACAGAATGCAATAAATTATAGAAATGATATTTAATGTTTATTGTTGTAGCTGGTGTTTGTTGCCGATGTATCTACAGTGTGTTAAGCTAGTTTAAAGACAAAATGGCAAAATATTTTGAGTTTGCCATACTGTGTCTGATAAAATTAAAATAAAGCACAATTTACATAAAAATCAAGCGCTTTAATGTCTTAATATTTATGTATTGGTTGTATAATTTAAAACTGCGGGCTTTCTTAAAATGTTTAGCTTTCATTTGAAAACATTTGTACAATATGAATTTATTCAAATTATTGGTCATTGCTAGCTATGACCTTTTCCCCTTTTTCTGGCAACATATGGATTTCGTGCCATAAGAACTGTTCATCTTTTGTGGCCAAGAACGTATCAAGTCGGATACCCTGTTCTGAAGTCGATTGAATCGGGCATGGTCTGGAATATAAATTTTTCCTAAATAGTTTTTTGCAACTCGAAAACAATTACATATATGTATATCAAATCATCAATTAGGATTTAGAAGAAAAGGCAGTACCTATAGTCAAGTCTTAAATACTGGTACACAGAAAAATCGATGCCAAATGAAAACGAATCAATATTAAAAAAAAATTGTTTTTGCTTTTATTGGGTTATTTAATGGCTAAAGGTACAGTCACATTTGCCAAATATTTACTCAATTTGTTTGACGTTGTTTACTCTTACAAGAGTTTTGCAAAATCAAACAGCATCTAATAAAATAGAACTAAATATTTGTTGCACTTTGGCCTAAATAAAAAAAGTTTATTTCAAATAAATAAACGAGTTCAAATATATGGTAATTAGTGGTTACATCTTTTTCAGCAACTATTTGCCAAATGTGATCATACCTTAAGAACAAATCTAAGAACAACTTATTTGAAATTACTTCCGATTGCCTTCCATCGCGACTTGAGACGATATGGCTAATCATCGACCGCGAGACGCACTTCATGCATGTGGAAATTATCTGTACTGTACGGACAAGGGCTCGCTTTGACGACTTAATATTTGAATGTCGAGTAGAGCAAGCAATTTGAATAAGAAAACTGTTTAAAGCAATGAAAGATAAAAGTTAATGAGCAGAAATGCACACAACACATAACTTTTACATTGCTCTACTATTTATAACAATGGTCCAGCATAACACAACAATCCGAACTTAAATACCTTGGTATACACCTCGATAGTGGCGTTACCTGGAAATTCCATATAGAAGCAAAATTGACACAAATGAAATTGAAATTAATCCAAAATAATTAGCTCATGGACAGAAACTCTAGACTTAGTTTAGAGTGTTTATATTTAAAAAAGCTTAAAGTACACCCAAACCCATTAATTAATAGTGGCCATATTCAACTAAAAGAAGAGCTACAGCAGCTCTGAACCAAAGACAAGAAGGAAGAATTTTCGTCCGGCATTGGCTGGACTAAATAATTAAAATTAACAGTCAGGTAATTTTAAAAATATTTTCCAGATGTTAGGTATTCAAAAATAGATTTTATTTGATGATAAACATAAATTTTTCTTGTCTTAAGACGAACGAAACATACAGTACATTATACTGTATAGAAATACCCAGCATGGATGGGTTGCTGGTTTGCAAATAAACCAAAAAAAAACAGTAACATTACCAATGTCTACTACCTAAATGTACAACCCTGTTTGAAATCAAACAGAGAATGGCAAAAAAAAAAAAAATAGAGAAAAATGTCGCCAACAGCAATATTTTGAAGCTTAAACGTAAAAAAAACCAAAAAAAATAATAAGAAGGGAGCATTTGTCTTCTTCTTTTATGTTGCTGTTGTTATTTAAACCAACAACATACAACTGGTACTCATCGTAGTATCAATAAATGGGGAAAAAGTGGAAAAACCAATGGATTGAAGAAAATAAGAAATAAAACGAAAAAAAAACTTTAAGGACATAGAGTGTGTGTTTGTAAAATTGTATGAATATTTGTGTGTAAGAGCAAACTTCTGATACAAACGAGAATGTACAATTTTTATGTGTGTGATTGGAGTAAAGTGAGTGTATTTCCATGTATTTTCTCTTGTTAGAAAATTCCCGTAACTCAGGATGGTGGGAAAAGTGGTGTTGTTTTTGTTGCCGTTGTTGTTGTTGTAAGGTGTTGGGCATGTTTTAAATTTCAACCATATCTACTTCACCATACGTACGTTTACAACAGCAGCACTTAAATATAAACATACATACCTACATACAATTTTTGCAACAATAGCAGCAAATGAATAGAAATAGAATATGATAGCAAATATTAACACATACATACATACATATACAACATACAACACATACAACATATTTTTTTTGAATGTGACTTTGCCTGAGTTTTTAGTTAAACATATAGACAACGCAGTAAAGTAGAAAATATATATGTACATATATATATGTACATATGTATATATGTACATACATACATATGTATGTATGTATGTAGATATGTATATACATAAATGAAAGTAACGATGAAGAGCTTTTATAGAAATGTATACATACAAGAACAACTTACATACATATTAACACATAAAACAATTATATACCTATAAACATATGTACATACATATGTCCACATACATATGTATGTATATGTACCTACAAATATATATACATAAATGCGAACTATCCACCTAGAACACTCACCCATCGTAAATACGATTGTTACCAAATTGTCTAATCAATTTAAACTACCTACATATGTACCTATTACAAATAATTATATGTACCTACATATGTGCAAAATACATGTATGTATGTGTATTTTCTTTCTTTCATAATAAACGTAACGGTACTTTCATTTAGCTTTACACAAATTATTGCTGTAATGTACTCTCTTTCTCTCTCTTGAAATCATATATTTGTTTTGTGTTTTGGCATTATTAGTTGATCCGTTTGGTAAAAAGTTATGACATACATACATATGTATATCATTCTTAGGTTTTAATTAAATATGTATGTATATACTTTTTGTGATGTACAGTGGGAAGCAAAACTGTCCGGATGTAAGTAAGTAATGCGCTCATGCGGCCTATGCCAATAGTATTCTTTTCCATCAGACTGGTATCGGTTGACTTTCGTTTCATCGCTCCAAATAACCCGTTTCCATTTTTTTTTTGGGTTTTACAGAAATGAAGGCGTTTTTTCACATTTCTATCCATAGACTATGTTGTTGCAAGTTTTGCTTCTTTTGAAATAGCTGTCACACGATGAGGTTTCTTTAGAAAGGGACCTATCTCACGTAATATAGTATATGAAAACGTTTTCTTGTTGATTTGGAAGTTCACTTGAAATTTTGAAAAAGTAAATTAAAAATATTGTAAATCTCCACAGTTTTATTTCACTTAATCATTATTTGTTAAATTCATGATGTTGATAGTAGAGCGCAATTGCGTTTTTTGCAATATATATGTCTAGGATGCTTGAAGAATCTTCATCATCCGAAGAAAAATACATATCCATAAGTGCGAACATTTTTTTATACCCCTTACTATCTTTGTATTTATTGTTATTTGTTTTAAAAGATATTTTCTTCACAATTTGAAATATTTTCTTGATAAAATATTGAACAGCTGATAGGTTTGTAGCATTGCCAATGCTTTATGTAAATGTTTATTTTAAATTTCAGTATCAAAATTTACAATGGCAACATTAAGCACGCAATAATTTGACAGTATTGTAACAACGTAATATTTCTGCGTTCGCTAAACGCAATGACCCAGTAATTTACAAAATTTCATATTTTTGGTGATGCGTTCGCAAAAGCGTAGGTGATGGGTTGAACGCAAGTGATTTACAAAATTAGGGCCTTAAAGATCTTTTAATTTTGTATTTAAAAATCTAGTTTTTTTATTTTTTTTGAAGCAATATATGTGAGTTTTTGTGCTTTATAATTTAGAACATAGTTTAATTAAATAAAAAAAATACATATATATGGTAATATGCGTATATTTGCATTATTTTCATTACCTTACTTCCTTAATGCAAAACATCCGGACAGTTTTGCTTCCCACTGTATGTATATAAAGTAATGCTTTAATATACAATTAGTAATACAGAAAGTGGCGACTAAAGCTACGAAATAATAAATTTTGGAAGTCATTGAAATTAAGACTAAGTAAGTGATGTTTTTGCTGGGATAATTAAAACTTTCGCAGGTTAATTTATCTATTGCAGAATTCTGAACATTTTATTGAAACAATAATAATAATGTTGTGCAGCAAGAACAAAAATATGCTAAACCTTTTTGAAAATGCAATGATGCAATACTATTTGCACAAGATTGTGAATAGCATTAATATATTCTTGTTATACTATCCATATTTTGACAATTGTTTGGTCACAGTATGTTTAGTTAAAATTTAAATAGTACATCAATCTACACAGCACTTTTCATAGTTTTAAATGTAACTACATAAAATAAATGAGTATGAATAACTATAATGAGAAGTATGTAATGGTATACACATTTTTAAACATACATTTGGAAAACGTACAAACATGTAGGTAAACTTTTGCATATAACTGTAATAATGTCTTTGAATGGTTGCAATATACGTAGAACAAAAAACAACAAATATGTATATAGCATATGTATGAAAAGTTTAAATATTTTATAAATATTTTCCGTTTAGACTTGTGCATAGTTGGTTGCTGGTTGTCAGTGGTGGGAGTTGATATTAAGCCATACATACATCTTATACTCGTAGTGGTATGAGAAGATACTCATATATGTATGTATGTATGTATGTGCATACATATACTTTATATAAATATACATTTGTGGATATTTATCTGCAAGGTTCATACATAAATGCATACAAAAATATTATACATACCGCTTGTATATACGCATAGAGTATACGTGATATAATCGCAAGAGTACAATTTCTAAAATTTCCAACAATAACAACATATACATATATGTATTTATGTATGTATTAAAAACAATCATAATAACCAAAATATGTATTTAAATACCCACAACATTCAGACATCGGCCTAAAATAACATAAAAGCGAACTGAACTGTTGCAGCATATTATTGCAGTTTGTTGTAAATGTGAAAAGGTAACGAAGACCAGTCAGATAGCTTTAACATTATTCCCATTTTTTACCGGTAAATTTTCTGCTTTGGCTTAGCGTTGTTCTCTTCTAAATGTTTAATTGCGTATCGTTTGCTTAGAGTACAAAGCTGTTAAGTTGTTTTAGATCGGTTTTATGGGTATTAGAAAATAGGTTCTAAAACTTTTATGCTTATTTGTTTGGAGTTCTCATGACAAAATACAACTTAACATAACAACTTGACTAATAGTATTCACAATTGTTGCATAGATTCTATATTATTCGAAAAAAAAACACGTACAAGAACGCAGATCTAAAGAGCAAAATTCCTTTAACTTGCGATTTCCTTTTTCAAAACCTAAAGAAAATGTTCTGCGCCTAAATATTTGGTATGAAGAGTTCATCACTTTTAGAAACCTGAATAATAATGCAATTGAATTATAAACTAATTAAAAGAAACGTACTTTTTTTTCTACTACGAATCGTAAAAATACACTGTGTTGCATAACTATAAATACATAAAACATAACACATTATATTTTAACCTAACAAATATTATTTATCAAAAAACATCATTACTTTTTAGTTTAGCTCTTAAAAATTCATGAAGAATTATCAAGCGATTCATAACTATAACACTGAAGTTAAAATAATTTAAAATACCAATGTTTACGCCAAAACAACACTTAGCGTTTCTCCTTATTTTCGCTACAATTCCAAATTCCCTTAATGTATATAAATGCAGAAAGCTATATATATGTTGCAGTTTACTTCCACTTGTCATAAAGTACTAAATAAAACGTCAAAGTTTAGACAGATCGTAAATATTTATTTGCGGCTAGATATAAACTAAATATACACCTATAAAATCCTCTCTTTTCCAATACTTTGTCCAAATAATTTAATAAATGATAAGAAAAAATTGCAAATTGCCTTGTTTTCTTTCATTTCTCTTTTATATTCTTTGTTTAATTGTTCTGAGTATCAAAATCTAAACGAGTTTGATAATCTCTTTCAATTGCCCAGCCAATTTTAAGAGCTTTTCAGCTTTTTTGAATCAACTCAAAAATTTTTTCAGGCTTACTATTCACCAGATTAATTCTTATTACTTCAGATATAGATTGCCAAGCTATAGGTCTCCAGATATAGATGCTTTCAGATTGTCGGTTTTCAGCAGAAATTCAACGACTTAAACCAAATATTTTCAATGGGATTCTGATCTAGAGAACATGCGGGTCATTCAAGTACATTAATATTTTTCTCAGAATCCCTTTGTTTGCTTTCGAAATGTCTTTTTGCAAAATATCCTGGTTCTGTTCGTAAAATCTCTACAATGGCAGTTGAAATCAACTGAACCATCAAGATTGAATTTTTTCTCATCGCAAAATTGTTCAGATTTACAATATTTTTAATTTACTTTTTAAGATTTCAGATGAACTTGCGTATGAACATGAAAACGTTTTCATATACTATATTACATTAGATAGGTCCCTTTCTAAAGGAACCTCATCGTGTGACAGCTATTTCAAAGAAGCAAAACTTGCAACAATAATAAGGTGTTTTTAAATTTTAGTAGCATTTTATACTAAATGAATATCTTTGTATATATTTACTTACATCGAATTAATAAACTTTCTTTAAAATGTTAAATTAATTGAATAATTTTGTTTTTTAATAATATTTTAATTCAACTTTGAAAACTAGCGCCAAGAAAATGGAGGCGTTAAATTTGCCAACGAAAGTGATAAAAAATTCAGCGTTGCGTTTTACAAAATACACCATTTCAAACAGTTGCATTAACAACAACGTAAGAATTAAATTAATAAATTAGTCTTCCAAATTTTGGATAAAAAAAGATTTGGATAAAGAGAACTTTACACGTTTTTAAAAACAGTTTGTAACTTTACAACAAATAGTAAACATGAAGTGTAATTATAGTAATACAACACATTGTATAATTTAAAAGCATTTTTTTGACTAATTGAGCAATTTAATTGACTAATAAGAAAACCTCAAAAATAGTTTAAAAATTGTAGCTTTCAAAAAAGTACTTTTTTAATACTATTTGAAATACTACTTTTTTGTTGCCATAAAATTTTATTAAAACCGCAGTAATTACATAATAATTCAAATGAAATATTGAAAAAAAAACACGAAATCTTTATTTTGAAAAAAGTACTTAATCTACTACAATTTGTAAAAGTTTTTTACAATTTTTTTTTAAACTTGCTAATATTTTATATTTTGAATAACAATAAATATTAAAATTAACTGTGAAAGTTTTTTTTTTTTTTTTTTTTTTTTTTTTTTTTTTTTTTTTTTTTTTTTTTTGCAAAAAAGTACTTTTTTAATACTATTTTCAATACAATTTTTTTCTAAACAAATTTGTTAAAAAGTTAAAAATTCATATAACAATAACAATAAAATGACTACTTTTTCTCCTTAATAAAACTCACGTCATACTCTGCACCCTGACATGGCACACACACACTCATTTAAAGTCAAACAATGAAATCAATTCGTTTTATAGTAAAAAAATAAGGCTGAAGCTAAGCAGCTCCTCTATATACAAGTATGTAGCACTTGTATAATGATGTTATAGATAAATATCTAAAAAAAATACATAAATTTATAAATAAAATAATAAAAAAATTAAACAATCACGACTACATGCTCATAAACAGATGGACTCAACACAGCAACGAACGGACGGCCAGATCAGATAGATAGAAAAACATACCCAACAACAGATACACATTGTATACATATAAAAACAATTTCATATTAAATAAAATATACTTTCATGGATATAATTGTTTTTGTCTTTTAAACTACAACTAAGTAATCGCTGCACTTAGAATATGTTCAAAAATGTACGTAGATACGATACTAAATAAAATCAAGCTCGTAAAATAAGTGAATAATCAACAGAATGACAAAGCTATCGGTTATGAGAACATTCAAATAAGAGATACATTTTTCCGCAAAAAAAAGCAGTTTATTTCTCAGCATAGTCTTAGTTAAATGTTTTCCCTATTTGTTTTTTCTTAATAATAATAATAAAAAATAGGTTTTCTTAAGGCTCTCAACACAGGCGTTTATTTATTTCAGTGATGATCTCTTCATGCCACCAAATCGCGTACACTCAGTAGCTGGGAACTAAATCTTTATTTAGGTAACTTTTTCACTTTTCACCTTTTAAATAAGAGACATTTTTTCGTCGAAAAAGCATTTTATTTCTAAATTCAATTTATCTTTATGTCTGAATTTATTTTTATAGAACGAACTAAATAGTTTATTTTAAGCCAAATTTTATGAAAAATCGAATACTATTAAAAAAGTACTTTTTCTAAAAGTACTCCTTTTTAAGCAAAATTATTTATTTTTTTCATTTTCATTTAAACAAAAAATTTTAAATTTAATTTTATTAAAAATTACGCTACAAATTTTGCTTTTACAAATAGTACTAAAAAAAGGTACTTTTTAAAAAATGCCAGTTTTGTGTTTTTTTTCTCTTATTCAACAAGATTATTATTTAATTATTTGTTTTGAGCAAAATTTTATTGAAGAAAGTACTATTTCGAATACAATTAAAAAAGTACTTCTTTGAAAACTATTATTTTTAAGCAAAATTATTTATTTTGTTATTTTTCCATACAATAATCTAATTTGAAGTTAATTTTACTAAAACGGCGCTACAAAATTTACTTTTACAAATAGTATTAAAAAAAGGACTTTTTAAAAATGGCAACTTTGTGTAGCTTTTCAATCTTTCAACAAGTTTACTATTTAATTCGTTTGTTTTGAACAAAGAAATTGTTTTTAAAAAAAGTAATATTTCGAATACAATTCGAAAAAAAAGTACTCTTTTTAAGTAAAATTATTAATTTTCTCATTTTCCAATTAAATAGTCAAATTTTATATTTATTTTAATGAATAATAATAATTTTAAAGAATAATAATTTTGTTAATTTATTCAAGTAGTTTGTTGTGAGCAAAATTATATGAAAAAAGTACTATTTCGAATACAAATCGAAAATAAAAACAAAACTTTTTCTAAAAGTAGTCTTTGTAAGCGAAAACATTTATTTTCTTACCCCCTTATTCAAAAACGATTATTAAATTCAACAAGCGTTTATTAAGCTAATTTGTATATGCAAATCTGTCTTAATAAACGTTTGTTAAATTTAATAATCGTTTCTGAATAAGGGGGTTATTAAATAAAATTATATAATCAAAATTAAAATTTATTTTAATAAAAATAAAGTTAAAAATTTCATATGCAAATAGTAGTAAAAAAAGTACCTAAAATATGATAATTTTGTGTATTTAATTTTTATTTTTTTTCTATATTTTAATTTTAAATTTATAATTATAATCAAAGCATTTTATTGAAAAAGTACTATTTGGAATACAATTAAAAAGTACTTTTTTTAAGCGTAATTATTTATTTTCAATTAATTCAAGTTAATTTTACAACAAATTCTTTGAAAAAATTATTTTTACAAATAGTAGTAAAAAAGTACTTTTTTAAAAATATTAATTTTGTTTATTTTTTCTAGATTGTTTAAGCAAAAATTTACTTTGGAAAATAGTAGTAAAAAAGTATGTTTTTAAAAACGTCAATGTCAATTGTGTTTATTATTTTCTACCTTTTAACAAGATTATTATTTAATTATTTGTTTTATGTAAGATTTTATTTAAAAAAATACTATTTCGATACACTTTTAGGAAAAGTACTTCTAAAATTATTTATTTTCCAATCTAATATCAAATTTAAAATTAATTTTCTTTTCTTCGCTTAAAAATTTACTTTGAAAAATAGTAGTAAATAAGTACTTTTTTAAGTTGGTAATTTAGTATAGTTTTTGTCCACATTTCCACTGAATTAAGCTATGTTTATTAAATTATTATTCATGTATAAATGGTTTTTCTACTTTTTTCATCAACAGTTACAATTAGTGTCTATGAAAATCAACATAACTCATAATTATAAATAGGGTACCTTAATTTAATTTCTTTTTATTTTAATTTTTTTTCAATAATAAATTAGATTTATAAGTCTTATTTGTTAAACCCATTTTATTGTTAAAAGTTTTTTTAATTTATTTTTTGCAAAAAATAAAAACACAAAATATTATTGTTATTAGTTATTTAAGCACACACACACAAATACTCAACAATGCTCCAAACAATTTACATTCAGCCAAACATACAACAAGAACGAATGACAGACAGACATAATTGTTGGTGGATACATACACAATAAGCAGACGTTGCCAAATACAAATTCGAATTAAAACAAGTGAGAAAGTATAGTCGGTCAAGCGCGACCATATAATACCCTACACCCAGTATATGTATAAAACGATTTTCAGAAATGTGCGCTATATGGGAGATATGCCCTATTATGGACCGATCATCTAAAAATTTAGTGTCATGATTTCTGTGAATATAAAACTTGTGTATGTTAAACTTTGTCTCGATATAAATACTTTTAATAGATTTATGGTTGTTAAAGTTGATTACGGGGAGGGTCTTATATGGGACTTTCGACTAATTACGGACCGACCATTATAAAATTAAGTGTCATCATTTCTGTATATTATTTGTGTCGAATTTTATTTGGTTACCAACATTCTTGAAAAATTTATGATCGTTAAAGTGATTTTCGGAAGTGGGCCTTATGGGGGAGCTACGACTAATTATGGACCGATCACAATAAAATTGTATCGTATTGTTTATATACATATGAGAAATATTTGTATTAAATATTATTTGGATACCAACATTTTTGAGTGAGTTATGGTCTTTAAAGTGATTTTCGGAAGTGGACCTTATTTGGGAGCTACGACTAATTATGGACCGATCTGCACAAAATTTGTAGATGTGATTTTACTTCATTTACCACTCATTTGTTTGGATACTTGCATAATTAAAACATTTATGATCGGTAAACCCCAATTTCGGGAGGACATTTGTATGGGGGACAGGTGAAATAACGGACCGATTTTCACCATCCTTGGGCCGAAAAATATCACGTACTTTACAAGGACAGCCAGCCAGACGGACGGACATCGTTAAATCGACTCAGAAAGTGATTCTAAGTCGATCGGTATACTTTGAGGTGGGTGTTGGACCAATATTTATGGGCGTTACAAACATATGCACAAATCCAATATACCCTCCCCACTATGGTGGTGTAGCGTATAAAAATCAACAGCAACAGCAAAAGAAAAATGTATGTACAATATGTACATACATAAATATGTACATACAACATGACTAATAAATACAATAACAACAATAACTAAAATAATAATAAATGCCTTTGTACGTTAAACTGACAATTGTATGTACGTTCAACAACAGCAACAACAAATAAAAAAAAGAACAAGTATAACAACAGCAACAACAACAATAAGAAGTAGGTATACAAATGAAAAGCAAATAAAATCAAATTCGAATAAAACATTAACAATTAACTGAACCCAGCTGAGGAGAAACAGCAACTAGCGGCAGCAGCAGGGGTAAAACAACAAAAACTACTTATTCTCATACAATAGCAAAATTATAGCAGTGACCGCGACAAGAAACAACATCAAAAAAATAATAAAACAACGAAATATTAAAATGATTATGATATTATATTATTTAGATCTATCTATCTATATGTATGAACATATGAGCTACTTTCAAATCGGGTACTTTAAAAGAATCAATTAATGACAAAAACAAGTAAGAAAGTATAGTCGGTCAAGCCCGACCATATAATACCCTACACCCAGTATATAAATTAAACAGTTTTTTTTAGAAATGGGCGCTATATGGGAGATATTACCTATTATGGGCCGATCATCCAAACATTTAGTGCAATGATTTCTGTGATATAAATGGAGGTTAAATATGGAGGTTAAAGTGAATTACGGAGAGGGTCGAAACTCCCATAGACTAATTATGGACCGATCATTATAATTGGGTGTCATTATTACTGTACAAATGACACTTATTTTTGTTAAATTTTATTCATATAACAACATTTTGAGCAGATTTACATATAGTGATTTTCTGAAGTGGGCTTTATATGGGCGCTACGACTTTTTATGGACTGATCATCATAAAATTCTACCATATTATGTTCGAAACACATTTGTGTTCAATATTATTTGGATATTAACATTTTTAAAAGAGGTATGGTCTTTAAAGTGATTTTCGGAAGTAGTCCTTATATGGGAGCTACGACTAATTATGAACCGATCATCATAAAATTCTACCATATTATATGTACATGTACGAAACATATTTGTGTTCAATATTATTTGGATACCAAAATTTTTAAAAGAGTTATGCTCTTTAAAGTGATTTTCGGAAGTGGGGCTTATATGGGAGCTATGACTAATTATGAACCGATCTTCACAAAATTTGTAGATGTGATTTAGCTTCATTTATTACATTATGATCGTTAAACTCCTATTGCGGTAGGACATTTATATGGGGGCCAAGTGAACTAATGTACCGATTTCAACCAGTTTCAATCCCATCCGTCCTTGGCCCGAAAAAATATCACCTACCAAATTTTATTGAAAGTTCTTCAAAATTGCGACCAGTACTCTGCGCACAATCTTTACATGGACAGCCAGCCAGCCAGACGGACGGACGTAAATCGATTCAGGAAGTGTTTCTAAGTCTATCGGTCTACTATAAGGTGGGTGTTAGACCACTATTGTGGTGAAGGGTATAACAAGTAAGAATTTATATTCGGCTGTGCCGAATCTTATATACCCACCACCAAATTACCTATTATGGAGATAAGATAAGAGATTTATGCGCATTTAAGTAATATCTAGAAGTGGACTTTATATGGGGACTAAGGTCAAATATAAACTGATCATCATAGATCTGAGATCGATGATTTTTCTATATTTATGGACTATTTGTATTGAATTCCAACTTGATACTGGTTTTATATGTGATTTGCATTTAAGTGATTTTCGGAACTGGGTGCTACGGTCAAGTATGGACCGATCATCATGAAATTTGGTACGACGATTTAAATATATATTTTAAATATGCTTGTCGAATTTCATCTTTTTTGTGGCTTTTTGCAACTTTCATTTGAACTATTATATGTATAATTAGTGTGTTTTTAATAAATTAAAAAATATTAATATTAAAAGTAGTATTAAAAAAGTACTTTTATTAAAGTTACTCTTGTGAAGCAATTTTTTCATATTAACATATTTTTCAATTATTTATTTCAATTGTTTATAATGGTTTATTCAAAATATAGCTTGAAAATTTGCTTTTACAAAAAGTAGTATAAAAGGTACTTTTTTTTAAGTATTAGTTTTTTTTTTTGAATTATTGTCAAATTAATGTGTTTATAACAACATTTTGTAAAAAATTAGTAATATTTCAAATAGTACTAATAAAGTGCTTTTTTGAAAGGTGATTTGTTGAAGCTAATTTTTATATTTTCTTACTTTTTATTTATATTATTGATTATTAGTTTAATCTAATTCAAAAATGGTTTTTAAATAGTACTATTTTAAAAGTTTTAAAGAAGTACTTTTTCTAAAGTAACTATTTTGAAATAATTTTTCTACTTTTTCAATTTAACAACCATATTATTAGCAATTTTTTACTCTAAAAAGGCTATAAAATCTTTTTTTAAATAGTTGTAGAACAAGTACGTTTTGAAAATATAGAAATATTTGGTATGCATTTCAATTATGATTTAATTAGTTGGTTTATAATAAAATTTTATAAAAAAGTACTACATATTTTGAAATAAACTAAAAAAGTACTTTTATTTTCCTGTTTATCAATTCAACAACCATATTATTAACAAGTTTCTACTAAAAAATGGCTTCTAGATCTTTTTTTTTTAATTGTAGCAGAGAAAGTACTTTTTTAGAAAATGAAATTTTTTGCTATTTTTCTTCATTCATGTATTTCAATTATGGTTTATTTAGTTTGTTAAAAAAAATAAAACAGAACTAAAAAGTACTTTTAAAAAAGTTAAATATTTAAGTAATTTTTGTTATTTTCTTTTTTTTAATTTAACAAACATATTATTAGCAAGTTTATACTCAGAAAATGAGTTTAAAAGGTTTTTTCTTTTATAGAAAATAGAAGTAGAAAAAGTACTTATCTAAAAATTAGTTTATATTTTTATCTCTTTCATTTAAATTATGTTTTAATTAGTTTGTTTTTTATAAAGTTTTATAAAATAGTACTATTTTAATTAAAACTAAAAAAGTATTTTCTCAAAAGTTACCATTTTTTATACTTTCCAAATAAAAATCATTTTATCATTTTAATCAAAAATTAATTAAAATCTTTTTTTTTTCCAAATAGTAATAGAAAAAGTACTTTTTAAAATAATTTAAATTTGTTGTATTTTTACCTCTTTCATTTGAATTATGGTTTAATAATATTGTTTTTATAAAATTTTATAAAAAAAAAGTAGTATTTTGATTAAAACTAAAAAAAGTACTTATTCGAAGTTAATATTTTTAATGACTGTTTTCATATTCACTTGTTTTTTATATAAAAATTACGAGTATGTATATCATTAACAAGTTATTACTCAAAAAATAGCTTAAAATTTACTTTTATAAATAGTAGTAGAAAAATGTATGTAATGTAATGTATTTTTTCCATTTTTTATTACTTTTACTTTTTCAAGTTGTATTAAAAAGTACTTTTTATACTGTTTTCTTAAGTTATTTTTGATATTTTCTTATTTTTTACATAAATAGACATTATTATACAAATTATTAACAAATTTGTACTAAAAATTTGCTTAAAAATTTACTTTTTTCAAATATGTATGTAGTAGTAAAAAAGTGCTTTTATAAAAATAACAGTTTCTGGATTTTTTTTGTATTTCAAATGAATTATTATATAAGAAGTCTATGTTTATGAATATTTGGTAAAAAAAAAAAAGTACTTTTTTAAAAGTACTCTTTTGAATTAAATAATCCTATTAAAAGTGAGTTTTACTAAGAAATCACTTTATAAAGCACTTTTACAATTTTTTTAGAAAAATAGCAGCTTAGGTTTCCACATAAAAGAAAATAAATGATTTTTCAGAACCCAAAACCCTGTTTGAATCGTTTTAAAATTAATTTGCAACTGTATTTAAAGCATTAAATTACAGCAAATGCTAGTTCTCTCGATATTTTGGCAGCACTGTAGCATAAATATGTAACAAAAATGACAATAAAACCAACATCCATCCATTTCGACCGTCAAAAGTTGTGCTGTGTATGATGAATTCATTTCATCATTTATTTGGGTGATTTTTCTTTTGAATTCATTATTATTTTTTTCACATTCTGTTTACTTGGAAATTAAGAGTGAGAGTTGGGTGACCGAACAGCGCACACACGTTTATTATTTTATACAATACAAAATATAATATGTATTATAAAGTGTATGTATGTATGGATGTATGTATGTATGTATATTATTTATAATTTGATGGTATCACATATGTACATACATTGTACAAATTTTTCTGTGTGTGTTTGATTTTATAAAATATTTACCTAAACTAACAGTTTTTAGAATTTAGACAAAAGTTTTATTTAAACTGTATTATGGATGAATACTACCTTGAAGTTATGCGCCGTTTGCGCGAAGCAATTCGTCGGAAACGCACAGAATTGTGGAAAAACCAATCATGCACCATGATAACGCACCAGCTTACACATCGATGTTTGTGCGTGAGTTTTTGGCCAAAAACAAAACCGTTATCATGCCTCAACCACCGTATTCACCGGACTTGGACCCCGCTGACTTTTTCATCTTCCCAAAATTGAAGACACCGATGAAAGGAAAGCGTTTTGCTACGATTGAGGAAATAAAAGAAAAATCGAAACAGGAGCTGTTGGCGATACCAAACAGCGCGTTTCAGAAATGTTTCGAGGATTGGAAAAAACGCTGGCATAAGTGTATTATATCTGAGGGGAATTACATAATTTGAAGGAATAAATAAATACTTTTTGAAAAAATTATAAATAACGGTTATTTTTTGATCAGACCCCGTAGGAACTGTTTTTATTTTTGCTGTTTTGTAAACACGTTGGCGCTACATTCTTTATATTTTAGTGTATCTCTTTTTATTTTTCTCAAGTATCATATTGAAGCTTGCCTTATTCTTTAATATAGGTTTGTTAAAGCAATAATAAGATGTGTTCTTGACAAAAACTACATACGATAGCGAACGTGACACACTTTGATAACAATAATAAAATGTTTAGCGCACAGTAACTATTTCACGCCGTTTAGTGGGAGATGGGCTTCACGCGCAAGAAGTCTCTTCTAACGAAGGTACAAAGAAAGCTTGGTATAGAATTTGCAGGATCTCATTGGAATTTCGTTCTGTGTACAGAGTATAGAGTCAACCAACCAAACAGCAACATAATTCTGTATTAGTTGTTTGTATTTGTTGTATTTCTTTTGCAGATCAACAAATAATAAAGAAACAACTACAACAACAACAAACAACATATTTTTAGAGCTGGATAGGACACTTAACAACATATTAAACGAACAGTGTTGCCATTTTAGCAATTTCAGTGTTAGATTTAGCATTTTGTTTTTCGAAAATGCATTGAAATTTTTAAAAATTATGCTAAATGCTAAATATTTCTCTAAAATACTTTTAGAGAAATAAAAAATAACTTTTACTAATATTTCAACTAAATTTCTTTCGGTGTGGTAAGTAAATGAAAACGGAAAATTTTAAATTAATATATATAATAATAATATATTAATAATAAAACAAGTCAACAATATATATGAAGAAAATTAGAAAAAACTATAATTAATCAGCCATGTCACAGAATTTAATTCCGTTGGGAAGTGGAATTAATTCCGTATGCTCCTATAGAAAAAGTAAAACAAACAATTTTTTCGGAATGAAACCTAGAAATTCTTAAAATTACAATTCCACATAGGAAATTAAAAGTGGTTTCATTCCATTCTATAGAAGCAAAATACGAAATTAATTCCACTTCCGAACGGAATTAAATTCTGTGACATGGCTGTATATTTGTAACATTTGAAATAAAAATTGTATTGTTACATTGAAAAAATTTAGCACTTATTTTTTCTTCTGTAGAACATTTTAGCACTTAGTTTTTCAAGTTTTAGCATATTTTGAAATTCCTTTTCTGGCAACACTGTAAATGAACGACTGACTGAGCATTTTATTGTAGTTGTAGTGGTAGTAAGTAGTTTTAGCCTTTGTTGTTGTTGGTGTACTATAGTAAATAGTGTTTGGTTACTATACAATAGTACGTACGTACGTACATATGTCGAGTGTGGCATGCATTAATGTAATGAATGTCCGAAAAGTTTTGCTGGGGGATTCGTCGTATAAAAAACCTCCAACTATAACAACTGCAGCAACAACAATATTACTTGCACTACTCGTCGTTAATTCCCAGGTTTTATTTTTAAGCATTACATTTAGATATATATTTTTTTATTTTATATTTTTCATCTGCTGGTGGCCGTGTGTTTTTTTCTGTTGCTGTTTTTAGTGCGTTTTTAATTTATAAGTTTTGAATTGTTTCTTGTTTTTTGCAGTCTTTTTTTTCTTGTGTATTCGCTGGTTGATTCTGTCAAGTATTTTAGCGTTTTTTTTTTGTTTTTGTTAAATCTTGTAGATTTTCGCTTGTATGTTTGTTTGTTGTTATAGTACCAGTATGTGTGTGATTATGTTGCTCTGTTTTATGTTACTTTTGTTGTACAGCTAGTTGTTGTTGTTATTATTAATGTTATTGTTTGTGGTGTAGTTTTTAGTTTATACAGCTTTTTTTTTTTTGTTGAAGAAAAATCCACAAAAAAATATCAGAAATATTCCAAGTAGTGGCTGGAACATATTAAGAGTCAACCAACCAAACAACCCAATCAACCAGCCAGCCATCCAGCCATCTAACTAACCAGCCAGCAAACTGGGCATTTAAATTTAACCATAATATTCGAACTCCATTTACTCTGCTCTACTCAGTCATTTAGCCAACCATCCAGCCCAACAGCCATTTAAGCAGTCGTCAGTCATTCAGTTAGGTTTTCTGAATATGTATCCATTCATCCGCCCGTCCGTCCGTCCGTTTGTCTGTCCTTTCATCCATTTCGTTCGTTGTCTTGACAACTAACAAACGTACATATTTTTCGTCGTCGTCTTCGTCTTTCTTGTTATTTGTTTGTATAAATGATGACTTTAGTTTTTCTTTTTTTGGTTTTTACAAGTATTTACTCGAATTTATTTATGTTTTTATGACTCTCTTGTACTGTATATCTCCGTTTTTTTTGTCTTCATATTTATTGATTTTAAAAGATTATTATAAAACAAATCAGGTTTATGAAATGAAATGTTCGCAAAAAAAATTTTAGGCAAAATTGGAGGAAAATATTGCAAGTATTTTGATGTTTACTTAGTTTACTTACATATATAAATGTTAATAAACAACTGATTTTTCGTAACATTCCATTAAATAAAATTTCTTATTTGTTAGTTAATCAGCTAATCTTAATTGCTAACATGAGAAAATTGCTGTGAAAACTTGCTCTTAGCAACTTTTAATGGAAATCAGTAAAATTTAAAATTGTTCACATATTTGTTGCTTATAAGAAATCATGCCATCAACAATTAAATTAAATTAAAAAAAAAAGTCAAATAAAGCTCTGTTAGTGGTAAATTTTGGACTTGATTTTGTTAAAATGTCGCGTTCTGGCAACTACATAAATTAATTGTTTGTTATTAATACTACCCAATCATTGTAATTTTTAATTTAAATCAAAATTAAATGCATTTAACTAAAAAAGTTACTGTGCCTGAAACATTTTATTATTGTATTATTGTTGTAGTGTGTCACGTTCGCTAACGTCAAAAACAAATGTTTTTATTACTTAAACAAGCCTATTTTAAAGCAAAAGGCAAGCTTCAAAGCGATACTTGGACAGCTTAAAAAGAGATATGTACACTAAAATATAAAGAATAGAGGACAACGTGCAGGGTTTACGCAACAGCAAACTACTTAATAAAAATTGGGAAAAAATTTCGTATAAAGCTGAAACTTGTCGAGATAGAATGAGAAATTATGTAAAAGAAAAAGTGAAATTTGAGCCTTGCAACTATGTACATGCAAAAAAAAAAAAAAAAAAAAGTTACGGCAAATAAGTCGCATTACAAACGTAATCTGCTAAATCACACTAAAAGCTATAAATAACATAACTTTCAATTCGATCCCTGGTTTTCTACTGTTGATGCAATAAATAAGAAATACGCAGTTTTTACTTGAACTTATCCTCATTACAAATGGGAAAATATCTTATAAACGTTATAAACACTGCACGCTAAATCATACTAATGTTTGTAAAACAAAACGTATGCAAATATTTTAATATCACAACTGTCAATAGAAGCCGGATTATTCGAACTTTATTGTCGCGTTCTGGATACCATGTTTAATAGGAAATCGTCGTTTCCAAGATCTCAAGAGATCTGGTAAATTCGAAACGAAGTTTTCTTTCAAGCTCGTTGCTCTTCCATGAAGCTCATTTTCCACCAAACGGAGCATAATAGGTTTGTTGGATAACTTCACATTCATTTTTTCTTGAATTTCGAGTTGGATATCAGTAAATGATTTTTTTGAGGCGGTTTTAGAGCAGTGATGTTCAGCCCACAATTGTGCAAAAATTTTACACACATTTGCTCTTTTAAAATTATTTATTCAGTCATTGTTGAGCAAGCGGTGAGAACACATGCGGATGGTTATTGTCATTTTTTTTTCTGAAATTTATTTAGCATTGTTGTTACTTCTTGTTGGACACTTATTTTTGTTTTTTTCTCAAAATAACTGTTCTTACATGATTTTTTGATACTGATAATTGTTATTTACGGTCCCTGATAAAACTCTTTCTTTTTTTTATTTTAAGCGTTATGTTTGCTGGGCAAAATCTCTCACCAATACATCTTATTTTATTTTCGAACACCACTGTTTTAGAGATTCGCCTTATCATGCAGTTGGTGTGGGCTGCTGTTTTTCTTTGTCGTTTGCGAAGGGAAATATTAGCTACAGTTTTATATGTCTTTATATGCTGTAAAGCATTAAAAACCTTTTTATTTGAGCACTTGCGTTGTTTTCCTATTTCTTTATAAGACTTCTCAGCTTTGAAAAAACTTTCTGCAAGATGGGTGCTGCATTTGTTAACAGTCGATCAAAAACGCATAAGAATGGACATTTCTCAAGCTTCTTTGGATCGTTTTAAGAAAAATAACCTGGATTTTAAGCGTCGTTTTATAGCTGTTGTTGAGACATGGATCCACCACTATACTCCAGAGACAAAAGAACAATCCCCAAAGAAGGCAAGAACAATTCAATCGGCTGGTAAGGTTATGCCAACGGTTTTTTGGGACTTCAAAGGTATTTTATTGATTGACTATCTGCAAATGGGTAAAACAATAAATTCAGAGTACTATTGCAACATTTTGCTATAGTACAATTAAATGTAAAAATTCGACAAAAACATCCTGGCTTACAACACAAAAAAATTATTTTTCATCAAGACAACGCACCAGCGTACAAGAGTGTTTTGACCACCCATCTTATTTTCCTGATTTAGCTCCCAGTGACTCTTACCTGTTCACAAATCTAAAAAACTCCTAGCTGGCAAGCGTTTTACCTCAAATGAAGATGCAATTACAGTTCTAAACCACTATTTTAAAGGTGTTGAGGAAAACTATTTTAATCAAGGGATAGAATTGCTAGATAAGCGTTGGACTAAGTGCATTGAAGTTTCAGGAGATTATATTAAAAAATAAAAATGTTTTTGAAAACCTAACTATTCTCTTTCTGTGCTAGGCTAAGAAGTTTTCGAACCGCTTTCGTGTTATACATATTCTCTACATAATTATGAAATCTAATGTTTTATTTATGTCTTGTCGTATTTCTTTGTTATTTTGTGCAACTAATTTATTTAAAATCTAACTTATTATATTAGAAAATTAAACTCAAAAATACCGAGATTCCCGCGTTTATTCAACAAACTAGCAAACAAAAAACAGACCAGTTTTATATACAACAAATTGACATAATGCAATTAGTTATTGTATGTATTACTTATTACATACATTTCTTTATATACAACCAACACACATACTTACATACATGTAGATAATATGTATATTTATTAAATAAATTGACAAATATTAAATCTTATGTCTTTGCATTGATTCCTACCAAGTGTTTTAGTTAAATCATTATAAACCAAACCATTACCATGTCATCATACCTACCATGCATTACATTACAATACAATACACACTACACTTGCAAACAAATCATGCCAAATGTTGTAAAAAAATCGAATGCAATTTCCAATATTACAACTATTAATTGAAAGTTATTCTATTTCAGTTTACAAAAATTTGTTTTCTAAATGTAGTCAAAAACGAATTCTGTTTTTGTCGCGTTCTGTATTCCATGTTCTTAATAATCAGGGGTGTCATAGAAACCAATATTGTCAGAATTGGTTTTAAAACCGACAAAACAAAATGCTTTGGTGTCATAGGGTGTCGTGATACTAGAAATATCTCGTGATACTATATAAATATCGTGATACTAAAAATATCTCGATTTTTATGGAACGTGTAGCAGTGCCCTAAGACACCAAAAATTTATTTCTTGTCGGTTTTAAAACGAATTCTGAAAATATTGGTTTCTACACAGAAAAAAAATCATGTTTTTTTCAATTAAACCTTTAATTGATTTTAAAATAATTTTCAATTAAAATTTTAATTGATTCAATTACTTTTTCTGATTTTTCTGATATTTTAAATCTCACATTTTTTTTTAATTGATACTATCATTTTGTTTACAGGTCCGATTTCAATTAAATTGTTAATTGATTCCACAAATATTTTAATTGAAACTCATGTTTATTTTTTTCTCTGTATGAAACCCCTAAATATATTGGAAACAACAAAACGTCAAAACCTACCTACTAAAATGGTATCAAAAACTGGAAATTAAAAAAAAACAAAAGTTAAGATTTCACTTTAAAGACGTAAGAATGTCGCGTTCTCGAACGTGAAAATTACCATTCAATCATAAGGCATGTTATATGCATTTGTCCCGACCTCTGCATTAGAGCAAGTTTGGTAGACATTATTAAGTAATAAGAACAAATACCACCAATTATGGATCATTCCTCACTATCACAATTCTAGCTTTCATAGTTCGGTCTAAACAGTTAAATATTTCAAAACATTTTTTTTTTTTACAATTTGTTCAAACACAGGTAAAAGTATGTACGGGAAAGTGTTTTTGGGCAAAAAACTAAGGCCTAATAGCTTTTCCCAAAACTAATCATTATACATACATATGTATGTGTAAAAAGAGTTTTTTAGAAATTAACGCTATATGAGAGCTATGGCAAATTATGGACCGATCATCCAAAAATTTAGTGGCATGACTTCTGTGCATATAAATATTTTTTGTGCTAAAACACTTTTCAAAGATTTATGCATGTTCAAGTGATTTTAGAAGAGCTTTGACCAATAATGGATCGACCATTATAAAACTAGGTTTCATGATTTCTGTGTATAATTTGTGTTGAATTAAATATTTTTAATAGATTTATGCTCTTTAAAGTGATTTTTGGAAATGGG
Source organism: Bellardia bayeri (assembly GCA_950370525.1). Lineage (NCBI taxonomy): Eukaryota > Metazoa > Arthropoda > Insecta > Diptera > Calliphoridae > Bellardia > Bellardia bayeri. Next base: position 65,230,591 of record OX493268.1, read on the forward strand.
CCTTATATGGGAGCTAATTATGGACCGATCTGCACAAAATTTGTAGTAGTAGTAGTTAGGCTTCATAAACAAATTATTTGTGACGGAATTTGTTTGGGAACGTGCATAAATCAAACATGCAGAATATGCGAAATAATGGAGCTATTTTAAACAATTTCAATCTCAACCGTCTATGGGCCAAAAAGTATCATGTACCGAAATTCAAATATGTATCTTGAAAGTTGCGACCTGTACTTTGCGCACAAGATTTACATTGACAGGCAGCCAGACAGCCAGATGGATGGAAATCGTTAAATCACATCAGCAGAAATCCAAATATGGTGGTGTAGTGTATAATTACTAAAAGATCAATTGTTTACTAATCACTTTATTTTGCAGAAATGCATACATACCCTTATGGCGTTTTCTTTTCTGGCAAAAATGTTACACTTTTTTTCCTTTTTTATATGGGAAATGGGTAAAAAGTGTAACATACCTATACCTATGTAACATTTTTGCCAGAAAAAAAAACGCCATTAGTTAACACACATTTCCTGCACTGTAATTTTGCACTCGTTGGAAAAATAATAAAAACATGCACAAGTAATCACCACACGAAGTGGCAGAAGAGCAACTAACTACAACAATATGAAAATAAGAAGAAGTAGCGCTTTAACCTTAACAACAAAAATAAAAAGAACAAAAAGAAACTTTGCGAGGAGTACCTACCTATATATAAAATATACAAACCGAGCAATATGAGAAGTTAAAAAAATAAACGGGTGAGAAAGAAGCTAAATGGAAATGAAATACGAATAAAAAGTACATTCATCCATCCACCAATGCAGGAAAACTTTCCTACAAACACTTGGGGAGTACGAGAAATGGTGAAAAAACAAGAAACATACAACATGTCACATATGAAAGAATTAAAAAAAAAAACAAATTTTAAATATATCTACATACATACAATGCATACATACATATATGTAAGTATGCATGTACATATGTATGTATTTTGTGCAATTTGGTGTCGCGAAATATTAGTTGTACTTTATTTATTTCCCCTTTTTATGACTTTCTGCTACGAATATTTTATATTCAAGCTCGTTGTGTTTCTTTGTTTGAAGAGATACAATTTTCTAATTTTACAACTTCAAACTCAAACTCTTGGTAATTTTATACATACATACCTACATACGTTTTATATTTTGTTCTTCAACGTTTTCGTACAAAAAACAAAAAAAAACTTAAAAAGAAATAAAATTATTTATTATTACAACAACACAAGCAAATTGTAACGAATTAACAGACACAACAACAACAAACAAAAAAGTAAAAAAACAGAAAGAAAAGCCAAAAAAGAACCAAAAACCACAACAAGAAGAATAAAAAGCAGCTAGCAGCGAAAACACCCAATGGCAAACGTAATGAAATGAATTGAATTGAATCATACAGTCAGAAAAATACATAAATTACAACAATAACAGTAATAGGTACAACAATAACATAATATGATACATACATAATATTTTTGTAGAATGACATATGGCTGCTAAGCATGAGAATGTACGTTACACGTACAGAGACGACAACTAAAACAAACTAGAAACAAATACACCACACACTGTAATGGCAGCAGCAGCAGCAAAACACAAAACACACCACTTGCATGAATAATCGTTGAGATTATTTTATTTAAACGAAAACACCAAATAAGTTTTAATTATTAAGTAATAAAAGTTTAATTTAATCTCATTGAAATGCATTAATGACAAAAATTCACATTTTTTTGTTGCTCTCTTAAAACAAAATTGTTGCAACTTCATAAACTTAAAATAATAAAAAAAAAAAACAAGTTAGAGTGCAATATTCGGCTGTACCGACTCTTTAATACCCTCCACCTAAACATAATAAGAAATACAAAAACTACACTGGTTTTACGACCAACATAATTTATTTTAAATGTTTTTTAATTTTATCTAATTTTGGCCATTTATAATTGAAGTAATTACCGATCCTGACTCAGCCCAATCATGAATAAAAATTCCGCGGGAGTTTTTTCCCTTTATATTTTTTAACATTGAATTTGAATAGCAAAAATGGGAAAAAGGAAAAAACTCCCACGGAATTTTTATTCATGATTGGGCTGACTGTAATTTACAGAGTTTTTCTGATTTTCATAATAATATTGAGTGTAATTTGACAATTTATAAAATTGAAAGAAAATGTTCCCATATTCACAACAAGTTAAGAAACAGAGCATAAAATAGTATAAGAGATAAAGTGAGGCTTTTTTGTTTGAATATGATCTCAATAATATTATGTATTTACAAAAGATTTATGGGTGGCATAGTAGAAATGGACCAGTTATGGACTGATAGCTTCTAAATCCAGTATCCACTAATGTGGTTTCTACGTATTTGAGACTTATTTTGGTTCAATTTCATTTCAATAACGTTATTTACAAGAGTTATATGGTTGTTTAGTATGCTCGGAAGTGGACTTAATTCGGGAGCTATTGCCAATTATTCACTAACAGCTACAAAGTCCAGTATCATAATTGCTGTATAACCGATATTAGTATGATTTCTGAATTAAAATTACTGATCTGTAAAAAGACATTAGACATTTTTGTGGGTTTATTTGTTTTTCGGAAATGGTTCTTATATGGCAGCTATAATAAATTATGGGCCGCTCTTCTTAAATTTTGGAAAACTGATTTTTATGCATATGAGGATATTACACGTTGAATTTCAACATAACAACGTAATAATAACAACATAATAATATATTAATATTAACATGGATTTCGGAAGAGGACCTTATATGGGGGATATAGTCAAATATGGATCGATATTCTCAAAATCCAGCAGTTTGATTTTGGTATGTATGTAAATAATCCGTGTAAAATTTTGGATCGGTACCGTTATTGATAAGAAATTTATGAGTATTAAAGATATTTTCGGAAGAGGGCTTTATATGGGGGATACGGTTAAGAATGGACCGAAATTCAAAATATATTGTGGGATGATTTTTGTATATTGTAAATGCTCTGTGCAAAATTTTGAGTCGGCGCCAATATTTATACGATATATAAAAAGATAAATGGCTTTTTCGGATGTGGTCCTTGTATGGCAGGTATGGGAGGCCGACCACCATAAAATTTAGTACAACAATTTATTTACATATAAGGATTATTTATGGCAAATTTTAGCCGTTTAACATTATTTGTGTCAGTTTTATACGTATTTAAGTGAATTTTGGAAGTGGTCTATGGTCAAACATGGACTGAAATAAAAAAAATTTCGTTTTGCGATTTCTTTTTGCATGAAACTTATTTCTGAATTTTGTATTGATATTCCAATTTTATAGGCATTTATGTATAATTGAGCAATATTTGGGAGAGTTTTTTGTATTGGGGCTATGAGAAATCATGGACCGATTCATACTATTTTCCTCATACTTTCTGCTTTCATCATAAAAATAACGTGTACAAAATTTCATGGTATTATCTGCAATTTATTTTAAAAAAATTGCTTAAAAATCGATGAAAAATATCAAATTTTTATGGTGGTTGTCTGACACTTTGGTCCGTTACTCTGGTTCTATTCTACCGATTTTGCTGATTTTCAATAGCAAACTACCTAAGAAAATATAAAACCGTTTTCTGGAAATTCTGTTTAGTTGTGTATTTTGGACGTGAGAGTGTTTTACACGGACGGACTGACGGCCATACAGAAGGACATAGCTCAGTCGACTTAGAATTTCATAAGGATCAATACTTTGTTGGATCTCAGATGAATATTAATAAAGTTTCACACGGAATGTCAAACGTAATATACTCTCATTCACCACTCTTGGTGGTGGAGAGTATAACAACAAGATAAACTTTGTGATTTTATTTTGTGGCAGTTCAGTTAAATGCAAAACGAGTTAAATGGTGACAAAGTTAACGACTTTGGGTGTTGAAAATTAAAAGAAAAATGCTTTTATTTATTTTTGTTAAATTGTTAAAGTAGCAAACCTTTTAAACTTATCGCTTAAAAATGTAATTTCAAATACTTTAAGAAAATTGTATAAATATAAAACTGTTTACCTATGTATAACATGTTTTATATGTTTGTATACATGTTTGGAAGCATAAAAACTTGAATTTTTGCTTAATAATAGGTACCTATTTGGTATCAATAAAGTATTTAATTATTTCACATCCAAACAATAATGGATAAAATGTCCTTTCGTCTACATAAAGGTATTTATTTAGAGGATTTTCATTGAAATTTTGTTTGATTTTAAAGGTATTACATTTAATTGTTATGTTAATAAATAAATGTTATGTTATGTTAATAAATAAATTTTCAGTGTAACAGGATTTTCAACAAGAACTTTGTGATTGGGCTTTTGTTTTGTCTCGAAAATTCGGCTGGATCACGATGCTGATCGAGATGCTAACAACTAAATGTTGGTCTATTACTAATGAAATGGATATCACTGACATGTTGTTCCAACTGAACGGTGCCACATGTCACACAGACAGCTCAAAAATGAATTTAATGCAAAACAAACCTACCAATCGCAAATTTTCTGAAAATTCAGATGTTAATTGGTTAACCATATCATATGATTTGGCACCATTGTAGGGCCATGTTAATTATATTGTAAGTCCATAGTTGAAACTTTTAATCTGTTTAATGATTTGTTTTAAATAAATTTAAAAATTACCCGTTATTACCCCTTTTGGGTCGTATTATAACGAATTTACTTCTCAAATACATATTTTTGTGTTTGCATAAAGTAACAATACAAGTTTTGTTGTCTTTAAACAGCAGATACAAAATGTACCAAAAAAAAAAAAAAAGTTCCAAAACACAAGTTCTCATCTTTTTATGGATTTAGTTTGAATTTCCTAAATGTAAGTTTTTGAAATGTTTCTTTGTCTGTTAATATATGTGTTGATATTTAAAATTTTAATTTCGGCCAAAGATTTTTAACTCAACGGCAGCTATATTAAGATTTTTCCGTAGGGAAGAACGACAGCAAACCTGTTATAAGAACAACAATAGAAAATAAATTCGCTTTAAACAATTATGTTCCAATTTGCTGATTTTTTAGATTTCTAGATGCAGTTCTATGTTTTGTCTAGCTCTTATTTATTGCTAATATATTGTATATTACTATATTACTACAAAATCTATGTTATCACAAGTTAAAATTGTTAAGATTTCATAAAGGCTTACGAATGTCGCATTCGTTACATTGGAAATTTCCATATGTGATTTTCGGGCTTCTTCGTTCTTTCTAAATAGTGTGCTTAATATTGAAAGTATGTATAATATTTTGTTGTGTTTTTTTTATACAGAGTTACTTTATCCAAATTGTGCGATTTGAGTGGGTTCTTACCATTTCATCTTCAAGTGTATAACGTATGAGGAACAAAATTACACCAACAAGTTTTACGCTGGATAAAGAAAAAATACGTAGGCTCTTAAGGACTAATTTTAAATTAAGTTATGTTTTGCCATACTACTTTCAAAACACTATTTCAAAATCTACTTTTCTAGAGTAAAAACTGTTGCAATGTTTTTAAATTAAATGGAATTTAGGTTTTTTGAACATTTTTAAACAAAAGGAAGTAGTTTGTAGAGACTACTGTTTTGCCATTTGTCTAGAAAAATATAACTTTACAATGGTATTCTTTGAGTTATTAATTAAAAATGAACTCAAGCCAAAATAATAAGAAATCTTCTCTAATAATCAAAAGTAAGTAGAGTATTCAAAAACCCGAAAAAAACTGGTTTCGAATACGGTTACAACTAAAAAAAAAAAAACGGGTGTCATTTTTAAGTTTTTCTTGCTTTGGGTTCGCGTTCGTGATATATTTTTACATAAAATGAAAAGTTTAAAGAAAAAATCACAAAAAATACATAATAGTCTTATTCATCAAAACCAGTTTTATAATTAACAATTGAGCTTTTAGATCTACTACCTAATAATAAAATGTGTCAAAAGTGTTTCCAAATTGAGGACATTTTGGAGACCACAAAGGATATCTAAAAATTCTTTATAAAGTTATTTTAAAAAAGATAAAACGTTATAATATACATTGCTTATATGACCTAATTAGTTTGAATCTATTTTTTTCAAACAGGCTATGTTCAGTTATTTTGTTAGTTTTTACAACATATTTTAATTAGCGGGAGATTCACGATTCCAAAATAAAAAAAATAATGTCAAAATCTATTATAAGCAGCCAACACAAATACAAATTGTTATACAAATTTAATATTCACCCCTATCGTGAATAAAAATTCCACATGAAATTCACATTTCACATTTTTCCTATTAAAATTCAATGTTAAAAAAATAAAAGGGAACAAATTTCATGTGGAATTTTTTTTCACGATAGGGGTGAATACTTTTTGACGAAAATTAAAAAAAAGCTTTTAAAAATAATAAACGGTTGGTTAACCAATTTTCGAAAAAACGAATTTTCGAATAATTCGAACATACAATAATTGAAACTGGCTCACCAGTATCCGGTTTTGAAGACTCTAGAGGTGAGTTTGTAGATTTACGTTATTTTAATTCCACCTTAAACTGTTTGTTGGTTGACAACACTTAACTTTATAAATGGCGGCAAATTAAAACTAATCGTAAATATTGCAACAGTCTTTAGTAACTCAGTTGATTTTTACACATTTTATGTATTTCAAATAATAATTATAAGCAATGCAATAATAATTCATACGCATTTACATAGTTAAAAATCTTAAATATGATGCAATATAAAGTCTAATTTAAATGAAGTTATTTCATCAAAATTTCTATATACGTAGCTTTCTTTTCTTTGAAATAATAATTCAAATGTTTAAAACTTGAATAGATTTATTTTTAATATTAGAAAATTTCCATTAAAAAATACATACTTAGAACATTGAAATAATATAGGTATATTTTTTTGTTTATTGTCTATTTCTAATTTCAAGCGAAAAAAAATCAATATTAAAAAATCTCACCGAACAGAACAACACTACAATTATTTATCATAAATCTAAAATAAAAAAAATATTTATGTATTTTTTTCATTTTAAATATGCAAATTCTTTAAATTTGTTTGCTTAATATTTAAACAACTTTTATGTAAGTACATATGTACATTAGGGTATAACTTTTTGCAATTTTTGAAAATATCAAAAATACCACCGCATATTAAAAAATATGCTGTCACTTTTCCTTCATCGTGAAAAAAGTTTACACACCGAACGGCTTCAAGTTTTGTTCTTATTTACATATTTATTTTTTTCCATTCAAACAGTTAAACTAGATTTACACGATTGAAATTTTCTTCAAAATGCTTCAAACTCGTGTAAACAGCAAACATTTTTCAAAATTTATTTGTTTAATAGTTGTTAATAGTTATTAAATAAATAAATTTTGAAGAAATTTTGCTGTTTACACGAGTTTGAAGCATTTTGAAGAAAATTTCAATCGTGTAAATCTAGCTTAACTCTTGCTTTTGTCTTAAATATCTAAATAGGTAGTGAAGTCTTTGTTATTATAAATGTGAAATTTAGCAAATTATTTCTGTTGGTTCTTAAAATGAAGTATAAAAAATGTAAAATTTTTAGAATTTTACAAAAAAAAAAAAAAATAAGGATGATATTGAAAAATGTAAAAAAAAAATACAAAAAGTCCAAATACCTTTAAGTGAGTTGAACAAGATCCCAAAGGAAGAAATTATTATCGCTTTATGCAATACAAATAAATATAAAGAGGAAAGGTATGTTAAAGTGTCTAAGGAGTTACATAATTTGTGGTCCAAGTTTAATATAAGACCCATGCGCGTTCTTACGGTTGGTTCTATTTGTTTGTGCTTCCTGGTTTGATATTTGGTTTGGTGGTCATTGCTTCAAAGAGAATGATTTTGAAGCGTTAAGTGAATCTTTAAGAAAAACTTCACGAAAGCTAACGAATACTTCTTACGGCATTGGGTAATAGAACCGTCTAAAATTAAAGATCATCCGCGCAGCAACATATGCGCCGAGCGTGCGATTAAAGTGATGCAGGATATATATCCACAGTGTAAAACCATACGCACATTAAACTTAAAGTTTATATCTTATAATTCCTAGTAAAAAAAATAAAAATTTAAAGCACTTTAGAAATCGCTTTCCTTTTTTTATTATCAGAACAACATTCACCACATGGTACTGGAGTGGTATTTTACACTCAAAAAAAAGTTATTACCCTAATGTACATACATTTATGAATTTGAATTCTATAGAATTTCTGAGTGTGGGAGCTGAATTAGTAAAGCAAAAAAAAAAATGGCATTTAAATCAAATGAAATAGTAATAACAAACATGATATAATGTTATAATTTAGAAACAATGAAATGAAAAAAAAATTACCTTTGTTTTAATTACAGGAAATGTTTTAATACAATTATTAAGTTAATTCCAAAAATAATGACAATAAAAAATCATTTTTTTTTTTTAAGTTGACAAATGTTTTAAAGGGAATTTATCATTAAAAACTAAAAGTAAAATACACTTTTCCACACAAAATTACACTATTAGTTAAACATTTGAAAAACTTTTTTTATTTTTTTTTAGATATAGATAGATTTGTTTTTGCAATTTATAGAAATTTATATTTATTTTTTTTTTTTTATTTAATTTTCAATAAATTATATATTGATTTCCAAGAATATTTTTTTTATAATTTTACAATTTATATTTGTTTTCACCACACACACACACTACCACAATATTTTAGAGCAAGATATTGGCTATTAAAGGGGTCTGGGGCGAGGGGCGGTGTTGAGGTTGTAAGAAGAGGTGTTTTAGCTAGATTATTTTTATATTATAAAGAGTAGACGAATTTTAGCTCGTTTTCTGTTGTTTTATTTTGCAGCTTTGTTCTTAGTTTGCTTTATTTCTATTGAGTAAAGATTATTGATTGCTATAAATTTGTTGTATAGGTATAATTGTATGAAAAGATTTATATGAAGGTAGGTATTTAATATTTTTACATTTTCTATTCCTTTATAATTCACTTAACATTATTTTTGAATATTGAATAATTTATTTTTAATATTTATTGCAATTTATTTTGATTTAGTTTGGCATGGCCATAATTTACTTATACACAAAAACTCACTGAATATTTTTAATGGCATAAACTTTTTTTTTATCATTTTCTTTATATTTATTTATTATACATACATACTTTTGTATATATGTATGTATATACATAATATATATTATCGTTATATGTGCAATACAATATATTTCAGACATTCACATTTAACTTTTGAGTGTACACTGTAAGAAACCCAAGAACAACAATGATAAATGTGTATTGAAGACGTAAAGAATGAAGAAAACGAAGTCAGTCACAAACCAAATATGTACAACGAGCAGACGTATAAAAGATGAAACAGTAATATGTAAACTGAAAAATAAAAGGTATACAAGAGGTACACTTTTGTTATATTGCACTTATAAATGTTGTTAACTTCGCGTACAATGAATAGTGCTGTTGTAGCGATGATGAGCAAGCACACAACAACAATGCAAAACAAACAGGACACACACAATTAAACACACAGTTGCCTTAGAGAGCAAGTAAAGTTTATCATCGTATACCTAGTAAGTGTTTGACCAGTGTTGTAGGTTTTAAGGCTTTAGTTTTGCTTGCTTTTTATATTAATCCTGCATAGGTATTTATTTATTTAATTGTTCTATATGTATTTCTTTGCAGCTATATTTAATCCATTTACCATATGTTTTTTTATTCTTTTCTTTTGTTTATTTATTTATTTAATTTTTTTATGCAACTCTTAGTTTGTAGGGAGTACAAATTACAATTGCAACATTAGCTAAAAACCAATGACAACCAATGGGGCCACACACACTCACAAAACTAAAAAAAATAATAATTTAAAAATGACAAAATTTCACATTCACATTTGTATCGCAGCAAAACAACCACCACAAAACGTAATAACAACAAAAATTTTGACAATAAAATAGACGCGCGATTGAAGTAATTTATCTTAGACAGCAATGGCAATATTATTAGCACATCTTCATGATTATTTACTAAAATACATATTATAGCATTTGGTGTTATAATTAAAGTTCAACCGAAACTAAATATTTAACAAATTCCGTTATGGCTTAATTATCTTAATTATAATTTAAAAGAACATGCCCCAAATTGTCTGCAGTGTATTTCGCTGTTTTTTTTTTAGTTTTAAATACGAAAGGTATTTCCAAAAATCTATTTTTGTGACCTTTGACCACCAATATCTCACGAAACGTATAGTTAATATACGAGAGCGCTTAATGTCTCAAGACAAAGATTTGCATGTCATTGTTATTATAAAATAACTACCTATAATAACTTGAGAAACCATTGAATCCCAATTTGTAATTTTTATATAAAAATTCGCTTTTCCAGTCTACAGGTGCTTCTGCGTAATTTTTATGATATAATTGTTAAGTTAAAGCGTCAGACGTTAATGCATTTTCGTTAAAATCTAATCGTGCATTCTAAAGTTAAAAAACACATGATTAATATTTTAAAAAATTACAAACATGTGCAAGGCTTTATAGACCTCTATTTTATACTATAAACTGTATACGACGATTGGTCTATAGATCGTTTTTAGAAAATCTACAAGGAAATTAAAAACTCTACTTTTGGGTAGATGAAATTTAAAATTATTCAATACAAACCTAACGGATACCGCTCTTAATCTGTTTAATTCCGGGTGATAAAAAAATAGCAGAAACTCTAATTCGAAATATGACGTTTTTTTTAGATGTCATTGGTCTTTGGAACCCATTTGTTGCTGACGTTGATCTGTCATGTCTTTTAGAAATGAGTAGAACTCATGAGTTGAATCTTTACTAAATCGATAAAGAATAAAATTTTCAAACTCTATTTTTGGCTCGCTGAAACTAGGAATTATCCAATACATAATTACGGAGACGTGCATATTTAGACTGCAGAACCTAAGGAGGTTAAAGAAAGCAGAAACTCAAAATCGGAAGTTTACGTTATCTTAGAAGTTTCTACTGCCACTGATCGGTGATGTCTTTTAGAGAAGAGTAGGACCGAAGATTGGAAAACAGTCAAGTCCATTGTGATGCCAAGGGATAGGGCTCAGTTCTACCCTTGCATTAGAACAAGTTTAAGAAAGTATTTTGGAAAAGAGTAAGAATGAAAAATGAAGTCAGAATACCAAATTCTAGTCCATTTTGTTGCCAAGTAATACACATCAGCTCTGTACTCGCAGTAGAACAATTTTGAGCATGTGTTTCAGAAAATAGTATAAACGAAGAATGGGAAGCATTTAACCAGAATGCTTAAATGTAGTTGATTGTGATACCAAGAGATAGAACTCAGTTCTGTGCTCACGTTAGAAGCACTTTTAGCTTGTCTTTCAAAGGAGATTGGGAAGCATTAGTTTGCAATATAAAATTGTAGTCATTGCGAGGTACCACGAGATAGAGCTCAGTTCTGTTCTCAATATAGAATAAGTTTGAGGCAAGGTCTTTTAGAGGATCGATACCTGTTCTAATACCTTGAAATTTGACAGGAGGTACTTGCTCTAATTAGATTATTTCAGGTCCATTGTGATACCAAGAGTTCTGTCCTTACCTTAAAACCATTTTGAGCATTATCTAACGAAGCTATTCATGACAGAAATCAGTTCATACAGGTACAATAATAAAAACTCAAACAAAATCCATGAAGATTTAATGAATGTATGTATGGCCTACCTTCTTTGGATCTTTAACAACGTGATCAATGTTCATCTCGTGTTTCTTGTGTCTACAGATCGTACAAAAATCATTAAATTCAACACTTACACGAAGTGTACGTCACACAATCTGTTGATTTGTTCCTTTCCGATCAAGAACCAGTTAACAAGAGCTAGCTTAATTTTGATCGTGTAATTCCTTTAAATTACGCCGAAGTTAAAGTTAGGTTAGGGAAGAATACTTAGAGAGGTACCAGCTCATTAAAAATCTTCTAAACTGTGTAAGGCGGGTGATCAATTATCAATGGTGCGTACCTAGCAAAGGAACGCATAAATATGACATTAATACATCAAGATGTTGACCAACCGGATATAAACCTATAGAATACTCTATGCAATTATAACAAGTGGCGAAAAACCGAACGGCGAATACCTATTAAAGATAAAATTGAGTTATCGATTCTCAAACAAAAAAGTGTTGGAAAGAATTGCAGTGAAATTTGTAGATTAATGATGTTGGTTTTTAAAAATAGTATAGGTACCTAGTACCTGACGAATTTAAAACCAATATTGACAAGAATCTTATTCTAAACATACAGATAAAAAAAGTTTTACTAAACTTCAAATTAAAAATTAATGTGACAACATTTTAAATGGACAAAGTTTTATAGATTGACAACAAAAAATAATTTTATGTTAAGTTTTCAATATGTAATAATCAAAACTAAACAAATGTTAGGTAGGTATTTATTAAAAAACAAAAAACCCAATTCTTCTAAAAAAAAAACTGATTGCAAATACATATGTATGTAGGTAGGTACATAAAACAGATGTGCCAATAATATATACCTATATGTAATTAAAATTATATGTAATAAGCATTTGCTTAAAATAAATTCCACTTTAACTTATTTTCTTTTATATCTTTCATAATTAATGCTAAACATTTAACAACTATTTTATCAACAGTTATTATTATACTACTTCAGTCATCATTACCCATATATTGCCTAACAAAAAATTCCCCCCACCATATTATTAATTCTGGAACAAAAATGGTGGTCACTTCTTAAGAATTTTCGTGAATAAAAATAAAAAAAAAATTACTTCAAGAACCAAACATACATACATTTAGAAAATACCACTTTTTAATTCTCTTGAAAAAATATAATATTTAAATCTCTCTCATACTTTTTTGCCACCAATTTACTCCCTCTCACTTTTTGTTGAGCGCTCTCTCTATAACACGTTTTTTTTTTTCGTATTAATATTTTTGCTCTTTATTACACACACTCATAATATTTTTGCTCTCAGCAAATGCACGAACAAAAAAAGAAAAACAAAACCACGTAAAATAACAATAATATTCTAAATAATTTTGTTGTTTTCCCTGCTTAACGCGACGAATTACCGAACAAAACTAAATTTACAAAATCATCCACAGAACGATTCGAGTCAAAGGCCTGCAAAAAATTACAGACTCATACACGCACACACCACAATTCGTATTAGCAACAGCGACTTCGCAGTCTTCTTAGCAGCAGAGCAGCGCCGTTAACATTCATATACTAATGTATGTAGCTGCTAGCTTGCTGTTCAGTATGTTTTGTTTAACAATAAAAAATAAGGAAAAAATAAAATACAACACATATAAAACAAATCAAAATACATACATATGTACATACATAGGTATTTAGATGTGCACCCGATCCAAGCAGCCATCAAGCCAACGTTTCAGTTAAATTAAAGTTAGTAAAGCCAACAAAAGCAACAGCGAGCAATGGCACCACCGCAAGCAACATTGACAACAACACTAACAAAGGCTGCTCGGGCAGCAGCACTACCACCAACAACAATTCTACACAAGTAAAATCCGAGGAGTAATAATCGAAGTAGAATAGTAAGGCAATGTAAAAATAATAGCAACAACAACTACAAAAAACAGCAGCAGCCTAGAAAGAAGACAACAAAACCAGCATATAAAATAATAATGCTCTTACAACAAAACGTTAAAAGAAACAACAACAATAAAAACTCCAGGCATAAGCAACAGACAGAGTTGTACTCGTACATATGTAGGAAAAATTCATAATGTATGTATTCGTATTATCAAACAAATGGCATAGAGTTATCATATGGGCTATTCCAAAGAGACTTGGCTTTCGGATATAATAATCGTTCCCAATTGCAACTCGGTCAAATACTTTAAACCCTATGACAGCTGGTTAACTGCGATTAAAAGGCAATTTGAGCTGGACTATAATTTAGAATGTGAAAGTAAATTTATATATTTTGTAAATTTTTCGCGATTAGTTTTTAGGAATTAATAAGTTACGAAAATATTTAATGAAACAAAAGATTAAAAGTCAAAAGCACTAATTAGACATGGCTTAAAAAGTGTTGCACAGAGGATCAGAGCGTAAGGTCATTCACCAGATGAACTCTAGAGGGAGTATCATTGGTGAGATTGTATGTATTTTAATTCGCTCAAGGAAGCTGGTGAACGCACTAGGCCATATTCGAACTTATGGGACGTATAACAAACAACTCATAAAGAGGACTCTTTTATTTACAGAGCCTCAGTGGCAAACCCATTTAAGATCTTCATCGAAATTTAAAGAGATCATTCAACAAAAGTCGACATTGACGTCTTCTCTAGAACTATAATAAGACGCGATGAAAAAAATTACGTGGAACGATGAATTGACATTTTGTAATGTTCTAATACGAATGGAAAATATATTTATATAAAACACCAAAATGCAACAAATGAATATAAAACAAAAATTGTGTGGCATGATCGTTTGAAAAATAAAGGGTTTTAAAAAAATAACAAACAACCTGAAAATATTTGTTTTAATTGCAACAGATACCAAGTGTGCTAACCTCGTATCTACGACTGTATATTCCTTATATACAAACGTTCATTCAAATAAGGTCTACTTTTTCGCAAGACAAAACATAGTCATCATTCTCATATCTGCAGCTCTACAAGACGCATTTCACTAAACATCATGGTGTATAGTTTATTTACTAATCAGCTAGTTTCCACAAATCACTGACTACATTATTGAAATGTCTCTCTTGAGAATAAAGATTTTATACATCCCAGATTAAGAGCCGGCCACCGTTAGGCTGAACTTCATTATGGAAAACAAAATTCAAATGCACGTTTTCTTTGATATTTTAGATTTGATTTGCCATTGTGTAATAGAAATTTGTCTGAATGTTGCAGTCTAAACCAGCTGGAGCATTTAATTATGCTACTAATATCAGTCAAGAGTTCGCACAATTTTGAAGTTTCAACTCAATTTACCAAAGTAAAGAATTAGTGAAAGTTGTAAAGAAGGCAGTGACAAAGAACTTTAGTATGTCTTAAAAAAAAAAAGAAAAACTGTGAAACCTTTTGATTTGTCTGCAGAAACGTTCAGTTTTTTCAGGAATCGAACCTGTAACAGTCCAGCTAAGTATCATCTAGTCTATCGTTTACCAATCTAACGATTTTATTCTCTCTTGATTAGGAGCTAATCTGGCTAACCTGTAGTTGAGTCTACTGTTACGATTTTGGGCTGATAATACCGCCATGTTATCCCGATGTTATGGTTTGAAATTTAGGAAGATACGAATACATTAAAAATCATCAGATTCATTATTATGCTAATTTGTTTCCCTCTGATATTGCAATATCCTCTGTTATTTTCTAATTTAAATATGAATAGATAACGTCCTACTTAGTAGAGTAACTTTCCAAAATTTCACAGGTGGGAAGGTGTAGATCATATTTACCAAAATAAGATTGTTACGGTTGCACAAACCAACCCTTGCAGTGGATGAAGAAGTAGGTACGATATATGTGATACTGTGGCACATAGTTTTATTTAAGATAGACCACCATAAAAAGGACTATTAGGAAAAAGTAAGCTAATCGCAGCTGTCATAGCCATCACCTATCTAACCATTTCCAAAGGCAGTAGAAACAGAATATTGAGCACTATACAAAGGTTAATGGGCAACAAATAACCTGAAGTCATATTATGATGAACAAGTCAATAGGAAAAAGTTTTATTCAAGATCGACGACAACCATAAACGCCATCTCCTTTCTGAACAATTCCAAAGAAAGTTGACACTTTAGTCTTCTTCAGTGTCGAGCTCCATACAAAGCAGAATTGGACCGAAAGTAAGCGAATTGCAGAATTCTAGACATCTCCTTTCTAACCATAACCAGAGACAATGAATAAATAGTTTCATACCTACTATGTAGCCAGTTGAAAATTCTCATGCAATTAATATTCTCGAAGATGGATCCGCACATTCATAGCCATATTTCTAACATTACTGCGTAAGTCGCTTCGACAATATAAATCTTTCAATTTATTTTAGATTTACTGACAAACTTTCACTTTTTTTTTGACCTTGGTAAGGCAAATTCATTGGTATCAAATTACTGGGAATATTTGAACTAAAGCTGGGCAATATAGAATTTCAACATGTAGGTATTTTAGTTTCTAATAGATACATATGTATGTATGTACCTATATGAAAACTTGTACAAATATTGTAGCAGTGACCTATACACACTTAAAGCACAGGAATAAAATAATGAACATAACAAATATATCACCCAGTGTCTCTGTTACCAGTACATATTTTTATTTTCTGTTGACTTCACCACTGCTTGCCACCGTCTCTCCTTAAGATGACAGAGATTATGCGGGGGTAAGTGGCAAGCAAAGTGAAGTCTCAACATACATTCATGGATTTTTGCTAAAATAGTAATATAACAGCAACAGCATTTACAAACAACGACAAAAAACATATTCAAACGAACTGAATTGAATCGAACCAAACATGAACTGAACTAAACTAAACGGAACTGCTGAGAAAGTGGAATGAAATGAAGTACAACAATTCGGTGTGAACTTTAAACAATAAACAAAACAAGAAAGACAAAAAAAAAAAATAAAACAAGCAAAACAAAATACATAAAGTAAAGTAAAAAATAAAGTGCGGTCGTAGCATAACAAAAAGAATCCAACCAACATACATACTCGTGCATACATATGTATGTATGTACGTACATGTAATTCACATGGAGCAGACCCATGATGTACTTTAGTACTTGTGTAAATGATTATACAAATGGAAACGACAGACATACACCAAGTATGGATGGCACTAAACAAAGTAGAAAATCATCATCATCATCATAGTCGTTGACGTCGTCGTCGTCGGCATCCACATCTTCTCAATTCATCCCAAGCACATTTAAAACAAACTACGATTACACACTCTTCCTCCTCACTCCTGACGAGCACAACATACAAATAAACACAAGCAATTTGGCATGAAATACATACGAGTACTACATATGTATGTACATCAGTGTACAGTGTTCGAATACGAGTGTTTTTTCTGTGCACAACAATCAAACAAACCCATATGATGACAAGAACAAGAAGAACATTATTGAGAAGTGTAGTGTAGAGTAGCGTACCACCATCATTCCTCCACAAAGCCCACCACCATCATCACATCACCTCTTTAGCTGACTAAACGAAACGAAAGAATTAAAAAATTGAACTCATATAAATAATACACAAAACGAAAAAATTATATATTATATGTATATAAATTTGTGATCATGGTGAAATAACTCTACAGGGTGGTGTTGAAACGCCAGCTGTATTTTTTTTTAGTCATGTTCGTTATGTCAAACTTTATATACATATGTATGTATGCTCAAGTTGTGTTACATAAATAGCAAACGTATCAAGTTATACAAAAAAAAAAGTGAAAAAACAATTGTCCATAAATTAAATGTTTCATAAATTAACAAATTTATAAATTATTTTTATTTTCATCTTGAAATTAAAAAAATTGTATGTATGTATGTATTTATTTTTCCTGCAAAAATGTTTGTAAACAATAACCAGTTGTTTTTGACATTACAAACATGAAAGCAAAAACAAAAATACCATGTTGTTTCTGTTGCTTTTGTATTGTTGTAATATTGCCATCACCTTGTAGAGTTATTTCACCATGTTTGTGATGTTATAGAGTGTGTGTTGTATGTGACCGACCATATCTGTTGGTTTAAACGTCGTAGTCATTCCAAGTAGTAGAAGTAGTCATCGTCGTCAGCCTCATCAATGTGACATGTAGATATACGTCATGTTCTTTCTGTTTCTTCGTTTTTGGTGTTTTATATTTTTGATACACAATAAAAACTTTTTTTTTTTTTTTTTTTTTATTTTTTTATGTATTTTTTTCATCTCTTAACACCCTACTTAAGAGTAACTATTGAATTACAACGTTTAAGGTGTTGTGATAGCTGTATCAAAACTTCCAAATCAATATAGTCCACTTGAAGATTAAGTACTTGAAGTTTTCAGTGTTTTTGGAAAATTATAATTTGATAAACTTTTTAGACACATCAAATCGTTCAGAAGCGTTAAAGAACGCAATAAACAACAAAGATTGTCATGCATGCACAGAGTCTGCTATTTTCTAGCTTAAATATGAACGGATCATGTTCAACTTGGTAGAGTAACTTTCCATGATTAAGCAGATACCTGTATTTAACAAGACAATATTGCTACGATCTTACAAAAATCGAGTTGTAGCAGTAAGTATTTTAATGAGATGCGAAGAGATGATGTGTTAAAAGTTGAAGCTATATTATGTTGAACAAGTCTATTCAAAGGATAATTGAGAAAAAGTAAACTATTAGCAGCAGTCATAGTCATCTTCTTTCTAATCTAATTGAAAGAGAGTAGACACAGAAGTAACAAGTCTTCTTGAATATAAAAAAGATTATACATTAAAGTAATCGATATGTCTAAGCAAAACCAAAGACAATGGATGAATAACTTATACATACATAACTCATAACTAGTGTGACCAACTGGCCCGGAAAATCCATGGCCCGGTTTTGGAACCAATGTCCCGGTGTCCCGGTGACATCCCGGACTTGAACAACAAAACAGTCTATTTCATTGAAATTTGGCACAATCGCATTATATTTTAATGGAAATTAATTCTTTTGAATGATTCATTTTAAAATCATGTGTCTATGCATATCACCAGCAAGCCATATGAGTCCGAAAAGAGTCTTTTCTGACACCTTTTCCGGAGCGTTCATGCTCTTTATGAGCGCAAAAAACAATCATTATTGCTCCGAAAACCTTCAGAAAAGAGGGTCATTACATTCCAAAATGGTCCGTCAGAAAGAGCTCTTAGATAATGTCAGAAAAGAGTCTTTTATGAGGGGGTTTTGGGCTCTGAAAGAGCTCTTACATCATGTCAAAAAAGAGTCATTGCAATTTTAAATACTACAAATTTAAAGGTCGCATTTATTATTTTTTTACTTGTTTTTACTTAAACAAAAAGGGACTCGCTGCTGCACCGAATTGGAAAGATGTAGAAACAACGATCAAATTTATGGTTGAAAAGAATTGGCTAAAACCTGAAGACAACAATGTAGAATTGTTTGACGAGTTTGGTTACATATTGAAATGTATTACCCCAGAGAAAATCAGCGAATGGAATAAAAATAATCCTCCTACTAAGCCACGTTCTACTAAACCACATCAACGTTGGATGGACTGTTTCAAACATTTTCAAAGTAATAATGTTCTGTACACTCGCTTCGCGCGAATCATTGAATATATTTTTTGTTTCCCAGCAACATTTGCAAGTGTAGAGCGTTTATTTACGTTGATCGAAAAATTATGGACAAAAAAAAAATCGCAACTCATTCTAGATACTTTGAAACATATGCTATTTCTCAAATATAATTTAAAGTACGAATGTGTTGAATTTTACAATTTTTTGAAAGAATCCCCAACATTGCAGAAGCAAATTTCATCACAGGATAAATACGATTTTAAACAAAAAGCGACAGAAAATTAGGTTTAAATTACTTATAACATTATAATTGTCTAAATTTAACTTGAATAATAAAGTTTTTTTCCCATAAAAAATGGCCCGGTTTTAAGTTTGAATGTTCCGGATTTTAGTACTTTTTTCGTAATATGTCCCGGTTTCGCTCAAAATTGAGGTGGTCACGCTATTCATAACACTCATACAATAGAGATCAGAGCGCTCGTAGCCATCTTCTTGCTAAATGCTTTCAAAGGCAGTAGTAGTCAAGTCATAAATACTGGTGCACAACTGAACACACTTATTACGGTGCATCCATTGCGATTTGGCAGTTGACATTTATTTTTCATTGTGGCGCAAAAAGTTTTTGACATTAATTGTTTGCAATCATGAAATGGGGCGACATGGAAAATCGTATAGTTGTAGTTGGCCTACTAAAATACAAGAATGGAAAAAGGCGATATCTTTAGGACGTTGCGACCGCTTAGAATCACTCGCAATTTTGTGTATCGTGAGGAGTGAGCTAAGATGGCGTTACCAAGCTCCATTTTTGCGGGAAAGGAGTGAAAACATCGGCCATAGTCTATCAATCGACCGTCTTGGAACCCATTGTGAAGTCCCTACACCAATCAATATTCGCTAACAAGCCATGGACTTTCCAGCAAGACTCTGCTCCAGCTCACAAAGCAAAAACGAATCAACTGTGGTTCAAAAACAACTTCCGGACTTATATCAAGTTTTGGTCCGTATTAGAGGGCATTGCATGCTCTACTCGACAACCAAATATTGTGTCGTTGAAGCGAGCCCATTGGACAATTTCCCCATGCATGAAGTGCATCTCACGATCGATGAGAGGCCACATCGTCTCAAGTCGTGCTGAAAGGCAAACGGAAGTTATTTCGAATAAGTTGTTTTTAGATTTGTTCTTAGCCATTAAATAATCCAACAAAAACATAATCAAAATTCTTTAACATATTAATTCGTTTTCATTTGCCGTCGATTTTTCTGTGTACCAGTATTTATAACTTGACTAGCTACATACTCAAATAACAAGTTTTCTTCAATGAACGACAATTCGCAATATAGAAATAGTATAAACGATCAGTGTCAAAGCATCTTGTTTCTAATTATAACCAAAGACAGTTGAAGATTTCTCATGCAAGTGTATACTTCAAGATCAACGAATGTCAATTGTCAACAAATTTGTTTGTACCAAATAAATAGATACCAACGTTTAAAGCCAACCCTTTCTAATCATATCCAAAGGCAATGGATACTAAGTATGACTACTAATTACATATTTGCTTAACACAATATTTTTCTCATCAAAAGCAAAGTTTAACTGAGATACCTAATCTTCGCTCACGATTACTTTTGGGCTTAAAGAACGGCTGAAATTATAATTAAACACTTAAACGAGTCCCACAAACAACGACTTCAATTCTAAATAAAACCTTTAATTATGTTTAAAACAAACCCGATGTTCCAGTACTTAATGAAATATGAAAAGCTCGATATTTATTTAAGGTTGGTTCATATGTTAGTTGACCTTGTAACGATAAGACCTTACTAATCAGTGACAATAAGAAAGTACTAAATCAGAAGTAGATTCTAGTAATATTTATGCTAAATCTGACTTGTTTCATTAGTCTATCTAAAAAGGTCACACACTCTAGTTTCACAGTCATCCGGAATATATTTGTAAAATAAACCATGTCTTATTAAATGAAAAGCTGGACATTACCAAAGAATATGAAAAACTGTATCTGGCTTTTAATCTAATTACACTAAAATAATTAAATATTCTTAGATGCAATGTTCGTATTTCTTACAATACATCTCTTTAGAGCAGTGGTCGGCATAAAGAGAACATGTTATACATTTATTTATTTGGGTGTAATCTTATTTGTTTTTATACCCTTCACCATCATGAGAAGGGTGTATATATGTTTGTCATTCTGTTTGTAATTTCCACAATATAATTTTCCGACCCTATAAAGTATATATATTCTAGATCCTTCTAGATAAGTTATGTCCGTCTGTCTGTCTGTTGAAATCAATTTTCTAAAGTCCCCAGATATCTTCGGGATCCAAATCTTCAATAATTCTGTCAGACATGCCTTCGAGAAGTTTGATATTTAAAGTCAGCAAAATCCGTGCGTAAATAACGGTGATATGAGCAAAAATCCAAAACAACCTCTGAAAATTTCATCAAAAAAACTATCAAACAAAGTGTATTTATATAATATATGTGTATAATATAATTATGCATCCACAACAAAGGTGAAGGGTATATAAGATTCGGCATAGCCGAATATTGCACACTTACTTGTTTATTTTTCATTTGTGTGATCTTTGTTGGCATTGGTGTTGTTTACAGGTAAATAACCGTTTATGTTTTGGCCCTAGTGGTTATTAGTGCCAATCACTGCTTATGAGAATACTGAACATTTGCAAAATAATTAAATTTTAGTTTCAATTTCTTATTTATAACAGTGAAAACTCTAGCCTGGTTGGTTTTTAATGAGGATATTGTCAAATATATTGGATATTCTTGTCGCTATTACAAATGACTTCTACAGGAGAAATCTCTTGGGTAAATATTTTAGAGCCGTTTGCGATTTATTTTTTTAAATAAAAAACGGTTTTATGGAAATTGGCTTTCCAAGTAAATGTAAGTTGCTGGAACGGCTTTAAGCAATGAACATCACAACTTAGTAATTATCCGAGATTTTGACAAAAAAAAAATACATACGAGTATCAGTTAACCGATCTAGTCATGTTTTTATTGCATATATTTCAGCCAATTATTGGCAGCTTTTGCTCATTCTTAATACCTGAAATTTTAAAAATTTATTTATAAGATTGATTTTTACCACATATGTGGTTTCGTAGGGGGTTTCGGGAGCCCTCCAAAATTAATTCGCAATGGTATTGCGAATTTCTACTTTAAATTGGAAATTTTGTAAATTAAATTAAGAATTTAAAATTGAGATTAAGAAATTCAGAATTTAGAATTTTTATGTCAAAATTCAAATTAATTAGGGATTTATTTATATTTAAAATAAAGAATTACAATATAAAATTTAATTTCCAAATTAATGTTAAGAATTTGAGAAAATTCCAATTGAAATTAGAAAAATTCTAATTGAAATCGACCAATTTTATACACATACGTAAATAATAAATGAAGTCTCTAGTAGTTTTACAAGATTTATAATCGTTAATAAAATCTCTGAAATATAATTTTCATATAAACTCCTTGTTTTATTTTGTTTTAAAAAACGAAGTTCTCACTGAAAACTTGATTGTAATATTTTAAATTTCAATTTCAATTCTGAAAATACAAATGGAAATGGTATAGAAATTGTATGATTATTTTAAGGCATTTGTAATTTATAATCAAGACCTAGAAAGTATAAAATGTTTATTGTGTATATTAAATATTGGATTGTCCAACTCTTTCCAATTGCAATTATAAATTCTCGATTTCATTTGAAATTTTCATAACTTTAATTTAAAATTCTTAGTTTCAATTGGAATCTTTCCTATTTCAAATGTCATGATTTGATTTGGAATTTGCTCAATTTAAGATTTCAATTGAAAGTTTCTTAATTTATATTTTAAATTCAAAATTTTATTTGGAATAATATATTTCAATTTAAAATTCTCAATTTCAATACGAAATTCAAAACTTTATTTGGGATTTTCTCAGTTTATATGTTAAGATTTTAATTACATATTAAATTTTCTAAATTTAAATGAAAAATTATGTAAAGGGTGACTTTTTTTAGCAACTTTCTTTTTGGCAAGACGGGTTTTGGCAGCTCAGCTGTTTTTGTGTAACATGTTACTGTTAAACGTTTTCAGTTTGGTCTATAATTTAACCATGAATCGACTCACAAACGAAAAACGTTTGTAGATTAGATTATTAAATTTTATTAACAAAATTTATGCTTAGTTAAGAAACTGCATTCTGCACATCTTCCATTCAATGGTCAGAATGGATTCATTTCTGGTTGAATAGATACTTAAACAGAGCAAAAGCAAAATTGTCGTATTTGGTATAAAGAGCAGCCATAATAATTGCAAGAACAGCCAATGCATCCCGACAAATGCACTGTGGTGGCCGATATGTTATGGAGAGAGTATGCCAAAATTGGACTCAGCATTTACATGAAATTAACTTTAAACATTGAATTTATAGATCGTTCTGTCCTCAAATAAATTTTATGCATTTTTGTTAAATCAAATCCGAAAGCTTTTAAAAAATCACTCTTTAGTTCTCTATCGATGAGAATCCTGAGATCTTTTTAAGACATTCTTTTATTTACCATATTTTGCTATTTCATGTATAGCCTCTTAAGACATGGGGTATAAAAACTAGAGTCCAACCGAAATCGGTTCTTTCAGACCGAAACCGAACCGAAACTAATATTCAGCCAAAAAATCGATATTCGGCCTAATACGAAACAAACCAAAACTTTGAAAATATACAATAATTTAAAAAAAAAATATTTTAATTTTATAAGATTTTAAGTAAGGTGCACTAATGTACCGACACTACTTCATAAATCTATTTTTTTTTTTAAAGAAACATTTTTGAGGCTATTTTTAAATATGTATTTTACAATAAAAGTAAGATTTCACGCTGCGACTTTTCTCCTGCGAATCGAGTTTATAGATAAAATACGTAGTGGAGAGTATGGAGTAGCTAGTATCGCAGGTTTTGTGAAACGAAGCGATAAATTTGACATTTCTTCTTTTCTCTTGTATTATTTTTATTTCATTTACCAGCAGTGCTGCCACGATGAAATTTCATTTTATGTGATTACAGAAAGTTTTGGCAACACTGCGAATAAATAACTGTAAATTAAAAAGAAAACAAATTGTTGTTTTAATTTTAAATAAATAAATTTATAAGTGAAGTATCAGGAATATTAATACCTTTAAAATGTACCTGTAATGTAACTAGCTCCTATATGGCAACACATTTGCGAATGAGCGAAATAGGAGAAATGAACAATTTAATGTCAAGATGTCGCAAGAATGGTGCAACAAATGTTGCATCATGTGAACAGACAACGAATTTAGAAGGGACACCAAAAGAGAACAAGTGAGCAGAGTCGCAGCATGTGAATCCACTCTAATCACAAACTTAAATAGATATTTGGAAAAATTCATTCAATAGAAATAATTTTTTTTTGTTAAGGTAGGGTATTTCAGAGATCACAATTCACTAATTCATCTAAAAAACATACATACATAAATATATGCAGTGATAAAGTACATAGGTATGTATGTACATATGTACATATGTTTGTATATGGAAGAACTCTTGTTGTTGTTGCCTTTCCTGAATGCTATAACTGAATGGTCTATTGTTTTAATTACTTATTTGGTGTATGCTCGTATAATAATTTCACCATGTTGCTGCTGTTGCTGGTGGTTTGTTGATTTTGTTTGTGGATGATGTCGTAAAGGATGGATATATGGTTGGTTGGATGTTTGGTCGGTCGTTCGGTTAGTCGTTCGAATGGTGATGGTAGAAGATATTTGGTAATAGGGTGCCATATTGTGTGATGTGGTATGTCTTGGCATGGCAGAGCGTAGCGAGATGGCAGCCACTAGTACTAACTGGTGATGGTGCTGCTATTTTCCCTCCGGATACGAATGTGTCTGTATGTTTGATAAATATTTGAGACATGTACTCGTATGTATGTTTTTTTTGCGTTTTTTAATATTTTCTTTTTGAATTTGTTTAGTTTGTTTGTAAGAAAGAGAACAAATTAGCGTGAGAGCAAGATGTGCGAGTTCATTTGATGAAGAAACACACACACACACACGCTAAGTAAAAACATACAAAACGTCAAAAAATTATAATCAAAAGTATTATTTATTATTGTTGTTGTTGTTCTTGTTAATTTGTTGCTTCTTCTTCATTTTGGTTTATGTGTAAACCGTTAGCAATTCACGACATCAAAATTACTTGATTTCATTTGATTTTGTTTAATGTTTTATCGTTTTTTTTTTGACGTTTTTAATGTATATTTTTGAAATAAACTCTACACCATTTACAATTGAATATCACAGATTTTGAGTTTTTTATTGCTTCTATTTATTTATCTGTCGTATCTTCATTTAAAACGAACTAACAATAAGTATTTTATATAATATAGGTATCTATCTAATAATTTTTAATTATTTAGTCCAGCCAGTGCCGGACGAAAATTGTTTAGGTATGTGTTGTTGTTTATATGTACTAAGTTGGCATTCTTCTAGATCCGCTGTATTCCTTCTTTTAAGTCGAATAGCCACTATTAATTATTACATGTGCTGCGGGCTAATAGGTTAGGGTGTACTTCAAGCTTTTTTAAATATTTTTCTGAATTTTTTTGATCTCAATTTTTACCAACAGCACGTTTAAATTTTTATGAATATTTTTATATACCAGGGGGCAATTGTGATTATTCGTACATAGCTTTATTTTGAAGCTGAGGTCTTTCCTTATAGCTGTAATCCATAACACCATATGGGTTTTATGATCAATCTAAACTTAGCATAGAGTCTCTGCCAATGAGCCAATTAATTTGGATTAATTTCAATTTCATTTAAGTCAATTTTGCATATAAGTACATACATATGTATATGGGATTTTCATGTTAGGTACCTCAGTACATAATGTGTACTGAGGTGTTTAATTGCGGATTGTTGTGTTATTGCTTGATTACGGTTATAAATAGGAGAGCATGATTCTCTATGCAATGTAAAGATTATACATACATATGTGTACATTTCAGCTCATCAACTTTTATTTTCCATTGCTTTAACCATTTTTCTAACTCAAATATATGATTTTATAGGTAGCGAGATGCTTCTTTTAGGTTTCATGAATGTTTAGAATAACAGTATCATCAGCAAATCTTGATGTGTAAGTACGATTGTTTGTTGTCATATAAGATGTACTATATGTAGGTATATCAAGTATAAGAAGAGTCCCAGAATACTTCCTTGGGGTACTCCTGCTTAATAGGTTGTGCGGAACTTAAAAAGACTCCTTCTTAAAGCTCAAATGTTCAGCCAGTTAAGTAGCTTTCCAATAGCTTATGTGTGTTTGCTCGTAAATTTAGTTTCAATTTATATGTATATTAAATCATCTTGCCACACTTAATCAAACGCTTGAGAAATGTCGATGAAAAGAGCTGAACAATATTTTTTTCTTCAAATGTTTTCCTTACGCTATTTACAGGTCGAAGATTTTGTTCGATAGTACGGTGTTTTCTTCTAATAATATTGATGATTCGGAATATAATTATTTTTAATTAAAATCGAGTAACTACATATATTCATGAGTATCTTTTCGAATAGCTTTGATGTATTTGACAATAGGCTGATGGGTCTATATGAATCAACTTTTGTGTAATCTTTTTCCGGCTTAGTTATCATGGTAACCACTGATATAGCGTTAAAAATAATAAAACTATTTTTATTGCTATTTGGAGTAGCTTTATAGGCATCTTGTTACTATTTTTGTTAATTCCAGGTGCTTTCTTAGGGGGGTCCGGTGGGGGTGGTCTTACATATTACAGTTTTTTTTTTAATATTTATTTAGTGATTAAATTTTTTCGATATTCCAAGAGCTCTTTAACTCTTTTTATGCAATCTTTATTTACTCAAAACACCGTAACCACTTGTTTTAGCACAAATTTGTTTGACGTTGTTTACTCTTACAAGATTTTTGCAACATCAAACAGCATCAAATAAAATAAAACTAAATATTTGTTGTGTCTTGTCCTAAATAAACGAAGTTTTTTAAATAAATAAACGACTTCAAATATATATGTATGTACATAAATACATATACGAGTATATATATATTTCTATTATTTCGTGTTTTCCTGTACGATATATGTTTTTGTAATATCATCGTGTTTTCAAAAGTTTCTTACTATATTTGATATTTGTTTTATCCATAATTACCTATAGCTCCCATATAAGGCACACTTCCGAAAATCACTTTAACGACCACAAATCTCTTAAAAATGTTGGAATCCAAAAAAAAATTCAAACAAATAAGTTTCATATACATAGACAGAAATCATGACACCTAATTTTATAGTTTTATAACAATATCCTCTTCTGAAACTCACTAAAGCATTAAACACATTCGATACAGCAGGCTACACGACTACAAGAGTGCAAATGCCGCTAGGTACCTGTAGCCAGCTACTTAATTATTTTGAAAACGACAGCTGCAAAGTAAGCAGCTGATCCCGAAATCTGACGTTTTAATAAAAAATAAATTTGGTTTTCGAACTTTTTAAATAACATAATGGCTGAAGAGAATTTTGTTGATTTTATAGAAGCTGTTACTAAAATGCAACAAAAAAGTAAATAAAAACATTAAAAACAATAAATCTTAAGTAATAAAACACTCACCAACTTTAATCAAACAAAACAATGAAAATATAAACATTTATATTTCAGTGGTGCCAGTTATTGTATTTTTTTTAAAAGTCGCGTTTTTCCTTGAAAATTAAAAAAAAATCTCATTAAATAAAGCCATACAGACTAAAGAGAACTGTTAAATTTTCTTTTGGTTGGTTACGCTAATAATAGAAATATAATATAATAACATAATAAATTAATAAATACTTTTAAGCACTAATTGGCTGTATATATTTAGTTATATGGTCAACACTGTTTATGTTTTGTCGCCAACAAAAATAGAAATTAGTTTAATTTGACAGCGACGAAAATATCAGCATGGACCTGCAGTCGTGTTGACTGCTGTCGTCAATATAGTCACTCTCATATAAACGTGTATTTTATTTTTGACATATTGTAGTCGGTAGCCTGCTGTCTCGAATGTGTTTAATGCTTAAAGATAAATTGTTCGATTATTCAAACGATCATTATTCGAATAAGTCATTATATAACTACTTCTAAGTAAGGCTGGTGCTATTTAGAAGTCTAGGAAAAGTAAGTTGTTAAGTAATTGCAAGTCATTGCCTTGTTTCTACTTTGTCTGTACTAAAAATCTGCCCACATAAACACACTTGTGGTTACAAGTATTACTATTTTAAAAGGATGTTACAATATATATAGTATGTGTAATTCCAAGTCCAACTTATGATTGATTTATTTCACAAAAGAACATAATAAATGTGTGGGCTTATTATTTAACTGTTTATTTTTTATACCATCGCTCTTTCTTCTGTTTCTTATTTTGCAACATTAAGCAGCTAAATGTTACGGTCAATGACCAACTAAAATCAAGTATCAAGTGTTAAATATAAGAAAGAAAAAAAAAATACAATAGCATAACCATAATAATAAAGCAAATGTATCTCTAGTAAAAATTCACAGAACACTTTCGAATTTCTAGTAATAGTGTAGTCAAACATTGTTTAAATATTATTTACCAGCAGCTAATGATAATAAAATAAAATACTTAAGTGAAATTAACTAAAGAAATGGTAATTCTTTACTTAAAGTCTAATTAATCAATTGTACGTGTTTTTATAAAAATCCATTTTAACACACTGCCACACCTTTTATATATTTTCTAGAAACATACTAGCAGATGTGGTAATTTCAAAATGATTTAAGCGGTTTGTTGTCACTTATTTTTTAGGCAAGAAGTTTAACAAATGTTTTAGTAAAAGCGTGGAATGTATTTCATTCATTTTGAAAAGCATGAGCATGTAAATAATTAATTATTCATGACATAAAAAATGTTCTTATAAAATAATTTAAAGTCAACTTGAGGATACAGCTGCGTGCAGCTAATTAAGGACAGTTATGGTAAAGGTAATATTTATTAAATAAAACGCTAAAATTTAAGACTTTTATTTTTGTATTTTTATGTTTTTCTTTGTGATGTTTTTTATAATTTGTGAAATAAAAAGTGATAAAGTTATTAACATTTTCAAATTCAGGTAATTTTTAAAAATTAGATTAAATCAATTATTATTACACAAAGTGTTTTTCAGTTCACGAAAAGCTCTTAATACTTGCTTAACATGGATGAAAGCAAGTCCTGTAATGTCATTACTTGAAGGATTATTGTACAAATGCATCAGGACGAAACACTTATCGGGAAATCGCATCAGTCTTCAATGTTTCAAAAACAATGGTTTTTCAAGCGGTGAAATATTTCAGAAAGCCGTATTATGAGAGTTCGTGAAAATGCACTGATTATGCGCTAGTCGAAAAAAATCGGCATAAATCAGCAAATTAGATTCGGATTCGCAGTCTTTAGTCAAAATGCGGTACAGTGAAATAACTTCCAAATGAAATAAGTCCCATGAAAAATGAAATAACGCCCAACTGAAAAAAATCAAATAACTTCCACAAACAAAAATGAAATAAGTCCCAAAATTATGAAATAAGTCCCAATGCAATCTGTATGGAAAAATGTTTGGGATTTATTTAATATTTCCATTTGGACTTATTTCATTTGGGAATTATTTCACTGTACCTCAAAATGCGGCAAAAACTTCTGTACATTTGGAAGAATTTCACGAAGGAAGCAATTATTGTCTGAACGTAAGCGAAAGAAGAGCCTCGAATTCGCAAAGAAGTACCTCCATTGGACGGATGCAGAATGGAAAAGAGTATTTATTTCGGACGAAACAAAAATGGAATGGAATTTGATCCAAAGTACACCCGCGCCACTTTGAAGCATGGAGGAGGTTCTATAATGCTTTGTGCAGATGCACAAAATTGAGGGAAATATGGATAAGTTTCAGTATACAAGAATTTTAAGCGATACAATGATGCCAGTAACATGAATATTTTAACAAGAGAACGGTCCGAAGCATACGGCTCATCACATCACGTGTTTTTTCTTTAACAATTCGGTTACTGTTCTTGACATGCAGTCCTGATCTCAACTCGTTTGAGAACTTATGGCAAGTTGTAAAAACTAAAGTAAGATCTGTAAAAATAAGCAATTTTAATGATCTCTTTGCTGAGACAAAGTAAACTTGGGAAGTCCAAGTTCCAAGTAGTGTGTGTAAAAATTTGGTGACCTCAATGCCTCGCAGATGTCAAGCTGTTACCGCTAACAATGTGTTTGCAACAAAATATTGATTTATTTTTAAATAAATACTTATTTATTGTAAAATTTGTGGTATGTCCTTAATTATATGCACGACTGATATCAACATTATTTAAAAATATGACGCACAGATTCATAAATAATAATTAATTTGACACAATATGCAGTTATTTTCAAGGAGCAAGAGTTAAATTGACTGAACTACGACTAATTTTGAGAATATCATAAAACCTTTCACATGTTAGAATCGTGTCCTTAATTAGTTGGACGTAGCTGTAAATTGAAGAGGTGTATTTTCTGATCTACAAATAAAATGTTTTTGTAGAAATTTTTGGGTTCATTGGGCGACCTTTATCTGCCATACAAAGAATATACTTTTAAATTTTTTAAGGAAAATAGAAGTTTGGAAAGTAGGAAGTTCTTCTACCTTGATCTCAAATGGAGAATGATTTAAAATCAACATCGTTCTCAAGTGGCAAACGTTTCCAAGTGTACGAAGTTTCGTACTTTTTTCGTAGTATACGGAACATCATCTCACAATCGTAGTGTACGGAATATTGTTAGAAGTGTCATGATACAGAAAATAATCAAGTTTTATATTTCTCTTTTTCTTTGACAACTGTCTGTTGTTTATATTTTTTCTACGTGTAACATAAAGCGATTTTCTTCAGTCCCAATTTACACAAAGCAATTTTCATTAAAAAGATTGATACAATTTTTTCCTTGAAATTTCTTTGGTGTTTACACATCACAATTTCATTGCTTAAATCGCTCGTATTTTTATTTCAGAGCACCTATACGCATACACATGTGGACAGAAAAATAGGTACGAATTTTTATTTTTTTTCTAAAATATTGCACAATTTAAAAAATGTCTCCCTTATAAAGAAAATAATGCAATATGTATAATATATGACAACACCGTTTTAAACTTAAAAAGGGGAAACCCACCAAAATAAAAGTGTGAAAAAAAACTCGTGAAATTTATATTTCTTAAGATAATTTGGTAAGAGAAGTAAGTTGTAAGTTAATTTAGAACACATTCGCAAAAATAAATTAAAATAAAAGATTATTAGATGGGTCATGGACACCATTGCAGTGTCGAAAAAAAGACGACTTGTGCAAAACTTTCGTAGCGAAGGAAAAACGTACAAATTTATTACCACATTATTGGAACAGTCTCAAAATTTTTTAACAAATGCCCTGAAACCAGAAAAAAATATTGAAAAGCGAGGGGAAATAAAAAAAGTGCTAACTTGTCGATAAGAAAAAAACTTTGCTCATAAAACCTGGAGCGGCCTAGAAAATAGAAAAAAATGGCGAAATATCCTCTGGAGCGACGATACAAAAATTAATTTGTTTGGTAACGATGTGGAAAGAAATGTACGTCGTCCGAAAGCAAAGGAATTCCACAAAAGATTTACAAAAAAGACAATAAAACATGGAGGAGATAATGTTACGGTATGGAGTTGCTTTTCATGGAAGGGTGTTGGTCCGATACATATCATAGAAAATACAATGAACAGATTTGTCTACAAGAATTTGTTAGAGACGGTTATGTTACCATACCATGGATATTTCAGCAAGATAATCAGGGGTGTCATAGAAACCAATATTGTCAGAATTGGTTTTAAAACCGACAAGAAAAAAATGCTTTGGTGTCATAGGGCACTGCTAGACGTTCAATAAATATCGAGATATTTCTAGTATCATATTTATTTTATGTGTAGCAGTGCCCTATGACACCAAAGCATTTTTTCTTGTCGGTTTTAAAACCAATTCTGACAATATTGGTTTCTATGACACCCCTGAATGACCCGAAACACTCCTCCAAATTGGTGAAAGCATGGTTTCGGGAACGCAATATTAACTACGTTTTTATTGCGTTCCCGGAATAAGGCCAGAGTCCTGACTTTAATTAAATAGAGAATCTTTGGCGCGAGCTAAAGCGACAGGGTTCTAAGCTTCCCTGCAGAAATAAGAATAAATTGTGGCAAAATATTAAAAAATAATAGTACAACATCCCGGTCGATACATGTCGTAATTTGATTTCATCTATGCCTCGAATAATTGATGCTGTTCTCAAAAATAATGGTGGATATTCTGGTTATTAAATATTTTAATCGATATGTACTTACTTTAACCCCGTGGCCCACGATGTCGAACGATAACGTTCGCTTGTGTCTTAAGTCTTATCTAAGCATACGTTCGACATCGTGGGCCAGGGTGTAAGACTGACTTACACGTTCAACATTGTTAAGTTTCCTTACATAGACCTATTTTATTGCCCACATAAGGCACAACAAATTTTCTGAGTTAGTATGTATTATTTTTAAGTTTTTCTGAATTATTTTAGAAGTTCGAAATCTTTTTTTAATTCATTGTACCTTATTTATTAAAAAAAAAATATTTTAAATAAAACTAAAACATTCAAAAAATTCGATATATCTCAAAAAAAAAATGTTCACACTTATTTTTCTCTAAACATGTGTATGTAATACCAATGAGAGAGTAAAACGAATTGTTAGTACAATCAAGTGTGTACTTGTGTTATCTTCCCCTTGTGTACCCAATGTTTTAATTTCAGAAAACGGACACTTTCTCATGCAATTCTAATTCATTTTTAAGTTTGCATTATTGTATTTCTTTATTAATCCTATAATTTTGTACGATTAATTTACTGTCACCATATGAAATCTTGTCAAAGAAATTATGCCAAAATATATTTAATTAAATTACTTAAACATTTTAGCAACACAAGACATTCTATTTGTTGCTGGTCATAAAAAGCACATGCAATTTATCGTCACCTTAATAACTTAATAAATCAAAGCAATTATAAAACATTTTTCTGTCAATTAGTTTTCAACACTCCTCAACATATTCATTTTCAAATAATCACAATTATGATCATAAACAAACTATAACACTAAGCACTGCTAAATAGAGTAGAGCTTTTAAGTAAACCCGTAAATCCGCCAGAAAAATCAGGGGAAAAAAAAACAAAGTTGTGGCAAGTACACACTCGTAAGTGTAACATTTA
The DNA here is from genome assembly GCA_950370525.1 of Bellardia bayeri. Classification (NCBI taxonomy): domain Eukaryota; kingdom Metazoa; phylum Arthropoda; class Insecta; order Diptera; family Calliphoridae; genus Bellardia; species Bellardia bayeri. Next base: position 65,264,340 of record OX493268.1, read on the forward strand.
AGAAACTTGTCGCAACAAAATAGAACTCAACTCAACTCAACTTAACATTAAGTACAGCGAGTAACGTAAACTAAACAACTACTTCTGGAGTAAATGTGGCAGAGAAATGACACTACGCTAGAGAAAACATACAGCACAAGAGCATTGTGTGTCTGACATCGTCAGTATTTACCAGCAACATACAACAATTTACAACTTTGTCACAATTTTAATTTAAAATTTGACCTTTTTTCTCTTCTTTTCATATTTTGAGATTTTAGGAAAATTGTCTTACTGCCTGCCACCACGTTCCTGTCTGTCTGTACAGCACAGCCATCTGTTTGGGTATTTAGTCTAATGTTCTGATAGTTTTGAGTTTGCATACACTGCATTGTAAGGATATATGTCATGGAAGGGTTGTTTAGGACGTGTGTTTGCGCTGCGCGTGTGTTTGTATTTAAGTTCGGTGGGTGTGGTGGATGGCTGGATGGTTGCTTGGTTAAACGGTTGTTTGCATTGAATGGTTGTTACATTGTTGCCAAGTTTATTAAAATTGTTGTGTGTTGTTGTTATTGTTGTGTGATCACACTTATGGCATTTCTATGCAACAGCAACAATACATTTCGATACAGCAGCCGCAGCAACATTTAGATGCGTTCGTTCTCTTCTGCAACAACAAGAAAATGTATCTGTGCTGCTTATTATGATTGAAATCTATGTTGCCTTCAAGTTGTTGTTGTTGTTGTTGTTGACAATGATGGTGTCAATGTGTGAGTCAGTGTGAGGTGTCGGTGTTTATGGCAGTTTTACTTATTCTTGTATTTTGTCAGTTAAATGTTGACTGTTGTTGCAGCTAAAACATTTCTTCTTTTTCAAAAATATTGGCTCTTCTGGTCTCTATTGCTCGGATACATACATTTATATGTATATTAACCATCCACACTTTTGGTTTCTTTGCAGTGTTTTTTCTTTTATTTGTAGCTTGTTATTGATGCCTTGCAAGAATATTTCTTTCATTATTTGCTGCATTCTGTTAAATGTTAAATATTCTTCTTTTTGGTTTCTGAAGGGCTCCACTTTATTTCTTCATGCCCATTCACTTACTCAGCTTAACATCAATATTAAACGAATGTATAAAACACACAAAAATATCATGTCCAAAAAATAATATATTGCCAGCAGTTTAAAGGAATTCATTTTAGAAACAGTTTTCCATTGATTTAAACTCAACAAGGCTTGGGAAAATTTGTTGTATCCATCTGCGGATGTTTCAGATATACATATTCAGATACATACTTATGTTTTCATATTTTTTGATTCCATAAAAAAGAGTCACTCAATTAGATCCGGAAATACTGTAAATCTCTCAATAAGAACTGGACATCATCACAGAATGGATGGCCCATCAAGCTACATACTCGGTTCTGCGTTAATGCTGTCCAAATACGACGACAGAGGATCGTTGACAATTGAATTTTATATTTTTGGCTCTATATAAGACATCCAATTAGATCCTGGAATACTACACATCTCTCAATAAGAACGGGATATCATTACAATATAGATGGTCCATCAAGCTACATATTCCGTTGCGCTATTATTATAGCCCAAATACGACCACCGAAGGTATAGTTGATCACAGGGTATACAGAGGTGTCACGAAGGGGAAGATAATCAAATTTTATATTTGTCTTTTTCTTTGAGAACTTTTGTTTTTTTTTGCTTTTTTTATGTTACTATTTTTCTTTATTTTTCTGACGCATTACAATTAATTTTCGGTGGTAAAGGTAAGTAAGTATAAAGTAACGTTTTATTGAAATTGAAACAAACAAAATTTTGCAAAAAAGTGCAATTAATATAAATAAAATTGTTGGTTTTGTTTATTTTGCTTTGTTCACTATTTTCTTTCTCTTGTTAAGAGAACTGCCTAATCAGCTGATTGCAGCTCTTTTGAAACGCCAATATTGTCACCTCTTTATACTCTGTGGCGTTGATGAAGAACCCATGCATTTGAATTAAGTGCTTGTTATGAATACCACATTATAATTGTAAAATTTGTGAGAAAAATCTTAAATTTCAAAGAAATCGCAAATATCAATCAAATGTCATTTTTTGGCTCCATTTGAAGCAGACTTCCAATTAGATCCGGGAATGCCAGTAATCTCTCAGTAAAAACTGGACATCAAAAACTGGAAAAGTTGGTACAGCAAGAGTTGATGAAAATCCCATCCGTTGGATTTCATATTTTTTTGGTTCCATACAAATTGGACATCCGATTAGATCCGGGAATGCTGGATATATCTTAATAAGAACACAGGATGTTGTGAGTCGGCAGCAATTATAAAGTCTTACATGCTCTCCACCTTGATTAATGTAGTCAAGATATCGCTACCAATGATCTGTAGCATTAATAGAGATCCCACGTGTTTGGTTAAGGAACTTATTGACTGTCAAGGCACTTTTAAAGACACTAATCTAAGAATAATCTCTTTGTGAGTAGAAGGAGTCGTCATAACACATTCTTGTCTTGTGTGCTTTGTTGTGTATGGATTAAATTACCTTAAGACTGTGATGACTATTCTCTGGACTGACTAGAATGTACAATATATGTTAAATCAGTTTGATACGAAACGATTATGTCTGCTGCTGGCAAGAACAATATATTGTCATGTAAGAAGGTTAGCAATGCAGGTTGATGGCAATGATGGACGTACTTAGCTACTATTATTTAGTTCTAAATCAAGAACCTATTTCAGATCTTGTAATTGAGAAGAGTACGCGAAAGAAAAGTGAACATGTGGAGATAATCGTACTCAACTTTAATAACATTAAGAATCTAGAACTATAATCTAGACGGACGGACAACAAGTTGCGCTATTACATTCCAAATCATGGAGGTCCTATGACTAATTATAATGATTGGCGTAGGGTTTCTGATTTGGATTCCCAAAAGTAGGCGAAACAAGAGAATCTCGTTTCTAAGTGGAGAACGAGATAAACGAACGGTGACACAAGCGGGGTTTCTTTGATACTCCAAAAGTGCCTGGGGCAACCTAAGGACTCGTGGTACAAACTTTGGTTGAGATTTCACTAAAGCTTTAGATCATATTTGAACGCTTGGGATGACATGACACAAGTGGGATTTTTTTGATACTCCGAAAGTGACTGGGGCAATCTAAGGACTCGTGGTCTAAACTTCGGTTCAGATTTTAGTAAAGCTTTAAATAATATTTCAACGCTTTGGATTTTGGTTGAATTTATCCCTTTAGGAGTAGAAAGAAGAATGACATGATTTCTGCTCAGCTTTCCGTAGACCTGTTGTCCGACTGCTATTGATGTTAGCTTGCTGCTGCTGATTATTCTTGTGGTTCTGGGCGTGTATATGTTTATTTGTGTTCTTGTGATCGTCATAGTTTATATTTAGTTCTTGCTAATGTTGCTGCCTCAGTTTAGAGGGCAACAAATCGCCCCAAGGCTGACTGTGTACTTTTTTGTTTACTATTCTGTTTTGTGTTTCATGTAGTAAGTGGTTGCCGTGTCTCAGTCTGGCCAGAGGCTATATTTAACTACAATTGCAGGTTCCAAGAATTCGTTAACGTTGCAAAACATCTGGTTTTCTGGGAGAAACAGTTAACCATTTTCTAAAACATTTCATTAGGTCAATTAATCTTTGGCTGAGGAGTTCTTGAATTTAACGGTATACAACACGAATAAATCTTATTGTCACATGACAAACTAACTTAAAACTTTCCTCTTACCACCTATCTCAAATCGAATTTAGTAAGCCACTGCCACAAACAAACGACAGCAAAAGTTATGTTAAACGTACAAATTCTTTCAAGTTACTTGCAACCAAACTATCAGATGAAAAATACGAAGGACACGCACATTCATCCGAAACAAAACTAACCAGCCAAGCAACTCACACCTCGTCTTGTACGAGTATAAACGATACAAAAAATAAAACCCAAAATGAAAATAATACAAAAAATAAAAACTAAGAAAAACTAAATAAAGGAATTTAACGACGACGTATTCATGTACGAATGCATAAATCTACATACAAACATACACATATGTAGATACACATGGATCTGTGCAATGCAGACATGTGTTTGTATAAATGGTTCATGTATCTATGCATATCATTCACTCTGTACTCGTATGTTTTGTATGTACAATATGTATTCATATTATCATTATTTTAGTTTTGTTGCAGCCAACAGAAATTGCAACAGCGGCAATGGCATCATCATCATCAGCAGCAACAGCACCAACACCAACAACTACTACAACAGCAATGTTTCAATAAATATAGTTGGTTGTTGTTCCTGTTGCTAGAGCTGTTTGAGAGTTGAACATACATTCATACATCCATGCATTCATACTTGTGAATCGTGTATCTAACTAACTATGTGTGTCTGTCTGTGTTTGTGTAAGGACGCTTTTTTCCTTTTTCTTCTTTTAGAGTTCACGTCAAATGTTCATGTGAACAACATTGAATGGGTTCTTTAAAGAAGAGTTTTTTTTTATATTCGAAAATGCTCTGTTTGTTGTTATTGTTGTGCTGGTATTTATAAAGGTAGTTTTTTGCCCCCTTTCGAGCTGGTTGTTGTAAGTTTCTGTTGATTTTATTTTAGCCAGTGATTCACAGTGGTTACTGGTATCATTTTACAACACAAATTTTCACACTCATTATAATAGTATTTGAACTAGTATTAAAATTAAATTCAAATATCAATTTCTTATTTTTATTTTGTACCTATAAATTATATATGTAATCTTTTTATAATTTATCTAAATTTTGTTATTTTAAAACATCAATTTCTTGCCACTGTTGTATTTGCTTGATAATTCCTTTCCACTTTATTCCTATTCATATGCTTTATACAGCAGCAAAATATTGCAAAGATGATGAGAGTGATTTTGTATTTTTTTCCTTTTTATTATCATTGTTTCAGTAATACGAAATATACGACATGTACGATGGGGTGTTTTTACTTTTAACCTGCTCCTCCATACAAAACAACATAACAACAACACAAACATTTGCTGCAGCAGCAACCTCCACTTTAAAATGGGTTTTTGTATTATATATATATTTTTTTGTTGCTTTAGTTACATTAAAATAAAAAAAAAATATACATATATTTTACAAAAACGAAATTACAGAAACGTTCACAATATCTACTTGTATATGTTTGAGTACTTTTTTCATTACATTACATTTACATTGACTTGCATTCATTGTGTCGCCCTTAAAATGCAGTTCTGCTTGAAAGCAGAGTGTTTTGTGTGTATGTTCGTTGAAATATTTGGGCGAAAAAGTGTAAATAACATCCCTGCTGCTTGCCCAAAATCATAGCAAACATGTTAGAAATCCATATTCAATTGTGACAAATATTAATACATAAATATAAGTAATATTTTCAGTTAAAGTCAGTTCACATTGTTTAATAAATAATGGAAATGTTGATGGACGCCCTACAAGTTCTGTTATGGCTTTTAAAATCAAGAAGGCTTTACCACCTCTGGGCATTATTGATGTTCTATTCTTGAACTATTAACTGATACAATCTCATTTCTAAGTGAAGGAAGAGATGAAGGGCACCTTAAGACTGGTGGTATGTAAGGAAGTGATTCTGAGTTGATCGGTATATTTTAAGGTGGGTGTTGGACTAATATTTATTAGCGTTACAAGCTTCAGCACAAATCCAAATCCCCACTATGGTGGTGTAGGGTATAATAACCCTAATAATATGTACTTAGGTTATTAAATGTATTCAGCATACGTTACGGTTACCACATACGTGTGGTAGATAGCTAATTTAACTGGAAAAAATTAATAAATCGCGTTGGGTTCACTTGTCGCTTAAGAATTAATGCAAACATGAGTTCAAATTAGTGATTATAAGACATTAATTTTTTTTAAAAAAGAAGATTTTTTTTAATAAAATGAGGCAAAAAATAAACTGTTCTTCACTGTCTAGAAAATAATCACCCCTATCGTGAATAAAAATTCCACATGAAATTTGTTCCCTTTTCACATTTTTCCTATTTAAATTCAATGTTAAAAAAATAAAAGGGAATAATAATAAATTTTTAAGATCAAAAATTGAATTCTAAAATACATTCTGTAAGATTATTTGTAGTTACATACATATACTAGTATTTATCAGGCATGTCACAGAAATGGATCGGAATGGTTTCAATTCCGTATTCGCAAATCGATCGTTTGTACTTTGCGTTCTCTAGATTCCGATCGATTTTGTTTATTCCCAAAAAAATTTTAAATCTCGTCTTTTAACTTAAATATGGTAACGTTGTGTAACCAAAACAAAAAAATATGATTTTTGTAATAAAAAGTATAACAAAAGCGAACAGAAAGAGCGCCAAATAAGAAATTTTAAATAAAAGTGAACAAAATTTTTAAAAAATGCCCGAAACGACAAAAGTTTTCTTGTTTATTTAAATATCAATGAGATAACTAAAACAATAATGAAATAATAAAAGTAACTGTCTAATTGTTATTATAAATTAGTAGTATGAGTTTTTTTTTTCAGTATAAAATAATAAAAAATAACAATTCCACTTTAGAAATCTAAAGTGGTTTCATTCCGAAAAAAAAATTCGTTTTTCGTTTTCTAAACACTCAATTTACGGAATCAAAACCACTTTCGAACGGAATTGAGACTGTGGCTGTATATTAAATTCATGATTAATGGAATTATTAAGTAAGTTTTTACGTAAGGAGTCGAAGAAAATAATTTTTAATATTAAAATAATTTTAATATTTTTAATAAATATTTCGCAGAATCACTTTCTGAGTCGATTTAACGATGTCCGTCCGTCTGGTTGGCTGGCTGGCTGTCCATGTAAAGCTTGTGCTTAGGGTACACGTCGCAATTTTGAAGATATTTTGATCAAGGACGGATGGGATTGAAACTGGTGGAAATCGATCCATTATTTCACCTGGCCCCATACAAATATCCTCTTGAAATAGGGTTTTAATGATAATAAATGTTTGAGTTATGCAAGTCTCCAAAAAAAATTCACCACATATGATTGGTAAATTAAACTAAACTAATTAGTCGTAGCTCCCATATAAGGCCCACTTCCGAAAATCACTTTAAAGAGCATAACTCACTTTAAAGAGCGCAACTCACTCAAAAATGTTGGTATCGAAATAATATTTAACAAATTGAACGCAAATATATTTCATATGTATACAAGCAATACGGTACAATTTTATTATGATCGGTCGATAATTAGTCGTAGCTCCCATAAATGGCCCACTTCAGAAAATCACTTTAACGATCATAAATTTCTTAAGAATGTTGGTAATCAAATAAAATTCGACACAAATAATATACAGAAATGATGACACTTAATTTTATAATGGTCGGTCCGTAATTAGTCGAAACTCCCATATAATACTCTCCCCGTAATCAACTTTTACCTCCATAAATCTTTTAAAAGTATTTATATCGAGATAAAGTTTAACATACACAATAGTTATATTCACAGAAATCATGACACTAAATTTTTGGATGATCGGTCCATAATAGGTCATATCTCTCATATAGCGCACATTTCTAAAAACCTGTTTTATACATATACTGGGTATAGGGTATTATATGATCGGGCTTGACCGACTATACTTTCTTACTTGTTATGTTTGTAGTAAACTAAGTCTTTTATTATACAGACATAAGTATGCACTCAATTGTAACTAACATAGCGTATGTATTACATATAAATTAGTACATATGTAATTTTAAATACTCATTTTTACAATACATATTTATAACTTTATAAATGTTAATACTATATAGTATAGTACATACTTACAAAAGTGATACATATTCATAACTAAATAAAAGATACAACAAATTACAATAAAACGAAAAATAAAACTGAAAAAAAACAAGAATTGTACAATTCGCGTGCTTACCTTTTTTTAATATGTGCGTTGCAAAGTGCGTCGTCGTCTCTCCTACTACCACTACTGCTGCAAGCAATTGTATGTTGTTTTAATGAAAAAAATGCGCAACCAACAACACCATCTACTCGAAATATGCTTCCATTCAAATGCACATTTGCAATATTTTTTCTTTGCAGTGCAGTGCGTATGAGTAAGTGTCTGTCTATTTTTAAAACAGAGCAGGCTAGTCAAAGGCACGCCACAAGTGGTTTACATAATGCTTGAATGGAGTGAAGAAAATCTGAAAAAAAAGAACGAGAAAATAATTATTTATTGTTAACATGTAATAAATGTTTGAGTTATTTATGCAAGTCTCCAAAAAAAATTCACCACAAATGATTGGTAAATTAAACTAAACCACATCTACAAATTTCGTGAAGATCGGTCCATAATTAGTCGTAGCTCCCACTTCCGAAAATCACTTTAATGGAAATATACAAAAATAAATTTCAAATTAAATTTTTTATATTTAACTAGAAGGCAACTTCGAATAAAAGAATTTTAGTTAACATGTAAGTTAAACTAAAATTATATTATTTAGATATAACAACGGCGTACATTTAAGGGTAAAACTTATTATTTGGTAAAACATATTTTTTATCGAAGACATATTAGGGTGGAAAACCACGTTCAAACGTGCCCACTTGTACAAAAACGCAATATTTACCGATTTATAAACGTCAAAAGTTTTGATGGACTTTTCTAATAGATCTTGGATACAAAATATTAGTAATATGTGATCACTTATATTTCCCATCAAAAATCGATATTTTGCATGGAATTCTAAAATAGACTATAAAACATTTAACAGTGTTCTGAATTAAAAAGACGGATAATCTGTGATCACTTATATTTTCTACCAAAAATCAAATTTTTATGTGGATTTATAAAACAAGCTCTAAATCCTTAAATAGTGGTAAAATTTTTCTAGTTTTTAAGTGAATTTTTTGACATATATTTTTTCCCTAGTGATAAGTCCACATCTGATTCCAAACAATTGTATCAACGATAACTTGTTTAAGTGCAACAGCAATAATCAATTATTATTTTTTTATTTTAATTTAGCAACTACGTGCTATAAAGGTGTGATGAACATTTCGATAGAAAAGTTTTTTCAGATTGTAATCAACATTTATATAGAACTCTGATAAATATTTCGATAGAAAAGTTTTTCAGACTGTGATAAATATTTTTATAGAAAAGTTTTTCAGACTGTGATAAACATTTCGATAGAAAAGTTTTCCAGACTGTGATAAACATTTCTATAGAAAAGTTTTTCAGACTGTGATAAACATTTCTATAGAAAAGTTTCAAAGCTCTGATGAACATTTCTATAGAGTTGTTGAGATTGTGATGAAAATTTCTGAAGAAAACTTGTTTAGAATATGATGAACTTTTCTAAAAAAAATGTTCAGACTGCGACGCTTAAAATTAAAACTTAAGCAAATTAGAAAAAATTAAGCAGATTGAGGCCTGTTGTTAAAAAGGAAAATGCTATGAGTTGTTTAAAAATGCAACATTGTCACACCGTCTTAAAAATGAGTGCAATAATTGTGTTGCCTTTTTCCGGAAATTGGTTAAAAATGCAAAGGGCAGATAAAGGGGCAACATTTTTGCAAAAGAAAATTCTACTAAGTATTGACAGCACTGATGGGATTTGTGGTACAATTGTACCAAATTTGGTACAAACAAAACTTTATTGGTACGCTGGTACAGTTCATCCTTTTTTGGTAAAATTTTTTTTTAAGTCGAATTCACTTTTCAGGTGTCGTCGAGAGCACAGCAGTTCTACTTTTTTTTCTTACTTAGAGAGAGAAATGTCAAAAGTTGCTTGCATTTACGTTTTTAAGTTTTATTTCTGTTATTTTGTTTTTATTGAATAAAAAGTGTTATGAATTCTTACTATATGCTTTTTTATTTAATAGCGAAATTTAGGTACAATTTATGGCAATTTGGTACAATTTTGCCATTCAGACGGTACAATTTAAGAATAGTAAAATCACAACAGTGATTGACAGGTCAAATTTTTTTGCAAAAGAAGACGCCTTTCAATATTACCACTTGCATTAAATAGCATTAAATGCAAAGGGAAGATAAAGGGACAATATTTTTGCAAAAGAAAACGCCTTCAAGTATTGAAGGGGCAACATTTTTTGCAATAGAAGATGCCTTTAAATATTACCAGTTGCATTAAACAGTATTAATGCAAAGCGCATATAAAGCGGCAACATTTTCTGCAAAAGAAAACGCCTTTAAGTATTGACAGAGCAACATTTATTGCAAAAGACGCAAAGCAACTCAATTTTTTTCATAAATTTTTTGCCCAAATGGTTTCTGTTCTCTGTTTTAGCACATTTATTCTATTTGTTCAGTCTCTCTATCCAACAATTACTATAAAAAATACGTTTTCTCTTGTTGTTTATTTTTAATTTAATTCATTTTATTTCACTTTGTTCTGCTTTATGATTTTTTATATGAATTAATTTGACTTTATAGTGCGTAAGAATTAATCTGATAATTGTTTTTGAGTTTCTTTTGAACTTTTTTCTTGAAAAAAAAAAAAATCAGCACATGTGTTGTGAAATAGTTTCGCAGGATGTTTGGTTAATGAGTTTTGGCTTTAATCAATAAAAAGCTAATATTTGTTAACTGTAAATTCAATTTTCACCTTGACATAAATAATTGTTTAAAAGGAAATGAAAAAAGTATTTAAAAACCAATCAAAAGTAAAATTAGAAATAAAGAAATTTTCCACAATTTCTTAATAGTGTAAAGTAGTATTTAGTATTAAACATATACTTTATTGTATTTGCTATTAATTATACAATTTTTTATAACAATTTGTTCTAAACCTCATAAATATTTCAAATATTTTTATACGCATAATAGACATTACTTGGTTATTCTTCCACATTGTGACACATGTCAAAATACATACGTATGTTACATTATCTACTGTCATAATAAACGCCTCTAGTCATAATTATAGATTTATTCAACACTGTTTTTTGTGAAATATGCGAAATGTCAATATAGAAAGTGTGGCTTTGTTTTAGTTTTTATTTTTATTTTCGGTTTATCTCCATCAATCTTAATCTTTTTGAAAACCAAGTTTATGCTCAAAAGTTTAAACTGGTTTCAATTTAATGGCGATAATAAAGATATAAAAATTATTTTCCCACGTAAAAAAGGAAAATTTTCCTATTGGAAAATTGTTGTGTTTTTGTATGTATGATTATGTATGTATGTGTTTGTGTATTTTATGTTCCATTGATTTAATAGCTGAAATAAAAAATGAAAAATGAGAAGAAAAAGCTTTATTAAATAAAATAAAATAAATTTAAACTTTTGCTGTGTATCTTAATCGATAAATAGCTAATGGCTTTATTTATGTACACTCACATATAAAACACTTTTGTGAGTACATTATACATTAGGACGGAACCAGTTTGTAAGGAGTCAAGATATTCCTAAAGATTTCTGTAAACACTTGTATGTTTTTACGTTATCACAAGGTCAGGAGAAAATACTAAAAAAAATACTATCGTGTGCTTAAAGTGTAAATATGTTGTCATATGTTACTAAAACTTATATTGTCGTTGTCAAAAAGTAAGGAAAACTTTCGTTTGTTATTCTGTCGTTTGTTCTTGTTGAAAAATGTTTTAAAATTGTACGAGTATATTCAAACAAATAAACTTATAACTGATAATAAGTCTTTTGACCTCTTACCATATGGGCCATTCTAATACACATGTGCTCTTATACTCATGCAAATGAAATACTCTCTCTCCTTGTTAGATAAATCCACAATTAAAATACGACAAAATCACACAACTACATACTTATACAGAAGCAGTTATGAGCAAATAATTAGCACATCTATGCCTCAGGGCTAGCTACTAAGAAAGCATTATATAGACACAAGAACTTATTATATGCCTCGTAACCTTCCTCCCATTGCCTATAAAACATAGTATCAGAAATATTTAGGTGTGTAAGATGTCATACCAGCTCTTAAAAAACAACACAGAGAAATCTTAATAATTTGTTTCTCGTTTTCAATTTTTTTATAGCATTTAATTTAATTCTGAAACCATTTTTTAAAAACAATATATGTATGGTTATTTTCCAGGTAATAAACTCGACGATAAAGTAGTATCCTGCAAAGTGTAAGTTTTGTTGTTATCTATGTACATATACATATATTAGCAAATAAAGCAATGGGCTAAAGCTGGAGGAACTGCCCCAAAGAAGGCAAAAACAATTCATTCGGCTCATTGACTATCTGCAAAAGGGTAAAACAATGGGCCATAACCATAGACAAACACTAAAGTCGGTTCTTTTTAAAAACAACTTTAAACTTAAAACCTATTTTTAATTATTTTGTAACTATAGTCAAAATTTAAGTTCGTTTTAAGTTAAACCGACTTTAACTGGGTGCCACCTCATATGTAGAAAATTATTTCATACAAAATAAGCAAGTGGCAACTTTAAACAGCTGCCATTGAAAATTGAAAAAAAAAACAAAATCGGCAAAATAATAAAACTAAGCGGAAAATTTTAAGAAAAGTGTTTGCGATGGAAAAATGGAGCGGGTAAGAGAGGCGAATTGGACTACTGCAGAAAGAGAATACATATTTGCGGGAGTATATAAGACCTGGATATTTCTGTTCTTTAGGTAAACAGCTGGTTGATTTTAAAGTGATGTTAAATTATTTCAAAGCAGCTTCAGCTGGGTTTAAATTAGAAGTATGTTTTAGTGGTTAAAGTACTAAAGTACACTTTTTTGTGACTATGGTTATGGCCCCATAAATTCAGAGTACTATTGCAACATGTGGGATCAATTAAATGTAAAAATTTGAGAAAAATGCCCTGGCGTACAACACAAATAAATAATTGTTCATCAAGACAACGCACAAGTGTTTTAACCATGGCTAAATCAACGAATTAAAGTACGAGTTGCTTAACCACCCACCTTATGCTCCTAAATCTAAAAAATCCTTGCCAGTTTTACCTCAAATGAAGATGTAATTACAGCTGTAAACTACTATTTTGAAGGCCTTGAGGAAAACTATTTTAATCAAGGGATAGAATTGCTAGATAAGCATTGGACTAAGTGTATTGAAGTTTCAGGAGATTATTCTCTTATATCATTACAATATGTCTTAAAGGCACTAGTGCAATGTCTTAAGAAAAGGAAAATGTAATAAATGAGCATCAGAAAACTGTCAACTGTTCATATACAGGATTCTTTACAAAATAAAACTTAGATTAGTTTAGTTCTTTTTATGTAGCTAGTTTTAAAAGTCTTAAACTGCTACAATTCTGCCTGTAACTGTTGACAAATGTTCACAAATAGATACTTTTAAAATGTAGTAGATTGGAAATATTTTGTTTTTTTTTTCAGTAAATACTGCGAGCAAACCCGTACGTACATACAAGTACAACTAAGTAGGTATACACTCATATTTATTTTGCAAATATTTTACAATTTATTCAAATTCATTTATGTATGTAACCAGCAAACACAGTCACATGCATACAGATACATTTTATATCACACATATACTCACATGTGAATATAAGTACACTACGATATTGCCATCTATCAATCGATTATATTTTTTCTATTGTTTTTTTTTTTTTTTTTGTGTATCTTTTACCAAATAAAAGTAAAATGACTAAAATGTTGAAACTGTATAGGAATCGAGTGTTGCAGTTGCTGGCGTTTGAGTTGCTGTTGTTGTTGGTTTTAATTTGTTGTTATTGTTGTTGCTATTGAATTCGGTGACTGGACGGGAGTATGTAAGTGAGTACCACTCACTCACTTCACAACTACACATTCGTACAAAGTTCGTGAATGTCGCAATTTTCATTTTTCCATCAATTGCTTTATTGTATGGTTTGCAATATTGTTGTTTCTTTTTTTTTTTTTTAGTTTTTGTTGCTGATAACTTTAGTTTTGTTGTTGTTGTTGTTATTGCATTTTACGTTGGTGTCTATATATAAATGTATTTTAAATGCGTGTAATAGCGAGAGACCTCACGATGTTGATACCAATGATGTGTGATGCAGTTTAGTGTCTGTGGTGTGGTGATGGCTATGAGTATATGAATGTATTCGTATACGAGTGCATGTGTGCCCCTCTGTTGAAGGTGAAGCCTCCTGTTTATTGTATTCCCTTTATATACTCTATTTTGTGAAAAATCTTCTCCACCTGCTTTGCAATTGCACTTTCAGACAACGAACAAACAAAAAAAAAAAAAAAACTAAATAAATGGTCAGATCCACAGACAGACAAACAGTCCGTATGTAAGTGAAACAAGGTGTAGAAATGGTTTTTACTTTTTGTGGTTTTTGCTGAAGATATACCAATAATATTTTACTGAAGTTTGATAACATCAGTAAAAATTTCATAAATAAACAGTAACTTTAAAGGCTGAAATTTTTCGCATATAAAATATTGTGCCCAATATCTCAAAATTGTGAAAAATATAATTTTATTGTTATTATTTTATTGGTTTTCAAAACTACTCTTCGTAACGATCAATAAAAATCTTTAAGCGTTTAAACAAATTTAAATGCATTTTTAGTTAATCAGTTAGTCAGATTGAGTACTACAATAATATTTGGTATTTAATTGAACTTTTAAAGGGTGATTTTTTTAGCAACCTTCTTTTTGGCAAGACTGTTTTTGGCAGCTGAGATGCTTTCGTGTAACATATTATTGTTAAACATGTTCAGGTTGGTCTATAATTTAGCCATGAATCGACTTAGAAACGAACAAGGCTTGCAGATTATTAATTTTTAAGAAGGTTAAGAAACTGTATCGTGCACATTTTTTTTTATCGGAAAATCGTGTCCGGCGACGAAGGTTATTTCTGGTTGAATGGAAACGTAAACAAGCTAAATTCTCGTTTTTGATGTGCAGAGCAGCCACAAGCATTGCACTTCCAATGCATCCTAAAAAAATGCACTGTTTGGTGTAGCATCATTGGACCGTACTTTTTTAAAAACGACGAAGGCAGGAACGTTACCGTAAATGGCGAGCGCTACCGTGCGATAATTACATATTTTTGGCTAACTTGTGGTTTTCACCACACATGCCAGCAATTGAGAGGCGAATTCAAAGGCTGCCTAGATCGTGCGATTTAACGCCTTTAGACTAATTTAGGTACAAGCCCGCAACGTTTGACGTACTGGAAGTTAATATTGAAGAATTTATTCGTGAAATACCGGCTGATATGTTGGAGAGAGTATGCCAAAATTCGAACCAGCTACGGTCAACACGAAATCATCTCACTCTTAATAAAGGAAAAACAAAGTAATGCAAGTTTTTAATATAATTAATACAATACACTACAATACAAAAACTTTTACTTATTGTAAAATTTTTAAGCACTATTTAAAAATATTTGTCAGTTCAAGATGAAATAACAAGATTATAAAAAGATTTTATAACATTTAATGTAAAATTGAACACAGATTGTGCTTAATATAGAAAATATGAATTTAAATTAGAAAAGGGTGTCAAACTGTGTTCACTTACAGCTGCTTACAACTAATTAAAAGCGTTTTGCAACCCAAAAAGGTACTTTGCTAAACATTTTTGTTTTAAAACCTTTTTCCATTTAGAATAATTATTATTTCATAATCGAACTCTTAATTTTTACTTTTTGATAATTTTTAGTTATGCTCGAGTTCATTAAATTTAATTTTCATTAAATTATTTTTACTGAAGTTAGGAATTACAACTTGAAAAATGTATTATTAAAAATTTTGATAATTTTTTTTGACTGGGGATCGAACCTGGGTTGTTGAATTTACAACTACGAATAGAAATTAATAAAGAATGATAATGACAGCAAAAACTTCGAACTACCAGAACTAACACTGGTTAAAGGATTGATGCTTGTCTGTTGGCTGACCGGCACCGCAGTGGTGCAGATGGTAGAACGCAAAGAATTCTGATGAGAGAAAGTGGGATTTCTCGAAACATATGTAAATTCAACAACCCAGGTTCGATCCCCAGTCAAGAAAAATTATCAAAATTTTTAATAATAAACATCAGATAACATCAGATCTGATTTTTTTGAAATTTGCGTATGATGTCAGTAAATGATTCTTTAGGATCGGATTTAGAGACTGTCTTATCATGTGGTCGGTGTGGGCAGAGGGTTTTATGGGCCTATGCTCTAAAGCTTTGAAAACCATTTTTTTTTTGGAACACATGAGCTGTTTTCCTATTTCTTTATGAAGCTTAAAGAAAAGAGCTTTCACCTGTTCCCATTATCAATCTTTAAAACAAGTAAGAGTGTATATGTTTAAAACCAGTTTTCAGTAATGTGCGCTATAGGCAGCTATGGCCTATTATGGTTCGATTATCCAAAAATTTAGTGGCACGACTTCTGTGGATATAAATATTCTTTGTAATTTATTGTATATCGATATAAACACTTTTAAAAGATTTATACATTATTAAAGGAATTTGCTAAGGAGAACTTAAATGAGAGCTTTGACTAATTATGGACCTTCCGTTATAAAATCAGATGTCTGATATCTGTACATGTAAATCTTATTTGTATTAAATTTGATATGGATAGCAAAATTTTTAAGCGTTTTTTGGTCGTTAAAGTGATTTTCGAAAGTGTGCCTTATATGGAAGCTACAACTAATAACGGAACGATCATTATAAAATTGGGCCGAATGATTTGTGTATAAATGAAACATATGCTCCTTAAGCTATGGTCAATTGTGGACTAATCTGCACAAAATTTGTAGATGTTAGTATGCTTATATTTATGACCAATAAGCCCCAATTTTGGGAGGACATTTGTATGGGGACTAGGTCAAATAACGGACCGATTTCAACCAATTTATATCCTAATTGTCCTTGGGCCGAAAAAATATCATGAACTTTACGCACAATGTTTACTAATGTTTTTTGTTTTTAGGTTAAAAATCGAGATTTAAAATTTTTGTTGGTAATAAACAAAATCGATCGGAATCTAGTGAACGCAAAGTAAAAACGATCGAATTGCAAATACGGAATTGAAACCATTCCGATCCAATTATGTGACATGCCTGTAAAGTATACCGATCGAATCAAAATCACTTCCTGAATCGATTTAACGATGTCCGTCCGTCTGGCTGTCCATGTAAAGCGGCCCATTATTTCACCTGGCCCCCATACAAATGTCCTCCCAAAATTAGGGATTAACGATCATAAATGTTTTAATTATGCAAGTACCCAAACAAATTTCACCACAAATGAGTAATAAATGAAGCTAAATCACATCTACAAATTTTGTGCAGATCGGTCCATAATTATGGATGATAAATTATAATTTATCATAGCTCCCATATAACGCCCACTCTCGAAAATTACTTTAAAGAGCATAACGCTTTCAAAGATGTTGGTATCTGAATAATATTGAACGCAAATATATTCCATATACACACATATATACGAATAATATGGCACAATTTTATGATGATGGGTTCATAATTAGTCATAGCTCCCATATAAGGCCCACTTCCGAAAATCACTTTAACGACCATAAATTTCTTAAAAATGTTGGTATCTACAAAAAAATTCAACACAAATAAGTTTCATATATACAGAAATGATGACACCTGATTTTATAATGGTAGGTCCATAATTAGTCGAAACGGTCCATAATAGGTTATATCTCCCATATGGCGCCCATTCCTGAAAAATGGTTTATACATATACTGGGTGTAGGTTTTATTATAGTCGGGCTTGACCGACTATACTTTTTTACTTGTTTTTTGTTAAATTTAATTTTTACGAAATCTGTTCATACCACAAATTTAGCGAAATCCCCTTTTTGGTGGATACAAGGAAATTTATTGGTCAGAGCAATTGTAAATAGGACAAATTTAGGGGAATTCCCTTTTAGTACATACAATCAAATGAACTTGTCATACATACATTTTTTTACATTACTTTTAAGCTTAGAGTGCGTATGATTGTGTAAAACCGAATTGTATATTTGATTTAATATTAGTTATATACCTGAATAGTTGTTCTTAAAAATCCTTGTTTTTCACTAATTTCAATATGTTTTAGAGATAAGAAACCAATCAATCACCTATTTTGCATACGATCAATGTCTTTTTTATACACGGTTTTTTTTACACGAAGTTTCCTGGAACTAATTACCATGTAAAAACAGAATTAATTGTATTAATAATTCTCTTATGATATTGTTATATTTTTTGTCTACGTATAAATGTATCAATATATACAATATAGATATATACATACATACATATATTTCATTTTAGTTTTTAGGTTAAATGTTATGTAATCTGTTTGTGGAATGTTGTTGGAAGCATTTTGGTGTCTATATGCCACCATTATTAGTTGCTATTTCTAAGGAATACAAACAGCAATTCAGTTATTGTGGATGTTTAACCATTCAACCATGCCATACAACTACAAATCAAGTAACAAACTACCTATTACACTACACATTCACAGATACATAACACATACCCAGCATACCATTCTAGGAGCGCTCCGAAAAGGGAGTCAGAAAAGAGTTCAACAAAAAAGCATTTTCGGAGCGAAAGAAAAATTTGACTCAGAAATTCCACTTAATTATGTGTGCTTTGAACAAAAAAAAAAAAAAAAAACCACACAAGAATGATAAAAACAAGATTACACAGAACCCAAAAAACCTCATAAAAGACTCTTTTCTAACATTATCTAAGAGCTCTTTCTGACGGACCATTTTCGAATGTAATGACCCTCTTTTCTGAAGGTTTTCGGAGCAATTATGATTGTTTTTTGGGCTCATAAAGAGTGTTAACGCTCCGAAAAAGGTGTCAGAAAAGACTCTTTTCAGACTCATATGGCTTGTTGGGTAGTAGTAAATGCATTGTTATGTTGCATAAAACCAATTCTGGGATTGTGTTTTTGATGCACAATCTCCAATTTCTAACACTTTCGTCAAAATTAATGAATTCGTATTATGAACATCTAACGGCTATGCGTTTGGCTGCTGGTGTTTGTAACTGCCAACCACTGCTCTAAGCACAAACTAATGTAGATACACATTTAAACGGAAAGTATGTTTTGTACAGATACATCAAAATCTTTAACAATCATCTGCGCATTTTAGTCATTTATACACTCTTACATACTAAAGGGTGATTTTTTTAGAAACTTTTATTTTGGTAAGACCGTTTTTGGCAGCTCAGCTTTTTTCGTTTAACATATTAGAGTTAAACTTGTTCAGTTAGATATATAATTTAACCACGAACGAATTATTCAATCGTACACTTTTTAATTTTATTAGTTAGGTCAGTTAGGGCGACTAAATTTCGCACCCAATTGACGTTATTGGACATTACACCTCCAATAGGCATAAGTAGAGGGCAGACAGAGGAAATTATAGCAGCTGTATGCCCAAGTGTTGTTAATGACGGTGAAATGTCTATTCGGCCTCTGTTACTTCATTACGTATGTAAAACCTTTTAAAATACAGCTAGTACAAGAATTGAAGCCATACGACCTACCACAACAGCTAACTTTTGGGTGCTGTCAAAGTTGGATGAAGATCCACTTTTTTTTTATCGGAAAATTGTGTTCAGCGACAAAACTCATTTCTGATTAAATGGAAACAACCAAAATTGCCGTATTTAGTGTGTAGAGCATCCAGCAGATGATTTTGGTGAAGAGTTTATTTCAATGTGGCTAAGATTTAAATTTGTTTCTCCAAAAGACGTATGCTCAACTTTATCAAGCCCAGCACAGCACTTGGTTTTTTTGAACAGTAGAATGATATTCCTTAAATAAAGAATGTGAGGCATTTTTAATTTTATGTAATTTTATTACATTTTTATTATGAATCGAAAGAACAAGCTGCGATAATTACTTGTTAAATATAATAAGAGTTGTTCAGAAAGAACTGTTTAGACTTGCTCAGGCAATGTGGTTGAAAGAGACTGTTTTGATGAGGGAAAAACGAATAAATTGTTGAGCTTTCGTCGTGACCAAATAAGGCTATTGTCTCTTTATTTACAAGCCACTGTACTTTTGGAGCACACTCCAGAATACTAAGTCTACAGTACAATGATTACTGCAGAAGCAGTCATAACGAGGAGGAGGAAAAAGCAATTACTCATCTTCTCTGCCACTATCATGTTTGGAGGAGCTATCAAGGATGAATCTATACTGCATCTACACCTTCGCAAAGGAATCTGGTGGTTTAAAATGGAAACAACCAGTGCTGAGTGATCGATCAATTGTTTACCAAAGAACATTGAGATTAAGAATAAGTGCGCTGTTTCTAAAAATGGCTGCCCATGGAATCTAACCTAACCAAACCTTGGCGGCGCCTTCACTGATAGAGTGATTCCAGGCATTTGTACCTGTAACTCGCGTATTACCCGAGTAATGTTCAAGGGTCGTGTGCCGTTGTCGCAGAGTTCTACAAGTTTTCAACGAACCAGGTCACAAAAGTATTGCAGCTAATAAATCAGCGGATAAATAAGGGAGGTTCCGAGCCGATCATTTTATACACATTGGATATGAGGAAATACAAAACAATAGAAGAAATATATTCAGACTTGATACAGACACATTGTGGAATAATTATCCTCAATGAATACAGACGAAATCTTTTTACAACTCTATGGGCTACTGGGCACAGCAAATGAGCATGAGGAAGCCTTAAAGATGTTATTTATATATTTTACACTAAAGAAACGGAAGTGAGCTGATAATATTTACTGATGTTGTGGTGATGATGAGTATAACACTCTTTATCCGGCTCGAAGGTCCATAAACAAATTCAAATTCTTATTTTTGATAAGCACTTTAAATTAGCATAAAAAAATAAGATATTTTTATTTGATAACTTACTTTGATGATTAGTTATCTAAATACATACGTATATACTTTATATTTTCACTGAGTGCATTTTTAATGTATTTGTTATTAAATTATCAATTTTTCAAATAAATTTGAAGGCATTTAAAAAGGCTGGTATTTTTCCGAATACTTTGGATGTGAAGTCGATTATATCTTCCTCAAGATGTCTTCGATGACAGCCACTGGGACTTCAGCAGTCAGTATACTGATATATTACGTAAACGATTTAACTCTTTTGGCTCTTCTTCCTTTCTGAATCCAAAAGATTTACATAAATGGTATGAATAGACGGACAACAATCATTTGAAATATACAGTAACCGTCAGATATAATAACCATAACCTGCACAAAATATTTTTTACAAATTGTACTAAATCAAAAAATCATAAATTCTTTCACATATCCCGCCACCAACTTTTGAGAAGTTGCATTTCCTAAAACAATCAATTAGTAAGAATGTTGTATAGGTAATTAATGATTAAATTCATACAAAATTATACATTTCTGTATGTATGTAGCTGCAGCAAAACTGTCCTTATTTTACTCTAGCTTTTTTATTTTATTTTTGTTTCTCTCATTTAGAGTAGGTACAACTTTGACAAATACTATGCAAATAAAATAGAATAAAAATTTTCTCTATACGTCTATTTTAGAGTCTTTTCTTTATTTTATATATTTTTTCTCTATTTTGCCTTTTTAAACAAGGAAAATCTTATTGAAAAAAACGAAATAAAATACAAAAAAAAAAATAAGAATTACATTTGTTGAAGGAACAACAACAAAATGATGATGATGAAAAAAAAACAGCACAGACCAAAAAATATAACAACAAAAGCAGCAGGAATAAAAAAAATGTATATATGTATATAACATTAATACAATAAAATGTGGAAAAGGAAAAAAAATTCAAATAAAAAGAAATTGAAAAATTATCCAAGATTGAAAGTGTGATGAATATGTTGGTACCATTATTGTTTGGTACTTTTTTTTATAAACTTCAGCTTGAAAGTGTATATGTAGACAGCGATGTTGAAATAACGAGTTCCGTTTGTTGTCTCTTAAAATCAAATTTCCGAAGCCCTCAAATAACTTACAAATACGATTTATACATCAGTATATCAGTTATAATCCTAGTTTGATTGCTATTTGAAGTCGCACATATCAGCTTACAAATGTTTGAAAAACAAGAAAAATCCTGACCACTTAATTCTATTCATCATACGAAACATTAAACCATAATTCCGTGGTGGTCATTTCAAATTTAATTTATTTTTCTTTAAGAATTTGTAAACAAATGTACTATTGTGAATAACCCAAAAAGAGTGATTTTCACAATAGCGTTTTCTCATCGAATGTGCACCATAATACCAAATGAAAATTCGTTCGATAAGCATTTTCGACCACAGTCGAAATTCGAATTTTGCTCATAATAGGCACCTCAATTTAGCATCAAGTCATTAAAAAGCTACAATGGATTGCTATCGAAGTATTCAATCGCTTTGGCTACATACAGTGGGTCACATTGAAAGTCGGGCAAACTGCAAAATATTAAACCCTATTTGAAAAAAGCTTATGGTGAAAGTATTTCAACGTGCCAGAGATGGTTTGTGCGGTTCAGAAGTAGTGATTTTGCACATAAGACAAAAATCTCCCAGGCCAATGGTTGTGAAGTTTTGCTTCACCCGCCTTATAGTCCACTATTTATTTCGATTTTGATCGATGCAGAACGCTCTCTCTGGGATACGATTCACTTCAGAACAGGGTCAGAAATATCAGAAATTTTCTTCATTCTGTCTTCCTTCTGAGACCGCTATTTGGGCTTCTGACAATTCAAGAGCCTTTGTATGCTGAACGTGTCTCTGTGCGGAATGTTCTGGAAGTCTTTGTATCATTTTTTTTTTTTTTTTCAAAAAAAAAAAATCTTCTTGAAATTCGGTTACAGTAAATAGATCACTAACTTAACAACTAAATTTGGGCTTTTATTGATGATATGAATATCACAGAGAAATGGTTTTAGCAGGACTGTATAACCGAAACGATAAATTTATTGCAAAGCAAATTTCCCGATAGCATAATTTCATGAAATTCAGCTGTTATTTGGCTGCTACAATCATGTGGTTTAACACCACTGGATTATTTTTTGTGGGGTTATGTTAAAGATAGAGATAAAACTTAAAATCCGTGACGGGATTAATGAATTGGAAACATTATTTTGACAAAATGTGATAGAAAATGTTGAGATGTACATCTGTCCGATATAATTTTTCATTTATAATTATCAATCGTTAATTTTTCCAACATAATAAAAATTTTATTGATAAATCATAAATTCGTTTTATTTGCTTGAAAACTCCTCAATTCTTGTTCTTTCGGGCAATAATAAGGAATGCGACATCAAGTTTTGTGTAAAGAATTTTATTTAAAATTTGAATTTGGATACCCTATTGTCACTCCTTCCCTATGGTTAGTTTGCCAAACCAATATGTTGGAAATTTTAACCAAAATTAATGATTGTTAAGTTACTCATCATCTAACATCTTGGTACAATTAAGTACGCAAAAGTACATTTGCTTACACTTCAGGGTTACAATTGAAACATTAAATTCCCTTCTCTGTTATGTGTGTCCCTGTGGGAGTGCTGTAGTGGTAGTAGTAGAAAACAATGCAGTAAACGAACGATGAACAACGAACGGAACGACACGGCAAAGTCAAAGCAAATTCTCATACACGTACAATTTAACGTACTACAAGTGTGTGTAAGGCGTTTTTACTCCTCACACAAACAAAAATGACAAAAAATCTTTTAAAAAAAAAATACAAATATACTACATATACTACCCAGCATACCATTCTAGGAGCGCTCCGAAAAAGGAGTCAGAAAAGAGTCCAACAAAAGAGCATTTTCGGAGCGCTCCGAAAAAAGGAGTCAGAAAAGAGTCCAACTAAAGAGCATTTTGGGAGCGAAAGAAAAATTTGCTTGTTACTGTCCTGAGTCGGCACGCAGTATGACTCAGAACTTCCACTTAATTATGTGTGTACCAAAGCCTTGTTGTCCTGTTATTTGTGCGTTGAACAAAAAAACATAGCTGTACCACACAAGAATGATAAAAACAAGATTACACAGAGCCCAAAAAAACCTCATAAGACTCTTTTCTGACATTATCTAAGAGCTCTTTCTAAAGGACCATTTTCGAATGTAATGACCCTCTTTTCTGAAGGTTTTCGGAGCAATTATGATTGTTTTTTGGGCTCATAAAGAACGTTAACGCTCCGAAAAAGGTGTCAGAAAAGACTCTTTTCGGACTCATATGGCTTGCTGGGTAGTATATGTATGTTGGCTGTATGTTTGTACATTTGTGGAACAACTGAAACAGTACGGAATTATAATACAAGAACGACAATAGCAAATACAACTCAAGAGCCATAAATATTAAGAGCCCAACAATCCAACAGCTAAAACTGACTGCCAAACGACAACATTTTCAAGACGACGAAAACGACGACAAACACACACAGATACAGATACAAACATACGTACACACCAAAAATACACCAAATGCAATAACAACAACTACAACAATGCAGCTATAATATTAAATAATAAAAAAAGGAACTTCCAGAGTATCAACCGACTGGACTGAAATGAACACAAAACAAGCGAAGCCAACCATTTTAACCCATCCCAAACAACCACCTCTACAACAATACTCCAATTCCAATTTATTTTTGCACCACACATCTCATCAACCCAAAACACAACGCCAGACAGTTCTATACACACATATGTATGTATGTACGTATACGAGTATGTACATTCTACTATATGCTCACTAGAAGTAGTAGTACATCACTTTGAAACTACAAAAGTAAAATAAAACTACAACTAAAAAAAACTTATAAGAACTGGCAAATACATAGCAAGGTCGATTTTTTTACACCCTTTCAGCATGAATAAAATGATTTAATCCCGTAAATTGTGCATGTTTTTCCTATGATTTTAAACTGTTTTCCATGTAATTCAAATATGCCTACACCAGCAGCATTTTCTAGTTTTTAAATGCAAAATAAATTCCATAAGAATTTTGTTTTAATTATGTAATATTCTTAATCGCATTGATTTGAGATCAACTTTGACCGTCTCTTTACCTTTTGAGCTCTTGTCACAGCATACAAATATCGAAATACAGATAAGAAAGTTATAATTGAAGCCTAAAACACTTCGGTCGTGGATAAAGGATTATTTATTTTCTATCTATAAGAAGATTGGTTGATGAATGATCAATTACTATGCTCGAATCTGAAAAACAAGCAGATTTCTAATATTTTATTGGTTGTATAATATAAAAGGATTTTTTTCTAATTTTTAGCTTTCATTTTGAAACATTTGTACAGATTTATTGAAAGTATAGGCCATTGTTAGCTCTGGCAACATATGGTGATCGCATCAAAAGAACTGCTCATCATTTGAGACTAAAAACGAACCAAGACAATTTCGGATAACCTGTTCTAAAGAGAAGCGTATTCCAGAGAGTGAGAGTTCTGTATCGATCGTAACAAATATGAGTCGAACGGGATAAGGGCTGGACTATAAGGCGGGTGAGACAAAACTCCCAAGTATTGTAACATGTCTTAACAAGTATTGTAACATGTCTGGCAGAATATTCTGGGCAGCTCTCTTCATACCAATCAGTTGCATTCGGTACAGGTTTCCTTGTGATAGACGGGTCAGATTTCAGCAGCTCATAATAGATAGGACCCTTTCGGTTCCCCCAAATACGGACCTTAGCGCCATGAATATTTCGATTTGTCTTTGGGCTTCATATTAGATTTAGAGAACTGAATAATTATGTCAGATGGTGCTTTAAAAACTGGAGAATACGTGTAAATGAAACGAAAAGTAGACATGTTACGTTTGCGCTTAGGAGAGGAAATTGTCCACCTGTTTCACTAAGACAATGTAAAACAATCCCGCAGTCTAATCATGTCACATACATTGGCATACATATGAACGACGCATTACCTGGCTAAGCCAAGAGGGTCTATCTAAAATCTAAAATCTTCTAATCTGCACAGGCTATTTAACGACAAATTTAAATTAAGCCTTGATTGTAAAGTCATCCTGTATAAGACTGTTTTAAAGACAATTCAGACATATGGAATACAATTATACAGAGGGCCCTATCAAAATTTCTTAGAATTATGAAGGGAGCATAATGGTATATACCGAATGAAATCATCCGTATAGATTTAGAAGTGCCATTAGTTAAAGATGAATTCAGAAAACATTCGTGAGAGATATACATATCTTGAAGTTGCAAAACCATCCGAACCCGCTTGCGAGATTACTTACTAGAACTCAAACAGAAACAAAGCTTCGTAGAGCTAATTTACCACCCTTCTAATTTAAGCTCCATTTGTCCATTGTTGCTCTCTCAACTGAGTCCAAATAGTTTATATTATAAGATTTGAATACTGACTGTAAGGCCTATGAAAGGCAGATTCAATAACAAAATAATAAAAAAGTTAAAAAAATACGATTTCTTATGCTATGGGTTACCGCATTATCTTTGCAAGTAATGTTTGGGTGCAAAAATTATTTCCTATAATAGTGTTTCAGCAGAATTTCGGACATGCAAAATAGTTTTTCCAGGTCTCTCATATTCCCTGCTTTCGGATAAATCCTGCTGCTTGCAAACCTTTTGAAACCTTTCATAATTCTTGGTCTTCAAACTTTGGCTGGCGTGGGCGATCTTTCATTTCCGTGTCAAAATTGCCACTTGTGGAATGCACAAACCATCCCTCGCACGTTAAAACTGATGGCACACATTTACCATTAGCTTCGGTGAGCATAATCGATTTGCTTTAGGGGCACTTTTTTTCAAATTAAAGAAATAAGCCATAGCTTAACGCATATGACGCTTTGTTGGCACAAAATTCGACATTTTCAAAGCAAAAAAAAACTGTATTGTTTAAAACTAAGTGAGAATAAATGACAGATATTTACTCTTCAAAATTACATAGATGTTACTAAAGACAAAAACTACGTTCAAAAGATACGATATAGCTATACACCCAATAGTTGTGGAATAACTGGACAATAGTGCGCTGAAAATTCAAGTAAATATGTGCATGCAAAACTTTTTCATTTTTATAAAGAACTTTCAACTAAATCGTAAATGGGTCAATTAAAAAAAAAACGCAATTTTTGTGTCTTCACACTTTACACTACTATTTTAGGTACAAAAAAAAACAAAAATGTAAGAGTGATCAGTGAGGAATATGTAACAAAAAAACGTAATTCTCAAATTTGTATGTTTGGTTTTTTGTTTATTCAGAATGGTGTTTTGTTTCTCTCTCTGACTGTTTCCATACAAAAGCATTTTTAGTAAACAAAATAATATAAAATCAAGTAAAAAGTAAATATGCAACATTTAATAACAGTTTTCGAATTATCTTTCTTGTGTTTTTCGTCAAAACTTAATTAGTGCGAATTTGGCGTTGCAAAGAAAGGTTATCCTCACAATTAGTATTGAGCGTCACTTTTTAATAAATCAAGTAATATTACTAGTTTTCAATTTCAAGTTTAAATAAAGTAAATAACGTAAGGAAGTTTGTTTATTCCACAATCAAGTTTGTGTCTTAAGTCTTATCTAAGCGACCGTTATCGTTCGACATCGTGGGCCAGGGGGCAATTGTTAAGTTTATCTACATACATATATTTAAGTACTTAGTACGAATGAATTTTAATACGCTTTTATATTAATTGTAAAGTTTTTTACAAAAATATATACATATGTACAAATGAATTGTTATGTACGTTTTCAGTTAATTTTTAATAAAAAATATTTAAAAGAAAATAAGAAAAGAATTTAGTACAATTGGGGCGAAATAAGTACACTTTTTCTTGAAATTTAGTACAATTTGTAAAATCTTATTTTGAATCGCTGGCGCTGATTGATTAAATTAATGCAAAAGTTTATTGATCTCTATGAAGTGAGAGTAAAGTGTGGTAAAAAAATTTTCACTGAAAATTAAGTATATGTTTTTATAAGTTTATTTAAAAAAACACTAGTAACCATCCATGCAACGTGAAAAAAAATATTACTTAAATGTTATTAGCAAAAGATTAAAACAAAATTGCTCAAAAAACATTGTGTGTGTGAAAGGATACACAACAATTTTAAGTAAAGTAACAAGCACACCGAAAAATAAAGTAAAACAAATATAGGAACAGCCAAGTATCCTTTTTATACAATATTACGTACATATGTATGTATGTACATAAAAGCTCAATACAAATATAAAACACATGAGGCAAACAACGTTCCAACAAACTAAAATACTGCAACTTGGTTAAATTGAGAGTTTGTGTGTGTGTGTTGGGTGAGTATCTATAGCCAGCCATCAACCATCATCCATTCCACTCTAATTTTCAATCAATTGTAATGTTTGTGCTTGTATATATTGTTATTGAGTTGCCCGTGTTCTGCTGTTTTCTGCAGCTTTCGGTTCGATACGATTCTTCGTTATAAGCAAAATTAAAAAAAAAAATTTTAAAAAAACGCTCACATACATACCCGCACTTTAGGCAACATTACACTAGGTGTTGGGTTGCTAGGAATTGGTTTGGTATTGTTTTTGGATGGCTGACTGGATGTATGTATGTTTTAGCTGCCCTCAAGAATACATCACATGGCTTAAATACCAAAGGAAGAATAAAAAGTATAAAACAATCATAAAATAAAAATAAATAAAAAAAAAAACAAGAACAAAAACAAGAACAGACAATAAAATAACAGGCAACATCAAGCAAAAAGAAAAATAATGCGCAATGATGAGAATCAAAATGAGGAGGCAAATTTAACCATACAATCAAACTATTTTGAATATAAACATTCATACATATATGTGTATATGTATGAATGCAAGTATGTATGTACATACATACATATATATGTATTCGAAAAAAAAATATTTTTGTTTTTAAGCTGTAAGTAGAAACACAGAAACGTGTGGCAGCCAACAAACGAATTTGAAATGATTTCAAAAAAGTGATACAACAAACACTTTAAAAAACTAGAGCCACAAATAACAAAAACAAAGCACAGTAACGTAACATAAAAAATAATAACTAGAAGTACAGTAAATATATATGTATGTACATACATATGTATGTATGTAGACACTAGTATTGGAGTAGTCCAAAGTTGAAATGAACCCATAAGTAGTCGCCAAATTACAGAAAACACACACACACACCTCTTCCTCACCCTCTCTGACACTTGCTAACCCAACCAAAACAAAATATTAACAACCAAAACCCGAAGTTAAACGAAACATTTACTTCAAGCCAATACAAACAACTCCAACACACTAAATGGGGGAAAAATGACAACAACAGCAACGTAACGAAGCAATCAAGAACAACAACAGCGGCAAAAAATCACTAAAACCAAATAAAAATTAAAAATTTATGAATTTTATGTGTCGCGTATATTTAAACAAAACGAGCAATTTTATTTTGATAATTATCAAAATAATAAACTGGTACTAGTGCAAACGAAAAGCAACAATCATACACCAATTATATCAACCATATACGATCATTTTGTATTAAATATTGTACATGTGTGCACATATTTGAAAACACTTATTCAATAATCACAAACATTTTTGGAGTTTAGTTTATTTTCAAGTCCTTAGCCAAACCCGCAATTGTGCGTGAAATCTTCACTCACATAACCCGCAAACTATTTTTATTATTACTATTCTATTATAATAATTATATTTAATTTATAAGTATAAAAATATATTACACAATTTCATAAAATTATATATTTTTTAGCTTTGATGCTATAGAACCTGAACGTGACAGGCCAGCCACTGACTTTGTCAAGATAGAGAAATGTGAGATTCCAAATAAGAAAAATGTTGATGATTGCATCAGTTGTCTCTGCAACAGACTTGAAGGTCTATTCTGAAAAGTTAAGTCTCTAAAATTCTGGTTTATGCTTTATAAAATTGCCTTTGATATCTAGATGACATTTTATTATAAAGACCATTTGGTACCCAGTAGGGATGCCAATACCGATCCTAAAAATCTCAAGATTTTCGTGATCGGTATTGTGATTAATAAATATCGAAAATTAGTATTTGTGTAAAAGATCCAGGGAAGTATATATAATTGTTTTTATCTGCTTTTTTGGCATACAATACAAAACATCTACACTTAACATACATCAATGATTCTGATAGATTACACATTAAATCACCAATTGAAAGTTGAAACCCATTTCAAAATTATTTACAAAGACTACAAAAAAATTCTACTTTTACAAATATATGTCTAAGAAATAAAAGTGAAAGATTTTGGATTGCCAAAGTCGATGGAACACACTGTTTAATGTGTCTAGGGTATTAGGAATTGGAAATTCCAATAAAAAAATGATTTAATTGATTTTAAAGTTCAACAGATGACAGCTGAAGAATTTGTTTTACTTCAACAAATAGTTGGCATTTTAAATCCGGTTGAAGTAACAGCGAGGCGTTTGTCGCAGTGATATGAAACTCTGCCGATGTTGAACTTTTATTAAGGTTCAAAGACATATTAAAAAGTATTTGCATATTAAGCAATGAACTCTCTCTCTCCTTAAAAGAAACCAAGAACGATGATTCCATCTTGAATTATATTGAAGAGTAACTTTTATAATGAGATAGATATGTTTGTTGTAAGGTGTAGTTACAAAAACATATTGTAACGTAGTTAAATTACAGTACAAAATGTAATGTTAAAAAAAATTCATTCAAAAATGCATACTTTATTATCATATGCAGTAATTATCAAACATCTTATTTTTATATAATAGT
Organism: Bellardia bayeri; assembly: GCA_950370525.1. Lineage (NCBI taxonomy): Eukaryota > Metazoa > Arthropoda > Insecta > Diptera > Calliphoridae > Bellardia > Bellardia bayeri. The sequence goes on from OX493268.1 coordinate 65,295,074, forward strand.
GAAGTTTTTTTTTGGTAACATTCATAGTTAAGCGTTAATATGTAAAACTAAATAGGTATGATAAAAATACTGATATGAGTAATACATAAATAAAATACTATCGATCATCTATTTTAATGTGAAGTCTAGGGAGGTTTTGGTTAACTATCAACGTTAACACTCGATGACAGCAATAAAATGAAGCTATTGCCTTAATAATTTTAACATTGACTGCTTAACTAAGCCCACTGAATGTGAAATGAATATTCTTCATTCTTTACAGCTTTTCTAAACATTTGCTTAAAGGTATAAGGCTCAAACTACTCTTTTGCGTTAGAACAATTTGTATCTGTCGCGCAACATTTTCTTTGTTATCCTATTTGTTTTTTGAACATTTCTATTCTGCTCTAATTCATTTACTTATTTATGCCAAGTAAAACACTATTACTTCCCTCCTGTTTTAGGCACATAATTCACACATTAACCCCATTTTTACAGTGTCTAGTTATTTTCTAACCTGAAGTTATACTAACAGTTTTTATACAAAAATTATTTTAACAGACATTATAACTTTAGGTTAAGCAATAAATAGACATTGTTAAAATTGGTTTAAATTATTCTTGTTCAATAATAAAAGCAATTGTTTTCGGAAAAATATGGCGATAGAGTGCCGGACTATTAGTCAAAGGGTTGCGGGTTCGATTCCCGCCAAAGACTCTGGGTGTTTTCTGCAGATAAGCCAAAAGCTTCGCAGTTTGTGTTTTTTAGTTATTAAAAAAAATAAAAAAAAAACTTTAAAAATTCAAATTTTCAAAGCCAATAATTTTTGATTTAAATTAAAAATTTCAATTACTCGAATTGAGCGATCACGGAGTACTGATAACAGAACGCGACATTGGAAAATGAACGAAATCAAATAAAAAACTTACCGTTAATCGAGCTTAAATCGGATTTTTTTATTGTTTATATTAATTTGTTGTTGAAAGATTTCAATAAATACTTAAGATAAAATTTATTTTTGGTTTTTAATCAAGGCCCTAATTTTGTTAATCACTTGCGTTCAATGCATCCATCACCTACGCTTTTGCGAACGCATCGCCAAAAATATGAAATTTTGTAACGCAGAAATATTACGTTGTTACAATACTGTCAAATCATTGCGTGGTTAATGTTGTCATTGTAAATGTTGATACTGAAATTTAAAATAAAAATTTACATAAAGCTACACTTATATTAGTTAACAGCTGATGTTAAATAATTTTGTTTGGTTATTTATCAAGAAAATATTTCAAATTGTGAAGAAAAAATCTTTTAAAGCAAATAACTATAAATACAAAGATACTAAGGGGCATAATATAACTTTCACACTTATAGATATGTATGTATGTATGTCAAGTGTCCTAGACATATTATCTATTGAAAACCCCCAATTGCGCATCATGAATTTAACGAAAAATGCGTAAGTAAATAACAATATGGAGATTTATAATATTTAGATTTATATAGATATATTTATAGAAATTTTTTTGAGTCAGTTCAAACCTAAGGTAAGAAGATACATATGTATATATGTACATAAGTGCATGTAAAATGTTTTCTATTTAAAAATGTTTACAACAAACCTTTCTCCACTTCGCGGGTGTTCTAATGTGTGGGACAATTGCATTCAGGAGTTTCGACGTAGCTTCCCAAATAGTATCAACAGTTGCTTTTGAGCTGCCAAAATTAGGCATTTCAGCTATTAACAATTTAAATTGAGCTGCCGTTGTGGCTTATTTTTTCGCCCTAAGAAAAATTTTAGTAGTATTTTATACTAAATGAATATGTTTGTATACATTTACTTACATCGTATTAATAAAGTTCCTATAAAATATTAAATTAATTAAATAATTTTGTTTTTTTATAATATTTTAATTAAACTTTTAAGAAAATGCAGGCGTTAAATTTGACAACGCAAGTGATAAAAAATTCAGCGATACGTTTTACAAAATACACCATTTCATACAGTTGCATTAAGAACAACGTAAGAATCAGCTGTTACAACGCAAACAATCACTTGCTTGCACGCCATGATTTGCAAAATGTAATTTAGCGGAAGCTTAGAAAATTTTGGCGTTGCGTTTTACAAAATTAGGGCCCACATTTTCTTACAGCTAAGATTAACTAAAAAATCATGCTAATTTGTTTATAAAGAGTAGTTACTGTGGAACCTTTCTGTGGACATGTTTTCAGAGTTTCAATAACATAAGCCAGATTAATATACATACATATGTATGTAGGTATATTTATTATAGTTTCAAAAATATTTTTGTATTTTTATTTTTTAATATAAACTCTATATTAAGAAGTAAACAAAATATTGAAAATAGTAAAGTTATTTACATGGTGAATGCAGTAGCACAGCTGACTGGCTTTATTTATGTCAAAAGTAATACTTTGTCAAGTTTTTTTAACAGTAGTAGGTACTTTATTTTACACAAACAAAATGCCCGTTGTTTCTGAATTATATTGTACCTATTGTATTTGTTGCCGATTTGCACTGACTTTGTACAATTACATCATGACTATTTGTTAATAATAATTTAATTTAAGTTTAATAAAGAATTTTTAAGAACTTACCTTAATTTGTTGATTATTTTTATAATTGCAAACGCTTACTGCCACAACGTAGTTTTATGCAACAAATGCGTTGCCAGTTTTTCTAACGGCAAACACTGAGTTAAAAATAGATTCTTAATTTGTAAAATATTTATAGTTTATTAACTCAAATTATGTATTGAATATTTCTTTTTTTTATTATTTTATTTAAATTGATTTTTATTTCATACAAATCTACATGAATCCAAACATTTAACTGCAACAACTAAAAGACAAGAATACAGAGAATTAATATAGAAATCAAATTAACAACAAGAATAAATACATGGCAGTATTAGACAAATGACAAGCAGCGCAAAACAAATTTTGCATTAAAACACCAATAATACATACATAGGTACATATATTTTAATAATAAAAAAAGGTGGATTGTGGTGTTCGCGGGGTATAGATAAAAAGACAGACAGACAGACAAACTTGCCAACAACTAAAAGAAATATTAACAAGAAATCAATAAATACGCCAAAAACCCAAGAAAAAAAAGTAATTCATTCATTTCAACTGTTTTTGTATGTTTATTTTTAATTACAAATTTGCACTTTATAAAAAACGCATTATTTTTTTCTCGCTCTTTCTCTTCTCTCTTTCTCTCTCTCTCTTTAATTTATTTACGAATATGAACGATGATTGCCTGTGTGTATTTTACTATTCGGTTTTTGTAAATGTCATACAAATGGTTTGGTTTTGGTGGCAATATAAGGAAATGTTAGATAGACGGACGAAAAAAGTAACAAACAAACAAAAAACGAGTAATGAACGCGTTAAGTAATACAGTGCACTCGGGGTATAGTGAACACTTTATAATATGAACTACCCGATATAATGAACTGGCTATTTTTTACATTAGTTACTCTAAATAGTGAACTCCACAAACCTCTATAAAGTGAACACAGTTTTTTGCACAATGATTGACAACAAAAAAAGCTATTTCTCTTGTATATATGCACTGTTTTTGCATTATTTTGTTTTAATACACATTTAATGAGTTGACTTCAGTTTAAAATTCGATCTTGACACGTGCTTATAGGTATGTAAATTGATTAAAAAATGCGTGCGCAAACAAAAAGAAATTTTCTTTCCATTAAAGTGAAACAAGCAATTCTTAAAGAACTAGAAAATGGATTAGAAGCAACTGCTCTTGCAAAGAGATTTGATGTAACAAAATCCACAATAAGTGGCATAAAAAAAACCAAGTTGAAGCTGGAGTTCCATGCTTAAGTAAAAGTGCCCTTAACAGAAAGACATTTCGAAAAGCAGAATATCCGCGTCTTGAAAAAAGACTTTTTAATTGATTTTTAAAGCAGCGATCTAAACACTTACCAGTAAGCGGTGCAAGTCCAGGCTGGCTCCAAGGCTTCAAGAGTCGATATGGAATTCGGTTTTTTTTATTTTTCTTAAACTGTATATAGTGAATTTCTAGATATAGTGAACAGGCCTGTGCATTAATTAGTTCACTATATCCCGAGTGCACTGTACTCTAGAAGAACTTGTAACTTTAGTTGAAACTTTAAAACAAAAAAAGGCGATTGTATTTATTTGTTTGTTAAAGAAACATATGGTTGATTTTTTAGTGGGGTTAAAATTGTTATTGAAGAAGTTTAAACAATTATTAGAGAAGTCAGTAAATTTGTAATTTATGTACCTATGAGAAACAAATTTCGTAACTTTATTAATTGTTTTATACCTATCTAGGTTTTTATCCTAAATTCCATTAATTTCTACATAGGTTGTAGGTATATCGTTAATAAACTTTTTTAGAGCCCAATTTGGGTTTAAAAGTTTTCAATATTAATTTGTAAATCACTTTCATAATTTCAAAAAATATTCGTACGTACATATGTAGGTATAAATTGTATTCGTTTTTCAAAAATTTGTATAGAAATAGGCATGGTGTAGTTATGCAAGGTGAGTGCAAATCGGCAACAAAAACTACACAGTTCATAAGCAACAGGCATTTTGTTTGTGTAAAATAATGTATGTATTACTATCAAAAACACTTGAAAAAATATTACTTTTGACATAAGTAAATTGTAAACAAAGTCAGTCAGCTGTGCTACTGCACTCACCTTGTATAGTTGCACCATGGAAATACATAGGTATTAATAAAGTGAACTGCAGTTTTTTTTATAAAATAATGAGGCACAATTAAAAATTTGAAAACAATTCGTAAGACTATTTATAACAGATGACATATCCTTTAAACGCGATTTTTGTCTTTAATAACTGTTTGGTCATTTTGAAGGATACATATCTGTCATTTATTGCCACATAATTATTGAACAGGAAGGAGGTTTGATTTACTTATTTAATTTAAAAAAAATTTCGCTGGAATACATCGATTACTCACCGAAGCTTATGGTGAATGTGATGTGATGATTCAGAAGTGGTGATTTTGACACGGTCGACAAAGATCGAGCCAAACGAGTTTGAAGACTATGAATTGGAATAAGTTGCCAGAAGTATAGGAAAGGTCTTGGCTAAAAATGGCTAATACTTTAAATAAATTTAGATATATTATACAAATCTTTCAAAATAAAAGCTAAAAATTTGGCGAAGTTTCAAATGACATTAATATGTACCTATCTCGAAATTATGATCCGGCGTCGGCGACCAACGTGTTAAGTTTTACTTTTCATAAAATAATATATAGACAATTAATTAATTTATCAATAAATTATTAAACTATTATTGAACAAATGAATATCATTAGCAAAACATGTTATTAACTTCTTTTTGTAGTAGGTATAGAAAAATAATAGAATTTTTTCTACTTAGAAATTCGGTTTTAGTGACTTTTCAAATCACTTCCAAAACTTTATCACTAGTAGAGCTTAAAATTCTGAGTAAAGTAAAGATATGTTTGTCGCCCTCGACTATTTTAGAGTGTATATTTAGCTATATCTTTAAAACTGCATTTCTTTCTTAGACGACAGGTATGTACATATGTATGTCAAATGATAGGAATTCAAAAAACCTTTCCAACGATATATAATATGATATACTTATATAGACCATCTATCTATATGTCTACTTTTTGATCCGATATTTAAAAAAAAATCTAAAAAATCAAGGAAATTATATAAAACTGTAATTTAAGGTATAATATGACCGTTTACATCCGAAGATATTAAACAAATATTATGACATTTCACCACAAAAAATACAAATAGGTACTATGCGAAGACGGTGTTCTATACAGGAAATCTGTACAAGCCGGTGTTCTGTATACTATAGAGGAGAAAATCTTTCGCACGGCCATAAGCCGGCAATACAGGTAATATTTACTATGCGAAGCCGGTGTATTCTGTATACCTGGACAATTCTATAATCATTTAAATGCTGGCATCTTATGAGGAATAATTTTCATTTTTTCCGACGATTCAGAGACAAGAGATTAGAAATTTAGTTTCAAGGTATGTAGGTAGGTACCTATACTAAATTTTGAAAATTATAATTTAAGGACAAATATTTTTTTTTTTTAAATTTTTCAGATCTAATAAATTAAAGCTTAATGTCGTGGCTATTCATATTAATAAACTAAAATAACACTAATAAAGACTTTTTAAGCTATTTAATTTGACGTATTAGAAATTATCAGACACTTATTGCCATATTTGTTGAATTTTTTTCTAACAATGTCACTAAACCGTCTTGTTCCAAAATTACATCTAAATTTGAAGGTTTGCTAGTTGTGGTGAATTAATAACATATTTTTCAAAACTTTTTTGCTGGGCAACACAAAACAAATAAAAATATTAAAAACATTTCTAACAATTAGATTGGTGTTGTTAAAAATCAAATCCACCAAACAAATCCAGAAGTTCGTTTAAACAAAACTCAAAAAGAAGTTGTAAGATATTTTTGAGTGAGTTTGAATTGTGTTTTTTTTTCTTTTATTTGCAACATGTTCCACTGTGTATGTGTTTAACAAGTTGGTACAAAATTTGTGGATTTGTTTTGCGTTTTTTTTTAATTTTTTGCGTCATTTGTTTAATATGTTTGTTTTGTTGTTGTAATTAGTAATTAAACTAAAATATTGTATAAAAATTACATTTTCGTTTGCAGTAGCTAGTTTCCTTCCAGCTACAGTTTTGTCTCTTAAAACTTGTTTTTGCTCGTGTAGTTTAGCGTGTTGTAATTATTGCATTTACATACACATTTTTTTCTTTGCAGCGTCATCCATATTGATTTTTTTCGGCGATTCAATTTTAAGCAGTTTGAATTTTTTTCTGGCACACACTTTTTATTATTTTCACAAAGTATTTTATTTGTAGTTTTTTAATAAATTAATGGATTGTTTTTTGCACTTTACACTTGTTTTGTTTTTTGTTTATTCCTTTTCACACAATATTTTAAACAATAAGATTTTTTCTGTCTCAATCTACCCGTTTTGCAAAAAGTCGATTTTCTTTCACACCGTTTTCGCGAATGTCAGAAAATTGCAGTGTTGCCGTTTAGTAACGCAGTATTTAGCAGGGTTGATGTTTTATGTGCAGATGTACTACTGTTTTTGGAATGCAAGTAACTCAAAATGTTCATACATGTTAGATGTTGCTTACAACATATTAGTTTAGTATGATGTTATAAACGAACTGGTTAACTGCCTTATCTTATTGCATTTCATGCAATAGTTAAAAATGTTTAGATTTTTATTAATAAATTTTACGGTCGCGTTTGAATGATTCTCATTGGATCCATTTGCCTTTTTAACTACATAATTATTTCTAGAATATGTAGTATGTTATGTGAGGCACTTGTTAAAAAAGAAAACATTCTTATACCTATAATTTTTATCGTCTAGGTGATTATCACTTTATTTCAACATATTATTTTACAGAAATAAACTCAATTCATCTTTAACAACTCTTAGAAATTATACGTCAATGGATGTTGTGCAAAATAACTTTTACTCTTGACAATTTGTGGCGCCAGCCGTTGCAAATTGTTATCATTGTTAACAAATTGTCCACTGAATACCTCCTGAGCCAATGTTTTTACCTTGTCACGGCCATCCGAACAAATACTCATGGCCGTCAACATTTCATAATCAGCTAAGTGTAAGCCAATACAATAGGATCGTGAGGCGCGGCCTACACTAGCAAACATGGCATAAATTGTTGTGACCATGTCGGCCAAACGTCTGGCCTCATTGTGGCGTTCCACAATGCCGTTGCCATAGCGGGTAAATAGAAGATCGACACACATTTGCAAGCGGGCCACAGAATGTTCAATACACAAAGCGGCTGGCTCTAAGGTGGGGTGGACATTTTCCTTAAGATTCATTTCAGTAATTGGATTATCAATGCTTGATCTTTCCATGAATTTGGAGAAAATATGGCCAGGATGGAAGAGGGGATTACGCTGCTTGCGTATATTGTCGCCCATTAGAGTCTACCATAATAAATAAAATCCTTAATAAACGTTCATTAAACAAAAAAACATATTTTAACGACTTACTCCCGCATGTTGCAGGCCGCTTAAAGCTATGAATATACTTAAGTTATCAATAGACTCGCCTAAAGTATATAGTTGGGCAGCATTACGGAAATAGTTTTCTGTTATCTGTCCCACATGCAATGATTTGGGACCAATTATATCTAAAGCTGTGGTGGAAATATTGAAAAGTTCCTTAAGGCTGTGATACTAAAATAAATAACAAATCTGGTATATTGTAGTTGATTACATTATTAAAGTTTTAGCATTCTTACCTTAGTAATGGCCGACTCCAAAGCCACATCAGGTGAATTGAATTCGTCTAACAAACCAGCTGTCAAATAAATCATGCTTTCTACACTGTAGATCGACAAACAGGATTTCGCTAAATGAGTTTGTACCGATTCCAAATCTCTGTAGTAAACACAACAAATATTATTGCTCAAAATTGTCAAACAAATCATTATCAAATTAAAACTTACTTTAGCACCACTCCACATTGCTTGTTATCGATACAATGATTGGAAATTTCTTTGAGTATATTTTTCGCCATACCCAGATTAATCACAGAATTACGCAAACGACTGGATCTTAATAAAGTATCAGCCACTATGTTACCTTCGTGGGCATGCCCTAGAACACAGCTATCCGAAACACGCACGTTTTCCAAGATTAGTGTTTGTGTTGTGGTGGCTCGGCAACCCAAAGTTTGATGTTTTTCACCCAGTTTAACACCGGTAGTATTTGAATCGACAAGGAATATTGTTGTCGTGCGACAAGCATCATTTTGTATATTGGCCTTTTGGGTTTGGGCAACTATCAAAAATAATTGGTCTGCATCAGAAGTCTTGGGGGGAGATACTACAAATGCTTTGGTGCCATTCAATACCCAACTGTGTGTTTCAGATTCTTGCTGGGCCTTGGTGTTGAAAAATTCATCTTCCGAAGCTTCGAATTCATAAATGGCTTCGGAACCAACAAGGGAACCTTAAAATCAAATATATATATATACTTAGAAATGCATAAATTCCTCTAAAATTTTAATGCCAGCTCTAGCTAGATTTGCGGGTTTTAGACATAACTCATTCAAAACATAGGAAAAATTTTTGGTAAAACATTTAAATCTTGCTACTGCTTTAACAAAGCTATTGTTGAACAATTTAAATTTTAAAGAAGTTTTATTTCTAACTTACCATTCGCCAATTTTGGCAATAACCTTTGCTTCTGCTCCGTCGAACCCAATTCTTGTATAACATCAACTATACTACGATGACCTAGCAAACTCAAAGCAACTTCCGTAGCTTGGGCTTCAGGTTCTGAAGCCATCAGACTTTCACTGTAACCCCAGCCTTGTCCATTAAATTCAGTGCTCACATTGGCGCCATACAAACGAAGCTGCTTCAAATTATCACCCAAACCTGCCGGCAATGTATAAGTAGCACTGGCCGTATGACTGTCGAAATCCTCCGAGAAGAAATTTTTTAATGGCAACAATTCATTTTGCAAACGAGCCATGTCTTCACGACTTATAACCTCCGGATAGGCTAGCATTTCATTGTCAACTAAACCGGCGAAAAAGTTTTTCGCTAAAGGCAGACGAGCTGGCAGTTTTGATGAAGGCTGCTCTGTAATTTGTTCCTCATGCTCGGGTGCATCGGCAATGGAAGAAGCCGCTTGGCTACCAAATGATTTGTAAGTGGAGGCGCATCTTTTTAACAAGTTAAAAGAGGTCTTATTAAAAATGCCTTTGGTTTTATTTATATGCAACATTTTTATAGAAAATTTATTTAATAAATTTAGTTCACGTAATTCTATTGGTAAAAAATGCACACACTGTTTTATATATTTCTTCTTCTTTGCTAGTGAAGATAAAGCAAGTAAAATGTTAACACAGCTGTTTAACAGCTGATTTTTATTTTCATTAAACAGCTGCTATCGTAGCCGAGATAAAAGTGGAGACTTTTTCATTCTTCTGGATTTCTGCATATTCTCATACATAACAAAATGTTTTCCCTTAAATTAATAAAATTTCACAAAAAGTTGAATAATGCATTGCATATTAAACGTTTTTATACACAAAGAAATCTTTTGGCCTTAACTGACAGAGGTTTCTTTCAGGATATGTTTCCGGATACAGCCGGGTAAATAGTTTGTTTGAGCCTCTAAATCTAACCTTAATGTGATAAGTGTATTTGCAGACCTCAAATGAAGAAAATATTTGATTCAGCACCCCAAACCATATATGCAGGCTTTGATCCCACTGCTGATAGTTTACATGTGGGTAATTTATTAGTTATAATGGGCCTGTTACACTGTCAACGAGCTGGTCATAATCCCATAGCCCTGGTGGGAGGAGCTACTGGCTTGATAGGAGATCCCAGTGGCCGTAAAACTGAACGTAGTCAATTGCAAGAAACTATAGTAGAACAAAATTTAGAATCAATTAAAAAACAACTAGAAAAAGTATTTCAAAATCACTTAGATTTTTTATGGGATGATAAAAAACATAAACATCCTTTGCCGTCTTTAAGGTGAGTACTGATTATTAATTTGGACCTTCCTTTAACGACACCACTAATAATTTTTGGATTTTTGATTTAGGATAGTCAACAATGCCGATTGGTACAAAAGCCTTAATATCATTGACTTTATAGCTCATGCTGGCAGACATTTTCGTTTGGGTCAAATGCTTTCAAGATCCTCGGTGCAGTCTCGCCTAGAAGCTGAAGGCGGCATGAGTTTTACAGAATTTACCTATCAAACTTTCCAGGCTTATGATTGGTTGCATTTACTGCGTACTCATAATTGTCGTTTTCAATTGGGCGGCTCTGATCAAATGGGTAATTTGATGTCTGGTCATGAATTGATAAGTAGGGCAGAGAAAAAGGATGTATTTGGATTGACGTTGCCCATTGTAACTGATGAAGAAGGTGATAAATTTGGTAAATCGGCAGGCAATGCAGTTTGGTTAGATGACAATAAAACATCGGCGTTTTCTCTCTATCAATTCTTTGTAAGAAGGCTTGACTCGGAAGTGGAAAAATTGTTGAAACTATACACATTTTTGCCTTTAGAAGAGATAGATTTCTTAATAAACGAACATAGAAAAGAGCCGGAGAAAAGAAAGGCCCAAACGATATTGGCTGAAGATATAACACTGTTGGTTCATGGAGGTAAATAGTTTCAATGAAAAAGTATTTGAAACAAAGCATTTTCGTTATAAAAAAAAAATAATTTCTTCTAGAAAAGGGTTTAAAAAAGGCTGAAACTATTACAAATGCCTTGTACAAAGGAAACGTGGAGGGTTTGGCCGAATTGGATCACAACGAAATCAAGCAGACATTATCAGGAGCCACTTTGGTAGAAATATTAGCAGAACCTGATATGACCATGTTAAAAATGGCCATCAAAGCTAAATGTTTTCCAACAGAAGGTAACAAAACAGCTAGATACATAAAACCACAAAACACAATATTTTTATTCCAGCTGATGCCATACGAATTATCACTGCCGGAGGCTTTTATGTCAATCAAAAGCGTAGCCAAAACATAGCCGAACTTGTAACCCAGGGTATACATGTCCTTAGAAATGGTTTAACTTTGCTGAGGGTGGGCAAACGCAACTTTTACATAGTAAAATGGTTAAAATAATTGTAAATAATAAAACACTTGTTGACTTTATTTTTAAGATAAAATTATTTTGCAAAACAACTTTATTTCTGTCTTGGTGGACCACCTCCGGGGCCAGGTTTCTTGCGCCATCTTTTACTGGCCTCCACAACATGGGCAATTTCTTTCTTAATATTTTTATCGTAAAATTTACCACTCTTTGTAAATGTTTTATGTTCATTACGCATTTCAGCCAATTTGCGATTTTTTTGTTTCATTATATTTTTCTTATTGGCTGATTTCTTTTTGCCCGCCTCAGAAAATTGCACCTTTATATAGCGGCCCTGAAGTTCAGTATTGTGCAATTCGAAACCTCTTTGAAAACTTTCCAAATCGTTCATTTCAACAAAAGCGAAACCACCTCTGCGTTGTTTGGGTATACGTACCGATCTCACAGAACCTATGGTGCCAAAGAGATCTTCCAAATCACCCTTTGTTGTTTCAAAACTCAAATTGGTGACATATAAAACATAACGATTAGTTTTCGAAGCTCCCTTACGCAGCTGTTCCAATTGGTCTTTCGAAAGACCACCTTTGCCGATCGGAGTTTTGTCTGCTAAGTCAGCATTTTTAGTTTCAGGCAATTCTTTCATTTCCTCATCTTGTTTACCTTCCTCTTGATCGTTCTCTTCTTCGCTCTCTTGCTCGTCTTCTGTTGTTTCTTCATCATCACTTTTGGGTTTATCCTCATAAGTACCATCCATGATTTCTTGACGTTTGACATCGTCGAAATTTCCTAACAAATCAGCTGAATCATCATTAACAGGTTTACGTATTTTATCTGGTTTCACAAATTCCTCCACGCAGTAATCACTTTCGGAAGATGAATCCTAGAGAAAAGAACCTTTAAATAGCTGATTTATTTTGAGAAGTGTGCAAAACTACTTACCATTTTGTAAAATGGATTTTAGTTAATAGTTGTGTTTAATAAATAATAAAAGATAATCTATCTGTACGTTTCCAAAGTTAGCTTTTTTCAAATGTTATAAACAATGAATGAAATTCTTCAATGTTTACATTTTTGGCAATGCACGTGTAGACTGACAGCTGGATGTTAAGTAGAAACTCAAGATATAAAAAAAATGTATTAAAAGATATTTGACAACGCGAATATCATATAATCAAACCTATGAAACATTGGTAATATGCATTTCGTATTGACGATGTTAATAATTATGGCTTTGTTTTTGAAGTTATTTAAAAAAATAATTTAATAATTAATTAAATACAGTAATCGCCACTAAATTTTAAGCACATAAAACAGTTTTATAAAATTGTTATAACTTATTGTTTATTATTATGATTTGATTATTGTTTTTTTTTTTGTAGTTTTGTTAACATAATTTAAAACAAAAATGGTAGTAATGGAAATTATAGTTCATCGAGAGATTTTTTAAAACTAACTACTAACTACAAATTCCTTTTATTGTGTTAAAAATTAAAGGAAAACTAAGCTTCTTGTATTTAAATAAATAATTGCCTTATTTTGAAATGGAATCATCAATAATATTGGAAAAATTAAGTTTCTATGGTTCGAAAGAAATATGTCTGAGCTCTATGTAAAATCAATTATCATAAACAAAGTTATTAATAATAATAATCCTTTGAAAAAGTACAATATTGATAATTCCGATTGTTAAAATTGTCTTACATTAATAATATAGCGAAATAAGTCACATTATTATTACATAATTATAAATTATGATATAGTAAAATCTAGTAAAAAAAAGATTTAAAATGTCTTAATCTATGTTTATCTTGAGTTTCTTAAAAAAAAGCAAAAATAAAATTGTTTGCCTATATCACAAAGTATACAGAGGTGTCACGAGACAGAAGATTATCAAGTTTTATATCTCCTTCTATCTTTGAGAACGGCAGCATGTTTATAAAGCGATTTGCCTTAACACATAAAAGTTAGGTACCAAAATGGAATATACCTTGCTCTCTCTATGAGAACCGCCCTAGGAAACTGATTTCAGCCTTTTCCAAACATCATAATTGTCACCTCTGTATATTCTGTGCCTATATGTCAAATTGTCGCGTTGCCAATAACAAATAAAAACATCAAATAGTGCAGTACATTATAAATAAGAATATACAACTCTGGTGGCAGATGTTGTGTTTTTCCAAAAGAAAATTTTTTGTTTTAATCAGGCTGCAATTAAAAGGTAGCTTGTGTCCACAACAATATAAACAAAAATTAGTTTTTGTAAAACATTTGTATTTGCGCTGTCAAAGTCTGCTTGTTATTTTTATTGCTATCGTTTTGTTGTATTTTTTTTTTGTAACAACACAACTGAAGTTGACAGCTCAAACAGGTAAACAAAAAAACAATCAGCTTGACTAAATTCGCTACCTTGTTTCGGTACCCTGGTTAAAATTTTGTTTTATTTATCAATATAAATGCAGTTAAAAGTATTACAATTATTCACAGTTTGTTCCTGAACACAACAAAAGTAAGTCTTTATAAATATTAGCAGAACAAAAAAAAAAAAGCCACGCCAGTTTGTAGGAAGAAACTACTTACATTCAAAAGAAATCATAAAAATTCAAAGAAAGATCAAATGTAATTTACAAATTTCTATGGTTTGGAGTGGTTTTCGTGGTGAAAGTTATAACTCCATCAGGTTGCTGTTTTAGCAGTCGAGAAAATAATTAAATTGTTTATTTTATTATACATACCTATATAAATTTTTATTTCTCCACAGATAACATTTCATAGATAGCGAAATACTCGAGCCTTTAAATTGGACTTTATGGTCAGTTTTGTTTCAATATTTCCTGCTCCTACCGCATATTAACAATATTAACTTTTTGTATGAACTTTTTAAACCATTGTGACAATTTTTACAACTTTTGTCTAGATAAATATTGCCAAAATCAATATTTAACAAGCATGCAGCAACAACAGATGATGCAACGTGTTGGGCCACCTCAGCCGGGGACACCAACCAGTTCGGCCCGCAACATGTCTTTATTCGATAAACAGAAATATATTGAAGATTATGATTTCCCCTATTGTGATGAATCGTCCAAATATGAAAAGGTGGCCAAAATTGGCCAGGGCACATTCGGTGAAGTATTTAAGGCCAGAGAGAAAAAGTCAAACAAAAAGTTTGTGGCTATGAAAAAAGTCTTAATGGACAACGAAAAGGAAGGGGTAAGTGTTACAATATAATATTTTTTTTAAAAAATTCTTTTTTACTTGATTCCTTTTTAGTTTCCTATTACTGCCTTGAGAGAAATTAGAATCTTACAACTACTGAAACATGAGAATGTGGTTAATCTTATTGAAATATGCCGCACTAAAGCCACTGCTAACAATGGTTATCGTTCAACATTTTATTTAGTGTTTGATTTTTGTGAACATGATTTGGCTGGTTTATTGTCAAACATGAATGTTAAATTCAGTTTGGGAGAGATTAAAAAAGTCATGCAACAACTATTGAATGGATTGTATTATATACACAGTAATAAGGTAAAAAGGTCTTCTTTATTTTTTGTGTTAGTTGCTATTAATAACGTTTACACTTTCCCTTAGATACTCCACCGTGATATGAAAGCTGCCAATGTTTTAATCACCAAACATGGTGTGTTAAAGTTAGCCGATTTCGGTTTGGCTCGAGCCTTTAGTATACCAAAGAATGATGCGAAAAATCGCTATACAAATCGTGTTGTTACACTTTGGTATCGTCCACCAGAACTTTTGCTGGGTGACCGGAACTATGGTCCACCCGTTGATATGTGGGGTGCTGGTTGTATCATGGCTGAAATGTGGACACGTTCACCCATTATGCAGGGCAATACAGAACAACAGCAGCTGATTTTAATATCACAATTATGCGGTTCCTTTACACCCGATGTTTGGCCAGGCGTAGAAGAGCTGGAACTGTATAAATCGGTAGAATTGCCTAAAAATCAAAAGAGACGTGTTAAGGAACGTTTGAGGCCTTATGTTAAAGATCCCAATGGCTGCGATTTGTTGGACAAGCTACTGACCTTAGATCCTAAGAAGCGTATTGATGCCGACACTGCTCTGAATCATGATTTCTTTTGGACCGATCCTATGCCTTGTGATTTGGGTAAAATGTTGTCGCAGCATTTGCAAAGTATGTTTGAGTATTTGGCTCAACCACGGCGCAGCAATCAAATGCGTAACTATCATCAGCAAATGGCTACAATGAATCAAAAACCACCAGATAATACCATGATTGATCGTGTATGGTAAATTCAGTAACAAAGAGACTGGTTTTTTTTTATTTTCTTTTTCGTAAATGTAATTTAGGCACAACGTTACCAATAATGCACGTCTATCTTAAAAAATTACTAATTTTGAAATGAAATTCTTTTATTTAAATTTAATTAATTTAGAAATTATTATTTGTTTAGTTTTTAAGATTATTTTAGGATTTTTAAAAACTTGTCAAACTTTTTTGTATGAAATATAAATAGGTTTGTATTTGATTGCCACTAAATAAAATGTACTATTAATGTACGAAACATTTAACATAATAATATTGTTTGTATTTTGTATTATTGAAGTGGAGAAATAAGGAGAAATAAGAGTGCAGTAACATATCTTTTTAAAATACACTTCAGCAAATCTATCTATAAGCAACGATTTACTTTAGTATTATGTTTGGTTTTACCTTCCAAACCATTTTTCTTTATTTAAAAAAAAAAACTCCATTTCCATGTTTATTTAACGCGAAAAATACACTTTATTTACTTTTCAGTTTTAGTTTTTTTTATTATAATTAACGCCAGTCATTTTTCTTTATAGTTTTCAAAATTGATTGCTTATTTAATTTTCCTCAACTACTCGTGTAGTTAAATATACAAAATTGAAATAAAATTAACTGAGAATATAAAGTACAAAACCCAAATTTTAAAACACTTAACGAGTTTACTTAGTAAAAATATATATCTGTTAGAGAACAAATTTCTTTAGGTTATAATATATACAAGATAAATGATAGAGATTTAATAATTTAGATGTTATACATAAAAATATTTTATTTGATTTGTTTAAATATGTATTATAAATTCTTGTCTTACAGTATGAAATTTAAATATAGAATTTTGTTTTCTGTAAATTGTATTAAAACGATCATAAAATATTCTTAAAATAAATACATTTTTGATATTGCTTTATATGAATTCGGCTCAGATAACGTATGATACCGAAAATTTCTACAAAGTGTTGCTCACTTAAGGCAAGACTTTAAAAACTAAAAAAAATAAGTTTCGAAAAATAGATTTTAAGTCCCAGCTAATATTAATGAAAGTCATACTTTACAAACGACATTTTATTGAATTGAAATTGAATTTTAATAAGATTTTATTGCTGTTAACTTCTTGTTGTGTAGGCAGCTTTTGGTCGGACCAAAAGATTAAAGTAATTTTATATTAAATTGAGAAATAAATGTGAAATTAAATACTTGCACTCGAATATCTTTTAAAATATCTTCATATATCACATATAACACCTGCATAATAAACGTTTTTACCTACATACTTAAAAATAACTTCTATATATCGGTATTTTACAGCATTAGCGCATACAGTACGCTAATGTAAAATTAATGAGGTTTTCACCACTTTTAAACCACCACAAGTTAGGTAGTTTTGCTCATTATATTACAGAGTACGAAGTCTAGTACCTGCCGGATTTTTATATTTGTAAAGTAAAATATTTTTAACTCTTGGTTGAGTTGTAAAAAGGACAAAAGATTTCAGTTTAAAATTGCAATTTCACTTTAGAATATTCCTTTTGAAAAAGATTTGCAAGAAATAATTTCTAAATAAATTTTAAATTTTGTAAACGAAAGTTTGGGTTTCGAGATTATCAGAGGTGTCATAGAAACCAATATTGTCAGAATTGGTTTTAAAACCGACAAGAAAAAATGCTTTGGTGTCATAGGGCACTGCTACATGTTCAATAAATATCGAGAGTTTAATTAGATTATTAAGTAGAGCGAGTTTTTAAGAGCTTTCGGATTTGATTAAGAAAAACACTAAATTTAAAGAAAATTTATGAAATCTTTATTTGAGTCCAGAGAACGATTTATATAATTCGAAGTTTAAAGATGATTTCATGTAAATGTTAACCAGAGACTACGTCTCAAATCTCATCTCACGAATAAACTCTTTAATATTAGTTTTCATTGCATCAACCGTTGCGGGCTATAGATATCCCTATAGATATGAGCCTTAACATAGCACCACAAAAAATAGTCTAAAAGTGTTAAAACGCACAATGTAAGCGGCCAATTGACCGGTCCCAAACGTGAAATAAACTGTTCACCGAATTCTACACAAAAATATCAATTGGGCTATTGTTTCACGTGCTGAGTGGCATGTGGCATCGTCTTGTTGAAACCACATGTCAGCTAAGTCACACTCTTCTATTTTGGACAAAAAAAAAAAACAAAAAAATTGTAATCATCGCACGATAGCGCTTGCCATTCATCGTCTTTGTAAAAGTACGTTCCATAATCCACACAAACAGTGCATTTTCGGGATGCATTGGCAGTTGTGGCTGCTCTTTACACCAAACTGAAGTTTGATAATAAAATTCAATAAACTGCAAGCGTTGTTAGTTTCTAAGTAGACTCATGGTTAAATTATACTAGATCAAAGTGAACATGTTTTGGAATGCAGTAAGATGCTACGGTCTTGCCAAAAAGGAAGTTGCTAAAACTTTAACTTTTTTTAATAATAATATTATTATGTGAAAAATGTACATATGGCAAATAAAAATGCTTTTATAAATTTACATAAATTTGCTCAACAGCAAAAAAATCTCTTTATAGAATCCTTAATCATTTAATGACGATTTTAAGTTACAACCCCCCCTTCCTTCCTTCCTTCTATGTTGTTATAGTAAATATAATTTAATTATAATAACACATTTAATGATATTTAGTTATTTCCTACATACATGCATACATATGTATGTACATATTTTTGTTTAAAGAATTCTATGTTAAAACTCTACTACAAACTGTTTCTAAAAAAATATGTTTATAAAGTTTCTTAAGGACTGGCGTTCGTTTGTCATTTGTTGCATTTGATTTAAATAAAATTATATGTATATTTATTTCATTTAAGGATTAATATAGTACAATATAATTTCTGTTAATGAAATACTATTGTTTTACATACATACATACATATGTATGTATGTACCTACTTTTGTAAATTATTTTTGCTTACTAAATAAAGTTTATATTGTTTATTGTTTATTTTTATAATAATAATAATTATTATTATTAATTTGTAGTATTGTACATGGTTCATTAATAATATTATTTTTGTTTAAGTTTTATAATTGTTTTATTTATTTGTTTTGTAATTTAGGTCTTTGAAAAGGCTCATAGCGCAATCACAGAAATGCTTATGCAAACAAAAATTAGAAATTTAGATTTCAATTAAATTTAATGTTTGCTTTTATTACTTTTTTTTTAATTATTTTAATTGTTAAACTAAATTTAGTTAGTTTGTTAAATTATTAAAACTAACATTTAAATATTTAATGTACATATGTACGTATGTATGTATGTATTTGTAGGTATGTATTAGAAAATTAAAAACACTTTGAACACGATATGAGCCTTTTGCAAAAATTATTTTCTATTTCTCACACCGCAAAGCCGGTTGGTTATATGGGAGATAAAAGTTAAAAACTAAAATGTTAAAGAAAATTGTATGAAAAAAAGAACAATTTCGTTGTTTCTTCAAAAAACTTTAGTACTTCTCTAAAGTAAATATATTTATTCGGCTTCAAGTTAAACATCTTTCGATTCGATTCGAAAGCAAACATTTTTGAAATACAATGTATGTAATATAAAGCATGGTGTAACTATACAAGGTAAGTGCAGTAGGACAGCTGACTGACTTTGTTTACAATTTACTTATGTCAAAAGTAATACTCTTTCAAGTGTTTTTGACAGTAGTACATTATTTTACACAAACAAAATGCCTGTAGTTTTTGTATTGTATTGTATTTGTTGCCGATTTGCACTCACCTTGTATATTTACATCATGATAGAGACCTTGAATCAGATTGTAAGTTTGTTTTAAGTTTGAAATCAGTATTTGCTACATGCTTTTTTTTTCTTAGAAAATGAATGTTCTTGTTTTTATATTCAATATTTGCCAAAATAAATTTTAAATTGCAAATATTTGTTTTTTATTTAAAAGAAAGATAACCATAGCTACTTTGAACTCATAAAACCCCCGAATTTTTTAAATATCCTCAATTAAATTCCCTGTCCCCAAACGCTTTTCAGATACGCGTAATAGATTAAAGATAAAATTAAATTTGTTTCTTTAATCTATTACGAAACAGGCGTTGTCGTAAAAAGAAAACGACACTCATAATAAGGCGGCTTATTAACCTTGGTTATGATGCATACTACAAGTTTCAGAACTACTTTCTGGGCCCTAGTGCTATATTTACTCATGTAAATATTGTAATGAGTTTACAGCAGTGATCAGCACTCAGGCACCGAACGACACACAAATTTAATCAGTCTCTTGTTTGTTTTCAACAGAGAAAAGGGTTATTTCCAAATCGAATATCTCTAAACCAAAAAAAGTGAAGTTCTAAATACACGGTTTGATGCTGTAGGGTTAACTATTGAAAATATTGTCTAATATTGTCATAGATATTGTAATTTCTTTAAAATTCTATATTTTCAGTTACAAATTGCTTTACGTGCATTTCTATTGCATTTAGTTTTTCGTTTATCCAAAGTATTCATAAAATTTCTACATTTCTGGCAATTAAAAAAAGTTTGGGGAAACTAAAATAGACGATATAACAAAAAAGAACTTACAAGAAAAGTGTCTAGATATAAGAAGTTCTTTAATAACTGGAAACAAACTCTGCATGATTTGTTAACGTTAACACAAAGTTTCTTGATTTGAACATTTTGTTTTTTATTATTAGAGAAATTTTATTTGGCGAGTTAAATAGATGATGTTTACAAGTAGATGTTGGACAATAAACGTTGCTGATGACGCCCTTGGCGAAGTAGAAAATGCATTCCAAAGTACCAATTGAACTCTTTGAATTATTAATTAAAAATGAACTCAAGCCAAATAAAATTTCTCTAAAAATAAATAAATTCAAAAATTTTCAAAAAGAAAAAACTAAAAAAAAACTAACATTTTGTTTTTTTTTTCAATTTGGAAATAAAGTTTTCTTACTAATTCTTTTACTCTGCAAAAGAAGAATAATTACACAATTTAAACAAACAAATTAAAAAAAAAAACAAAAGTTACTACAACTATTAAATAAGCTAATAAAAGAAATAAAACTATACAATGTTAAAACTATTTTTTTTTGAAAAGACAATGCAGGTAGACTGTTCTAACATTGCTGTAGTTTTTTTATTGAAAGTATGTAAAATATTATAATGATTTTCTTCATACGCCATTTTAATGCTTTCCCACGTAGTTAACAAACTTGTATTGGTCCTCGTACAACCATTATGAAAAATTGTTTTGGCAAATTAAACAAAAAGCTACATTTAAATTAAACAAATAATAAAAAGTAAAGAGACCAAACAAGTAAAAGTAAAAAAGTAAAAAAAAAACAATTGTTATACATTGAATTCATTTAATAAAATAAAACATATTTCAAAATACTTATAAAAAACAACATAAGAAAAAGATTATATTGATTTAAAATTACTAAATATCTATTATAAGTATGTAATATGTATGTATGTACTCGTAGTTTGTAGTAAAGTAATGTAAATAAAAATAAAATAAATAATATATATAAACATAAACATTTTGCTATAAACAGTTATTATTGAGGGTTGAGGGGGAGGGGTGGTGGGACGTGGTAGGTATTTAATTAAATTGGACAACTTCAATTTCATGATTACAAAAATATAGAGATAGATTAAAACAGCGGACTATAAAAAGTATTTTTCTTTAAGTAAAACAGATAAATACAAAGAATATTTATTATTTTCTTTAAATTCGTTTCATAAAAATGTTTGTGTTTTTGCTGGAACTTAAGAAAAGCTGCCATTAGATAAAATAAAATTTGTTATTTTTTAAATGTCCACAAAAATTATGTATGGTTTTAATTTGAATTTAAATTAAAAGAATTGCATGAAAAATGAATTTAATTAATTTTTTTTTTTAATATTAATTTAATGTAAATAAAAAAGTACATAACAAAATATATATAGTATATTGTACATACACAATTTGTTATAACTAAAAAAATGATAAAAAAAAAGAATACACAGACCAATTAAATAAGAGTAAATTATAATAATAAAAGGCATTTTGGTGACATAGATAAAACAGACCTACAGGCAGAGTGTGCGTGAGTGTATGTGAATGTAAATAGAGGAGCAAATATATAATCATAAAAAAATATTTTGAATTTCGCAATATTTCAAATAAATTTGTATAAACGCTAACATTAAAAACCCAAAGGTGTGTAAGTAAGAAGATTATGATGTACATATGTATTAGCAATTAAGTGTTCCTTCATTCATTAAACCCATATTCTTTGCCAGCGCTGCTGTAGTTTTTGTTGTAGCTGTTGAAACATATCGACTGGCACACATGCAGCTTTCAATAACTACTAAATTTTACTACTTGGTTGATCTTGGCGTGCACTATATTTGGGATTTGTTGGCATCACAGTATTTGTAATAAGTTCATTTGGTGCTTCCAATACCCCTTTGGCATGTGCAGCAGCTGTATCGCAATCGGTGCGTCGTGATATCAACAGACGTATATCGGTGTGCAACATTAGGCGACCGGTGCGTGATGTTTGGAATCTGCAAAATTAAAAATGTATCAATTATTAGCCATGTAGTGTTTGTTTTAAAGAAGAAAAAAAAAACAACAAAATTAATTTCGAATTGGGTCATATAAGGATTTAAATGCAGCAACATATTTTTTAAAGCAATTCCTTACTTAAGTTATAATATTCAAATTGATTGTAATGACCTACATAATTAGTATAATTAGTAAACCATATATTGTTTTAAATGTCGCAACAGAAAGTCAGTTGATAAAGAAGCTTTGCAGTTAAAATACTAGAATTTCTGTCACCCCTAGATACTAAATTCTGTTAAATACATTCTGATTATAAATAGTCCTCATTCGAAACATGTTACATCTGCTTTCCAGATTTAATTCAGTGCGAATTTTTAATATTTTTAGTAAAACTACTAAAGCATTGTTCACAAAAAATCTGGTAACACCTGGTGTCAATACTTTTGTTTTTTTTTTCGTATAATTTTTAAGTAAAAAACAAATTTTCAATGAAATAAATAAAATAAAATAAAGTTGTACTAAAGCTCTTGATTTCTACAATAATTTTTATATATACATATATATATATATATTTTTTTTTTGATAAATTAGTAAAAAAAACAACTAAAATTTAATACAGTACAACTTCGACAGTCCGGACATGCGCCAGTCCGGTCACTCCAATAATTCGGACGCTTCTACATTTCGACAATTTAAAATTCATACCTCTACAATCCGGAGAAGTTTTTTTATGCCTGAATAAATATTTAAAAAAATTTTATTCAACTTTTACTTCAAGTTAAATATACAAATTAATTTGAAGTAAAACTTCGAATAAAAATTTTTTAAAAATTTTCAAATACTCGCAAGAGGAATAATTCTCATTTAGTGCATGAATAAATATTAAAATTCGGGGGTTTCCCGTTTTTTACTCGCATGTTTTGTTATTCATACTTTGATTTATATTTTGCACTATCATTACTTCAGTTTCGGCTCCTTCTTTCGCAAGCGTGTTTGTCTAATTCCATTCCAAGTGTCATGTTTTTAAAAAATAAACGCAAACATAAAACACTAAACTTAAAGGAAAAGTGTGATATTTTACAAAGTATTGATGAGGGAAAAAACTATATAAATATTCCATGTTCCTAAATCAACGATTTGCGACATTAAAAAAATAAGGAGAAGATAAAACAATTTATTTCGAATGCCTATATGTAATTACTTATTTTAATAATTTAATATAATATGTAATTAAATATTATAGTTTATGGTTTTTTAATAAATCATAGTACAATGCATGTATGTACAATTGTAAATATGTATTGTTGTCTTAGATTGTTTCAATATTTTCACCTACTATAATCCGGACAACTCGTTAATCCGACCGACCCTAAAACTTTATGTGTCCGGATTGTCGAAGTTGCACTGTACTAGCTTAAATTATTCTGTTTTAACAGCAAACAAATACATATCGTCACCTGAAATGCCCAAAGACGTAAACGTCAAAAAATCAAAATTCGTTTTTTGATTGAATCTGGAACACAAGGCTAAAATAAAATGCCCCTAAAAAATTTCAAGCTTCTACGTAAACTAACGATTTTATTCAAGAAATGGAAAAAGACGTAACATCATTAAAACGTTTTCATAAAACACAAAAGACTTAACTCACATTTTTTTACAGAAATAAGTTTGTCGTCTATATACATATATAATAATATTAAGACAAGATGTGAAGAAATCGCGATTTTCAATTAAACAGTTTTCATTTTATAATGTTTTTTGCTTCTCCTGTAAAATTATGATAATACGTCTTTGGTCATTTTAGGTGACGATATATACAGATGTATGTATGTATGTATGCATTAGCGACTTTGGAGGTAATTTAAATGTCGTTTGTAAACAATAATGGTACTCGTAATATTGCTTTAAATTGTCGTTTGTGCAATTGGGCAAACTTGCCAGACTTGTTTCATGAAGCCCCGTTTTTAAGTTTTGTGCAATCTAACAACGTCAGTCTGTAAGAAACGTTCATTCAAAAATAAATAAAATAAACTTAAAATTTTTTTTTAAAAAAGATATTTATTTTTAAAAATGCCTAAAGAAAGCTAAAGAACTAAATTACTCACAGAGTCGTAATTCAGCTCTGGGTGGAGGAAGAACTCGCGCGTCATTGCCAAGATAATCAGGCCGTCCTTGTTTCGCCGCCTTCGAGGTTAATGTTTGGCGTTACAGTTTCTCGAAGTTGCATTGACCTCATGCTATATTTTTATGGTTTTATAACCTATAAGTTTGTCGTGGTGGAGTACCAAACAAAACTCATTTTTGATATTGGTGGAGACCATTAAAACTCAGGAGTGGAGTTCGTGAAGTCCGGTTTCCCATACGAAGGTATAGGTCGGTGGATCTTCCTTGACGAGACTCCTTTAGGCGTAAGCCGGATATTGGTGATGGCGTTATGATATATATCAGGCCAAGTAAACCCTCCTGGTAAGGAGGTAACTTTAATAAATACAAATAAATTACTCAGATTATTTGAAGAAGTTACCGTTTGTGGTAATGTTAACACTTGAATATTTTGGTAAAAAATTATGCTAAGCATAAATCCTTTTGTGGATGTTACTTCTCATTTTTGGTTGTTTATACATAATCAACGTAAGGCGTTAGAAGAGCTTTTAGAAGATTTCGCCTATGTTCTTGTCTCTTACTCTGTGATGTTTTTTTTTTTTTTTTTTTTGTTCATGTAATTTTTCATTGACGAGGGCATAAAAATGCACAGTTTGCACGACTTGCAAAACTTTTGCACAACAACATTAGGTATTATTATGTACTGTGAGCGTCAATATAAAATAAAGATATTTAGATGTCATTTAAGTATAAAAAATTCAGTTATTTCTGTATTAAAGATTGCCTACTCCGGCAAGAAGTTAATAATAGTAAAATCACAGGCATATTCAAATTTTGCTAAAGATATTATTGAATTTTTCAATAATATTTTAATAATCTATTTATAAATTAATAAATTGTACATATGTATAGATATTATTTAATAAAAAGTAAAACTTAACACTCTGAACGCTTTAAAAGTTCGTTTTAAAGAATGTATTAAAACCCATGAACAACTCAGAAGCAAAAGAATATATTATTGCTACTTTAGAGGTAATTAACATATCGCTTTTAAAGTATGACCTCAATTATTTTTTGTCTTGCAGGTACATATATTAAAATTATGTAAAAGATTGTATTTAATATTTTGTTTGTAGTACTTTGTAGCCTTTATCGCAGCTGTTAATCTTCTGGGCATAAAATCAAAGAGTTTTTCATTGAAATTTTGTTACATTTATCATGTATTACTGCCTTAAGGTTATCGTTTGAAGAAATATTTCTTTTGCCTAATTTTTTGCCCAGATATTCCCATAGGCGCTCACTTGGATTGAGTCTTGGCCATTTGATGCAAAGATTTTTTAATCGTACTAGCGTTTACAGGTTTTTCAGAAGTTTTCGTAACATTTTTAGTTATTTTTACAACACTAGATGTTGTGTTTGCTCTCACTTCTCTTACTATAGCTATTACTTCAGTTTTTGTAAAACGCTTTTGGTGCATCAGACAAATTTTCTACGATTTTGTGTTTGGATACTTGTCTTTATTTTTTTTTATTGTACTGTGATGTCTTCCAACGATTTTAACTATTTCAAGCAGAGATTTTCCTTTTCTATGTATAAATTGCCGAGTCTCAATTGATGTTTGTCCTCCCATTGTAAAATTTGAACTACTTAACGTCGCAACTTAATCTTTTTTAATGATAAATTATGAATCATGCAATTATTTTGAACGGAACTTTCAAACAAAGAAAAAATAATTTCCACTACTTTTTGAATGACAGGGTTTTAGATGACGCCTGTTTACTTTATTTGGACGCGAAAAAATTGTTCTATTTTAATAATAAATCCATTAAATTTGTATACGTTTTTTTTTGTGAATTCAATTCTACTTAAATATCAAAAATTGGCAATATAATTTTCTTATATAATATTATTTATATTAATATAATAAAGCTTTTCTTTTAATATTATGTGGTATTGACTTTATTTTGACGCTAACAGTATTGTTTTGTTTGTACGAATGTTCTGAAAGGTTAAAAATGGTGACAAAATTGTAATTTTTTAAAAGGCCTTTCGCCAAACTTAAAAAAAGAGTTGAAAAAACATTTCTTTAAAACCAGAATTACTCTAAATAATGCGTGCTAACTGTGGAACATTTTTTTAGAACCAGTTCTGCAGGTGAAAATGCCACACATAAAAACACGTTCGTCGAAACTCCAAAAATACAACGCTTACTGAATATATATTCATGCATTCTAAAACTATTTGAACAACTAATACAGTTTTTCTTGGATACTTATTAAAAAAAAAATAGTCAAATTTAAGAAATCTACTTTTTGCTGTTCAAAACTTAATAAATTATTTTATAAAAATTTAAATAAATTATCTGGGACTGCTAAAGGGTCACATGCAGGGTCACTCGCGAATCCTGTGTGAGATTGAGGCAGGTGGAAATTGCCTGGGATCGCCTGGCTCTACGGATTATGTGAGCACCTTGGTAGACTTTAGGCGGTTGCCGGAGGTGACATTGCCGTCTAGGGAGAGCTGGTCTGGAAGGGGCAAATTGTATGACGGATTTGCCATTTTCACGGACGGCTCAAAGATGAACGGCACGGGCGCAGGGGTCTATATTGAGGATCTGGACATCAGAATGTCATATAGGCTGTCTGACGACTGTAGTGTCTTTCAGGCGGAAGTTCTAGGGATCTTGAGGGCCGTGGAACTGATGAGGGACAACATCGACAGAGGCTCGGAGGTCACGATATATGTGGACAGCCAGGCGGCCCTTTTGGCCATAAGGGGCTGTTATGTGAACTCCAAGCTAGTCGACAGTTGTAGGAGGGCTCTAGAGGCAGCCTTAGGGTGTTATACGGTCAGGCTGTGCTGGGTACCGGGTCACTCTGGCATCGCCGGTAATGAGGTGGCCGATGAGTTGGCAAGATTGGGCTCAAGCACAGAGATGGATGACCGTATGGAGGTAGTCGGGCCTCCAATAGGCTTCTATTACGGAAGGATTAAGGAATGGATTGTAAACGCAACCAATCAAGCCTGGGGGAACCGAACAGACTGCCAAGTCTCACGGACGTTATGGCCGGTGCTTAGGAGGTCTGAGTCGGAACTGCTGTTGGGCAGAAGTAGGATCTGCGTTAGGACCATGATTGGCATTATCACGGGCCACTGCATGATAGGCAGGATGGCGGTGAGAATGGGATCCGAATTGTCGGATATGTGCAGGCTATGCGAGGACCCGGAAGAACTGGAGACAGTTGAGCACATTCTGTGCCACTGTCCCAGGTTACAGGGCAGTAGAATGAGATGGCTGGGTAATAGATTCTTGAGCGAATTAGGGGATGTCTCGAGCTGTGGGCTTGAGAGTCTGATAGGATTCGTAATGGGAATGGCCTGGTTACGTGCCAATATACGGAGTGCGGGTCTCATAAATGGAGGACATACGTCTGAGTAGGATTTGGTCAGGTCTTCTTCTTCTTCTTCTTCTCTTCTCTCTATTCTAAAAATCTAATATTCCTCCTCCTCTTCTTTTCTTTACTTCCTATTTCTATTACTTCCTCTATCAAGGCATCGCAATGGGCCATATTGGTCTCTGGGTGAAGGTGTGAGGTGACTCACACCAGCCTTATTACCTACCTACCTACCTACCTAAATAAATTATCTAACAAACATTGTGTATTTGAATAATCGAATGAAGTTTTACAGTTGTATTCAAATATTGAAATACGCAAATATTTGTTTGAATTATAATTACATTTTAATTCGCAAAAGAAAACCCACATAAAAAGTACACTCACCTCAAATGTATGGAATATCTTAGACTTTTCATATTCTCAGCTGATATAAAGTGTCCCAAATGATTATCGTTGTTACATTGAGGTGAACGTGGTTGCAGTGGTGTAGTTGTAGGCGTACACGTATTCTGAAGCTGTTGCTTTTTCGGCTGCTTTGTATTTGCTGTCATTGGCGTATTTTCGGCGTCATCGTTATACCGCTTGTTGTCTACAACGTTCTGCTGTACATCGCTATTGCTATGCATACCCGTATCCGCTAGGATACGTTGTCTAATAAAGGTCTGATGTAACGTGGGCATATCACGCATATCGTAGGGTATAACGAACATACGTACCACCGTGCCCATGGGATTTAACAATGTGGCCTGGACAGTGCCACAACGTGGCACCGTATAACCTTTGCGGGGTAAACGTATTTCACACTATTTCAAGAAAATTACTTAAATTAAAATATGCTCATTTACATTGATTTGTTTCTAAAAAAGTCAACTCACCAAATAGGGTGTACTTAAAGTTTCTCCCTTAAGTTCATAGAAATAGGCAGCTGCTGGTATTGTTAACTGTGTGGGACAAAAACCTCCCGATGCACCCAAAAGTAATTTAAAACCCATAACTTCGATTTTGGGTACCAGACGTCGTTGCAACAGACACTCTTCCAAATTGCCTAATAACGGTTTACGACCAAATACGGCCGCCAAACGAGTTCTCAACTTGACCGGTGATGTAGCGAAGGGACTGTACATGCCGGAATCGATATCCTCATCAGAGAACTGTTCATCTGAACCCAAGGACGAACGATCCGAACGATCGGACAAATGGCGAGATCTTCTTTTATATATGGCCGATGCTTTGACAAAACGTGGTGATAGAGAGGGTGAATTCGGTAGGGTGGGTGCTGAATTTGACTTCTGGACCGTTAGTGAGGGTGCTGGACCCGAGGGTGACTCAAATGAAAAGGTAGGTGAAGCCTGCGATATAACAATATCCGCTGACTTGGTCACCAAACCATTCGAAGAGCCATTGCACACACCATTACCAATGGGTATGGGTGATGAAGAAACCTGCATCATTGAATTTGAATTACAGAAAATGGGTGTTAGATTTACTTTAGGTAAACTACGTCTTAACAATAATGGATTGTGGGTAGTGGGCGTATTATTATCATCCATTCTACTCAAATTATTAAGTTTTGATATTTGCTGTTCATCGTTCTTATTGAAATTGCAAGCGATATGCAAAAGATTTGGCTTTAGTGTGGGTTTATGGGGTTGCAGTGGCTGTTGTTGAGTTTTACTTTTCATTGCATTCTGATGCTGTTCACTCGGCGTAGGCGTCTTGAATTGTGCCATAATTGTGGAGGCTTCTTCGCAGTTAGAGGAATTCTCTTTATGCTCTTGTAAGGGTGGTGTTGAGCAACCACGTGGCTGATGTTCTATTCTATCCGTGACATTAGCACTTTTTCTGGAAATTTGAGCACAGTAGATCTTGGTAAAGGTGCAGCAATCTATGTGGGGTGTTAGTTGTGTTGAGGATTCAAAATATTCCTAAAGAAAATAAATAAATTTCAATATTGGAGAAATGTTTCTTTTTTCTTGTTAATTTTTGAGAATTCTTTTTCAGATATCTAACTATTACAATTAAAACTAAACTTTTGCTGTAAACATATCAACTTAAACTTAATTTTTAATACAATTTCATTGTTTATCTCAATTCTAATTTAAGTGCATTTTTCTATCTGATTATTTGCTTGTTCATTTTTACCAACTTTAAAACTAATAACGAAATAAAAAGTCGTATATATAATCCATTTTTACTTACTTCTTCCATAATTTCATGTTCATTCAAATTATCAGACGGCGACATTTTTTTCACATTATTTCCATCATATTCACCATCAATCACAATCGATACATTGTCCACGCAATCGGATGAAAGGTTTTTCCCACCGTCCGTCTCATTATCACCACCCTCATCGCCGGCTGTATTATCATCAGTTGAAGATTTATTTGGAGTTTTATTTTTAGGCAAAAGGGTAGCGGTATTGCCAGCTGATGAATTGTTATCGTCTGAAGGAAATTCTTCGCCCGCAGATTGGTTAAAATTGTGTTGGGTTTTTTGACGTTTGCATAATTGACAACCAACCACATTGCTAATATTACCATTGATAACACGACTATTACTAATATTGCTGCTATTGTTGTGGCCACCACCAATATTTCCGCTATTCATACTGTTGGTGTTACTATGGGGAGGAGAAATTCTAACATTATTACTATTGCTGTTTATTGTTGTTGGTTGTTTTATGGCAGCCATTAGATTTGAGTCTTTGGATTTATGTTTATGTTTTTTATTTGACTTCGGTGTACGTTGTATGGCTTGTAATAATAGTTCGGCCTTATTACGTGGTGTATGTATAATATCACTACTACTTAAACTACTGGTTGATGAGGATTCAGCATCCATTTTTTCTTCATAATTGTACAGGTTGTCTAACACAGTTGTGGCATTATCATCAGCATCACAGTTGCCTTTTAGAGGGTTACACTTTAGGCATATCATTGACTTTTCGGAACCGCAAGATGTACAGGTGTTGGTGATTGTTTGAGTACCTGTTGAGATCATTTTAACGTGTTGTTGTTGTTGTTGTTGGTGATGCTGCGGTTGCTGTTGCAACTGTAAAACTGATTGTTGATTTGTAGAAGGAATGCTATTTATATGATTATTTGGTAATTGTTCT
This sequence comes from Bellardia bayeri, assembly GCA_950370525.1. Taxonomy (NCBI): domain Eukaryota; kingdom Metazoa; phylum Arthropoda; class Insecta; order Diptera; family Calliphoridae; genus Bellardia; species Bellardia bayeri. Next base: position 65,326,249 of record OX493268.1, read on the forward strand.
CTTTGGCCTTTTGCTAAACTATTAATGCTATATTTGCTTTCACTATGTTCGGCGGTATCACTGTTATTGCCTTCTTCATTCTTATCATCATCGTCCACATCATAAACCTTGTCATCACCTTCACCATCTTCTCCTTGTTCCATTTTGTTGTGGCTACTATCCGTTTCATCGTTGGCTGTTTGATTAGTAGAAGAAACATTTTCATTTGGTTGGCGCAGATGTTGTTTTTTATCACGTTTCAACATGCGTTTGCGATATTTGAGGAGTTGCTTTTCGCGATGTGAAAGATTTCCACAATTGTTTGTACTAAATGAGGAATTGGAACTATCACAATCACCAACACTGATGCCGCCGCCAATTTCAATACCACTGCTACATGAGATGGTACTACCGTCACCACCGGCACTCAAATCGATTTGGTGCCCATTATACTCAAAATCTATATCGTGAGGATCTGGATTACGTTCACGATCTTCATCGTGTGAAGATTCTTTGGAATTTTTACCATTCTGATAGAAGGAGCAGCGTGGGGAGGCAGTTAATGATTTTTGTTTTTGTTGTTGCTGATGTTCCTTTAAATTATTATCACAGTTCATTATTAAAATTGTTGATTTGTTGGCATTTGTTGTTATTGTTGTTGCTGCTGCAGCGGCTGTGGCCGCCGTTACTGTTGCTACAGCGACGGCTGTAGCATTCGATGATGCTGCTGTTGATGTTGCTTTTGCAGCTGCAGTTAGTGTTGCGGCTTTTGTTTTGTTTTTAGCAGCTAAACACGTTGCGTTTGCAGAGTTTACGGGTGATGTCGCCGTTGCTGTTACCGTCAACCCACTTGTTGGGTTATTTTGTTGCGGTTGTTGTGTTGTTAATGTGCCAACTCTTGGTATACCCCCCGTAATACGTGGAAGACTTTTTAAACAAACCGAAACACTACAATTTTCCGATATATTGACATTTGGAAAATTATGTACATTCGGTTTTGAATTAAAGCAAGCAGTGCTATCGTATTGTTTAATACGATAGAAAATATTCAAACGTGGTGATGATGGTCGGCTCTTACCACTCTTTACTCCGACACCACCACCACCACTGCCACCAACACCGCTAACATTTCCACTACCAGTCGTTGACGAAGTAGCGGACAACGATGACAGGGCTGTGGGGTGTTGTGTTGCTGTCGGTGCTGCTGTTATTGCATTGTTTGTTGTAGTTGCCAAATCGCCAGCTGCACTTGTTGTTGGTGGTGTGGTATAGATAACGCGACCGGTTTCATAAATGGTCTTGTCCGATTTCTTAATAAGATCACACCAGGCACTGATTTGCGAAAAATACAATTGACTGCGTATGGCACTACATAATGAGGGCAGCGTCATTGTAGGCGGTGGTTGTCTGCAGAATTGCAATAAAAATAAACTAATATTAGAAATACTCAAACAAAGTATTATTTCATTTATCGGTTTGTAATTGACTCAAAAAAGAACAAAGAGAAACAATTGAAGAAATACTAATCATTATTAGAGCTATTAAATGCGATAGTACAAGTTTGGACCTTGAGAGTAAGTATGAATTAGTTGTTTAAAATGTTTTAGGTGTCTTTTAAATTCGTTGGTTGCCTAAATGACAGTGTTTTAAAAGGATTAAAATGTCGCACATCGAAATTATTTTTGTACTCACTTTTCTTTTTGTGTTATTATCCATTGTTCCAGTAAAATTTTATTACCCACTGGGCCTAAATAAACTTCTATGCAAATGGGCTGACCACGAGCTAAAATATTTTCCATTTTAATACAATAGGCACGCCAACGTGTGCACTGTAATGTGAATGAATAAATATATGTACATACATATGTATAAATAAATTTGTTTGTGTTAATTGCTTAAAAACTCTCTTTTTATTCAAATCTATTTTTGTGTCTCTACTTACCGTTATATTAACGTACGACATATCACAGTGGTGTTCCTCAATTTCTGAGGTATCACCTTTGGCTAGTCCCATTTTTTTGAGGAACTGATCACAGTGTGGACCCTGTTGAGGGTGTGTTTGATTACGACTTGCAGTTGCAGGAGATAATGTTGCCGCTGATGTCGTCGTTGTTGCTGTTACATAGCTTGAGTTTGTTGTAACTGAAGGTATAAAAGAATTTCGGCTAAAAATATTCGAATGGTGCAAATTTTGGCTGGGCATAGTAGAAGTGTTGATAGTTTTGTTGTTTGCTGTTTGAGCAGCAGGTATAGCCATACGTTGTGTTGTTGATGTTGTTGTTGTTGTACTAGTTTTACGTAATATATAATCTTTATTGTGAGAGCTATTGTTGCTGCTGCTGTTAGCCATATGAGGAGATGAAGAAGAATACCAAGAATTGGCTGAAATTCCTCCACTACTACTAGAGCTACTTGCCGAACCAGTGTAAAAATCTAATTGCTCGTGTGAGGGTGTTGAGAATCTAGGTGTGGATGAAGAAATTTGTCTATTATTTGAGTATCTGGGTGGAGAAGTTGTGTTGGCTAATAGGGGATTGCCAACACGTAGACATGTATTGCTGGCTAGAGATTGTAAAGAGCACATGAAATTTTCACTAGAACTAGAACCACCACCACCTCCACCGACGCCTGCTACTCCATCGCCACCGCCCATAGAATTGGGAGAATTATAAAAATTCATTTGATTTATGGACATTCTACGAAGTATTTCAAAATCTCCACCTCTTCTATCCTCATTCGTAGCATGATGATCGGTATTTATGGCCAATGCCACATATTCCGCATCTGAGCCTCTTGGGCATTCTATAGCCACCTTTTGTCTGGCCGCCAACCCCTGATGATGAGCACTGGGAGATTCTTGTCTCAATTGACTAAGCTTTTGCGACCAGCGACTGTGATTACTCTCCACAGACGAAGAAGCGCTCTCACTACTACTGCTGTAGTAGTCTCTCAAAAATGACGAAGTAGTTGATTCCGGAGAATTTGACGACTTTCGTCCCAAATAATTGGCCAAATCAATGGAAAACGAATTAGTAGCATTACTGAAAACATTTTCATAAAAAGCCGCTCTCGATGTCGAAGGCTTAGGTGATTGTCTACCACACTCAGCAGCATTGCCAGTCAATGATGAGGCTTTCAGCTCGTTACGTGTTGGTTGTACGGCATATTCATCTTCAGCTAAGGCTCTACCTTCCAATATCAACGATGCTATACCTAGAAAGGCGCTGTTATTTACTTGTACTGCTACTGCTGCTGCTCCTGTTACGCTGGCTCCATTGCTGGCATTGGCACTGCCTAGTATGGAAGGCGAATTGTTTATTTGATTGCCAATGCTGCCTACAGAGCCGATGGGAGGTGAAGAACTTGTTGCAGATGTTGGTATCATAACTGCAGCTTCAATGCAATTTCGTAACGAAAAGTTTGTCTCGTTGTCTTAATTGTTCTTATATCTGTCACTCTCGCACTCTTGCTCAAAACTAAAGAGACCTGGCTGTTCTTCCCCAACTAGAAAACTAAGAATGTAAGAGAAAAATATGTATTAAGGAAAAATTAATATTTTTCATATTTTTTGTTTAAATTATTTAAAACAATAATTATTTTTGTACGATTATTTAAAATGAAGTTGTTTGTTTAACAAGATTTATAAGGTATTCATGATCCACACTATGATAAGACTTTTTGCTAAATTTTCTCATGTTATGTCGGAATAACATTTTTATAGTGAAATCAACCATAATACATACATATAAAGCATAAAAATAATTTATTACATAATATTTCATGGCTTAAGGAGTGGAAGGCTTTGCTATAATCAAGAAATATGTGAATTGTATCATTTTTTCGGTCATATTACTTCCTATATCTTTGATACAATCTAACATTAAACCCGTAGTACTATATCGCTTTCTAAATCCTGATTGATACCTATTCAAATACTTGCGAGAAGTAAGATGTTGCAAAACCTGCTCTCTCAATATAATCTCAAGTATTTTCGCGCAAATATTCATGTGCTTATAGGGCAATAATCAGTAATCTGGCGAGGTGATTTAATTTTCGGTACAGGATTAAATCTCTCAACTTTTCAACTATCTGTAAATTTCGATGAAGTTTTTAAAATAAACTGCAATTGGTGAGAAATGTAAGGTAAAATTCTTATTTTTTCTAGTTTTTGTTAATGAATTATTTTGCTTAAGTTAATTAAGGTACGGTCACACTTGACAAATATTTGCCAAAAAAGACGTAACCAGTAAATAACATATATGTACCTATTTAAACTCGTTTATTTATTTAAAAAAAGCTTTTTATATTTAGGCCAAATCACAACAAATATTTGATTTTAATTTATTTGATGCTGTTTGATCTTGCAAAACTCTTGTAAAAGTAAACAACGTCAAACAAATTTGTGCTAAAACAAGTACTCGGAGAAAAATGAATGTCATTGTTTTAATTATGTATAAACACAATACAAAATAATGCAATATAGAACACATTTTTCAAATACATAATAAAATATTTTTGGCTGTTACGAATATTTTTATATTTTTAGAGTTCCCCACTTTGAAACTAGGTCAAAATGAACAGTTAACAAGAATTTTTTGTTTGCTAAATATTGTAGAAGTGTCTACCTAATTCCTTTATTATAACATAAATTTAAAATAGAGAGGAAGATGCAAATAATTTCAAGTAGAAAAACATAATTAAGGTCAAAATTGGATATATGTACATATGGATGTATGTATGTAGATTACTATGGAACAGAAAAAAAGAAGACACGTACATATGTGGGTTAATATGTTAGGAATCTAGTTCTTGGTCATTAAAGTACATACAGAATGCAACAAATTAATATTTTTTTTTAATAAGGGGGCGTGACCTATAAACCTAGTTTTGAAAAATACATACATGCATATGTACATATGTATGTACCATACTTCTTTATCATGTAAAGAACATAACAACAATCTACCAGCCCCCATACACACTCATATTTTTAATAGATTTCTATTTTTTGCATAAATACTAAGTATGCATACTAGTATGTGTGTATGTTGTATGCCTTAGTAATATGACGTCATATTTTATTTAATTTTATTTTGTATTACAAGGTTTTTCATTCAAATGCATTTAAAAAAACAAACAAAAAATAAAGACTAAAATAAAACCCTCATTTCAAATTTTGTAATTTCGTAATGCAAGTAGTATGAATAAAGAAACCAGTTCAATACGAAATACTAAACACAAAAATATAAATAAATCCACAAATTGTATCCAAATGCAATACATATTTCTGTGTATGTTTATGTTTGCATGTGTAATATTCGACGTAACTACGTAATTTTTTTGTTGTTGTTTGTTTATGTACAAAACAACATGTTGCTGACATTTTCAGTTTTTATTATGATTACATGTTGCCAAGCAACATTTATGTTGAAACAGGGTTGTTGTTGGTTGCTACATTCATACATACATATGTATGGATACACATAATATACAAAATGTCTATACTGTTTGTTGTTTTTGTATTTTGTTACTTTACTTTCCGTTTAAAGTCTTGACCTGCATACACAAACTAGAACAACATAAAAAAGTATGTCTGTGTATGTACAATACATACATACCTACATACATACAGATACATATTGAGAAAAACTCATTACTGTGAGCATGAAAGAATTGTGTTTATGGGAAAATCAACTAATATATTGTAACAACAACAATAACAGCAGCAACAATAAAAACATTGAGAGTTTTGCAAAAAGAATGAGTTTTCCTTTTGCGTGTTCAAAATAAAAAGAGAGAGTTTTAAATTTAGAAAGAGCAAAATTTTAGTACAGAGAGCGAAAGACATAATAGAGAAAGTAAAATCATGATAAAACCCAGTACATATTTGTGAAATTACAGGAATATTTTATTTAATAGAATGAATTCTTAAAAAGTTTTAGAGTTTTAGGAAAGATTTTGTGAAAACTGTTTGTGAAAAATTAGAAAAATTCTTCAACCTAGGTATAATTAGACTTGATTAAAATTTTATTTTAAAGTAGGTGCCTATTTAATATCCTAAATTGCATATACCTACATATGTATGTAGGTACTTACATAAGAATAATGGGTCGGTTATGTATAGCAACTTTCGTGTTTAATCTGTTTTTTTGAATTTTCGAGTAGAAAACAAACATTTATATGTTAGAAATACCTATAAATAGTTTAACAACAAAATAACTAACATTTAAAATTTACCACTTAAAATAAAGCAACCACAAATTCTCGGTTGCCATGTTCGGCAACTGAAGTTAACAGCTTACTGTTGTCAGTTGCCATCTGTAATATGTTTTTGGCAACTATCAACTCCACTGAGGTTCGGTTGCCATCCGTAATCGACCTATAATTGTTAAAGAAAAATTTTAATAGAAAAACTTTTTTTTCCAACATTCTGGTAAAAAAATATGTCGTGGGTACTACATGGTGCAAAAAAAAAATAAAAACAACAACATGACAACTATCAACAGAGTTGAGTCGCTTATTCCAATTCACAGATTTTCCATGTTTCCAGTTGCAGTTCTGGCTCGCAGAACGCAACAAAATGCTGAGACTTTTTAACAAGCCCAAACTCCCAACATTTTACCGACATTTTTAATAGCGGTCTTAGGACGAAAATATCATGAATTTTACGAAATGTAGCGAATTCAACAATTTTATATTGAATTTTCGAGAGAAATTTAATTCCTTGTAACAATTGTCTAAGCATTGTCTAATACTGATATGTCAACAAGTAAATTTCCAAAATGGAAAACAAATTTCTGGTTGAAAAACCTACCTTTTATAATGAATTCTTACAAATCCTTTAAGTTTTAGGAAAGTTATTGTCAAACATTTTTTTGAAATGTCACAAAAATGGTTGTACCAAATAAAATATTTCTTATTTCTGAGAAATAACTTTTACCCCCTTATTCAAAACGATTATTAAATTTAACAAACGTTTATTAAGACAGATTTGCATATAAAAATTTGCTTAATAAACGTTTGTTAAATTTAATAATCGTTTTTGAATAAGGAGGTTAATTTTTAAAATATAAAATCTATAAAGTACACTTACCACAATCTTTTGTTGTAAACTTGCTGCACGCAATTACTCGGTCAACTGGGTTATATAACAACCATTGTCAGTAGAAATTTAAACATTCTGAAATAATAAAAATAGGCAAAAATATAAATTAGTATTAAGATGACATTAAAAAACTTATTAATAAAAATGAAGATAAAGGTTTTAGGTAATTCTTTATTTTTAAAACTGAGTTAAATAAAAATTTAAGTGTATAAGAGAAATTCTGATGATTAACTTTTTTAGTTAAAGCTACTAATATTTGTTTTGAATTACAATTGCCGTGAAGTATTAATAAGAAACGTTGCTGTAGGTACATGAACAAAATCAGTTTCAGAAATGAGCTTTGTCGCTGAACACAATTTTCCGATAAAAAAAGTGGATCTTCATTCAACTAAATTTTGATAATAAAATTCAATAATCTGCAAGCGTTGTTCGTTTTTTTTTTTAAGTCGAGTCATGGTTAAGTTATATACCAAACTGAACAGTAACAGAGTAATATGTTACACAAAAACAGCAGAGCTGCCAAAAACCAAACGAAAGTTGCTAAAATATCACCCTTTATATACATACAACAGTGAATTTTTTAACCTAACTCGATTTGAATTAAAATGTTAAAGCACTTAATTACAACAATTGCGGAATACCGATATCAAACGACGATTTTGTAACAGAACGCGAAATATGAACACAATTAAAAATTTACCGTTAATGAAGTAATACTCGGTACTTTCACGACGAGTCTAGAAATTCAGCATATTCTTTTAATACAATACAAACAGTTTCGGAAAAATACTTTAGGAATCACAGGGGTTTTTCAAAATTAAAGAGTATTAAATGATTACATACATTACAATATGTACATACATACATGTTATGTATTTGAAATGTTTAGATTTATAATTTTAAAAATAATTCTCTGGTTTTGTGGCCAATAGATAAAGCAAATCATTAGCAAACAAAGAATCATGGTGCAACTATACAAGGTGAGTGCAGTAGCCCAGCTGACTGACTTTGTTTACAATTTACTTATGTCAAAAGTAATACTTTTTCAAGTATTTTTGACAATAGTACATTATTTTACACAAACAATATGCCTGTTGTTTCTGTTTTGTGTTGTATTTGTTGTCGATTTGCACTCACCTTGTTTAGTTGCACCATGCAAAGAATATTATTATTACTGGATTATCGACATACATATGTATGTATGTAGATATTATTTAAACAATAATGTGTCATCATTCAAGAACACAAACAGAATATAAAAGTTGATGTTACATACATACTTACATACATACATAAATATGTAGGTACATAAGTATGTGCATAAATAACCGTTTAAATTCAAATTCAATTAAAAGACTTATGTAGGTATATAAGAAAAACGCCAACTTCTTGTCCAGTTCAATAACAAACAAAGAAATTCCAAAAAAAAAAGTTTCAAGTTCCTTGACTTTATATAAATACATATACATACATACTTATCTATGTAATTCAAAAAGACATCATCATCATAAATAATAATTTAACTGACAAATAAATAAATGGAATCCAAAAAAAAAGAAATATGCTTATTTTTCGATTGGCCAGACTAGAAAGTGACGCCATTTTAGTTTATTTTCACTTGATTTCTTTTGCAAAATTAACGAAATTTATAAAAATAAATAAAACTATAATTAAATATCATGGTTTATTGGATTATAATAATAATAAGTACATACATACATATGTATGTACATACCACAAAGTCTTATAAAAATCATGTGTAATAAACAAACACTGTGAAAAAACTATAATTTCATAATTTCGAATAAACATTTCCTAGCAACAAAACAACAACAAAATACACATGCATACATATTACAAACATTCTTAATTGGCCATAGGCCATAAAACCCCAACCTAATTTAATTAAATTTATCTTTATTCCTCTAAATAAAATTGATATTTTAACAATTTCATTTCCTTTGCTCAATAAATGACAGAAGATGTTTAAAAGCAGGAGTAGGCGGAGGAGGAGTACGAGATCAATTTTACTGTAAAATGAATCAGAAAAACATACAAATAAAAAAAACATAAAGAAATAGAAAAACATAAAGAGAAAAGTGAAAAACTGTATATGTTGCGTTTTTCAGAGTGCAGGCACAATATTTGCACATCTGATTTTTTCTTTGTTTTTGTTTTATTAAAATTATTGTTGTTTTGTTGTATTCAAACTACTATGTACATTAGATTTAGAAGTGTGTGTATGTGTGACTTGTGCGTTTGTCAAATATTAACCCATGAGGTGTGGCTGCACACACTGCGAACAATCTAATGTAGGTATGTAATTGAAATTTAGAATGAAAAGTAGAATTTTAAAATGCAGCTGTCATATCTTGTGTGATGTATTCAGGTAGCCTTTTTGTCAGTTTACATCTGCTGAGCAGTAATAAATATGTAGGTATATGTTACAAATTCGCAGAAAAGTTCAACAAGATCAAAATATAGAACATTAATAACAACGATCTTTTATAAGAATAGGAATATTAAAAAATTTAAAATTTTTTTTATAAATTTTTATTAGCATGAGAAAATTGGACTGGAAGCTAAAAATAGTTTTACTTTTAACATTTTTTATATCACGCTTGCACAATAATTAATACAAATACAAAAATTTAGAAAAGTCAAATAAATCTCGTATAATGGTAAATATTTTCATGTTCCAATGTCGCGTTCTAGTACCTAAATCATAGTTTTTTATTAGTACTCTGTCATCGTTATAATCAGGTTTTTGAAAATTCGAATCTTAATCAAAATCTTATGTCATTAACTTAAAAAGCAATGTCGCGTTCTAGTATCTAAATTATAATTTTTATCAGTACTTCTCGATCGTTTTAATCAACTGACTACAAATTTCGTTTCAAACCCCAAAAGAAACGACTGCAAATATAAATCACACTAAACTTTTTATTTATATTTTCAGACTGTGTCTCGTTCGCTAACGCAAGTGTAACATTATAACTAGCATATTAAGATGGATAAAACGTGTGCAGAAAGAAGGATAGGAGCAATATGGTATTTAGTGTAAATAAAAAATATATACTTAATTATAAAGAATATTTCGATAAAGCAGATCGAAATTGACAAAAACCAACAAACAGTAAGTTGCTGAAAGAAGTCTTATACCTAAAAACAAACATTGGAAAAAACAATGATTTTATTTAAGAAAAAATGAAGTTATTGAAGCTGTATTTAATAAGCTATATTTAATAATACAAAAGCTTTTGCTGTAATTACTTGAAAAATATGTCGCGTAAAAAGAAACGAATGGAAATATTTCAACATGGCAGTTATCAACAGAAAACCACAGTATCCAAATTTAGTTTAGAAGTATGTACCAAATCGTAGGTTTTTCTACATGAATATGAAAAAGAGTTCGTTTTTTTTTTCTAAAACAGGATTTTTCAATTAGAACTGTATTTTCCAAAAGAGTCATATTTACCAGTAGATTTTGCAATTATTAGAATGATTTAAATTCCGTAAAAATAAATTTTTATTCGAAGATCATTTTCATTTGTCTGGCATATGTATGTATGTACGTCAACAAGCTAAATTGCCACTGAAACAATGGATTTATTGCAAAAATTTTTTCCATAATTTCACGAAATTCAGCTGTTAATTTCCCTCCACTCACTTTTTGTGGGGCTGTTTTAAAAATAATGTCTTTATGGAGAAAAACGAATCGATTGCATCCTTAAAACATAAAATCCGCCATTGTTGGCAAAATGTATTTTAAAATGTTGATGGTCGTGGTGAAGGTATGTCTGATATAATTTTTTATTTATAATTGTCAAAGTTCATTCTTTCTAATACCAGCAAAATTTGAATGATTTTTTAAGGTATAAAACCGTTTGATTTAAAAAACAAAATTGTGTTTAATACTCGTACACCTTAATGGGTTGAAACTAACAACCAGTTACTTTGTGAGTACATACATTTAAACATATGTACATGCATAAGGCTTTATATATTTATATATACATATGTACGTATGTATGTGCAAATATACACATTTATGACCAAGAAAGGCATTGCACTGACTGATTAAATAAAAACAACAGCAACAACAAAAACCATAATAACACACTAATCATTTTAAGAGGTGGTGGAAGGGGGTTATGTCGATAGCAGACAAGAAGAGAGTGCTAGGTATAATGAGAGAAATAATAATATGTATTTTAGATATGAAATGAAACACACACTAGCACACTGCAAAACATAAATAAAAAAAAAATATAAACAAAAAACAACTGATCGAGTAGAAACACGAAATAAAAATAAACAAAACGATAATTGTAAAGCAGAGGACAGAGATAGAGACAGTAGGTATGATAAAAAATAATAAAAGTAGAGAAAATCATAACAGAATTAAAAAAAATATTCAGTTTTAGAGACTGAGTAAGAGAAATTAAATGAAATTAATGATATAATTTGAAATAAAATAGAAAAACAACAATTTGGCATGTGTATGTACAACTTTTTAACGGCACGTTACATCAAATACCTACATAGGTACATACCTATATAAAAAATAATAAATATAGGTACACATATGCATACATATGTATATGTATGTATGTATGTAGATATAAAATTAAAACAAATATAGGTATGTATGCTTTTATAAAATGTTTAATATATACAGCTATGGACAGAAAAATAGGGCACTTTACTGGTTTAGTAGTGTAACGGGGTGTGTATTCTTAGTTTTTTTTTCGATGTATGTAGGTACCTACAAACATTTTTCCGTCAGGACCAATCAGATTAATTTTGGTTTCATCTGTGAAAAAGCACTCTTTTACAGAATTTGTAGTTTTGTAAAAGGCAATCGAGCCTTCATATTTTTTTGACAGTAGTGTTTTTTCTACCTACACGACCACAAATCAAATTTTCTTACAAGTCTACTGGAAACATTTAATCCAAATTCCTCATTTATTTCAGTCATTATTGTTCTCGATGACTTGAAAGGATCTAGCTTAGTTTTTTTTTTTAACTACTGTCTTATCCTCTCGAACTGTTGTCTTTCCGATCTTTCTTTACATTAAAAGCAAATTTGAATCTAATTTAACACATTTAATGACATTATAAACCGTCTTTCGAGAACATCCAATTATTTCAGCTATTTTTGTGTGTTTTATACACTTTTGGGTGAAGTTCCCAAATAACCTTTTTTCTCAAGTGAGCTGTGCGGTGCGGTTGACAAAATTAATGATAAACAATGTTTTTGTTAAATTACACAAGAATTTACCACCGAAATTAGCATCAACTATTTTTGTTTAAAATCGTAATAACTGCGAACTTTCTCCAACCAAAAATAAAAAAAAATAATTTTTAACAAAATAAAGAACGTACAAAAGTTAACAGGACATTTCCAACGAATTTTTGGAAAAGCAGAGTGGAACAAAAGCATAGAATTTGATGGTATTATCATTCCATTTTTCAATATAATACATCTAACGTTTTTTTTCAACTAGTGCTTATTTCGTGATGTCTGATTTGACAGATAATTAATTTTATCCTTCTGCTGAACGAATATGGTTGTGTATACGCTTGAACAACGCTGGGAAATATTACACCATTACTTTGAAAATCATGGTAATGTTGCAGAATGTGTGCGAAAATCGCCTACGGATTTTGGAAGAGAAGCACCGTCAGCTCCGTATATTCGTGAAAGAAACATCGCTAAACCAAAGCGTGAAAAGACAAAAACGGTGAGTACACCCGAGAATATTGCTGCTGTGACAGAAAGTGTGCGTGAACATTTCGGAGACATCATTAAGACGAATTTTGCATAAAGACCTTGGTATGAAGCCATACAAAGTCTAATTGGTTCAGGAGTTGAAGCCAACTGACCATCCAATGCGTTTTCGCTTTGCTAAATGGGCCTGCGATCGACTTACATAAGATGCCGATTTTGTCAAAAAAAATCATCTTTTCAGATGAAACTCATTTTGATCTTGGCGGGTATGTAAACAAGCAAAATTGTCGCATTTGAGGCACAGGAAACCCGCACGCATACATTGAAAAGCCGATGCACCCAAAACGAGTCACTGATTGGTGCGGATTTTGGTCCAGAGGCATAATTGAGCCATATTTCTTCGAAAATGAGCAAGGAGTGGCCGTTACAGTCAATGGCGATCGTTATCGGGCCATGTTGAACGAATTTTTGTTCACAATGATATTGATATTGGAAACATTTGGTTTCAACAGGACGGCGCTGCGTGCCACACAGCCGAAGCTACACTCGATGTTTTGCGCCCTGTTTTTGAAGATCGCATTATCAGCCGCAGAGCTGATGTCGTTTGCCCACCTCGGAGCTGCGTTTGACACCGTTGGACTATTATTTGCGGGGTGCCGTCAAAGATAAGTGTTACGCCGACAAGCCAGAGACAATTGAAGCTTTAAAGGACAATATTCGTGAAGCCATTGGTGAAATACAGCTGCACACAATGCTTAAAAATTGGACCGATACTGCATGGCCAGCCGAGGCAGCCATTTGAATGAAATTATTTTCCATTATTAACCGGAAGGATTGTACTTTCAAATAAAAAAAGAAATTTGAGAAAATACCTATTCAGTAGTTTTTCTATAGCATTTTCAAAAAAAAAAAGTTATTTGGCGGACCCTTTTTTGTACACTTGGAACAAAGTAAATATTCTTTAAAAATGTGTGTCAAAATATAGACTATTTGAAACTTACATGCTGTCTTTTTAATCCTATCTGCGATGGATGGTTGGGAATGATAATACCGCTTGAGGTCAATCACTCACTCTCAAACACTAGAATATAATTTCTGAAGAGTTGGTTTAGAATTTACGCCAAATATTTGAAAAATAACTTTTGTTTTTTGTTTTTTAAACACACTCTTTTTTTTATTAATTTAAAAATTTATTTAAATTTTTCATTGTTTTTGATTTGCATGTGTTTATTATCGGTTGTAATATTAATGTTGTAACATCTGCTAGTGATGGCGGTGAGTTTGTTAAATTTAGTCTTTAAAACCATTGGAACCGTTCCAAGTGTTATTGCTATTGTAACTATTTCACTCATTTACCAATTGCGTACTTTAATTTATTTATTTAATTCTTTGCTTTGCTGTAGTTTTAGTTTGTTTTATAGGTAGGTATGTATATTTTATTCGATTGCAATAAAATTGCGCTGCAGGCTAAAGACAATGATAATAACAAAAACAGCATATTAAACAATTTTCATTTTAAATGTAATAGAATGTGATGTGAAGAGTAAACAAAAACAATTTCTTAATTCTCTTTCATTGTGCATTTCCTATAGAACCTACAAACCAGGTATAAATCAGTCATATGATGAATGATGCTGCATTTACTAATAAACTAATATTTATGTTTATCAAAGAGTATTTTGACAAAATCTTAAAAAAATGCCCAACTACGAGTATAATTAAAGTTTTGCTGTTTTTTGTGGCAAAAATATTACGTTAGTTACGTCACGGATTTTGAGTTTTAGGGATGCAATCGATTCGTTTGGCTCTGCATAGACTTTATCATTAACCTACATAGCCCCACAAAAAGTAATTCAATGACGTTTAATTCAGGGCGACAAATTAACAGCTGATTTTCATGTAATTATGTATGTATGTGAAATTTTCTTGCAATAAATTCAAATGAAACAAAGCACTTTTTATTAGCTTGCGTCATTATACTGGATTTGTGCTGATGTTTGTAACGCTCAGAAATATTGGTCCAACACCCACCTTAAATTATACCGATCGACTCAGAATCACTTTCTGTGTCGATTTAACGATGTCCGTCTGGCTGGCTGTCTATGTAAACCTTGTGCGCAGAGTACAGGACGCAATATTTCGATAAAATTTAGTACGTGATATTTTTTCTGCTCAAGGACGGATGGGATTGAAAGTGGTGGAAATCGGTCCATTATTTCACCTGGCCCACATACAATTGTCCTCCCGAAATTGGGGTTTACTGATCATAAATGTTAGAATTATGCAAGTATCCAAACAAATTTTATCACAAATGAGTGGCAAATAAAGCCAAATCAGATCGGTCCATATAAGGCACTCTTCCGAAAATGACCGACTATACTTTCTTACTTGTTTTTTATTATATTTAAATTATATGTTTAATAAATTTTAATTATATTTAAATTGGGGGAGTTTTGGATGATTGCCAGGGGAACTATAGAAGGAGATAGATACTATGTAGAAATTGGGAGATCAACGTAGCACTCGAGGATCTTGAAATCCTAGAATATTAGTTAGAATGCATTGAAATGTTGCTTAGCAGTTGCATTATTAATTCTAATCTTAGTTTGATTGTCATTAGGGGGACTACAAAGTAGGGGTATACAAGAGACCTTAACTATTATTCAAATTGGTTAGATCAGGGAAGAACTTGGGGAGCTTGGAATTCTATAGTTTTTGTTAGAATGGAGGCTCAGCATCAGCATTATTAATTATATAAGTTTAGAGATAATGGTTTCGAGTGGGACTGGGATGGAGGGATATAGAAGATGGCCTTTGATTTTAGTTAGAATGAATATTATTGTGCGAAACAACAGTAGAATTATGAATTATAATTTATATGTTATAAATCTAAAGATAATGGTTACCAGGAATATTGTGGAGAGAGAAGTATTCAATAATATTGAAATTAACAAAATCTAAGAAGCATCTGAGAGTTTTAAGTATAATCAATATTAATATTGCTCAGCAAAATTATAATCTGGGCGATTTAGGTCTAAAATTAAATTGATCCTGAAATATTTCGAGAAGGATCGATTGTGATTTTTGTTTCTTATTTGATAATTTTTACGACATTCATGTTGTTTACACTAAAATAAAAGAAAATGTTAGGTCACTGATGGTTATGCGTACCCACCACTACAGTTTTAAAGGGGAAAATCGTGACGATATTGAAAGCTTCCAAACTCGTGAACTTGTTTGGCAACTGTAGGCTATGAATGAAGAGCACCTTGATAACTCTGGAATTCATGTGGGAAACTGTCATCTGACTTACTAAAGCTACTTTCTAGGGTACGAATCATACAAAAATACCTCTACTAAGCAAACAAAATATACAAAAAAGCATTGTATTAATGAAGTATTTGCCATATTTTATTTATTAAAAAATTCAGAAAATAGGTACATATATAAATTTCTGATATTCTCTATTATTTTTACAACACTACTTTAAATAGAAAGCAAAAGTTTAGCATCAGAATCGTAAATATAAAGCATTTCTATATGAATTTCAAGTAATAATTCTTTAATTTTTAAACTTCCTAAAGGAATTATAAGTTTCTTTTAAGGGCTTATTTATAGGTCGCTAAAAATTTTAAAGAATTAGTTTGAAAAAGCTCCAAAAATTATGTTATTGGTCTTTGATTCCATCTCACAAGCTTTACTTTAATTACAGTTGATTATTTCAACATCTTTTTTTAGCATGTTCATCGTGTTCTATTTATAGCGATTATAAAAAGTCACTGCTGCCAGTTTTTAAACATTTTGTTTCCTTTGATGTGAAAGGCAGAGGAAGTTTAGACATATTTTTTCTCGTTTGTAGAAGAAAAATTCTTTATTCTTATTTTTAATACGTAATTTCATAAAATACAAAAAGTTTATTTTATTCTTATGTCGTTTTGCTTAATTTTAGTGCATGAATCCCTGTACTCGACATTATTTAACTAAAAAATCGTTGCAAATGTTTTTTTTAATGGTAATTCTGTTGTTTAACACTTGCTCGACCTTTGTTCTTTTAGGGTGACTTTTTATTATTATAAAATTATTTTTTAAATAGGTAATTCTTTTTTTTTTTGAAAACTTTAAGGTTAATTTTTATATTTTGCCATTGAAACCAGATAAAAACTTGAGTTTGTCTCAGGAAAACAAGTTTCTTTGTTTCCTACTCAAATTGTCTTTCTTTTTTGTTTATTTCAACAAATTGAATGAACTTTTGTGGTTCTTCTTTTTATTTGCAATAGGTATTTTATTAACAAATTAATTTTATTGTTTTTATCTTTCAATATTTGTTTACACTTCCTTATTAATGGAGGAAATAAACAGCAGTTAAATTATTATTTTTCTGTTATTATCAATTTGTTTAAAGAGAAAGAAACTTCATTATCATCACTTTTATCATACACAAGCATTTTTTAATATGTATTTTTCTTTTATTTATTTTTATTAAAATAAACTCAATGTATAATACAGTGGGTATACATACTACTACTCAATTGCACTTTTTTCCTGTTTCTGTTTTATTATTATAAAATGAAAATAATAACAGAAAGACAGACAAACACACAGCACTCTACTAATTCTTCTTCTTTTTTTACTCTGGCTGTATGACTGATAAACAGAGCCCCACATAATACACACAAACACATACACTATAAGTTGCTGCTGGTATTTTTCTTGCCGTTTCTTGGTCTATAATTACTCCAAAACTTTAGATTTATATTTTTTCACTCCGCGTAACTTTCAAAAAACTCGTAGGAGATGATGAACAATTTTTATGTTATTTTTTTCGGCTTCTTCTACTGGGTATTTTGTTGTGAACGCTCGCGTTGCTATAAAACGACTGATGAATACGTAAAGAATCTGGTGTCTCAATGACTAAAAACTGCTGACTGACTGAAACCAACAGCAAAAGCAAACAACAACAATGTATAATACACAAATGTATACAAACAAAACATAAAACAACCAGGCAGTCAACCAGTCTAAATACCTATGTATGAATGTTTATAGCTATGTAAATACATATGTACATACAAAACCAATGGAGGTGTGTGGCGGAGGAGAAAACGCTATACTAAATGCACATATTGTAATATACATATGTAGGTTTATCTATACTACTTACATACCTAAATATATGTATAGGTGTATACTATACTTTGATTGCTTGCCACTACCATGACTTTCTAAACAGCTGAGCGACGAATATGCGAAAACAACAGAAAACAACAACAAGCAAAACGACTACGTCAATAACGGTGCTGTCAACTCAATGATTTTCAAAATAATTTTAGAGTTTTTTTGAAATGAAAATAAAGGTTTAGTTAGCAATAACAATCCCTCAAATATAAAGGGTATTTCAGCAAGAACTTTATTTTTCCAAATAAAATAAAACTCTAGACTTTATATGAAAACCATTAAAATCTATATTGTATTGAAAAG
Source organism: Bellardia bayeri (assembly GCA_950370525.1). Taxonomy (NCBI): domain Eukaryota; kingdom Metazoa; phylum Arthropoda; class Insecta; order Diptera; family Calliphoridae; genus Bellardia; species Bellardia bayeri. Next base: position 65,344,545 of record OX493268.1, read on the forward strand.
AGTAGGGTTTGACCATTATAAATGAAAAATGATGTCGTACAGATGTGCACCATGTCCATGCATACAGATGTTGATTCTTTTAGCAAAATTTTGTCAAAATGGCGTTAATCATATCATAGATTTTGAGTTTTAAGGCTACAATTGAATTTATAGAATCTTCATTGTTTCGCTGTGACATGTAATAATAGGCCAACATTTAGTTGTTAACATCTCTCGATATCGTAATCCATTCCTTGTACATTTACAGTGATACGTTCAGACCTAAGCATTTTCAAGGCCCTAACCTTGACATTCTTAACTTTTTCCCATTTTAGTGCAAATGTTATGTTTTGTCGTTTTGTTATTTTCAATATATTAGCAATAAACGTGGGATGCAGAAGGCTATAAAAAATATAACTCATTTTCGACTGCTTGTAGATAAATGAAAAAATCGACATAATTTCCTATCACGTTTGCAATAAGGATTAGTTAATGTAATTGCAATTAAACTTTCTTACTATTTATTGTTTCAAAATATTTTTTAAAAAGAGTTTGATTCTTTAACTAAATCCACTGTTTTCTTTACAGATTTTCTCAAATTTCTTTTTTTAACATAATTTTTATTTTTATCACGCACTTTTCCTCTCTTATGTTTGGTTTTCACTATGTCATTTTTTGTTGTCAAATTGTCCAAATTGTTGGCAATTGTATGAAAACGGATTGTCATATGGCGTCATCTATGTTTGCAATCTCATTAGACGCCATAGACAACCCGTTTTTATACAGTTGCCAACAATTTGGAAAATTTGACAACAAAAATGACATAGTGAAACCAAGCATTATAAAATAATTTTCCTTACTTGCTATGTTTTTGACAATTTCAATAGCATTTCTCAACTGCTTTATCGAAATACATATACAATATATTTTAGTAGGTCTTATGTTGGCGAACGTGCTATACTTTGAACATCAAAGTAAAATATTTAGTGTGAATTTTTTATGCAGGAAAAGTCACTAAATTATCAGCCACTTAATTACATGAGCGGAGAATACGACATTGAAACATGAACAAAATCAAATGAACAAAACGCAATATTCTATAACAAAGTTGTCAACATTTATACTGTGTACTTATACATATAAGAAATAAAACGAGTATGCAGATATTATTTTCAACATTATACCTAGGTACCTATAGGTACTAGATATTATTTTTTTATACCTATTATGTTTTTTTCCAGTTTTTCAGATACACTTATGAAAATTCAGAAATAAACACACGCAAACGCATAACTTAATAATATCTAATGATTTCATACAAGTAGTAAAACACTACTGAAACAACTACAAAAACAAAATCATAATAAAAAACATATGAGGGTTTCATAACAAAAACAACAACCTTAAAAATCATAATATAAACAGACATACCCTTTGCTAAAATTAAACAACTACGTAGTTTCTTACTTTTTTATTATTATATTATTTTTTTTTTTTGTTTCGTTTGTACTCAATGTATTTTTTCTTATAACTAACTCTCCCTTTTCTTAGTACTCTGGGTGTTTATGCTCTTTCGTTGGCAACAACAGCAAAACGAACACTTATCACAAATGCTAGGAACACAACTGCGACGAACGACGTATTTCGCTCAACGTGACGAACTGTTGGTAACAATTCGCTGTGTAAATTCGTCTTGTGAAGCACAATAACGACAAAAAATAATAAATATTTTTTAATAACCTAATGTTTTTGTTTTCGTATAACAGCTGATAGGTAGTGTGACCCAGTGATGGAAAATGGGTTTTTGGATTTCGTACCAACTAAATATACCTATAAATAAAATGTACTTTTTAGACCTCAACGGTACCATTTTTAATATTTTCTAAATAATAATAAAACTTAACCACAAACTTACTTTATCGAAAATTCGATATATGTAAATACATATGTATGTATATATGTACATACATATCTTATGGCAACATTTTTAACATTACCTTATACCTATAACGAATGTTTAAACAATTTCATACTCGCGGCGTAAGAATTCTTCAAAGAATCATTATCTAACTTCTGGTGATATTATAAATGTTATAAAACTGGTCTCTACTGGAAAATGCTACCAGATAAAGCGTTTGTTCACGATATGCAACAAGTATTTACCAAAGGATACTATAACAATTTTATTTTAATGCAAAAAAACAGAGCTCGTTTCGTAATAAAATGTTTCCTTTAAATTAACTTCATTTGGGATTTGTTTGTATTTGTTTAAAGTTAGACGGTTACTTCTAAATCTTTAATAATATTACTTGCGTTTATTAACGCAATTATCTAAAATATTCTTATTAATGAAGTATCGGTTTATTTGCGAAAAGTTAACCTTGTTAAATATATGTATATGTATGTATGTATATATATGTATTTGTGCATTCTTCGATTGTATTTCCGAAATTACTTAACTTCTAACGATTTTGAAATCCTGATTAACTACATTTTAAGCTTTAGTTTTTGGATGCAGCCTCAAAATTATTAAATGTGAATTAATGTGTCAAAAACTCCCATTGTTCGATAATTCAACCAACAATTTCTTGTCGTAATAATCATCTTATAGATGCCTATTTAAAGATCAATTTGATATCAGTACCACAATGTTCATGCAATTTATTAAAATCTCTTTGCATTATTACATTGCACTATACACAAATAGTAACTTAATTGATACCTATATTTTTCTACATACTCGTATGTATTTCATCTGAAATACCAAATTTGATGCAACAGTATTTATTTGACTCATGGTAGCACCACGGTACCAACTGTATCTAAAATGTATCAAAAAAGTACAATTGTACCATGTTTGCCTAACACTGGTGTGGCCTTATTAAAAAATATATATGTATTAACAAAAACACATGTAAAAACTATTTTTATAATTAACTATTTTGTATATTTATTTAAAATTTATTTTAAATAAAGTAAAAAATAAAACAATAATTAAAGTAAAAATTAACATTTTTTACTAAAACATTGAAAAATAAAACGAAACATGGTCATCCCGTATAGTTTGTTATCGTTCGCCGGCGTAAGAATTAAAAATAGACTCTATGTATTTCAAACTTCGCAGCATATGACGAATTCAGCCGACGCCGTTATTGTGTGTATTTTTATATACACAAATGTGTTTTATTTTTAGAGACGAATATTCGCGACCAAAAAATCGTCCCAGTTGTGTTACTAGATAAGCTTTGCGTTTTCTTTATCATTAAAACCACAACAACAAAAACGCATTTATCAACAATGTTGTTATCTATGTTTAGCTGAGTTTTTTTGGTGTCAATCTTCACATTTTCTTTGTGAACTAGCAACATGTTGCTGAACATATGATAAAAATGTGAACATTCTAAATCTCTTTATATTATTATATGTACTGTTCTCCCTAGAAAATGTTGTGTTAACCAAATCATATGTTATTTGTTTAGCAAATAAAAACACACTCCCAAATGTATGTACATATAAATAATCATTTTGCTTGTATGTAAGTATGTATGTATATTAAGGGATATATATTACCTTAATGCACTTTTTCTTTTGTTATTATTGATGTATGTATGTGTATATTTATTTTTAACATTTTTATATTAGTTACATACTTACATACCCACTCAGCTGTAAATAACAAACACAAAATATAAACCCTACAACGACAGCTACGATTAAGTGCTGCCGCCATAGAAATTGTAGCTTTGTCATAGTGCAAATTTAAGCAAGTCAGAGAAAATTTTCAAGAAACTATTTATGGTGCTATCAGACGGGATGTATTTTACATATGTACTGTCACTTTTCTTACCCATATGTAATTCCGTTTGTATGTCAAAATTTTCATTTTACATACGATTCATAATTTTTGCTAACACACCTGCTTATGTTTTTCCGTATGACATAACCTATAAATGTAAACAAAAGCTGTCTTTTTAACGTGTATAAATTTCAAGAATTGCTTCTTTTGGCCAATCTTACTGCAATAAATATAATAAACATAATTTAATTTATTAAAAATCGAAAAATATTTATTTTTCCATGTTCATTATCCACTTTCTTTAATTTTTCTTTACAATATATTTTTTCAAACAATAAAAGTTTGAAATATTCGACCTTTTCTTTGTAGGATCCCAAATTTATAAATACTCAAGCTCGAGGTCATAAGTTTTAAATGTTTTTTATAATTTAATATTTCCAATATTTCGATATTCTTTGAATATCTTCATCAGGGGTAGTCTAATGTTTCACAAATTATAAATAAGAAAAACGAAAAACACCAACAAAGTAAGTAAAAAATATCAATAACAATACAAAGCTCACAGCTCACAGCTTTGTATTGTTATTGATATTTTTTACTTACTTTGTTGGTGTTTTTCGTTTTTCTTATTTATAATTTGTGAAACATTAGACTACCCCTGATGAAGATATTCAAAGAATATCGAAATATTGGAAATATTTAAATAAATAAATTATAAAAAACATTTAAAACTTATGACCTCGAGCTTGAGTATTTATAAATTTGGGATTTTTTCAAACAATTTTGTTGTTGTTTATGTTTGTCACAGGAAAATAGAGCGTGTTATAATCGGCAAAATTACATATGTATTTCCACATGTATTTTACACATGCAAAGTTTCGTATGTATCACACGATGTGTACAACTTTTACAGATGGAGAATTTGACAGTACATATGTAAAATACATCCCGTCTGATAGCACCTTTATATACAAACATACATATATAGGTAGGTAGGTATATACATATTATTTTTAATGTGTATACGTATGTATGCAGTATGTAGATAACACATTTTTCTTTAGGAAATTTTCGCGAATCTATTAAGTACCCTATAGAAAATATACATTGGTGATCATGGTCATATAATTAAAACATAATTAGGTACAATCTTACCCAATTTAAAATTTTTAATATTTCTTTTACAATTTTAACGGTACTTTTCCTCAATAATCTTCTGTTTTATGTCTAACGCTCCTTAATTTCTTAGTTATTTCTCTCTATCATCAATTTATTTTGTAAAAATATTGCGTTATTTTGCGATAATACCTACGTAAAAACTTTATCAACTTTTTTTTAATGTATTAGGTTTATAATAACATACATATACAGCTGCAGTCAATATAATAGCACGATGCACAAATTTATACTGACTCTGTTTACATCAGTTTAACTTTTGGGACGATTCAACTCAAAACAAAATAATAAATTCTTTGATGTAGGTAGGCTAATTAATTTAAACAAGAAACTTAAAAACTACACAGTCAAAATAATAGCACTTCAGTTAATTTTTAACAAAAAATAGTGACCTTTCTTAAAATAAATCAAAAATTTCACTCAGATATTTTGTACATAAATTAATTGTATGTTTTAAATACTTTGTCGCGTGCCCTTTGTTTGCTGTTTTATAACTGATTGACAGTTACGAAATTTGACAACAAATATACACACTCTGAGATAGCATAAAAAATGTAACTGTTTGTTACACTCAAATCAAATAATTTCAACTGGTGCTATTTTATTGATCGGCATTGTATTTTCAAATTGTTCCCCAAAAACATTGTCGGTAAGTATTCAAAAAGTGTTTTAATTCAAAATTATAGTTTTACATTTTTAGGCATGGGTAAAGCACCAACTTGTTCCGAAGAAGAAAGAAAACTTTTTAATAACCTAAAAACCTCTGGGGAAACCGTATTACATATTTCTAATTTGCTTGATTTCTCTACAACGCCATCAATCATTTAAATGCATATGGTATAACTACAAATGTTACAAGAGCTCCCAAACAGTGAAAAACGAACAAAAAGATTAAATTATAAAAAGAATCTCTCAAGCCATTTAAAACTTCCAGACAAATACAGGTTGAAGTGTAGTCATCACATAGAATTGAAGTTTCATCTAGAACAATAAGACAAAGGCTTAATGAAGTTTCTCTTCGTGGCTACATCGCACAGCGCAAACCTTTTGTTTCGAAAAAGAATATAAAATCAAGGCAAAAAAAAAAATTAAAAAAAAGCGATAAAATTTGGAAAAACGTACTTTGGAGTGAAGAATGAAAGTTTTGCCTTTGGGGATCTGATGGAAAACGGTATGTATGGCGTCCGATTATTCAGCAGTATCATTCAAAGTATACCTTAAAAACAATTAAACACGGCGGTGGTAATGTAATGGTTTAGGATACGTTTTCTTGGCCCAGGATTGGGCCAATAGCCAGAATTTCTTTAAAAATGGATCAACATTTATATACAAATATATTAGAAAATACGATGATATCATTCGCTGAAGAAAATTTGCCGCTACTATGGAATTTTATGCACGACAATGATCCCAAACAAAACATAAATGTTTTAAAATGGTCAGTACAGACCCCTGATCTTAAACCAATAGAGTTCTTGTGGAACTAAGTTGAGAAAAGTTTGGAGGAGAAAAACAGCAAAAATTTATATGAATTGTGGAAAAACATTGAGGCAATCTGAAAAGCTATACCCAATTTACTTTGCAGGCATTTGGTCGAAAGTATGCCAAATAGACGTGTTCATGTGATGGGTATCTAACAAAATATTAAAGGTAAATTTATAATTATTTGGCGGAAATTCAAAAATTATTAGGAATAATAAAACATTGGTGAATGTTTTAATTATTTGTTCAACCCCAGTAACGATTTTCTTTAGTTTTATTTATTTTCACAGATCCCGTTTTGAGGAGTGCAAATTAAAGCAGCCAGTCTTAGAATTAAGTAGTGAAAACAAATTTTATTATCTTTTTATACCTACCTAAATAGAAAACAAATTAAATAAGTAAATATGACCATCACTGTAGGTATATTACGTTTTCATAACCATAAATTCATTACTTTTCTTACATTAACATCTAACAAATAAAACAATTTACACGTGTTCTTAATCTTTCTACTAATGGATAAGTCATTTAAGAATAAATTTGCTCATTTTGTAACAAACAAAAAATATTAGAAAATACCATACACGCATACAATATGTATGTTTAACCTTGAAGATACAATAATTAAAAAAAAAACAACAACATAGAAAATCTTCTCAATAAACCCTATAAACACAGGTAGTTCAAGTGCAGCCAACGAATGCAAACAACAAAAACGGAAATTTTAAATTTACCTTAAAGAAACGTGATAATTTTCTGAAACATGATAAAAATATGTATCATATCAGTACAGTACTCATTGGTGCTGAGTATAGGGTAAATGTGTAAAGTAATAAAGAATTAAAGAGCAGAAGAGATAATCACACTTCCACTTACACACACACACATATATACTCTCACTTTACTCTCGCAACATTACAATACATTTGTTGCCTGACAAGAGAAAGAATATGTTTCTTTTTTTCTATTGTTGTTATGTTCTGCTTTTATTTTGTTTAAAAATGTTTCAAGGTTTTAAAAGTTGTCTGTGTACTTAATTTTTAAAAGCAAGATCCACCACAACCAACAACAACAATTTACAGGTATAAAAAATCGCTACGTTGTTGCAAATGGGAACAGCAGTACAGTCTTGGTAACTAAACTAAGGATAGATAAATAATCGTCGTAGTGCTTTATATTGAAAGGTAATTGTATTTTATATAAAAAATATTGTGTACCTATAACAGTATTTTCTATAAAAAATCTTTTGTTTAAGAGTATTTTTTGAAGGAAATCTTGTGTTTAACAGTGTTCTCTATGGAAAATCTTGTGTTTAACAGTATTTTATGCAGAATTTTAGTAGAAGATTTGGTATAGGTACATAAAACAATAATTTTATAGAAATTGTTGTGGATAACACATGTACTAAAAGAAGAAGGGTAACAGTGATAAGTTTCTTGGGAAATTAAAAGAGGTTTAAGGAATATATCGGCGAAGCAGCAAAAACAAATAACAAGCTGCTGAAAAAATGGAAGATGTTGTATAGGGCAGAAAAAATTGCAGGTAGGTATAACCAGTTAATTATACCTGCAAGCAATAATGGGAGAAAGCAGTAAATACGCAATATAAAATTTGTCACATAGGTACATAATTAGAAACTAAAAAAATATATGCAAAAAATCTTAGTGGAGTTTAACAAAACGGTCTTATCCTTAAATATTTTGTTATATAATCCCTGTTTTGGCAAAATTCGCCAGTCTTTTTGGTAAACTCTTCATTAAATGCTGGCATGTTTGCAGAGATATGATTTCCAGCTTTGTTGCACCAACTAAAACAATTCATCATTATTTCGTGGATTTTGTCCTTTATGTTTGTATTTTTATACAAGTGAAATGCACCAAACACCATTTTTTTGAGCAAGAAAACTTTTGTCCAATAGTCGACATTGAAAGTTTTTCATTTTGGTAACACTGTACAATTAACTGTCTTATTTCTGGAGTATATGACTTGTTTTTGCCCATTTTCGAAACTAAACCGTATCAAGATTATTACAAGTTAATATATTGTTTAACAAATTATAGGTATTCACTTTATCACTAATATTTAGAAAAGCTTAAAAGTTGAAGAAAAAAATGTGCGTTTCTAATTACGTGGCCATCAAAAATAAAACAATTGTGAAAATAATATTTTTTATATTTTTTTTAATTTAACTTAGAACTCAACGTGATGTGCATCAACAACAATGTTGATTGAATAACAGTAAAAACAACTTACATTATCGGTCTTTAAAGAAGCTACGCAGCGATGTAATTATACCAAATCTGTGGACTTAGTAAAATAGTTAAAATTTAAATTATTGAAGTACTATATAAAAAATATGTGGAACCAAGAAATAATACAATAGATAAATACCAAGCTTTTGTTGAAATTACTTATTACGAAAGTATCCGAAAATATGTCGCGTGCTAAATCATACCAAAACATGTAAACATAAAACGAATGTATTATAGGTATGTTTTGTAGCGATCTAAAAAAAATGGAAACGAGAAAACTTTGTTTGTCGCGTTCATAGATCATATTAGGTAAATATATGCATATTATACTTTTAGTCGCTTATTGACTACGTTAGGGTAAATATTTTGCCTACGACAATTTCCAGAAGATTTTCCTATAAACCCTCTTATTATTTAAAAAAAAAACTATAGAAAAATAAACGCTACGAAAACCATATTCTTTTTACAGCAACAATTACATATGTATGTATGTTTCGATACTTTTGTTAGACATACTCATAGATACATATACAAAAAAAAACAATCAGCAACCTAACAAAAATTGCTATATTAATACATACATAAGTATGAATGTAGAACTCGCAGACTAATAGAAGAAAAATAGTGGATAGACAAAATAACAACATAAGAATAAACAACTGAAAATGAAAACAAATACAGCACATTTATACAAACACACAACACATCCATACATATGTTTATGGAATAGAGTGTGTATGTAAACTTGTATATAACGTTTTATTTATATTCTCAATCAGCTGTTTTTGTGATAATTTTATTTTGCGTGCTTCTTCTTTAATACCACATTATTGTTTTTATTATCTTGACGTTTATTTTGTTGTTACGAAATACTATACTGTATTATAGTATTGTAGTTTTTGTTGTTACTGCTGCCGCAGCTGCTATAAACAGCAACAAAGCTTTTTTTAACTATTAACACTTGTGTGGAAAAAAATAAAAAAGCGATTTTTTATTTAATTTAATAGACACGTACATCTTGAAAACTATTTGATATTATTAGAAATTTTAATTTGTTTTCAAATTATTATTTAAAACGTAATTTAGTTTAATTTTAAACAAAAAAGGAGGAAAACATTAAATAAAAGAAAATACCTACATACATACATATATACATACATACATAGGTACTTACAACCGAAAAAAGGAAAAACGAATGGTAAATGTTTGGCAACATAAATATGCAAAATATATGTATGTATGTTAACAAATTTATATATACATAGATAAATATGTATGTATGTATGTATATAAATATTTATGTCTGTCTTTTTAATGTAAAGGAGATACCTACATACATACATATGTACAGTGGCTCACATTCAAAGTCCGGCAAGATGATTTTAAAAATTTACTTTCAATGAACACTTGTGGACTATATTTATTTATGTGTGTCCGATGGCCGGCGTTATGTGTGGCGCAAACCTTAGGAGTTTTGTCCTAAAAATACCTACTAAGAAACTGTAAAGCATGGCGGCTAGTCAGGGATGGTGTAGGATTGCATGGCTGCTTCTGGTGTCGGAAATCTTCATTTTATAGAAGGCATAATAAATAAAAACATGTATCTTGATATTTTGAAGGCAAAAGTGCTCATAAATTGGGGATTGCCAATAACATTAAACTTTACCAGGACAATGACCCGAAGCATACAACGCTGATAGCGAAGAACTGGTTGTTGTATAATTGTCTTAAAGTCCTCAAAACACCTGCGCAAAGTCCAGACCTTAACGTAATCGAGCATTTATGGGATGAGCTCGGATGTCGGATGTAAAATAGATTATGTACCAGTAAAGACCAGCTCAGAGCTGCGCTATGGGAAGAATGGAACCAAATAAATCCTGATGTGTGCAAAAAATTGGTAAATCTATTCCAAAAAGACTCCAAGCTGTCGATACGCAACAAAATACTAAATATCTGCTAAATAATTGAATTTAAGACCTGAACGACTTTCAGTGTGATCATACTATTAAGGTTTTTTTTTTAATTATTTTGTTTTTATTTCTGTTATATTAATGGTAGAATACCGTTTTTATTCCTTTTTGTTCTTAATAATATATAATTTATTTAATTTTGAAAAAAATTGTAAAAAATTCTAAGCTTTTTTTTCAAATAGGGTTTAATATTTACAATGTGAGCCACTGTATGTAGATACAAACTTGTTTAGCTTTTGCTTTAGAATATAAAGCTAGAAAGATGGGCCATTTATAAGCCCCCCTCAAAAACATTTAAAACCCCCGTTTATTCACATGATTATGACTTACATATGTAGTTCTGTATGCTCAGCTATATGTTTATAGACATGCATATACCTAACATTGCGTATTTGTACTTGTTTAACCCCTTTTCTAAATTAAATTATGTTACAATATACAAAAATTTATTAATAATACCTTTTAACAACTTTTTTCCCCCTTTTTATAACCTCCACTACCATAAGTGGTGAGTGAGGGTATATATAAGTTTGTCATTCCGTGTGTAACACTGAGAAATACTCATCTGAGACCCAACAAAGTATTGAGTCGATTGAGCTATGTCCGTCTGTCTGTCTATCTCTCTGTCTGTGTAAAACACTCTCACGTCTGAAGGACACAACCAAAATCAACAAAGTTTGCAAAAAAAAAATCGCTTATAGTTCTCCTAAGCAGTTTGGTATTGAAAATCAGCAAAATCGGTATAGTGGAACAAGAGTTATGGATCAAAATGTAAGACAAGCTCCATAAAAAAATTGATATTTTTAAACATTTTTCTTGCTTTATTTTTAAAAATGTTGCAGATAATACCATGAAATTTTGTATACGTTGTTTTTATGATAAAAGAAGAAAGTGTGAGGAAAATAGTAAGAATACGTCCATGATTTCTCATAGCCCCCATACAAAAATCTTCCCGAAATATTGCTCAATTATACATAAATGCCTATAAAATGGGAATATCAATAACAAATTCAGCAGGAATAAGTTTCATTCAAAAAAGAATAGTAAACCGATTTTTTTTTGTTAGATTCATGTTTGGTCATAGACCCCATATAAAGTCCATATCTAAATTCACTTAAATACGTATAAAACTGGTATAAAAAATGTTAAACGATTAAAATTTGTCATAAATAATCTTTATAGGCAAATTAATTGTCGTACTAAATTTTATGGTGATCGGCCTATAATTGGTCATACCTCCCATACAAGGACCACATCCGAAAAAGCCATTTATCTTTTTATATATCGTATACATATTGGCGCCGACTCAAAACTTTGCACAGATCGTTTACATATATACAAAAATCATCCCACAATATTTGGTGAATTTCGGTCCATTCTTCCCTCATATAAAGGCCTTTTCCGAAAATCCATTTAATACTCATAAATTTCTTATAAAAAACGGTACGGATCATTTACATACATGCCAAAATCAAACTGCTGGATTTTGAGAATATCGGTCCATATTTGACTATATCCCCCATATAAGGTCCACTTCCGAAATCCATGTTAATACTAATTTATTATTATGTTGTTATTATTACGCTATTATGTTGAAATTCGACGTGAAATACCCTCATATGCATAAAAATGAAGATCGTACTAATATCGGTTATACGGGAAATATGGGAAAATTTTCTTTCAATTTTATAAATTGTTAAAGATTATTATGAAAATCAGAAAAACTCTGTAAATTACAGTAAGAATCGGCAATTACATCAATTATAAATGGACAAAATTAGTTATTATTTCAAAACATTTAAAATAAAATCACATTAGTGAATTACGACCAACAGGTAATATTGTCTTTCAAACAATATATAAAAACTAATAAAATTTCCACTAATATTGAATAGAAAACACGGAATTAGGATATACTAGTCCTATAACCAGTGTAGTTTCTGTATTTCTTATTACGTTTAGGTGGAGGGTATTATAGATTCGGCATAGCCGAATATAGCACTCTAACTTGTTTCAACTCAATTAAGATCGAAAATATTTATAAACGTTAATTCATTGAAATGGAAATTTTTCTTTCCACATAAAAAGGCAAATTTTTAATTAAATAACTAAATAAAAAAAATAAATGCGTAAAGAAAATTTTGTGTACAAAAGCCACATATACGATGTGGGTCATCAAAACGTAATCAACTCCATACTCTTCTTCAACATAAATGATGACGATAATGAAGATGAAGATGATAATTTTCCTACAGCAGCAGCTCATCATCCAGTGAGTAGTAGTCACAGTAATTTTACAGTCATGCACAATTTGTTTGTGATTAGATCATACATACATATATTGTATTTTTTTTGTTGCATCTATTTACGTACTTTTAGCTATTGCATTTATTAATTAACCCATTTTGAACTGAAGCATAGTGGTTTAATTTAGTAAATTTAATCATTAGTTTGCAAACCATGAATTCAAAAAATTCTTGCTTTCATAATTTTTATTACATATGCAGATTTCCACAGAAAGATCCATTGAAACCTAACGATTTTTTCTAATATTCTTTAAAAAAATTTCCAAATTTTTTATAGAATAATTATTATTTCATAATTGAACTGTTAATTTTACTTCTTGATAATTTAGTTTTATTATTAAAAAAATTTTTTCAAGTTGTAATTCCTAACTTCAGTAAAAATAATTTAATGAAAATTAAATTTAATGAACTCAAGCCTAACTAAATTATCAAGAAGTAAAATTTTCAAATTTTTATATTATAATGTATTTTCAGCTAAGCTTAGTTTTTCTCTGAAAACTGATAATTTAGTTTTTATTATTCTTAGCTACATTTGAGTTTGTTATCAGGGAGAATATTGTATAAACAGAAAAAATAAGCATTAGAACTAAAAAATATGCTAAAGGAAAAGTAAGATTAAGACTTATACCTGCAAGCATTCATGGGGAAAAGTAATAAATAGGTCAGGAAATGCCTTATCTGGGGACTTATTAAAGTAGAAAATATTGAAGCAATGTATAAAAAGTATGTGGAACCAATAAATTATAGATAAATACAAAACATTTGTTGAAATTAATTGAATACTTAAAACTAATTACAAACTTAAACAAAAATATGTCGCGTGCTAAATCATACTAAATGATGTAAACATAAAACGAATGTTATATTTATTTATTTAAATCGTTGCAAATGCAGTTGCACAAGCGTTAGTATATCTTGTATATAACATTATTTTCTATAGAAAATCTTGTGTATAATAGTATTTTTATAGAAAATCATGTGTATAACATTTGGTTCTTTAAAAATCTTGAGTATAACTGTTGGTTTTATAGAAAATCTTGTGTATAACAGTATTTGATTTTAATTTAAATAATCTTGTTTTTTAGTGTAAGTATGATTTAAACTTGCATATTCAACATAAATTTCATTGAATTTCATAATTTTTACGAAGAAAAACGTCTTGTTTGTTAATTTAAATCATATGATGTTGATTTTAGCTATGCATACATTTTTCTATTTATAATCTATGTTTAATTTAAAAACAATATAGTCATTTTTTTAGAACTTTATTTTTCGTTAAGAAATCAAAACATTCAAAAATATTGACATTTCAAAAACAATTTCTATTTTTGCGTTCTTTCTTTCATCACAGCCTCGTTTTTAAGTTGAGCATAAATAATAATTTTACATTTTTTTAGTAGGTATTTGTTTAAAAAAAGTTTGAATTAATTATAAATATTTTATGAAAAATAAAGAACAAAGAACATGTTTTATCGCATGTGGGTTTATATTCGATTTACAGTATTGAAATAAGTATATGTATGTAGTTTAAAGTTCATTTGTTTCTCAAATCATGTGCTTTTGAAATTCAATTAAAAATATAAAAAATAAGAAAACGTTAAAAACCCACATTCTCGTTTTATTTCTAAATATCATTGTTAATTATGAGTTGTTGAGTAATTGTTTAAATGGCATGTCATTATTGTGGAATTAAATTAAATACTGAAAATTATAGCAAATTATTTAGAAATTATTAAGAATCTATAACATTATAGCGAAAATTCATTACTGATTTACTTTACTTAATATTTTTTTTTATTAAATTAGGTTATAAATTGGTTTCTTTTACTAATATCTTATATAGAAAAGACTGTTATACACAAGATTTTCTATACAAAATACTGTTATACGCAAGATTTTTATAGAAAACTCTGTTATACAAAAGATTTTTTATAAAAAACTCTGTTATACACATTTTTTTTTTAAAAAACACGTTTTTATAGAAAATACTGTTATACACAAGATTTTATTATAGAAATACTGTTATAGGTACCAATATTTTCTAAAATTTTGAGTTTTACAGTAGTTTCTATAGCAAATTCCTACTTCAACCTTGAATAGTTGTTAAATAAAGTATGTTTTTCTTTGTTACGACATCTTTATACCTCCTCTTTGAAGTGAATGTTAAAATTTAAATCAATTAAGAAGTTATAATTTGATTTGGTGTTACAAGCAATGTGCGACTGTGGTCTGGGGGCTAATTCTGGCAGTCGTAATCGAAATTGTTTTCGAATCGAAATTTATTTCGACAGTGCAAAATTTTGTAATGATGGTAATCGATACGAATCGAATCGATTCATTGCTTCAGTGTTGTAAAAAATTTAAATAAGTACGTATTACAACACTGAATAAAATAGAAGAAAATGTAAACAAAAAACATATGGGTCTGAAAAAAAAAATAACTCAAGTAAACGCAACATTTTTAAATTAAAAATGGATCCAGTTATGTTTTTTTACTTATCGTCTTTTGATTCTGACGAGATTGAAAACATTAATGACATAAGGAAACAAATAAGAGACACCTCCGACCCCTTAAGATTGACACACAATGAGTAAGTATAAATAAGTACAGATGTATGTACATACATACATACATACATATGTATTAATGTATGTATGGATGTGTTTTTCTAGACTCAAAAGATGTTTTAGGCTGACAAAGCAAGCATAGGTAAAATTTAATTTTGATATTTTTGACCTAAAAGTAATGAAATTATAAAATATTATGATATTTTTTAAAGTAAGTAACAAATTTTTAACTAACATTTTCTGTTTTTTTTTTCTTCTGTTTGCTAAACAAAAAAAAACGTCATTTCGAATGCTTCTTTGCTTACGAGTAAAAACTAGCAAGGTTGCGTTCGAATGATCATTCGTTATCGAATGCCATCATTAGAAATTTCGATACATTTTATTCGCATCGAATGAGGGAATCCCAAATGTTAAAAAATTCGTTCGTTCGAATGTAAATTTATTCGCATACGAATGCGAGAATTAGCCCCCTGGTTCTACTAAAGTCATTGTACTGACAAATTTAATAAACTAACAACAAATATGCTTTCTGCAGCAAGAAAATGGTAGTAATAAAAAAGTGTTCCTCTATTTACATTTCTTTAAAGATTAAACTTAACAAAGTGTTAAACAAGGTAATTTTCTTTCATTATTTCTTTGTGTCTCAGTTGTCAGTTTCAAATACACAACAGCAGAGCACAACGACTTGTGGAAAATCCTTTTTTTTTTTAAGAAAATAAGAAGAAGAACAAACAACAAATAAAACTCCGACAACAAAGGAAGTCAACAAATTAAGATTTAATGTTAAAAGAACCTTTCGTTATTTGTAAGTAAAACAACAACAACAACATGTTGTTGATGTTTTCTTAAGATGAACTGATTTTGAACTTTTCCTTTCATTCAATTAATCACATTGGGCTTGTCTACGTTTTATTATGTTTACTCGCTCTCTCTCACTCCGTTGCGCTTTAATTTTGTTGCAGCTTTTACAGCTGCGGATGAATGACAACAAGCAGAGATGAGAGATGTTGATTGAAACAAAATATCGTACCTATAATAAAACAAATATGTAAATGCAATAATAAAAATATTAATAAAACATATAAAAATAGGAAAAAAAATGTTAAAAATCAAGTGATAGCAGTTCCTTGATTTCATATTTTATTGACTTTGTGAATGGACAACAGACATTGCAGGGAATTGCAATGTATGCGTGTATCTGCGAACGTGTATGTATTTGTTTTTGTTGTTGCTGCTGTTTTGGTATAAATTCAACTTGATTCCACTGTCTTTATACCCTACACCACCATGGTGGGGAGGGTATATTAGATTTGTGCATATGTTTGTAACGCCCAGAAATATTGGTCCAACACCCACCTTAAAGTATACCGATCGACTTAGAATCACTTTCTGAGTCGATTTAACGATGTCCGTCCGTCTGTCAATGTAAAGCTTGTGCGCAGAGTACAGGTCGCAATTTTTAAGATATTTCGATAAAATTTGGTACGTGATATTTTTCGGCCCAAGGATGGATGGGATTGAAACTGGTGAAAATCGGTCCATTATTTCACCTGGCCCCCATACAAATGTCCTCCCAAAATTGGGGTTTACCGATCATAAATGTTTCAATTATGCAAGTATCCAAACAAATTTCAAAACAAATGAGTGGTAAATGAAGCCAAATCACATCTACAAATTTTGTGCCGATCGGTCCATAATTAGTCGTAGCTCCCATATAAGGCCCTCTTCCGAAAATCACTTTAACGATCATAAATTTCTCAAGAATGTTGGTAATCAAATAAAATTCGACACAAATAATATACAGAAATGTTGAAACCTAATTTTATAATGGTCGGTCCGTAATTAGTCGAAATTCCCATATAAGACCCTCCCCGTAATCAACTTTAACGTCCATAAATCTTTTAAAAGTATTTATATCGAGATAAAGTTTAAGACATATAATATTTATATTCACAGAAATGATGACAATAAATTTTTGGATGATCGGCCCATAATAGGTTATATCTCCCATATAACACCCATTTCTGAAAAACTGCTTTATACATATACTGGGTGTAGGGTATTATTCTTATTATTATTTCTTAAGCTAGATTTACACGATTGAAATTTTCTTCAAAATTGCTCTTCAAAATGCTTCAAACTCGTGTAAACAGCAAAAATTTATTTATCTAATAGTTATCAATAGTTATTAAATAAATAAATTTTGAAGAAATTTTGCTGTTTACAGAGTTTGAAGCATTTTGAAGAGCAATTTTGAAGAAAATTTCAATCGTGTAAATCTAGCTTTACTTTTTTTGCTTGTGTTCAGCGACCATATTCTTTGTTCTCTTCTTTTGTTGTTTCCAGTATAAAAATAAAAGTTTAACGCGTAACAAAACCAAAACAATTGTAAATTGTGACTGAACTCATATGTAAGAGGTACGGATATACTATGTATGCCACGTTTTTGTGTTTTTTTAAACAGACGCTGCAATTTAAAAGAAAGAATTCATTTAGATTTGCTGCATTCGACATTATTGTTTTAAATCGTTGTTGCATGTTGATAACTTTTGATATAATGTTGAAAATATTGAGACATATGGACATTTCCACTGTTCAGAATGCGACATTCGTCATTTATTGCTTCACCCGTGTAAATACTCGTACACATGTTCAAATAATAAAAACATTTTTTTAAAGTTACACTTGCGATAGACAGACGAGACACACTTTGAAATTTAGTGTAATTATTTTATGCACTCATTTCTTTTTTTAGTTAGAGTCACTAAATTTAAATTTTTATTGAAATTTTCAGTCCCAAGCAGTCACTGAGAGCAAATGATGACTTAGGTTTGAGAACGCGACAATGAAACAATGGATTAAGGACATTGGATCTTTATTCGCTAGGCCACCAGGAGGTGTTTTTAAAAAGGCTTCTGCAGTGTGGTCGGATTTTGAGAGAATAATATTTTATTTTTATTTTCTTAATAAAGAATTCATTATTTTAAAGCTCAAGCAACATTTCACTACACTGTTCAGTATGGCTGATTATTTAGTTTTATTTTTTTGCGTGTTTAAAAACATTATTTTGGATGTTGTTTCTTACTGTTTTTTTTAACTCAATACAAAACCAACAAATTCAAAACAAATATAGATACATAGATATACAAACAAACGTACGTATAATATTATGTAGGTATGTACTGTACATACATACATTTTTTATGTACTACATGTACAAATGTCTACCTAAAAATTATTAACTTCTTGTCAAAAATCTTTGTCTATATAAAGATATATATGTATGTATGTATGTATATCTGTATCTGTTGGATTTAGTTAGTTGTTGTACATTAAAGTAGTAGATACACAACAACTAGTATGTTTGTATTTGAAATAATAAAAGTTACAACAACAACAAAAAAAAGACAAACAAAAAATTAAAAGAAATGAAAATAAAATAAAAGCAATATACCTAAGAAGGAAAAAAAGGAAAACTGTTTCTTTTCTTTTATTTTGAGGTTTCAGTGAGAATGTAAACAAACTTTTAAAGTTAATACGTAGTTGTTATTATTGTAGGAACACGCAATGTTATTATTATTGCTTTTGTTACAGTATTTAATCCTAAAAGTCAATGTCTTACCAACAACTAACGAACTGAACTGAACAGACCTGCAAGTTCATAAACCCAACAGTTGTTTATTTTTTTTTTCATTTTCTATTCCTTTTGCTTTTATTTTTTTTTGGTTTACTAAAGAAAAGTTAGTTGACACCACTCGCACTTCTGCGTACGTAGATACATACATACAAATAAATGTATCTATGAACATATGTTCTCGATATTTTTTTTTTGGCAGTTTTAAATTATTAAGAAGAATTTTAAATATAGACATGTACCTACTTGCCTAAAACTAAACAAAACAAATGTGTGTGTTTATACAACTAAATCTCTAAATAAATGCCCAGCAAAAACTTTCATTGCGAAATAATGGTTTAGAATGCTAAAACATATGTATGGGCATAAAACTCCATCGGAAACAAAAATTAAATAATTAATAATCGAATGAAATGAAAACTTCGTTGTAATTAAATTAAAATTAATTGGCTTTAAATATTATAATTAATAAACAAAAATAAAATAGACCGTGCAGAGCTTTGTTCATGTTGCAAAGTCGCGTTCTTGTACCCAAATCTTCGTTTGCTATTAGCACTCCACGATCGTTGTAATCAAGTGGTAAACAATTTGAAATCAAATTAGAATTTAGTGGTTTTAACGAAAAAAAGTTACATTATTATCACACTAAATATTTTATTTTTCAAATTGTTTTTCGTTCGCTATCGCAAGCAAATGTTTTTATTATTTACTTTGAAGGGTAAAGTGATTGCAGTAAGAAGGAAGTTAGCAGTATGTAAAAAAATGTAAATAGATCCACTAAAGTAGAAGTAATAGTTCGATAAAACATAAATTGGCAAAACCAAAAGCAAACAGCTGAAAGAAAAACTGGGAATATTGTTGTATAATGTAGAAAGGGTTGGGCGATTGAATGCTAAACATTGGTAAAAACTGTAGAAACAGTACAACTTATTGAATATCGGATCAATATATTATAAAAAATAAAAGGATTTGGTTAAAATTACTTGCACTTGAAAATATGTCGCGTTCTAAATCAACAAAAGATTGCAAAAAAAAAAACGAATGCAGATATATCAAATTGAATATTTATAAACAAAAAGTTACATTATTCTACTTTTGTTAAAAAAAATGATGTTCCAATTCGCAGATTTTTCCAAACTACTACTCTTTGTAGCGTTCCTGATCTTATATCGAGATACAATTTAACAGAGAAAATATGTATGTACATATGTATATGTATATGATATTATATTTTTTGATGATCGGTTCATAATGTGTACATAGATCATAACTCTCATATAGCGCACATTTCTGAAAAACTTTTTTACACTTATACTGGATGTAGGGTAATACATGGTTGGGCTTGACCTACTATACTTTCTTACTTGTTGAATATTAAATTTATTTTTAAATAAACTTTGATCTGATATAAAAATAAAATTACTTTACAACTTCACATTATGTGTATTTGTCATGTGGACTGTCACTTTTTCGCATGTCAAATTTGTACATATAGTCTGAACACCTCCAAACAATGTTATTTCTCTGTGTGCAATACACATGACATTTTTTATTTAGAACGAGTTCTATTTTCAAGTGACAAACCATCTGACATCAATTGTTTTTTATAACCAAAATTTTGTGGCGTCAAAAATTAATTGAAATCTTAATAAATATAATTTATAACTAATAGTAAAACAAAAATACAAAAAAGAAACTACACAAATTTATTCATATTATTGAAAATGGGGGAAAAAATTTAAAAGGTGTTAACAAAAGTAAGTACATAGATACATACATATGTACATACATATGTATTTTTTTATTGCAATTTTTATAGTTGTTTTTATGTTTAAGAGAAGGAATGCTTGTATAAACCACGGAACAAGTTTTACCATAATAAGCAAGCCAGGTACGCAGCGCTTAATGATATGGCTGACAAATTAAAAATTTTCAATTCATCTTTTGGCCCTAATGAAGTTAATGTAAAGCATTTAATTTGATTAAAGCAGTTAATTTAAGGTATTTGGTAATTGTTATTTGTAATAAATGTAACGCAATATATTTCCAGAATAAAATAACATACTTGCGCGGTCAATATAGCCGAGAAATTGCAAAAGCAAAAGAAAAAAGAAGCGGGGCCGGTGCAGATGATATACATGTGCCATGTGTGTTTTGGTTCAACGAAATGGGTTTTCTGGAAGAATTTATTAAAACTAAAAAAGGTGCATGTAATCTATATGCAACTATTTTATCAACCTCTCTTTCCATTTTTAAATAAAATGTTATTTAATTACAAATTCAATTTTTATATATATATGTAGCTGTTTTAAGATTTTTTTTATAGGTTATGTCAAATGTACTTGACATACCAACATATGAACATGTAAATTATAAACCGTATGTAAAACTCAAATTTTGACATACACATGAAATTACATATGGGTAGAAAAGTGACATTCCACATGACAAATACACATAATGTTAACACAGCTTAAAGCTGTGTTTATAAATTACATATTCATATGTTGGTTATGTCACATACATATGTACTTACTTTTGTTAACTCCTTTTGGTTATAAAAAAACAGCTGATGTCAGATGGTTTGTCACTAGAAAATAGAACTCTTTCTAAATACAAAAATGTCATATGTATTGCACACAGAGAAATAACACATGATATTGTTTGAAGGTGTTCAGACTATATGTACAAATTTGACATGCGAAAAAGTGACAGTCCACATGACAAATACACATAATGTGAACACAGCTTTAGTCTGTAATCTGTTTTTGTGAACTAGGGTTGGTTGTGTTTAATGATTATTTAGTTGTATGTAGTTGTTGTCTGTCTTTGTTGTTATTATCAATGTGTTATTTGTAATGTTATTATTATTCCCAGCATACCATTCTAGGAGCGCTCCGAAAAAGGAGTCAGAAAAGAGTCCAACAAAAGAGTATTTTCGGAGCGCTCCGAAAAAGGAGTCAGAAAAGAGTCCAACAAAAGGGCATTTTCGGAGCGCTCCGAAAAAAGGAGTCAGAAAAGAGTCCAACTAAAGAGCATTTTCGGAGCGAAATTGTTACTGTCCTGAGTCGGCACGCAGTATGACTCAGAAATTCCACTTAATTATGTGTGTACCAAAGCGTTGTTTGTGCTTTGAACAAAAAAAAAACATAGCTGTAACACACAAGAATGATAAAACAAGATTACACATAAAAGACTCTTTTCTGACATTATCTAAGAGCTCTTTCTGAGGGACCATTTTCTAACGTAATGACGCTCTTTTCTGAAGGTTTTCGGAGCAATTATGATAAAGAGTGTTAACACTCCGAAAAAGGTGTCAGAAAAGACTCTTTTCGGACTCATATGGTTTGCTGGGTTGTTGTTGGTGGATACACAAAACAGCTGATTGCGTTGTTT
The DNA here is from genome assembly GCA_950370525.1 of Bellardia bayeri. Taxonomy (NCBI): domain Eukaryota; kingdom Metazoa; phylum Arthropoda; class Insecta; order Diptera; family Calliphoridae; genus Bellardia; species Bellardia bayeri. The sequence goes on from OX493268.1 coordinate 65,367,104, forward strand.
GAAAATAATAATATCGATGTTGTTGTTGTTAGACTGACGAACCATATATGGGTTGGTTGGCTTTATTTAGTTGTGTAGGTACATTTTATGTTTTTTTTTTTTATTTTATACATTAGGGTGGCCTCCTGAAAACAATATTGAATCAATAGTTTATCTTTATTATAGCCTTCATTAGTCAAAATGGTTGAATGGGGATATGTATGTACCTACATATATTTTATATTATTATATCTGTATCTTAGATTCTACAGAATACTCAACTGAAATGAATGAGTTTCATAAAAGAATATTTATAATTGTTCTAAGTTGTTTGGTATTGAAAATCATTTGAATTATTTTAGTAGACAAAAAAGTTATAGGCCAAAATGTAAAACAACTACGAATAACTTTGATATACATACAAGTACATAGTATGTACATAATTTCTCAACATTGCCGTTAGTTTATTTACTGTCGTTTTTAAACTTTTTAAAATAAAACAACAATAACATGCACCAAATGTCAGGGAATTCATGTGAATGCGGACCATTTTAGGTGAAGTACATAGTAGACAATAGTGGCTTGTAAATAGCCACAGTTTTTTGTGAAATTCCACAGTAATTTCAACAAATTTTCGGATGTCATTTTTAATTTATTATTTTTACAATTTGATTGAGTAATATTTCTTTTTTAACAACTGACCCAACAGAGATACTTTTTTTAATGGCCTGTTTTGACAGATCACTGTGAGTCGTGTCATGCTGTCATGTTATTATACCCTTTATCTTCATGAGAACGGTATATATAAGTTTGTCATTCCGTTTGTAATTTCCACAATATAATTTTTCGACCCTATAAAGTATATACATATATTCTGGATCCTTATAGATAGCGGAGTCTATTAAGCCATGTCCGTCTGTCTGTTGAAATCAATTTTCTGAAGTCCCCAGATATCTTCGGGATCCAAATTTTCAATAATTCTGTCAGACATGCTTCCGAGAAGTTTGCTATTTAAATTCAGCAAAATCCGTCCACAAATAACAGAGTTATGAGCAAAAATCCGAGACATAAAAAAAACTTATAAACTCATCAACAGATGACGTTGATCACACAAAGTGTATTAATATTGTTACAAATAATTTCATAAACAGATGGCGCTGATCAAACAAAGTGTTTAAGTGTGTTCTTAAGCAGTATTATAAGTGTGTAAAAAGTGTTCGAAAACTTTAAGTGTGTTCTTAAACCGTAATATAAGTGCGTAAAAAGACAGTGTGTTCATTTTTAATTGTATTTGTGTATATTTAAATAAATAAAGACTCGTTATATTTTCTTCAAACTTGGCGCATTTTACGTCGAGATCTTAATTTGAAAGCGCACAAAATTCAGCTTGTGCAATAACTGAACAACTGCATGGATTTATTAAGAGAACACTTCGGTGAGCACATAATTTCACGTTTTGGGTCGGTCGATTGGTCACCAAGATATCATAGCGTTAGACTTTGTCCTGTGGGGATATGTTAAGTTTATGCGGACAAACCCGCTACGATTCAGGCCATTACGCGTGTCATTCGCAAGTTACCAGTCGAAATGCTCGAACGAGTTATCGAAAATTGGACTCAACGGATAGACCATCTGCGACGTAGCAATGGCCAACATTTGATAGACATGACAATATTGAAATAAAATAGTGTTTAATAACTTCCAAATGGGTTACACAATACAAATGTAGAAAACTGCAAACATTGTAGAGTAATGTATAATAATGTGGTGGTGTTCTGTTAGTAATTGTCGTGTTGAATTATTTGCAATCGTTTTCTCATTGTAACCTACAGGATGATTTCGCAGGCGACATTTATAACGCGACATATTTTCCAGCGTCCTTGGAAATAAGAATTAGTTGGCATAATTTTAACAAAAGCTTCGAATTTATTGTTCATGTATTGATATTGGTATATAATGCTTCAATAACTTTAATTCTTAATTAGTGACAAAGTATTTTGTAGATCTCTAAACAAATAAATACTAACTTAGCATTAAAAATATTGAGAAGTGAGGATATCTTGTTAGAAAACTTACTAAAATTTTCGTAAGAATATAGAAAAAGTCGCTGAAATTTTCAGTGCATTTTGAAAAATCTAACAATTAATTTTGAGGACTAACCTATTTTGTACATACCTTTAAATACAAAAGAGTATACATATATACATACATATATTGTATTGTATGTTTATCTAAAACTATTTACGCTCAGTTAAACACTGTCATACATACATATGTACATATGGGTATTTCCAAGGTTAAGTACGCGATATTACCTGCTATAGCAAACGCTTAAAGAAATCTTAACAATTTTTATTAGCAATGTAATAGCCCTATGATTGTTCTAGAACGCGACATTGCAGGTATTTGAAGTAAAAAATAATGAAATCTTAAAAATTGTTCTGGGTTTTTTTTAAGATAGTACAATGCAAAAATCTGTAAATCTGTGTTTTATTTTCCTGTTGAAAGATTTGCATTCGTTTATTTTTAGTATGATTTTGCATATTCATAATGCGACATATTTTGCTTTCTTGCTCGCTTTCGACAGCATCAAAACTGCAAAAATCTGCGAATTGGAACACAATTTTAAAGCGATTTTTTTTATTAATGTATAGGTAGAACAAGTAAGAGTGCTATATTAGGCTATGCCGAATCTTATATACCCTTCACCTTTATTGTGGATGCATAATTATATTATATACATATACATATATTATATTGTTACGTTTTTACCTTTTAAAAACGGTGGTTTATTTTCTTTAAATAAACCGGATTCTTTTTAATTGCATAATAGAAGCGTCAAGTAGTTTGAAGAAAATATGTATAACTAGTCTTTATTTATTTAAATGTACACAAACACCATTAAAAATGAACACACTGTCTTTTTACACACTTAAAGTTTTCGAACACTTTGTTTGATCAACGCCATCTGTTGATGAACAATATTAATACACTAAGTTTTTTTGATGAAATTTTCAGAGGTTTTCTCGGATTTTTGCTCATATCTCCGTTATTTATGGACGGATTTTGCTGATTTTAAATAGCAAACTTCTCGAAAGCATGTCTGACAAAATTATTGATAATTTGGATCCCGAATATATCTGGGGACTTCAGAAAATTGATTTCAACATCCAGACAGACAGACGGACATGGCTTAATAGACTCCGCTATCTATAAGGATCCAGAATATACTAAAAACGGGGATTTTATTATTATTATTACAGTGATTGCTAAGTACTGATAACAAACAATAATTTGGGTACGAGAACGCGACATTGGAACAAAATCAAATTGCAAATTTAACAGCTTTCAGACCAATTTTTTCATAATTACAAATAAGACTAACAGGAAATATGTAAATATTCAACAAATTTTGATCTTTTTCAGTCCTAGTAGAACTTTCCGGTGGAAATGCCGATATGTAAGTTCTTGTAATATTTTGATAATTTTTTTTTTCCTTGGGTTATAACAGATTGAAACTGCGCAATATGGACAAGCGTGTGTTTCTGAGTGTATCTATCTATGTTAGGTTAAATGTGTATATATGTATTAACATTATCAATACTATTGTTGTTAGTTTTTGTATTTTTTTTATTATATCATGTAATAATAAATTGTTTTAATACATTATTAACAAGTATGTAGTAATTTGATCACTTAGAAACAAATGTAATGTTTATTTGTATGTATTTAAATGAAACTGGATTTATTTTCAGAATTTTATTAGATCAAGGCTATATTTTTAATTAGTTAGAGAGGAAACTGGAAAATACAGCTGATTTGTAACATTATTAATTACAGTACGAAGTCTTGGTCATAAATTTATAATTATTTTAGTATGTATATACATATATATGAAATGAATCCACGATTAATCTAAATGAAATCAATCTGCGATTGATCTAAGATTTCAAAATTAAATGTATCCACGATTGATCTAAAATTTGATAATGAAATGAATCCACGACTGATCTAAGATCTCAAAATTAAATGAATCCACGATTGATCTAAGTTTTTATAATGAAACAAATCCGCGATTGATCTAAGGTTTCAAAATAAAATGAATCCACAATTGATCTAAGATTTCAAAATGAAACAAATTCCCGATTGATCTAAGATTCCAAATTAAATGTATCCACGATTGATCTAAGATTTGATAATGAAATGAATCCACGATTGATCTAAGTTTTTATAATGAAATTAATCCACAATTAATCTAAGATGAAATGAAATGAACCCACGATTGATCCAAGATTTCAAAATGAAATGAAGCCACGATTAATCTAAGATTTGACAATGAAATGAATCCACGATTGATGTAAGATTTGATAATGAAATGAATTCACGATCGATCTAATATTTGACAATGAAATGAATCCACGATTGATCTAAGATTTGACAATGAAACGAATCCACGATTGATCTAAGTTTTTATAATAAAATGAATTCATTATTGATCTAAGATTTCATTAAGAAATATATCCATGATTGATCTAAGAATTCATTAAGAACTGAATCCACAATTGATTTAAAAAAGAACTGAATCCACGATTGATCTAAGATTGGCCTGTGTAATAAATATAATTCATTTAAAAAATAATTTAAATTTCGAATCACAAAATCAGGCTTATTCCTGTTTATTGGAATCAGCTCTATTCCTAAAAGTGTGTAGGTACATATTTTTAAAAAACAAACTACTTTTTGTATTGCAAATTGTTAAAAAGTATTTTTCAAAACTTGCAATAATAAAGTCATTCAACTTTATTATTTACGGAATCTAAACTAAATTCTAAAATTTAGACAGATTTTTTTCTATTTTTTTATATATGTAGAATAAAGTAATAAAATTAATTCCATGTAAATATAAGTATGTCATACAACCTCATACTATCTACAAAATGGCACAAAAAAAACAGAAAATCAAATAGGTATGAACCATAAAAAGAAACAGAAAAAAACATCAAAATACTCATACAGACAGACAGACGAACGGACAGACTCTGAGGCAAAAAAAAACAGCCTGAACGACATAAAAGTAAATTGAAATACAACACAATTTTAAAGGCAGATATAGTGCCTCATTTTAAGCATGTTTAAGAGATTCGCACAAACAAAAAAATTAAATATACTATATAAAAACAAAACTTTTCGATGCATACAAAATTTATGCCCAAGGCAGACCAAACGATCACAGTAACATTTCAGCATGCATCTATCTACAAAGCTATAGAGTCAAAAAAAATGTCCGTCTTTCAACGATAAACTTTCATACACAAAAAACAATTTACGCTGAACTCAACTCCAAAATAAATAAAGAAAAAAATAAATAAAGAAAAAAATAAAACAGAAAAGAACGCAATTTCGTCGAAAAGAATCCAACATGTTCATCATGTTTTCAAATTCGTTCGTTCTACTCCTAAAACAGAAAGCAGGCACGCACATACACAGCTGAATAATGTTTAAGAATATAAAGACGATCTAAAAGAGATCGCTACTAAATAATGAACTTGAGTACAATGAACCAATGGACCAACCAATGACTGGCTCTTGCAACGTATAGACACGACGATGATAAGCGAGAGTAAAAATAAAAAAATAAAACAAAATTTAACAAAAACAAAACAAAAAACTGCAAATATAGACTAAATTCAAAAATATACACATATTTACTACCTACTATGCTTTAAAATGCCGTGTTAAACACAAAATATAGTGTGTATGTATGTATATATGTATGTATGTATATACAAACTTCCTTCCCTGCCTTTCAAACATTCATATGAGCATTTCCACAGAAAGGTTCTCAGGCTACGACAATTAGTATGTTAATAAACTATGATTTTTCTAATGTTTTAAATAAAGGTGCTATCAGACGGAATTAAATTTTTCATCTGTAAAATTTGTACACATCGTGTGATACATACATATGAAACTTTGCATGTGTAAAATACATGTGGAAATACATATGTAATTTTTTCGATTAGAACACGCTCTATTTTCCTGTGACAGACATAAACAAAATTGTTTGAAAAAATATATTGTAAAGAAAAATTAAAGAAAATGGATAATGAACATGGAAAAATAAGTATTTTTCGATTTTTAATAAATTGAATTATGTTTATTATATTTATTGCAGTTAGATTGGCAAAAAAAAGCAATTCATGAAATTTATACACGTTAAAAAGTCAGCTTTCGTTTATATTTATCTGTTATGTCATACGAAAAAACATAAGCAAGTGTGATAGCAAAAATTATGAATCGTATGTAAAATGGAAATTTTGACATACATACGGAATTACATTACATATGATATGATAGCACCTTAAACAAATTTTTATATTTTTATAACATAATAATAATTTTCCAGTTAATTTTAGATGTTATCTTGCGAAATTTGAGCTAAAAACTAAAAAAAAATTTTCTTACTACATATTTAAATGATAAATAAAACAAAAAATTGAAAAGATACCGAACAAACTTTCCCCCTTATTCAAAAACGATTATTAAATTTAACAAACGTTTATTAAGCAAATTTTTATATGCAAATCTGTCTTAAAAAATGTTTGTTAAATTTAATAATTGTTTTTTAATAAGGGCGTTTGATTTCTTATTTTTGATATTCTTCAGGTTTTAATGTCGCGTTCTAGTACCAGCAATTGTGATAATCAGTGACTTTAGTTAATTCGGTTAGAGTTTATATTCGGCTGTGCCACCACCACCAAAATACGAGTAAACGAGTAATTTTATTTTTCAGATCCACCACATAGGAGCTATTATTTTTGATATTCTTCAGGTTTTAATGTCGCGTTCTAGTTAGAGTTTATATTTGGCTGTGCCACCACCACTAAAATACGAGTAAACGAGTAATTTTATTTTTTGCATCCACCACATAGGAGCTATTATTTTTGATATTTTTCAGGTTTTAATGTCGCGTTCTAGTACCAGCAATTGTGGTAATCAGTGATTTAAGTTAATTCGGTTAGAGTTTATATTAGGCTGTGCCACCACCACTAAAATACGAGTAAACGTGAAATTTTATTTTTCGGATCCACCACATAGGAGCTATCGCCTATTATGGGGTAATCGTTCTAAAATATTGTGCCATGATTTCTATGTATTTGAGGCTTATTTTGCTTGAATTTCATCTGAATAACGATATATACATACAAGAAGTTTATAGGTATTCCAGTTATTCTCGGAGATGGAGCTTATATAGGAGATATAAACAATTATGGATTAACCTTCACAAAATTCAAGAATATAGTTTTTGCATACATATAATTAATACTTGTAAAATTTTGATTCGATATCGATATTTACGTAAGTTAATTATATATGTATATATCTACATATATAGATATACATATGTATGTGAATTATTTTGTAGAATTTATGCGTGATAGCTATGTTTATAAGAGGTTTATGCGCTTTTAAATAATTTCTGGAAGTGAACATTATATGGGTGCTATGGTCAAATATAGACTGATCGGCATGAAATTCGGTATGACTATTTTCACATATATATGTATGTACATATGAATTATTTGTAGCGAATTTCAACCTGATAGTCATATCTATAAACGATTCATGCATATTTAAGTGATTTTCGGAAGTGGATTTTATATGGGTGCTATGCTCAAATATCAATGCAAACAAAACACTGTTTTGAGATTTTACTTAGAGTGAAACTTTGTTTTGTTGAGTTTTGTATGGATATTGCATTTCTATAGTCATTTATGTACCATAGAGCCATATTACGAGAAGACATTTATTTAGGGGCTATGAAAAATCGTGTATCGATTCCTACCATTTTCAACATAACTTGTTCTTCTATAATAAATATAAAGTGTGTAAAATGTCATGATATTATTTGCATTATATTTGAAGAAATTAGCAAAAAGTATCTGTAAAATATCGAGGTGTTCTGAAGCTTTGGCCCATAACTCGAATCCTGCTGGACCGATGTTGTTCATTTCCAATACCAAACATTTCGTTGAAACAAAGAATGTTTAGAAAAAATTTAATTGTTCTAAGTATTTATTTCGAAGCTCTATCGTGCCTTTAACAGACGGACAGACGGCCGGACATTTATAGACTTTTTGGTTCTATGACCAATATTTCGATGTGTTTAAAGCGGAATGACGGACTCAATATACTCCCCTCTTTTTGGTGGTGGATATAAAAAGTAATGACTCCTTACTACTAAGCAATTTTTTTATTTTCAAATGTTGCGTTCTGATAACTCAATTATAATTTGTTGGTACTATTCCGCGATCTTTCTAATCAAGTAGCGGCTAGAAATGCCGACCACTGCACTAAAAGGTTCAAAATTTAGTATTATGTAAAAGATTACTTTATTAATAACGATATATGTACCGCATTTCTTTCGCGGTTAAGCGTATCTCAGCATCAGTTATTACTATTTATGAATTACATTTATTATTTGTTTAACAAAATATGATAAAAAAAAATTTGTTTTGACAGTTATACACTAACAATTTACTTATCAACCAAATGCTAAATAATAAAACAATAAATTAATATTATTAAAAAGAAGCATATTAAACAAATAACAAAATGTATAAATGCCATTGACAAATAATGACGAAAAAGGTCGTTAATACATATATATATATACACTTCATAGGTAGCTGATAAATTAGGTTTTTATTTTGAGGGAACGAAATAATTCGAATTTAATTTCGAAAAATCTAAAAATTAATGAATTCATATAGTGGTGGACACAAGGTTAGCACACTTGATAAATGGTGTCAATTAAAGCAAATAATTTCTGTTGTTCGTTATCATTTAAACCCTTTTATTATTCAAACGTGTTACATGTCACCCTAAGATCACGCATGCCACTCCGCGTTTTGTTTTATTAATTTGTTGCATTTCCTTGGTTTTCTCTACAGAATAAAACTACCCAAAAAAAATACTCTGGACAATAATTTAGCACTAAATAAAAATTGTATTCTCATAAAATAAACAAAAACAAAAAGCTTCATTTAAATCCTAATACATATT